>CM040632.1:25778439-28178439 GCA_022818045.1 Neotoxoptera formosana | reverse complement strand
GTACTTAAGTACATAATATTTTAGATGCATGTATTTATACAATGTGTAACCAAAAAAAATTGTCCATCATAAAATACTTATAAAATGGCCTACACAAAGACTGACCCATCAGAAAATTTCTCAATTTTCCAACATGCTGATCCGCCAGTAATATCGTCATTTATATGATATTAACTTATACAACATTATGAGTAGTGCAACAGCCATGAATAATTTATCATTTTAATGTGTCTCTAATAAAGTTTATTTAATAAAATGATATACACAGGATACAAATAAATATGCATAGGTTAAGATCAAAATTTTTGGAATTTTTATTTAAAACAATAACATCAATTATATATAAATTAATAGTAAAAATTAATACTTTGAATTATTTCAATCCACAATTAATAACAAGTAGGTATAGTGTATTCAATTCTAGTATATGATCAAAAGATAAAAATTATTGACACATGATCGTCTAAGTGATGCAATGCTACTTTTGCGAGATAGGTACATCTACAAAGGAACTTAACAAATTAGTAATTATTAAAAGTAAACATAGACAAACAAACAGTAATGAGTAAAAAAGACCCCAAGAAAAAATTGAATAGAAAAAATATGCTAAAAATAAATACACCCTGGTAAAATGTGACATAGAACTGTACTATAGTATATATATTTTATAAATACAAATATACAATATTTAAGCATGCTTAACCACATATATCTCCATTTTTACGATTGACTAGTTAAATGATATAAATGAACATAAATATTTAAAGTGTAAAAAAAATTAAAATATACATTTTTAAAACTAGATGTTAAACAACTGTTTTACCAAGTGTACATTAATCATTAGTATACAGGTATTTATTTTTAAATATTTCAATACCTGTTTAATGTTGTAGTGATTGAATTTGATTATATAAATATTGATAATAAGGTTGACATATTGACTGGTTTGAATAAAGTAAAGTTCATTTAATTAGTTAAATTGTCTTATACTTATTTTATAAAAATGTCAACTAATAATCAAATATTAAAACATTTATGGAGTTTTCTTTGCTACAGGGTGAATAATGCATCAAAATGGTTTGAAGTAATCTTAAAGCAGATAATATAACATTTTGTTTGTCTATAAACCAGTATAGGTAATAAATTAGAAATTTTTAATTATTTTATAGATTGGTTTTTACCTAGGGAGTGAACATTGATTAATAATATAATGTCTTTACTATTTAGATGATGCAGTGTTTATACAATAAGACTAGCTGATGTACTTAAAACCTGTTTTTTTGGTCTTAATAATAAGTAATGTTATTTTAATGTTTGTTTTATATGAATTAGAATTAAGAACTTAGATTATTAAATACCACATTACCACTGTCCATCAATAACCAGCAAGCAGTATATTTTAAACATTTTTTGATTTAAATTATTAATTATATGTATATCTAATTAATTTGATTATACAACAATAATACATTTTAATTAGTCTCGGAAGTCTGAAAGAAGTTATTAAAGTAACAATTATTTTTAAATTAAATAAATGATTTAAACAACAAAAATTGCATTAAACTTCTAATGAAATGTTTTGAACATATTTCTCACACTGGAATGTATTTAATAATGTGGAAGATCTTTTATGTATCTATATAATATAATAGGAACAAAAATATATTAATTTATTAATTATAATAAAAATAAAAATTAATTTAATAAATTGCATTTAAATAATACAAATTTAATATAATTATTTTAAACTTAAGTTTGTTAAAATGTTCCAAACTTCCGAGTTCAATTCACAATTGCATTATTCAGTACTCATATTTAAAACTAAAATAATTGTCATAAATAAAAAAAATATACAATAAATTAATTTGTAAGGAACACTGCACTATACTATATGTATGTGTATGGTGGTCACCAATTGAATAATTGAGAGTTGTTCCACCCCAAGTCATATTTTCTGAATTAGGTACATTTTACAGAAAATATTGCTTAGGGCTAAAGGGGTCAGAATATAAAATGATATAGGCCACTAACCGTAATATAAATACGATAAATGCAATTTCAATAGCGACAGCATAGCTTGTTTAGTACAGCTGAAATGCTTATTTTTATTCATCACTCAATGCGTCATCTTCTAGAGCAGCTTTCAAAAATAAAATAAATTATTATATGATATAAATATCTGACAAATGTAACATAAGTTAGAAAGAACAAGATTATTTTTTTTTAACGAGAAATTAAGTTATAACAACATTGGTTGTATTTACCATTTTTATTTTGTGTAATGACTTTATCCAGTTCATTTCGAAGTGCATGGACATTATATTGATATCTAGAAATGTCTTTTAATTCTTGTCTTTCAAAAGTGGGACTTGGCTCAGGAGTCTTACAATGCATTGATAACATATCAGGTGTACTTTTTTGTCTAAAATTAATTTTTGATTATAGTAAAAATAGTTTTTTTTTAGAAACATCTTTTTTATCTTTTAATAAACAGGGGAGAAAATATCAAATTTGCAAAACTAATTAGGATTTAAATTTATAGCCAACATATAAATCTAAATAAATTTAAAATTGTAAACGTACAAATCATTTATTCCATACGTTTTGTCAACCAATGTTTTCCATTTATTATCTTGTGTTTTTTCAATTTCTTGTGAAAGAATCTCACACCGTTCCCTTAATATCTGTTCTTCCATTTCTTTGGCTGTAAAAAAATGATACCTATATACATTTTTAAAATAAGTATAAAAGTATTTTTCTAACTCACTCTTTAGTGTTGTTTGAAGTTTTGCGATTTCTAGTTGAAATCTTTGTCTTGTATTCTCAAATTCTTGCTTAAGTTGGCTTTCAATTTTTTCTCTTTGCATCTCTAATTTTCCTTGTTGATCCATCTATAAATTATGGATACAGAATATTTATGTGTTAAAAAGTTATAATTTATAAATTTATGTTAATAATAATTGACACATACTTGTTGAGATAATAATTTATCAAGGTCACAAAATTTGTCTGCTAATTTTTTTTCAGCTTCCATTTTCACTTTACTAATTTTTCTTTCTTGTTCTGTTTTTAGTTTCAATAGTTCTTTTTTGGGAACGTAATCTTTGGTAATTTTAAATTGCAATTCTTTCAGTAATTCCTTGGTTGAACTACATGACTGGTGTGCACTAACTTCTACAGATAGAAGTTTAACACGTTCATCAAGTTTTATCCGTCTATCCTGTTCCAGTTTTAATTGTTCTTGTAGCTGTTTTATCTACAACAAAAATAAAATACTAAATGCAATAGTTTGAAAAAAGAAAAGAAAAACGATTAACTGATTAACATAATATTTGTAAAGCCTAAAAGGATTTATTGTATGTTAACACATTGTAAAGGTATCATGTATATTGTAATGATATTAGATAAAAACATTAGCAGAAAAGCAGAATCCATTAAAATTTTAGGGGAACCATCATTTTTAATATCAACATGAATGGGAGGGCTTCGATTCTACACAACTAAAAAGCTGTCTGTTCTTTGGGGGGGGGGGGGGGTTGCTTATAGGATATTTTGTTGGGAAGAATTGTTAAGCCACCTCCCTCAATTTCCACCAATGGAGACCTTTATGAAACCTTTATGATTATAAATATTTAATACTTACAATGGTTTTGCTATCTATTGCACACATATTATCATCAGTTTGATCAATGAGATTGCCAGATTCAAGTTGCTATAATAAGAGATGTTTAATTGACAATATATTTTTTTAATATATTTAATTAGACTTACAGTTATATCTACTGATTTTTGTGCACTTTTAGAAGTACATTCATTGTTAATTTTATCCATGAGCTGTGAACAAAATTAAAATACAGATATAGTATATTTATATAAGTAGTGGCATTAAAACGGGTTTAAATCCATTTATGTAGTATACTTGTATTTTTACGGGTAAATAAAATAACTCAAAGTATTAGTAAAAAGGCGAGTTTTTAAAATTTCAAACCGTTTTAATGTCATAATTTATACAGTATTAAAACTATGATTGTAAGATAAATATTAATGTAGGTTACTTCTTTATTTATTTTCTTGAGATATTGGTTTTCTTTATCTAAATTTGTTGAAGACAGTTCAAGTGTTTGAATTCTGTTTAAAGTTTCTGTGTATTTAGCATCTAACTGATCTAATTCTTCTTCGAGTCTCTTAGTTGTTTCATTTTTACTAGAAATATCTTGCTTAAGATTTTCCAATTTGTATTTTAACAGCTCTGTTATTTCTCTATAACCAGATGATTCTTGTTGTAATCTGTCTTTATCAATAGTTACTCTCTTTAGGTATGCTTTAAGAGATTCAGTTCTCTAAAAAAAATAAGTTAAACATTTTTCAAATTAGGATAATTTTAATTCAGTTTATTATTATAAGTTAATTAAGATCTACTTTTAAAGCATATCTAGTGCGTTTATGTGTTCCATAAATATCCTCATGGCTAGTTGAAAATGATATTGTATTTTCTGTATCGGAATTATCTGATGTATTATGTTCTTTAGAAATTCCTTCTGCCAAATCACATTAGACAAAATTATACACAGTTAAATGTTTTATTACATAGTTTATATTATATTTGCATATATTATACAGAATGATCCATTTCAGTGGCATAACTAGGATTTGTATGTGTGTTTATGAAGGAGAGGGGGGGGGTCCAATTTTTTTTTTATGTATTTAAATGCATTTAAAATTATGATAACAAATATTAATTATTAGGCTATCTTCCAATTTTTGTATTCTCCTAACGCTGGGATATCTGTATCATTATAATTATGTTATTTTATTACAATTATTTATCTTTATATCTTATAGTGTTGTTATAAAACCAGTACTATTATAGGTAACATCAGCTTATTTGGTTTAGTCGCATTTGTGGTATATTATAGTGAGTTACTACGACTAGTATAATCGATTATAATTAACTTTTTAAAATAATTTTATAGTTTCTTGACTGAAGAATCTAGTATAATAATAATTTTATGAATGTTTTTGACAATTTTGTGTATAAAATCATAATAATTGTAATTATTTGTTTCAAGTATAATCACTGAATTTAATAGAATTTGTATTGTAGACCTCATTATCATACTTTATAGACCGCAAATTGGAAAATAGCCAACTAATATTTATTACTTGTGCTCAAGTTTTGATGTATTTATACTATCAAATTATGTCATTATACAATCAAAATAAAAACATAAATATGTGCTTAAAATATAAAATATGCAATAAACTCTCAAAAATACTAAAATGGTTTCTGTATTAAATATATGGCCTTATAGATCTTGCATTAAAAAATTCTACTATAAAACGGTACCTACAGACTACAATACAGTATCTTAAAAAAATAAAAGATATTGGATCAACACATGCATAAACAACAACAAAACACAGAACAAACATGTACTACAGCTTGTTACATGTCCACTTTTTGGATATCCGTATAAAAATTTAATTGATACTTCAATAATAAATCTGGTATTTCAGCCGATACAATTTTATCTAAAAATAAGTTGACAACTGTAGTAGTATATAAGTCTAAATTAACAAAATAATATAAATAATATATGAGAAAAATGTAAAACCATGTATTAACGAAAAAATATGTAAAATAAAATATAGCTTATTTAATTGAAAACCATATTCTGCCATATTAATTTATCAAGTCACAGTGAAAATATGTATCAATTTACATACAAATCCACGAAGCCTTATTTATTACCTAGGTTGGTAATAGAAAGTGTAAAGAAGTGATAGTAGAAGTAATCAAGACAGTAAGAGGTGAAGAAAACTTAATAATAATGTACAAAACTAGAATGTAGTTGAAGTAAAGAAAGTTATTGGAACATACAAACTAGTTAAAAAAAATGAAAGAGGTGCCTTAGGAAAATTTCAAGACATACAAGAGATACTAGATAGGTTAGATGGAATAACTTAAAAATTAGGCTGTAACTTCTTCGATTATAATTTATAATACTAGAAAATAACAAAATTAGCACACAGGAAGGTTTATTACATGGGATATTGACATATTGTGAGTATGATAGGAAATTATATAAAAATTTGAATAGTGTAGATAGATAGCAAAAATAGAGAGGATTAAGAAATCTAATAAATATAATATCAAACGAAGCTATTGCAACACTATTGCAATTTCTTATATGATTTTTCCCGCATGCTTATTCTTACTCGTGCAAGAACAAAATTGAACTATTGAAAATGTGAACTTTGATAATACGCATGCAAGTTCTTGCATGCTCAAACTTGCACACAGTACATCATGTTGGACAGAAATTGAATGCAACCAGGTAATTGTATGCCAGTTTATTCCCGAACAAAATTGCAATAGTGTGAACCCGGCATAATAGATAGGATTAATTTATATTAATTATATAGATATTAGCAAAATTTGCAACATAAACTTTTTAGGACTTTGATGCCACTGATTTAAATTGACTATATAAAGGAGTGTTGAAGGGAAGAACCACATAGAAAGACCTAGGCTGGAGTATATAAGACAGATTATGAAGATGCAATTTGTATTTACAACTGAACATAAAAGTGGATAGAAATTAAAAGAGAAATGCTGTAAACCAATGCAAAAATTGACCGCAAGACATAGATAAAGAGAGACCTAGATTGGTAAAATAAAAACATTTTAAATTTAAATAGGGGTGGATTCTAGACCGGACTCTATTGATCCATTTAGTATAAGATTAATATTATTTCAGGAAATGTATAAAATAGGTATGTAGTACATAATATTCTTTTTTAATATTCTGAAACGCATTGTATTGAAAATCAAAATTGTAGCGTAGGAAAATTTTTTAGTTAATGGTATACAGTATACACAAAATGTTTAAAAATTAATTCAAAATCATGAAGTTAAGTTTTCATAGAAAATATTTTGAAATAATGAAATAATGAGTGTCTTATATTAAATTAATTATGTAAAGTGTACATACATAATTATAATAGTTGATAATATTTACCAGGAGTTGACTTGGATTTTGGTAAACCAATTTCTTCAGATCTGAAATCCACAATTTAGTTTATTAAAGAACAACATACTTTTTACGCAGCAAAAATATTTGATATAGTATTTTATCAAATTTGTTACTTAAAAAAAATAATTTAAATATATATCACAAGAAAATATTGGCATACAAGTTTTTTTTTATTAAATTAAAAACAACAAATAAATATATATTGTGTTGTTTTTGATATATTTATAAACTTACTCGCTATCAGATTCACTGTAATTCCGAATAACAGTATCTTGTTGCACTATTTTATCATTTCTTTTATTTGGACTGTACCAATAATGTGGGCCCTCTTCTTCAGACGTTTCACTATCTTTGACTTCTAAATGATAGTCATCATGATGTTCATCATGAACTTTAGGCATTCGCATGGATAATAAAAGGCTTCTTTTTGAACGTAGACTATCATCACTTTGGCTATCTGAATCTCTCTGCTGATTCTCAGTTACATCATGGTTATGTTTTAATTCTAAACACAATGACTTAGAGCGTTCAAATTCTAATGAATTTTTATCAACATTTTCATTGGGTATTTGCTCATTAAAAGATTTGCTTTTACCGAAAGAAGAATGTGCAAAGTTCATCTCTGGACTAAGTTGATATAATGCTTTGTTTACATCTGATGGAACGGTAAGTTTAATAGTCCTCAGTGAAGTGAAAGACTTATTCCTCACATGTTTTTTAGTTGTAGTTTCATCAATGATATTGTCTGCAGATGCAGAAACTCTATTTTTTGTCTTGTTCATTAATTTTGTAGTTATAAAATTATAAAATGTATTCATTTTTTTATTTTCGTCTTTCTTATCGTCCACAGCGGGACACGATTGATTAGGATCTGTTGGAAGGCTTTCATCACTTCCCCATTCTAATTCTGAATCATCTGTGTTTACTGCACATACAATTGGATCAGGGATTTGCTCAATACTTTCTTGGGTTTCTTTTTCAGCTTTTTCATTGATATCTGTAGTGTGTATTATGCTTGCCTGTATAAAATCCCAACTTCTAGGTGGATCTAGTGGTGGAGGCATTGTGCATTGAGATACTGATTCTTCATCTTTGATTGGTAAAACATTTACTATAGATGTATTTTGTGTTTCAACAATTAATTTATTTTTTTCAATTACTTCTTTGTCTGTTTCTATTGAGCTAATATTTATTTCATTTTCATTTTCTAGAGAGTTCAAAGGTATATTTTCTTTTTCACTCTGATTATTTTCAATATCTAATTTGTTTGTTTTTAATTCATCAGGATGATTAACTTTATAGTTTAAAGTCAGATCTTCATTTGTATTTTCTACCTCTTCAACATTTATTTTTTTAATTTTTAAATCGTTATCATTTGCAACTGTAGAATTAAGAGCTACATATTCTTTTTCATTTTGATTATCTTCGACATATGATTTTGTTATTATGTCTTCTTTCTTAAGTTCTATAATTTGAGCATCAACAATTTTTTGATTATTTGAATTATCACTATTTTCTTGTAATTGAGCACCATTATTCTGGTCCAAATCATCCAAAACATTTTCTTTAGATCTAGTTCTGGCCATTATACTCATTTTTTGCATAGATAGCTGATTTACTACTTTAGAATGACCTTCTTTAGTCGCATAATCTTTCACAGATAAACCTAAAGAAAAAAAATTGAAAATATGTGTAGGTTACAATATTTTCAATTTTTTTTACTTAATATTTTATAATTTATTTACCATTTATATCACAAGCATCAAGTTGACTTCCTCGATCTAATAACAGGTCTACAATAGACATATTTCCAAGTTTTGCTACCACCATTAATGGCGTACGTCCTTGTTTATCGGCTATGTTTATTAGTGATCCATTATCTAATATAAACTCTATTAGATCACGATTTTCAGCAGCACACGCAACATGTAAAACGGATTCACCCGCCTAAAAATGATTTTTTCAATTATTAATAAAATATTAATACAAATCTAATGATACTTCTCAAATGTTATTTATTTATAATGTAGATGGGTTAATAAAAAAACAACAACCACAAGATAATGTTAATAAATATAAAAATGTATGTATATTCAATTTAATAAAATAATGCAAGCTGATGTTAATTGTTAAATTGATAAATAGTTTAAGACGTTGTACCCTGGATAATATTCTTACCTTTAAATTTGATAGCAGGACACTCTAATATTAAAATTAACAGAGTAAAATGGATTTCTTAAGGTAAAATTTTGTCTGTGACGCATTAGTAAGACGGAATACAACGTCTTTTTAATTTATAGCAGAAAAATAACATGGTTCATAATATACCATTTGAGAAACATTTTATTAGTGCTAAAAAAGCCGTGTTATATTATACTTACAGCATTTTGTGCATTTATATTAATTCCTTTTTTAAGTAACATAGATATTATAGTGAATGAGCCCTGTTTTGCAGCTAAGTGTAAAGCAGAATTTTTATTTGTATCTGTGCATGTTACATCTGCCCCTCTCTCCAACATTAAATGAACACATTCTTTTTGGCCGCATTCTACAGCCTACATGTGCATTGTTATTTTACTTATATTTATAAAATTACACATAGTAGATAGCTATAAATAGTGTTTAGACAATTATTATTTGCTGCAGATAAAATGTTAATATTATTTATATGACTTTGAAGAATCAATTTATATAAATCATCATAAAACATTATGCTTTTGTAACATAATTTGAATTGTTAAATATCTCAGACAACAATAAAACAATAATAAATCAATAGGTCTGTAGAAATTTAATTTAAATTTATTTCTTAAGCAATCGCCAATCCTACATTGATATTTTCTCAAATTTTTTATTTTAGTTAATTAAATACCTAATAGTAACTATTTGTTAGAAAAATATTTACTATATACCTTATGTTAGTATGTTGGAATTATTTGAGTAAGGTATAAATTGATTACCTAAATAATTCTATATAGGTATTCACTCCACCAAATTATTTGGTTTTTCAAAGTCATCGTAAAGTAAGAATTACTAACTACCACCAAATTCAAAACAGTGATACCTTCAAGAACGGTGTGTACCCATCGCAATCAACATAATCTAAGCTAGCATTGTGATTCAACAGCACCCAAGCAATGTTATAGTAACCTTTGGCCATTGCCAAATGCAATGGTGTTCTGTCAAAGCTGTCCACCGTGTTCACATCCATTGGTCTCTTTTGCAACAATGTTTTGACTTTTTCAAGGCTGCCATGCCATGAAGCCCTGTGTAATCGGCTCATTTTGTCCTCGGCTTCAGAGTCAATCTTATAGCAGAACATTGTACTGTTTGGGTCATCTTCTAATTCATCGCCTGAAGGCGTACCAGAGCCACTTTTATCCTCTTTTTTTCCCCCTTTCACCAATTTCAACATTTTCTTCATTCTGACTGTTTGTTAGAGAGTGCAATCTTTCAAAAATATTATATTGTAATACGAAAATCTACTAGAGTACCTACGAGGTGCAATCTAATCAAATTAAATTATTAGTGTTGGTATTGTACTATAATATTATTCGAAATGTACAACTCTTATCGTGTATGTGCAGTATGTCTATTTTGGCGTTTCAATGGCCACCTCGTTAGGTGACGAAAAATCAATAAGATACTACCTTTGGTACGCTTTCCACACGGTTTTAATGAATGATTTACGAATTATACGACAGACGAATACGATTTTTGAATGAGCGTCGTTCTCAAACATCAAGGTGTGTCTTAACTCTTATAGTGACGCGTAGGATGAGAAATATTTTCACCTTATGAGATCCAGTATCATAGAATATAGAAATAATAATACTATTAAACAAAATATTATCTCCATAATATAGAGTCCGGTTTCAATCGACATTTTAGTATTTCGACTATATTATAAGAGCGTAAAGCGCGAGCGCAATGTCTATTGTCTATGCGCAACGAGCGGCGCGCACACAGTGGTCGGGACTCGGCGGTCGTGCTTGAGTGGTTGTGCGACAGTCACTGTGAGTTGTGACCCATCGGGGCATTACCCAGGGACCCAGGTGCAGCGTGCAGCAGGCTGGCGCCCTGGCGGCTGCAGACGCGGGCTGCTGTCCGGTGTCCATTATTATTTCTCATCTCGTCGCCGCGGTATACTTTCAAACATTTCTTTCACCACGCCGTGTTGGCAAGGCTGTGGCTAATATCGGTGTGACACTACCACGGTTGTAGTTGTAGTTCTGTGGTTGTAGATAGTACTGTCTGATAACTCATCAAAATAACAATAACATTACTAAGCTTACTGAGAATTTCCAGATTTTCCATCAACAATTATTTCAGATTTCACTAATATTTTTGAATATTTCTCAATTTTCTAAAAACCAAAAATCTTTTTTAAACGTAAGTCTAACGTATATTCACTTATTATATATGTTTATTGTTCAGTGTGGTTGTCCACTGTATATTTTCCGGTTGGCATAAAATATGATCAACAAAGCGCTGAACTTGAAACAAGTGAGTGAATACTCAATTTACCAAATAGCCTGTGTGATCGAGTGCACCGAACAAGACTTATCCAGTATTAACCATATCATTCAAAATGGATTTACACCATTGCCGTCCCTGTTAATTGTTTTGCTTTTTATGATTAAGACATATTTGAACTATTTACCATACAGCAAAACCTCTGTTAGTTTCTATTGATTGAATTAACCATAGATTTATAGAGGTTGTCAGACTGTTTCTGCTCAAATAGTATTTTGATTTTAATGATTTAGCATCTATACCGAAGGTTTAATAACTAAAATGTTTTGTATTTTTATGTTCTAGTTTATGCTACGCCAGAAATCGTTAAGACTGTACAGAGATTTTTTAAAAACAATTAAGAACATACCATTAGAAAGTGATAGACAGCAATTTATTAATTGGGTGAAAGACGATTTCAAAAAAAATAAATTTGAAACTGATGAGGTTTGTTTTAGTTTTTTTTCAATATAACCATTAAAAATTATATTAAAAAATAAAATGCTAATTAATTTTAACCAAACTTTTAATTGAATCATTTTAAATCTATATTTGATTGATTGAAAAATGTCCCCCATTAGTTGATAAACATAAAATATAATTATTTTTTTTTATTAATTTTCATAATACTCAAAAATTAATTAATGTTAATAATTTGTATGATAGTAGAAGCAGTAACGCCCATTATTCTTTTTTTTAATACAGTACAGCTTATTTATAAACTTAAGTCTTGAGTCTACAGTAATATAGAAATTGTATTACGTGTTAATACATAACTTTATAGACAAGTAAACAAAAAATATTATTTGCTTTAAGTAAGAAAAATAAAATTTTAAACAGTTTTTACTTTTTACCATTTCGTTTTAAAAATTAATTTTTGTATAAAAGTACTGTGTTTGTATCAATGTATAATATTTGTAAAAATGAATTGGTTTTCAATTTATTATCATTTTATTTAATGAATTATATTGTTCATATTATTGACTTAGTAAGTATATAAATCAATTTTTTTTTTCAGTATTCTATAAAAACTTTACACAAGTACGGTGAAAAGTCACTGACTGATCTAAAACTCAACTTAGCCCTCAGTAGTCAAAAAATATCGTGAGAACAAGGTAATTATGGAATTTAAATCTCAAGCTGAATCTGGATTACAACTTTTAGAAAGGCTTGTAGCACGGCCAATAATTAAAAATCTAACACCTTTATTACCAGACGAATTAACTAGTGAAACCATAGAAATAGTTGGAAATGCATCAACAGGAAAAACATTATTTTTGACTGAATGTATTGCCAAATGCATCATTCCTCAAAATTCTTATGGCTTAGATACAGGTGTTGTTTACATTGATCTAGACGGACAATTCAGTATCACCAAACTAGTTACAATCATTAAGCGTTTAATTAAGAACGCTGATGATAAATTAGTCAAGTCCTGTCTAACTAAATTAACATTGATTAATTGTTACGATAGTCCGACCTTGTATGTTACATTTCAAAAATTAAAACTATTTCTCACTGAACAGTCTCAAGTGGGGTTGGTTATTTTGGATAGTGTTTCTGCAAACTATTGGCAAGATTCAGTATCTGGAGGTGAAAAGTATATGGATACGTATGTAGAGAAAATGATATCATCTTTGAAAATTTGTTTAGAAGATTTTAAAGTGCCTATTATGTTTACTAGACAAAGTTATTTTCAGTCTAAACAAAGTGATTCTTTATTAGATTGTGTCAATCGTAAAATTGTGTTCAAAAGGTTGGATTCTGATTTTTACGCAACTGTAACAAGAAAAAATGTAAACCTTTGTTATAAATTCAATATTAATGAACAGGGAATTGGCAAATTTAATTTACAAATGTAGCTATAAATAATAGATATACATACATTTTTTATATTGTAAATTATTATTTAAATGTCTTTGTTAAGTAATCGTAAAATGATTGAATAAAATTAATATACCTATATAATTTTTTTAACATGTCTTATTTATTATTATTTTATTTTAAATTTGCTCTTTAGGTAAAATTCAAAATGGCATTCAATACTGATTCAAGTAATATACAAAGTCTAGACCAGATTATTACATTTTTACAACTTGGTTGTGTACCAGAAGTATCAACTGATGAAAATCATTTAGCTAATCGTGATGAAGCATTATTGGCTCATTTAGAAATTGCTAAACCTATTTTAAATAAACTTAGCATTTTGTTAAGTAATCTCTTAAATAATGATGTAGACCTTCAAATTAAGCTTAAAGATATAATAAATCCATGCTTATATTTATGTGGTGAACACTGCAAATCAAATTTACCGTGGAGTGATGTAGAAAGCCATACATTAATGCAATTGTGTATTGAAAAATTATGCAGTCTCATGCATTATGTAAATATTGAAGAATTAATAACTCATCTAGATGTGTCTAAGTTTTTTTTGGGTTTGCAATGTAAACTAGAAAATGATAATTGGACAAAATATCCGGCTGCTGTTGAGTGTTTCATATGGATATTGAATTACTTAAAAGTAAGTTAACATTAAAAAAGACATTAGATAACAAACATTTTTGTTTACTTAAACGGATGTTATGTTGCCTCGATCTTACAAGCGTAAATGGCAAATTTGTGTTATTTATTTTAATTTAAGGGTGAACTGACCTAATTTTATAATTTTTGACTGGGTAAAAATATAATTTAGGGCAGGGTTGGCCAACCTTTTTTTGGGTCACTTGTCAACATTTTGTAATCTGAGTTTTAAAAAAATTTCAAGGTAAAGTAAGGTATATGTTTATAGGGTACTTTTAAAAAATGTTTTCTAATGAGATGGGGTCTTTAAAAAGTCCACTGAAATTATTTAAAATCAGTTGTGTATTTTGTTAGTCTTAAATAATTTATTGTGGAAATTAAACTTTCATATATTATGTATGCTAACAACTTGACACAAATATTAAGTTTGGAATAAACAATGAGCCCTCTTTTTTCAAAGTACTAAATAATATGTCTGGAAGTAGTGATTTACAAACTTTTACAACTGATGAGTTTTTTTTTTTAAATAATAAATTATTTTGTTTTCACTAAATGCAAGATTAAACAATGAAATAAAAATATTTTTGCGTGCCACAGGTTCGCCACCCCTAATCTAAGGCATGTCATAGGCTTTTATTGATTTTTAAATTTTAAAGTGATTTATATAACTATACACAATTTTTTTTTAAATTCCCATAACTCTGATTATTAAAAAAAGCCTATGACATATCCTAGATAATATTCTTTCCTTTAAATTTTAACAATAGTCCAATTCATTATAATATTAAAACTGACAATCAAAAATTAATTCTTTTGAATGCAAATTTGCTGTGTTGAACGTTTGTAAAACATGCAGGTGAAGTGTCCTCTTTAGTGAAACGTACAACATACTTTGTTCTAGATGCCACATTTAAATTCTTTATTATACTTGGTGATGCCATTGCCATTAAAAATGTTTGATGATTACCAAGATTCTAATATACTTATTGCTTTAGATGCTTTTCAACACATCATTGATAATACAGTAAGTATAAGTTTTGGTAAATATATTATATTTAATACATTTTACTGTTACTTTTCACTTTAAAATTGTATTACTTGAAAACTTTATTTAGCCTTCTGCAGAATTAGCGATGAGTGGCCATGACATTGTTTTACTGAAGTCATTAGAGAATGGTCTCCGTTCGTTTGAATATCAGCTAATGCCTAGTTTAATTAGGTGTACTTTATCACTGATTTCAAAGATGCAAATGAAACATTTGAGCAACAAAAATTCTTTAGAGGTAAATATATTATATTATTATAGAAATCATGTCTTAATTTTACTCAAAAGATTGATCTATTAAATATTAATTAGTGGACAAAGTTTGATGATGTTATGAATATTTTACTCCCACGAATGGAACTAGAACGTAAACATGAACCAACTGTATGTTATGCATCAATTTTTCCACTCGTTTTGGAGTCTACTGGATTTTCTTGCATTCGTTGGTCGGAGCGTTTGATACCATTATTTGCAGAATATGTTATGAACAGTCAATGCACATTTTCAACAGTGAAGGTAGGTTAATTTAACCATAGATTAAATATCACTAGTTATTTAATTTATGATTTAACCAAAACACTGCTCTCACTAAATCTACTTATGATATGTAACTTATATTTAGGCAATTGAAACATTTATTCAACACACATGGCCAAGACAGTGTACTCATTGGAAAGTGTTGCTAACAATATTGATCAAAGCTCTATATAATGAAGATAAAAGTTCTGTACAGCCTAATAAAGAAAATATTATAGTTATTGTAGAATGTATTAAAACATTAGAAGCAGCAAGACCTGAATGTATACGTAACATTTTGAATAAATTGAAAGAATGTAAAGAATTTCAATCAAAAATTATATTTAAAGAATATTTAGAAATGTTATAGCTCAATAATTGTTAGTTTTAATATAGTCATATTGTTGCGAGTTATAAACAGCTTTACAAAGTTTTTTTTATTTACAATTTTCATTACTTTTTTTTAAAGTCAATACATAGTATTGTTGATAATATATACTTTATTTATTATCAATAATATTTCAGCTTCTGAGCGGAGCGAGGAATGAATTGATTTTACAACGATGTGATGTTTTTCTTTCTTTTTTTGTGTCTGCATTACGGGCAATAAAAGTGCTTTGATCATTCTTCATCAGCATCTTTTCCGGTTGGAAAGTGAATTTAGTTGTTACTTTATGGGGTCAAAAGTAAAAAATTTCAATATTTTTTAAACGCGTCAGGGGAAAAAAAAATTAAAGAAAAACCAGAATTTTTTTGCAAAGCAAAATGTTGACAAAATCGATTTTTGTTTTTGGATAACAAAAGAAATAATGATAGTAAATACATGCAATTTTCATAAAATGTTTATAAAAGCAATTTCTAAACACAATACAATTTCCAATAGATGTCAATTTTTTGAGCTTTTTACAGGCATAATCAATTTTTGGGTTTATTATTATTTTTTTGATTATTGTCGATAAAAATATTTTTAAATGGTCAAAAAACTTGAAAATTTAATACAAGGCTTTTCATAATTTGTAAGTGAAAATTTAAAAAAAAGTTGAACGTAAGTCTCCAATACTTTTTTATACGCGACTTAAGTTAAAATGTCAACAGTAGTTAAAAATGTATAAAATGATCAGTTTTTATGGATAAGGATTGACAATTTAAAACAAGGTTTTTCGTAAATATTTAATAATGTAACCAAAAAATTTTAAATTCAAATTTAGACGAAATTAGATATTTAAATGAAGAATAATGATGTTATTTAATTCATTGTAATTTAAAAATATTTTTCGTAGGTGCTTAAAACTTTTAAAGCATATTATTTTATTTCAAACACTCAACGACATTTTCAAATTAATGTTTTCTGCAAAAATTAATTCAATCTAGTGTATATAATAGCAATAATATCTTAAAATACACTTACACTAGTTATGTAGGCTGACAAACTGTCTTCGCTCAGAATCGTTTTTCATATACGATGATTTATATCATTGAATACAAATTTAACACATCCATGAACATGACCCACTCGACACCTACTGTGCGGTACCCACTTGCCGCATTACATTATTTACAATGTATCCATGTATTTATAAAATCCTCTAAATATGTAAAAAAAGCCAATGTAGTTCCTCACAGTGAAAATTACTGCCAAGTGTCCACTCTCTTAATCAGTTCAAATATTCAAACTCAATAAGAGAACCAATGTTTATTTAACTATATATTATACTTCCAACAAGGAAGGATACATTTTGTACCCATGTTTTTATTACATTTTCGTACATTCTTTTTTATTTGAATACTTACAAAATTTATCATACATTTATTTTTATTTACTTTTAAAAATAATACAAACAACCATAACAACTCAATTCTTTTCAAACATTTTTGATTAATATAAAATTGTAGAATATTTACAGCATTATGAACAATATTCTAGTTCTAAATTTATTAAAATACAGTCATTTTTTTGTGTGTTTCTCTGTATACATGTTCTTTTTGTATAGACTTTTCTTCAGCTTTCAAGTGTGAAAGATGATTATTAGCTTCGATCAATTTCTGATTGACCATATTATGCTGTACAGAACCAGATGTACTTCGGTTTAATGTGTGATTTAACTCCTGTATATTTATTAGTTGTCGTTTTATATCCTCTTCTATTTTTAAACTTCTTACATTCAAATCGTGTTTTGATGAACTTTTTAATTTCTTCTCATCTATCACGTTTTTATCTTGATTGATGTTTTTGATATCTATATAAAGCAATGAATTAAATAAAAAATTAAATGGCCACATAATTGTTTTTAACACACTTACTAAGTTTGTTATTGAGAAACGTGAAAACATCCGGAGGCTTTTCTAATGATTTTTCATAAGATTTTTTCATACATCTTTCAATTCTCAATTGTTGTTTGCGTTTTTTACGTGCATCTTGAAATTGTTCAGTATTTTTTATAGAGATGCAGTGATCTGGAAGTGATGAAAACATTAATTAAAACCTTGTTAAAAATAAATTATGTTAACATGATTCACAACTTACCTAATGATTTTCCTTTTGGTAAAACTGTAGCTTCTACAGGGTTAATTCGTCCTTCGCCATTTTTACCCAATCCTGCTCCCATTATATAACCCATTTTAGCCATTAATTTTGAACCAATACCCTATAAAAAAAAAGATACACTATCTAAATATATCTGTTGTTTTGTACACATCATTTTGCAAACAAAATTATTAAATAAATTGTTTAAAATCAAAAATTGTTCAGCTCAAAGTAGACATTTTAACAAAAAAATTTTCATATTAGTATTATAATAAAAAAAAAAAATACTTTGGTGTGTTTTTCCCAGCTTCCAAGTGATTGTATAGTTTCTGTAGTTAATAGCACTTTATTAACTATTGCAGAATCACTTTCAATAATTTTACCTTCTTCATCACTATCAGATGACAACTCGTAAAATTCTTCATCTAAAAATGTATAATTAAATATATATGATTCCACTCGTATTTAAATATGATAATACCATTCCCAATTAAAGGAAAAATATTTTGCATCGGAACTTCTGTTTCTCCAAGTCCTTTAGTTTCATATTTAACAACACAACTTCCATCATTATTTGATGTGCCGTGAGTAATATCTAAGACAATGGCTCTAGACCAAAGACCACTTTCACATGATTTTGCTAAAACTAGACTTCCTATTTTTAAATTGTTAAAGTCTGGTTCTCTAAACATCAAGAAAAACATATATGAATATTCACAAACATTATAAAATTATATATATATATATTATTTATGTACAACATTACTTAAACTCAGTGAGACGTGATAAAGGAACTTGAGTTCCGTGTGAAAAATAACATCTATCATCAGAATATTTGCATTCACCACTTAAAAAAAATTGACAAGGTAGCATTTGTTTGCATATTGGATTTGTATACAATACAGTTACCTAATTAATACAATTTTAATAAATTAAAAAACCAAAAACTTATCAATATTATTTGAAAAACTTTACTAATATATCATCTAATGATTGTTGGTCTGTTGAATCATTCATCTTAACAGACATAATGAGGGCATTATGATAAGTTGACGTTTCATCATAGTCTGTTTCAAATGGAGCTTGACACTTAGATCCTTGTAAATTTGCCAACTCGTTCTGACAAATCAAATATTTTATTAATTAGTTAACAAATAATGTAAATTAAATTACTTCAATTCCAGCAGTTTCATGATGGTCATCAATAATTTCACATGAGTTTGTACTATCACTATCTGAATCTATTTCAATTACTGTTTTGGATGAATGACTATCATTGTTCAACTAAAAATAAATTCCATTAATTTAACTATAAAGTTAAAGTACATTATTTTAATTTATTTTGTGATGATACTTTACAATTATTATCATACACAAATAACCTATGTGTGTTGTCTCTGTCTTAAAAACATATACAATAGCAAATTTCTGTTCAGCAGTTCCAATTTTGTATAATTACCTTTAATAATAGAGTGAATTGACATATCACCACACTAAACATGAATATTTTCTGTGTTTTTTACAATATTTTTATATATTCATTTTTAAGCTAGTTTTGAGTATGTAAAATGTTGTAATTTAAAAATGAAAATATTGTAAAAAAAACCCATGCTAAAACACAGATAATGCACTTACTTTAAAGTTTGATAATAGGTCAATTCACTCAATTATTAATGATTACTACACTAAATTGGAACTTCTGAACACAAATTTGCTATGTTGTTCGTTCATAAGACGGAGACAACACATGCGGGCATCACATAATCTCAAGAAAAGTCAAGATAAGTTATGTTCACTGGTTTCAATTAAATTATTTAGTTATTGTTATTGTGATTTCTAAATTTGAAAATATTTACTTATAAGTTATAAGACATTAAAATATTATCTTATAAGAGGTAACTCTGAATTACATACTTTTTTGTTTTCAGAAACATTTAAAATTTCACAGGACGATGTATCATCTTCATCATCATTTTCATTTTGTGTTTCATTGATGGTTTCAATTTCTGACTATACAGTTAAAGTTGATTTACTTTACTATTTAAAATAAATTGAACAGATATTACCTTAAATAGAGCATATTCTTCATCTAATTGATTTTGAGTGGTTTGCTTTTGCTCTGGTTCACAAGTTTCACTGGTCAGTGCTATAAGTTCAACCAAACTATCTCGTAATGACAACAGTTCATTCAATTGGTCTATACTCTCTGTGTTTTCGATAGCTTGTTCTACTTGCTTTAACTGAAAAACCAAAATGGGCAATAGTAATTATTATTATTACAATGTTACATTCACAAATAATTGGACGCATGCCATTATTTACCTGTACTTTGTAGTTTTCGGACATTTTATATAATATGCAGTAATACCCCAACTATTTCCAACTAATTTAAATTTGTAATATCATTCTCTGTAGTCTATACAAACGAATACTAAATAAACCGATTATTTATTATTCTCTATTCGCGTAATTGCATGGACTACCTGTTGTATATTATTATGGAAACAATTTAATGTTAAACACTAAATTATAAAATTGAAATAAAAATATTATAATAATTTATAATAATAGGTATTTCATAATTGTATCTACTCTGTGCTCTGGCCTCTGAGTGCTGACAGTGAGCAGTGGACAGTGGCATATAAGTTACTGTGATACTATAGTCCGTGATTTTTTAGATTATATTATCAGTTATTATCATCAATTATCACTAAATCGATTCTCGACCTAAACGGTCGCTCACAAGTCCACAAGCCATGAGGACGTGGAGTACTTGAGTTTGCATTTTACTATTTTTAGTATTTTAGTATTTTAGTATTTTCTAGCAGATCTGAAATCAGTAGAACTCAGCAGCAAAAGTCGCAAATTCGCAACTCGCAACTCGTGACTGACACGACTAACACGACATCATGTCTGAAAGTACTGTCGACGCTGTGGAGAAACTTTCTATTGGTAATATTAAATGTATTAAATAATATATATTAATAATTATCTAATTCATAGACGGATAGGCGATTTGTTTTGAACATTTTTTATAGAGAATTTTTGCGTGTAAAAATATGTAATCGCTACAAACATTTAAAACAACTGTTGTTTTATATGTTTGTGGTAATTATATACATTAAACGTGGCATGGATATTAATAATACTACATCATAGCATGCACCACAAATTAAGATTTCATAGGAATTTAATTTTATCTTAATTTGTAGCATGTATACAACTCGTAATGATAGTTTATTATTATATTGTGTTGTCATACCCGAAGACATAAGTAAACCTTTTTTTTTATGTACGGTTTGTATGTACATCCAAATTGTACACTCTGCATACTCTTAGGGGCTAGGAATACATTTTGGTGATTTTAGTTTTAGAAATTTAAAAATGATTTATAGTTTTAAATGCATATCAGCAATTATTTATATGGCATATCATTTTGATGGACATTTTAGGTGAACTCTTCACATCAGAAAAACATGGCGATGATACTTCTGGCGATGGTACAGAGTTAAAGCCTTTCAAGACCATATTGCAGGCCATGAAACATGCCGGAAAAGAACCATTTCCAGTGATTTACGTAGATTCTAAAGCTGAAGGCAATGTATGTGATAAATACTTTTTTTTCATTAAATAATTTTGATACTTTGATTAATAACAATGTGCATATTATGATTGAAAATAGTTCACTGATCATATTACATTTATTTAACAGAAATTTGAACCTGCTCCTAAAACTCAAATAAAGAAAAATCAAAAATTTTGGGTTAGAGAACATCATAAAAATGCAGAAAAAGCCAAAAAAGAAGAAGAAGACGCTGCTAAAAGAAATAAAAATTTAGACGAAGCAAAAAAATTAACATTGTTTGAAGATTCTACTTTACCACCTGCAACTTTGATTAAAATAAAAAATGCTTCTGAACATCGTAATTCAAGAATTAAAATGTATGGATGGGTACATAGACTTAGGAGACAAGGTATTTGTAGTTCAAAAATTATAATTAAATAATATTGCATGTTTTGAATCAGCCAATTCAGATAAATGCAATAAACTTGTTGTAACTAGCACAATTTTACAGGAAAATCCTTAATGTTTATCACATTAAGAGATGGCACAGGTTTTATTCAAACAGTTCTTAATGAAAGATTATGTCAAACATATAACGCATTAATGTTGTCTACTGAATCATCTGTTCTTCTTTTTGGAGTTTTAAAAGAAGTTCCCGAAGGAAAATCTGTAAGAAGAACTTAAACTAAAATGTAGTCTTAAGTGTTAAACCTTTTTGTATGTTAAATAGGCACCAGGAGGGCATGAACTCCAAGTTGATTATTGGGAATTAGTTACATTAGCACCACCTGGTGGTGCTGATTCTATTTTGAATGAAGATGCTAATCCAGAAGTGTTATTAGACAATAGGCATATTGCCATTCGCGGAGAAAATGTAAAATTTTATTCATTGATATTAAATTATGCTTTATAGTTGTATTATATTGTACTTTGTAGACATCCAAAATTTTATTGATGAGATCAGTGGTAACACAAGCATTCCGTATGCATAATTTGGATAAAGGCTGCATTGAAGTTGTACCACCTACTTTAGTACAGACTCAAGTAGAAGGCGGGTCTACATTGTTTAAACTGGATTACTTTGGGTGAGAATATTTTTACCATTTTTTAATATTATAAACTATATATAAAACATTAATGTTTAGCCAAGAAGCATATTTGACTCAAAGTTCCCAGCTTTATTTAGAAACTTGTTTACCAGCACTTGGTGATGTGTTTTGTATGGCACAAAGTTATCGTGCCGAACAGAGTCGTACAAGAAGACATTTATCTGAGTAAGAAGTCTATTAAATATGTATTCTTTTTCATTTGGTATTCAATACAGGACTATTATAACTTTTATTTTAGATATACTCATGTAGAAGCTGAATTTGCATTTATTACTTTTGATGACCTACTAGATCGAATCGAAGATTTGGTTTGTGATGTAGTAAGACGTGTTTTAGAGTCACCACATGCTGATATTGTGAAACAATTAAATCCAGTAAGTTTTTAGACCTTAAAGTATAACACATGGAACACATGGAACACATGTATTAAACAGTATGCTCT
The DNA here is from genome assembly GCA_022818045.1 of Neotoxoptera formosana. Taxonomy (NCBI): domain Eukaryota; kingdom Metazoa; phylum Arthropoda; class Insecta; order Hemiptera; family Aphididae; genus Neotoxoptera; species Neotoxoptera formosana. Next base: position 28,155,166 of record CM040632.1, on the reverse strand, counting down.
GTCCTACGAGAAAACAAACTTATTTTGTGTATGTCAACTAACCCCCTTAAATGTCGTAAGGTAGTGTATTGCTATTGACTAAGGTTCGTGGACGTGAATGTTACCTCTAGAATTTGAATGTTGTTGCTCATAGAACACAAGCACTTAAAATAAAGCTAAAATACACTAAAATTCATAAAAAAAGAGACTAATAATTATGTACATAACTTAAGTATTTTTTTTTATTTTTTTTTATTTTGTTTTATTATCAAAGTAAAAATATAATCCCCAAATAATTTTAACTTACAGCAATTTCCAAACAAATAAAATAAGTCATCACAAATTTTGTAAAAACAATAAATACACTCGTGACTTGACGTAAAATAGAATTAGTACCTACTACAAGGGTACGGCATGTCATTTCTTATCCGTATCAATAAATTAAACATAACAAGACAAATAATTTGATCTATTTATTGTACAACAATAAATATTAATCTTTTCCAAAAACTTAGATATTTATTGTATCTATAGATTATACCAGTGGCGTGCTCACGGGGGGGGGGATCAGGGTGTCATATCCCCCCCCCCATTGGATTTTTTTTTAATGATTTATTATCAACATGAAAATAAAAATTTAGATTTAAAATTCAAGATTTTGGTCGTAGATTAGATCGCGTTCCTGTATTATAAATTCGATATTCACGTGCGTCTTGTTTATTGTCTCCGCACTCAGCATAACTCATAAGACGGCACGTATCAATATGATGTTCTAAAAATAAACGTCCTGTTGATTGTAATTTCAATTTTTCCCGAAATGTAGAGACGGAGCTGATTTTATTACTATTAGTATTTATAACATATTTATATTGCATTTGCTTATTATCGTCTAATAAATTATACTAAATTAAATATAGAAGTTTTCAATTAAAATATTATTTATACATTATAAGCAAATATATTAATAGGTTCTAGAATGATATACATGTTTATAGCATGACATATTATAGTCGAATACTCAAATGCATGTATAATTATAAAAATAATAATAAAGCAGAGCGACCTAACCCATAGTCGACCGGGCAGCAGAGTTGGGCAACATTTTATCTAGATAATTAATCAAATAAATATGTATTCGATTAAAAAATTATTCGAATAATTTTAAAATATTATTATTCAAATAAAAAATTATTCTATACTAGAATAAAATATGTACCTTTTATAGAATGATTATAGTTCTTCTAGTATGTCTACACTCTATAATATGTATATAGTATGTACCTCAGTAGTAACGATTGTCTATTTATCAATATTGAAGACGTTACTTATGGTACCTAGTAAATAGTCCTGTTTCAGTACTACATAGTACATAGTCTTAGCTTAATTATTTGAGTAAAAAATCGAATAATATTCAAACATTAATATTCGAGTAAGAAATTATTCGAATAATTTTCAAACATTATTTGAGTGAAAAAAAATATTCGAATAATTTTTTATCTTCGTGTGCGCAATTGCGTTCATTGGCTGATTATAATTTTCATTAATCGTTTACTTTTACTAGTACCATATTTTTTGTACTTGTACACTCATTGTTTCATAATAAAAGAGTAAGTAAAGCTAGATATTCTCATTTTGTTAAAAACTAATTAATGTATTGTATAATATTTAAATTAATATATTAAACTTGTATATTATATACATAATGTATATAATGTATTTTCAAATGGAAAATTGTTTGAATAAAATGAATATCTCCCCCCTTTCAAAAAAGCTGAGCACGCCACTGGATTATACAGAGTAATAAACACATTTAATACAACAACTGCAAATTTTCACTTTTGGCCTCAAGTTTTAACTACATCAAATTTGTTACCAGAAACCACCCTTAAAGTTAAAGATTGATGCAAATTTTTTGCTTCAAAATGATCTGAGTGATACACACAGATAAAAGAAAGCACATTATTGCTAAACCAATACATTCATCACTTAGCACAGAATCTTAAATGAAATGAATAAATGCTGTGGTAAATTAAGTTAACCCTAGATTTTACTTAAGTTTATACCATTTTCATTTTATAGAATATCATAATAACTAATGATTAATTTTAATTAATATTTGTATTAATGTTATAATTAAACAATAAAATAAATTTAAGTCTGTTTTATAGTAAAATATGATTTTTTAGGAATTTACTGCACCGAAAAGACCGTTTAAAAGAATGGATTATAAAGCAGCCATTACATTTTTGCGTGAAAATAACATAACCAAAGAAGATAATTCATTTTATGAATTTGGAGAGGTAATTTTCTGTATAATATTTAGTTTTATTCTTATAGTTTAAATTTATAACATTTACTTATTTAGGACATTCCGGAAATGGCTGAAAGAAAAATGACAGATTTGATCAATCAGCCAATTATGTTGTGCAGGTTTCCCGCTGAAATCAAATCATTCTATATGTCTCGATGTCCTGAAGATAATACTCTTACTGAATCTGTTAGTATATAATTACATTTTATAAGTATGATTATTAACTAAAGTATGTAATATTGTCATAGGTGGATGTCTTATTACCCGGTGTTGGTGAAATTGTTGGTGGTTCAATGCGTATTTGGGATCAAGAAGAGTTACTGGCTGGTTATAAAAAGGTCGGAATCGACCCCAAACCGTATTACTGGTATACTGATCAGGTTTGTAAAATTTTTTATTGATTGTCATTAACATGTTTAAAATTTAGAATAACACATAAATATTTTTTTGATTTTAACATTAGTTGAAAATAGTAATATTGAAGTAAAACTAAAACATTATTTTTAATTTAGAGGAAATTTGGATCATGCCCCCACGGTGGATATGGCTTAGGATTAGAAAGATTCATGTGTTGGTTATTGAATAGATACCACATCCGTGAAGTTTGTCTATATCCAAGATTTTTAGACAGATGTACTCCATAAAAGTAGTAATGAAGTTTCAACATCATAATTAAATGTATGTTACTGTCACTATTAATTATTAAAAAAAAAAAAAATTGCATTTAATATGTGTTTTCTAGTTTACTGAATGTCGATAGCCTTTAAATTTAACTGTACTGTAATAATTATTATTGGATGATGTTCGATCATTTTTACTTTTTTTTCTATGGTTATTGGGTAGGTTAGACTATTGATTATGTATTGAGTTGATCACACTATGTTGAAATAAAATAATTAACTAAAAATACATGTATAATTTTGATATGTGATAACAATTATCCATTATCATAATTTATTCAAATATAATTAACAAAGTATAAAAAATATAATTTGAGTACATTAATTACTAATACGTCATTTGTGATCGGTACCTATCTACTATTCATTTCAACAGGTAATGAGTGTGGTTTACTAAATACTATAAAATATATATTGTAAACTTTATTTTTGCATATTATGTTAATTCATAAACATATTTCATAAAAATATGAACTAGTGAATTGAGTTTACTACTAATCAAACTATGAAGCTGTTGTAATAGTATAGCGTGTCGTTGAATTATATAGGTACTGATTTAAACTTAGTGATTTCTTTCATATGCAAAGCCATCAAAGGTCCTTTTATTATTTATATCGACCAACGGCGATGGACGTCATGCAGTAAACCTTCCTGTTCATATTATGTAGCTGTGTTTTTTTAGTGTCTGCATCACAATTTAGCGAGTGAAGTGAAATCCCGAAACCCCAACTACGAGTATTTCTACATGGTTTATACATAGCCGTATAGGCAGGGACAGATTTATGCCTAGGTCCGTAAGGTCTAGGGCGCCAAATTTTTGGGGGTGTCAAATTTTGTAAGAAATTGTAAAAAAAATCACAAAATGACAACTTAGTATTGTTTTTTACCTACCTAATTCTGTTTTCATTCGATTACGCACCTCATGGGGTCCTCAATCCACCGCAGGTGGATTGCCTACCCGATAATATACCTCTCGCATAATATTGTCCGTGATATAATGCAGTGGATTGCCCACCTAGGTGGTTTAGATGCATGTAAATCACTTGAAGTTAATCTTAACTTAATATTTGGCTCAGGCAACGCTGGGCGTCCCGGCTAGTTATATATAATATTACATTTATTAGTAATAAATACTACAATTTTTTTTTCTTGGCACCTGTTCTAAATCCGACACTGCGTATAGGCGTGTATCATATTATTATTATATGTACCTAAATATATAACGTAGGTACGGCTCGTTTCTTCTTTCGTCGACTGCAAATAATATGGGAATATATTATATTATTATTTCACTCGTTTTCCGGTCAACACCACGTGTATATAGGTGCGCTACAGCCCGCAGTCGTCTCACTCGTATCGGCTTATCCTTCGTGTTTTTTTTCTTCTTTTTTTTTCATACTCGTGCCGCAATAATATCGTGCAATGACTGAGCAACGGAAACACTATCACCGCACCTGCGAGGAGGGGGCTTCTGCAGTTCGTCGTCGTACTATACGCGAGGCCGTATATATAATATTATTCATCTGCACATTCAGTCTCTTAAGACGTGTGGTTTAGGGGGGGGGGGGGTGTTCGATATATCCGTCGCATGTGAAACCGCGCGGGCTTGCTGCAGACGTCTCCGCGAATCTCTCTTTTTCTCACACACGCCGAGACAGCGAGGAGACCCTCGTCGCATATGTGTTTGTTTGCTCGGGCGCTTAAACGGGGTTCGCATTACGGGCGCTATGGAGTATAGGTATATAATAATATAGATAGGATACCCACTCATATATACGATATATACGTCATATCATGCCTACGTGTAAACAGATGGCGGTGGCGGATGTCGAGCGCGCAATATGCAGGGCAAAAGTGGAAAGCGAAAGAAAAAATAAAAACGATATTTTTATATATAAAAAGAAAAAAATTATTCGTAGGTATATAATATTGTATATTTTTTTCATCCCGAATCAGTTGACAACCGGCGGCAGCGGCGGCGCACACACGCACATATACGCACGTGGGACTTATTCGAAATCACACCCTATTTGTTATAATACGCGGTTTTGTCAACGGAGAGTGGTCTGGGAAGGGGGTATATAGGGGATTTCGTATTATCAGTGTTATATCTTGGAGAAAAATACTGATATCTATGTATACCGACGAGGTTTTGGCTTGGGTAATGGGAAAAATCGTGTGACTCTAGACTTGCCCCTCATCGTATAATCCACACTACGACGACCTATATATGTATTATATTATATCCGTGTTGAGTTATTCGAGCACCGTGTCATTCCGCCCCCTGCCATGATGGGACGAGAAAGAGAAGTTAATATGAACGCGCGATAGACGACGTATCCCTGCAAATGCTCCATCTGCCTATATACAATATACGACATATTATATAGAGCCATCGACAGAGTTTCTATAACTTTGCCGAATTTCTCGCACGTTGATATCTCTCGAGAAGAAAACGAACGGTGCGCTTAGACACGACGACGGCCGCGGCGGCGCAGGGGAGACGATATAAGATATGACGTATAATATATGAAATGTGAAAACAATGCGACGCCTTAGGGTCATGACACAGGGTATATATAGGTATATACACTGCTGCAGCTAGTACACACTTATTTATACTTCCATTCCGTTTGTCCGCCGACGATAAAAGTCGGTACTTAAGTCGGATATATTATTTTCGTTTTCACGTCGTCGAATGTCTCCCCCCGCTTATCGCGACGGCTAGGTATACGCGCAGTGCACAGTTTTATTTTACTATATATTATATTATATATATACCTATATACCTACGTATTGGCTGTAGTATTACCTACATTATCTACAATAGGTAACGGCAATAACGGAAAATACGATATTGTTGAGAGGGAACGAGACGGAAAATTGAAAAAAAAAATACGGTACTGGTTTGTCGTTATTGCCCCGCCCGGGTGCGTGAAAACTTTATCACCCCCCGAGCTTGGCTATTTATATAAGGGCAGTGCCCCGCAGGTTTATTATATCGTCTCGCCGCCCGTACAATCGATAGGTACCCACATCGCGTACAATGTACTCTGGAGTATGTGCGGGGTCACTTTAAAATATGTATTTTATTTTCTTTCAATTATTAAATATGTATTTATTTGTAGTCAAAATGTTTGTTTTTTTAAGTCCTTACCTTTTCCAGGCCATTACAATATATAATACCTATCCGTTTATAAAGTCTAAGACGTGTAGGTAGGTATAGTTTATAATCTATTTTTGTGTACTGTCATTGTTCCAATAACAGTTTTACATTTTTATAAACAACTGCATCATCTCACTCAAAGTATATAAAATAAATAACGATCCAATCAAAAAAATCAGCAGAGATGTAAGAATCGTCCTCTACTACATTATATACAAACCATCAATGCCAACAACTCAACTATGAAAGCAACGTTAGATGTGATATACGAAGAGCTTGTGTTGTAGATTCTAAATCCTTTGTGCAAATAAGATAGCGTTTTTCTTTTCCTCTATTGTCATTTGTTTATTTTTGTTCGGAGTATTATATATAATATAATGTATACAACTATACAAGTAAATTTCGACGGAACGAGCGAATAGAAAAGAGACCCTAACCAAATGAAGAAAGAGTGTTCAATTTGCGTTGCTAATACCATAAGCAAGTTTCCGGTTCAAAGTTTACATTTTGACAAAAAGAAAGTTTTTTTAACAAACAAATAATGATAATGATAATAATAATTGACATTGCGTAGAATTTGTATATATATACAATAACTTCCACGTCTAGTTCCTTTGGATTTGTTTATTTAATATCAACAATATAACTATAAAAAAATAAACCAGGCAAGAGCACGACATAGCTGCTCTTACAGTATATACTTGTAGTAAAATTTCTGTCACGAATCACGATTCGAGACCAGCTTGGTCGCTTTCTTTTCAGATTTATTGTTGCCCATTTTTTTTTTTTTTTTGTTAACTTCAGTGCCCGTGTGTTTGAGAACTTGATTTACTTTCGTCAACATTACGAAAATAATCGTCAATAAGTTTCTTTGTTATTAATTTATTATTATTCTGTTATTTAATCGACGAATATATAGCTTAATTGACCTTATTTTTTCCATATTATTTAATTCATAATTGGCGCTAACAAGTAGACTGTGTATCATTATACTAGTGAGTAATTAATTGTACCACAAGAACGTTTATCTACAGTAAAAAAAAAAATCGATTGACTATTATACATTTCATTTAACTACCATTTCTAATTTTTCTAAATCCTTACCACAAATTCTATTCAATATGTTCAAAATATATTCTATTTTCCTTTATCCGTTTTAACCTACACACGGTAATAATTGCTTTACGCCTTTACGATATCATTCTACGATATTAAATGGTATTTGACGGTTTCTCATAATATAATTTAATATTATATTATGTGACATTTTAAATATTATATTAAACGTATTATGCCCCGGAATAATACGAGTAAGACATATTGTAACGAAAACGGTTTTATCGAAAATTGTATTATAGTGTCGTAAAATATTACACTCTGCTAGTCATCCCGACGTGAAAAATATAAATAGACTTATCAATTTTGCAAAAACAAGTTTATACATATTTAAAAACGACGTATTTAGGTTCTCATTTGATGTACCTTTTACTTTTAAAAGTTGGTATCATTCCTGATGAAATTTAAAAAATATTATATTTTCTGTTTTTATTAAAAATAATACTGACGGAAGGCGATACTAAAAAAAAGAGTACCTATATCGCACCGAAATAAATTATAAAACTTTTATTCAACTATTACGACGGCGCTGTTCAGCGAAAGAACTTTTTAAACGCAACAATCTGTTATATGTAAACCGTTTATTCGAGAAAAATCTGTATATCCCTAAATTCCTTCCATTTAAAACTAACCTCAAGTCTTACCGACTTAAATAAATAAATCTCGATACCGTAGGAAAAAAACTAAAATTCAATCTCGTGACAAAACTCATAAAGTCATAAATAATAATACCTATTAATAATTGACAATTGTTATTCAAGCGATACGTTACCAATTATAATATATTGATGTCGTTATAGAGATATACCTACTATAGGACGCAGGTATATATAAATACATAGTTCTTAATAATTAATCGTAATTATTTTATAAATAATATTTACATATTATTGATTTGTGGAGCATGGCCTTGTTCAAAATCGACCTTTCTATTATTACCTCCCAAATCGTATGATATCGTCTTCAGCTTTGTGCGGATTATCACTGACCTTTATTTTTTCATCGAGATTTAAAAGATTTTATATTCCCTACATATGAGTATTTCATAACTATCTTTTAAATTTTTTGATACCAAAAATATTACTAAACGTATTAATTCATTATTATAAACTGCAGTATTAAATTTATTAGCTTTTAACAAAAATGTATACATTATAGTTCAACACTTAGATAACAGTTACATATTATAAAATATTGATAATTATTGATAGTTTTGTATAACAATATTGAGAAATTAAATAGAATTAATAATTATACACTATGTGGAAATTATTGTTTATATATGCAAATATGCAATACTTTGGTAATGAGTGAATCGAGGGGATTTTATAGTGAAGTTAGTTCAGAAAGAAATTTTAATGACAATGGATACGCATTTGTATAGAATTATTGTATTGTTAGGCGTTTTGATAGTGTTGGGGGTCGGAAGCAAATGAGGGTAGGATATGAGCATAGGATATGGTTTGGACCGGAGAGTGGTTAAGTTGAAAAGGTCGTTCGTGTGTTTTTATGGGGGAGAATGTGATGGGAATGTGATATAAGCGCCAAAGGTACAAAAATTACATATCATTTGCGCCAAAATGTGTAGGACATAAGCGTCAACATAATATTATATACCTGTTATACCCAACATAAGCACCAAAGGTGCATATTATATACATCGTTTGATTTTTTCGAGTTTATAAAAAACTGTCAATAATATGCATACAAATAAGTATAATTTTAATAAATGATTGGTTGATTTTTTCGATTTTATAAAAAAACTGTCAATAATATGCATACAAAATACAAATAAATATAATTTTAATAAATTGATTGATTTTTTCGATTTTCTAAAAATTTTTTAATATTTGTTAGGCCTAGGTATCTAACCTACCTAGGATTTTGGAGCTTTCGTACGATACGACTTTTTTTTTCTTATCTCATTTTGGCACTTATGTCTTCCACCCGAATGTGATGTATTGGATGGTTAATTTTTTGGTGCTGGAGAATGGATTTGTACTTTGGACAATATTGGACATCAATCGTAGTCGGGAGTGTGGTTGCCACCATATATAGGAGGTATGCGCACTGCAGGCGGCTGTTTTTTTTCTTTGGAACACAGGTGGTTATAGGTATATGGAGAGGTGGATAAAAATGTTTAATATTAAAATTTATAATCAATAAAGTTATTTAAAGTTAGTTATTTTTTTTTATTTACCCGTTATGATATTTGGTTTCAAAAGAATAACAGTGGAAATCGATTATATAATTCTGTGACATTATTATTATATTATTATGTTGTTTAATTTTGTTTCGAAGTTGAAGTAATTGTTGTTTTTATTTTATTTAACTTGTTAATATTATGATTAAATAAGTTTGTAATGTATCTACCACCTATTTTTCTATACGAACAATTAAATTAGTTTTTTATTTTTGTAAAAGAAATATACAAAATATTGTTGTAATTATTATGACGTTTTCTAGAAGGTCGTGAAGTTGGCCCACCCAAGTACTTCAATTTTTTTTTATCCATGCCATTATTTTGCAAGTCTATTTTTAGGATTTGCAAGTCCAAAATGTCATTGTAAAATAAAAAACCCAAAAGTTGGGCCAACTTCACGTAGCCCACCCAAGTTGTACCAGAACTTCGAAATGGGTATCAAACGAAAGCTTCTGATTTGCAAGTATTTGCAAGTCCAATCTTAGAATTTGCAAGTAACTCGAGTGAAGGCTGTGAGCTTTCAAAGTTACGAAGTTGGCCCACCCAAGTTGTACCACAACTTTGAAATCGGTGTCTAAGAAGTGGCCGCTAACTCTTGATGTTATGCAGTGATGTTTTGACCAGAAACTTCCAAGTGGGTATCAAACGGAAGCTAATAATTTATTATATTAAATATTTACAAGTCACTATTGCTGCCATCATTAGCTGTTGAAGCTGGAAATTTCAGTTTAATTGATTTGATTGAGAATTTCATTATGGGTTTTGTTAGCCAATGATTTTCAAGTATGTGCAAGGTCGTTAGGTATTGAAATTTGGGTTTCTCGGGAATCTATACACTTATAACCCCTATTTAGGGCTTTCAAAAATTGCCATTCTTTTGCCAAGCTTAAAAAAGAAATATCGCCGTCAAAATATCCTGGATCTTCAATTTCATGATCAATTATTGAATTTCGCTTGATCTCCTAGGGACTGGATACTTTTAAAGTTCTAGTACAACTTGGGTGGGCCAACTTTGTAACTTTAAAAGCTCACAGCCTTTACTCGAGTTATATGAAAATTCTAAGATTAGACTTGCAAATACTTGCAAATCATAAACTTTCGTTTGATACTCATTTCGAAGTTCTGGTACAACTTGATTGGGCTACGTGAAGTTGACCCAACTTTTGGTTTTTTTATTTTACAGTGAATGTTTGGACTTGCAAATTTTAAAAATAGACTTGCAATTACTTGCAAATAACTTGCAAAATAATGGCATGGATTATAAAAAAAAATGCAGTACTTGCGGGTGGGCCAACTTCACGAACGTTTTATATAATTTTATTTTATTTATTCATGAAGTAGGTACCTACATAAATATGTTGAAAAAACAACTTAAATGATGAATTATAAGCAAGGTTCAAGTGACATAAATTTAAATGTATCTTTGTGGAAGGAGGACCAAAAAATTACTGAACAATAATTTTTAAAAAAAAGAACACATTGCAAAACAATTATTCTTTTCTCTGCTCAAAATCTAAAAGGTTAATGAGGATCTATCTCCCATATTTTCCTTGGGGGAGCAATTTTTTTTTCACCGGGGCACAAAATGTCTAAATGCGGCACTGTCTGATCTATAGACTATAGTAGTAAAGTTCAGTAAATGTCAAGTGTATAACACAGAAATGTTATATACTGGCTTCCATTGATGTATTTTTCCAATATTCCTATGAGAATTCGAAAAATTGAACTCGCAACATTGGTGTAGCAAAATAGCCTATCTACGACGCCGTGCTATCGAAATGTGTCAATTGCATAAGGCGAGCTTAAATCAAAATATTCATTTTTTATAAAAGACTAAAATCGTTTTTCTAGCTGAAATTCTACCACGACAGACTTTTGGAGGCATACTAACACTGCGGGTGTACCTAGTATCATTGATTATAAATATTAAATACCTTTTAATATTTATAACCAATGGTAGTATTCAGCTATTTGAAGAAAGGTTTCGTGTTGTATATTTTACAGGTCTCACCAGTTGGTGATGACAATTTTTTTTTAAAAAGTTAGGCGCTCCTATTAAGACAGTGTACTTTGGAAAATCTGTTTGTACTGTCATGTTAAAAATAAAACTACAAAACACTTTGTTTATTAAAGTTACTGATATGCCGGAGCGCCATCATATTTCATGACATTTTTTTTGAAAACGTTTTTGTTTGGACCGAAAAAATCTGGAAATGACTTGGTAAAGATTTTTTAATTTTTGGAATTAAATTACGTAGAAAAAATAAGTTTAGGAAAATAAATAAATAGAAAATGCATTAATAGTAACAAATACACTTAGGATATTGAATGACGTAAAACATGTTATTTGGAATCCACATTGTTTTGATAATTAACAATTGTGAAATACATATTATTAGGAATAAACGCGGTTTGTAAATATTATAATAAATTGAAAAATATTTTTAAAATCAGATATCGATTGGAAAAAATAGGAAATTAAAATAATGGTCGTGTGCATCTGGCAGCGACACCGGCTGGAGCGGCGACAGCACTCTACCTTCGTCGTTCGGCCGCTGATCCAGGCTCACCGGCGGTAGGAGCAGCGACCTCCGGACGGCCGCCACCAGCAACTCTCTAGCTACGCCATCCAGGACGTCCAATTGAGCCGCTGTCAATGTAGTCGATGGGTCTCCGCGAAGGTGATTTAAACGGCAGACGATCGTCGGCCTTGTGATTGTCTCCGGAAAGTCTTTGGCCACGGACGCCTCGTCCGCCATATTAGAATGTTCCGGAGACCATTGCACCTTCACTTCGCCGCAATTCTTGTCTGCACCTACTCCGGCCTCCGTGTTTCCGTCGCATTTTACGTCCTCTTCTGTCTGGTAAACTATTGTACTGTTTACAGCTTCCATTTTAAATCGACTATTTACAATTATTAATGAGTTAATATTTTGTTCAAGAGTGTTCGTTTGTCACAATTCGAATAGTCATCGAAAATTTGTCGAATCAACATTCAATTGAATAAATTCATAACAACGAATACGATTCAAAAAAAACATTGCACAAATTAATGTAATAGACGGTCAATATATTTCCAAAGACATCGAATATGAATATTTCAAATGGCGGTTGTAAAATTTAGATTCTTATACGAGTATTTCCCGACGCTCAAGGCTGAATTTGACTCTATTTGGGAGTATTAAAATATTAAAGTAACTAATTTATCATCAAGTAAATAAGCTTACACGATTTAAAGTTACTAAATAATTTATACGAACAATATAATATGTAATTTGACTTTATAGCCGACAGCATCGTCCAGAGGTTAAATACAATAATAACAGTTTGTAAAAATTGTTAATGCTGACTTTACAAAAGGGTCGTTAGACATCTTAAAATATACTATGAAATATACTATGAAATTATAAAATTGTATATTATGAAATGTATAAGATTAAAAATAACATTTACAGTATTCAAATAATATAATTGATATTATATATTATATAAGCTTTATAATATATAATATAGTTTAAAATAAAAATTAATAAATGATTACAAAAAATTGTTAATTGTATAGTTCAGACTTGAAACAAATAAGTAAATAAAATAAATAAATAAAATAAATTATATAATTGTTTGTTATTCTAATATATACATTAGTATTTGGGGATGTAAAGTTTCATTTTCTGATGTTACAATTTTTATTTTTTGAGAAAGATCATTATGAAGCTCTCAAACATTTTTTGAAATTCTTCTTATGTATATCGTGTAATGTCCTGCGGCAAAATTAACAATAGCTACCAAATGATACCTGTGAAATAAAAATAGTTAATATTTGAAAAGATTTTCAAATAAACCAAGATTTAATATGAAAAATATTTACTTTTCGTTGAATACTTTTGTAAAATGTATTCTTTGTAGAATCATATTTGTCATATATTCTGTCTCAACAAAGAGATGCTGATTCAGTACTCTGGTTGAAAATGTTGTTCCTTTACACTCGAAACATACAGATTGCTTAACTTTCAAATAATTTTGTATCATCTCTTCAAGTTTATTTGTACTATTATCTAATGACAAGATGATTGTCGGTGATGGTCTTACACTTTCTTCACAGTTTTCGCATCTTATATGTTTAACTGCACTAGGTACGTCTTGTAAATAGCATTCTACAATTTTTGTAACATTACATTCACAGTTTACTGTATATACCTTTGGGCACAATAGCGATTCTTCAAAATGTTTCTTTAATAGTTTAATACCTCAGCTCGATCATTATATAAACCAATACACATAAGTTACCCTGCAGTAAGAAATGTATAACAATGTAAGTTACAATATATAGCAATAACGGAAAGTACCTAAATAATAAACGATTAAAACTGCTTATTTGGATCCAAAATTCAAACGTTACGCAAAGCTGGCCCAACTTTTGGTTTTTTTATTTTACAGTGGAAGTTTGGACTTGAAAATTCTAAAAATAGACTTGCAATTACTTGCAAATAACTTGAAAATAATGGCATGGATGAAAAAAAATTGTAGTACTTGGGTGGGCATATAATATTGTGATGTCCCCGTGTTACATAATATATAGGCGTGCGCAGACCTGAATTTCGGAGGGTGCCTTCAATATTTTTGGCCCTCTCTTAACGAGACATATTGTACCTATATATTAATCAGTGGTATATAATAATTATTATTAGTACCAAGTCATATAATATATTTCCTTAGATCTGACATCTATTTTCAAGATAATTGCAATGTTTATTTATTATTTGTACTTGCAGTACTTTTGTAGTCAATAACATAATCTAGCTGATATAATCATAATAAGTCATTCCATTCAGTTTGATAAAATATTTTCAGTTTTATTATTTTTTTTATCACGAAACATGGTTTATTTTTCACCACATATTTTAGAAACAATTGCATTTTATTTCAGTAACATCATTTAAAATACGGGTCCTAATGTCCTATGATCTGGAAATTAAACGTTAGGGCCCCAATTACAAGATGTCGAGGGGTGCCCAGGGTTACACCCGGCAAAGCGCACACCTACGTACATAATATACAGGAATATTATAATTAGGTACCAATGGTACCATACCATATTACTATAATAATATTATGTCGATGAACGACGAGCGTCTATAGTAGGTAGGTATATAAGCGGTACGCCACAAACAGATTAGTTGAATATTTTAAACTGTGCGAAAACGAAATGGACGGTTATCTAATAATTATTAGATGGAAATCGGAAAGAGATTTTGTTCGAGGACAAAAAGATCGATTTTTTACGAAAAAAAAATTAAAGCTCGTTTCGTGTTTGCAATGCAAAAATGTAAAAATTCGTTTTCTTATTTTTTGAGTTTCTAGAAAAATGTGTTACAAAAAGAGAACATATAATATAGAGTATGTACGCAGAAAAACAGCGGTTACATCCATTAATAAAATACAAAATATTTCGTCGGTAATGCCGTTCTCGTTTCGAGCCCCGTTCATCATTAACCAGATGTAACAATGTTGAGCACTGGCTTCCTTGTCTTTGAAATAACCATCAGTCTAAAATAATAATATTATAGAACTCCGCGGATTTTAACTTGTAATTAAAATTCTTATGCCACGCGTTCCACCCGCCCTTTTGGAAGAAAATATTACAACATCGTTAACATCAAAATACAAAGTTTGTACTAATATATAGCATATTTTAAGCGTTGTAATTTTGATATATTTTGCATTTTCATTAAGTACTATAAGTAATTGTTTGAGTATATTATACAGTTGTTATGTACTGAAATATTATCGACAGGAAAAAACGCGGTTATACGTTTTTATATTGTATACTATATGTGATGGATAATCAAAAGTAAACGAACAAAAATGTATTTATCTTAATAATATAATATTTCTTTAAAAACTATCATAAAACCGCATCTGTTCGTCTATAGATAAAAAGATTAAGTTATGTACTTATACACATATTTCATTAACTCGTTTAGACGATTATAATATTTAATTATTTACGCTTAAAACTATAGTGAAGTTTAAGTAGTGTAATTTTTAAGTAAACTTTCGTTAGACTATCCTGCACATTATTATGCATATATTATTATAAAGCAGTAAAAAAATTATTATTGTTACATTTTTTATCGCATCTCACGTCACAGCACGATTCGATTATTAATAATTTAATATTATTATGTTTACTGTGACTATATATTATATATCGTTAGTAAATCAAGCTCTTCGCAATATATATATACGTTTTGCACAAGTATATTGATTGTAGTCGTCAATGGAATTCGATACATATAATTATAGAACAATATAATAGATAATATTATGATTAAATCAGCACAACTCTAATTTTGACGGGTCTCGTTATTAGCTACACAATATTGACACATTATAATATATTGTTTATTGTGTATGTATTATATAGGTACACTGCCGCGTTGTAACAACTCGCAGATACAGCCCTTGACAAATTCCTCTTGGGATTTATCCGTGCTTTAGCTGTCATTCTTGTCCTCCTCGGGCCCCACAGTCATCCCTCGAGGTAAGCAAACAGAGGGAGTACCTGCGGCATCGTTCCGAGTCAGATAACAGCGCAGTGTAACACGCCGAATGTCATTTAAATTATTTAGTCGACGGACGAGTTGTCATAATAATGATAATATAAAGTATGTATATTATAATATATTATTATACATACATATCAAACTTATCAAATTTATTTTTTAGGATCTAAGGTAAAGAATTTTACGAAGACGGTTTTAGTTAAATTATTGTTAACACCGATATCGTTGAAAATAACTAAAAAATATTTTACCCCGATCGTCTTGATCTACTGTTTCAATAATATATTAATTCTACCGACGACAAATAAAAGTCACGTGTATGTGGTGACTGACGACGAGTGGTATAATTATAATACATTGTGATGATGGTTCATTGATAGCTAATGTCGTTCACTAGTTCAGCTGTTATGTATATTTAATTTTAATAGTTTATGGTAAATTTGTCGGATCGTTAATCAAAAGTCTTGTTCTTAGTTGTAAATTATAAATTAACCATTTTGTTGTTGTTGTTGTTGTTGTTTATCGAGCTTTATAATGGCTTAAACGAACATGTTCAGTGACTCAGTGTAACTTCATTGTCTTCAATGAATATAACAATTTAAATAAATTACAGCTTCGAGGTTACTAAATAATATCGTCTTTATGTGTATAGGCGCTTCGTTTATCTAACGTCATTAGTTTGAATATGGTAAAATTATTTTTTTTTTCACTTAGCCATATCGAGAGTCTGCTACAACTATAACGTATTAATTTTTATTTTATCGCGCATGTGTTTAGGTTTTAAAATGCACTAAAATGCACATAAAAAAGTAGCACAATTATATGCAATTATTTTAAAGCTATCCCGCAACGTTATACGTAGGTATTTAACGATTCGTAATCACTAAATTACTATAAAAGTCGTGATTAAAGATCTATTAAGAGAATCGGTCGAGGAGACCGTATGAGGGAATAATCGGATAACCTACGAGCACCTACATATTATATTATTATTATTTTCATATGGCAAGCTAGGTAGTAGGAGGTAGGTGCTTAAAAATAACGGTTGCGATTAGTATACATAACAAATGTACTAATTTTTGAGATTATTAGGTACTTATGTCGGGTTTTCCAAACGTCCATTAGAGTAAATGGATCCTTAAATATTTAACAACAAACAACTATATATTAATCGAGTCGTGACAGTATAACCCTTGATTGGTCCATTAAATTGTAATGATTCGTTAAATTATATCAAATCGTTGTCAAACGCAATACATTTATTGATTTTCTAACTGAAAAATACTTGAATTTCGTTTTGAAAAATATAGATTGTATTAATTACTATAGTAGTCAATTGGCCGCTTACACTTCCAACCTCAGAAGTTATTATTATTTTTTTATTGAGGTATAAGTTATAATACATTTACTAAAATTTACTTTGTTAAAAACGGTCTGACCTAATTTTTAATTTTTGTAATTTTATGCTTATTTTTTCGGACTCTAAAAGGTATAACTAATGAGAAAAAAAAATTTTTATAGTACCTACGTAGGTACAATAACTTACTAACTAGACAACATTTTTACAATCGGTGGATAGTAATAAAAAAACAACATTCTTGGAAACTCCTGCTTCTACTTAGTAAAAATATAAGGTAATAATATAATACAGTACCTAAATGAAATAAAATTGTATTTAATATTATACAACATATTATATTGTCTGTAATCGATAATTTTCAGAGAGTCATCAATAATAATAAAAATAAAACAAAAATTAATTCATCATATTATATTATGTTATATTATATTATATTATTACCTACCTAATGAATAATAATTATAACTATTTTGTGTTGAGAATTTAGTAAGTATACTGTTCAATCGGTATTTTAACAAAAAACACTTTGTCAGAGTGACTTTGTCAATTTTCCAAAAAAAATTGTCAAGTAAATAAAACCAATTTCAAAATTGGCGATATCATTTATTGGCTAATTGATTTAAAAGCAAACGTTGGATTTATAATCGATTCTTAACCAAATGCGTAACACCGAACGTGAGTACACTGCAGTTATAGTCGTACACTCTTACCGATGATTTTCAGTGGTATAAAAACATGCTTACGCAGACTGAGTAGAACTCGCTTAACTTTGGGTTTGGAGTAAAAAACTCTGAAGAGAGGACTGCACTATTCCGGAGAGCACCACTCTGCGTTTTTAAAAAAAATATTAATTAATTTTTTGTAAAGCAACAGTCGTTTAAAAATATCATTATTTCTTAACTTCGCCGTCGTCCTTGCGTGAGCGTCAAATTCGGAATAATGAAAAAAACGACGCTCAGCAGTGCCCTCTAGAATATTAATAATTCGTATTATTGTCGTAACCGAATCACCGTATTTAGTGAACGATATGAGGTGATTGTGTATGAGTAAATAATGCAATTATTATTGTAAATGGGTTTGAATTTTTTGGTTCCGAAAACAGCTACCTATAATACATTCCTAAAGAAACGGCGCGGTTTCTCGTTATCCGCCCAATCGTGTTTACCGTCGTTTTACTCGTGATTATTTATTTTCTTACACGCGGGAATTGCCGAGGGATAAAACGACTGCAAGGGCCATCCGTATAGGTATAGGTAGTACTATAGGTAGGTACTTAAGCAAACGAAGACCACTGCAGGTCAATTCGTCGGAGGACGGCGCAAAAAACCAACATGATAATTAGGAAAAACGTGATTTGCGAGTGTCCTGCTCATTATATATATTGGGACATGGGTGGCGTAGAGCGGCGGTCCCGAGTGGGGGGGTGCAGGGAAGGGAGGGACGAGTTATCCCGCCGATTTCGTTTCGACGAATACGGCGGAAAACATGGCGCACGCCAAGTCACTATACACACCATATCCAGGAACCGTAACGAGTCGGTTGTCGTTTCGAGTGTAATTTCGACCGAACGTGTTCCCGGGGGATAATCACATACTGGGAATTTTTGGAACGTGGACTAAATTAAAACGTCGGAGACATCAACGAAATCGAAAAAATCTTCGTAATCCGAAATAAAACTAGAAAAATAACAAAATGTATTGACTTTCACGGCGAACAACGTAAGCACATATTATAGTAAATAACCCGCAGCGCTATTGTAGATATTTTTGTTTATTTAAACCGTCGGATGAGATTCCTGTAAAGATGTTAATATATTTTAGTGAGATGTGTATAGTGAAAAAGCTAGAACAGCTAGAACACTTTTGACACGATAATATATTATATTATAATATTTATAGTTTTTTACATCAATTATATAGACGCGGGTACTATAGTCTAAAAATTCTAAAAACAAAATGATTATCACTCTTAAATTTATCCATGATTTTGTAAAAATGTCTATATAACAGAAGGATTTTTGGATTTTTCAATAAAGTCGTGTAGCAGTCGTGTTACATGTTGTAATTTACAAAGTTCAAACCTCTGGAAAAATATAAATAACGACGTCACACTGAGGTAGTGACTATAATATTATTTAGCCGCGTCTTTTTTGCCACCGCTATTAAACGAGGCTCATAATATGCGTATAGCGTTACGTATTAGACGAGGATTGATAAGAATATAAGTGAAAGTTATAGCTCGGGACCGGGAGCGATGCGTTTTGTTTTTTTTCTTTTTTGGTCAAATGTTTTGCCCCCTTCTATTACAAATTGAAATGACACTGAAAGCAGGAACACCTATAATACTACTATACAGACATTCCTATAGCGACGAGACGCCAATTTTTTTTTATATTATAATACAAACCTAACCGTGTCGAAAGAAATCAAACCCCAAGGTTTTGTATATTATACGATTTCCGCATCAATTGGTGCCACAACATCGTAATAAGGTCTAAACGGCGCAGACTGTATACTATCGTTGTACAATATACAATCAATACTTTATTATAATATACATTTATGCTGATCGTCGGCAGTACATAATAATATATAGGCAGGTCGTATTCTGCGTGTGTTGTGTCGCGAATATGATCCTTTTGTAGTAAAATCGAAACACTTCAACGTGCCCCCCCCCCATCCCTTATAAGCACGCACACGATTTTCAATTAAATTTAATGAATAGCGCGTGAGCTGCGCCGAAATAATCGTATAACGCAATTAACCGCCGAATGTATAATATTTAGTTTGAAATAAAATTACCGTCTGATCGCTCTGTACACGTAAATAAATTCGGCGATGAAAATATTATTAAAACATAATATTAACATTGTGTTCGTGTATAGACGCGGAATTCAATATCGACAATAATAGTTGTTATTGTCGAAGAATATTGCCAGACATCGGAGTTATATTTTGTTCGCAATCATTATTTAATAATAATAACGTATAATATAATAATATATATTAAAATCATCATAAACTCCGCGTGTACAGAGTGTTCAGACATTGTTGTTCGTTGATTTCACTTCATTGACTTGTTCAGCGTTATGGAAATCTAAAGAAAATTAATTTAATACATAAGTTTGGCACGCGGTTGTTTCCGAATTAATGTTGTGTGTATACTCGCGTACGCGATATATATATTGTAGCGGAGAACGTTCATGAGGGTTTTTGATTAATTTAGTTTCCGCGGGGTTATCCGGAACAATTGTACTACAGCAGTAATCGCATTATAATATATTATATTATGTTAAATAATTCCTAAAGGAAATCCATTACCGACGATTTCCAACTCGGAAAGCCCACCTACTTGCTCGTATAAATGAATAACCTATATGTTCATATTCTTAAAAGTAAACACATTATTTTCAAAACAGCTGAGGGGCATGGAAATGGGTATATTTGTTTGGAGCAGAGACAGTCAGCTGTGCGTTACCTGAGATGCGTGAAAAGTTAAGTATATAATAATATATGGTCGTCGTGTCAATCGCGCACCACTAATATATCATTTAAGCGCAGGAACTGCTTGAACTCTGACTTGCTGATTGATAATATAATGAAGCGTAAAGTATTAAACAAAAAACATTTTTGAATTCAATGTGAAGTACGACTTGCAGGATACTCGCAAATCGTTTTTAAATTAATTTTTTTGTTTTAATGCGATTAAACAGGTACCTACCACAAATCTGAATTCGTGAACTAGGGAGTGGATGACGATAAAAATTGTAAAATTTCATCTCAAGTAGCTTTTTATAACGAATTAAAATCGATTTCAGAATATTATTATATATCAATAAAATATGGCAGTCGGTGTCAGTGGCAGCTTGGGCACACATTACTCTGTCGGCTAAATGAAAAAAGGGCCCCCCATTTAGGTACAATATTATAAAGACACTGGGCCTCGAACATATTTTTTCAATACATTTATTATTAAGGATTACCTACTTGGCTATAGTAGTACAAGGTAAATAATTAAAATGCATTTATGAAATTTTAACACACGAGAATTAATTAAATCAAACACAAATTATGAATATGGATGAATATTTATTAAAATTTTTTATATATTAATATACAAGCAATTTTTTTAATTCTCTCGATGAATGTGCATAATGACTTATTATTCCTTCTAGATCAGAAACTTTGTCACTTTCAATGCTAATAAGTAATAGAGGTTCCAATGGCTCTCGACTTATTGATGATCTTAATCTTGTTTTTATAATTTTTAGTTTGGAAAACGATCTTTCACAATGTACTTGAAAGAGTTAATATAAATTTATATGCCAAGTACAGATTAGTGAATTCAGCTGTATGGAAGTTATACTTGTATAATAATTTCATGACGCGTGACCAATCTATTATTTGGATCAAAAAATGTTAACGCCTGCATAGTGTTTTTGTTTTTCAAAAATCTGTTTTCAATCGTCGTCATGGCTAATAAGTCGAATTCAACACAAAAGACCTGTACTCTATACATATAATTTTAAATAATCATTTTCAGTTATTTCATCGTTTGATAGCTACTCGTCAAACCATTTTCTTTTTCTTAGATTTTCTTTTCTCAGGTGACGATGTTTCAATGAAAAATGAGTTTGTAAGTACTTGGAAATATGAGTAACCTTACTGCGAAAATGTGAATGTATAAGAAAGCTGCGATTTTGCAAAAATTGTCCATTTGTCTAACAAAGTTCTTGCTTCAGTGGCTGTTCCACTATCTGCAATTTCATTATATTCCATCGTAAGTCGAGTGATCGTCCCGAGCAATTTTACTGAGAACTACTATTTTTATCAACTGACATAAATTTCAAATCAAGGCACTACTTTCACTGCCTGTACCTACAATGTACACGAAGTCATTTATTCATTACTCAGTTCAATATAATAATTATAAGATTAGTAATCTTATATGAGTTATGATTATATTGAACTTTCAATCTTAGATTACTGAAAATAATAATTGACGTGTTGTACATGGTACGGACTAAATTATACTATATAAAAATAGTTTTTTTTCTCTAAATAGGACATTCTTTCAAAAATAAATGCGCCTTTAGATTGGGGCAGGCAGATGCCCCCCCCCCATTAATCCGGCTCTGTTTGAGGGGCCTCCTTACAAGAGACCCAGTCGGCGATCGCCCTGCTGCGGTAGCGTCAAAAGCTTAGCTACCAGAACTTCACGCTGGTTACCTATTACCTACGTATTACCAAAATACCGCATCTATTTCTAAAATTAAATAAAAAAACACATTTTACTCACTTCCAAAGTTCCAAAGATTATATTGTTGCAGGGCTCACCCACTTTTTAAAAACGATAACCCTGTACCTACACGACATTTGTGTGGCGATATATATAGTGCTCGGTCGTTTGTGTACAGTATCGCATTACAACAAGTAGTCGCGTCGGTTTAACTTTGGCAAACAATCAACGTCGGCTGGTACGGCGAAGTTTCGCCGCGAGGAAGGAGACGCACGCGCGCTGCTCGTCGCCCGCGTCACCGGGCGCACACACCCACGTTAAACTTATACGCGGACAAGACCACTTTAAGTCGAGTTAATTGTTAATTTATCACGATTATTCGTTAACACACACACACACACACACACACACACGCGCGCGCGCGCGATAGAGTAATATAATAATAACGCCGGGGAAGTCTGCTCAATGCCCAGAGGCGGCGGCCGACTTTGCGCGAGCGTGTGTGTGCACGCACGATATTATATATAATAATAATAATATAATGCGACCTACCCAAACTCCTTTCGGTATTCAGCCCATTGAAGTAAAATAGGTATGACTACGACTCGATGAGTGTACGCGCGAGCGCACGTGCGAAGGGGTCGCGCTGAGATTTACGCGAGAAGTTCGTATCGAGACGCGCGACGGCAGCACCATATTATTGTTGTTGTTGTTGTTGTTGTAGGTACTACTTTAGTCGCGGTATACGCGGTAACGCGAGGACAGGATTTCAATTCACTAGAAATCGCGTGCGATTAATATATCGCCCCTACGAGCCGAGTGTTTAAAGTCACGACTCACTGGCGTGGTGTAGGTATACCGCCGGGTTTCGTAGCGGAATTAATCGAGTAAAAAAAAAACCCCGACGGGAAGACGGAAATTCTCAAACTTAGCTTAAAATCGATCTAAATGCTTTGAAACCGCAGTTATATTATATTGCAATAATCAATTGAAAACGATAATAATATAATAATAATTTGAGTTTTTACGAAAAAAATCTTTTAATCGCCACCCGTTTGCACATCCGATTTCGACAGCATTTTAACTTCAAACGCTCGTGAAACAATTTAAGTGATTTTACGCTTATTTTTTGATTTAAGTAAGAACGACTCGAGGAACTTTGTATATTGACTTTAACGGATTTTTGTCGATTGTACAATTTTTTTTTATCAATATTTAAAAAAAGAGTTTATAAATACCTTAAAAGAGCAAAACATTTTTAAAACTATATACTAAATTGTTTAGAAAACTCTCATATAAATACTTGGTAAAAATGCAAAGTATCTAATTTAGTTGGCTATTTGTTTTTGAACAAAATAATAAAATCGATTTTTTTTACAAATTTATGTCGCGTAAATATTCCCGATTTGTAGTAACTTATTTCTAGTTTTCCTCGATTATTTAGAAAGTAATGGAATTTTTATTACGTACCAACTAAATCTAATTTTCTAACAAAAACCCCCCTCAGAGTTGAAGATCGATATTAAATTAATGCTTCAAAAGTTGATGACAAAAAATGAAATAAAATAAAAACAAATTATTAATTTAAAACATATTATTATACATTACACAGGTACCTACGTATATAATACTAACTAACTGCCTATCGATTCTATAAAATATTATTTATTGTATATATTTATTATTTATTTATGCTATGTACACACTTTATAATATAGAGGTATCCATGATTTTTTTTAAACATTTATAATTGCTTATTATTTCTGATGCAGCTTGATAATGATTTTTAGAGGTACGATCAGATCAGCTCCGGCGACGATCCGTACACTGCCGATGAAAATAAAATAATGTACAATAGTTGTAGTACATAAAGGTACCTCATAATAATTATTATTTTGATATTTCAACAGAGTATTTTCTTAATAATTCACTATACAACTAACGGAGTAATAATAATAATAATAATTATTGTGATTAAGATATCGAGAGAAATTTCAGGCTTGTTCGTCGCACTCGATAAACAGTGCGACCGGTACGTTTTTTACCTGACCAGGTGACAATATAATAATTAGTAATAACGACCAGATTGGGTACATGGATCAAAGCTGTCCAGTATTATTGCAAACATTTTAATGAATTAATAAGTGTAATTGAAGACTTCGAAGAAGAATCGCAGTGGGTTAAAGTAGTGAAACAACTATTTCAAAATGTACCTCTTCAATCAAATATTGTGTATATTTCAACTAACTTTGGATTTCTACCAGATATTATTACAAAATTAGGGGGAAAAGGTAACTTTTAACAAAGTATTTAAACAATTTAACATCATAATACTAAATTATATGTATAATTTTAGGCGAATCGTAGACAACATGTATAAATATTGTTTTAGATGCAGAAAAAAGTTTTCTTTCTCCAATTATTTTTTTAATTTAAATCAATTTTTCTTTATTTTTTCTTATTCAGTTTTATAAAATTATAACTAATTCATGTTAATTTTTAGTCATGCTTTTTTTTGCTTTTTTAAAAAATAAGTATGCTTCATTTTTGCTTTTTCAAAACAATTTTGTGTTTTGTTTGTTATTTATTATGCTTTAAAATCCGAGCCCTAATAATTACCCAATGGATCTGGTCAACACACTCCAGCTATATAGACGTTTCAAAATGCAAATGGTAAACCTTTGGAAATATTCACACAACTTTTCCGAGAACGCCGAGTTACGGTGTAATAACTTAGAGTACGTAGGTTTCTTTCTTTTTTTTTCATTAAAACTAATTTGTTCTTTCTAAACTTGCGTATATAATAATAACTTATGTAACAGTTTCGTTCGTTGCTTTCTCATAAGTTTCCATCAGACGTACCGATGTTTTATCCTCTCGAACATAAAAAAAAAATAAATAAAAAAAAAAAATAAACGTCGTTCTGAAAGCTTTTCCAATCGATCTTTCTCCAAGGAATTCACTAAAGCCACCCAAAGACTTTTACCTATATGTAATATTAGATTTTAAAATTAAATCAGCAGCAAGTGGTGTGCTCTTCGCAGCAAGTCTTATTGCATAATCATAAATATTTTTTATCCTTTAAAATTCATACAACGAAGACCAATATTAATGATATACAGCAACATCTGTTTTTTTTTTTATACCTACCTACCTAAATAATTTCATTTACAAAGTAATTTATGTTTATTTTATTTTATACATTCTCTAACGCTTCAATACTATACCTGCTTTAATATATATACCAAACGGAAAAATCTTTTAAAAAGTTGTTCGTTCAACTGAAAATATCACTAATAATGTTTTTTTTTTTTAAAATCGTTGCAGAGAACATTTTCAAAGAAAGAGATGTAATTTCCAAATCGCTTCTGTTACAACCGACCGTTTACAGAATTAATACATCAAATCATTATTACTATATTTTATTACACACAAATATTATAAATGTACAACGCTTAGGCTCGGTTACGTCAAATTTACTAAGTATTATTTCGAGCAATAATATTATCAGCATGTGCAGAAATTCTTGTCGGTGAAATATATTATCTACTTTACTTAGGTACTGTAGCGTATACAAATAAAGGACATAAAATATTTTGCGATAAAATAAAATATACGCGTAAACTTTTAAATTTCTGTTTTATTTATTTAACAACTTCAATTATTCACGCAGGTACCTTACTTACCCATATATATGTTTAGGCTTTAGAATATGACAATCGTCGTAAAAGCACTTACTCATTGTTAGCTCGTGCATGTGTGTGTTGTACAGATACTTACATTCCAATCAGTTACATTGTACTATCTATTATTTTGTCATTCGAGCTACAACTTAAGCCGAAATATATTAGAAAAAGAAAATACTTACGTTTCCCATACGAAAACGGCGAAATCCAACACAACAAAAAACACATCGACGTTATCAATATACTTCACTCATATGTCTCGAGTGGATGATTTTTTTTACACTTCAACGTTATCGACAGCTTTATTTATAACTGTAAACTGAACACGAGTCCATACATTTTTAAACAAATCTTAAAATTATTATTCTTTCGTGTAAAAAATGCGTTTTTATATTTTGTTTGGATTGCGAGAATACACAGTTTTATTTTATAAGATTTGAGTGAAGAATAATAATTATTTGTTTTTTTTAAGTACTAAAAATGTTAATTTGCTTGTAATATTCAACATAAGTTTTTAGTTTGTAAGTGGAATTTCCTACGAATACTGAACAGTTTTGAAAATAATTGTCCCAAGATAATGTATAGGCAGTTTATTAGACATATTTGATCGACTGACCTAATATTTCTTCAAAAAGTTATTACTTATTTTATTAAATGCACTGCAGGCAGCGACGTACCGTTTCAATTCACCAATGTGAAATAATTAGAATAACAGCAACAACGATAATAATAATAATAATAATAACAACAACAACAACAATAATAATGAAATATGAAACACGTGGTCAACTGTACCAAGAGTGACGAAAATAAATTATTATATTTTGAAAGAAAGATTTATGGACCAACAAGGAACGAAATTACAGGTAATTATGAAATTAGAAAAAAACACTGACCTAGAACAATTATATGAAAAACTTAGTAGGTATGAAAAATATGTTATAATGGCTTGACTGTACTAGGCACATGACGTGTCGAGCTGATTGAAAAATGATAAAAATGTGGTAATCAAGAACTTATCCTGGAAAACGCCCATGTATAGAGTCCAACAGAGTAGGTTTGACGGGGTAAAATTCGAAATGAGAGTGGTTGATGAATTCAAAAGATTGGCAGACTTTCGTAGACCAGGAACGCTGGAGAAGTTTAGTCGAAGCTGCTAAGAGCCTCAAAGGCTTGTAAAGCAAAAAAAAAAAAAAAAAATTATAACAATATAATACTAATAATAATAACAACAACAATTGTGAAAACTATGTTTTAATGTTCAAAAATCCTGTTTTTAACAAAAGTTTTCCGAGCCACATACTTATGTAACTTAATTTATGTTAAACTTTTATTTTTATATAGAACGAGACAGAGGAATATTTTGAGTATACTTACCACTTGGTTATTCCACTGCAAACTTTAACCGTGGTCAATTGTCGTAATTCGTGAACTTTTGTATTTCTAAAACGGATCATTATTTACAAAAATAATAATAAAACTGAATATTAAACAACTGCCTGAAGGTTTTTTTTTTTAACGATTGTTCGTATACTTTGTAAACTCCTACTGAGGTGACTAGATTTTTAAAAAAGTCAGTAGATGACAATGAGAGAGAGAGACTTTTTTTATACTTTGGGTTGCCTATAATAATTGTCTCCGTAAAAATTGAGTGTATGTGGGCGGTCGGTAACACTTGAGATTTGTCGTTATCGTTATGCTATTCAAGTTTAAAATTTAGTTTACATATTATGAAAGCTGGTCGGGTTTGGGTGGTCAAATTGTTCAATTTGCCTATATGGTCTGAAAAATGTTTTGCACGAAACTCATACATTCTATATCGCTTAAGACAGGTATTGCGCGTGTTTAATGTTTAATTTATGCTTAAAAGTGTTTACGTCGTCAAATTGCCATAAATTGTAGTTTAAAAATAACAAATTTAATTGTATACAAAATTATTATTACCTAATTCACATATTTTGTATGATGTTGTAAAAAAAGAATAATTTTTTTCTATTTATGTATTGGTATACTATTCAGTAGTTGTTGAAAAAATTATTTACCTGTCTAAAGAATAAGAATATTAAAATCTCTGAAAAATTAAAAAAAATCACCTTTTAGTTTAACCTTTATAAAAAAACTGGGGATTAATCCCAAGTAGATCCATTTTGCTACCAGAAACCACATTCGGAGATGAAGATTTAAACATTTTTACTGCTCCAAACGATGGCGACGACACACTAAAAAATAAAATAAAACACGAAACGCACAAAAATAAGTTTATCGGTCTGTTCGGAATCTAAAATGTGGGTATTTTCTACTTATTCTTTATGATACTATATACGGTTGCTTACGATTAATGAAATGGCTTATAATAATGTCTTCCGAGGAAATATTATTTTTTAGTAAAAGCGATTACGTAATTTATTCTTTGATTAATTAATATTCAATATAATGCGTTTAAAATAAATTATAACCCGTAGCCGATTTTTATGAACTCGCGATGTATTTAGATTTAGAAAACGAATATTTTTAGTACGTTAATTTGATGTCCTACGCAAAATGTCTAGATTTGGTAAATGGAAATTTTTTTCCACGTCATTCAGTTTATTTGCAGAGAGAAAATATATACATTTTTTTTTTTTTAAAGGTTTCGATCGGTAGTATTATTTATGAAATGTCATTTTGAGACCCGTCAATAACAGCCGCGAAATGTCTATACTTATTTACATAATGTCGGTAACATTCGTATTGCGTTGCGTGAGTAGTTTTTATTTTCATTATTTTTTTTTTAAAATTGAATTAAAGGGTTTAAGAGTACAGCCATTTAATTTTGACACCTTATTAATTGTTTTTGGATATTTTACACCGTGCTTTTGGGGCGTGGACAATGGAGAAACTATTACAGGCCGAGCTTTTGTTCACTTTTCCCGCGATCTCGACAATGCGCGTTTCCGAGTTTCAAAAAACACTAGCTTTTCAAAATTCCAATCAATCATTTTTCATTTATTATTATTTTTTCTGTATTACATCTTTCCCCTGTGAAGTTTTAATTTCAATTTTTTGAAACGATAACATTTTTTTTTTCATACAATTGTCAACATAAAGCTATAGGCAACACAATCGTATTATGTTATTGCGGTAATGGTAATACATATATGTATAATATATTATGTCTATATATACCGACGAAGGTATAGATATTTTAAAAACGATGACGAATGTTTTATACAAATCATTATGATACATATTTTAATTATTTAATTAATATTTGACTGTCGTGTGAGCCGTGAAGTTAGCGCTACACAACAAAATATCCGATTTAACTACGAATATAATATTATTACAGAACATCGAAAATAGGATGCATATTATATACAGAGTGTCTGCAGAATGTAGACAGTGTATGTAACGGAGAATTCTGTTTGGTTTTTTATACAACTCACAGGACCAAAGACTTGAAATATATCATATTATAATTTAATTTAATGTTTTGGTAAAAGAATTAAAAAAAAAAAAATTGAAAACCACAAGATTAATGAAAATTCAATTTTGAAACTTCAACATTTTGAAAAAAATTAATTCTACAAAATGGCTACCAATCTTTATTTATTTTTTTAAACTTTTTTTTACCAAATCATTAAATTAAAATATAAAATATTTGAAGTCTTTGTTCTTGTGAATTTTATAAAAAAAAATATAATTATGGTACCTCCATAATTTCAGCAAACATTAAAATGGGTAAATCTTTAAGGGACACCTGTTTTTTGTGGAAGCATAAATAAAGAACTATGTAGCAGCATATTAAGGGATATAATTTGTTATTTCACTAAAACAGAGGAATTTACTTTTAGGTATAAAGTTGTGGGTTGTACACATTATTATACATTAAAATTTAAAACCAATAAGTATTTTATTTACAAATATTTTTAAACGATCATTCAATGTGCAGCGTGTAGCTAATATAATAAATAATAACCGGTAATAAACTATTTATTTTTTTAAATTTTAAATATTGTTTATTCAGTAACATTTTTGTATCATCTTGTTGTATAATATCTTTAAGTTGTTTTTTTATGTACCTATAGCTGATCGAATAATCTGTTTAAAATCATTTTTGATTCTGAGCGGAGCGATGACCGAATCGGTTTCATTATGATGTGTTGGTAAAATTTTGTTTTTTTGCCAGTCATCACTTATTAGAGCAGTAAATCTGTTTTAATATTTTC
This sequence comes from Neotoxoptera formosana, assembly GCA_022818045.1. Classification (NCBI taxonomy): domain Eukaryota; kingdom Metazoa; phylum Arthropoda; class Insecta; order Hemiptera; family Aphididae; genus Neotoxoptera; species Neotoxoptera formosana. The sequence continues at coordinate 28,124,653 of CM040632.1, read as the reverse complement.
GAAAAATAAATAAACTACCTATTGGTAGTCTATTATAATATTTAGCCCATTGCTAACTATTGAGCAATACTAATATGTGATAAAATATCCTTAGAGATATATACCTCGACAGACCGTCTCCGCTCAGAATCGTTATTCAATATTTGATTGATTTATCATTGAATTCAAATTTTAACTCAACAGTGACCTATTTGACGACGAGGTACACGGTCAACACCTACAACTATGCAGCAAAGAGACTTATTAATATAATAAATATAATTTTTAATTTAATTAAAAAACTTGGGTTATTTATGTTTGATAATTTACTTTTTTTGTTCTGAAGTTTTACTTTATTCAACTTGATTTTCATTTTCTGTCTTTTTTTTGTATTTAATTTTACCTTGTTTACTAGTATGTTTTATTTCAAAATACACTTTAGAGTTGTTTTTGAACTATAACAACTTTAAAAATGTTGAAAGAAATGCTCTATATAATATTATGTCCATGTATATTTATTACTCATTCCATTCAATATTCAACTGAAACATTCGTAATTAAAAAAAAAAAATATATATATATTTTTCTTTTATCGTTATAAATTATTAATCTCCCCCTCCCGTCATCACAGTCGTAGTTATTATGACATTGGACTTTTATTAAATATAAAACCTACCTTTTTTTTTCATCATTGATATATTTATTTACCTACTCGGATGTACTCGGTTACGTTTATAGGTAACATGTTCATTCTGTATTTTTCTCCATTAGCTAAGTACCGACCTGCCTTATAATCATTTGTTTTGTAAAATAAATCATCATAATATCGTGTATTTAAAGATAAAGAAATATCACGTACATTTTTCTATGATATTTTTTCTACGATATACCTAGCTAGGCACCTAGATAATGTTTAATTGTCTATTTTACCCCGTACACCTGATTTGAGTATATTATATAGTTCCAACCGACTAGATGAAAATAATGCGACATAGCTAAATGGGACGGGAAAATTGGAAAATCCCCCACCCTCTTAACATTTTTTACTTAGGTTGTAAAATATTTAACAATAAGGAACATTGATATTATATTCATTTAAATTGATTCAAAATTCACATCAATCGTGGACGATATAATTAAATCGTTTTCGATTTGACGCATATTGTTTGTACTCCATAAAAGGTGCAATAATATTATTAGTCGAGCCTACATACATATATGTATATAGTATTGTCTATAAATAATAGGATATGCTATAAGAAAGTATAATCATAGTCGTCGTCGACCATTTCGTTCTTCGACCAATTAAACATTACTTTGCCACAAATAATCAAAATTATAATGGTATTCGGTATTAAGAAAATTGTCAAATGTCAATAGCTCGATATGTCATAATATGACATAATATTGCAATATAGTGCATCCTACATAATGTAAGCGAAAACGAAAAAAAAAGCCAACGGGAGGGGATCTAACCCCCACACTCCCCCCACCCTTATGTACGCCACTCAACCGACGTAATCGAGCATTATTTTGATATTTGACTTTGTAGCACTGCTGTGGTCGTCCCTGGATCATTGATCCTATACTCGACGTGTTGAAGTATCTCGAAACGGAAAAAGGGTAGAGCAGGAATTACGAAAACCCGCTTAGGAATTCACAGGAATCGAGTACTAATTATAGATTTGAAAAAAATGGCAAAAAGTTCCATTTAAAGGGTGTGTGGGGCTGGGGTAACGTTACCCCAGTCCCACCCGGAGAAAATCCGACTTTCCGGGAAAACGGGTAGAGCAGGAATTACGAAAACCCGCTCAGGAATTCACAGGAATCGAGTACTAATTGTAGGTGTGAAAAAATGGCAAAAAGTTCAATTTAAAGGGGAGGGGGTGGGTTGAGGTAACGTACGTTATCTCGAACCCTTTTTTGATAATAACACGTAAGACTAGATAAATATATTTAATAACGATTTGAAGATATGTGATATCGTGCGGTTTACAGAATTCGGTCTGTAGAACTACGAAAATGTATTGTTATAATATTGAACATGGACGTATTGTTATATATGTGCACGTTTGTGTGTTTTGTTTTTTTTTTGTACTGCGTGCGTTTGTAATATTTTAATACGACCGAATGCGTGTGCTGTTATATGACGGGAAGAGGACCGGGAGAAAAATGTTGTGTGCAGAGTATAATATATTTAAGCGAGCGGCTCCCGCGGGTCTGTTCTACTTAAATCGTCCGGCACTTACGAGTTGAAAATTTAAATTGCACCCACGGAGTCCGTGGAGACATTAAAAGTTAGGACAACTCGTATACACATAGGCTGCGAGTAAAAGGGCACGGGAATAAAAACAAATATACATATATTATAATATAACGACATAAATTCCAGACTGGGCTGCGATAGAAGTAGGTATAGGTACCTACACCTAGGTATATATGGCGGTATAAATAATACGGCGATATCGCGTAATACGTCGTAATTCAGTATAAAATATAAAATATTTACAATATAATATATTATGAATGTTAAAACATAAATATAATATTATATACCTACAATCTACATATATTCGTACATTATTGTACCTACTGCATTTTGCGCACTGCAATATCGTCGTTTCGTGTGCGCGTTTAATATGATATTTTGTAAAGTTTTAAACAATTAACAGCACGTGCCGGTTCGTATCTCCTCGTATATATCATACATAATAATATTATTATATAGGTACATATTATCGTACGTATTATATTATTATAGACGATGATGTAATTTGTCACGATGTAAATAATATTATACGTATTCTTATTGTATCTTTTGGACTCGGCCGGAAACTTTCAAACTGTATAATTGCGCGGGCGAATGATAATAATTATTATACTTTCGACGAAAACTCGTTCCCGCCGAGCAGGGAAAAACACTCGCAGTCGATTACCCCCTTTACCGTGGCGGATAGTCAAAGTGTGCATGATAGTCCTATACTGTTTCGTATAAAATAAGAACGAAAGGATCTTTTGTCGAACCCGTAGGAAGAGATCGGTTGGGTGCGAAACGTCCGAATTACCGACAAGCTACCTGGGCGGTGACTGAGCTTTTTAATGAGACAAAAGGTCTTTATAAAGTATACACATAAGTTCAAGTCAAAAGTTTTTTTTTTTTTGAGACGGGCTATAGTATATTTATTATGGAACGACAACAACAAAAAGGTGCTGTCATTTTTGTAATTTTATTGGAAGTAAAAACGAGCCGACATTTTCGAAAATATAGACCTCAGTGCCACGTGTCGTTTTTAACGGTTATACAAATGGATTTATCACAGCAGTATTCTGTCGTCATAAGCAAAAGGTAAAGGAAAATATTTTTCTGTAAATTAGTTTAAATGTATAAATAATTGTATCATACCTATCAGACATTGTTACTTACGAGTTACGGCATTCTTGCTTTTGAATAAAGTATTAAAAGTATATACCAATATTAAGGTACAACATGAAAAGTAGGTAAAATATCTTGTTAAAAATTAATTTAACTATATTTATTATTGTTTCATTGCATCCGTTGGGTAAAATTACATAGGAAAACATATATCATATTTAAATAATTAGAATGCACAAGGTGTTATGATTTTATGAAAATCGTTCTCCGGTGACTTACGGCGTTTTCGCTCATGACGGCAGTATTATACACTTATACACCCATATAAATAGAATGCATAACGAACGGCACGAATAGTTTATTTGAAAATAATTTACTTTTCCAAACCTGGGAAATGTCGGTTTACATTTTCTTATTATAGCCATCGAAATTTGTTTCGTTTTAAAGATTTAACTGTCGTTCGACTGTTGTTCGACCGTTTAGTTCTGTTTAGATCTCATTCACTCAGTCCTCGATTTACTACGACGGTATAGCCGTATTATTATTATTTTATAACTTATGAGTTGCAACTAAATTAGTGATTATTAGCTATCAATACTTTTATACTTTTTATTACTATTTTACATTTTTGGACTGTGTTTTTTTTTTTACACAATATGCTTGTTTAAACAAAAGTATAATATAATTTGTTTGTTGCTTCGATTTGTAGTCCCAGGATTTCTCATGCAGTTGGTAGGGTATATTGTTTTTTTTCTTTGTAATCTATATATTGATGTCATTCAGTTACGGGTAATTTACCGTAAATATCTAATTTAATTCGTTGTAATCGTATATTTTTTTCGAAGAAATTTATTTACATCGATTTTTAATCAAACAGTAATTATTATTAAAATAATGATATCACGATTTTTCTAATAGAGTACTTATGTACAATCCACGAAAAATATTTTTAATCTCGAAATTAACTGACAATTTAATTGTTTTTCGTTTCCAATCTTCTCGACGACAATCGAGAATTTGCAATTTTAATCAATCTTAAGTACCTATACCATCTGTGTAACGCTTCTTTCCAATTGATCGAGAGAGGGTATATAAAACTCTGTAATTGGTTCGAAAAGTACTTTCCGAAATAAAAACACATCGTTGCAGTGAAACCATTAGCCAATAAAAACGGCTTCCCTTACGCAAACATCAAAGGATCAACGCATAATATAATTAGTATGGTTAGAACGAGAAAAATACTAATCCACCACATCACTCGATAGTTTATTGTCGTCTGCAGTCACTATCTGTTATTACTGAGATGGGATTTGAATATTAAGGAGTTGTATATTCTCGTTTTGTGTTCATCTAGTAGGTTTATAAGGAGAAAAATTATAACTGTTATATGGAAATGAAAAGTTCTATAACGAAAAAACTATAACTATGTACTTATTATTATTTAAATAATTTATAAGTACACAAATGCCATACAGTGGTGGTCAAATGATTTTGTCACGGGGGAGGATGTGGCTGATTTTTTAACGTGCATTACTCAATCATTAAACTGTAGTTTATGGTTATGTCAAACATAATTTTTTCAAATTCAGGTAAATTAGTACTTTATTTATAACAATTATAACAATATTTGTATTATATTATTAAATCTATTTTTTGTTTTTTTGCTCCAATTCGTCCAGTACTTCGTTGCAGGTTATATTTATAACCCCACGATGAACAGCCATAGTGGCCAGCCATTGAGAGTAGTAATTCTCATATATTTTGTATAACTAAATATTAATAATAATAACAACCTTGTTCCTAGAATGAGGCTAGAATCTAGATAATAATAATATATACGCTATACACGATGTATAAGAATATAGTACCCCATAGGCGGAAATTTGGTGAAATTACTGGGGGGGGGCTGAGCATTATATTTCTCATTGCACCCAGTGCCGGATTGAGAGCAGGTGCCGCCCTAGGCCCTTTTAAATATGCCACCCCTATCCCACTATAACCCACCCAAAATGTAGCATTTATTACTAATAAATTTAATATTTTATATAATATAAAAAAAAATATATTTTTAAATATATTTTTGTATATACAAATATATATATTAAATATTACAGTAATATTTGCAGTTACATAAATGCATAAAATATTTATATGATTATTTTTTTAATTTCTTCCCTTTTAAATTTGGCTCCCTAGGCCCGGGCCTCATGGGCCTATGCGTATTTCCGGCAATGATTGCACCTATAAGGCACTAATGTACTAGTGTCGCTCACAATTATTTATTTCAACAAGACAATTTACAAAGTTTGACATACTAAACAATTTAATCATAATATAGTACAAAAACAATAATGTGCCTCACTTTGGACATTTATTTCTAAACAGAAACAACCAATGCGGGTGTTAGTTATTATTAATGTTACATTAATTACGATCTTTCCAAGTTATGACAATTGACAATAAGTTGGTAAAATCTTACGAATTTAATTAAATTTTTATCATAGAATATTTTTTATCATTAATTTTTTAATCCAGATTTTAAAAATGCATTTTTCAATTATACATTTATACTTATTATTGTATATTTAGTCACATTAAAATTGTGATGGCCAGGGGGGCTAAGACCTGTACTTTAAATTTCTGGGGGGATTTAGTCCCCTCTAGCCCCCCCCCCCGATTTCCGCCTATGTAGTACCCTCTTAAAGTTAGCAGCACAACTATGACAGACACTCATGAAACACATCCAACAAACATGTTGGACATTGTTGGATCAATCTCAAAATTTGTTGGACATTATTTTCGCCGGTAGAACTTTTGACACTTTTGTGCTGCCAAATAAACTACAACAGCACAACTTTATGTCAGCAAAATTTACCCCTATAAAAAATGTATAAATAAATATAAATAAATAATAATAACCCCTATAAATAATTTCATTTTGTTTGATTAATAATAGGTTCACTAAAACTGTTTAATAAAATTAAAAATTAAAGTACCCAACTACCAACAAATCAGTCAAAAATAAAAAAACTAGAAATAATTTATTTATCTAGATATATTTATCTAAATAGGAATACAATTTATCTTAGATGACAATCAGATACCTAATATATTATTTATCTAGATGAGATAAAGATGCTGCAATTTTTATCTAGATAAATGTATCTAGATACTGCTCAACACTGTGGGTATCTAATGTATACAAAAACATGTTTTTCTCAAAATCGTTCTACAGTTACTTACAGCGTTCTTGCTTACGACGGGAGTATGTACCTATGTATAATATATTACCATTATATAATATTTAGATAGCATATTGTGTATGATTTATTATAATATAAAATGTGTTTATTACTTACATATTTGAATTTTTAATTGAAAAGTGATAACTAACCTGCTTATTTACCAAAATGTATGCAGAAGTCAGCCGTTCTTTATGTAGATGGTATGAATACAAAATTATATGCAACAGTATTTTGCTAACATAAAGTTGTGCTGTTGGCGGCACAACTTTGAAAAAAGCTCTCCCGGCGAAAATAATGTCCAACAAATGTTGAGATTGATCCAACAATGTCCAACAAGTTTGTTGGATGTGTTTAACGAGTGTCTGTCATAGTTGTGCTGCTAACTTTATGAGGGTGAATATAGTAATATGGACATATTCCGAGGAAATTTACCAGTTGATTACATTTTGTTTCGAAAAAAAAAACAAAATTTAATTCATTAACATTATAGTACAATATAAGTTCATGAGGGGGATCTATCCCCATCACCCCCCCCCCCCCATGTACAATTTACCACTTTAAATTTAAAATTTTTTTTTCTTGACTTACGATACATCAATTATAAAATAATAATGTTTTAATTTTATAAAATGTGCCATTCAATACTTTCGAACAGCTATTAATTCAACAAATTTATTCGTGTATAATATTATTCTGACATTTTTCGGTTGATTTTTTTTTTGACCTATTTGTTCGAACGCTTTTAACGTTGTGAAATAGTTTACCGTTTGCCCCTTTGAATTAATATTTTATTCATTTCCATTTGTTATGCAGTTCGATAATGTTTGACAACTTTTCCCAACATAATACACGTCGTTTGAACCTCTTAAATTCATGTTCCGAGTACAATTTACATTCTTATTAGTTTTTCTTCAGACATAAACTTTTCACATGACTTGACTAATTCTCTTAAATCACAATAAGTATTTTTGAAAGTCATCCTTGTATTGTTTTAGAACGAAACTCGTATAATATTGTAATATATTTTCGGCGTTTTCGTGGAAAACAACGACTTTAAAGGGTTTTTAACATTTTAAATATAGTTTCCTCATTCGTATTAAGCACGCCTAATCCAGTTTTGATCTATAAGACTCGAGTTAACATCAACTCGGTTTTGCCATATTATTTTGAAAATAATTTCCTCAGAGTTAATATGTATGTGAGACATGATTGATTGACTAAGTTGCAAAATATTCAACATTTTTCATAATTATTACACATTATTATATTGAGCAGTAGTTTGAACTTTTATTGGTTAGTAATTTGAAACATCAATATGGATATCAAAGTCCAACTAAGATTTTCTGTTACGGTCTATATAAAATTAGGTAAATCATAGTTAAAATTAAATGCTACGGGGAACTCTTGTAATAAAAAGTCATTAAATCTACTTGAAGTTAACAATTTTAAAATGGCTTCACATTAAAATCGCTCTTGTGGTGTTAAAAAAGAGAAAAAATATCCAAATGGAAAATTGTACTTGGAGTTCATACAGTGATTATGCGTGTTTACTTAAGATTTAAAAATCTGTTATTAAAAAAATAATAGTCCAGAAAGAGTGAAATAAAGTATTTAGAGATATGTATATAGTATATGTATAATTAAAAAATGTTCACCTCTAAGGAGTAACTTTAAGTTAAAATTGTTTTCAAAATACCTCGAAAATGGATTCAAAGTAAAACTAAATCGTTTCAGTCAATAACGTTTAGTTAGAAACTGCGACCAGTATCATATAAAGTGAATATTTTTAAATAAGCTATATTAATTAGTTGTGACTACCTAAATATTTTAGTGTTCTCAAAATATCGTGAATAAATTGAAAATATTATTAATTAATATAACAATGTTGTCAACTTGTTGACATAATTTTTCCTGCTATATGTATTACATCATATAATAATCATTAAAACGATTCTATACATTTTATATGAAATTATTGTGGTTATTTTTGATGATTTGTTTAGAGTGATTTATTAATTAAATTATTGTTGGAGTATGTTTTATACTTTTGTAATCATCACTTTGGGATATATTATTATTTTGATAATCAGATGCAACATGAACTACATACAAATAACTAAAAGCTCATAGGTAGTGTTCGGACTTATCTAGATAAATTATTTAGATAATTATTCTTTTATCTTTTATCTTATCTAGATAAATAAATATAAGTTATCTAAGTATTTATTTTAGATAAAAATTGCATTTATCTAGATAAATTTAAAAGATACATTTTTTTGTGAAAATTAGCTATATTTGTTTGTTATTACCTTTCTTATGTTGTATTGAAGTTAATGTTTGGTAATACACAACATGTTATAAATTAAGAAAAAAGTAAACATATTATACAGGCATGTACTCACATGACAGTATATATATTTTTTTAAATTAGTTATTTTAATTTTAATTTGTATAATTATCTGTTATTTATCTAGATAAAATATTTTTATCTTTTATCTTTTCGTTAGATGAATTTGATTTGTGTATCTTTTATCTGTATCTTAGATAAAATGTAGTGTTGTTATCTTTATCTTTATCCAGATAATTTTTTTATTATCTGTTCCTAACACTACTCATAGGTATCTATTAAAATATTTCATTTTAATATAATCGTATTTGTAGAATATACTTAATTTTGATTATTATGAGTTCTGTGCGTTTAACATGTCAAAAATCAAACATAAGAAGGTAATGACATATTTTATAACAATACTATCTGTAATATTATATTTGTTGTATATTATTATTTTGTTATTTTTAGCGTTAATCTAATATTTTAATATTACGCACGTTATTCAGCAGTTTTTTTCTAAAGTGCTCGTTTTTTTTTTATACCTACTCCAATAATAACGTGCCAATAGTTTCAAAAGTTATGTTCAACGCAATAACGGTCGTGTACCGTCATAAATATTATTTTTTTTTTTTTTGTTTTTTAACAGACACAATAGATGACGAAATACTGTTCTATTATGAATGCAAAATTCTTCGTTGAGTGGTAGTGCTTTTAATTATTAATGGAACGTACACTCGTATTATACCCACCTATACGTGATATGAAACTTTCAGTCACTCGAATTTTACGGACGTGCAAAAAGTTATGACTGTACTTGAGCATGACAATGGTGTTTTTTTTCATTTTCAATTGTAACCTGATATTTGGATTAAATGTATTATTGTTGAATGCCGAGTGACGATCGCTTTAAAACGTCGTGTTCCTTCTTTATTTATTTATTTTTTTATTTATATATATACATATTTTTTTAATAATTTTTTGATTGAATTTTAAATTAACAACCCGCTAGAGTAGTATAATAGATTTTGTGTTGTGCACTCTTGGTCCGCCTCGTCGACGATATAGCGATACGTACAAATGTATTATAAATTATAACCGTATAACGATTTTATGCACAGTCGATTTCCTATACTTTAGTATTATGACAATGTTTTATCGGATTCTCTTACCGTACGATTCCGGAGGTTATCAATGATCGTTACTTGTTCTTCGGAAAATAGCTGGGAAAATATAACGACCATCTCCTCGAAATATTAATATTGGACTCGATTTCCATTTAGCGATTTAGATAGGTAGCGTGCTAAACTTGACATTTTTCGACCACTTGTGTGTCTAAATCGTATTTTATCTTAAATAAGAAATGTTTTAAGATTGTATTATCATACGGAATTAGCATGCTGAATTTCAAGTCATATTATGATGTATAATAAACGATAGAGATGTGAGCTCAGTAGATTTTACGATTAAAAACAAATTTAAGCCATAGGTTTTTTTTTACCGTCGTTAAAATCAAACTACCCCGTGTGTGTGAAAAGTCAACTCCCCACTGAACGATACCTATTCTCCAAAACGATTGTAGCCTCATCATTTTAATTCGTAACGAAGTTTTTGGAGTTTACCTATAATCTCGGTTCTTGCCGTTTTGTGTACAGCAGAAATAAACGAGGCTTTATTGTGGTTTCATAAGTACATTTAATTATTTTCTCTTTATCGTTATTTTATGAACATTTAATGAATACATTTCAACGGAGCACGGGAGGGCAGAGGGCACATGGGTTTTTTTTTTAAAGTAGTAAACATTTAGCAGTAGATATTAATGATTGAATAATTTCAATGAATATTAACTAATAAGCTGAATACAAATTTTGTATTATCGTATACAAATGTTTAAAAATGGTATTTAATAAATATTATTAAAATTAGATATCATCACACGTTATTGTCAAAAAATTATTATATTTAAAATAATAGTTTACAATATCGATACTCGTTAAGATCTATATGAATTTGATTACTTAGATTATAATATTATACAATATATCACAATAAACTAACCTAATCGTAAGGATCACCTTTATTGTTATATCTAAATATCTTAATGCTTGACAATGCATTTCAAAGTTTCCTCGTCTGCGCTGAATAGTTATTATACTTTCTCGGATTAGTTGGATTTATACCAAATTACAAGTCGTTGTTTAATCATGTTCATTGCTCTACGACAGTTATGATTTATGCACGGCATATAAATAACGATAATGGTTTGTTTCGTTATCAAACAAAACTTTGAGCACAATTTTTATTCATGAATTATTGTAAAGTAAACTTTTTTTTTAAAAAACGAATAAAATAGATTTATGATTTTTACCGAATAATATGCGAAAGCTATTGCAGTGGTGGTATATGAATATAATTAGTAAGTATTGATTTCCTATTAAATATTAATACCTATACTTATTTATACGGTAAAATGATTTTATATTTTAATAATATCTTCTTTAAGTGGACCGTGGGAATAATCGATTTCGTTTCTGACCCAAAAAGTTCTTGTTTAGTAAATGATATTCCATCGTCGGTATTTTATGAGGGTATTTATTTACGAAATCCGTTCGATGACCCGACGGGCGGTAATCATCCCGCCCACACTTAAATAGGTAATAATCATAAAAACAATAGTAATAATAACAATAATGATTATAATAACAACAACAGGTAATAACAATAAATTGAACGATGCAAATACAAAATTGAAAAAATTTTTTTTTAGCTTTCAAACGCTAAGACGAATTCGGTGTCCTCCATTGACTTGTTGTATTTTTTGTCAAGTCAAATCAAAATTCACTGCAACATCATTATAATATATAAATATCAAATTATAGTAAACACAATGGATGTGAAATTGTGAACTCGGTTGTACTGTTCTATAGTAATATAAATGTATAAAATAACCTGTATAAACATTATCTACTTAATGCCTTTATTCGCAATCAGGCACTGATCTAGAAATCTGAAATGGTGGGGTGGCGGGGCTACACTTTTTCCAGAAAAAATACAATTATAATTTGTTAGTAGGTACATAATAGACTATATTATAAAGATAACAATATTTACAATTTGATTTATATTTTAATTTATGGATTTTAAGAAGTAATATTATTTACTATACATATAAATACATAATACATACAATTTCCAAATGGGTGGGGGGAGGGAGGTGATAAAACTCCTCCTTCTAGATTCACGACTGTTTGCAATACTATATGTTTGAGATTAACGCACGAAATATAATATTATTACCCCGTAGAAAATCAACAGTAATTATATTACGAATATAAAATTGAAAAAAAAAATACTCCCGAGTTCTAAGTAAATAATTCTTCTCGCCGCGCCGCTTAATACCTAGGTAAGACGCGGTACTGAAGGCGCTCGCCTATAGTTGGGGTGGGAGAGGGGAATATTCCCCTCGGGATCAGACGCCATTTTCAATAATAATATGTTATGCGAGTATAGCAGCGCCTTACAGTGAATTTTTTTCTATATCCCCTCCCCCCAAATGTCTGGGCACGCTACTGGGTATAGTTTGGGTGTATCAAGAGTTAAGTAACAGATAATATCATGCAATTATTCCATTAGCAAAATACTGTTGATACAAAGTTTATTATTTGTTTATTTCAACCGTTGACCTGCGCAGTATCCTTGGGGGCGTCATCCGATTGCGACCCGTTTCAACCTTTTATACCTTTTCAGTGCGTCGATTGCGTCCACAAGTCGGACAGGTAAATTATTTTTTCTTACCTTTTTTCTTACTGAATACATTCTTAGTTCTAGGATTGAGAAATGATTGAGAAATGAATAGTCATAATTAGTTATTATTTTGCAAATGTTAAATAACTCAAAAATACATTTCTAGTCAGTCATCGTAAGTGTTATAAAATAATAATATTTAAATTTTTAAATTATTCAAATTTCTTAATTTTTTTCACTTAAAATGGTATTCATTATATATCATATGCTATAGCACTATAAACTTTAAAATAGCTTTGGACTAAGGCACTTGCAGACGTACTAAATCGCTAAATCTTAAATCGATAACCAGCCTTAAGATAAAATGTTCTTAAGCTCATCAAGTAAAAACCAATTCATGTTTAAATATATCTGCACAGCATATGCGACAAATATATTAGATATATCATGTCAATTTACGCTTACCTACGATACAATAGGACGCAATCGGAACACAGGAAAGGTAGGCAAAAAATCGTTTACCTGCGTCCGGGACGCAATCGACGAACTCCGATCCTTGGTAGTGCGATGTAGTGTTTTTTTTTTGTTTTCAGCCTCGAAACGAACGACGATGACCGTATTTGTATTATCGTATATTTACACAGATTTGTGTTTATTAAGTTTTTGAATACCGGAAGACAAAATATATCGTTATTTGAACTATAAAACTATAAATCTAATAACGATTTGTATGCATTTGAAAATGGTATCACGATCGCATGATATTGTCTAAGCATAAAAATAATACGTCTCGAAACGTTGTGATGAATAAGATATTGATACTTTTTATTGCATGGTTTTGCATTCTTAGACATTTAACATGGTGCATATTTTCCCGTCCCAATTGAAAATGTAATATTAAAGTCAACATTTTACTATAAAGTTCAATAGAAAACAAAATCAGTCCACGATTTGAAATTTGTATAATCCTTAAATGCCAGAAGGCATAATTATATTATCTCGATAGCGATATAAATATATAGTAGACATATCTAATAATAATACTATCGTAATGTCGATTATAATTTATAAACTTTATACCATCTTCAGTTAAATATCTAATTCCGTCCAAATTTGAACTTAAAATGTCTATAAAAAATTATTTTTTTAATATATTTTTTTGATTTTTTGTTTACACTATTAAATACTTACAAAAAATATTGTTTTCAATTTTCAATTCTTAGCTATAAAAACTGATCAATTTACAAACATTCAAGATTTTGATGAATTAGGTCAAACTTTAAATGCTTATAAAAAAAGTGTGCATTTGTATCTTAAATATTTTGAAAACTGCATTTAAAACAATTTATAAAACACCTTGTTTTAAATTTTCAATCTTTAGTTATAAAAATTGAACATTTTATACATTTATTTAACTACAAAACAATTTGCAAATGTTCGATGATAAATTTTGGTCAAAATTTGAAGTTTAAATGCTTATACCTAAAAAAAAATTGTGCGTATATATTTTTTATTATTTTTGATCTGGTATTTTAACGACTTATGAGGAGCCTTGTATGACATTTTCAAGAAATTTGACCCATAGAAACTTTTTATTGATATTTAAAGAAAAAAAATGTTTATCGGCTATAATAAAAATAAAATAAAAAAACTCAAAAATTAATTATGCCTATAAATGACTCAAAAAAAGTCGAAATACATTGAAAATTTTATCGCGTATAAAAATTGCTTAAATAAACAATTTGTGAATTTTTCATGTATTTATGGTCATTATTTCTTCTGTTACACCAAAAATAAAAATCAATTTTGTCGAAAATTGGCTTCGCGTAAAAATTCCCGATCTTACCTTAATTTTTTTTTTGTTTTTCCCGACGCGTTTATAAACTGCTGTGAAATTTTTACTTTTGACCCCTAAAAATACCAACTAGATTCACTTTCCTATCAAAAAAGACGCTGATGAAGCAATTCGAGCACTTTTACTGCACAAAACCGTGATGACAGACATAAAAATAAAATAAAAATAAAAAAAAAACACACAACATTGTAAAATCAATATATTCATCGGTCCGCTCAGAATCTGAAACCACCTGTAACATTCCCGCGGCACTGCAGAGTGATTGGGGTAAATGTCTTCATGGATCTCACTGATGGGATACCTCGGTGAGTAGGAGGTGCCTAATTGTATTTTCCAGGTAATTGACAGTAAATATAAACAAAAAGTGGCCGAACGTGCCTGTCGATCGTTCAAGTCATCTTCGAGAATTCCCGAGCATTTTATTCGCTCGTCGGCCGCCCGAGCTTCAATCACTAATCTGTTATAAATTATATAATACAAAATATGATTTGGTGCTCTACAACAATCACGAATCGCACGAATCTCTCCGCGGGTCCTGTCGTATGCACGCACGTCGTATTCAATCGTCGACCGTCGTATTCGTTCGGTCTCGAATAATTATGTGTTCAAATGTCCGTCAAACTTCAACTCGAATTGAGTTGTTCGTTCCATATAATATTTAAAGTGACAAAATATTATAATAATTAAAAAAAAAAATATGAAAGACCGGAAATGCCACCCTGCTATAGTAACGGATAGAAAATGTAGAAAACGATTTGTTTGATTTTAATTTAGGTGGCCTTTGCAAGGTCCTCACTCTGTTGTGAAACAATCGATTGTTTTCGTCAAACTAAATTGACCCATTAGACTCTGTCCAAAACGTATAATCGGTGTCTTGAGCGGGACCTCGGGTCAATGAAGTATTGAAGTCGTTCATCTGCAGTCCGACAATAACGAAAGAAAACGATTATTATTTAAAACTGCAATGTTTTTATGACCAATACAAATAATGATAGTCAAAACATTATACCTTTATTTAAGTGTATATAAAACTCGTAAAAATAAAATATAATTAAACCAATCTGTCCTCCAGTTATTGGGTGTTGTGGCGATCTCGGATAACAATTTTAAATTATTTTATTGGGATTAACCTGACAACTATAGCACCAATGGAGTAGGATCGGTTTTAGAATAATATCAAACAACCAACGATAATATTTATAAACACTATATGCACGCATTTTAGGAACCGAAAAAATATTATTCAAGTAATTTCGATCACACCAAACAATTAGGTAGGTAGCAATAGACGCTTTGCTCTTAGTTTTTTTTTTAAGGTAAATCTTTAAATTCCTCGATTTTCCAATAAAACCCACCCCAGTTTGAAAAAACAAATTATAATATTAAGATCGATTTAAATCGTTTGATTTCTCTTACGCTTATATTACAGCGTTATTTTAAAATGATTTGTACATTTTAATGTACCTACCTACAAAATAATAAAACACGATTTATTGAGCATTTTTAAATGTAGATTCTTAAATTGTTAGTTATTATGTTTTCGTAAAACTACCGTGGTAATGTCATTTCAAATTTTTATTATTTTGCATATATTATTATCTTTGGTACAACTAGATGATTCGATTTGTAGAGTGATTTCATGTTTCAAATTTACCAATTATTAGGCATAGTATTTTAATTATCTCATATTCGACCATATTTTTGAGTCATGATTATAATATTCTAGTTGATGCATTTTATTTTTCATGTCAATAATTATCCTTAAGTCAATATAATTATTATAATATAGTTAATCTAGTCATTTCAGTTTGATTGTTTAAAAATAAAAAAACTAATTCGACAAACTCCTATTGATTTTTTTCCTAAAAGCAGAACTATGAATAACAGTGATTCTATCTGTATTTTGGTTTATTAGGAATTTCTTAGATAAAAATATTTTTCAAGTCGACGTTAAAAGATGTTCATTAACTGTATTTATTCTGTATAATAATATTATTACTTCAGCTTTAGAGTCCAAATACAGTCCCAAAAGATGCATCAAACTTTAATATAAATGTACGAGATTTGAATAAATATTATAAATATTTAATTTTGTTATTATTAAATATTAATGTTGTTGTTTACTTTTAATAGTGGAAGTACAATGCATATTGTGAAAGTACCTACTTTTTATAATTTCGTATTATTTTCGAACTTGTTATTTACTATGTATGTATGTATGTATCATGTATGTATGTATGTATGTATATATGTATGTATGTATGTATGTATGTATGTATGTATGTATGTATGTATGTATGTATGTATGTATGTATGTATGTATGTATTATTCTGCTTAAAAAAAAATTATATTTGGGTTTCTCGCAACACTGCGGAAGTAGATTTTCCTTGACGTGGATGATTTATTTGTTAATGTCGTTTTTACAGGAAGTCAAAAGGCAGTCCCCATATATATCGACCTCGCGTAAACAACCCGACAATAATATAGTACAACTACACTACTCCAACCCATGTTCCGAAAAATAACAGTAACGACTTCAACAGAAATATTGGCAGAGTCCACATATAACGTATTAATTTAATTTTTCCAAATCAATAGAATCTTTGATAAATAATTATTATATAAACGTATAAAATGTAATTGTGTTTTTTGCAAAGGCGGGCAAGTTAATGAAAATAATTAACTCAAGTTAAGTTAAGTTAAGAGAACACTAGACCGAATAGTTGAAAGTGTTAACAGTTAATAAATCATTAATTTAACTCGATAAGTTAAAAGTCAATAGGAAAAAAAACATTAACTTAACTCGGTTTAAAACAAGTTAATATACTTTTCTTAATCAGTTTGTAGATCGCATAATAGCTATACGCAATGTACAGAAGTGGCACTGAAGGGCTTGAAAAATACTATGGCATTGTACATCAAGGGGCCACTCACTATCGTATATTTTATTTATCTTTGTGGTTAAAATTCTTATCATTATCATTCGGATTATTTTTATATTAATATTTAAGTATAAATGAAAAATGTCATAATGATAAATCATTTTTAAATCAACTGTGAATAGCTATAATAGTTATTTCAACTGCCAATTAAACTAGTCGAGTTAAAAAGTTTATTAGAAAGCAAACTTACTAGTTGAGTTAAAAAGTTAAAAAAACGTTGTAACTTAACTTTAACTTTTTAACTAGTTAATGCCCACCTTTGGTTTTTTGGTATATTTTTTTACAATTATCCAGAGACAAGCGCATTAAAATACTCGTGTTATTCTGCATATAGGTACACACGAAAATGTTATTTTGTCGTAGGTATGAGATCAAAAATAAACGATATATTTTGTTTTTTACGTTTTATTCAATCGAAAATCGGTGAATCGAATGTGTATTTTTTTAAACGGACTATTTGCGGATAACGAGTTTCTTTTGATATATTATGTTTTAATAATAATGTATAGCCGCTGCGTTCATTGCTGGGGACCGTCGTCATCATAACTCGTATAATATACGAACAGAAACATCGAGAGCAAATCGAACGTAAACCCGTGGCGTGGGTGGGGTCAGGGGGGTGCTAAATAATGTATTCGCGTTCATTATAATACGGCTTTAGAAATCGGTAATTGGTTTAGTTACCTAATGAGTTATAAAATCGTTCGCATATATACATACAACAATCGGCGTAATATATATTATTATATAGGTATATTGACGAATTACTATTTACGAACACACTAGAAATAATAATTTCTCCACACGATCGACTTACTGGTGCAGCAGCAGTTAAGTGCGTCGTAAATTAATTCGAACGTTCGACGATAATAAATCGCTCGCCGCAAACAACACCGAGCGCGCGTGTTATAATAATATTTCAAAGTAATTTTATAATCAGACTATCTCCATCGTCGACGGAGTTCCCTTTTCCACGCGTCCGTCGAGAATACACAAATATTTTCATATAGGTTTTTTGATTCTGATTTTCGCAAACGATTTCCATCAAATTTTTATCCATAAACACAATATCCTGATATAATATCACTCTATGCAATCCCGGCACACGTTAGAAAATGTCACAGTAGATACGCGTTAAAACGGAAAACTCTTGGCCGGGAATACTGCATTTTCCATATTATAGTCTCTCCGCCCGTGCCGGCGGTATGATTTGCGAGGCCCTGTGCAAATTATAAACACGAGGCCCCGAACCTAAATCTAATTTACCATATTTCATTGGTAAATACTTAATTAAAATATTTTAGCATAGTGTAATTTAATAACAAAATAGTTTTTTTTTTAAATTTTTATTAAATATTTTATATATTTTCAACACTGTCAATAGTTATTATAACATAATATATAACATAGTCAGAGTCAATACTTCTATAGGTTATTGAATTAAAAATAAAAAAAGCACTAAAATTAAACATATTAAAAAACATAAAACTGTAAGTAAATAAAATACAAATTAAAATAGCCAATAAGGGTGATTAAATAATAATCGTTCAAATTAAATCATTTTTTTCCTAGATTTCTGTGCTGCAAAAGTATCTAGAATATTTTCTAAGCTTAAACTGTCTCCTATTTCATTTTCTATGGCGATTAATGCTAAACCAGCTAATTTGAATTGCGACAAACTATTTCTTAGTAAATATTTTATTAATTTTAATTTTGAAAAGCTTGTTTCTGCTCCTGCTGAAGCTATCGGAATTGTTAATAAAATTCTTAGATCAACTTTGAAGTTTGAAAATGAACCCAATGACTTTTTACCAATGTCAATGTCTGTAAAGCGGTCATATTATTATCAACCATCTCTTGAAGAATGAGAAGTACTTCAGATAAATCAATGGCATCTATATCTTTATCTTCGCCATCTATTAAAATTATTTGAAGGTCTTGGCAATGTTTTCGAATTTTTCGCCAGGCATACTATTTTAACTTGCTTACATCATAGGTACAAAAATCCAAAATTCAAAATTCGAATTAAAATTATTTATTTGGTTAAATCGCTTCGACATTGATATAATCGCTAAATTCAAAATAACTAAAAAATATTGAGTGTGAAAGTTTTGTTGTGGATCTTGAAGGGTTTCATCAACACTTTCATAACTACAACATATTTTCTTTTTTCTGTAACGTACCGAATAATCAGACTTAATAAAAATTCAAAACTTCCAACTTCATTCAACAATGATAATGCTTCACTTTTAGTAATTGGGTCATCGGGATCGGATGTCTCTAAAATTTCACTTAATGCATGCATCACATTTTTTAAAAAATATATTATAATATCAACGTTTTATATTATTTTAAAATTTGTATAGGTACCCCTAGGATATAAAATCTCGAGGCCCTGTGCGATTGCACTTTCTGCACACCCCTCGCGCCGGCACTGCAGTCTCCGAAATAGGTTAGAACGACTCTGCGCGCGTAGTATGGATTTTGTTTTTGGACATATTTTAAGCGCACACTTTAAAAACTTGAAATTTATAATATAATATTCGACACATAATAAATTTTGTTCTATTCGCCAAACATCGTAAATAATTACGGTACACCTACTAACACTTATTACAGCTGGCATTAAGACGTGTCTTTCGGATTCATTTTGATGTAGATTTTTCTGAGTAAAAATCGAAACTAGGTATTGCAAATATCTTAAAAAAAGAACAAATAAACTTTTCTTCGTCCGAATTTCTGACTTATGAATTTTCAGATGAAATCCCACAAGTATACTAAACGATTGTATTTTTAAAAATAAAACTGAAATTTTTTTGGAAGTAAACGTCAAATGAATTCGATTCAATCGCAGTTATACGAAAGTTGTGATTTTGTTCTATCGTAAATAATGAAATAATACGACAACATAGATTAGCGAGTCTTGTGAGGACGTTCATAATTAATAATTCAATGCTAGATATTAAACTTATAATTTTCTAACGATATTATCATATTATAGTAACGATAAACGAATAAAAGTTTTTCTTGTATTGCATAGTAATATTTTAGGTCATAGTCTGAAATCTTTAATCTTTTCGAAACGAACTGCGACCTTTTGCTTTTTGAATTAGTGCGTTTGTGCATGGGGTGAATAAAAATACACCAGAAACGGTTTCGACGAAGCCACGGGAACGCTACGTGGTGTAGATTAGGCCACATCGGGGTAGGTATATGAATATATAGGTTCCAGGGGGTTAAAATCTGTTATGAATGCGCATACATTAATTGCACTGCGCAGTGTTACGCTGATATAATCTTATTATAAAATCCAGAGACTTATCAGGAATTCGGGATAATAGTTTTTCGCCGAGGATATTATTATAATAACAACTATGACCAAAACAAAACTATAATTTATAATTATTATATTGTTCGAGAAGAATATTTTGCGGTGAAATTCTAGGACCGCTGTTGGCCTTTAGTGTCTACAGGATGATCCATTTAACTTAAAACACTCATTATTTCAAAAAATATTTACGTTTTTGGAAACATTTTTGTTACATGGTATGAAGTCGTTACAAAACAACATTTTTCAAAAAAAAATTTCTTTTTAAATATTTTTTAACCTTATTATTTTTTTTCAGTTTTTTACTTTTTTGAACTACAACATACAGTTTTAATTTTATAATCCAAAGCAGAATATTTTTCATGGATTCTTGAGTTTTAAGTATTTGAAGGTTAGATGAGCAGTGTGGGGTGGTATGGTTGTACCCCGCAAAATGTTAGTCCATTACTCCGCTCGTCTAAACTTCAAATACTTATAACTCAAAAACAACTCGTCCAAAATTCGATTTTTATGTATCAAAATACTCAAGAAAATAGTCCGCTTTGAATTATAACAATTTTAATCTGTATGTTGTAATTCAAAAAAGTAAGAATTTAAAAAATAATAAGGTTAAAAAATATTTAAAAAGGAATTTTTTTTGAAAAATTTTGTTTTGTAACTACCTGATGGCATGTAATAAAAATATTATCAAAAACGTAAATACTTTTAGAAATATTGAGTGTCTCACGTTAAATGGATCACACTGTATAACGGGAAAAAATTATTCACACACTGTTTCACCTCGAAGATCGTTCAGAGGTGATTGTGTTATGTAAATAACACATTAAAACGGAAAAATTCTAGTGAATCACAGCTAATACACAGCACCCATATGTATGCATGTCAACTGAAACGTGGCAGTTTCTTTGAGTAAGTTTTATTCCTAATTATGTCAACACGAACAACTTCGTGATATAAATTTATCGAAGCCGATATATGGTTTGGAACGTGATGTACCCAACAAAAACCGACAAAATTACGAAAATAATTAAAATCTTGTAGGTACGTCTTATATTCTATTAAATTACTGAGCTGTTAACGTTCGCATACGCTGTTTGAATGGCGACCAAATCAAATTAATCCCTATAAAAACATCCACCTGCTGTTAATTAACTAGAGCATTGCATACGTAAAACGAATTAGATACTTAAATAACGGGGTCGAATTACTTTTACGAAACAAAGTAGTCTTTGAACGCGTAATACACTTCATAAATTAAACGAAATATCACCGACCTGGTATTCTAGATCCCGAGCGGAATTATTATTGGTTTTTCTTAATGTTATTATTGCCGCATAAATAATATACGATTTATATTTTAATTAAAAAAAAAGTTCTACAAACGTTATTTTCAGCAAATTTCCTATATTTAACCTACAATTTAAAAGTTTTGCGAAGACGGAAAAACAGATCCACTACCACCCATTGATCACGGCGGTGATGTAGCTAAAATAATCTACATTAAATATAACCAATCTAGGACGTCGTGTCACAATAATTGTATGAAAAAAAACATAATAATATTATGATACTCATCACTCGTGTGATCGTTAAATGTTTAAGACACCACTTAAAAATATTAAATATTTTGAACATATAGTCTATAGACGCAAAATATTTCGTGGCTAAAAAAGTTAAATCGGCGAAAGTCCTTTGCAGTTATTCCAAGTTTCTAATCATTGCTCAATGTTATTTTATAAAATCACTCGTCTCGTTGAGCGATCTCGCATACTTTACTTTCAGCTGTTATTACATAATAATATTATATTGTTCGAACTTTGGTCGATGAGTATTTCATAAACGTCTTTGTCGTCAAGGCTACGAATTGGATAAAATCTAAAAAAAAAAACGATTAGTGAGAACTGGGTAACTCGCTCTGTCGTACAGTCGGTGATAAGACGCGTGTTAAATGTACCTTGTCGTCAAAATTGTTTTCGTTTTTGGCAAAAATATTGGTCATATATAGAAACTAAATTACCAGCGTATAATAGTATAATATGACGCGATATCTTGTTAACCCTTTCAGTCCCCTTGTCCATTGCAGTGGACATGTATTTTAACTATTAATCATAAATACCCTACAATAGATAACGATTTAAGACTTTGACTATATTACTTGGAATGTTCTTAAGCATATATTAAATTACTATTTATAACAATAACATGTATTAAAATACCATTTTTAAACGATATATTAAAAAAAAATGTTGATTAAATATGTTCATTGATAATACATGGATGTAATCATTTTTGGATTTTATTTTAATTTATCCTATTGATATGGTAGCACTGGAAAAAATATTAATCGATTAATCTTTGTATTGACTACGATTTAAAATTATTTGATAAGAAGTATTATGCTCGATAATGAGGATAAACAGCTGTTTATTCATTGTCCATTGCAATGGACATTATGACCAAAGTGTTGTATCATTGTCTCGCACGTGCCTATAGTTTCGGTGTATTATCAAACTACCATAACTGTTTATTTTTGAATTTATTTATAAGAAATATCGAATAAAATGTTTTCGCAAGTTGTCTATATATTTTACAATAAATAATAAAAGTATGTAAACACTTTAAGTCCCGAATCCTACAGTACTAATGATTACTTGGGTAAGGATGTTTATGACCTTAGATACTATATAAAGTGCATGCAAATATGCCCAAAAATTATCAAAAATATGCCCATTAAACATTCAAATAAGACATTATAAACCCATTTAATACCATTAAAAAAAACCCGTTTATTTTTTTATTTATAATCCATTCATTTATCTATTTATTTATTTTTATTTATTTTTACTTCCTTTTTTGCACTTTCTTATTATATTACTATGTATATATTATTATTAATGTCTCATATTTGTCTTAAAAAATATTAATGATTTTAGCCAATAACCTCTGTGGGTCTAGGACATCTCGCCGCCGGACCTATTCGCCGCAGACCGTTTCGCCGCGGATTGTTTCGCCATTAATAGCCAACAATAGCAATAACAAAATGGTGATTAATGATATATTTGTAGTTAAAATATATAATTTTTTTTTTCAATATACGTGGTTTCTTATGCTGAATTCAAAAGTGTTTGAAAAAATTTCCGGAAACTTACCATTCAAAATTTCCTGAAACTATTACCATTCTAAATTTCCTGAAACTTACCGTTCAAAAGTTATGGAAATTTAAAGTTTCAGTGATTACGCGTGTATCGGCACTCGTCGCTACGCTCCTCGGCGCCGTCGCTCCGCTCCGCAAATCGAAAATATCCCTCGACTTGTTGTGTAAAACCACCTCAGGTGAAACTCGGTTTTCCTTAATATTGTTTCGCCGATTCGCCGGCGAAAGGGTCTGCGGCGAATAGGTCCGGCGGCGAAACGGTCTGCGGCGAATAGTCCCGCGGCGAAACGGTCGCGGCGAAATGTCCGGGTCCGAACCTCTGTTGTTGCGGCTTAATAAAAAAAAAAAAACACATTTAAAAATATTATATTATATCCTAACGAGTGCTTTTTTGTTGTTTCACATTAAAATTTAATTCTAAAAATCAAATTAATTGGAATATTATTTTTGGTTAATTTTTACATACATACTCTGAGTTCACTATCGGTGTCAACACGTAGTTGACACACGTTACATTTGCCGGTGGCCGCTGTCAATACGTTGTTGACATCAAGACTATCCATTTTTAATATATTGTCACGGGGTTGGCTTTTATCGGATGTTATTTATTTATTTATTAATAGATTCGATAGACCGTGTAGAATTGAATGGTATAGTTGGATTCATTTTTCGAATTATTTATAGAATATTTTTCCCGAGCCCAGACTGGTTTTTGGTTACAGCTATGCGCGCGCCAATGCATAATTCGGTTGGCAGTGAACGTGTTAATAAAATTATTCTTATTTAATAATATTTTTCTGCCGAGTCATAATGTCCATTACAATGGACAATCCCCCCATTTTGGCAAAAATGGGTAAAAATGTCCCCAACTTTTTTTAATGGATTTATGATGTCCCTAAAATAAGGTTTCTTCATCAAAATATTTTTTCATAATTTGGGACTGATAAGGTTAAGGTTTCTCTCGCGTACACACATTATTGGTAATGGAGGTAAGTTTGAAATAATTTTCGAAGTTTCATAATATCTAACACGACAAAAAGCAGTCAAATATAATTTCATTAAAAGACTTTATAGGTAGGTAGGTGGTATGCAAAAAATGGCAAATAAAAAAAGATTTATAAGAATATAAACCGATTCGTGGAAATGACTATAGATAACTACATTTTTAAAAGGTCCTGCAGGCTGCAGAGCTCGGATCTAATACATTACGACTACTATTTATCATAGAATATATTTTTCTTCTTTATATACTCTACGTATCGTCAAATATTTAAATGTTAATTATGATAATAATAATAATAATATGATGGTTACAAGTTAAAACGTTTAAAATTTAAATTTATTTGTGCTTCGACAATACGAGTAGGTACCTCCATACCAGCTATGATGTCCGTTTTTTTAAAACTTTTAATCGTACTACAAAAATACGGTCGATTTGACGTTCAACAGAATAATATTGTCGTGAGACGTTACGGGAAATACCGACGAATACTGCGATTTTGCGTGTCACGTGACGGTTTTTAAACGTCGATTCACCATACGCGCGGATAATAATATTAATTGACGATTTCAAACGTATGTATTTGTCGAATACGTTTATTCACTCGTATGGGGTGGGGTATTGACATTATTGCTGTATAGCCTCTCTCTCTCACTCTCTCTCTCTCTCTCTGTGTGCACACCGTGACGCGCATAGTGCACACTGTTTTCACAGTACACATTTTAAGATAATTATAATGGACACAATATTCGTCTAAATATGTTGACATAGTTTCTAAATTGTTATTTCGGTTGGCAATTCATGCGTTCACTTCGGTGATCAATAAAGCTACCTTCATTCGACGACGCACAGTCGTAATATAACAGAATTATATCAAACTTCAGTACACATACGAAATACGAAGGTACAATATAATATTTGGCCGTGTATTAGCGATAATACGCAATATTCTACAATAATAATTCCGTACAAATACTAATATTATATCGAACACTATTTATAGGCATTCGTATATGATTTAAAACCTGTAATTCAATGTACGCTGTCCTTGGTCGCCCGCGAGATTTGTATTAGATCGCAAAACTGATTTGAAAAGTCAACAAAAAGTATGGAAACGTATTGGCTCGAGATAGCTGCGAATAGCTATGTACAATAATCGTAGTCAATCAACATTATTTGTGTGCGGAAAAATGGCAAATCAATAACTTATCCGATTTTACAGTTAGCAAACCTCACAATACTTTTAAACGACATACGGCAAACCCTAGAAGTAGAATGTGGGATTATAACAGAATATATTAGAGTACCTACACGGAAATCGACTGCGACGGTTTGTCCGAGCGATTTATTCGAAAATAATTCCTTAAAAAGCGTGGAAACAAGACTGCAGGGCTGTGCGCGTATATTTTTACGGAGTAAAACATTATTTTGCACTGTCTCATATAATGATTATTTAGCGGACGCTAAGCAGAGTTGAGCAAATTTTAATCTAAATAATATTATTCAAATAATTTTCCAACACGGTTATTCGAAAACAAAATTATTTTAAAACATTTGTTTTTATTATAATAAAAAATTATTGCTTTTATTCGAACAATTGTATTTTAAAATTATTCCGATACAAATCTACATAGCAGGAGTGGCCAGCGAGAAAGTCTCGCGAGCCGCCCAATATATTATTATTTATGGAAGAGCCGAAATGAAAAAAGAGGTCACATTTATATAATATTAATAATAAGTAACATAAGATATCAAATGTATATGTAAAAATGTTTTGTATTTTAACCTTACGATAAGATGGGAGGCGTATAAGCCCATGACGCGAGACGCAGTTTGGCCACCCCTGCTATAATATAGTCTCGGAAATGCACGATTTTATTTTATTTTAATTTATCCTTGCGTAGAACTTGTACAAAGTACATGCAGTAGATTAAATTATAAGTACAGTGAAACCTCTATATGACGGACAGTCACAGAGAGTTCCAAAATATCCATTGCGGGTATGTGATAATATAGGAATAAACTATGAGTTATATACATACAAAGAAATTAAAAGTTTCCACTTTTGGGAATGTGGAGAGGTGTCTATTATTATAGGTTTCACTGAATTATTATAAAACTATTGGTGCAATAAACATTTATTCGAAATAAATTAGGTTTATTTCTTATTTAGGTATTACTTTTATTTTATTCAAATGAATAATTTCATAACAGTTCACATTTTTATACTGAATTTCAGTCAATATTTGTCATTAAACATAATTTTGTAACTTACTAAAAGTTTAAATGCCAGCGGGGTTCGAGTTATACATTTCGTTCAATATGAATACCGAATTAATATAGATGCTGTTAGGATAAAAGCAAAGTAAAGTTAAGTATCCATTATTTTAGTTGATAGACTATTGATTTCGGTTTATGATTTAATGATTGGCAGGTACTCGTACTTAATAAATGTTTGAACCAATAACTCTAAAAGTCGATTCAACCATACGCATAACTATAATATTCTTAAATAGTGGTTAGAAAACATAGTGTTGAAGCTGAGATATGAGAATGTTGTTGAGAGTGCAGTCCATACATCAATATATATGTATATGACTAAAATAGTAAAATTCACACTGAAATACAGGTCAAGTTAATTGTTTTTTTAGCTTAGCAAATTAAGATAACATAGGAAATATAAATATTAAAAAAAAAAAACGTACAATACCAACAAAAAAATGTTAAACATGTAAAATTTAAATGTCCTCAAAAAAAAACTGTTATAAATAAATATTATATTCAGACGGGTACCTTAGAATTTAAACCTTCCAATGTTTGCAAATTAACTAAGTATAAATAAATAAAATATAAAAAAATAATTTTTTATAATGTACATAAACAAAATTCAAATTTGTTATCAATGTCAATTTGTTATCATATATCTAATATTTGATAAGATTGTCGGATGGTAAATGCGCCTTGACATGTTTTAAAATTTCGCCCCCGGGTCAGCCTATTATCAATAGTGTGACTCCGGGGTATTTGACTGTCGGTTTCCAAGGTGTGGGCACGTTGTCGAATTTCAGTGGTAGTGATGGCGTGAAGTAACGACGAAGGCTGAAAACGATTGCTGTACTTTTTGATTATGTACTAAATGTTTAAATTATCTAAATTTACTTAGGTATTTTGTTCTTACGGTCATTTATTATCTTGCCATTAATATATTTTATCAACGTGTTACTGCTGCTAATGTAAAAACTTTCTTTTCTTGTAATTGGGATTTTCGCTCTTAATATTTTATTCGATAAATAAATAAGTTTATGTTTGCATACATTGTATGAAAATTAATGTTTGGATAGTTTTGTTTTAGAATTTGAATGGGAATTTATCACAATTAAAAAAAATAGGAGCTTTCATTGGTTGCT
Source organism: Neotoxoptera formosana (assembly GCA_022818045.1). Classification (NCBI taxonomy): domain Eukaryota; kingdom Metazoa; phylum Arthropoda; class Insecta; order Hemiptera; family Aphididae; genus Neotoxoptera; species Neotoxoptera formosana. The sequence continues at coordinate 28,096,296 of CM040632.1, read as the reverse complement.
TAAAGTAATATTCAAATATTCAACTTATTACATCATAGAATAAAGTAAATTTTTAAATTTTGAATATATTTGTTTTGTTTTAAAGTTTGAAAACAACTTATGAAACAGATTCATAAAAACAGCCGTTTACTTTTAAAGACTAATAATTCAGAAAATATTTTAAAGTTTTGTAAATAAGTATTAAGTATAAGGCTGTGAATTGATAAAAATTCGTTCTATCATTTAGGAATGTAGCCCCAGATGAAAACTTTACATATTATTCAAATTTCAATCCCCAACAATTAAGCTAATATCCAAATATTTATTAACCTTTTAATAAAATCTGGCATTTATAATTTTTGTATAATCTCTTATGGTAAATAATTGTTTTTTTGTCTTACAATAACATTACAGTTTTAAATGTTTTATTTGCTCTTTTAAAATTAATCAATACGTTTTTAGTGAAATTGCAACTACTACAGACTAACCAAATTAAAATCATAAAAAAATGTAATTTGAAAATTAGACTTATAATAATTATAAAAATATATAATTTAAATTAAAAAAAATAATTTTAGAACTGTATCAAGCTTTTTGTGGTTTTAGGTTAGTGAAAAGAAAGGATCAAACATATCGTTCAATTAAATCGAAACTAAATTATGTTGTTTATGAAATGGGTCAATGTATAAAACATCAGGTTAACACACATGGATATTGAATTATTACCGATGGAAAAAAACCCAAAGGAATTGAAAATCATTTTAATTATTGTTATAAATAACTATGAAAACTTAATGGAATGAATGTTACGTATATTGTAAATAATTTTTAGGTTTCAAATCTCAGTTATACTCCATTAACTTAAATGTAGTACCCATAATCATTTCACTTGAAAAATAAATGAAACACTTTGTTTTAATGATTTACAGGAAATTAACTTGAAGCTTACATTTAAAATAAAAACTAAAGGCTATAAACACACGACTACTTAGGCTTTAGACCTTTACCCTGTTCTAAAATGGTCATTAATAACATACAATATGTGTATGTATGTACAGTATGGTGTATTCAAAGATTTTTGCTATAGTTAAAATTTGAAAATGTTTCAAAAAATAAAACTTTTAAATGGCTCTTTGAAAAAAAAACAAAAAAATGACATAGCAACTTATATATTACACTGAATTTTTTTTGACGACGGACGTTTAGTAAAAATTGATCAGTTCTCCAAAATAATACATCAGCAATAATAGCAGGATAATATATTTTATTCAAATCTGTCTTTTAAACTATATACAAATATAATGTAATCAATTCGTGTCTATTAGAAACCAACTCGGAGATCCGTGGACCAAAGGACCTCACGTCCTGGCTAGAGATTTCGGTAATTACTAATTAGTACTGAAACATAAGAAACGATACTGTATAGTCGTCATCAATTTTATATTAAAATAATCTACATTTTTGAGAAAAATCAATTTCATTTGTTGGGCAATCAAACAAAACCTATCCTACATCATGTTTAGGCGGGAGTAGAGAATTAAATAAAGACGTAATGAGCCTTGACATTTGTTGTACACATCATAATAATATGCTCACACGCCATTGTAATAGGTAAACTCTAAGTATAAATTGTATACCAAACGCGTCTTAACGCACATAATGCAACACTAACATCTAGAAAACTCAATAAGTATAAATTACAAAATGCAATAGATCTATCTAATATCAGAATGGTTCACAAAATTGAAATTCACCTTAAACCCTACCAAACACGAAGCATAATATTTACACAAAGGAGATATTATACAAACACGACTCAAATACAAATTAATAATCAACTCGTAAATTGGAGTAGGTAATAAAGATCAATAAATTAAATACCTTGCAAGGATGTCCTTTTTGATAAAAAAGTAACTTGGAAAAAACACATAAATAAAATAAATAAGCCAGGTTTATAAATGTTGTACTGTCTAATAAACTATATCTCAACACTACAAATTAAATGCTCACTACTACAGTTTACTTCAATAATTAGACCACTTATTAATAACATACTTATGTCCAGTGTGGACCGCCGCTTCACAAACAAAAATAATTAAAAATCTACTAACAACACAAAATAAATTTTTCATAATAGCTCTAAAAGCCCTTAGGTTCATGCGGAACAAGCAATTCCACGACAACACCGGAAACCGGAATTCCGTTCTTGGACATTTGGATCAAAGACCAATTCAAAAAATTCCACTCAAGTCGAAACTGAATACTGAAAGAGCTCTCCGCTATGCAATTGGGAAAAACGAAAAACAGCTGATCGAGACCAAGCCTATCTGAGTGAATAAATAATATACAAAAGGTAATAACAAATACAGGGGGGGGGGTGATGGGTGACGAACCCAAAACCCAAAAGGATTCGAACTGAACGGTGAGGGCGCGACCTGCGACCAACCGGGGTGCTCGGCCAACGACTTTTACATTGAAATAGTCGGAACTGCCAAACCACGTGGCGCGAAGAGCTACGAGCGGCTGAGCGACACCCGACGGCGTTTGGACACAATACGATATGGCGGTGGTTGGCAGTTCGAAAAACGATAAGAGTGGTTATACGGCGGTTACCCTGTGACCAACTTGAGGCGGTGTTGCATAGCAAAACGAGGGATTTTTTTGGTTTTTTTTGTTCGAGCGCAGCGCAGCGAGCGAGTGGCCACGTGGGCATCACTGAGGGGGCGTCACTGTAAATAATTTTAAGTTTGGCGTCACTGACGTTCGTACGTGACGGATCGTTGGTATATGACGGTATTAATTCGTGGTATAAACTTCCTTATCATTTTTCGGACAACTGCACCCGACCCGCGTATGGCACTGCCGAACAGCGAACGGAGATGAAGACGTATGCACTGCGCTGACGAACAAACTCTGCACGGTTCGCACATTTATTATAACGATAAGAAGAGTACTATTATTTTTCGATAACGCAATTCATATAAAGATAAGTGATCGGTGTTTTCCATACAACTCTTATAATATTAAAACTATTATATTAATTTGTAGTTTATAATTTCGGCAAGTGTTTATTTACGACAGAGTGAGTAGACGATTATAACTGTAATGACGAATAAAATTGAAGTGTGAATAATAGATCACAAAATTGTAAACAAGTTCAATAGCGTCGTCAGAAAATTGGAACATTTAAATACAATACACCCCCTCTCCACCCTCTCCAGACAAAAAAAAATATTAAAAATCAGGCAACGTGGTGACACTCAAGAGGCTATTTGGAACAACTTTGTGAAAAAAAAATGGAAAAAAGATAAATATTGTTAACACAAAATGGGAACATAATAATAGCCTGTTCTCGCGGATCTATCAGAGAGGCCCCAAAAATAAGATTTGTTTTTTTAATTTTTTAAGAGTTTTATACTTATTTTTTATTAACAAAAGTGGTACTAAAACTTTCAGCAGACTGCCTGGTATGACAGTAAAACATTTCAGCCAAATCGGTTCAGTAGTTTTCTCGGTTAGCGCGGTCGTAGAAAACCCCTTACAATTTTATATAGTAGTAGAGATTGTAAAAATAAAAATATGTCTTGAAACGATTACATTGATAACTAAAAACAATTTTATACTGATTACCATCCATTGTTAATATTATATGGAACGTAATATTTCAAAATTATAGTCTGGGCGTGATCAACATTTTTTCGTCTTAAACGTTGTGCGCAACTTATTCCATTTTACGGTTGTGTTGCGATAAAAAAAAAACGAGTCCATCAAATTCCAAAATACAAAACAACGTCAATTTACACGATTTTTTTTTCTTCGGCTCGATGCGCTGAAGGGTTACCGTTTGCCGTTAGATGCCTATTATAATACGGACGATATTCCACGATTTCAATAACAGCAAATCGACCGTATCCCCTGCTTTCACACAAAAGACGAATGAAAACGCATCGCGTTTTGTATACAACACCAGCTATACTGTATGTTAATTCGGCACTGTCGATATATTTGTATATATTTATATAGTATAATAATATATTATTACAGTGTCGGTTTAAAATTACATCGTTGTACGTTTAGACCGTGTCGTAAATCCCGTAAACATTTATTGAGACGGACAGGAAGTAAACGCTGTACTCCTGTACCCCGGTAATTGAATCCGTATATATTTAACTACTCAATTATTATACTATTTACTATTATATTATTTATATTACAATATTATATTTTTCTTTTAAACCTACAGAACAATTTTATTTTACGATTTGCCTAACGACGTACGTATAACGAAGAATTATAATAATAATATGTCAATAATTCATGTACACGGCAACAAATCATTATCGTGTAATTGATTTGTAACTAAGGGCGTTATTAAGTTAACTGAGTTTACAGAATGTCCATTTTAAACTAATACGTTACGTTCGTTGGTCGAATGAGTTTGATTTTTAAATCTGACTGGTAAACAATGAAGATTAATAACTATTATAAAAAAAAACTTCCCTAAATACCTGGGAATAAAGCTTGATAGAACTCTCACATTTCAATCACATATAAAAGCCTTAGAAGCCAAATAAAAAACCCGGAACAATTTGATTTCCAAACTGGCGGGAAGAAGGCTGAGGCGAATAGCAAATACTTTTCATACCTCAGCACTGAAATTGTTTTACAGTACATTAGTTTGGTCAAGAAGCTCTCACGGTAAAAAAAAATAGATATAAAACTATAATTATTTCAGGTGCTGTCAAAAATACACTCAAGTATAGGCTCTCACAATCCTCAGTCCTTGCAGATATTGTCCCTCCAGAACTAAAAAGACAATCCGCAACAAGTCGAGATGTTCCGCGTGGGCTACCTTTGATATCAAAGTGGACAAGAAGACTCAACGGAAAAGCCATTGGATGGATTCTGGACGCTAAAATTGCTGGTCGAAGTTTCCCGGAAATCTCGAGGACATGGATTTTCCCGGGTTTTATTGGGGGTGTTCGATTTCTACACGCGACAGTCTGACCGTTATTTATTCATTTTTAACTCATTTGTCATACATCATAATGATATTTGAGCATATCATTACTTCATTATATTTTTACTTAGTTTTTTTTATATTAATTTTGATTCAACTTGAGTACCTATTTCAATATTTATATATAGTTACCTATACTTATATATAGGTAATAAATTATTTCAATTTTATTCTATACTGTTTTTAAATCACGCAGACGCCTGCATATTCTAACAATAATGATATACGATAACATGTCAATGTCACTTTGTGTGTTCGTCGATTTGAAGGGAGTCAGGCGTTAAAGTGCGTGAAGGTTATATTATGCACTTTTGATGATCTTTTACCTGTATAGGTTTAGGTTTTGTGTGATATCGGATTTTTTGTATGGCACGCGAATACTTGTAGCGAAATGAAAGATAATCGCAAATATTATATTGAAATCTGCAACACTGCACCGGGCCACAATAATTGTACGGGTTTCAATAATCGAATGCCGCCAAGCGTCAAAAATAATAAATATAATATTTGTTATTAAACGAAAACGGTGCAACGGCGGACACAGTGCTCGGGGCAAAAAAAGGCGGACACTTACGCCTGCACAGACATCCGGTCGAAAACTGTATTTATAAATTATCCAGAGCCGCGGAGGATTATTGTTCCGAAAAATCCGGTCACCGGGGACTACTTAGACGTAGGATACGCTTGCTAAATTATTATGAACACGTAATAATTCACACGCTGTACAACGTCTGCGCATAAATACGATTTTCTTCGACGTTATGTACATTGTATTGTTTTCGTCGGACACAGATTTTAAAAAAAACGTCCACCATAATCGCGGTCAAAAGTATAAGTCCCGATCCGCGATCGTCGCTCGACGTGCATATCAGCTGCGAAAATCACACGATAATATTTCATAATATTATAGATAAAACGATTCGTTACGCCCCCTATAGGTAGGAAAACACAAATAAATTACCAGTTTTTGTAATTTTTTTTTTCTGCTGTTGCGAGATATGAAATATTCTTAAAAATTATGAAGATCTTATCGGTAGTCCGAATATTATGTAATATTTCAAGTGACGTTGCGAATTTGATTTATCACAAAACTTGATAGTGAAAAGTTTTCGCACTAATCGTCATACTTATATTATACCTGATAATATCCGACGATATCCACTGCAGTTATCATTGCTACTCTCGTGTTCTTTATTTTTTGTTCGACTGCGGATATTAATAATTATTGCGAATCGTAATAAAGTTTAGTTTTTTTGTTTGATTACTTTTTAGTTCTGATGTCGATGCTGTACACTGACGCGAATCTTATAGCGTATATAAAATTATTAAATCATTTGAGTACGTACACGACTCGGTGAACAATCAATGAGCAAAATGCTTCAAGTAGTTAAACCATAATATATGTGACATCAGTTAAAAAATTATGCTAAGAAACCGGTAAAATTTTTAAATCAAAAATTTTGTTTTTGAGTAGGTTCAGTATTCTATTGTACTAAATAGGTACGCAAGCAATATTGTTTAAATGCTAAAAAAGTAGCTTCACAATTTAATTCAACGGTTAAATTAATCGACTAATTATTAAACACACACACTATTTTAGATATTGACAATCCATTAATTCGTTATGAATATGGAATATAATAAAATAATTTAATATTTTTAATAATAATTTATCACGACGGCAGCCGTCAATATAAGCTAAAAGTTTTCATTAGCATAAGTGTTATTCGTCTGCGGAAATGAATAAATAATAAAAATAAAAAAATTATAAATGGCGTGTGTAGTTAAAATTGTTTAAACTAATTGAATTATTCTGCGAGTTCAATCGTTATTATAGACATAAAACTTGTATGAGATATTGAGGTTGGACCTTTATAATGTGCACTTAACCTTCATAAAATAAGAATCTTTGATAGAAAAGTCTGTAATAATTTTTCACGAATCGTTGTTATTATTTATTATTTCAAGGTAGGTATTGTTAGTTTTCCTTGTAGGTTGTTCAATCATTTATGCTCTTATAGTTTATTGTACTTTTAGAAGGTGAAATTGAATGGCTATGATAAAAAAATTGAATTTCTGTAATGGACTAATTTTATGAATAACCGATACAAATTATTGTGCTTGTAGGCCAATTAAAAAAATACGTTTAACACATTTCGACTTACAATAGGAGTTAATCTTAAATAATATATTTGTAGAAACATTTTCATCAAATCGGTAGGTCACTACTACTACAATATAACGAGGCAATTTTTTTCAAGTTTAATTTTGATTTAAAATTACATTTCAGTCAAAGTAATTTGATAGGATTAAAAAAAAAAATACAAATAATAATAAAGAACTTTTTAATTTAAACCTTGTTTAATTATTACTAAAAAAAAATATATATATTTTTTGTGAAAAACTAGAAATTTCATTATCAATGTAAAGTTATACCGTTTTTCACGACAGTGAATTAACTTTCATTGGTAATACCCAAAGGCGTATGAGCTATTACTATTATTTATTTTTTTTATTATTTTTATAGTTTTTTGTTCGCGTTCAAAGGGAAAACCATATAAACGTTTTATACAAGTGTGTTTATGTTTATGAAAAAAGGGTTTTGGTCCGCTGCAAAGGGGGAAAAAAAAATATACTGTTGCATTATTCAAAAAGTTAGACTTATGAGAAGGCACGTATAGATCGTGTGACGCGTGTTATTTATTTAGTTTGTTTTTCCTAAAAAATGTATTAAATTCCGTGCGCGTTCGGCAGACTCCCATGATATTATATAGGTTTATAAAGTTGAAGAGTTCCGTTGTCTCGAAACACTAAAATAATAAGTACGCTTAAACGGCATGCATTATGTGGGGCTTAAAAAGTATACGCACATTTCAACGTAAATTGAGATGCGCCGCGTACGACAACCAACGTCAATATAATACACATGTTTTACCGAAAAGTAATAAAATAAATCATATGCTGTTCGGCATTTCGGTGACTTGCAACGGAACTTTTGTGGATATATATATATATCTATTATAAACACGTGCGATTTAAACCACTATAGGTAGTTTAATAAGTTGCATATAAAAACTCCTTTAATCGCACAAATCCCCCCCCCTTATTTCTAATCTATCTAGCACAGCGGTTCCCAAAGTTTTTTTTCCGCGGTGCCCTTTTAGGGACCCCAAGTTAGCCACAGTGCCCTGTTGTAGGTTATCAATAACAAAAAAAATCTATATATTTTAAACTATTTGTTATGAATAGAGTTAGGATGTTGATGACCTAAAAAACACACAAAAATGCCCTAAAAAAATTGCAAAAAAGCCCTAAAAAAGTGCAAAAATGCCCTAAAAACTTCAAAAAATTATCTAAAATACTAATTAAGTAAGTGAAAAAACTTATTTACAAATAATAATTTTTATTAGAGATATGGGTATAATAATGGGTGTAATTGTAATTTAAAATATGAATTATAAATATATTAAGCATTTAAATAATTTATAAATAAATTTCAATATGAAAAATAAATTAAAAAGTAAAATATAAATAAAAATACATTTGCCCTAAAATCTATGATTTGTGAAAAATGCCCCACATTGTATAAAAAGTATAAAAAATGCCCTAAAAGATGAAAAAATGACTTAAAAATGTTGAAAAATGACGTTAAAAAACATTTATAGCTAAAAATGCAAAATAAAATTAGAATATTCTGCATCAAGGGAGCATGAAACCAATTTTTAGCTAGGATAGCATTGTACAAAATAAAAGGAAAAAAAATGCAAAAGTCATCAACATCCTAACTCTAGTTATGAACCTTAGACCGCGGGGCCCTTAGAAAGTGCTCGTGGTCACCCTAGGGTACCGCGGTACACAGTTTGGGAACCGCTGCCGTAGCACATTTCGATCTGACTACCCACCCCGTCGATTCAAATGTAAAAGGCCACTCGATCTATTTAAATCACCATTCAATATTCAATAATATATTATTATATTGTTTTAAGTACACATACCTACCCCCTGGCATGTACTATGTGGGGCTTAAAAAGTATACGCACATTTCAACGTAAATTGAGATGAGCAGTATACAACAACGTCAATATAATACACATGTTTTACCGAAAAGTAATAAAATAAATCATGATATGCTATTCAGTATTTCGGTGACTCTCAACGGAATATATATATATGTATTATAAACACGTGTGATTTAAACCACTATAGGTAGTTTAATAAGTTTCATAAAAACTCCAGTAATCACACAAACCCTCCCTTATTTCTAATCTATCCTCTCGCACATTACCTGAAACCAGCCCTCACACGTATAGGCCACTCGATCTATTAAATTAACATCCGCTAATAATATTCAATTATAAATTATTATTATATTATTTTAACTACACATACCTACACCCTAAGATTAAAAACTGGAAGAAGTGTCGATGGACTTTCGCCCTTCCCCCACGTTTTCGTCAAGTCTGTAGGAACTAAATCATTAAAATATTTACTTGTTGTTCTTATGTGTTGAATACAGATTGTAAATATATTTTAAATTTAAATAAAAAAGAAAAAAGTAGTTAATTTGTAATATCGGTTTCAATTGCTTTGATCAATACCTAACTTATATACACGTGTTTTTGGGATGGATATAAACAATTTTTTTCCCGACCGTTACCGAAGCTAGGGCAATCAAACAATAACAAAGTTGAAATCATATTATGTTATATCGATTAGTTATAATAATAATAAATTAGCGTTATATCGATTACATCGATTATTTTCTCAATGATGATTTCGCGACCAAACATTAACAGATAAACAAATATTATTTTTCCAACCAATTTAGCATTACTCAATTGAAACCGTATGCACGGAAAAACGTTGAATCATAAAAATGGTCCACAAATAACAATGACCCCTAAAAACTTATGTATTTATATTCAATGTCTTTCCGCACAGCAGAGAAAATATCAAGTAGAGAGCTACGTTTTTATTTTGATTCTGAGCTATGAATTTATCGGTTTGGTAATGTGATTTTTTTTTTGTCACCTTTTGAAATAGTAAGAATGCTTCAATCTTCTACTTTGTCTACTTCCTGGTAAAGCATTGGATTTAGTTGGTAGTTTATATACTAAATATATACATATGTGTTTAAACTTTTGAAGTTCAAATTTTAAAAATTATTTTGTGTTTAAAAACTTTAATTTTTTTAATTTTTACATCTAAAGCTTAAACTAATCGAATAAAAGATTTCTTAAAAGTTTTTTTTTTACTGGCATTTAAAGAAAAAGTTTAGCGTTAAGATACATACATTTTTTTTAGTCCTTCTACTGGAAGGTCACTTCTTTTGTAAGTTTAAATTGCCAAGTGGCACCATATAATATTTTCATTCTTAATCATCTCTGACAAATTTTCTTTGACAAATTGTATAAGTTTAATTTTGGACAGTTACTTTCTCGGTTAAAATTATTCGGTGTCAAGTCTCGATCGACTCGAGGAGTAAAAACAATTAATATAAAGCATAATCCTCAAACATTTTTTCTAAAAGGGAACCTATTTATTTCTTGTTCAATATTTAAATTATGAATCGTATTATTTTTATTGAACAGAAAAAAAAACTAATTTTATTAGTTTTGGGTTTTAAATCATACTGATTAATATGTGATTGGCTATGTATATAAAGTTATCAATCGTTAAAATATACTCAACGTGAATTCATATTAAGTCAATTAAATATAATATTATACAATACATACAGTAATATTATCATACAACTATGTTTGCCAAATTGTATTATATAAGTCTGTTTTTCTTATTGAAATTTATGTAACATTTACATATTTTATAGGTATTTGTAAAGCAATAAAAAATCAATTATAAAATATTTTAATATATTATTCGATATTGATTTTCATTTACTTTAAACCTACGTAATATATATGTTACAGTTAACCTTAACATTTTGATAATGTTAACGTTAGCTAGACAATATAGTGGATAATGTTAAAAGTTATGTATTAGAAATTATGTATACGATTTCGTTAGCACTCTGTCAAGTCGCAGAGTGAAATATGTCGGACGGTGGTGGTCAAGGTGTTCGTGCTGTAAGGGAAAACATGATACAAATAGATGTAAATGTAAGTCTTCTAGTGATAGACACGGTTAGGTCAATAATTCTATATACCTATCAATATAGGTTATCCGTATAATATTTAATATATTTATCAAATTAAAAATAAATATTTTATACAACTATTTAAATTATTGCGTATTATACTCAAACGAGATAACGACCGCGAGATATTATTAATCGTTTATAATAATTATTATCGTCCTAGAAATGGTCGAATCGACGTCGCAGAAGACAATACGCTTTATCATTTCACGAATGTCAGGATCCTGTTAAAGCGAACATGATCGATGTTCACGAGATTAATAATATTGAGCTACGGAATATAATAAATAAGATAATATGCACACCGAGGGGTGGGATGTCACATTCAAAATATAAAGCATTCAATAAACTAGTATGTTTTTTTTGAACGGACTTCTTCCATATAGAAAACAGTATTATTTATTAAACGCTTTCGCTAAGGATGTAGTCGTTAAGACATTATCCAAAGGTCCTTGGCTAATGTCATATTATCCGGTTAATGTCAACGTTATCTAAAATATGTTAACATTATCCATAATAACATAATAATATAGGTACCGTAAGGACGATCAAGAGATAATATTTAATATATTTATCAAATTAAAAATAAATATTTTATACAACTATTTAAATTATTCCATATTATACTCAAACGAGATAACGACCGCGAGATATTATTAATCGTTTATAATAATTATTATCGTCCTAGAAATGGTCGAATCGACATCGCAGAAGACAATACACTTTATCATTTCACGAATAAAGCGAGTATGATCAATGTTTACGAGTTTAATAATCGAGGAATATAATAAATAAGATAATATATAGACGCCGAGGGGTGGGACGTCATATATTATCCAAAATATAAAGCATTCAATAAACTAGTATGTTTGTTTAGAACGGACTTGTTCCATACAGAATTATTTATTAAACGCTCTCTGCACCGCAAAGGACACTAATTTTATTGGTGTTTAACAATAAATCAGTTCTTCAAAAAATTAAATTTATTCGGTTACCCGTATTTTCAGCCATATTTATCTGACGTATTGAAACAGGTAGGCATTACAAATTGAATGCATTTTATTTGCTCAATAACTCTTACGGTGTAGCGAATTATCGTATAGAGTTAATTCCGGACGAAAGAACGTCTGGAGTGCACTTATTATTGTCTCAGATAGGGGGGGAGGGGATCCTATAAAGTAATTTTTATTTTAAATTTTTACTATTTATCTCATAAATATTGCGACTGTTACGATCAATTCTCTGTTGTCATATTATTACACGAAGATGTTAACCCGCGGATATGTGAAATGGATCTGATTGACATAATATAGTAATAGATAATATAATATGCATTTTACCCACACATATTTTATTTTATACATTTACAATATAACTTCGCAACATCCTGGTAAGCAGAATTTGAACGCACGTGAGTATAATATAATTTAATTTGAAAAACGGATCGTATTACAACCGATGAATACGATTTATTGATATTGTATACGATCATATTTTAATATAATAATATTTAGTACAACATATTATCAAACTATTTAATTATCAATGTAACATATAGCTGCCGTGGTTCAGATTATATAATAACATATTATGTTAGATAAGTGTTTATACTGTTTACAATATTATTTTAGTAAAGTCAACAATTTGCCATTAGATACGTCGCCTATATTGGATTTGGCCGGGCAGTAAATAACATGATAATATTAATTAATTGGTTATATTAATTTAAATTCCAGCTGGTATACGCGTATACGGTTATTCGTAGTACCGGGAAGGTATAGCGCGCACGCAGAATAATATTATATTATACACGTTGTTTGTTTTATTAAAAACATGTTAATAAGTGTTTTTTTTCATTATAATCGGTAAACAAACAAAAACCACCAATTATTATCCGATGCCATTTTTTTCAATAAACGAATCATATAATAATTATAAAGGAAAACAATATAACGATAACTTAAAAACAAATAACTATAACTACACAACGGGACGTGAACAAATTAATATCATATAGGTAGTGTGGTCGCATCGAAAATAGTCAAAGACGATCGTAATAATAACTATTGTATTGTGCGTACTATTTTCCAAAAACGCTCCGAAAGTCTCGACAATTTAATGTCAGAGAAAATTACTTTATATTTATAACGAATGCGCATAGGTTTTGCATTTCAAAGACGCACTCATAAAAATCGACTATCTAACTAAGACACGTGGTCGGTGACTCCAAATACAAACTAACTAAAAGAAATTAAATTATCAATCGACCCATGGAGAACCCCCCCCCCCCCCACCCTCTTTCAGGCACGAAGAAGTAGTTATCACGAGGTCTCGGATTGGACACTCCCGTCAAACACACTTGCACCTTATAACTAAAGAAGACTGCCCGACCTGTGAAGTCTGCGACAAAGAACTGACGATCAAACACATCACACTAGAATGCCTCAAGTTCAACAGCTCCAGACAAATTTTTGGAAATCCTTCAACGATGCAACAAGCACTTAGCGAAGAGAACTCCAAAAATATATATAATTTTTTTACAAACATAGGCTTGGCAAAATTAATGTAAAAAAAAAACACTGTACAAAATATATTTCATCTACTTCTCCTTATGTTAAACATGTCTTCCCATAGTTTTAAGACCAATACTTTATAATTAATACAGGCTAATGACCGCAGAAGTTGAAGCCTTATTAACCCCCCCCCCCCAAAAAAAAAAAAAATAATTATAAAAGAAAACAATATAACGATAACTTAAAAACAAATAACAATTACACAACGGGACGTGAACAAATTATAAATATCATAGAGTGTGGTCGCATTGAAATTATTGAAAACAGCCAAAGACGATCGTAATAATAATAATTATTGTATTGTGCTTACTATTCGCAAAAACGCTCCGAAAGTCTCGACAATTTAACGTCAGAGAAAATCACTTTATATTTATAACGAACCCGCATAGGTTTTGCATTTATATGCAAATATTATATACGTTATATGCGGTTAATAATTTACACGTAGACGTGGATTTTATCGTTTCGGTAAAATATTTTTTTTTTCACCGTAAGAAATATACCATAATATATTATATTATCCTGCGTTTTATGTGAAACGGTTTTCAGAGTCGGTTGTTTACACATTAGCGAGTGTGTAAGCTGTCTTATGATATATTATGGTGTTCGTAAATTATTATCATCGCGTTAAATTCATATCGCGCACGACTATTGTAGAAATTCTCGTTTAAAAAAAAAAAAACAAGTCGGTCCGTACACGATTGGTTATCGACCTGTTTTTATTATTATTTTTATTGTTGTCTTTCTTTTTTTTTTCCCCTCTTTTTTCGGCCCCCGTAGATTCCTGTTACTTCTCTCGATCCCGTGGGAATAAAAAAGAGATTCATTTGAATGTTTTACTTTCCGATACAAACAAACACATGCTTAAACGCGCGCACGCCCCGTTTGGAAACAATCAAAAATTCGATTAGCGAAAAATGAAGTCTAAAGATTTTCTCAAGCAGTAGTAGTTATCTACTGCTCACCGTTTCCTCCGGCACTCGAGTCCACCAATAAATTTTCCATTGAAATTTCCACGATCATATGAAAGAAATGAAAATTAATACCTACCTAGCTATTCTACGTATTGGACGTCAACTGATGTGTTTTCAATTCAGTTCCAACTGTTTGATGGCACTAATGATAACGCGTAACAGGAAATTCCACTAGATATTTATCGTCGGATGTATTCAAATGAGTTTCCTTTAAATTCCGAACGAAAACGTCACGGTACCTGCGAAAGAAGAGAAATACCCAATGCAAAAAGGTTTAAAGGACTTAATTTTCAGATTTATATTCTGAGGCGTAAATTTGGGTCCAAATGTTTCATGCCAGATAGCCATCTGCTCGCGCAATATATTGCAGTACATCTGTACCGATGCACATTAATTTTTTCCATAAAATAAATATGATATTGTTATTTTAAACCTTTTTTTAAAATTTTTTTTTTAATTTCTCAACGTATTTCCAATAGCTATTTAGTCGAAAAATTCTTAATGTGAATAATGCTGTATTTATTTTATGCGGCTCAATGATTTAACGAAAATCAAACTTTTATTTCAACGGATACCGTTTCATAATTTCTGCTATTGGACAAAAATAGCGAAATTAAGACTGTGAAAACAATATTTTCACATAAATACTAACAATATAGTGGTTGTATTTTTTATAATTATTTTATAAATTGTATAAATTGTGATCGGTGTAGTGGTGATTTTTTTTTGTGCCTTTAACCAGTTTTTCTAGTATAAAAATACTTTGATTTTCAATTTCAGCATCTTTTCTGGCACTCAGTAAAGTGAATCTAGTTATTGGTAGTTTGGGTAGTCGAGAAAACAAAAAAACGTCCATTAATTAGCTTCGGGCAACAAAAAAAGGTGGGTAAGTGGGTACCGCCCTGCTGTATACATTAGTTGTCGTGTGGGTCACTGTTATGAATTTGGTAAATTTGAATTCAATGACGAAAAATGATTCTGAGCGAAGACGGCCTGACAGCTCAATATTGCTAATTATATATTTCTTATGATATTATTGCTATTAAAATAATTTATTTTCCAAAACGTTGCATTTAAAAATGCCATTGTGTGGATAACGATATTCTTTAAAGATGGCGAGTACCCACGAATAATATTTTTAAATTACAAAGGCATAACTATATAACAGCGTTAGTCTTCGTTTGAATATATAATTTCGTTTGAATTTGAGTTAAAAATATCTATAAAAATGAACCAAGTTAATATTTTTTTTTTTAGATTTTTTGGTTACAGTAGGTACCTATATGAATAGTTATTCAGAAATTATTGATTTTCTGATTTTCTTACTAATCAGAAACACTGTTTTTAATTTTCAAGCTTATTGAACCAGCAAAAATATTTATAGAAATAAAAACAAAAAAAAAAATCGAACATTTTTATGCTTACGATTAGTTCAAAAAGAGTCAAAATATTTTGATAATTTTATGATGTACAGACAATGATAATTCCGACAATCGATTAAACGTTCAAGTACCTACGGTTATTCGTTTTTGAATTACAACAAAATAAGAAAATCGTTCCATGAGAAATCGTTAGTTTACGGGTATCCGATGTATGATTTCAAACGCTTAGTTTGACTTTCCAGTAGAATTTTTTTTTTTCGTGAAAGGTAGAAGAACTTACGGAGAATTTCGTGTTAAATTTATAAATCTTAGGTATACGTAAGCAGAACGTTTTTCATAAATTTCTAAATAAAAAAAAAAAATTGCAAATTTTCGTGATATTGACGTCGAAATTCTAACTCCAGTCGCTTATACAAGACTATTGTTGTGGATTTACGGTCACCGTCATTGCGTCAAGACCTTAGGGTAGTCTAAGGCCAGCTTTTAAAAGGGTGCTCGTCCCGAATAATGTTTATATATTTACCTTTACGTATATATTTTTTTGTATATTATTATAATATAATGTAGCTACATCAAGTCATGTTATGTTTATCAGTTATACAATGCATATTTTGTTCTATCTCGTTATTTAAAAAGTACAAATTATTACTTTTGATATTTACAAATACTTGTTTTCGTTCAATTGACTGCAGGTAGGTTTAAGAGATAAAACAATATTCTATCCCTATGATTTTAATATTCTGTACAATAACGTTTTTAATTAAAACGCAGAACCAAAGTCGAAAAGGTGACAGCAGTATTTTATTATATTTTGAAAAAGTTTTGAACGAAAATAATATCGCGGTGTACCTGGTCGACATGCGCATGTACAATGTTACTATCGTTGTTTTCGACGAGAAAACGAGTTGGTCGAAGCTTTCGACAGTACAGTATAGTAATGTGTGCTATAAGGGAAAATAAAGTCATAACTCACAAGTAAATATTTTAATCATAATCGTAAAATATTATTAATATTTAATGACGTATCAATGTTATGTATCGGTCGTACAAAAAACCGCGGAAGAATATGACTGCCGGGTCGCATTAAAATTGATTAATTTAATGGACAAATCGTGTGTCGTCAATAAATCATGACTGAGGGACCATTAGCTCGCTGTTGATTCATTAAAATATGTTTGGTAATTGTTCATATTATGCAAACCGAAAAAAAACAATTGATTATAAAAAACATTTTTATAAATATAATTTAATGGTTTTTTTTTTAACTACACGATCACTATAGGATACCGATTAAGATATTTCTGCTAAAGTTCAGTCGGTATAGCCACCGGTCGATGGAACCCGAGTTCCCTATAATACACGAGGTAATGTTAGTTGGGTATACCTACAATGGTATCGGATGTTTCGGACAATCGGAATGAAATATCTTAAATTTAAGTTCAGTCGCTCTGTGTAAAATATTTATTTTCAGTTTTTAGTTTTAAACCTGTATATTGCATAAAATATTTTTTTTTTTTTTTTACTCATTTTCTTTTGGTACAGTGCACTAGTTTCGTCGGATGTTTCCGGCGAATGTTTTATCGGTTCAATAATTAAACATTTGTGCAGGCTTCAAAATACGTAGGAACTTTTTATAATTCACTATATGAAATATTGAAAATAAGAATGCCCTTATACAAAATGTACGAAGCCATATTTACTAAGACAAAAAATATAAAAGGTTGTATTAATTTTATTATTTTTTTTTTTCGTCAATTGTAGGTTTCTACGCAGTAGTAAAATAATAAGACGTGCTCTTATAGGTAGGTTAACCTATTTGTTTATGAGTATTATTTGTATTAACTATACTCGCGTAAGCTATTCTCATTAGTGTACTCAGTCATACAATTTTCCAAGTAATTGTTATTTCTTTGCTGTTTGCTAGTAAGTTTTCTTGTATTACTACTTCAACATTTAATATAATTCAATGTATTCTATGTATAAAAAAATCACAGTTTTGGATACAATAATAATTAGTTCAGTTGTTTTAATTGTACATTTTAAAGAAAACGGAAGGCACTGGCCGAAAAGAGAACGGTAATTTTTCTGCCGAAAACGGTGACGCCCGTTCTTACAAGGTGTACATTGGCAATATAAGCCTTACAACACTGTTAATCGTGCTCGAGGAGTGTCTTTGTCGTCGGTGTATCGCGGGTCAGCAGTAGTCATAATAATATTATTACGTGTCTGTATTGTAGAGTTTATAATATAATATATTTTACGTAGGTGTCACGAAACATAATAATTATTATTGTTATACCTCGCTCCTCGATAATGTTTGTACTTCGTGTTCAGTTTAATCGTCTCGAGTTTTGAGTAAACACGGGTAGTTCTGGCTGCTGCTGCTGCTGCCACGAGCTGCAGGTCTTCCGCGAATATGTTGTAGCGAATTTGACGTACGTTGCAAAGTCAACAACGCTGCTTTCATCAAAGTTTCTCGTCGTTACATTAGATTATGTAAAGCGTAATAAACAAGCTCGCGTCGGTGTGAACGAGTGGGTTTTTTTTTTGTTTTGCATCAGTCCCGACGTTTTTGAATTTCGGATCGTACGCGACTGCAGTTTTGAACCACTGCGCAGTTATATTCGGCGGACGAAAAAAATATCCAATATTTTATGCAACTTACCGCTGTTATTTGGGTAAAATGGGTTTCTGGTCAAGATACGTCTTCCAAAATAATAATTTTGAATCATCTCCTCAGCTCAGAAATCGGGCAAGTCCCTCTGATGTATAGGTGTCGAGCGTACCTCGCGTTGAGTAGGTCACTGTAATGCAGCGGTTCCCAAACTGTGCACCGCGGTGACCCTAGGGCACCGCGAGCACTTTCTAAGGGCACCGCGGTCTACGGTTCATAACAAATAGTTTAAAATGTATAGATTTTTTCGTTATTGATAACCTACAGCAGGGCACCGTGGCTAACTTGGGTCCCTAAAAGGGCACCGCGGAAAAATGAAATTTGAATTCGACGATGAATCGTCGTATACGATGAAAAACGATTCGAATCCGAGTCGATTCGTTTACATATTTTTAGTTAAATTAGTCTAAATAGTTTGAAAACTGCGTTGTGTACCAGTATAGAAAAATATAATTTAAATTAAAGTACAATGTTATTAAATTGTCCGGGATTAATAATTTTTGTATGCTGACGAAATAACGAAAATCGTTTGAGGTTCGATATAATAAAGGTTTGAATGTCGTCAACACTTTATACTTACCAGCGTAGTAAGCTTTATATATTTTTTTAAATTTTAGATACATTTTTTACTTAGGACAACTTACGAGCAACTTTGTATGATCACAATAACTCGTGAGGAATTTCGTATTCAATTAATACATATATACTTTTTAAATACAAATACATAGTTATATGCATATATGTACCTATATAAATATATAAAAACTTATGTTTTAGAAAGAAAAAACCTAGTTTTGAAAACGACATAATGTCGCGGGGACCAAAAACTAATTCGGCGGACATTTTAACCGGATAACCACGCGTATTGAGAGGACTTATATAAATTGGACTTGATACGTCGGTCGCCCCCCCCCCCCGAAAAACACCAGTGTGTCGGACAAAGGTTTTCGGGCGAAACCCTGCGCGCTATATACGCGCATAATACGGACCTAATAATGCGCCTTCCGAGAATTCCAAAAACCATTCAACAACACTAACTGTGTGCGTATAAAACAAGCTTTTCGGTGTTTTCCCGAACACGTTTCCTTTTTTTCTTTCGCGGGTCACCCGCATTGTCCGGGGGACGCAGCGGCGGCGGGGCGCACCAAAGGGTCGGGGCGTTTTCGATTAGGAAGGGATTAATTCGGTCTGTTACGCGACGTTTGTAAATGACGTCATTATTCTTCGCGGGTTAGCCTTGGTAGGTATAATAATATGTAATAATATATAGTCGCGTACGGCCTTTCACACACGATAATACGAGAACGGGCTCGTTGTCACACACACGCTCACTGGATATTATCCATACGTTGCACAAAGTCCAAAAAGAGAAAACGGAGAAAGCGTCGACTGTATAATAATAATTATAGAGTTATAACGACCTAAAAAATACACAAAAATGCCCTAAAAAAATGGTAAAATGCCCGAAAAACTCAAAAAAATGACCAAAAAAACATACTTTATAAGAGATATGGGTGTGATAACGGGCGTCAGAGTAATTTAAAAATTGAATTGTAATATTAATAGACAATAGTTGTACACATTTCAATTTAATCACAACAAAAACCCCACAATAATAATAATAAAACTATTTGTTTGAATATTATACAAATTTTCTTTAAACCCTAAAATTTGAGAAAAATGCCCCCACATTGTACAAAAACTACAAAAAATTACCTAAAATATGAAAATATCATTTAAAAATGCAAAATAAAATTAGAGTATTCTGAATCAAGGGATGCCGATGATGTGTGTGATGTGGGTGTACTCGAGAGCCTTCGTTGTTTCGGTATTTTTTATCGTATAAAATAATAATAATAATATTATATAAAACTCGACGGTGACTTTTTCGCGAATCCGAAAAGAGCTCGGATGCTATTGGTTTTATATAGCGGCTATATATGCGTTTTGTGTTTTCCGTAAACACTTGTTGTTAATGGGTTTCGTCGATTAAACGGAATCCGAATAAAATGACCTATGTTAAATTAATCGATTTAAAAGCCGCGTGGCGGTGAGGAGTACTCGCAGGAGAAAAAAAATATAATAGTTAAAAGTTATAACAATAATTATATACCGCGAATATACAAATCGACACGATATTCAATTTTTTTTTTTTTAATTCTAAAGCAGAGTAGTGTGGCGTAATAGGCATTCTATTTGAATTCCCCACG
Source organism: Neotoxoptera formosana (assembly GCA_022818045.1). NCBI lineage: Eukaryota > Metazoa > Arthropoda > Insecta > Hemiptera > Aphididae > Neotoxoptera > Neotoxoptera formosana. The sequence goes on along the minus strand of CM040632.1, from coordinate 28,075,327 downwards.
ATTTGTTAAAACTTTTTTTGTTGCACACGCGGAACACGACCAGTGGCGGATTTAAGGGGTGGCCAGAGGAACCAGCCCCCCCCCCCATTGCCCATAAGATGTGTATGAGGTGCATCTTTCTATGAATCAGATTTACCAGGAAAACTTAACGAATAAAAGGTAAAATAATAAATATATCTACCTATTATGTTAACGAAATAATTTCTTTTGCATTTTTATGCTGAAATAATGATATGGCAGCTACGTTGGGCTAAACAACCAGAAAAAAAATCAAAAATCAGCACGGCTATGGAAGCATTTAAAGAGACTGAAGGTGGATATTTCCCAAACATATGACAACTATTACTTATTCTTGCTGTATTACCTGTAACGACATCAACAAGTGGGAGATCTTTTTCTAGCTTAAAAAGAATCAAATCGTATTTGAGAATGACAATGGGAGAAAATCGTTTGAATGGTTTATCGTTATTAAATATTCATCATCAAATTGATATTACACCAGAAGAAGTAATAGATTCGTTTGCAAAACAACATTCGAGACGTTTACATTTTCATTTATAAAACACATTCTATAAAACACTACTACAAATTATATTTTTTTTTATATACAAATATTTTTAATAATTTTAATACTTTTTTATGTGCGTACACTTATATAATACATTATAATTAATAATATATTTTAAAATACCATTAAACTAATATAAGTGTTTTTATAAAAATATGTACTGATGTAAAAAAATATTTGCCCCCCCCCCCCCCCAAACAAAATCCTAGGTCCGTGACTGAACACGACGTGTACCTTTTAACTATATGAGCTCGATGATAGGAATAATTCAACTTACTCACTCTCTTTACATTATAATAATATTGTAAAATGCATTTTTATTTTCAATTTGTTTTTTAATTAATTTGATTCGATGCGAAACTATTACCTTATTTCGAATTATGTTTCATAATCTGCGAATTTCACTCGACGCAATACATAAAATTCTCGATTTCTGAAACACTAATTTATATATTATTTATTTATTTATTTATTTAACGCTCCGAAGGCAAATAGTACAGCGAATACATAATATGTATATAATATATGATTACGTATATTGTTCTGAAATATTTTGATTACGTTTAATATTTAAATTCAAATTAAGTCCCACTAGTCTTAACTTTTTTGTATTTGCCAAAAATCGTACGTTTAATGAATAATAATAATATTATACATTATATCATTATACCTGAATATTACATCAAAATATATATACTTAAGTAGATTACAAAATGTTCATTATTTTGAAAAAAGAATCGTTAAAAACGTACAAAAGCCTCAATTAATGGTGAAATACATTGCACACAATACTCCGAGTATCTGAGTAGATTTTAGAACGAGACACGAATAATCGTTTTTCAATTAAAAAGACAACGAGCTTCTAATACACTCTGCCAAGCAATAAGTGCCCAAAACGCAATTCTCACGAAATCCAATCCCACTCGAAAGCAATGATACGAAATCACTGTTACCGTTTTTTCTCCGTGGCTATTATATTGTTAAAAATATATCATTTATACATCGTGATATTATAATATTTTGATGGGGAAAAAAGTAAAACGATTGTACATGCATATTTAAACTAATTTTCCGGGTATTTTTTTTTTTTTTAACTAAGTCAAAACAATGCGAATTAATGTATTAATGTAATGTCTTAATAAATCATATTGTTTAGGGAAACAAATAAAACTAATTTGAAAAGAAAAATGCAAATTGAATCCCAATAAAAAAATCTAATTATATTGGACGAAGCTGATTTAAGTTTATTTAAAGTCTCTTTGAAGGTACACAAGTTTATATACTATAATAATGTCATTAGGTGAGAACATCTATAATGAAATTAGTTTTTTCACAATAAACCAGATGAAAGAAAAAAATGTACGAATCATAGAGATTTCATGTTTTTCTGTTATTGTTTTCATTAAATTAAATCCCGGAGGCAATTTATGAATGTTTTGATAATTTGTAAAATATAATAAAATTACGTAACGCTTAAAGGTTTGGATTTTTTGGTATTATAAAAAAATTACCATTTCAAAAACAAAATATTATGTACATTTGAAATTTCCGTCTATAGTCAATAAAATTAAGATATAAAAAAGAAATTTTATTAGAAATTTAAATGTTGCATCAAGTTGTGAAACCATGACATAATTTTATACAATTTAATAAAACAACACGACATTTTAATACACAGTACACACATTAATTATTAAGGCGGTACACTTAAATATCAAAAATATAATTATTAGACGGCGACGAAGTGATATTTTTAAAATATGTTCTCAATAGTTCCTCGAAATATTATGAAAAGTTACAAAAAACTGACTCAAATTAGTTAAAAGAAATGTCAGCAATAAGCGTTTAGAATCGTTTTTTTTAGAATGAAATGATTCGACACAGCTAGATTTCCACATATTTTTAAGATCACAATACAGTATACACATCACTATATCTCGAGCCTTGTATAGCATTCGAGTGAAGTGCAACGATCGTCACAAAGCTATACAGTATAACAATTTCTTTTATTTATACAATTTAATAAAACAACACGACATTTTAATACACACATTAATTATTAAGGGGCAGGTACACTTAAATATCGAAAATATAATTATTAGACGGTGACGAAGTGATTTCTAAACGTTCTCAATATTATAGTTCCTCAAAATATTAGGAAAACATATATAAAAAACTTACTCAAACTTACTGTTAATGATTCAACACTGATAGATTTTCACATTTTGAGGTCACAATACTGTATATATACACATCACAATATCTCGAGCCTCGTCGAGCACTCGAGTGAATAGGGCGACGATCGGGACAAAGCTATACAGTATCCAAATTTATTTTATTTATACGGTATTCTGATAAAATAATTATAAACCAGCGATGCAAAAGAAAAAAAAACGAAAAAGAAACGAACGGACGAACTTACAAATGTTTAAAATTGTTTACAATAATATTTACTTTAAAATAACTCGCACGACTGTGAAAACAAAGTTCAAACAATATTTGAGGGCGCTTTGGATTTTGAAAAAAATAAAATATATTTTCAACAGAGTTTTATTACGACGTGATTGTGTGGTGTGCGAGTACATCGCGCGTGTGAGTGAAAGCGTGTTTGGGTCGTTCTTTATTATTTCGTTGGTAATATTTTGTCTTTATGGAAACGGGGAAAACGTCTGAATACTGGTATAGTTTAACCTGTAAATATAATAATATTATACGTCCGTCAAGTTGGCACCGGCACAATATGTTACGACCATAATTCTTATATCAAAAAATTGCTCGTAATTTGCTAGAATTTGCTAGTATTTCATTTAAGCTCAATTCGAAATTTAAGTATGCCGGTGCCAACTTGACGTAGCACCGGCACATTGTCCGATCGGTTCGAAAGTGGTATCAAAAAATTGCTAGTCATTTGCAAGAATTTGCTAGGCAATTTTCAGAATTTGCTATACTATGGTTTTTCCGGGAACCCGGAGCATTGATAAATCTCGTTTTTCGAATTTCCTAGAATCATATTTTTTTTATTGATGCATCTTAATAAATAATAAAATGTATACTTCCGTTTAATACCCATTTATTTAAGTTAGGATTTCCTAATGTTAGGTACAAAAATATGTTTAAAAAAATATATATTTTTTAAATATTTAAATACTGATTATACTATTTTAGTTTTAGACTAAGTGTGCGATGATCCGATGATTATAGTGCTGTAAATCAAATCGCATATATTATATTAATATAGGAAAGCTGCATTTTTTTTTTTAAAATTATAATCATTATTCTATAAAAAATCATTATAACAATTTTGATTTATAATTAGTGGATTGCTGTCAAAGCGTGTATTTTGAAAGTGGTTTAAAAAAATCAATACATTCAAAATGAAATATTAATAAATATTATCAAGAATTGTATGATCTTCCCTATTATCTGACACCAGCTGATTTACATCCATTTACATACTATTGAATGTGATATTGTAACTTGCGTGTGTGTTAGAAAGAGATAAAACAAATCGTACAATAATACACTCTTGTAAGCTATAGCTAATGAAAATAATATCATATAATAAATATTATGGTACGACTGAAGGGTATTTTTAAGTTTGTAACTGCTGTAACAATAGACAAGACATTAATATATTTTTGTACGTTATCAGTAAATATTTAGTTGAATAATATTCAATAATAATATTGTATTATTATTCATAGTAAAAATAGACATACCGAATGTTTTTTTTGCGATGTACTGGTGTACATTAATTTATTTTTCATTTGTATTACTACTATCAAACACGATAGTACTTAATCTGCTTATTAAGAAGAACAATTTTTAAACATTGAAATTGAATTTCAAAAGGTAAGTTTTTTATTTTTCTTATGTAGTAATTACTAAATTACCAAATATTGGTGTAGAATAATTACAGTGGGTATTTAATTACAAATGTATACCCTATAGGTACACATATTAGAATACTATAAACTGCAATATAAGAGTTTATGTACTTACGTATTAGAATTAATATTATGTAAAATGAAGCATATTATTGTTATTATTTTTCTATTAAAGTAGTTAAGTGTACATCTACCTATCCATTTAGGATACGTTTAATACGATCCATACGTTTAAAAATATATATATTTTTTAAATATTTAAATACTGATTATACTATTTTAGTTTTAGACTAAGTGTGCGATGATCCGATGATTATAGTGCTGTAAATCAAATCGCATATATTATATTAATATAGGAAAGCTGCATTTTTTTTTTAAAAATTATAATCATTATTCTATAAAAAATCATTACAACAATTTTGATTTATAATTAGTGGATTGTTGTCGAAGCGTGTATTTTGAAAGTGGTTTAAAAAAATCAATACATTCAAAATGAAATAAAAATAAATACTATCAAGAATTGTATGATCTTCAATATTATCTGACACCAGCTAATCTACATCCAATTAATAATGATATAATAATAATACATATTAATGTAAATTAAATTGCTAAAACTAAAATAGTATAATCAGTATTTAAATATTTAAAAAATATATATATTTTTAAACATATTTTTGTACCTAACATTAAGAAATCCTAACTTAAATAAATGGGTATTAAACGGAAGTATAAATTTTATTATTTATTAAGATGCATCAATAAAAAAAATATGATTCTAGGAAATTCGAAAAACGAGATTTATCAATGCTCCGGGTTCCCGGAAAAACCATAGTATAGCAAATTCTGAAAATCACCTATCTAAGTCTAGCAAATGACTAGCAATTTTTTGATACAACTTTCGAACCGATCGGACAATGTGCCGGTGCTGAGCCATTTTCCATTTTCCGGGTTTCCGGAAAAACCACAGTATAGCAAATTCTGAAAATTTCCTAGCAAATTCTAGCAAATGACTAGCAATTTTTTGATACCACTTTCGAACCGATCGGACAATGTGCCGGTGCTACGTCAAGTTCCCACCGGCATACTTAAATTTCGAATTATACTTAAATGAAATACTAGCAAATTCTGAAAATCACCTAGCAAATTCTAGCAAATTACGAGCAATTTTTTGATATAAGAATTATTGTAGTAACACATTGTGCCGGTGCCAACTTGACGGACGTTAATATTATATCATTACTTTATTAGAACTCTTGGACGTTTCAATACGTTTACGGAGAGTAGTCTTTTCGACATTTTTTAATCAGGCCTATACGAAATTTACGTTTTTGAATAATATTCACACACATACTATTGTACACGACGTATACGTTAATTATAAACGACATAATAATATTATGCAGGCGTCATCCTCGAGAGAACATATTAATTTTATATCGAAACCTAGGAGAGATCCTCGGTATTTCATTGTAAGTAGGTCATCGTCGTCCCTAAAATAAATCAGATATATTATAATAAAAAATTAAAAACAATAACTAAATCATCATTAGAAGACACGGAGTAAATCAAACAGTCAGAGTAAAGCATTATCCATGAACACATTTATAGAGACGAATTCGCTCTGCTGTTTTGTAGTTGACGAGTTTATCTCTAAAATATTATGAATTTTAAACTACAAAATGATTGGCAAATTAACGTTATTCAGATGAATTTTAGATGAACATTTAAACTCTTACAAAAAAAAAAAAAAGCCACGACAGTGTAAATTGTAATGATTTTTGTATATTTACAATCGGTTTTGTTTTACTTAAAATTATAATATGTTGGTTGATCTTCTGTCGAGAGAAATATTTGGCAATATTAGATTATCGTTTAAAATATAATTTCCAATACTGAAGTGATCTAGTGAAATATTGATTTGGTAAGTTATAACCGTAACATTGTTATAACTAATCCCAACAAAAACACTACGTCAACTCCGTGTAAAAAAACGCTAAGTAAAAAAAAAAAAAATATAAATGCTATAAAATGTGTGATATAAGGTGGAATCTAAGTAAATGATCTAATGAATAAAATGTATGTATAAGTAATTAATTCAAATTTAATAAAAATTGGTTATTTATATTAATTTATAATATGAATTATTTTAACTCAAATTGATCCAATTTTTGTTTACTTGGCCGGAAACAATTTATTAATTGTAATGGTGCTTTCATTATTTATTACATAAACTACTAGTACTTGGCTATACATTTTTTGGAATGAATCTTCCGGCCAAGTAAACCCAAAAATTGGATTAATTTGAGTTAAAATAATTCATATTATAAATTAATATAAATAACCAATTTTTATTAAATTTGAATTAATTACTTATACATACATTTTATTCATTAGACCATTTACTTAGATTCCACCTTATATCACACATTTTATAGCATTTATATATATTTTTTTTTTACTTAGCGTTTTTTTACACGGAGTTGACGTAGTGTTTTTGTTGGGATATCATTAGTTTTTATTAGAGTCAAGATATTTTTTATTTTTTTTCCATTATTATGATGTAAACATCTTTTGCACCACGAGGCCACCGTTCAAACTGTACAGATGTATCTTACTATTCAAATCTAATTGAACATCATTTGGTAGTACCACAGGATGATTAATTTTCTTATTTATAATTTTTTTAAGATGTTTAAATTTCGTTCTTTACAAAAGAACATTTTGTTTCCTATACTTCAGCACCCATTTTAATACTCTATCTGCAGTACACCTACCTATAACCAGAGGCATTTTTAATTTACCAATTAATCTATTAGTAAATTTTTCAATATTTAATTAAAATGGAAATAACTGTAATAACTCAAATATTATTCAACCGATTCTATTGAACATTATAAAAGCACGTAGCCTATGATTTTCTCGATCGATTGATACCTAATTCTAACTATTTGGTCCATTTATTAGACCTACAGCCTTTAACAAAGAATACCAAAATATTAACACGTATTAAATGGGAATGTTTAGGTTTCTGTATATATACACGGTCGAGTGCTTCGCCTTCCTTTTTTTTACTTAGCTCGCGACACTACCGTGTCGCTGGATTACATTTTATATTTTAAAATTTTAGAAAAAATATGTAAAAATGTATACTAATCTTGTATTTATCATCAGTTTTTATTTATTCTTACAATGTTATTATCTTCTCTGTCGTTCTTTTCAGTTCTAGTATTTACAATATTCTAATATTATTTATTCCTAATCTATTTAACTCATAAAATGAATTGGATTTATCTAAGTTCAATATTCTTAAACGACATACTTTATTATCGTAAAATATTTTATTCGGACGGCAACTTTCTCAATTATTAAACATTTTTATCGTCTGCGTTTTGCAATACCGAAAACAAACTTGTTTTGATATTTTTAATAACAACATCACAATGATAGGTACCTAAATATCAACATTTATTAAAAACCAATATTTCGTATAATATGTTTCTTATAAAATCATAATATTTGTTTTTAAATTATTGTTTACTGTCAGTTTTAATGTATTTTTTTTTTACGTAGGTTAAATTAGCATACGTTGAAAAGGGTGATTGAAACTCGGCCCGAAAAAAAAGAAAGCAAAAAAGGACTGTAGTAAACCGTTTTTTAAAAGGTAAAAATGATTGACATGTAAACTCGGCTCGAGTAAAAATAATAATATTCCCATATTATTTCCTCGTATCTAATTAATAATTATCTTATAACATTTTTGAGAACCATTTAGCATTTAGAGCCAAAGGGCACCACAACTGCAGTGTTGAGACCAGATAAGTAAAAAATTATCTAGATATAGATAAAAGATTATTGCTCTAAGAGTATCTAGATTAAGATAAGATAACACGTATTTGAACTATCTCAGATAAGATAAAACAAAAATAGAAAAAAAAGATGAAAATTTAAATATTTAAAATAATTTCATTTAACCAACAATTAAATTTGGAAATTTGTAATTTTGGAAATTAATATAATATTTACCAATGATTAAAATCTTAAGATTAGGAATACAGATTTTTTAAGCATAATATAAATAATGACTGTTTTTTCTGTTATAAGCTTGATAGTTCTATACTATGACGTTCGTAGATTATTTTTGTTGATCCTGTTTTTTTTATATTTTACATTATTACTATTTGACATTTATAAAATTGACCCCATAGACCACAATACTATTACTTGCATGCATACAGGGCGCTCAACAATTTTTTCCGGCTTATATTATACTCATATTATCTAGATAATTACTAAAAAGATAACCATATTTTTTTATCTAACTCTTAGATACCTATCTACATTTTCATCTAGATAAGATAAAAGATAAATAAATATTATCTAGATGAAATATCTAGATAAGTCTCAACACTTTAATATATTATAACATTATAACGCATAATGCTCCACAAATTATTTTGTTGTATTTTCATTTTAATGTTATTAAAAAGTATATGACAATTATTTGTTATAGCAAAATTAAATTATATAAATGTAAAAATCTAAGTAAAATTAATCTTTTCAAGTAGAAAGTCGTGTGTTTGACGCCGTATTCACTTACTGATATTTCTTCATTTTATACTTTTCAAGCGTGATTTCTGACTATTATTTTTTTTTAGTTTTAGAATTTTGAAATTGAAACGGTTCACGATAGACTTGATTTCAGTACAGGTTTCGGTTTGTATTTTTTTTTTAATTTGGTTATGGCCAATACAATAGTATTATGTTTGTCGGTATAATAATATGGGTTTCTCGGCGAAAATTATCGGGCCGAGCTCACGATCGATCTTTTTTATTACCTGCAATTTCCGGGCCGAGTTTACAACAAGAACAAAAAGATAATCGCGGGCCTAGTTTACGTTTTTGCCCGTCGAAACTAATATGGTAATTGAAAGCTTATCAAGTAATTAGTGGAAGGATTCGTAATTAGTTAAGTACGTTAAATATATTATTATAATACCTCCTCTTCAGAGTTAACGTTATTTTTCGTTCGTTGTTGTGTAGTCATCGTCACGAGATCAGATATTTTTAATCGCTAGCTCAGATCGCAAGCCATTTATATCGACACATTTATTACGATAAGAACGTTTCGTATTGAAGATCTGACAGGTTCGATAACTATTCAAGTCAGTTAAAATTACTGCGAAAATCATCGATTGATCGGTCGAATGTCTCAATATTCAAATATGTCGGTCGAGCGTTCTAGTCTTGTTTTATGATCACACGAAATATTATAATATGAAAACTAATGCTCGAACTGACGTAAAACGACAGCTAAAATATAACGAATATGCATATTATGCAACATATAGTTCTTTTAAAATATTTTCACAAAATTAAATTCAGGGAACATCGATATCGCATTTCATATTACCGAATTCAATTACCTACTAAATTATTTATCAAAATAGGCTTTAAAAGGAATAGCAAATATAATAATATTATGACGTGTACAGTTCAAAATCGGTAAAATACGATACACCTCACGATATTAATATTATATCGATTTGAATTTTGTTTAAACGGTATAGTATAGCAATCAGATTTTTGACTTGTCCATAATTCGATTGGGAAAAAATCGCACAGGTGTCACGCACAATCGCTTACTCGATAGTATCGTCTTACACGTTGGGCGTTCATATTTTTTTGGTTTTGATGGAATAAAAGAGCCGAAACTGTGTGCATCAATTCCGTCGCCGTGGCCGCAATGGCTAAGGTAAAATCAAACACAGAATGCTGTAGCTAAAATTAATCTTGGTGGAGTGATTTCCAGCTGGAATTCTCCAGAAGATTACCACTGAATTACTTTATATTATTCCCTTTAAGATTATTGTGTTTATTTGGATAGGTACACTAAATTTAGGACCGTAAAAAAGGCGAGTTATTGACACTTTATTGACCTCGTGCTTGAGGCACTACCTTCTTGCCCCTCGTCGACATATTTTTCCGGGGTGGATGATTTTGTGACAAAATTATACTTGATAATATAATGTTATGACACGGACCAGAGACGGTGGCAAATTTGATTTCAATTCAAATATTATTTCGGCGGGCCAAACGAGTGTATTTCGTATTACACGATTATGGTTTCCACTATTACCCCGTCGACCTGGTCGATAGCAGTTTTCTTCAACGATATCGGACTCGTAACCCATTTAAGTGATTATTTATCTATTTGTTTAAAAGAAAAAGGTTGATTGATAAATATCACACTATTTTACATGACGTGTAAAAACGGAACATTTTTAAATTAGTGCGTGTTACAATATATTGTTTCATCCGTGTGTTTCGTTCAATATTGAATAAAATATATTTTAACACTTACATATTATTACGATCAGTGGCGTACATAAGGGGAGGACGTGGGGGTCAGATATCCAATTTTCTTTTTTGTTTTTAATTACATTATGTAGTATGCACTATAATTTAATATTTTGTCATTGAATTTTGAAAATTTTGTCGATACTGAATACCTACCATTATAATTTTATTTTCGTTTATTTGTGGCAAAGTAATGTTTAATTGGTCGAAAATCGAAATGGTCGATGACGACTATGATTATACTTTATTTAGCTATAGCTCATCTTATTATTTAGAGAGACAATACTATAAATATATGTATGTAGGCACGACTAATATTATTGCACATTTGCACCCATAAGCGTTCCCAGGGGGGGTGCCGGGTGTGCTGAGCAGTGGGCACCCCTTGATATCTTGTAATTGGGGTTCTAACATTTAATTTCCAGAGCATAGGGACAGGGCCTGTATTTTAACTAATGTTACTAGAATAAAATGCAATTTTTTCTAAAATATGTGGTTTGTGATAAAAAAATAATAAAAAGGAAAATATTTTTAACTTTATATCAGCTAGATGTTATTGACTACAAATAACTACTAAGTAAAAATATGAAATAATAAATAAACATTGCAATTGTCTTAGAAATAGCTGATATTAGATCCAAGGAAATATTATATAACTTGGTACCGATAATAATTATATACCACTGATTAATATAGGTACATGTCTTGTTAAGAGAGGGCCAAAAAATATTGTAGGAGCCCCCCAACAATTCAAGTCTGCGCACGCCTATGATTGCACCTATTATGGAGTACAAATAATGCGTCAAATCGAAAAGGATTTAATTATAACATCTACGACAAGATTAATGTGAATAATTTTGAATCAATTCAAATTATATTCATTGTTCCTTATTGTTAAATATTTTACGACCTAAGTAAATAGTTTTGAGAGGGTGGGGGATTTTCAAATTTTCCCCTCCCATTTAGCTATGTTGTTTTTTTATCCCCCCCTTACAGAATTCATGTTACGCTTTTAACTAGGTCGAGAACCACCGGTTGAATATCATTGATTTAGTTTTTGTTTTAGATTCGGAAATTCGGAGACGAAAACCGCGAATCATCTATCATATACAGAGAAATCGCAGTTTTATTAAACACACTAATGTTGTGTGCACGAGTGCACTAAGCATCGAACCCTATTTGAAGTTTGCGATTGGAAAAAATATTATTATAATATTATGAAAAAGTTCAATCATTTATAATCGTCGTTAAGTAGTTATTATATTGAACAAGGGTCGGACAAAAAAATCGAAACGTTAAATTATTTATGCAGTTAAATGCTGTTAGCGCAGCAGATTTTACACTCGAGTTATAATAATAATAATAATATGGATTACCTGTGTGGCCGTGTTCATTAACGATGTGAAAAAAACGTATAATAGCCGAGCGCAATATGCGCTAGTAAAATGCAATTATCTGTCGAAAAAAAAATAACAATAAAAAACGCTGTTTACTAAGAGAAAATAATATTAAACAACGTTATTCGACTAATTATTAGTATACCTATATTATTATTATTATTATTCGAGTATGTAGTTATATACCGCAGACATGTTACGTTCGCCGCATCGGAAATATTTTAAAGGAATTTTTACGTTATAACTTTTGGGCCCTTTGTTTAGGCTCGTCGGCGAAGTATATTATAATATAGTATAGTATAATATAATATTATTATTTTAACCCGTTTTCCGGCATAGTTTATCGTCGACGTAGCTTGCGTATTACATAATGCGAACAATGTTTTCGCAGTACTCTGCGTTTGCGGTGAAATATAATATGCCGATTGGCATACCATTAGGTTTTTTTTAATAATATTTATATTGTTATTATTATTATTATTATTGTCATTATTCCGTGTAGATAAACTCGGAACCGACGAGAGATTTTCCGTTCTTATCGCGCGTATTCCACGCGGTGTTTATTCAACAACTAAGCTCACCGTAATAATATATGCGCGTAATGGCTTGTTCGAGAGTTCTGAGCAATAATAAGTGTATGGAAGTTAGGTACCGTCTATAGTATATTATAGTATACGAGTGTATGACAGTATACTTACAAATATATTTGGCACGATTGCGGAACACATTTAAATAAGCTTAAATAAATCACGCGAAAATATATATTTTTATTATTCGTCAAGTTGTAGTATCGGGCGAACTACCGGGGGGAAAAAAAATGAAATGAAATGCAAAAATGGATTTCAAAAATAATGCTGCGCCACCGTTTTAGAGTCCGCTCGACGACTTAAAAATGTTTAATATTCTATCCGGAGCACAACGACCGCACGACTCCCATGCAAACGATGATGCGTGTTCCATTCCAAATTTCCATCGTTCGTGAATGTTATTAAATTTATATTAATAATAATAACGCGAACTGTTGAAACGCAAAAACAACAATACGAAATTAATTTGTTTTATACTTATTATTATTATTATGGTTTTTTGTATTTCATAAAAAATACCGGAATATTAGCAGGTAATATTAATAAAAAAAAAATAAATATTCGTGGAATTTAATCAATATAAATATAGTAGAATTTTAATGTGTATTTGCGATGATTAAATAATTGTTATTTTTCAATAATATCCTCTGTACTGCGCAAATATTTTTGTAAGCTTCACGTGGTCGTAGCAATCGTAATAGCTACACAAAATCGTGAATCAATCTATTCAATATAAAAACGGGAATCGTCATTACTCAAAGGACAGTGCAGCCTTTTTTATATATTGTATATTTACCTTTTATTTTTAATACGACTTTTAACAACATTATATAATTATCCCTCGTAAGTCCGCGTCATTTTGTTTATACGGAAATAATATTATTATGTTACCATCATATACAAGTACTCGGAAAAAAAGTCTCCCGTTGCATATACAACGCAATATATAAAATTATAATAAATTAATTAAAAATTAAAAAATATATAATATATATATTATAATAATATTATATAAAAATGTATTTATTCAGTTATAAAATATCTCTTTATTATATTTTGACCTATTCGTTTAAAAAATTAGGAATGTCTGCAGATTTGTCTTCATCAAAACGTTGACATAAAATGTTAAAATATAAAATTATAATTAATTAATTACAAATTGTCAATAAGTTGTCATCTACTATATGTATACAGACAAGATTTGTCAACCCAATTTATTTTATATATATTATAACAAATATAGTGGAAATATCGTTTTATTTAATATACTGCATCTGGAGACTTTTTTTCCAGGGACTTTTTTCCGTGTGACTTTTTTACCGAGGAATTTTACAGGGTATTTTTTTCCGTTTAGGTACCAATAACATCTACCACGGTTGCTAAGTTCTGATTGGTGTTATAGGTATATTATATTATTGCGTTTAACTGTTCAGTATTTTTTTTTTTTTTATTATTTTTCTGAAGTTTGTTTATATGTTTTACACGAAAATGCCCACATCGTTTTCGTTAATAGCGTTTAAATATAACAAAATAAATAATCACTCTAAATTGTATAAAATAAGTACATTTTTGTATTTCAATGATTTTACATACTTTACATTTTTCGTTAGTCGTCATCACGTGGTCATCACTTTAGTATTATTAGTTAGTCATTATTGGAGGACACCTCATAGCAGGGACTGGAACCGGAACCGAAAGAACCGGTTCTGGAACCGGTTCTTGGAGAAAATCTAAGAACCGGAACCTTATTTGGAACCGATGTTTTAAAATACTTAGAACCGTAATAGAATCGGAACCCTATATTAATAAATAATAAGTTTTTCGGTTCTTTTGGGTTTTTATCGGTTTTAATAAAAGGCCCGATATTTCAAATAAGTGAACATTTTATTTAAATTGATTTTGTTAGTTTGTTACAATCAAATAATTATTTTTCGTAGAAATATTTTTGTTTTGTACATCTATGGTATTTTAAATTTTTAACCCGAAATAATCGTAAATCGTATTATATTATGAACGACTATGATTAATTTACACATACTATGCGGGTTGCATTTTTCATTATAATGAGTAATATAACATGGATTGTCGAACAACAATTATGGGTTTTTCTACAAATGTTTACAAAATTCCCACGAATAATATTTATATAGTTATTTATAACTCCATCACACAGTCTCGCACACAAACACATTCATACACTCGCACATTGACACAAATTGGAAAAATCAAAATCGAGAAAACTGTACCCATCCCGGTAACATTCGAGTAATTCACAACTTATTTAATATTTTTTGTATGGTCATACTGTAATTTGATGTTTTGCTTATGTCACTTTGGTCTAAAATAGCCTATATTAGTATAGTATTTAAAAGTTTATTACTTATTAGTAGTTATTAGTCAATAGTCACCATATTTGTGTCTATAGTCTAATTGTATCATACAATTTTTATGTCTTATTAGTTACACATTTAATATAAAATTTTTTGACATGGGCAGAGTTCCCAAATCCATCATTGAAACATATTTTTTTTACGACAATTTTTAAGAACCGGTAAGAACCGAAATTAACCGGAACCGGAACCGGAATCCTTATTTTGTAATTTTAAAAACCGTAATCGGAACCGGTACCAATTATTTTTATTTTTTAAGAACCGAACCGAAACCAGAACCGAAAAAACCTTTAAGGTTCCAGTCCCTGCCTCATAGAGGTTCATAGATGTTAACACGCATCTTCGATCATGTTGATCCGGTGGTTTCTTTCACCTCTCAATAATAATTGTGACTTAAATATTATTTTAAGATTACTTTTGCCCTGTCACAGTTTTCATTTTTATTTCAAAGACTTTTGTTTAGATGTGTTTAAAATAAAATTAAAATAACTCAATTAAACGAAACGAATGCCTAAAACTTTTTTTAAAATAAAGTGCAAACAACGATTGCAATATAATATTTATAAGCATCTCGTGTCATTGTTTAGAATATTTGTTAAATTACGAGAAATAGTTTGATACCCGCAGTTTATCTCTTAAAAAATAAGCCCTTTGGGGTAATTTTGTACTTGTAAGAGACGGCACAATCACTTGGCTATGAAGTAATCATTATTTTATCTAATTCATTATCCATTTTCCAAAGAAAACAGTTTGATTATTCTACTAATATCATTTCTATAGAAATGCAGTAAATTATCTTTTATACAGATAAACGACGTTTCGTTGTTTTCTTCTCTTGAAAATCGTAATTTATCCATCGTATAATATTATATGTATATTTATACTTCATTTCGTCTTACAGCTTCTGCGATAAGTAAAAAATAGTACAAGATAATATTATTATTATTATTGTTTTTGTTAACATTTAACTATAATATTAGTAAAATTAATATAAAAAAAGTAATCGTCAAGTGGGTACCGATCTGCTGTACAGTTCAACAGTTGTAGGTGTCGAGTGGGATAACTGTAATGGGTGGTTAATTCAATGCTATACAATCTTTGAATATGAAAAACGATTTTGAGCCGAGACGGTCTTTCAGCCTACTCGATTAATATTAAGTTATAATATTAAATTATTATTACTAAGTGTATTATATGATATTAAAGCTATTTAAATAATTCATTTTACTATTAAGAGTACAATATAGGTTGAATTGATTTTTAGAGAAGACATTGAATTGAAAATGTCATTATTAAGTGTATAAAATATGATAAAATACTTTGAAATTTTCGAGCACCCACGAAAAATATTTTTAAATTACAACTAAATAACTAACGTCGTTATTCTTCATATTTAATTTCATCAATTTTTTTATAAATTAAAACGTCTGTAAAAAATTACCATGTTAATATATTTTTTGGTTACAATATTAACTACTTACTTACGAAAAACCCTGTTTTTAATGTTCAATCCTTAGCTATACAAGTTAAACATTTTGTAAATTTTTAACTACATAATAATTTGCAAATAACCGATATTTTGGTCAACATTTAAACTTTAAATGCTTACAAAAAAAAGCGTAAGCATGTATTTCTAATATTTTTGATTGATCTGCTTTTATGACAACCTATGCGGAACCATGTATTACATTTTCAAGATTTTTGACACAACAACAATTTTTTTATCAATATTTATAGAAAAGAAAAAAATCAAAAACTTCTTATAAATAGCTCAAAAAAATGCAAAATATTAAAAAAATTGTATGGTGTATAGAAAATGATGATTTAAACATTCGGTGAAAGTTTAAAGTGTAAACAGTTATATTTTTTTGAGTCACGCCAAAAAAAAAAAAATGTATTTTGTCAAAAATAGGTTATGCTTAAAAATTCCCGTCTTTCCTTAATGTTTTTTTGGTTTTTCCGACGCTTTTGAAAACTATTGGAAATTTTCAAAAATGACCTCTCAAAAGTACCAACTACTTTCCCACCAGAAAAGATTCTGATAAAGAATATCGAAGCATTATTTCAACAACTTGTCGTGCACACAGACATAAAATAAAACACGCATCATTGTAAAATCAATACATTTTTCGCTTCACTCAGAATCTTTTTATAATTTTATTTACAGAAATCATTAGATATTAAAGTTTTGTAAGAGGTCACGATTTCACGGTTCCTTTTTAACCTGCGGGCGAGATTTCCCGGGAGTTTAAGGAAGAAAAGATCTTTTACTAGAGGGTTAGGATATGGGTTTGGAGTCGGTTATGGAAACGTTTGTTGAAAATACGTGCTTCCTCTTCTAATGTTCTCATGTGGAAATCATTATGATCAGTTAAATTAGAGATATGTATATGGTGTAGAAGTGGAACCGCTTAGAATCTCAAATGAAATATCTGAATATTTATTTGATTTACCAATTAATGTTCCATGTACTTTTTCATATTTTACCCATCAGTAATATAAACCGATCGTTATTGATTTTTAGAAATTTAAATTAAATACATATTATATTATAATAAATGTTATTAATTATAACGTAAAAATAAAATGTAAGTAAAATTTTGATCTCTAGCCCGTTAAAATGGTTCATCGCTCATGCTTATTTCGATCGTCCTGCAGATATAATAATATAGATTCTGGAATTTGTATTCTTGTGTAGTTCGTGTAGAGCTCGATAAGACCATTACTGCTGTTATCATTGGACACAATATAATATTATCCATAGAACCCAGAGTAGTTTATACCATAATAACTACTCTGTCGCATTTACGAAAAAGTACATATTTACCTCAAGTCAAAACAGTACATAATAGTTAGGGTTACCCAGTGGCGCTGAGTCCTATGTTTAGGTCAGGCCACGGCCTGACCACATTTTTAAAAGGGGAGCTGTCCAGCAATAGCGGGGACGTCTTTGCAATATTTTAATCAACATAATAAACTATACTTGGTTACTTGATGAAAATAAGAGATACATATTAGTACTTATTTATTTAGGTATCTAGTTTGTAGTTCAGAGACTTCTCTATCTCATTTGTGGGGGGGGGGGGTACGCAGGGGGAGTAGGCTTGGAGCCGTTGTATTTTCATTTGGCCTGAGTACATTGTTAGAAGTTCGGCGCTACTGGGGTTACCTATACGACGTCAATGCGCAGTGACTACCTACTAGAGTTTGGCAAAATTGTATTTAGATAATTATTCGAATAAAAAATTATTCGAATGATTTTTTTACAATTATTCTAATAAAAAAATATTCGAATCATTTTTTTTTAATTTTTCAAATAAAAATGTTTTTGAATAATTGTAAAACATTATTATTCGAATAATTTTCAAACATAATTATACTAGTACAAAATAATATGTACCTTTTATAGAATGATTATAATTCTTCTAGTATGTCTACACTCTAAGTGTAGGTATATAGTATGTACCTCAGTAGTAACTATTGTCTATTTATCAATATTGAAGACGTTATTATTGTACCTAGTAAATAGTCCAGTTTCAGTACCTACTACATATAGTGCATAGTCTTAGCTTAGGTGAGGTAATTGTTAGGTAGAATAACAATATAACATATTTTGGACTAGTTTAATTATTCGATCAATAATGTTTTGCAATTATTATTCGAATACGTTTTTATTCAAAAAATGATTCGAATAATAATTTATTCTGATAAAGTGTTATCTAAATAATCATCAAAATACAATTGCATTCGAATAACGCCCTACTGGCCTACTCTGTTGCTTACACCGCGATTGTGAGAGTACTAGTAGATTTCGGGGGAAAGGGGGGGGGGGGAAATACACAAGTCGAAGACGAGATTAACGGAACGCTATTATTATTTTTCGTGTGAACGACTTACCGACAACACGATTCGCCGAAGCTCACAGAATTCGGTTTCCCGCGGTAGGCCTTACTCGCCGTTCCTGCGCCCATACGACCTGCCTACTTGGCACGAGCTGAAAGGATGGTTTTCCGGGGCGGCGGTGGAGTCCGAGAAATTTATCGGATTCCTCCGTTTTCCGACTAGGTTTTCCTATCATCATCCCCGTGCGATTGAACGCGTATATAATTCGAGTCTCGCGTGACCGATAGTGCGGTCGATCGTCGCGCATATATCGAATACCGGTGGAGGTAACCTACACCTCCTGCCCGTAATTATTGTATTGTGTTGCGGTTCGTAAATAAAAAAAAATTACGACTTAAACAGAAAACAGCGATTGATGAATTAATATTATAATAGCACTCGTGACTCGATCGGATAAATGTTTTCTAAAATATTATACGAGTGACGGTCTTTATTACGGGCGTGCGATTGAAAATCAAATAAACAATAATCTAGAGCGTTCTGAAATCTGTATTTTTACTTTAAATAAGGAACGTTTGAAGTCTCGTTTTATATACAGTAGAATCCGCTTATTTGGGACACCGCTTAATGGGGACAAATTGGCATAGTCCCGAATGAATGTGTAAGTGTAATGCAATTTAACTTCGTTTATCCGGGACAAACCATCGGTTATAAGGGACAAAAATAAAAGCGTTTAACTAGATATTCTGGCCTAAATTATCTACTTTCTTATCGAAACTGTAATTATCTAATCTTTATGGCTCTATTATATTTTATATACGCACATATGTGTATAATGTACATACAGGTAATGTACGTATATCTTACGTCAATTATATCAATAATTTTTTATTCTACTACTGTAGACGTTTGTGCAGATTTTATCAATAAGCAAAGTTTTAATAAATTACAGCAAAGAACAATGGACGATTTTCTGCAGCCTAACAAAATATAAATTAAGTATGTTAATAAATATGTATAATAAAATAATCATCTAATTAATTTACGATAAAATAATACTAAATAGAAAATATAATGTACTCCTGCTAATAATAATAATAATAAAAATATGTAATTTTTAAATAAAGTTACTATGTATGTATATTGTATACATATATGCACTTTAATAGTTTCGGTTTATTAGTTATTCGGTTAATCGGGACAGCCGGATAGTGGGGACAAATAGGTCACCGCCCAATGTGTCCCAATTAAGTGGATTCTACTGTATTTTATAATAATGCGCAGTATTGGCATATTATATAATATCGATCATACTTATATTAATAATATTATCAATGAACTTATCGATAGTTAAAATTGTTTAAGGTTCATTACGACTATAACGGTTAACGTAAACAATAAATAACTCTATAATTATTGTGGATACCGTAAACTGAAACCATTGAGGTAACCATAATATAGGCATACTGTAATATTATATGATGTATTTTTTATGGAAAAAATATTTTTCTGATTAATTTTTGAGAACAAAGATTGTTCAACGTTCTCGTATAGAATAAAGAAACATAATTTCTTTCAAGTACTATCGGACGGAAAACTTTTTTTTAAGAAATAATTATTTTAGGCTTTCTTAGTTTTAAAACTAAATTTACATTATCTTTTGAAACATTAAGCAAATAAAATTAATGCATTGTTGTTTTTTTTTAAAAATAACATCACTTCAACAAGGTTTTATAAAGTTATAGTTAAAAGAGCTGAGATTCTTTTATACGTTTTTAAAATATTTGAGTAATTTCGTTACGTTAATGAAATAAGGTAAAAATAGACTCAATTAAGTTTTTATATGAATATATAACTTAACCTTCTGACATTCTGGATGTCGTAATTGTTATTATTAACTGTTTGGCGGACATAATAATATAATATACTTCTCCGTGTCCAAAAAATCTGACTTAATTTTAATACCGTTTTGTATAAAATGATATTTGTACATAGATCAATGTCGTGTAATTAAGATAGAATATGATATTTGATATCTAGTGAAAAGCTAAGTACTCTCGCATTGCAAAAAACGAACGTGAGAAGGCAACACTGCTAATGTTCGTTTTATTATACTTGTATCAAAGGGGAGGCTGATGACAAAATGTGAATACAATAATGATCCAACGCTCAATGATAACTAGAGTCCGGATTTGTATGCACTTAAAAAGCCTAAAATAGTATGCATTTATGCATCAAAAAAGGTTTAAATATGCACTTGATATGCTCTTATTTTTTTCAATAATATGCAAAAATATGTTCTTATTCAAAATATATGCATTTATATTTTTTTTTTAATTTCTTCCATAAATAATAATTTTATTTAACTTAATTAGATAAACAGTAAATATTTAAAAATACATTCAACAAATAAAACAAATACTTTAATTAGGAATATTAAAAAAAAAATAAAAAATGTATTGAATCTCATACCGTCTTCTTTATACTATTTCTTTGTTAAATATTTATAAAAAAAAATACAAAATGAAGAAATTTTATAAAAACAATTTTTGGTCTGTTTTATTATAAAGTGCAATCTATTGTTTTAATAAGGTTTGAATATTGCTATCAAAATTTAAAAATTTACAATTGTATGGAACGCGGATCACGAAATGATGTACCTATAAATATTACTGTATAAGCACTAGTGCTAGTGCACTAGATGTCTAGGTATTGTCGTATTGACTGGCAATTATGTCTGACAACACGACGCGGTGTGTTTACAAAATATAAGACTAAAAATATAATTTTTAAATGGGAATTAAAAAAAAACCGGTCAGCATTATTGCCGATGAACTCGTTGCGAGATTTAATTTGAACACAAACTATCCAAAAATATAACATACGTAGAATAACATTTCTTTCCCAACAATACGTAATGAATTCATAAATCATAATCTGGTTTCTACGGCGAAATAGAAATAAAATAATTGATTTAATAAACTTTTGTACAAAATATGCTTGAATATGCAAACATTTTTAAATATGCAGTCATCCCTAAAATATGCATTTATATGCAAAATAAACTTTTTTCTATGCATTATCTGTTACACAAATCGTTCATATTTCTTACTCCCATCGAACTGCATACACTCATTACAAATATGTAAGTGCATACAAATCCGGACTTTAATGATAACTATTCTTTAAGTAATATTTTCTACAAAACACACACACACACACACACACCGATTTCGCTGTGGCTGTAGCGTTAAAACGGGAAAATCGTAGGTCGACCACACATATAATAGTATAGTGAACACAGTTTTTGGAATATAGGTAGCACTTTATTGTTTGTATTTTATTTAAATTTTTTTGTCATCTTCTGGATGTCGAGCTATACCTAATAAGCCCCGGTAATCGAACCGGTGGTCGTACAGAGCCAAAGTTTGCGACAGTCGACCGACCGACAGCTCTCTACAAAGCGACAATATACGTAGGTAGTAATGAATACAAAGCTTTCTCGTTCAAATACAGTTCCGACACGACAATTAATATTGGATATTTAGAACCCCGAAGGAGACTTAAATCAAGAAGAAGTTTTATTGCTAATACAAATGTGATCCAGCCCCCCCCCCTCCCCACCAGCTCTAACTGCGTAAATTGAGAGAAAAACTACGAGCAGAAACACCTGTCCCGCCTAATGAACGACTACCGCCAGGCGGAAACCTACCATGGCCATTATGAAAAACTATAAATAGGCTAAAAGCCGGAGTAGTTAAGACAAGAGTCAACATGGTGAAATGGGGATACCAAGAAGGACCTGACGCATGGGAATGCGGTGAGATACAATCCGATGGACACCTAATAAAATGCTCCCTTGTCCCGTCAGGATGCACAACTGACGACTTGGCTCTTGCCAATGAAAGTCCTATATCAATAACCACCGACTGGCTGCTCAAAATATTTAGAAAATTTATATTTAACTTTTTAAGACTATTGATAGTGTATATACTGTATTTATATTTATATTCACATTTTATTTTTATATTTTTTATGTAATTAATATTATAACTTATAAGTCTAGCACCGGATATATATGTTAAAGAAAATGACGGCAATTCCTAGGAAATTATGACAATTATTCCTAATAGCGGAAGGAAATGCTATCGTTGCCTAGGAATATATTGTTATCATTTCTGTAGTTTATTAGGAAATGTTATCACGAATCGCTTTCTTACACTAAAGCATTGGCAATCATGATGTTGCAGGTCATGTGGGACAAGCTGAAAAGCTTTACAATGTAACTATTAAAACGATAACTAACTCTCGACGGCCACATGCTAAAATCCATAATCGTCACCTGCCAAGTTTGGTGTCAACTGTCAATATTGTTCGTGTTCTAAAAATATCAGGTGGGGAAATTACTGATATCGATAATAAAATGATTGATTGGAATTTGTCTAACAGAAATGAGTGACTCTTTCGAAAATGTAAAAAAACTTAAATCACACAAATCAAAGTGATAAAAAAAATGTTTGACAAAACTCGATTATTTAATAGGGTAATAGCTGGGTAATTAATGATTGTATTCGATAAAAGTAATATTTGAATTAGCCAGATTAAATTAAATTGTATAAAAAAAATATGGCATTTTTGCCCGATATCGTTAGGAATTGTCAAAATTTCCTAGGATCTGTCATCAAATGATAGGAAATCCTAAATTTCAACATTTCCGGTAACAAAATATTATACGCGTATATTGAATACTCGTGTAAGTATTATTATTATTACTTGAACTCACTCGCAATGGAAAATGTATACAATTACACAGATCGCAGATATCGTAATTTTCGTTGGCAAAAATAAAATAATAAAATGTAATCTTGAAATTTTACCGCAGTTACCTATAATAATACACCTACAGTCATGTGATGTAAACTGATTTCATCGCAGTGATTTAGTATCCGTATTGTTGACATCGATCAAGTGCCTCGAGAACACTGTAGCGATTTAACGATGTTTCTGTCATTTCTCAAGATCGTTATTATAATAATCCTTTTGGGTTGTACAACCGTTCTTTGATGTTCACCTATTCGACGTGTAATTAAAACATTGAAAATATTATAAACAATATATTATGTATTACGTGAAACTCGACGACACTGCAATGTCGGGGACGTATCTCGTCGATAATATTCCGTGGTTTTTTTTATTATCTCAAAACTCGTCTCGATAAATAATTGGAAGACGTTTTAGGTTAGCGACTATCAAACTCTTCATTAGAAGTAGATTCAACTAAAAGGCAGCTGCACGACCGAACTTTAATAATTAAAAGTTTTTCTTGGTCTTGTGTAATAATTTGTAAACTGTATAAAGATTCACACAAAAAAAAAAAAAAATAGAATAACACAGTGCTATCACCTATCAGTGTGGTGGGTATATACATAATAATAATAATATGTACAACATTTCCATAATATGTGAACTAAAATTTATTGAACAAATTTCAAGGAAGGATATTTTCAAAAATAATCTTATATGTCTTTTATTGGTATTTATTATGTCAGTCTTAATATTCTACGGAGTTACTTGCATATTACCTACTCTATAAGAATGGTAGAAGTAGGTGAGCATTAGAATTTTAGTCAATTTGTTACATAAATTGAAATTGTAAAAAATATTATTAATTGTGAATTGAAATATTGTTCAATTGTTTTTTAGAAAGATATAACTAACATTTAATTTTTTTTAATTAATTAAAACTTTAAATCAAAACATATTATTCTAATAATATCAATCATACAATAATAAATTATTAAATCATTAATAATAATTATTTCGATATTGTATAACCAAAATAATTAACGTAATTAAACAAAAAAAAAATTAATTACGTTAATTAATTAGTTTCAACTACTGTTGTAGACATCTATGGGAATAAACCTACTTAGTTATTATTGAATTGAAATTCACCTATATTCATCTATAAATCTATTTCAATGGATATCTGCAACTTTAATTGATTTGGTTTTTAAACAAATTAACAAACTATAGTTAAGTCAGAAGTAAAAAAAAATGTTATGCACTTTTTATAGATTTAGTATTTACGGCCACTTTTGTCATTTTTTTTTATTGTAAAATCGTTTTTATTAGTCTTAAAATATGATGTACCTACAGTCTACACCCATAAAACATAATCCACTATCCGAGACATAATATCGTTCATCACAATACTCGAGACGACGAGGATTAAAACGTTTAAAAATTTAATTATTTTTCAAGAAAACCAATACGAGTTACGAGTCTTACAATAATAATTGTGCTGTCGACGGTCTTAATAGTTTTTAACGATATTATTATACTATTGATTTAGAGAACGCAGCTGCGAATAAATCGAATTTTTCACGAGTATACAATATTTTTTGTCATTAAATCAAAATATTATATAATATTAACGAGTCTTACGAATATCGTACTCTAGTCCACGATACTACAATGAGCTATACCTATATAATTGTGCAGTTTAAAACACGTAATCATAAAACAATACCTAATATTGTATTTTATTATTTTTTAACGGGGGGGGGGGGGGCGAAATCCACTTACAAAACATATATTGCATATTATATGTGTGACGTGAGCGCGAGTGCACCGAACACATAATATTATAAACGTGCTTAAATTAACTGCGTACGCAGTTACGTGACAAAACGTAATGCAAAAGGCACGCCTATTAATGGCGTGAACATTGTAGTATAGTTAACGCATTGACGTTTTTACTGCTTACAAAACATTTTGCCGTCTTAGTAGTTTCTATTTAAAAAAAAAAAATACAAATCGGTTTGTTGTTTGTTCGTCGACTGTTGGTTACTCGTTAGGTTTTCACTATTAGAGCTCTATTATATCCTATAATTCGCACAAGTACAGTATATTATTGTAAACAATTTCTGACCCAAAAAATTGTACGAAAATATCACGTCCCCGAAAATATTTCATGATGCATAATATTATATTTAGGCCGGATACACAAAACGAAATTTGCGAGCGGACGTAATGTTCTGGAACCATAAAATTCATTGTCGGTGTAATGCACACGCGAGCCAACATTTTATTTTTTAAATTTGAAATACGCGCAATGTTTGAAGATTTATGTCTTGTCGTCGATTTGCACTCGGTCGGAGTGAGAGAAGCACAAAAATAACGAAATTATTACTTATTACTTACGTGTTTGATACGTGTTGAATATAATATTTTTAGCACTATGGTTGTTTCGTCGAGGACGTTATAATGCGGGAAGACAACACGTCCTTTGCTTCTAGTAAAAAAAATTCAATCGAATCGAGTGCGTCCTTTTACTATCAATACGTTCATATTTTGACGATTGCACGAATATACAAACTGTTTATGGTAATAATAATAATAATTGTATTCGGAAAATCAACATTATTCAATCGATTTCTCTATGTGCGGACTAATTTATTATACTACATATCGCTATTACTGTCACGTGATTATTATTTTCGTAATTAATTGCTTTCAAGTATATTTCATTTAATTTGTTTTCTATTTGCTATTATTTAACTACTAAACAAACACTCGAAAGTCTATTGTTTCTATGATTTTTTTTGTTTTTCTAATGTCTACTGTCTTGAGCAACAAAATACAATCTAAAACGAAAACAGGGATTGGAAGGACGCATTGATTCGTATCTACGAAATGTTTTATTTATGACACTCAAATTGTGTGCCGCGGCCCACGAGTGAAACTAAAATTACCGAGTAATATTTATAATAATAATCTCTATATTTATATACATATATAGGTACATATAAATATATGTGAAACAACGTTGGTGACTCTTTTCTATAGATATTTAAGCAGAGACAACTTGGCATCAAAAAAAAAGTTGAATAAAAGTTCCTAGGTATGTTAATATAATATTATAACATCGTAGTATTGTTTATAATAATGAATAGGTAGGTACTTTGGGGACTCGTGGTGATGGAAACCGTAGCCAAATACATAATTATATTTTGTTTATACAAACTAAAAAAAGAAGAAAAGTCAAACGAAGGATGCATGAAGAGTCTATTTTATCCGAGAGTAATTCACCGAAAAGATAAACCCGAATAAATTCGCTTAAAATATTCTTTTGGCAGCGAGGACCGTGTTCTAGAGACGCGAGAACAAGAAGGAGCAAAATCGTGTGCCCGTAGCAAAGGACACGAATATTTACTCTGTGGTGATATTAAAGTCATCACACGACCGTCGGTTTACACGTTAATTCGTTTCGCCGGCCTTCAAACGCATAACCTATGATACGGCACTCGAAATGGATGTAATTTCGCGGGGGAAAAACGAACCGTCGCGGCAGTTTGAAAGGTAAACACATAGCCGATGTGTGTTCGGCCCTCGACGACTAAAACTCGGTGTAAGTATACACGGCGGTTTGGCTTCCGTTCACAGACACGTCTGCTACTCTGCTCATATAATATATGATACACATCAATTATGTACGACGAGGTATTCGGTCGGTCTCGAAACTATATTATTATCACAAGCGGAGTGATGTGCGCGAAAAGTTGGACGCTCGCGGTCGCCGCAAACGATGAAACAGCGCGCGTCCGAGAAAATCAACACGACCGCCGCCGAACGTCGTCCGAGTTAAGTATAACTTTACAATATATAATTCCTATGCGAGGCCTCCGCGCACGGACCCACATCCCTCCTCCCAGAAATTTTTCTGGAGATATTTTTTTTCGGGAAAATTTTTGGGAGTAAGAAAACGCGTTTTTCATAATATATCATCGTTTGCCGATTCGCACTTTTCGGCGAGTGATGTATTATTATTATCTGAAATCGATATTATGATAACCGATTTCAAATCAATTATCGTTCAAAAATATCGCTCGCCTGATAAAAACAACACGACCGGCGCCGAACATCGTCCGAGTTAAGTACCTATACCTTTACAATATAATTCCTATGTGAGGCTTCGGCGCACGGTTGTGGACTTTGGTCGAAAACACCTTTGGCATACCACGTCAGTCAACGGGGGCAGACTCACCTCCCTCTTCCCAAAAATTTTTCTGTAGATATTTTTTTTCGGGCCAGTTTTCGGGAGTGAGAAAACGCATTTTTCATATATCATCGTTTGCCGATTTTTCGACGAGAGATGTATTATTATTATCTGAAATCGATATTATCATAACCGATTTCAAACCAATAACCGCTTAAAAATATCTTTAATGACTTAATATTCAATAACGTCTTTTATTATATTTATATACCATTTTGAGATTTTACGCATACATTTTAACAGTACGCTGGATGTGCATATCTGAGATATGAGTTTCGACATTGAATATATGCTGAGAACTCAAACATGTTTAATTTTACATTTTTCATTATTTTAAATTTGTTTTCTTTTGTTGTATATTATTAAGACACGTAGAACATAATATAGCTGATGTCAACAAAATTAATTTTATTCACCCTTACATCAACAAAATGGCGTGTTTATTTTACCAATCTTTAATATAATTTCTTATAGAATATACGAATTTTCTAGAAACACAGTTATTATGTTGATTTACTTTTGACAAATATTTGCTCAGTGCAGTATCGCAACTTTTAATTTTCTAATAAAAACCTTTATGTTTCATTTCGAAAAATTATCTAGTATAGTTAGTGTACAGCAAATTATGTAATTAGGTTTTAAGTTTCTAATTGTATTTATAATGTCTGAAATCCTTGACACTTTAAAATATTGAAATTCAATGTATTTAAGTGTTTACATAACACATATCGTTTGTGCGGGGTGGTAAAAACGAAAACCTAGACTCGCGTCCGTTATCCGGTCTAAAATTAGCTGATTTTATTTTCAGTAATTTTGAGTCGATTCATTAAAGGCAAGTACCCTTTTTGTATGTATTAAATATTATTATTTTTTTAATAATTTTTTTACAATGTTTATTATTGATTAATTAGAACAACGAACACTATTTGTTTTTTCATTCTAATGCACGTGCAACTTAGCAAGTTTGCGTTCAGCAAAACCAAAACTTTGGTTTGTTAGTTTTGGTATTAAAGTGATCTGATCTAGTATTAAACTTAAATTTAAACACATTATCTGTGTTTGTAGGTTGAATTTTTTTACGATATTTTAATGTTAAAGCCATATTATATATTATGAGAATTTTCAAATATTGTAATATTTTAAAAACTCATATAGGTAACTTACTTAAAAATTGAAATCTTCGAAACAAACAACATAATGTTCTTAACTTTAAGACTGAAAATAGGTCAGTTCACTTTAATATCAATATAAAGACAACAATACAATATGTAAGTTCTGCTGAACGCAAATTCGCTATAATGGGTGAGCGTCCTGTCGGCATTAGTGTAATTTATATTCCTTTTGAGTAATATTAAAGTAGTTTTTTTGATCCAATTCCATGAACTTAAACTCAATTTTGATTTCTCACGTCTGTATAGAATTTCTAGAAACTATTTAATTTTCACTCTTAACTGTTTTGATGAACAAAGCAATATGAGATATTTAAAATATGTTTTTAACCTTTGCTGTACATTTTTGGCATCCAGCTTCTATGAAACTGTATTTATTCATAAATATTGTGTAAATAAATTTTGTTTTTTACATAAATCAATTGTTTAGCTTTTTTTTCTTCAAATATTTAGCGACGCGTATAAATTATTAAGTTATTACTTGTTTTAGTCGCTGTAAATCACGGACACAGATTTTCGGGTTTACGATCAGAATTTTCTTATACTTTTCGAGTCACTAAATTTAAGGAGACCACGAATACACCTTATGTTCTTTTCAATCTTTTGTAATAAAATAAAAAATATTATTTAATAACCTTGATTTGACAGACATTTTAATACAATATGTTGACAAAATAAAATATAAAAGATTATTTTTATAATTGTTATACATCTATATATAAATTGTTATACATCTATATGTAATAGAAACGAGAGTGTCCTAAGTGACTGGATCACCTAATCAACGGCGGCCGAACCTATTAGAGCTATCGATTTGAAATTTCGATGGTAGATTAATATATTTATAATCTCACTGTGCAGGTTTTTCCAAATTCGCGTTTTAAAGAGATGCGCTCACACAAGGATTTTGAGATTCACAATGGAAATAGAAAATTATTTTTGTTTATTAGTGGTTACAACTTACAGATTATAATAGTAAAATAGTAGAAATAAATTATAAAAATTAGTATTTTATTTAAAATATAATATTGCCGTTGGTTAATCGGGTAGATGTCGTAAATGCATCTATCGAATCGTCGAAATAATAAATTAAATCTCGAATTATATCATATTATGCGAGTTGGATATACATTGTCATTTTTTTTACATACAAAGTAAGACGATTGCCATTGATTAAAGTTAATACATCTATATATTATAATCTTTAAATGAATGCATGTCCTTTGTGCAATCCTACAGTGTTTATCCACTCGAACTTTTTGGAAGTCGTTGAGTATACTCCCTCGAAGGTTTCCGGCATCCTATCCTACGTATGTATTATACGCTAAAAATTCTGGAAAAACTGAAAGTGCTATTTTTGATGGGATATATTATTATTATACGTAAAATCTATATTTATTTATAGGGTTGTCGTCGATGGTTCCATATTTAATAAGTAAGAATATGTCATATACATATTTTTACAAATAAATTTATAAAAAAAAAACAAATCTTTGCCATAGTGGGTCACCGTCGCGATGTTTTTCGTGTGCCTAATATTTTGATTTCACTTACTCATGCACTTCACGTTGTTCTCGATCCACCGCAGGTGGTTTGTCTACCTGATAACAATATTAAACTGATAGTATATTTTCCGTGATCCGACGGATTGCTAACTTATAGCTAGCTTAGTCGCTTGTAAATCACTCGAGGTTGTTCTTAACTTAATCTTTGGCTCGTCGGGAGGGACAGCTAGTAATATATTAACAATATAATATATATAAATATTATAAACAAAACACGTGTTACAATTCTTGTAGAGAAAACTTTTCACGCTTTATCACACGAAAATGAACGAATGAAAAATTTGAGGGGAGTATTAAACTATTTTCATCGTAGTAATTATTTACTCTTATTGTACCTTCGTACTACCAGTATATGAAGACGAATACTCCACAAAAGCGGGCGTTCCACGAGAGGCGGTTTGCCCCAAATATATCTATTGTACTGATAATCATCAAAGAGAATAGGTAAAAAAAAAAAAATATTTGCTAGATTAGAAAAAATATGTATTAAATAAAAAACTTAAAATACAAATTATTACAAACTAATACATGAAAATAATCATTATACAATAATCAAACAAATTATCATTAAATTTTAAAAATATTAGTATAAGTTTATAAGTATTTAAAAATAATGTTGATTGTTTCTTCTCGTGTTTTTTTTCACCGGCCTTTTTTTTGAAAGCATAACCAGATAATTTTTTTTTTTTTGATTTTTTTATTTCATCCATAATAGTATCAATGTATAATAACAATATTATACATTTATAACAACAGTCGACAGTATCTTGACACAAACTAAATATGAATTTGATAGTTGTTACATGTCGAAAAAAAATTAATTTATCAGTATTGTTAATCGGGTTTTAAACTTTTAACATCATGTGTTGTCTGATTATCGTAATTTATAGTTTGTAGATATGCTATTAGCAATAAAATATACTACAACGAGGCGCAGAAAATATATTTAGTAGACAAATAATTTCCATTGGGTTTTTTAGTTTTTCTCATTGTTGTTATAATAACCATAAAGCCAAATGGAAATAGAAATTGTAATTTGTATAATACTTTTATTAGAAAATCAATAAAAACTATTAATATATATAGTATATACACAACTTATTTTGTAATTTGGCGCCCCCCGACCAAAACTTCCGTGGCAAGTGCCACGGTTCACCCCTCCCTAGATCCGGCCCTGATACCTATAGGTATTTCATTCCAATATACCACTATATGGCTTAGCCGATTTTACTGACAACTGTGTGATAACTAGTATTGTAGTAATGACATAAAACTAGCCACATAAATTGTCGAGAACATCACAGGTCCACGTGGAAAATACAAACGACGAAAATAAACCCACCTATACATTACTATTATTACTATTTTTTCGAATATTAGACTCGCCTGTATATATTATTTAAATAACAAAACCGTTCCAATAAACGACCGATGGGTCCATCTCGATAAGACTCTAAGGGATTAGCCTGGGCGGCTAAGCTACTCACATTAAATCTGAATCAGTACCGTCAAAGTTTAAACCTCAGACTCCATCAATTAAGGCAACTTCTTCGTTCTAAAATCATAATTTGCAAACGATTGATTCGTTCTCCAATGACCTATGGACATTAGACTTTGGGATTCGATCAAAACGTCTAACGTAAAATCATTCCAATAAATAAATATCCGTCGCACAGCTAACGCTGTCTGCAGGTACGTTAGTAACACTAAAGCTACACAGTGGTCTCAATATCATAACATTACCTAGGTAAATTCGAATATTTGAATCCCAATAATTAATGAACAATTTTATAAACAAACACCCAAACTCTCTTATTACCGATTTCGCTTCTAAGATAATACTAGAAGACCAGCCTCCTCGACGTCTCAAAAGAAATTTGAGCGCGTAATCTCTTCTCTTCGTGTGATAAAAAAAAATGAAGATCAAACCACGAATTACGAACTTCGAGTATATAGCGTGTCACTGGTGGTCGCTGTCGTCTTCTATCACGTGACCCGTGCATTTTTTATTTCTTTTACAAGAGTTCGTTTATATCAGTGTACATAAAATACAGATATTTAAAAAAATAATCAATCGTTCATACAAACGGTGGTCGAAAACGATGATATCTATAAAATATAATAATAATACACTCTGCGAATAGATAATAACGTTCATCGTCGTTGCAGCAGTGACGTCGGGCTTGGATACCATTAAAACTCTGACTTTGGACACATATGCAAAAAATAATTGGACTTTTGAGATTTTTTAACTCCCGACAAAACATATAATGATGATGCCATATCATTATCTCGTATTATTATTACAGAAGACTAGTATATTATGGCGTTTCTTCGGTTAGATATAAAATCGACAAATCCGGTCATCGTGTGTTTTGTCAATGGTATCGTATTATGATATACCGACGGACGTCACTGAAATAATTACCCTCGAGACCTCGTCATCGACCTAGATGTGCAGCAATGTACGGTATTATCGTGTATGCTGACCGTGTTCGCGACTCACTCGCCAATTCGGTGACATTATAATATTCAAATTTTCT
The DNA here is from genome assembly GCA_022818045.1 of Neotoxoptera formosana. Lineage (NCBI taxonomy): Eukaryota > Metazoa > Arthropoda > Insecta > Hemiptera > Aphididae > Neotoxoptera > Neotoxoptera formosana. The sequence goes on along the minus strand of CM040632.1, from coordinate 28,041,957 downwards.
CTGATCGACTCGGCACAGCAGTGCCCGAGTATCCTGCGAGCATATAACTACTGTTTTCTCGGTACTTATATACAGACGCGTGTCGTCTCGAAAATTCATTTTCACCTTTGGGGGCGGTATCCTATACTCACGATATATATTTGAAAGCGGTACGGCTAATTGTAAACGTCGACCGACGCGAGGAGAGGCAAACGTTTTATTATAAATATTTATACGGTCGCGCGCGTGTGTCGGTCATCGGCCAGACCGACAAAAATGATAAAAATGTAATAAGTCGAGGGAATTTTATTCTCCTTCAGTTATTTTCCAATATGACGTACCCCACACGCTCGCGTCTCTCCTTCTCTCTTCCCCCCTCCACACACACACACACACATACATACGGATTGCCTCCCCTCGATCTGTCCGACCGGGCGATATTCATGGCTGATGGCTCACTGGGTTTTCATATGATCCTCAGTGGAAATGGAATATTGGGAGAGGAAATGTGGGTATATATATTATATTTGTGTGTGTGTGTGTGTGTGTTTATGTCATCCGCAGGTGCCCGCTGGACAGACGGACGGACGGAATATTATTAATGGTTATTTGTCTGCTGTCAAAGGATTTCTAGGTAATAACCGGTGCTCTGGGTATATATATTATACCATATACCCGCACATACTATTGGATTTTATCCTGCCAACAAGTATGTGTGTATACATAAATAATAATATGATGATGAAGACGATAATTCAGTGGATATTATAAATAATAGTTATAATTTAAAATTAGCATTTTTGGAAGTGTATAATCGTTGTGCGCAATATAGACCACGACGTGATCTTGGTATAATATATTATATGGTTTGAAATGTTTTAATTTAAACACGCCAAAATTATTAATAGACGAAATACGGCAACTAAAATATTTTTATATAATATCTGATTGGTCTTAGTTTGGATATCTTATACTTTTTAATATATTATATAAAGTATCTAGGTACCTATAATTTTAGAAAAGCATTTAAGCGGGCGAATGGGAAAATATTTAATAGGTACAATATACTTTGAGTTATTAAATTAAAAAATGAATTTGTCTTATTAAGAATTTCAGCCAAGCGAAAAACCGTGCTTACCACTGACTACAATTTTAGGCACAAAATAACTCTTATGTTAATAAACTATTCTGTAGGTTCTATTATTTAAAATAAAAATATAATTATTTGCTGATAATATATTATAATTTGCCTTGTATATTATCACAAGTGAAAACTTGAGTCGTGTTGATAAACATAATGCATTGCTAATTATTGTGAATTTACCACATAAGTTGTGCATAACATATTGAGTAAATAGGAAATTGATTTTCGTTATTCTAAGCCAATTTCCTATAGTAAAGTCCCGAGGGCTTATAATATAATTAGTGTTTAGGTATTCTGTAATATATTTTTTCTTAAATCTCAAATGATATTAAAACAATTTAAAGCTGATTTCAAAAAAAAAAAAAACACTTCTTCTCTGAAAAATAAAATAACATATTTCAGTTAAATTATTCTACAAAGGTGGGCAAGTTAATGAAAATAATTAACTTAAGTTAAATTAAGAGAACACTAGATCGATAAGTTAAAAGTTAACAGTTATTAAGTCATTAATTTAACTCGATAAGTTAAAAGTTAATTCGGGAAAAAATATTAACTTAACTCTGTTTAAAAAAAGTTAATCTCCTTTTTTTTAAAATAAGTATGTAGATCACATAAAGAGTGACTGTGTTCTTGAGAAAGATTTAGTTTCCTAAATTATAATAATTAATTTTATTGAATTTTTTTTCATAATGTACAGCAGTGGCGTCGAAGTGTTTGAAAAATACTATGACATTGTACACACTATTGTATGTATTTATCTTTACAGTTAAAATTATTATCATTATTATTCGTATTATTTTTATTTTTATATTAATATTTACGTATAAACGAAAAATTTCAAAATTGTTTAATTTGATAGATCATTTTTAAATCAACTGTGAAAAGCTAAGTGATTTCAACTGCCAATTATTAAACTAGTTTAGTTAAAAAGTTTAAAAAAATTAACTTTTTAACTAGTTAATGGCCACCTTTGTTATTATAGTATATGTTGAATTATAAATCTAGTCAGTAATCTTCACCATATTTTTTTCTTATGCCCAACTACAATTTCGTTGTGAGTAATTATTTTTTTTATGGGAAACACTTACAATCAGTATTTTAAGCACAATAAGTAAATAGAATAATGTTCAAAAAATAATAAATAACGCACAGAAAAAAAAACACACAATGACCATCCATTGACAGAACTCTTCATGACGAAATTTATTTATTTATGATTGTTCATTGAAGTCCGTGTCCACTTCACCAGCGCCTTTTTAGGTGACTTAGAGGGCTATCAGCTTATCACTTATCAGATCATTTTCGTGACGGTAGACCAAAGAACTACAACGATAGTTGTTTTGAGAGAAATCTTGCTTTGAGCGTTAGGAAATAATTGAATATGCTCGGTACCCTCCTCCAGCAACAGCAGTTTTTAATTTTTGTTTTAACAAGTCGTATCTTAATTTAAGTAGTAGCTGTAGACTGTAGTGTAATAAAATGTAATGTAAAATAAAATAAAAAAATGACTATTATTTTAAATCGATATTTATGTGGAAAACGACATTATATGACGTGAAACGGACAGATGGTAAAATATCGTAGCAGGAGATGACCCCGACATCTGTGACTAGAAAGTGACACGATGGCATCAACATAGGTACTGGTTATATAGTATATAATATTAGTTCTTACCTTAATAAAATACTTTTTTTCAAACGGGAACCAATTCGGCTTACCTTAATAAGATAACTTTTTGAAACGGGAACTAATTGGGCACTCGGGGTTGGGGCTCGGGAACCAATTTGGTACCATATTTTTAGGTGACTTTGAGGATTATGAGATCAAGTTCGTGACGGTAGACGAAAGAAAACGACTATGAACAAAAAGACAAAAGAAAATGACTATTATTTTAAATCGATATTTATGTGGAAAACGACATTATATGACGTGAAACGGACAGATGGTAAAATATCGTAGCAGGAGATGACCCCGACATCTGTGACTAGAAAGTGACACGATGGCATCAACATACTGGTTATATAGTATATAATATTAGTTCTTACCTTAATAAAATACTTTTTTTCAAACGGGAACCAATTCGGCTTATTTTAATAAGATAACTTTTTAAAACGGGAACTAATTGGGCACGCGGGGTTGGGGCTCGGGAACCAATTTGGTACCATATTTTTAGGTGACTTTGAGGATTATCAGATCAAGTTCGTGACGGTAGAAAAAAACCTAACCTAACCTACAACGATCGTTGATTTGAGAGAAATCTCGCTTTAAACGTTAGGAAATAATTGAATATGCTCGGCACCCTCATCCAGCAACAGAAGTTTTTAATTTTTGTTTATTAACAAGTCGTATCTTAATTTAAGTAGTAGCTGTAGACTGTAGTGTAATAAAATGTAATGTCAAATAAAATAAAAAAATGACTATTATTTTAAATCGATATTTATGTGGAAAACGACATTGTATGACGTGAAACGGATGGGTGGTAAAATATCGTAGCAGGTGATGACCCCGACATCTGTGACTAGAAAGTGACACGACGGCATCAAAATACTGGTGATATACAGTACCTATATATAATATATATAACGTTAGTCCTTTATCGGTCGTGTAATATTATCCAAAGACATTATTATGGCGTATAATCATCCTATAGGAATATAATATACACGATCCGAGGAGGATTAAGGGGTAAACATTTTCTAGGGTAATATTACACCTCGGGGGTATATGAAGTGTGTTTCGACTGCGAGGACACCACCAGAACGACTTGTTCTCGGATATGAAAATGTAGGCACAGGAGCATCTTTTATAAGAACGGTGTTTTGAATGAATAGTTTTTTTTTGGCTAGTGTTATGACGGCCAAATGTCCTATAATAATATTATACTGGATGTTATAAGACCATAAGTGTTAGGTATAAAAAAAGTAATAAGTTGTTGTTGATGCTGTATAGTTATACAGTTGTTTTAATAAACAAATCACATTTTAACCACACAAAACCAAACGTTTATAATTATTATTTATGTGGAAATTCAAAATTTAAACTGTAAGTACAGCACTAATTTCCGAAACTGTTGTCTTTGGTGTTAAAAAGGTCACTCGCGCATAATATAGTAAATGTAGGACACAGAAGAATACAAAGACACTATACACTTATATGTACGTTATAAGTTTATAACATATTTTGTGACTCGTAACAGATTTCGGTGGGTAATTAATTCCGAAACGAATAGTGTCTAATGAGAGAAACATGTGTGCTGATTAATTTTAAACACGAAATATAATATATACTCATTATAACGGATTTTCTGTTTACAAAATATATGGACAGACTTTAAAACACTATGGTTACTATAATTATTATAAGACGTAAAAATCAAAATATTTTAAAAGTTTATGTTTTCTCGTGATTATGACGTTATACGCCTAATCGTTATCTTTTGGTTTTATTTACGTCTTGTCTCTGATATTGTGTGTACTTTATTTTATGTCTTGTTTTTCTTTTTTTTTCCACGCTGAAATTAACATGATTCTGTATTATTAATGATATAATTAGAATTTGTAAGGTTAGAATTTCTCACTGTATAACTCCTTATCTCTAACACAAACTTACAGGAGATGGATAAATCGACTTAATGTTTTATTTTATTTAATATGCAATTTGTGCAAATATTTTAGATTTAATAAAATAAAATAAAATACTAATAATATATATATATTTTTTTTTTTTTGATATGTTTTTTGTATTTATTTATCTGTTAATTAGTTAATTAGTTTTATTGTATTTCCTTACCACCAAATACTTGATTTCGGTAAGAAAAACTAGTTCGAAGATCTAACATTGTTTTACTATAGTTGAATAATAATCTTTTCCAGTTTTTTATTATGGAAACTAAAATATATCTTAATTACCCTTAACATTATGCAAATCCAAAGTTTTTGACCAATTTTCACGAAATCGTGAACACGTATTATATTAATTGGGATCCCTGACGGGTCGTATTAAAATAGAAGTCACGGGTAACAGCTATTTTACATAAAAGGTGAAATGTATGGGCTGAGGCTCATATAAAATCAAAAAAAATACTCGACCGATTTTGACGATTCAAGAAAGGTTTGGATAATATAATATTGAAACAGCTATTTTAGGATGTCTTATCCACTATCTGCAATAATAGCTGGTATTAAAACCATAACTGCATATTATTCTTTCATTTTCGTTCACCGTTGGTTCACACGAGAAAAGTTACGTTTTAATTATTTCTATCAGCTGTGGGTGGTGGGTGCCCGTCTTGGTATTATTATTTATCACCGGAAAACTCGTGGTGATATAGCTAATTACGTAATAATATATTATTATAATCATTAATCAATATCAAATAAACAGTTCATAATATTACACTTCAGTTAGTTTTGGATTTAGTTTGCAAGCAATATGGATATTTTAATGAAAATCTCAATAATATAATAATTACGAATTTTTCTTTTTTAATATTTTATAGAAGGTATATTAGTATATTAATTTAAAATATTTTCTACATACCTCTAATAATAATATATAAAAAATATTAGTAAAATAAATTCAGTATTATTGGGTGGAATGCCATATAGTTATAATTAGAGTTAGGATGTTGATGACTTTTGCATTTTTTTTTCTTTGATTCTATACATTGCTATCCTAGCTAAAAATTTGATTCGTGCTCTCTTAATGATAATATTCTAATTTTATTTTGCATTTTTTTGTTTTTTAACGTCATTTCTCAACATTTTTAAGTCATTTTTTTTATCTTTTAGGTCATTTTTTGTAGTTTTTGTACAATGTGGGGCAATTTTAGATTTTAGAGCAAGTGTTAAACCCAAGTTTGGAAACAAATTTAATTAATTTAAAATCTAACTTTGGATTTGGACAAGTAGTAAAAAATCATTTTAATATTATTATTGTTGGGTTTTTGTTGTGATTAAATTTATCGCGTTCCGATAAGATTTACCGTTTGAGTGTTATATATTGATAAAACAAGTGATCTTTCAGACGTACGTCAATCATACACAATTATTATTTATAAATACATTTTTTTGACTTACTTAATTAGTTTTTTAGATAATTTTTAAGGTAATTTTTTGAAGTTTTTAGGGCATTTTTACATTTTTTTTAGGGCATTTTTGTGTGTTTTTTAGGTCATCACTCATCAACATCCTAACTCTAGTTATAACCGTGGTATTAGTAAAATATAAAACAGGTGTAGGTATCAAGAAAAAAAGAAAAAAATAATTAAAAAGAAAGAAGAAAAATGAACTCACATTTTAAATATCGGTTTATGTAAAGTTAAAATTAATATTAATATAAAACGGATAAGTTTAAACTCGATAAAACTGTTGGTTTACGTACATGTGTATACGAGAAGTCCCCAATCATAGAAATAATATAGAATATAATAGATGATGATGTTAATATGCTTTTTCACGTTTATATTCGTTCGTATATGGTAACTTGAAATATTATTGAATTTGAAGAAATTACGACGAACTACAACAATATTGAACAAACTTTGCGAAGGTAAAATAACGATTTTTGTTTTGTTTCTTTTTATTGAACGCATACAAAATTGAAAGTTTTATATTATTAACGTACAATACAAAATAACATACATACGCAGTTCCCTCAGCTAACTTTGCGGATAGCGGCTGTGTAAGCGGAGATCAGATAGGATTTCAGGGAGGGTTTTTGAAAATAATTGAGCTCCATGTCCCCAGCACCCCCACCTCAAAATTTTGAAATTCGAAATGAGCCATTCGTTTGTGCTTCGTTTGTGCTTGTTTGTGCTCTTTATCCCGACGTTTGTGCTTTCGCCGTTCCCGAGATATCGAACTTTCAAAGTGGGGGTGCCGGGGACATGCTCAGCACCCCCACCTCAAAATTTTGAAATTCGAAATGAGCCATTCGTTTGTGCTTCGTTTGTGCTTGTTTGTGCTCTTTATCCCGACGTTTGTGCTTTCGCCGTTCCCGAGATATCGAACTTTCAAAGTGGGGTGCCGGGGACATGCTCAGCACCCCCACCTCAAAATTTTGAAATTCGAAATGAGCCATTCGTTTGTGCTTCGTTTGTGCTTGTTTGTGCTCTTTATCCCGACGTTTGTGCTTTCGCCGTTCCCGAGATATCGAACTTTCAAAGTGGGGGTGCCGGGGACATGCTCAGCACCCCCACCTCAAAATTTTGAAATTCGAAATGAGCCATTCGTTTGTGTTTCGTTTGTGCTTGTTTGTGCTCTTTATCCTGACGTTTGTGCTTTCGCCGTTCCCGAGATATCGAACTTTCAAAGTGAGGGTGCCGGGGACATGCTCAGCACCCCCACCTCCAAGTTTAGAAATTTGAAATGAGCCATTCGTTTGTGCTTGTTTGCGCTCTTCATACCGACGTTTGTGCACTTTCGCCGTTCCCGAGATTTCAAATTTTCAAAGGGAGGTGCCGAGGAGGGGGGCGAGGACGGTTGTATACAATGTGCATGAACCTCTGTTAAGCCATTTAAGTGTTAGGGTGTATATATATATTATATTATGGTATATAATAATTCTCTTTTTGCATATGAATTATGCTTAAAATTTCTAAAATTTTAATTTTCATATAGGTACATTTTAATTTTTTAGTTTTTGTTGGCGCAATCATCTGTAATTCATTTTTGTGATTTTATACGGCAAGGGTCGCCAATTAATATTTTTGAAGGGACACATGCCCACATTAGAAAGTCAAAGATTTTTCGCAAGCAATTTAAACTTAATATACGATATATAGGTACTAGAATTAGAATAATCTGTTGTCGTCTGTAAAAACTACCATATAAGAAAAATTAGAGTACTACGTATAAGACGATGGTAGGAAAAAAAGTCTCGGGGAAAAGAAGTGTCATTGGCAAAAATTCTGTTTTTATCAGCAGTATATTATCGCACGTAGACAATCCAACTGCGGTGGATTGAGGACCTCGTGAGGAGCTTAATAGTAAGTGAAATCAGAATATTGGGCACATGAAAAACATCACAACGGTGGCTTATGCCGGAGATTTGTTTTTTTCTATACATTTATTTGCAAAAATGTGTATATGCCATATTCCTAGTACTAATTATAATAGTTATAAAATATGTAACCATTTACAACCCTATAAATAAACAGTGGTTATACATACCATAGCAACCATTTATAAACAAATATTTCCATCGTAAATCTCAAAACCCCTGTGTGAGCACCTCACCTCACCACCTTGTGAATCTAAACCATCCAGGGCGTCACCCAAACGCATACAAAAAAATTCATTCAAATCGGTCCAGCCGTTTAGGAGGAGTTCAGTGACATACACACGTACAGTAGAATTATAAATATAAAGATAAAAAAATCTTATATCGTTGAATCATAATAAATAATAGTATTAAAATATAATAATATTTATTATTTATTATTTATCACTTACATAGATAACTTGTCAGGAACATTTATACTGAATATAAAAAAAAAATATTACATAATTATAAAAAAAACCTATACATAAATTATTATCGATGTAACTTTATATTTTGAGCTAATATTATTTTGACTTTATATTTTACAGGTTTTAAAAATCTTTTAGTAAATATTCCAACTTGTAGGAGGAAATAGTGGGTGGGTGCTACGATATTGTATTGTTATATTATTTTTCATGGTCTACCTTGGTGACATTTACCATTTACGTATGTAGGGTCAAAATATAAAAGTAGGTAAATCTTCAGCTCCAACTGTGACAATATTTTTTAAGTATGACCTACCGTCTTCAACAAACTCTACTGGCAGAAATGCTAACCCGTCTATCATACCACAGGACAAATTGAACTCGTCGTTATTTTGATAACGATTTTCAAGACCCAGCTATTGTATTTTTCGGTGGGTGCTTTGTGTAAGATGATAAAAACAACCACAGAGATTTATATGTTCACCTAAAATATTCTTTGCATTTTTAATCAAAACCATTTCAAAATCATTATTTAAATACGTTGGATCGAGGACCGGGATATAAATCTCGATCTTTACAAACGTTCAGTATTATAGAAAACATATTTTCGTAAGACGATCTTGTTTTATTCTGCATTAAAATAAATAAAGACGAAACATATATAATATGTACCTTGTACATTGTACAAGTATTTACACTACCTATTCTATTCGTACAGCTGTATAAATGGTCTTAGAACTAATTTAAAATTGCCATATAAGAACCAAGTATCGGCGTCAACTAGTACATAATATTGTAATTCGTTATTTGTACCGAAAACTAATAATTAAATATAAATATAAAATATTTTTTATTTATTATTTTATTTTTGTAAATATAAAAAAAATTAAAATATAAATTATGTTTCCTGAATCTGCAAATGCTTGTACGACATAATGGTATAAATATTTGGGATGTTATTTGTAATTTTAGATTATGCATTGTCCTTAGGAAGACCGCTTTAAATTTGGTTACGGGCCGCTATTTGGTGACCTTTGATATAGGTACGGCTTGTACATATTGTAATTAATACTGTTCTTCTAATCGGTGACGGCACCCCGGTAAAAAAACAAGATTCTTAGAAAACAGTTTATCTACCGACTTTACCATACCGTACCCGTCTGATGTAGGGGCGCAGGTGTGATCTAATAGCATAATGACTAATGATTCTATATGATAAACCGGTACCTACCTAAAGTCTATAGGTCTCAAAAATCTATGCATTATAAAAAAACGATTTTGTATAATTTGTCATTTGTGATTTTGTGAAGTTACAGTTAACACCTAGTGTTTGTTCAATTTGTGTGCTATAATAGGTACCGATGTACTTACATAGAATATTAATGTATTTTATATACCTAATTTATATTTTTCTCATAGTTTATTTTGACAAGTAAGTAACTTATCAATTAATATTTTATTTTATTTGTATAAGTGCTTATATTATTTAATAATTTTAATTTCCTATTTGTATAACATAGAAACAACTAGGTACTGAAAAAAAATAACAGTTTTATCTACGCAGTTTTGGGCCGCGAGATCAATTACTCATCGTTCATGACTGAAAGGTAAATATTTTACTTTAGTATTAATATTATAATGAATAATGATATAATAAAAATGTATATTAAAAAGAAAAAAATTAGAACAAATAAAATAAAACAAAAAACACTTTACCATCCTACGGACATTTTTTAATTTTTTTTTTTAAACTTACGTATTACGTTTAGAACGGTAGTGCAATCAGAATAAGTCAGTCGGATTTAGTTTCAAAGTTGTAGCATTTTGAAGTTCGTGATATTATTTTTCTTTTTTTCATGCACATATAGTATATAGTAGTATACAACCTTGTATACTACTATATATACTATAATATGTCCCAGGTCTATTTGACTAATGCAATAACTTTTTTTCTATTCAATATTTTTAAGTTTTTTTTTTTTTTTTGTAATGATTTGTAGAGCTTTGCGCTATAATTTGTATATATTATATTTTATTTTTTATTTTTACAACAAAAATAAATAATTAAAATTTTTTATTTAATATTTTTCTTATAATCCAAGATAGCTATTTCATAAATAAGTATTTAAAAACCATTTTGGCGTCCAAACCTTTTAATTTGGTTAAGTCGTTAATTTTTAAACAATTTTCAAAATGTGTTAAAATTCAAAATTATTTCTTGCTAATCACTGTTACTGCTGTAAAAGTTATTGCATTGGTCAAATAGACCTGGGACACCCTGTATAGTAATTAGTAGTACATATAGTAGTATTGTAAATTTGTAACCTAGTATTTTAAAGCATTTATAATTTTTCTCAAATATTTTATTGTGTGTTTAATTATTTTTTTAGAATCAAATTAAATTAATAAACAATATCAATACCATATTCACAGGTTATTTTTTTGCAAATTGCAAATTTATTTAAATCAAACTACTAAAGAATTATGTTAATGTTAAGCAACATACGTTAGTTTAACTAATTGAATGTAAATTTTAAAAACATGCAGTTCATGTAAAAAAAAATAACCTGTGAATATGGTATTGATATTGTTTATTAATTTAATTTGATTCTTATAATGGTTACACAATTTGTGTGCTTAATTAAATATTGAATCACCAATATGAGCTACTCATAGTAGACAACTTACCTATCAACACTATAATATTTAGTCCAGTACATATATACATTCATAACGCCACCGATGCATAGTTCTGTATCAATATTACACTACATAGATCCTTAGTTGCAGAATTTGTTTATTTAATTAAATATTTAACATCCAATATAGAATATATCAATATTATAGTTATTAACTTACCTATTAACAGTACTGTTTATATATATATATATATATATATATATATACAGGGTGACTTTTTAAGCCTGATTACCCTATTTTTAAGCTTAAATTATACATATATTTGAATTTTGATTTTTGAGATTTTTAAAAACACATGAAGACCATATTTTGAATCCTCAAGATTTTTGTACCACTTAAGAATGATTATGTGACAATACAAACTTCCATTTTCCAATAGGAATCCTGCCTTTTTCACTTTTAATTGATAAGCAGATATTTTTTTTTTTGAGAATTATGATGTATTTAAATCAAATGAAACAGATAATAAAACATTTTACTGTAGATATTGACAGTCATGTTTTAATAAACAACACAATTTGGCAAACTTGCAATACTGAAAAAATAATTTAACATACAATAAAATATTTGAAAAAATCATAAACTTATAATTATTGACACTTATAATATGTATAATTTAGGTATACTGTACCAATAGAATAATAAAATACCTACATATGTTTTATATTAAACTACACAAATTAGCAAACTTAAAATATGTACTAAAAAAATAATTAAACACACAATAAAATATTTGAGAAAAATTATAAATGCTTTAAAATACTAGGTTACAAATTTACAATACTACTATATGTACTACTAATTACTATACAGGGTGTCCCAGGTCTATTTGACCAATGCAATAACTTTTACAGCAGTAACAGTGATTAGCAAGAAATAATTTTGAATTTTAACACATTTTGAAAATTGTTTAAAAATTAACGACTTAACCAAATTAAAAGGTTTGGACGCCAAAATGGTTTTTAAATACTTATTTATGAAATAGCTATCTTGGATTATAAGAAAAATATTAAATAAAAAATTTAAATTATTTATTTTTGTTGTAAAAATAAAAAATAAAATATAATATATACAAATTATAGCGCAAAGCTCTACAAATCATTACAAAAAAAAAAAAAACTTAAAAATATTGAATAGAAAAAAAGTTATTGCATTAGTCAAATAGACCTGGGACATATTATAGTATATATAGTAGTATACAAGGTTGTATACTACTATATACTATATGTGCATGAAAAAAAGAAAAATAATATCACGAACTTCAAAATGCTACAACTTTGAAACTAAATCCGACTGACTTATTCTGATTGCACTACCGTTCTAAACGTAATACGTAAGTTTAAAAAAAAAAATTAAAAAATGTCCGTAGGATGGTAAAGTGTTTTTTGTTTTATTTTATTTGTTCTAATTTTTTATGTGCCCAATATTCTGATTTCACTTACTATTAAGCTCCTCACGAGGTCCTCAATCCACCGCAGTTGGATTGTCTACGTGCGATAATATACTGCTGATAAAAACAGAATTTTTGCCAATGACACTTCTTTTCCCCGAGACTTTTTTTCCTACCATCATCTTATACGTAGTACTCTAATTTTTCTTATATGGTAGTTTTTACAGACGACAACAGATTATTCTAATTCTAGTACCTATATATCGTATATTAAGTTTAAATTGCTTGCGAAAAATCTTTGACTTTCTAATGTGGGCATGTGTCCCTTCAAAAATATTAATTGGCGACCCTTGCCGTATAAAATCACAAAAATGAATTACAGATGATTGCGCCAACAAAAACTAAAAAATTAAAATGTACCTATATGAAAATTAAAATTTTAGAAATTTTAAGCATAATTCATATGCAAAAAGAGAATTATTATATACCATAATATAATATATATATACACCCTAACACTTAAATGGCTTAACAGAGGTTCATGCACATTGTATACAACCGTCCTCGCCCCCCTCCTCGGCACCTCCCTTTGAAAGTTTGAAATCTCGGGAACGGCGAAAGTGCACAAACGTCGGTATGAAGAGCGCAAACAAGCACAAACGAATAGCTCATTTCAAATTTCTAAACTTGGAGGTGGGGGTGCTGAGCATGTCCCCGGCACCCTCACTTTGAAAGTTCGATATCTCGGGAACGGCGAAAGCACAAACGTCGGGATAAAGAGCACAAACAAGCACAAACGAAACACAAACGAATGGCTCATTTCGAATTTCAAAATTTTGAGGTGGGGGTGCTGAGCATGTCCCCGGCACCCCCACTTTGAAAGTTCGATATCTCGGGAACGACGAAAGCACAAACGTCGGGATAAAGAGCACAAACAAGCACAAACGAAGCACAAACGAATGGCTCATTTCGAATTTCAAAATTTTGAGGTGGGGGTGCTGAGCATGTCCCCGGCACCCCCACTTTGAAAGTTCGATATCTCGGGAACGGCGAAAGCACAAACGTCGGGATAAAGAGCACAAACAAGCACAAACGAAGCACAAACGAATGGCTCATTTCGAATTTCAAAATTTTGAGGTGGGGGTGCTGGGGACATGGAGCTAAATAATTGAGTGGGCTTAGCCACATTAAAAATATTCACATCTATCCGATATCCATCTACGAACACGACGATATCGTTTAGGTCAAACCGTATAAATAAATCCATTAACATTTCTTAAATTTTATTATGACCGTTATATTATGTAGGTAGATTGATTGTTTTAAAATATTAGAACACTGAACTTGTGTACGGTGTACACTCTTTATTTTGAATTTAAATCCGCCATGTCGGTATAGCCCCACCTAATGTCTATATACCACTGGAAAATTGAAATAAGCAGACTCACGTTTTTGAAATGTCGTCTTTTGACAAATCAATGTTAGAAAACGATCAGAATATTATTTGAAATCGAATACGTGACGTTTTGATAAATTACAATACAATGCTGTAGGGAAAATGTAGATACTCTTGCTACAAGTAAAACCGTTGACCATACAGAGTTTTAACTAACTTCAATCAATTCGAAAACTATTTGAATGTAAACATAATATCATGTTGTATAATTAATCGAATTAAAAGTTTTTAGATTAGCTATTATTGCAGAAAAATATTATAATAGCGAATCAGCTGATACCGTAAGATTATGCGATTGTTAGTATAATATTATACTGCAGAACGCACATTTGGCCATTACGAACGTTTTTTTAAAATGTCGAAAAAAATATTCTCTCGTTTCAAAGTATTTCGACTAAATACATATATTACATTATTGTATAGATATATGGCATATAAAATACACGAAATCCTAAGCACCAATAATCCAAGCAGTAATATAAATCGTTAATAATATTCACCAAAAATATTGTGCCAATTATTGATTAGATTGGAAAGGGAACTGGGGGGGGGGGCTTATAAATTGTTCAATAAATCTGTTATTAAAACCCTCTTCAGACGCCCAAGTATGTTTTTAATAATATAAGATTATACTGTATAGCCTACTAAGAATACATAGCTACTTTTGTATTATATTATACCTAATTGCGCGGGAAATAATAATATTTGTATCGCGTTTTTGAGTCGGACAAAAAATGGCTACCATTGTTTTGAACGTTGTATTAGTATGCGGTTTAAGAAATCGACTCTGAAATTATTATTAATATGTATTGCCTATTATAGTTGCAGAATGCACGTCGAAAGGCACGATATTCTTGATGAACGGCAAAACGCGAAGAGTCGCACACACGGTAAAAAGTGAGAATAAATAATTGTGCGAAAGAGTATTTATTACCCATACCATTCCGACCGATTATTTATGGGTTTCGAAAATTGAAAATATCAGCTGTTTTCCGATAATGCATATTGTACCTGTCCACTTTGTATTAATAGAAACGTACGGTTTTATTTATGTGTTTTTCCTTCTAACTGGCGGAAAAAAGAAAAGAAGAAAAAAAAACGTAAAACGTAAAACGAAAAACCAATAAAACCCCCACCGGTCAGCGGGGCGCTTACGCGTTTTTATTTAAAAACCACCTCTCGCAGCGGCGGCGGTGGGGGCGTCGTCGTTTTAAGGTCGAGAAGTCGAAACACAACAGTAACGGCTCTGCCATAAAACATATACGTATACATATACACTTAATAGTGTTCTTATTATTATATACGTACACAGCAGCCCTCTATAATAATAATAATAATAATAATTCCTCCCGAATCGCCTCACGCGGAAACACGATATACCGTAATGGTATTTATACGCACGTATGACGTGTATTATAATATTATATTTTAATCATAATATTATTGCGTAGGTATATTATATAAGTTACCCGTGTCATAACCCGATGATTTATCATCATTTTGATTACGTCGATAACGCAGTATTATCAGTGCCGGATTTGGAACAGGTGTCGCTCTAGGCCCTTTTAAATATGCCGACCCTAAACCGAGAAAAAAAATGTAGTATTTATTACTAATAAATTTATTTCATTATAAACGAATTAGGTCAGTAGTAATAATTATTATAAACAAAACAAGGACAATTATTATAAATTCCAATAAACAATAATACATTTTTAATCTTATATGTATTATCTATGACATTTTATGACGAACTTTTTTTGATGGGAAATCGTTTGTGGCGAAATGTATCGAATTCGTGGATTTACTACTATGTTTTTTAAATACCTATGTATATATATATTAAATATTATATAATATTAATTTACCCAGTTCCATAAATGCATAAAAATATATTTATACAATTTTTCAATTTCATACAAAATTTGCCGCTCCCAAAAAATTGCACCCCTAGGCCCGGGCCTCACGGGCCTAGGCGTAAATCCGGCCCTGAGTATTATTATAGTATGTTTCGTTATTGCCAGAAATTAAAAACTGAACAGAAAATCAGAAACGAACTCGCCCAGCGCGCCCCAGTATGTCAATAAAAATTATATTCTATTGGGTGAACTGCCATAGCACAGACAATAGACGTGCACTATGCTGCATTCGTTCTGAGATCGAAAATACATTAATTTCTCGACTAATTTAAAGCAATATTAAATTCATATTATGCAGATGTGTCTTAATATGTCGTCGTACGCTTGGCGTTTTAGGTTCCGAGAGGAGCTTTAATTGTCTTGATTCTGTGTACACGTTGAATAGTACCTACACAAAATACTCTCTGATCCTCAACTACGTGAAGGATTTCTGTTGGAAGATCAGATCTGGTTGATACATAAAGGTATGCTTCCCACTTATAAAAACTAAAAAAATATTAAATTGTATTAAAATATGATTAAAAAAAATATATATATATTCAATTAGTTAAAATTAATTTATTACAATTTTATTATTGTTTCAATGAAAACTATTAATTGAATTTAGTAATGTTTAAAGGGTCGTAGGTAATCAATAAAATATTGAACCAAAATTGATGATAAAAAATAAATAAAAAAAATAAAACACTATCAGAATCCATTAAAAAACAGCTGCTAACAATTAAAAAATAAAGTTGTAAACTCAGTACTTTTCTTAATAATTGGAAGAAACTAACCAAAACAGAGGGGAACCGAGAATATTTTACCCAACAACAGTTAATAATAAAATAATTTTATTCCTTTATTCCGAATTTAGAATTGAATAACTATATAGATACTAGGAAGTTGTCACCAAATATTTTTATTAGTATTTTCTAGACATAATATAATTTTCAAACTTAGTTTGTAAGCTAATTTTTTTCAATTTTAATTTTAAACACTTATTGAAAGATATTATGTATATTTAAATTATTTTTCATTCAGTATTTAAATACATATAAGAAATTTATTTCAAAATTAAGTATATTATATGAATGAAGTTATCTAATTCTGTTTGTTTAAAATGCGTCTTCTATAGTTGTGATTAACTTTAAACAGCAATCGTAATAAAAGTGTCAAAATAATTGTGGAACATACCTTATGGTAATAATAACAATAGCAATAGCAATAATGACAATAATAGTAATAATAAACAAAATAAAAACATACATAATAATATTATATTTGTAAACTTGTGCAATTATCGTAATGGACTAGATTTTTCAACCACTAAACAGTAAACTATTCTTATGAAGATTTTTTAAAGAACATAGGTACCGTTTACCTACCTATGATTATTCAAAACACAGTTTGTTGATATTTTTTTTATCTACATTTTATGGTAAATTATACAAAATATTATAATATACAAGTTTATGGTAAATTGGTTATGAATATTTATTTAACAACTATAGTTACAAGTTTTTTTAAAATTATTCCTTCAAATTACTTTTATAATAATAATAATAATAATAATAATAATAATAATAATAATAATAATAACATAACAATAACATAAAACCGTGTTGCTGACTGACAATATCGTTTAACATTATTTAGTACATATTTTACAATCTTTATCTCGACGAGCTTGAGCGCTTATACAGAATTGAGAAATTTTAAACTCTTTCAATAGAAAATCAAATTATTATAGCTGTCATTGTGTTTGACAAATCAAAAAATCTAAATCAGAGAGATGGGAATATTTTTTGAGATTACGGTGTATTATAAAGTTTGGGGAATATTTACGAATTTCAAATTTCGTATTTAAAATAAGTTCAATTTTAAGCATTGTAATTGAATATTGACCGCTTTAATTTTTCTTTTTTTTATTAGTAACGAGTGATGGATAAATAGGAATTTATAAGTATCATATTATATCCATATTATATTTTCGAAGTTAATTATTTTGAATTCAAATTGTGCTATGTAATATTGTGTGCAACAGTCGATTAACGACAACAATTTACACGAACTCTTTACCCACTTCCAGTAAAAGTTTATATTTTTTTTACCCGCTCTCTTAGTTTTCCACCGAATCATTAATTGTTGGACTCCCTTTTCCACATAAACCAAACGGTTCCCTTTTCGGTTACATAGAAAGGCTGTTAGGCGAGGAGTGTAAAATTATTAACCATACAAATAAATAGATAAAAAAAATATAAATTATTCAATAAAATAGACAAATTTTTGATTTGTGACAATATTAGCATTTTTGTTTACGAGTAAACAAATTAAAATCGTTGTCTTCCCACAATTAAATAATATAAAAAATTTAGAGTCACTTTGTTTTTACAAGCGTGGATACCTATATAATATTGAGTTCAGACTTTAACGAAATTCGTCAAAACGATGTAAA
The DNA here is from genome assembly GCA_022818045.1 of Neotoxoptera formosana. Taxonomy (NCBI): domain Eukaryota; kingdom Metazoa; phylum Arthropoda; class Insecta; order Hemiptera; family Aphididae; genus Neotoxoptera; species Neotoxoptera formosana. The sequence goes on along the minus strand of CM040632.1, from coordinate 28,023,463 downwards.
TATTTGAATTATTTTTCTTCGTGAGCTGTATAATGATAAGAAATAACAGTTATAATAATATGTGTAATCCATTAGTACATACACGACCTACATAGTTGACGTCCGTGACGTTGGCACCGGCACAATATGTTACGACCATAATTCTTATATCAAAAAATTGCTCGTAATTTGCTAGAATTTGCTAGGTGATTTTCAGAATTTGCTAGGTGATTTTCAGAATTTGCTAGTATTTCATTTAAGTACAAATCGAAATTCAAGTATGCCGGTGCCAACTTGACGTAGCACCGTCACATTGTCCGATCGGTTCGAAAGTGGTATCAAAAAATTGCTAGTCATTTGCTAGATTTGCTAGGCAATTTTTAGAATTTGCTATACTATAGTTTTTCTGGAAACCCGGAAAATGGAAAATGGCTCAGCACCGGCACATTGTCCGATCGGTTCGAAAGTGGTATCAAAAAATGGCTAGTCATTTGCTAGATTTTGCTAGGCGATTTTCAGAATTTGCTATACTATGGTTTTTCCGGGAACCCGGAGCATAAATCTCGTTTTTCGAATTTCCTAGAATCATATTTTTTTTATTGATGCATCTTAATATATAATAAAATTTATACTTCTGTTTAATACCCATTTATTTAAGTTAGGATTTCCTAAGAGTACATCTACCTATCCATATGAATTTCAATTTAATTTACATTAATATGTATTATTATTATAACATTATTAATTGGATGTAGATCAGCTGGTGTCAGATAATATGGAAGATCATACAATTCTTGATAATATTTATTTTTATTTCATTTTGAATGTATTGATTTTTTTAAACCACTTTCAAAATACACGCTTCCGACAGCAATCCACTAATTATAAATCAAAATTGTTGTAATGATTTTTTATAGAATAATGATTATAATTTTAAAAAAAAAATGTAGCTTTCCTATATAAATATAATACATGCGATTTGATTTACAGCACTATAATCATCGGATCGCACACTTAGTCTAAAACTAAAATAGTATAATCGGACAATGTGCCGGTGCTGAGCCATTTTCCATTTTCCGAGTTTCCAAAAAAAACTATAGTATAGCAAATTCTGAAAATTGCCTAGAAAATTCTAGCAAATGACTAGCAATTTTTTGATACCACTTTCGAACCGATCGGACAATGTGCCAATGTTACGTCAAGTTGGCACCGGCATACTTGAATTTCGATTTGTACTTAAATGAAATACTAGCAAATTCTGAAAATCACCTAGCAAATTCTAGCAAATTACGAGCAATTTTTTGATATAAGAATTATGGTCGTAACACATTGTGTCGGTGCCAACTTGACGGACGTCGGAAAATGGAATCCGTTAATTTATGATTTAGCGGAAAAGGGAAAGGTGCTATATATTTTTGGCAGACATCGGCTACGCCAGATTTACGAGTGAATACCAAATTTATAATGGGCAGTGGTTTAAAATATGAATATCAAAAATTTCAAATATTAGATAATGTGCATATATCAGTAACCAAAAAAACACTTTCTTTTCTAAACGTATCGAAAATACCATTAGCCCAACGGGATACGAACGACTTTCTATTTATTTTTTATTTTTCACAATCCATTGAGTATATAATAAAAAACTTACTTCTGACAATACAAAATCTTGTAAACCAGAAAATACTCTAAGGTCCCAAGGCTATATTTGCATCATTTAATATTATATTATTACCGAACAATGCGAAATTATTTGAAATTCTCTAGCGATTCCGTCGTATATAAATAAGTGGATATACCGCACCAAGCGTTTTAATAATACTATTGTTCGATAAACATTTAGTATCGATATATAACGTGGAAACCGTTGTTTAGAAATTAAAAAAAAAATCAACTTATCGTTTAATTTATTTGGCCGGCAAAACTCGGTAGTAAAGTAATTTTCATTCGGCGGAAACACTCTGGGCGCAATGACACTCGTCTTTTAACTATAGGACAAAACTTTCGATATATGGTGCTCGCGCGATGTACGATGAAAATCGTTCGGTTTATTTATATATATTTTTTATTTTTACACTATAGCGGGACGATGTGTGCGGAAAAGGAAAAAAATTACTATTTTTCCAATTCGTCTACAATTTTACGACCACGTAATCACCACTAGCCGGCCTGAAAATGACATTCCCGCCGCTCGTCGTCGCACATATACAATAATATATATTTTTCCGATTTTGACGTACTATTATGGAATTCTCTATAGGCAATGGCGCGGTTCCGGGCGTAATGTTAGTCGTGGCAAATCGCTACCGAAAAAAAAAAGTTTATGTTTATATATATATATTATTATATAGGTACCTATATATATACAGATGTCTCATCCCCGACGCATTTGTGTCGGACGCACCTGAACGTTTTTCACAGTGGGGAATAAAACTAAAATTGAGTTTTTGCGGTGGAGTCACGTTCTGATGACAATTCGTTCGGTCTGCTTGTGACTATATATATTATATTATTTTCAACATGCGCTATGCGTATAAACCTAACAAGTATGCGAAAACGCTTTGGTAATAATACGCAGTGACTAAATAAAACTATATTTATATGAATATTGAATATGACTATCGGCATTGTTTGATAACATACGAGTATATCTTTCACAATGATTAAGACTATAGTTCATGAGCATAATATACATAATAATTGGAGTTAGGATGTTGATGACTTTTGCATTTTTTTTTCTTTGATTCTATACGTAATGCTATCCTAGCTAAAAATTTGATTTGTGCTCTCTTGATGATAATATTCTAATTTTATTTTGCATTTTTTTGCCTTTTTCGGCATTTTTAGCTATAAATGCTTTTTTTTGTTTATTAACATCATTTTTCAACATTTTTAAGTTTTTTTTTTAATATTTTAGGTCATTTTTGTAGTTTTTGTACGATGTGAGGCAATTTTAGATTTTAGAGCAAGTGTTAAACCCAAGTTTGGAAACAAATTTAATTTATTTAAAATCTAACTTTGGAATCATTTTAATATTATTATTGTTGAGTTTTTGTTGTGATTAAATTTATCGCGTTCTGATAAGATTTACTGTTTGAGTGTTATATATTGATAAAACAAGTGCTCTTTCAGACGTACGTCGATGATACACAATTATTATTTATAAATACATTTTTTTCACTTACTTAATTAGTTTTTTAGATAATTTTTAAGGTAATTTTTTGAAGTTTTTACGGCATTTTTGCACCTTTTTTTAGGGCATTTTTGCATTTTTTTTTAGGGCATTTGTGTGTGTTTCTTATGTCATCAACATCCTAACTCTAATAATAATATAAGAACAACGCCTGCAGAATCTACACTGTAAATGACACGCATTAAAATAATTTTTATGTTTTCTGTTTGTAGATATTTCGTTAAGGAAAAAATTACTGCTTGAAATACTCCGAATAATATTCAGCTTAGAAAGATTAAATTAAAAATATATGTTGCAAGTCGAATGAGTAAAAACAGGGAAAAATATAATTTTTTTTCAAAAATGTGAACGAGTTCAAAAGAAATATTTTCAAAAACGTTAACTTTATGAAATAACGAGTGTCGTACTTTAAACGGACCAGGAAGTCTATAAATATTTGCAAATCAGTTTGTTCTACTTAAAACTTGAGTAGATGTGAGATTAGTTTTTTGTTACAAAATAACATCTTCCATCAAATATTTAAAAAAAAACAAATAATTACTCCATCAGTGATATAATAATAATATTTGATTATTTGATATTTTTCTCGTATGTTAAGACTTCACTTTTTAGTAGTGTTTAAAAATAATTTTATGTTCCTAGTATATTATATAGTCTAGCGTAATGAGTTTCTCTCTTTTTTTTTCTCTCTATTTTTCTTCTCAATATCACGTAAAATTGTTTTCTGTTTTATATTGCAGTACCATTGGGCTCACGCCCGTTAATTAATTAAATAAATAAATAAATAATAGTAGAGTCACTATTTCACGTTTTAGATCGTAATAATATATTTAAATTATTTATCCACTCAGATTTATAATAATTATTATGACCGAAGTATTAAGTAACAGCTGGTGTATTTGATACACAAATATGTAGACACACCTATACACAATATATAAGTATTGTTATTTTCTCCAGACAGTTATATATGTATTGAAACATTTGATTAATAATATTATACAATATTGTACATTGTACCTGTTTATTCTAAGGTTATAATTTTATCAACAGGTGGGATCTATGGGAACAAATTCGCTAATGTCGCTAATTATATCCTATATAATGTCATATCCTTTAAGGTAGCGATACGAAAATACGCTTTTCACAATTGCAGGCAAGTATTAGATAATAATACTATCGACCGATAATTGGATATAGGCGGACTGTAGTAATAGAAATACAATAGAAATTGTAGTATATTATAGTCTATAGATATGCGTGTAATTATTACTAGAGCAGAAATTTTCATGAGTTTTCATATTATTTTTTTACGCTTAGTAAGTACACAATACATTTCACAACGTTTGTGCGATAAAATACTCAAAGTTTTTAGTGCATATTTTTGCATGTTTTGACATTTTCGGGTTTAAAGGCGTGTTTTTTATTTTTTAGTACATATTTTAAATGTTTACCGAAAGACGAGCCCTTCAGTCGGTCAGTATTTTTTTGCGAATCAAGTAGGTCAACAATTATTTAAATAAACTGCGAATTTGTCATAAAGACTAATTTTTATCTAAACGGTCTTTGGGGAAAACTTTGGAATTATATCTAAATCGATTACCCAGCTTGAAAAACGTGAATTAAAACCATAATCGATTCAATAAACATTGTAATTCAAATTATAAAAGAAATAAACGCGATTAATGCACAGCCAAAGACTATAATATAATATCAGTATTGAAAAAACTTAAAAAAGGAATAGAAAAATAAAATACAAAGATTTCAATTTTCTATTAATATACGATTTCAAATATTATAAACGGCATTGAGAAAACATCGAAACGGATGAATTGAAGGAGATTTGAATGTTAGTGAAATGGTTTATTTTAGGTGCAACACTAAATATCACTATTCAGTTGACTTGAGTAGAACGAAGTTTTTCGCAATAAACCCGCTGACAGATAAGATAATAGTACGTCCTAGCACTCTGCTATTTGAAAATATCAAACATTGGGGGGGGGGGGTGCTAAGAATGTACTAAACCGAGTTCATCCCTTAGAGTTTTAGGTAAAAAAAATGTTTAAACATAATTCGATTTCTGCAGATCAATTTGAGCGGTTGACTCTGGACAGATTTTGAACTATTTTTTTCTTATAAGTAGAAAGTATAAGTAGATAGTTGTAAATTCAGTTTCAAAGTTGTATTTATTGTAACTCCTATAAGACTTTCTTTTTATCATTTTTATTATTATTATTGTAATTATTATTTCAGGAATAATGCTTTTGTTGAAAAAGTATTATTGATTGAGCTTTCACGCAATGCGTATAATAATATCATCATAACTGTATAAACATTTAAACTATAAATATATAATAGTAAAAAAACAACAAAATAGTAATATAAAGACATGAACACTGAATTGGATAAGCATGGACCGCGTATTGTGTATACTATATAGTTTCTAATACGATGAGTGATGAGTCTATGTGTCCCACATATTATCGTTAAAATCACATCAAATTTTCAAATATTATGATGAATATCAATATTGGTCATTAATTTGACCAGTTCTTGGGCGTGATGAGCGTGATGAGCGTCTTTTTATAAGCGTTTTTTTATTCAAATTTTCAAATATAATGAATATCAAAATTGGTCATTAATTTAAATTTTTAGGAAAAATATTGGAATTGAAGCTGTTCTTGAGATACTTGAGATACACGCCCAAGAACTCAAGTATCTCAAAAACAGCTTCAAATCCAATATTTTTCTGAAAAATTTAAATTAATGACCAATTTTGATATTCATTATATTTGAAAATTTGAATAAAAAAACGTTTACAAAAAGACGCTCATCACGCTCATCACGCTCATCACGCTCATCACGCTCGTCACGCCCAAGAACTCAAGTATCTCAAAAACAGCTTCAAATCCAATATTTTTCTAAAAAATTTAAATTAATGACCAATTTTGATATTCATTATATTTGAAAATTTGAATAAAAAAACGTTTACAAAAAGACGCTCATCACGCTCGTCTCGCTCATCACGCTCAAGAACTCAAGTATCTCAAGAACATCTTCAAATCCAATATTTTTCTGAAAAATTTAAATTAATGACCAATTTTGATATTCATTATATTTGAAAATTTGAATAAAAAAACGCTTATAAAAAGACGCTCATCACGCTCATCACGCCCAAGAACTCAAGTATCTCAAAAACAGCTTCAAATCCAAAATTTTTCTGAAAAATTCAAAAAGGGGGGTGCCAGCGACATGGACCTGTAATTCCGATGTATATGAGATAAATATTTGAGAACTTTTATTTATTTTTTATTAAAAAACAAATGATTGCGTACTAAGTTTGTTTGCCCACAAAGTGCAAATTATACATTATTTTACGCTATATAAATATTATTTAAATTTGAGAATTGATTCACGATTATTTTAAAAAATATCTTGTTTGTTTCATCAGTAACACAATATAATTTTTTATGAGATCTGTATTGGCTGTATTTTTGATTTTGTTATAAATGCACAATAATATATAGGTACATCAAAAAATATTGAATAAAATGAAATAATTATAATTTTTTCAATTACAGTCAATAATGTATCGATTTACGGGTATTTAAATAAATAAAATATTTAACGAAAAAATCGTAATAATTGTATATTTATATTTTTTTATCGCATATTTAACTGCATATTTTTAATTATTTAATATAATATTACGCCTTGCCCGAGTTGTAGTAATTGTTAATCATAATAATAATAATAGTATAATCTATTAGACTTTGCAATAATATTGTAGTGCAACTTGAGGGGTTTTGTGATCGCCGGTGGTGGCTTTCGATCGCCATTCAACGGAGGGCGTCGAATAAAAAATGTATTTTTACCGAACTTTATCTATAAAACGCTTCTTTTTTTTTAAAAAAGTTTAATTTTTATTTTACGAAAAATTCCAACAACACGGTCGCTTTTGCCGCTCTTGTCAGCCTGACACGCCTAATTCACCCGGTCTTTATTTAGCTTTATTTAACAAACTTTCGAGTCATGCAGATCAGCGTGTTCTTTTGAAGTATTCATTTAAAATGATATAAATAATAAACGATTTGCAGTGGCTAAAATCCAAATCAACACAACGTCGTTCCTCAAACACAATAATAATTAATAATAATATCGTGCGGACTAGCGCTGATGTATTGTTGAATATTTTTTTGATTATTGATATACAATTTATAATCGACTAGACGAAAAAGCGGATAAAACATCATCTGATTATAGCATATATTATAAATAATTAAAGCTTTTAATTATTATTATTGTGCTCTATGTAATATTACGATTTTTCTTTGAACACGCGATGGACTTTCATAATGATAATAATATATTAAACCCGACTCAATATTATTATAAAGTGAGACATTTAACTGCAGCACTCGGCAATATTAAAAACGAATTAAAAATATGTCTTTAAATATAAAATATGTTTTATCGAGACAAATCCATAATGATTAATTAAAAAACGATAGGTACATACTTACTTTAACATGAATATAGTGGCACGGACATGACGTGTGATATATTAAGTACAATGTATATTTTCAGTACTTGTCTTATACTCATCAAGGTTCATAACTTAATGTTCTAAAAAGTACTCAAATATGCGCATACATATGAGGTTAAAAAAACATCAAAATATGCGGTATAATATGCAGTAAAAATTTGGAAAATATGCAAAAATATGCATTTTTTTTAATACACATTACATACAAAATTTAAAAATTTAAATTAGTTACCCGAGAAAAAAATCAAAAATAATGAATGAAAACGACCTAATGGTTAAGCTTAATTGTCTACAAATTACTTACGATTACCTATACAGTTTATTTATATCATGGTAGAAAATAATATTAATGCAGTGGTAAATTTGGATAAAAGTAAATACCGATCGGCTGTTATTATTACGAGTTCTCAGTACTGTAGAGATTAGGTGTATATCGGAATTTCGGTATAGTATAATTCAAAATATAGACAATGTGTGGTGGCTCTTTGTTTTTAAAATTTTTTAAATCGATGATTTACTAACATAATATGCATTTATATGCTTAAAATCTTTAAATATGCAAAATCGTGTAAGATTAGTCAAATATGCAAAAATATGCAACATCAATTTTTGTATTTGGATTGTAGAACCCTGCTCATCGTGCTTCATAAACCAGCCTGCACCACGTGGCCGAAATCGATTAAGAATATAACCTCCCCTTCCACACACGAGTCTTATCTACTACTGTGGCTACATAGTAATATATGCACTATTCGCACATATATTTCCATTGAAAAAGGTGAAAACACGAAATCCGAAAAATGTCTAATAAAATTCAAATCAAATTATTTGAATTTGATTGACTTCCTTTATGAAAAAAAAAAAAAATTATTTGATAATATAGAGCGAACGCGATAAGAGTAGAAAAATCTCGTGATAGAGAAACACATATGTTATAGAGTGATCTATATTTTGACAGGTTTCGGAGTCGTAATTTTCGGAGTACTTACAGTGTGTTTGAATGCTAAGATCATAATAAATTCAAATAAAAAAATAACACAACGTTGATATTATTATTTGTATTAGTGTGGGCGTAATATTATTTTGTCGATGTTTTTTACACAAACGAATTCGTCCGTTTTTATTGCAAAGGCCTTTTATGTAGGTACTTGCATAATATTATATATTATTACATCAAAAATGTAATATTTATAATAATATTATTATGTGGTACCATATAATCTATAAATGCACGTTGTACGGCAAAAAATATATGAAAATATTATTAATCTACTCTGAGCGGCCGAGCTCGTTTTGTTTATAGTTTAATTTTTAGTTCCTTAATATTATTATTGCGTGAACAACAAGCCAATTTAAAGCCATTCATTAAAAAAAACACATTTTTTGTTTTTAATTTACACGTTTTACATTCGACTTGTTCAGCATAATATAGCAGCGATATTGAATTTCAAAATATTATATATGAATATACTAAAATGCTCGATAATTTTGTTTAACGTTTTAAAAAGCGCGTTATTTCCGCGAACGCTTGTACAAATAAAAACGTCCGAGCTCGTTATACCTAGTGATATTTCAATGACATAAAAATAATGAAAACGAAAGCGAACTGGTCGTTATCCAATAAATACACCGTGATAGTAGGCATAATAGAGTGAAAAAAAAATAAAATATAATTCAGAAAAATTATTACAGAAAAAAAGACCCATACACGCTTACACGCCCCGTCAGACGAAATAAAATACACTAAACATATTATAATATATCCAAGTCAAACGAGTGAATAATTAAAATTATTTATAATACTCTGTCGTGTCGTATGCATTTATATACATATATTATATTATTTAATTTATAACTGATTTATGTGCGGTGAACGACTACAACAGTGCATCGGTATCGCGGCGCGCTCGACAAAACATTAATCGCGAAAAGCGCGAAAAACAATCGAATCGAATCCGTTTTCGTGATTGTATAATAATTATAAAATGTGTTTCGCATAATTCGTGTGTAATATTTAAAATAATGCAAATCGGTTTGGTTTTGAATCGATTCCGACAACGACCGCGAAGCCACTTCAAAATTGAAAACGTTTTTCCATAATATATACACGACGTTTTCCACCAGTCACACTACACGCGTATGTGTATTACAGATAATAATAATAATAATTAGGGCTCGGATTTTGTAGCAAATTCTTCTTTTGAGAAGGGAGTGTGATAGAAAGATTATATTCTTATAGATAAATGCGTTTTGAATCGTTCTGATTTAAATGAAGTAAACCTTTTTTTGCTTTTTATTGCTTTTCCCCCTATTTGGTTCTTTTTTATTAATTTTTACATATTTTTATTGAAAATTTAACTTATTTCTATGTATATTATACTTGGACTATATTATTATTACCAGAAATTATAAAACCAGTGAATAAACCAGTAATAAATATATGACTGATAAAATAATACTATCGTTATTGTCCCGAAATTGTATAGTTTTATCTACAATTATCTATAGTGTTGTATTTACGGCTAGAGGAAAGGGAAAATTATCTGAATTATATCTGCTGTCATTTTCTATCTATACAAATATATTAGCACCCAATAGAATGAGTTTTAACGAAAGTAACTTGACCAATTAATAATATGTGGTTGTAAACTCTTTTTTTTAATATTTAATTTTATGTGTAATTGAAATTTGTTTTCTAATATTAAATATAATAAATGCATTGTTTGGCTTTTTTGGCTACTTAAAATGTTTTTTTAAGGATTTATTTTGCTACAAAGTCCGAGGCTTCATAATTATAATGTACAATATTATTGCGCATAAGCTGGTTCTTATATTATTATTATTTGGCGCTGTATGTCCATTGCCAATTCGGTTGGCAATTATATTGTTAGTTATAAATTATAATATTGTACTTACAATTTTTAATTATATAATATATTCTTGGTAAATCAGTCACATACCAGTATGGACAAATAATCATTATGTTATCAATTATGTAAATAACGTGTTCAACATTTTGTAGTAATTTGAAAGAAAAAAAAAATGTCGAACAAAACGTTTGTTGTTTACTATTATTATTATTTTTTTTCTTGCATGCTAGGATTTCACTTTTTAGAAGTGTTAAATGTAATTTTATGTTCCTAGTATATTATAGCCTAGCGTAATTAGTTCTTCTCTCTTTTTTTTCTCTATTTTCTTCTCAATGTCAAGTAAAATTGTATTCTGTCTTATATTGTACCGTTGGGCTCACGCTCGTTTATTAATTAAATAAAGAAATAATAATTTTATAGTCGATTTTCGTATATTATTACTATTATTATTATTATGCGTTTTACAATATATATATGTCGAGAGTTCGGCACAGCGGTAACCGCCGTTGCCAAGCCAAGCCAAATAATAATAATAATAATACATTACGACGGAATAACGGTTATCAAAATAATTATGTACATTATAATATTATTATTAGAATGTTCCTACATAATATTATTATTATTATAAACGCAGCATAAAAGGTCAAACTCGACTACTGAAATATTATGAAGAAAAAAAACTATAATAATATAATAGGTACCTACGCCTTTGATATATATATATTTTTTTTTTTACGAAAATATAAGTCCACGGTAAATAATCAACGAACGTTTTGGCGGCGCGGGCGGCGGCGTCCATTTTGAACGAGGATTCTACGTCATTACGCTCGTGCCAAACGGAGATCAAACGGAGCCCCGCGGCCGCAATCTCAGCATCCGCCGCCGCCGCCGCCGCCGCCGAACGTTTATTATCATCGTAAATACTTGCGGGGGAAAATTCCGAGTTTTCGAGTACGTTTTTACTTTTTCTTCCACTGCGGCCGCGATTGCAGGTCACATATTTTACTGGCGAGGAGGTGTCTACACGCCGACTTCTACTTTGACATTGTTTTCGTATCCGTCGCCCGTGTAGTTGCTAGTAATTAGAAGACGTACGCGTTCCCCTCCCCCCAGCCACCCATTTGTCAATTGTTGCGAATTGTATTTTGCCAATAATTAGAGGCAGTACGTTATTTGTTTGACCCGAATCCGAATTTGTTTGACGTCGTCGGGTGTCCCGGAAAATTCGATTGGCCCCCGGGGGGCCGGGGAAACGTTTCCAGTGTCGAACAAATTCTGATTCGGGTCAAACAAATTCAAACAAATATTGCTTACTAGTAGGATAAAATAGCCGATTCTGAAACACTGAACCTTTGAACCTTTGAACCTCTGCACCTTCTGAACCTCTGACCCTTCTGATTTCTGAACCCCCGGTCGCGCACGTGTACGACATAAATATTATCATATTGCCGTTTTCTTGTTATCTCTTATCATATTACCGGTATCACTATTACGTTATCAGTTATCATATATTATATTTTATCAAAGATTACTATATTACACGGTCTTATATACGACCGTCGTATATAAGACCGTGCTATATTATATTAACACAGTTGAAAAAACTGTAAAATAACTGACCAGGATTCGACCCGATCGTCTCGCATCCCTGACGAATGTTCTACCACTAGGCCACCCCGACTACTAGTGCACTTAGCGTTATTTTCACCTATCTAAGACAAGCATGTATTTTATCTCCCGCACACACATACATACATATTATATATCAATTTTCCGAACTTCTGAACTTTCTGAATCTTTTGAACCGATTGAAAGAGCAAACCATCTGCTCGCACGACCATTGGTCATTTGTACTAGCGCGTGCGCACATTCACTGAAAAATGCAATAAAATGTCCCCACCTATTTTACTGATAGGGGCTACTGGCTGAAAGAACTGGCAGTCGTCCTTAGTCCGCCTAATACCTTAAACCGTTGTACAAGTGTATTTATCGTTCGCTCTGTCTTTAAAAATGTTTTGTGAGTTTTATTATAAAGTGATGTTTAAACATGGCTGGTTCAATCGAAGACAACGCGGTGTTATACAAGAAGAAGACTTTTACTTATGTGCCACCTACACCACCGACCGAACTAATCGAATCCACAAGCTACACAATCGACTTTGCAGCTCGCAAGTTTGTACACATCGGTTTTGACCCGACTGAAAATTTCCAAGTCACTATTCATTTATTAACCTCATCACGCGATTTTAAAATATCACCGGATTTTCTAACACGTATATTCTCTATGATGGGGCATATCTTATCATTCATATTAGATACGGTCCAGAAGTACAGTCGCATCATATTTCTTGAGACAGAATTTCATAAAATATCCAGTATGGTGTATGGCGGGGAAAATGTACTACCTGTTCGGCCTTTCTGGCATTTAAATGTGCCGCGTTACAGGTTCATCATTCAGCGATGATCGCAACCGGTCATTTACTGATGTTGGTAACCCTGCCGCCGCAACCGTTACCCCGGTTTGGGTAACGACGCGGAAGATGCCGCCACCGGCGTTGCTACGCGCCCTGTGCATGCGCGTTCCGGCTCGTTTTGTCGTTCACGAACCGTCGTTGCTCCACGACGTTGCTCGTCGTCCATTTTGCTCATATTTTCGTACCCGACGTTGTTGCTCGTCGTCCAGGTCGTTTTAACTCAACGTCCGTAGTACTTGATCGTGTGTGTTAGCTAACACGTGTTATCTGAAGATCGTATTGCAGCTCCGCAGTTAATCGTTTTATGCGTTTATGCACAATAAACGTGCTTTCATAATAATCAGTTGTGATTATTATTATTATTATTGACAGTGCAGTCAGTAGCTCAGCAGTCTACAACTCACCTCAAGACTTCGTCATCTTCTAGCAGCTCAGCTCAAGACATCGGTAGCTCACCGGAGCGGTGATCCCCGCCCCTTACCGTCCTCCAATATTGTTTATATATTGATATATCTATTTAGTTGTTCAACAATACATATAACATGTCAATCTAATTAACAAGTGTTTATATATCATTTAATCTGAACCCCTCACATAAGTCCCGAGAACTAAGCGTCCAACGTACGCCCATCATAAGGCCCGTTGGCGCAACACTAGTGATTGAGTCAAAAAATTAGGACGGATGCAAAGTATTGTTAAATCGGGCGGACCTTGTACGACTTCAATATCTTGAATGTTGTATTTTCGAAAGTATTGAGCGAAAATGTATACACTGCAACATTAACATTCCACAGTTCGACGATTTCGCGATGTACTTACACGAGAAATGTGCTCGCCTTAAACCACCACCGCAAAATTTGGAAGATATGATAATATTCATCAAAAACGTGCAAGACGATAGAAGATGTTAGATTTACCATGGCCCAGAGACCAGAGTACCTTCTGGATATAATACATTAATAACAGGTGAAATTATGAACACAACGACCCTCATCAAAATGGATGTGATTAGGGAGATGGCGGCTACAACGACGTTCTCATCCAGCATATGATGAAGTATGAAGAAGAAGAAGGATGCCCAAAAGACGGAGCTGATGACCTTTTGAATATTCATATGGATGAATATGAATGTTGTGGAGATTTTCTTATTTTTTTCAAACTATATTAATATTTATATAAAAATAATATTTTGTATTATTATTTTTATTATTTTTTAAATATCATATACTATATTTTCAAACCATATTAATACATATATATTTTATATACTATATACTATATATATATTGTTAACTAACTAAATAGTAGTAATTGTTAAAGAAACATATGCTCACATTTCTATAATATCATATGTATAAAGATTATACAAGTCCTAGGCACATGCTAATATGTTTTGGTCAGGTGAGTGATAACGGTAATATGATAAGTGATAAAATAACATTAAGTACATAAGTGGTAAAGCATTCGCCGGGAAGGCTAAAGACTCGGGTTCGGATCCCGGTCAGTTATTTTGCAGTTTTTTCAACTATGTTAATATATGAGTAATCTTTGATAAAATATAATATATGATAACTGATAACGTAATAATGATACCGGTAATATGATAAGAGATAATAGGAAAACTGCAATATGATAATATATGTCATACTTGTGAGCGGCCGAGGGGGGGGGGTCAGAGATTCAGAAGGTGCAGGGGTTCAGTGTTTCAGAATCGGCTATTTTATCCTACTCTTACTTCTAATTATTGACAAAATAAAATTCGCGAAAAATGGGGGGGGGGAGGGGGGCTGTGAAAACGTACTTTAATATTAGGAGTCGTCTGGGATCGAAAATCGAAGATCCTTTGAATTTGAAAATTTAAAAATGCATATTATCATAAATTGTAATCAAGATAATTAATCATTTTTTTATTTTGCTTTAGTTACCTACTTATATTTTATAACTTTTAATACCTTTTTTTATAATTTTATTATATTATTTAAAATTTTAAAGTATAATTTGTTTCATTAGGAACTCATATATGGATATATTATATAATTAAAATATATTAATAAATAATCATATTAGTAAAATACATATTCTTTGTTTTTAGTACCTATTTTGGTTTCATAAATACATATAAATCCGAGCCCTATTTATAATATTATATTAAACAATGACCGTATAGCACAAAACAAATAATAGTCACTAAAAAATAATAAAACGAACAAATACAATTTAAAAAAAATTCACAATTTTAAATGGCAAACGCATTGTATATTTAATGATTTCATTTTTTTCTACCGATTTCAAAATGTTGGCGGTAGACCTATTCTAAGTCCGCGGAACACCGGTTAAGACCACTGGTCTAAATATGCTATCATGCGTATATTAAATCAATCTAAAAAATACTGGATAAGTCGCTTTGCTGACGAGTGTACTTACTGCTCGTTCTTGAGTTGTAGGTCATGATGATAGTGTTCGTTTTAAATTCAACGCTAAATCACAATGTATATACGAAAAATGATACTGATATTTTGTTCCATATTTATGTTATCGTTAGTAATGTATATACATTATACTTCCATTACTAAAACGATAGTTTGAATTAATTTTTTTCACAAATAAATCACAGATAATATTGTGTACTAATTATTACATCTAATATTTACTAACTCGACTACTCACAATCAAACATTTTATGATACGGAAATCGGAAAAAACTACAAAATGCTTAGTGTCTATAAACAACAGAAAAAAATCGAAAATATTTTGAATGTTATTATATTATCATGCCTACAAAATTCTAAAGTAAATTTGTTCGTAAGAAATGGAAGTCTCACGAAGTTATTCATTTTTGAATTACAACAACACAATCGATTTGGCGTTAACATTTTAAATTTCTTTCTTAACCAATTTTTTTTTTGGTTTTTATATTTATTTTGAAAAGTTTTATTCTTTCAAAGTATAACGAATAGATTCAATTTTCCACCAGAAACTACACTCGAAGTTGATGATTGAAGTATTTTTATAAAAATAGTCTCCAGACACAATAAAAAATAAATTAAAACACACACACATCATTGTAAAACCAATACATCCATCTCCACGCTCAGAATCTGGAACTCATATACAGTGAAATCTCTCTTAACGGACCCCTCTAATTAGCGGACACTTCTCAATAACGGACAACATTTCCAGTCCCAGCATAGTCCCGTTGAAAATAATGGATAATGGTCCTCTAAATACCGGGCACCTCTGAATAAGGGACGCGGACAGGTTTAGGTAGTCCGAAGTGTTTAAATATATCTAAATAACGGACAGCTATCTAAGAAATACGAACTTATTGTGTATACAATACAATATGTACTATGACAATATTATTATATTACCGATAAAGACATTTATCTAAATTGTTATTTAATGAATACGATAAGGTATGACTCCAGTTTAATTTTGAGAAAATTGCGATACAAGAAAAAAAGCAAACTAAAATTTCAGATTTTTTTTACAATAAGTAATTTTGTATGATATATTTTGTTAAATACATACATATTATTTTATTCATTTTTCCCAATAGCAGATAATTTTGTCGGTCCCTTGAGTGTCCGCTATTCAGAGGTTTTACTGTATATAGGTATGTCTGAGGCTAAAAAAAGTCCGACTGTGGCTAAACATTTTTTTTTTTTAAAACATCACTATATTCTAGAGATTTAAACAGTTATTTGAAATAGTATAATATTATTTCGTGTACTGCCAGTAGGTTGTATCATAAAGTTTTAATATTTTTGATCATGTTATATAATATTTATATATTATAAATAGCTAGTATAGAAACAAGACGCGTATTACTCGCGCGTATATACCATAATATATATTGTGTTACTATGCCAACAAATATTTGACTGTTGATTCAACCCGTACAATTTAATATATATTTTGTGAAACGTAATGGTATGTTTTTCGGTCTGCGGCGCTACACGAGTCTGCACACGATGAAGTTTATTTGTAAAACCACGTTTACCTTTGCAGCAGCGTCGTCGTCATGTAAATATTATATTTACCTGACTTAACCTAGGCCAAGTCTGGGAATGACGTCCTTTGTGATGGTTTCAATTCCATACACACGAACACACACACACACACACACACACAATATACGTAGGTATACCTACGACTCCTTTGTTGCGGCGGCGTCCTAATCAGTGTTCGGAATCATTTATACAATACAAATGGATGTTTTATGGGTTTAAAAACCAAATAATACGAAACGATTTATTACGAAACTATATAATATAGGTACAGACGGCATGATTTCGGTGTCTTAAACAATAACCGCCGATCGTATATACGATCAACCGTATTTTAATTAATAGAAACCAATCGTCGTGTACCTACTAATATTGTTTGATCAAAGACTATTTGTTAGCCACCAACATAATTTCATATAAGCTATATTATGATAATACGGTTTAATTATTTTTACTTATTAGTAATAAATCGGGTTCTCAAGTCGAGATATTATAATTAATATGTTTTTCGTTTGTTTTATTGAAGTCGGTGATAATATCGAAAAACGTGTCTTTTACAAAACAAACATGATTTTATCTTAAACCGTGCAGAACGCAACGCTCGCGCTGCATTATCAACCAATAATAATAATAATAATAATTATGAACACATAAGTTACAACCATAGACTTGACGTACCTACTATTGTTCCTCCACCGAGTGAAAATGTATTTGTGATTTAACAATTTTCTTACATTTGCAACGCACTTATAAGTTATACTTTGTCTACAACAACACAATATTTTCAAAGTGTTTTTAAACACCATTTTATTCGAAAAATTCGTTGTACCAAATAATACACTTATTGTGTATAATATGTACCTCGCTAACTCGGTTTACCGACACATTGTTGATTGTAATATTTCTGACCGTGGTATGATAATAATATGATTATAATATTTATATTATACATTATTAACAGTGGTTTTTTACCTAGGAGATTATACTCAATAATAATATCAATTTTACATTTCACATAAAATATTTTCACCAATTCTAAATTATTAGTATACCTACACATAATCCTAGGTACAATTATGGCTAAGCGGTTATTTTATATAATCGATAGTTATAATCGATATTCAATTATTCAATTATTAATCGAGAAGTCGATTATTTGATTATTAAGAAGTTTAAGAATTTTTTATTCATTTTCTCAGTTTTATCATCCTATATTTCTATCACTTGTAATTATAACATTAACTATATTTATAATTGATGTATCGATTAAAACCAATTACAATTTGGAAGTATCCGCATCGGCTGCCGTTTGTCCGTTTCGGCTCCCTCCTTTCACTTGAAGGTGGCCGTATCGGCACCGACCCGATGCCAGTGGTATATGGACGTATCGGCTCCCAATCAACAACATTTTCCTTCCCATTTACAGGCTGAGGACTGGCTACGGTGAGAAGAAAATATTCTCTGTAATCATGGTTAAAAATGTTGTTGGCGTTAAAAATAAAAAATTGTGGTTTGAACTCGAATGAAACTTTTTTTACTTATTCCGCTCTGGTTATTTTTCCTTCTTTAAATTCACACACTACACTTCGCAATTTTTATATTTTTATAATTTTATATAACTGACAATAATATATGCTTAGACGCACTACACTTCGCAATAAAACGAGAACTAACAGCAGATAATAATTTGTAATTTTCTTTTAACTGTATATATTATGCGATTAACTAGCTATCAAAAAAAAAAAAAATCGTTATAGAAACCGGACGCAATACGGCCATTCAACGGACGGCAAGGAATAACAACGACCCGGAGCCGACACGGTATCATCCTACAATATTTATAAGTATCGATTATAATGGATTATAATTTATTAACTGATAATAACCGATATAATTTTCTACATATCGATAATTTGGAAATAAAATAACCGCGCAGTCCTATAGGTACAATATGTATACTTGGCACACACGCTAACCTAATACCTGCTATAACTATTGTCGTTGGCACAATATAATATTATGTTTCGAAAACGGAATCGATCTGCGATATCGATGTGATTATATTGTGTATATTATATAAAAAGAAAATACGTACTCAAATAATTATCACGATTTTCGATTTTTTGCCTAACCCAACCCCTTACGCGAAAATCCGAGAAACTACAAAATATAATATTGTTTCGTCGAAAAAATCAGAAAAGTCAAAAACGGAAACGTCCTCTTTTACGACTCTACAATATTATACACAGCCCTCTGCTGCTGTTTATCAGAAACGATTATTTATTTGTGTTTTTTTCCTTCGAAATTACACTCCGCTCCTTTCGAATTTCTGCCGCAGTCGTATTATACGTTTTCGTACGACGGCGTGTATAATATATATACATACAATATAATATATTATATTATATAGTCGTGTTTTGGTTTTCCCCCCTCCTGCGCACGTGTCGCGCGTAGTCTGAACGAAAGATTTTCGGCGATAATGAAATCGAGACTTTTAACTTTCATATATAATAATAATAATAATAAAACGGCGTCGATTATACCCCGCGATAGGGAAAACTTTCGGGATTTCTACTAAACGAGCAGCACCGGCGGGGGAGGCGAAGAAACAAATGTTACTAAATACTTCTCCCTCTCCCCTTTCGGCCCGTCGCGCTTGCGCGGGCTCACTCGTAGTACAATATATATATAAAAATACGCACTGTACGCGAGACGACTATACCGCTGCACTATATATATACACCGCTAAACTACACTGCATCGGTCTCCTCACACAGCAGCAGCAGCAGCAGCAGCGCTGTCCCGGGAAAGCGTCTGGAAAACGTTTCGCCTGACGATTAAGTTTCCGGGCAATATGTACGCGGACAGAAGTCGAGTATACTCGGCGACGGCGGCGGCGATGGTTTTGATACGCGCGGGGCAACAGATGTCCCACCGCACATTCGGTTTTGATAGCGTTTCGCGTGCGGCCGCGAAAACTTCTTAATGAAATTTTCATAATAAACGGCGGCGGGTCCCCCAGTGTGTTTTTTACTGGCGCGCGAGGCGGCGGTGGAGGCCGCGGTGGAGGCGGCGCCCTTTGGAAAGGACGAAAACTTAAAAAATAATATATATTTTATACACACCTATATATATATATAATATGTGTGTGTGAAATGAAATACGCCCCCCACCCCCGCTCTCCGCGCCGCCACAAATATCCATAATACATAATATATTATACTACGAAATATCGTTGAAAAAATATATAATGTATCGTAAAAAATCCGGTTACAGTTAATTAGTTTTTTTTTAGATAGAATCGATTGGGGACCAAAGTTTTTTGTGTTCATTAGAACCCTGACCACGACGACAACGTGGCCGTCGGAATTCGGCTATAGTTTATAATGCCAACAATTAAGTCACGATATAATATTGATATTATACTTACGAAAAATATCATGCCATCGATATATAAATAATATCTTTAGTCTACACGAAAGGTGAGATCCAGTCGGGTAAGGCATATTCGGTGTCTTACGATGATTTATTTAAAAAATATTTATTAATTATTATATTGTGAATCGATCCCGGCAGTCTTGTAAAGTATATCAATACAATTTAAAAACATTATTCTGTTATAATTTTTTTTATTTATAATAAATATAAATTAGAAACACAATAATTATTGTTAGTTTAAAACACATTTTTTTTTTACAATAATTTATAAGTTAAAATGTCAATAAAAGAAATAAATCAATACATTTTAAGTAAAAAAAAAAAAAAATCTATAATTGGAAAAAAAAATTGACGTTGGATACACACAAATTTAAAATAATATATACATAAAGGGAATAACATTCCTATGTATCTATTTAGAATTGGCATTTTATACTAGGTAATAATAAGCTATTAAGGATAAATACCAATAATTGGTTTTTTATATAAAATTAATTTCATTTTTTTGGTGAAAAAACTTCCTAAAACGGGTAGGTACCGCTACTGGTTAAATAAAAAAAGAATTTTTAAATTATATAACTCTCTATTGAAATACCAAGAAATACTAAGAAATACTTATTTTGAGTGGTCGGAAAACATTTTCTGAATAACTATTTATTCCGTATTCGAATATTTATGCTGGGTTATTCTGCACGGTATTTATTAAAAAATATATATTATGTGTACGACTATTCTACAAAATACGAAAAGGAAATGTTTTTCCTTAACATGTCTGTAACAAACCTGTCCACGCCAGTTGTACAGTCTGATTTGTTCAAATTCAATGTAAGTACAAAATGATAATCGAAATCCACAAAATCAAAACCCTGAGAAATCTTGAAAGTATAATTTTCGTTTCATTTTAAGATATCAATTTGAATCATAAATCATACAATAATACATTCAAATTTTTACGCTGCGATTTTACTGGACAATTATTTTTCACGAGTATCAAAACTCAATATTTCACATTATTATTACGACATATATATATATTAAATACACATACGTTCTTTGTATAATAATCATTAAAACTGATACGTTAAAATTGTGTACAGAATACTCGGTATGTACCAAACTAGTATAACTATATAGGTGTATCTCAAAAACCAAGGAAATGATTACAAATATTATCAAGTACAAAATATATTATCATGTTATCAGCTTATGTCCCGTTCAAAATAGAATTTTATTTAATTTTTGAAAATATTGAGTACTAAATTACGTATAAATAATTATTATTATTAATCGTTTGCAACATGTGCGGTAAAACGCAGCATAAAATATGATGCATAATGACCCCATTGTTGGAATAATGAGATATTTGAATATTTCATATATTTTAAATGACGTATACAATTACGATACCGTCAAAAGCTCAAACTAAATAACAACAACAAAATACCACTTCATTACCGTACAGACAGAATATTATACTTTATACTATTAAATAACGAGACATTGGATATATTGGATCTAAATAATAATATCCAAACTAGTCAAAGTATAATATCATCCGTCTAATCAGGGCCGGCCCTAGTGATTTTTTATACGTTAGCAAAACCTAATTCGGCCGCCCCTTTTATCATAATGATATCAAAAATTGCCACCTGTTTAACCCAAGTATTCTAGTAGACTTGTGCCTACGTCTCCTACGCCTTAAGCCGCCCCTGCGTCTAATACAAGCCTGATAGTCTGGAATTGATAATTCATCGCCTCGGTGGTTGTTGCCGTCGCGCGTCGTAAAGCTATTGTGCCCCGCGGTACGTGTGGTACAAACGGCAGTCATCGAACTTGCAAAAATCCATTTAATTTAAAACCTGCACATGTGTAAGTATTATCATTTCACTCAAATCCTCTGTTGCGAATAACACGTCTTCCTTCTCCCTGAAAACTATCAAAACATCCACTGCCTTATCAGAAAAAAAAAACTAGTCCAGAGACGTTTTATCTCAAAAGTATAGCAAACTTTTCTGATGTCTCCTTTTAACTCGGGTTTCATGTCGATTGTACTATAATATTATCCTATTGTTCGTGTTTAACAGGCTGTAATTTATTTTTATAAAATTAAAATTCCATCGCAGAACTAGACGAATAAAGTGCCTGTATCACATAATAAGATAATTTTATGATGCGCAGTATATTATAATGAACGGAACCGTTTTCGGCCAAAATGAACCTTTCCCTTTTCGGATAGTTCACTTTTCGGCCATTCTGGAATGTCTGTTTTCGGGTCAGTATACTATTTTAAGTCACAAATTAAAAATATTTTTATTAAAATTTATTTTAAAACCACATATTATGTCAAGTGAAAAATATAAAGTTACATTATAATACTTCAATTTACACGAAAAAAAAAGTATAGGGATATTTAATTTTTTTTCGTGTACAGTGATATAATGTAATTTTATATTTTTATATTTTTTACACGACTTAATATGTGATTTTAAAACAAATTGTAATAATTATACTTTAAATTGGTGATCAAAATAGTGTACTAGCCGTACACGGACATTCCAGAATGTCCGAAAAGCGAACTGGCCGAAAAGGTTAAAGTGCATTTTGGCCGAAAGGTGTCCCGCCCATTATAATTGCATATCGTAATATCGAAGATGTGTATTATCGATTCGTATCATAATATTATTTGAACGTTTTAACAATAAGTGTTCGTATATTATATACCTACGACACGTGTTATGATAAGTCACACGGCGTTATAATATTCATTACCTCTATACCGGCCTATAGGTACTGCAGGTTGACGTACTTTTAACGGGCGTTCCGATTTTCCGCAAAAATCGAACTTTTCGTTTTCTGTTAAGTCCGTTTACCACAAGTATATAGTTTAGAGTTTTTTTTAAATTTTAGTAATCCACGCTATAAAAAAAAAATATGTGGAACTGTTGATAATGATCAATGGTGGCAATGGTGGCAACGATTTTAAAAATAGCTTTCATCTTAACTACAATGATTAAAGGTAATCGACTATTCATTAAAAATATTTAAAAAAAAGAAAACAATATACTTACAATTTGATTAAACATAGAGTATTTGATATTATTATTAGTTATTACAAAAATACATATAACTAGGTATATAAATACATAAAATAAATAGTTAATTTTAATTGTATTCACATAAAAACCGTTATAGAAGTGGGAGCTTGATAAAATAATTAAATACAATTTTAATTAATAAAACCATAACTCTATTATCTTAACTGTCACTTATATTGAAAAGATAATCTTTCCTCTCTTTCCTATTAATGGAGAAAAGGAATCGATTGTGAAAATATCATCTACGTGATAATAAACATACTCTTAAAATAAGGTGTTACCAAAATTCTAAAAACCGAAATTTGTTGTGTCGGAAAACGGAAACATAATATATGACTATAACACTGGCGATAAACGGAAAGGTCGATTTTGGCGGAAAACGGCGACGCTTCTTCAACAATATAACGAAAGACACTCGCTATTGTTTTTAAACTTAAAAGAATTAAAAATATGCGCTGTAATTTCTAAAACTTTTAAAATTATAACGATAGGAAAGAATGGTGCGATTTAATAAAATTACAAAATAACTATAGATTTTCATTGATTTAAAAATAATATCATAATTTGAAAAAAATCTGATGGCTAATGTCAGTACTTTTTTTTTCAAAATAACTATAGTGCGCCTAGCTTCGTTCTGAACGGCTGCTGTGTATGACCAGTGTATAATGGCAGTGGTTCTTAACCTTTTTCAAATGACCGAAAACTTGACATTTTTTTTATGATTTCCACGGAGCACAGACGTAAAGTAAAACAGTATTTGTGTATACGTATTCAAATTGAATAACATATTAAACATTGCATATACAGACAAAAAAAATTATTAGTCACTAAAAAAGAATAAAATGTATTACTTAATATTTGCTGATTTAAATATTACTTTATGGATTTTTTTTACAGATTTTAAAATTTTGCAGAACACTTTCTCCAAGTCCACGGAACACCGGAACCACTTCCGTAAGATATCGTTTGATCTAGGTAAACGTTTCGCCCCTTTTGGGGTGAAGTGGTGCGCGGGTGCGGTACAGCTTCGTCTTTAAAATAACAACACTAATACGTCATCAGCTGCTGTGCAGTTTCGCGTGTCCGGCGGCGGCGGCGGTCGTATAATTAAATTTCGAATCGGCGGCGGCGGGGCTGACGAACGACGGGCGACCCCGACAGAGATTTTCGAAGCCTCGGCGAGGCCCCTTATATTATTATTATTATTTGTTTTTAAGAGTAAAATCAATTTCGACGCCGAAATCGGAGGCGGCTGCTGCGGGACGGACGCGCGAGAGTTTCCGCTCGTGCGGCGCCAGTCTCGACGCACGCACACGCGACTCCGAAGCTTTTAAATTCGTGTAAACATGAGTTTTCGTTTAGCCGTTGCCGAACATCGTCGGTCCTGTACACACACACACACACACACACACACACACACACACACACACACACAATAAGACTGCTCGTCCTCTCCGCTCGTTATTCTTGAAAAATAGTCGCGTGCATATACTTTTCCGGGTTATTTGCGGACGAACCTGAGGAAGTCCAACGATTTTCCGAACCCTATATTATTGTGTCATCGTCGGTAAACGAAACGACGTCTAAAAACGAAAAGACGTTTAAACTCGCTGTCCGATCACGCTCACGACAGTTGTAGTTTTCCTTATCTCGCTGCACTTAAACACACTTCAACACACCTACACACATATTTTATGACATAATATATCATCATAATATGGTGACACTATAGTGGTCTAGTCGACTAGGAGAGTTGGGGGCGAGTTGGGAGTTGGGGGGCGAGAGGTCGTTACCCTCTCCCACCCTCGAAATATGTGAGATTTTTTTTACGAGTTCTACGCGGTGTGCGTAATAGGTATAAACTTGTATAATTTGTACAGCGATTTGAAACATATATATATATATATATATATAATATGTATAGTTGTAACACATAAAGAACTTATATTTATTTTGATATGAGCCTACCTTTTTTTGACCAAAATGCATTGTCCATAATTGAAAATAAAATAATAAGAAGCAGTATATTAATTATGCCCAGTACTATAATATTTTATAGAAATTTAAACTTACACGAGTACTTTCTCTATTTTTTGTATTATAACTTATTTGACACACACACATACACTGGTGACCTTAAGTATATTACGCGTACATTTAACAGCGATTTAATTAAAAACTTCTGTTTAAAATAATTGTAGTTCATTTATAAATTTTTTTGAAGATACGTCGATAACAAATATTTTTGCGTCCAGTTAAATAATGATCATAATATATTAACATTAGCTATTAAAATATACAAACCATAAAGACTTTTGATAATAATCCTACGAAATGAACATAGTTTACTCGATGGAATGTAATCTTATTTTTCTATGCATTCTATGAAGCGTTAAACAATGTTACATGCATTTTGCTACATCGTCGGTTTGGATTCTGGAGCAGGTGGTTTGTCAAAGAGGCGTTGTTCGCGTACCTATATCGGCTGTATTATCATATTATGCTCTAGTCCAGGGGTCGCCAACCAGTCAATCGCGATCGCCTGGTCGATCTTTCTAGGAATATAGGTCGATCGTTATAAAAATTAATTTTACCATTATCAGTCGATCGCGTAATAAATAATTGGATATTATTTCGGAATTATGATTATTATCATCAAGAAACATTAAATATTTATTCTTTGGAGCTTAACCCTTTTTTTTATTTGCTCATAAAACAAATCTCTTCCTAAACACCTAAATTCTCCTGGATGTCGATCACCTGGGACTAAAAATTTCAAATGTAGCTCACTTGTTTGAAAAGGTTGGCGACCCCTGCTCTAGTCGCAACTGTCGTCGGTGATGGGAAAACGGAATAAATGGTTTTCACCCACTTGCGGTAATGATGAGCCTTGAGGGTTTTTCGAAAGCGCCGTAGTTTTATGACTGACACTGCGTCGTCGTCGGTTTAAAATATATTAATTCACTTGACGCAATGTGATAATATGAACTGCAGGTTCGCTCGCGTTGTTATTTTAACCCACTTAACCCGTCTGAATATCTTAAAAAATGAATACTTAGAACGGTGGTAAGTGCAAGAGTGTAAAATAGTTTAATGTTTGTTAATCTTTTCATTTTAATATTCACTATAAATTGCCATCACCATCTGCAGATTCTTTTTCGGTGATTTTTTAAAATCTCTTTCGATTATCAAACATCGACACTAACCAATCCCGCGGACTATAAACCTTGCAAAGACGAGCGGCTGCAGTGGCATCATTCGAGGGAGTTTAGGTGGGCGTTTTCTCGTGTCAGATTGTAAAAGCAGTCCAATATTGTCGGTCCGGTTGTTGCGATGAAATAACATGATTATATAATTTTTATAATTTTGAGGAAATATAAAATTGTGTAAGCATAACAGTACTTCCTCCTCGTTAACACGAACACGGCGGGACCACAAAATTACCAGTTCGTGTTAAAACAATTCGTGCAAACCGATATTTTTAACACAAAATTTGTTTTTTGGATCGAAAAACCGGCCCGAGTTATCCAATAATTTGTGTTAACCGAGTTCGTGTTAATGAGGGAGTACTGTAGAACACTTTTGACGCGATAATAATATTAATATTCATAGTTTTTTATCTCAAATATTATATAGAAGCAGATACTATGTAATTTAAAAATTCTAAAAACAAAATGATCACAACTCTTAAATTTACCAATGATTTCGAAAAAACGTCTACTACAGAATAAGATACCTATTTAAAATGTTTCGATTTTCAATAAGGTTCCGCGTCTTTTTTGCTACCTATTAAAAGTGAGGCTACTCTTGCCTCATACGCTTATAAAGTTATGGAAGACGGGAATAATTAATGTGTCGAGATAAAAATATAATTAAAATTTAGCTTGGTTCTGTTTTATTTTTTTGGTTTAGCAGTTATATGGGCCGGTAAAAACGTTCGCCTCCTCCCATTAAAAATTAAAACGGTGAGCGAATGCAATTTCAAAATATGTACGCCAACAATAATATGACACTGATACGAGGGAAAAATCGGAATCACGAGGTGGCTGTGTGTGTCGCTCCGCGGGTCGGGTGTTTGCGTTTCACTTTGGCCCGATAGAATGAATATAATAATTATTAAACATATTACATTATAGAGGACGATATTATAATAGTCAGATTGACAGTTTTAAATCGACGGGCAACGGAGGAGAAAGAGGGATTATTATTATGAAACAAATTAAATCGCTTCGCACTCTGTCGAAATGATTGATAATTAGCGGACATTAAATTATTTAATTATTATTATTATTTAATTATTTGATTGGTAGTAATTATGAGTTTAGGAAAAAAAGCAAGTGAATAAAAAGCAAAGAAAAAAAAGCATATTATGGATAAAAAAGCAAATTGAAAAAAAAGCGAATTAAAAATGAGCATAATATGGAAAAGAAAGCAAAATCCAATTATTATTATTAATTTTTTTTTTTTAAATCAGTAGGTATATATTATTTACTATTATAGGTATAAATTATTACAAATATTTAGGTTTAAAATATTTCAAATCAAACTAATTAATTAATCAAATATATTATGTATATAATATTAAAATATGTGGCCATTAAAAATTTAAAACAAACTTTAATTAATAATATTAATTTAAAACGAAGTAGAAAAAACGTTGAATTTTGATATTAGAGTAATGAACGCAGCCGAGCTGTAATCTCGTCGCTTTGGACAGACAGAAGTCGGATATTATATTATATTTGGGTAATTTTTGTAATCTATAATCGGTGGTCGATTTGGAAACACGTTGCTGTCGTAAGCCGTTATCCGAGCAGCTGCAGCGATAACAAGAATATTGACAGATTTATTGTCATTTTGTATATCCTGTATTCTGTCCTACCTCATAGGTACACCGTACATAATATGCTATAGCATAGGTCAGGGGTCGCCAACTTTTTCAAACAAGTGAGCTACATTTGAAATTTTTAATCCCAGGTGATCGACATCCAGGAGAATTTAGGTAAAAATTTGTTTTATGAGCAAAAAAAAAAAAGGTCTAAGCTCTATAGAATAAATGACTATTACGATTGACCGACAATGGTAAATTCATAGAATACAATAAAGCAATCCACATTATCCGATTACTTACTACGCGATCGATCGATAATAGTAAAATTAATTTTTATAACGATCGACTTATATTCCTAAAAAGATCAACCAGTCAATCGCGATCGACTGGTTGGCGACCCCTGGCATAGGTTATAGCCATATTAATCAATAGTAGTAATTTTTGTTACTATATACGAGGCGAATAGGTGATGCACTGTAAAATGTTTAACTTGATTTTATTTCATTAGCTTTCTTTTCTATATGCTTTTTTATCCATATGCTTTTTTTTCCACTTGCTTTTTTTTCCTAACCCCAGTAATTATATAGTGGACAACTACAGTAATAAAACGACATAGAACATTATGATATTTATAAAATGTAAATAATACAATACTATGGTAATGGAAATACAATATAATTTAACCCCTTTTAGGCGGAGAATTCGATTTTTTTTCAACCAGTATCAGTCGTTCGTCGTATTTTAAGCTTTAACGTCACGAAACCCGTTTCTAATGTTTTATCACGTCGATGGTTGGTTTCATGAACGATGTTCGAATAATATAATACACGACTTTCGACTTATTTTGATGCATACACGGTTAGTATATTATTTGTTCATGAATCCGTTTCCTGTTTGTTCGTTGTCGTCAAACAAACGGAACACCATTATAGTGCTTTATTTAATTTACTATAATTATTGTGATAATATTTAACTAAATTCTATTTTGCGTAGCAATAGTTTAAATATTTATTTGACTTAAGCGCCAGTTAATTAATAACTGTTCGACAAGCTGTGCCTCGCATATCAATAGATAGAAATCAGCACGATATGTACCAAGTATAATTATTTTGATTGTATGCATTTCAAATAAGTGACTTCACTTATTCGTTGTACAATTTGTTATTAAATTAGTTAATTGCTCTTGAAATAAAATATAAACAACGAGTTTAATAATATAGACCACGGGGTCTTCTTCGTTGATGGATATTTTTAAGGAGAAAGATATATAATATTTGAAATCTCTATCGAGATTTTACTTGCATTATTTCGATCAAGTTCAATATTACGATCTTCCTAAGGGAATAAAATTAATAAAAATTAGGGCCGTTTAGGGTATAGATAAGTACATAATATCATATAATATACAGTGTGATCCATTTTACGTAAGGCATTCATTATTTTAAAAAGGATTTCCGTTTTAAGAAATATTTTCGATACATGGTATGAAATTTGTAACGACAAAACAACATTTTTAAATATTTTTTACCTTATTATTTTATAAGTTTTTTGCATTTTTGAATAACAAAATTTAGTTTTAATTTTATAATCCAAAGCAAAATATTTTTCTGAGTATTTTGATACATAAAAATCGAATTTTGGACGAGTAGCTTATGAGTTATAAGTATTTGAAGTTTAGATGAATAGTTTGGGGTGGTATATGCGGGTACCCCGCAAAATATTGGTCCACTACTCCGCTAGTCCGCTCATCTTTACTTCTAACGATTCGTCCAAAATTCGATTTTTATGTATCAAAATATTCAGAAAAATATTCTGCTTTGGATTATGAAATTAAAACTGTATGTTGTAATTCAATAAAGTTTAAAAGTTAAAAAATATTTTTAAAAATATTTATTTTATTTTTGAAAAAATGTTGTTTTGTAACGACTTGATACAAAAATGTAACAAAAATATTTCGAAAAACGTCAATACTTTTTGAAATAATGAGTGTCTTACGTTAAATGGATTATCCTGTATATTATAAAATATGTAATCTCAAGGAGGGACAGAAGATATTTCGATTCTATTACGATATTTCATTGATGTTTAAGTGAAATCATATTTTGTCGTGCCTTATTATTACTGCAAAATGTAAAGGGGGTCGGCCAATCGTATTGACAATATAAGATCACAATAATCCGCATGACCGAGGAAGATTTGGTCGTTGGAAATTATTCGTTTGTGAATCGAGTATTTTATTGGTTTATATACATTTATATATTTTAGTTTTACTCAATCATTATATTATGATCGTTCCATAAAAATAGGTTGTCAGGATGACATTTAAAACATCGCATCATTATTAAAAAAAATAAATACCCGATAACAATCATAATATTATTATGTCCCATATAAAATGACATATCGTTGTCGAACACAATATATTATGTTGTAATGTGTGTTTGTGGTCAATTATTTCTCGGCTCCAGTGATTAAAATGGTTTAAAAGTACTTAATATTATATTAAATGGATGCAAGTTAAATATTCTATGTTACACTATAGGTTCTGTGAGATGCGAAAGAACTATTACAGTTGTAATATTATGTATTGACGTGTGTGTTTATAATTTACAAATTATTTTTTTTTTGAGACTTAAAATTTTTCGTTTTAAAAAAACGTCATTTAGCTAATATTGCAATATAGTATTGCAATATTTGGAAATCAAACACAACGTGTCGGTGTAACGGCCAACTACTGATGTAACCATCATTTTTTTCAAAAGTGAGGTTACAATCGTATAATATTTCTGACGCATAAATACACATTCTGGCCGAGTAATGTAACCCACAATTATTGAGTATTTCTGGTACAAAATTAAATTTTTCTTCGACTAAAATGACTTAACCCTCATAAACAAAATATTGCCAGTCAACATAAGCCACAACATCATTGATGGTTACGTTATTTTCACGATATTCGTTATTTTTCCAAACTAGTGTAACCCGCAGATATTCGTCCTAAATTATGTAACCGACAACGACTTTTATTATAGCTATGGTCACGTCTTAATGTAACCCACTAATACTTCTACTTTGGTAAGTAATTAAATTATGAATAAAATATAGATTCTTTTAATTCAAATCATACATACAAAATTACATGGTTGAAAGTTTTACAATAAGTAAGATTAACGAAAGAAGATTAGTTTGGAACAAAGTTATAACTATTTTAGTGTCTCCTGTAAAATTTAGTTTTTGGGGGTTACCATGCAGTTGGCCTTTCCATCAACGACATGTTATATATTACTATATTTCTAGATGTCAGTCATCATTACAAATATAATGCATAATGTATATTATTATATTTAGGTATTTAGCAGTAGGTACCTTTTAATATTTGTTTGATTAATCAATGAATTATTAACAGGGCTCGGGACTTATAGCACTTAAAAACATCATTATAAGCACTCAAATAAGCATTTAAAAAACTTAAATTTAAGCAAAAATATTTATTAAAAAAAAAAAACAATAAAATAAAAAATAAATCTTTTCTTAATATTATTTACCAATAAATTAGTGATAGACTGATAAAGTGATAAACATGAACTCAATTATATTAATTTGTTTCCTCGAAATCCAATTCTATTTTGAGCGTTGGAATATTTTTGTTAACCCTGCAACGATGCCGCGGACGGCGACGGACTACGCGACAACGTAGATAAGATAAGAATTATTTTTAATTTTAATTCAATCAAAAACAACTTTGCAGGAGAAAATCATAAACAAGTATAAAACTGGTCAAAAAAGCAATAATTATCAGAAAAACTTGAAATAAGCATTTTTTTGAAAAATCACTGAAAAAAGCAAAAAAAAGCAATCTCAAATTTCAAAATCGAACGTGTTGTAACATGACATACACTTCTATAGCACTCTGCTACATTTTAAGTCAATCCATAAAAATAAGCAAATGCTTTAAGTCCCGAGCCCTGATTATTATTATACGTATTTATTGTGTTTGAGATTGTACTGATTTTTAGCGTATTTCAGCTCTATTTCAGCAAAGAAAGACGGTCCGTGTCAATCACATAATATGCCAAAGTGTTATTTATAAAAAAGTCAAAAAACTTATGGCTATAGTGTACCCACTATTGTCTTTGACTGTACAGAGTATAATCGACGGTACCTACCTAATGATTTGAGTCAGAAGTTCATAACACAACCCCACTATAATATAATAATAATAATAACAGTAATAATAATAATAATTTATTGTTAAAAGAAAAATGTACAATAATTAATAATAGCGCCCTTTAGGGCAAAGAGTACAAATATATAGAGTAAATCCAGGTAGCATAAAGTAAGGATTGTAGATAATAATAATCTCGATTAAGTCCTTAATGAAACACATTCGAACAGAAGTGTTAAACACATGATTACAATAATAATAATAATATTATGCTCAATACCTCAATAATAAATATGCGTGTATATGTCTGTACATTTTTATTGTTAACAAACATTTTTAAGTGTAAATCGAGTCCTGCACTGTGGTCTGGCCCGGAGGTACCTGCAAAAACCTTCGGGACGATTTTCGGTCGAGATAAACTGCAGATTGTCGTATTTTTTCTGCCAATTTTACGAACGAGTGGAAATTAACATAGTATATGACATTTGCAAATCTGACCTTTCGGGATCTGGCTCTTGACAACGAATGACATTTAGCGATTTGGTTTTCGACAGTAACATGTTTTTAGTTATGATACGCTGAAATATTGGATTTGATTATTTAAAAAACGCCATTATAATAACGTTCGAAATTAATATTGTTATTTGAACTTTACACGCAACATCGGGTATAATATATTACGTACCTACCTACCTATATATTATAACACAAGTATAAATAGTAGTATAGAAGTTGTTGGTCTACTTAATAGTCTCGAATCCATGCAAAATGTTACCAATAATGCGGCAGTTATATAGTTATATTTATATTTAATACGCTGTTTGTTATTAGTTTGCAGTGGAAAAGTTCAGGCTCACCCTACGTCGCTTATTTCTGCGTTGTTCACAAGGCTCCGGTGAATTATGTACGGTGAATTTTGTAGGTACAAAAACAAAATATGTGTAAGAGAAATCTCTGTCGTGTTGGAAAACGAATTTAATAATATTGAATAAATAATATTAATATACTTACTTGTCTAATATTATTATGTTCGTATAGGAATAATGTGTTCGAATTCCATAATGTGATTTCGTATAAAGGATTTCTGAAAATTCTAAATCCGTGATATTTGTTTTCACCATAGGTGTGTTTGTGTGCATTTAATTTTGAAAACTATCGTGGTTAATGTTCTCATCGAGCACGCGTCTCTTTAATTATTGTTATTTGCTAACAACAAATTCTAGTTCAAACATCATTTTTCACGTGCACCTAACCGCAGTTTCGTCGATAAATTATTGCATACCTATATATACCCTACTTCATTATTATTTTATTCATTTTCATATTAGGTATTGTCATCAAATCGCTGTCAACAAGATATATCATATTATTGTAAGGTACAGCTGATTATGGTCGACTAGGCATTATTGTATAGGCCATTGAAGCAATGTCCCGGGGCAACAAAAATGGAATTAATATTAATTGACTATATAATATTATAGTCTATATCTTGCTTGAGGTACTATACAATACTTTACTGTTTGCTTTTGGTTTGATCTAAAACCCATTAATTAGTGACCTTTGAGGACTAAAGGGAAATATTATAGAATTTTCCCTATCAACTTTTCAGAACTAAACCAAAACTGGTTAATTCCCGGTCTTTTGTAAGTCAAAGTACACCACAAATCAGTCTAAATATTTTGAAAATGTTATTATTGCAATATTATAAAACAATAATTTAAGCACTTATAATACCGTCCAAGTCACTATATTCGATTAATGTTTTTTTTTTGAATTACAACAAAATTCGGTCGAGGAGAAATTGTTATTTTATGTGCGATTATAATATCCTTTAAATATTGTTATAAATTGTTCAAATGTAAACCAATAGTATAGAACATGATCTAAGGAATTCAATCGTCCGTCATCGACAACTGTTTGTATAATATATACTATTCAATTTTAGTATTATTGTTTAGATAAATCAAATAATTTATTATCCAAGTCGAAAAAAGTAGAATGAAAGTTCTACGCTTGAGGAGGAACCCACACGGTAATGAAAAAAGAAAATTTTGCGATATAATAAAAATTCAAAACCATAGTGGCGCTCGCCATAATAATATTATACAGTCGACTCTCGGTAACTCGAACCTTGGTAACTCGAAATTTTCGATATCTCAAATAATTAAAATTCCCCTTCATATAACAATAACACGCGAAAAAAAAAACAAGACATAGCCAAAGATTTTGGAATCCCGGCGAGTACATTATCTACAATAATAAAAAATAAAGATGTAACTTTAAAAATCTTTAACGAAAACTCGGCAACTAGAAAAAAAATGAAACTAGGAGAATACTCTGACATAGAATCATGCTTATTAAAATGGTTTCAACAATGTCTTGACAGAAAAATTCCAATAAATGGACCTATTATACGAGAAAAAGCTGAAGAGTTTGGACATAAGTTAGGGCATGAACATTTTAAAGCCTGCAGCAGTGGATGGTTAACAAATTGGAAAATCAGAAATAGCGTTGTTTTTAAACAAGTTTGTGGTGAAAGTGATATAAATATAAATATATTGAAGGTAATGAAGGTATATGGAAGATTTATTTAAACCACTAGGTATTTAAGAAAATAGAATTGAGAACAATGTTTTAAATAAACAAAAACAATTAACTTTACACTAATTCTTTAAAAATGATAATATGTAAGTAGGAATGTAAGAAAAATTTTTTTTATTTCTTTAATGTAAAATAATTTAAAAATAAACATACTTTTTAAAAGTTCTTGATAACTCGAAATTTTTAGTAAGTCGAATTTGTTTTCCCCCTTGGACTTTGAGTTACCGAGAGTCGACTGTATTAGTATAATATATTACTGTGACACGTCGATACATTTTCGTCGGACTCGGACGCGTATTGACTAAAAAATAAAAAAACGAAAATAACATGCAGAGACGGACGAATATAAATCGTATAAAATATAAATGTGTGCGCTCGATATCGTGACGTAGAGATGAAAAAAAAAAAACCACCGACTCGTAATAATTACGCACTTTCTATACGGTGTACGCGGCCGCATAACGATATCATAATATGTTATAATAATAGTATTTTCGTCTGTACTATATTTTAATAATAACATCTCTATTGCACGGTCCGACGGTCGTTATTAGGCGCAAAGAGAAGTGGTAGAAGTGGAGACGGAGACGGAGACGCGAAGACTAGGCGACTGACGTCGACGAAAACCGACTAATTATCGGCGTGTGACGTCTCAATACCGCTCTGGGCCGTTTTCGCAACGAGCCGTGGAGGTTTAACGAGAGCGGAAGACGCGATTATACAAAATAATAATAATAATAATAAAGTATTTTTCTCAGACACACGAATATAAGGGCGAGCACGTGGCGCGTTGGCTGCCAACACACGTGCGACACGCGCGTATATATATATAATATACGCTCGATCGGCACATCTATAACTGTTTGAATACACCGACTTACATACCGTTAGAGAATATTGAAAACACACGAGCAAAACTGCCAAACATCAAAGCGATGTATATCGGTTACCGTTGTTAAAAAAAACGCTAAAAATATCTGGGTATCGAAATGTTTCGTGGACATGGAGAAATCTAATTATTAAAAAAATCATTCGAAGAATATATTTTAATGTACTTGATTTAAATAATTTATACGTATAAAAACCTGTTGGATTTATCTAAAAAAAATTATCTATTATAGCCCCTATAGAACATGAGATCTGCAACACTATAGATACGCGACTATAATGACTTCTATCCTTAAAATCACCCAAGAAAACAGGATATCGAAAAATGTTCGTCCGCGGGACTCACATACATAATTTATTTCTTAAAGATGTGAACAATTTTACATTTCCAATGTTCAAAAAATAAATTGCCCACTGGTTTCTTGACGAACACGATGCGACTAAGTCCAAATATCATATGTATACATAAATACATAATATCTACAATGTAATTCGTATTTTTTTTTAATTTAACATATTGTTTAATTTTTTGCTGTTGTAATTTTGGTTTTGAAATTTGTATGTCCGTATTATAATAAGTAACGTGTTGTTAATTGTTATTATTGTAAACAAGACGACTCCTGGGCCTCCACGCGAGTTTTTAACTCGGCGAGGTCCAGTAATCTTTTTTTGATATTAAAATGAATAAAAATAAAATATAATTTCGCTGTCGGACGGGACTATACCAGATGATGATAATAATAATATGATGATATTATTATCGTGCGTCGTCGGCACTTTGGCACTCACTCGCTCTTTGCGTGCGTGTGTGTGTGTGTGCGCGTGAAATCACGTGTTCCGGATCCTTTGGCCGAGCCGACGACGCGGCAGTAGTAATAATAATAGAGCTGTCAACGAGCCACTTTATTATCAAAGTCTGTCGTCGCCGTCGTCCTGGTCGGCGCAAGCCTTTGATGTGAAAACGCGGTCTCCGGGCGTAAGAAAAAAATTACCGTTATTGTTGTCGTGTTGACGCCTCGCGTTGATGGCGGCGGCGGAGGGGCTACACGACCGCAAAAACTGTCGCCGCCGCCACCGCCGGCGTGTACTATTAATATTATTATAGAATATTATGATAGTATTATGACGTTTTCTTATGACGTGTCGGCCGCGGCGGTGGTGTTTTATCCTTTGAGATTTCCGCGATCGTCTAAAACGCTTCGACGATGTCGACGGACGGAAATAACGGGCGTGACACTGCGACGACGACGACGACGACGATGGTCTCGACTCATCGGGCTGACGACGACTGTAGTAGGGTTATTATTATTATTATTATTATTATGAGAATCTGCAGTGGGAGACCGTGAGACAGTGGACCTTTGAACCAAAACGAGATGGGAAAAAATTAACCGTATCGTAAAAAATCCCTGCAGTTTAGTTCCTGTTTAGTTCGAGATATTAAGTTATTAGAACTAGCTAGGTGTATGCGATGGAGGATGATCCGTTTAACGTAAGACACTCATTATTTCAAAAAGAATTTACGTTTTTGGAAATATTTTTGTTACATAGTATCAAGTCGTAACAAAACAACATTTTTAATTATTTTTTAAGTTTTTACTTTTTTTGAATTACAACACACAGTTTTAATTTTATAATGCAAAGCAGAATATTTTGATACATAAAAATCGAATTTTGGACTAGTGGTTTTTGAGTTATAAGTATTTGAAGTTGTAGAGTAGTGGACCAACATTTTGCTGGGTACCCACATACCACCCCATACTGCTCATCTAAACTTCAATAATACTCATAAACAACTAGTCCGAAATTCGATAATAGCAAATTAAAATATAAGTTATTTCGGATAGTATCGTGTGCTCCGGAAGTTTAAAATCTCAATAATAGTAGAACAAAATAACGGGAATCTTTATTTTTTATTTAAGTATATAGGTATTCAATTTCATCGAAATCTGCTTTCCAGTCGATCATTAAAAAAGCGTATTGTGTCTTCGAACATCTTAAAATGTTTTTTTCATTAATTCCACTTCAATGTCACTATTCAAACGAAAACAAATAATTATAATGTCAAGTTGCATA
This sequence comes from Neotoxoptera formosana, assembly GCA_022818045.1. NCBI lineage: Eukaryota > Metazoa > Arthropoda > Insecta > Hemiptera > Aphididae > Neotoxoptera > Neotoxoptera formosana. The sequence continues at coordinate 27,985,294 of CM040632.1, read as the reverse complement.
ATGTTTAGTCCTTATATTATATTATACGTATAGGTATATAGGTATATTATTTTATAAATCACATCGAAAAGTGTGCATTTTTTCTGGAAAACCTCTAAAAGCCAGGTTTATTTTTTATTTCTTCTACGAACTAATTTCCATTTCCTATAGAAGACAGAGTCACGTGTTCCCGCGCAAAACAGGACGGTCGTGTGCGAATTCCACGGTCGTTGGCCTAGATAACATATTATTGTGATGTATATATTATATAAGTACTGGTGCAAAGTCATCCGGATTCAATCCTCCGTCAATCTAATATACATATAACTCGAACAGGTGTTAAATTTCAAATATTTTATTTGATCAGCGGTGACCGTAAGACTTCTCGAGACGAACACTGCAGCATTTTAGTCATCACTGATAGGGCCGGAGTATAGTTCATGCATTTGCATATGTTTTTAATGAGTGCACCAAAAAGTCGCCGGATGTAGCTCAAATTTGAATCACGAAATAACGAATTCAAAAATGAATTTTTTGTTAGCATATTTTGGGGTTTTTTTTACACAAACATGCATATTTTAAAACAAAATTGCATTTTATCACATTTTACTTGTATTTTTTTTTTTTAAATTAATATTTCGGACTTTGAAAATATATTTGTTCGAAAATCGTGTCGGGAGAAGATACAACAACAGACGGCCTTCAATGAACACCTTCAAATCAATGAAGACTTCATACGTTTCAAGTACTCGCCAATTTCTTCTGTCGACGACTCATCAGAAACCGTCGTCGGCTCGGCACGATAACTGCAATCGCATTTATTGGGATCGATTCGGCGTGACACTCTCTCGCCTTTTCGGACCTTCCGAATATTTCCCCCCCCCCCCTCTCACATACGTAATAATAATATTATGAATAATTCATCGACGCTCACGTTTTTTTTTTTTTAATAATTTTTTTTTCTACAATATACCCTCGAACTCGATTAAGTCGCACGTCAACGCAGAATGATTATAATAATATCGTGTGGTCAGAGTCGGCGGCACCGCGGAGGGGTTGTCACTCGAACACGTCGACTTTCGTTATGCACTCGGCGGCGCGCATACGTATATTCATTCGAGCCGACGACGAGACCTCCACCGAAAACACGTCGACTTCGATCAAACACCGGCGGCGGGCGCACGAGATTATAATAATATTATAGTATTATACTTCCGACAATCGTTCGCCCCGCGGTTAAAATCGGCGCCTAAATCGCAAAATAATATCACATATAATATGTGTTGATATAAATATTATATCGTTTCGTCACACGGTAATATCATTGTAAGAACGTCGTATAGCTGCAATATATTATTATTATTTTCGCCAGCACGCGCTCGGCGTTTTATAATAATAATAATACTAAATCGTATATGCGCGCGGGGCATCGATTATAATATGAATAAGAAAACGATTTCGGTGCCGAGAACCGACAGCAGCCTGCAGAGTGTGTGCATAATAATATATTATTATATGGACGCAATAATTCAATAATAATATATATGAGAAACAATATATTATAATGGGCGAACGCAGTCATCGTAATTTATTCGCAAACGCATAGTAGTAATATTATATTATATTATATAATATAACGACCGTGTAATATATTATATGTTTTTATAGTCCTTTTATGCTCGCCGGTCGAGCGCAGTAATATTATTATGTATATTTATTAAAGACGCCGCCGAATTGTTCCGATCATTATTCGTTTTCGATACCACGACCCGGGTCCGGGACCGGCTGCAGTCGGTGCGGCGTATTACTTTGCCACTGCAGCACTGTGTACCTTATATTATGCTCTATAGCAGCGGTTCTCCGCCTGGGGAAACGCGAGCTGACGATCTTAAGTGGTAGGTGAAAAAAAATTGACTAATGACAGGTTGAATTTGTTTATTTCGAAAACGATTCGAAAATATTCAATGTATGTTATTAAAAATTAAAATTTGTGTTACAAATTAAAACTTAATTATCAACTACTTATCTTATAGATACGGAGTATAGAATGTAAATTATAAAATACATATTATACTATGCAAGTTAATAGATTATATCTTGCATGATTTGATCTTGATTTAAAAAAAACTGTAATTCGAAACAAAGTCAATAGGATCTCACTAAATTTTTGTATTGCAATTGTTGTATTCAATAAATAAGTAAAATAGTTAATTTCTTTTGTGGATGTCTTGATATACTCTTATTACAAAAAATAAAATATATATATATATTATATTATTACATTATTGTTATTTTTTATTTAAATATTTTAAAAGCAGTTACTTATGCAAGTATAAAAAGTTTAAAAATTATTATGAGGGGTACAATGTATCAAAATATTAAACCTACGTACGGAACGAAAAAAAGGTTGGGAACCGCTGCTCTTGTATTGTGTAAAAAATAAACGATAGAGGTGTGAAACAGTCCCGAGACTGTTGACTGCGCAAACAACTTACAATATTATTATTAAACTTCTCTATACGATCTCCGACCAGTGGCGCAACCAGGATTTTTTTAAAGGGGGGGGTCCAAAAATATAATTAGGTATTTTAAATTAACATGCAAATTTAATTATTATTTTATTGTGTGTTTAATGTAAATATTGTAATTATAATATAAAATTGAATGATAGTTAAATGTAAAAAATAAAGGTAGGTATGTACAATGTTGTATAGTTTATAAAATGAAATCTAAGCGATGTTTTGTACTGTTTAAATGATGTATTACTTCGTCAGGTGTTACACTGACTTCGTAGTGGATATTGAGAGCAGCTAACCCATTGAGTCTTCTTTCTGATGTGGTATTTCTCAAGTAACTTTTGATTCTTTTAAGTGTGGAAAATGATCTCTCCGCCTCACATGAAGTAATTGGAAGTGTGATAAGTATTTGCAATAGCTTATAAATATTTGGGAAGAAACCGGGATTGCATTCATTAAGTATTTGAATTACACTATTATATTGGATATTACTGTCAGTCAAATAACGATTCCATAAAATAGCTTCTGATTTAATTTGATCAAAATCATCAACATCGTTGGCATAAAACTCAACGAGTTCTCTAAGTTGTTCTTCATCAAACGCCGAACTTTTAAGTAACATTTGAAATCCACATATTATATTTTGATGATTAACAAAACGATCATTTAATTGTTGTACAAACAAATCAAGAAATGGTAGAAACAAATTGATTCTAAAATATTCTTCGGGATTTTTTGTTGGAATATTAGCTCGGTTTTTTTGACGCTTAGCTATTCTAGGCATTTCAATAGAAAGTTCAAAATCATTTAATCTTTTATTGATCTCAACAAATAGTTTGTTAAATTCGGTAGTGGCGTTTACCCTAATAAAACTCAATTGACTTTTTACTAGATTAATATGTTCAACACTTCAACAGCTTCCACCAAATCAATATTTTTATTTTGTAAATATTTACAAAGAGACTGTGTATATTGAAAAATGTAATTGAGAATACCAAGGGCTACATTAAATTCAGAAGATTACAATGCCTAAGCTTGCACGTTCATTTTTCTCATCAACTACCTATCATGCGTTTTTATTATCATAATATCACAGAAGTGAGATCAGTATCCGGACCCGGGACCCCCCCCCCCCTGGTTGCGCCACTGTCTCCGACTTGCCGTTTCGATTATATTATAGCACTGCGAGTGGGGTAACATTTCGACATAATATTGATTGTAATCGTTTTAACACAAAATATAATATATAACTCAGTGGCGAATTTTAAAGGATGTATTCTAGTTGGAAATAACGCAATATGGACTATCGTCCCGGGCAGCAGGATATTTAAATATTTCATCAAATAACACATTATTTAATATTTAATATAGTTATAATATTTGTCCGTACACATCGTTATTATATTATATACATTGAGATGTATTATTTATAGAAGTATAGAACCTATGTTTAACCGTTTTGATTGTAGCACAAGACGTGTGTAATTATCATAATTTGTTATCATTTTCTTACAAAATTTAAGCCTACTGACGTATTTTTAGGATATTTAGGCAGCTGGTAAGAACTCGATATGTCGAATATTATTGTCCTCGGGAACGCTTACTCGCGAGGTGGACATTTAAATATTTCATTAAAAAATAAAAAATGATTAAATTTGGTTTGATAGTTTTAAAGTTTGAAAATTTGTCTACACATTTTATTATTGTATTAAGATGCAATGACGTACTATCTATAACTAAATATTAGAAAGAAGCAATTGTGCAATAAATCTGTCCGAAAACGTAATATACAGCTAATAATAAATGTGTACCTAGGGCGTACTACATATACTCTATAAATGCGAAATCGAAGGTAACCGCGCATTATTGTATATTATATTATTATTAAGTATATACGAACGGATAAATTTAAAATATTTTTTGCGCATAGTAAACTATACTTTAGCGTGAAATAAAATATAATATAAGTACACCGTCTGTAACCAAACAGACCTCCAATGACAGCGCCTAACCTTACCAGCTATAATATTATTTTTATGTACCTCTATTATATTATTATACCTCATTTATATAGGTATTATTTTGTAAGCGGACCTTTTTTTTTTTTTGTATACCAATCAGTTAACACGCGTGTAGTGAACAAATATTATTATTTAATTGTTGCCATCAATTTTTGACGACATTTATTATTTACCATTCGAGGGACGCGAGTTCTAATTATTCGTCAGTGATTTTAAACGGTGCCCGTATCGACCAAAATATTATATAGTTCTAATAACGTGTAGGTACAGCCTTTTTAATTTTGAAATCACATCTGGGCCAAATATTATATTTATACACGAGATCTATGAAGCACCCGGTCGTGCAGACGATCGAGATTCACGGCGATTCTATTGGTCGGAGACTATTTAATATTATGTTTTTTTCCGGTTCGAAACGGTAAAAATTATAAATCACACGTCGAAAAATCATTATTATTAATAATAATGACATCGCACGATCACGCGTGATATTTCATCCTATATAATATTGTGCACGTCGTTGGACTTGTGCAGTGTGACCGACTTTCGGGTTATCGCCGGTAGATTTACGATTCGTCCGTTATTATAGTTATTACCTACAATATATATTATGTATATGTACGACCACGGTTACCACAGATGCTATAGTCGTGGTCACATCATCATCACCGCGGTCGACTTTTTCGAAAACTTATATTGTATATATTATAATAATATGTATACGCTCAAAAATCTTCGTTTGTTCAATATATATATAATGACAATACTCGGGCGAATGTGCGGAAGGGGGCTGGTATGTTTTTAGGACTGAAAAAGATCATCAACAACGTCGCGTGCAACGAACGAATTACGCGTTATAGCATCGAGCGAGCACTTCGGCAAACTGTTTTCGGAGCTAATATTTTAACGTAACTGCCGCCGTCAATGTGTGACGATGAAATAAATCGTGTCCCTCAGGAGCACTTGGGACTGTTCATTGCGAATTCTCACGGTATATATATATATATGTATGAATGTATGCGTGTATATATATATGTATGTATGTAGACATGTGTATATGTATGTATATGTATGTATATGTATGTATATGTATGTATATATGCACATGTATATGTATGCATGTATGTGTGTTATCAGTGCGTGGAGCATGTGTTCACAGGATTAGGAAGTGATTCTTATTCGTATTATATATATGACGTGCAGTGTACGCGAACATCCGGTGCGGAACACGCATGCTCGATAAATAAATACGATTTCGACTAATTCTTGTTTATACTCGATCGTAAACCGTAAAAATAATGGGTGAACACAATATTATTGACCGACATAATTATTATAACCGACACCGGAGCGCTTTGATATCGAGACACGACACATGCGATAGGTACCTATAATATATTTATTATGTGCGTCCTAGAAATCTCTGTCCTCGTGCTTTATACGTATAAAGCCACTAGCCAGGAGTCGAAACCGAGATGCCTGCAGCGATGTGGACATGCTTTTCGAACGGGAGGGAAATCGAAGATGTAAGAAAAAAAAACAAAAGACAATAGATTCGTCCAAGGTGCAATTTTTAAACTATATAATGTTTATGGTTGTTTTGTGATTTTTTTTTAAGTCTAACTAACGATTAAAATATTATCTAATTGATTAGACGTTTTCAAATTACCGGTTTTTGTTAAAAAGTGTAAAAACAATTGAAAACAATATTATGTAAATCAATTTCTAAGTGTTTTTAAAAGCGTGGGGGGATATTACTTCACGCCCACTTGTCATTCGCACCTACGCCTGTAGATAAAGTCAGTAAAACTATATGGAGTAGTATAGACAGATAGAACGACAAACGAAACTTTCGAGTACATTAAAATAGAAAAAAAAAAACGCCGGATCAAAATAAAAAACTAAATAAATATAAGCGCATAGCACTTATTACTTTTAGTTAACTTTGTCAACTTTTTTTTTTATTAGAACTAAGTTATAACAAATCAACACATTTTTCCAACTCTAAAACACTTTATTAAAATTAACACAATAAAATGCGTAGAACTAACAATTTAAACCATGACATTTTTTTTTCGCAATTTCATTGGCAAAATAATACATTATTTATTGTTCTCAATATTATACTCATAATAATATAACTCTGTTCTTTCTTTTACCGTTCAAGAAAAATCTTACACTGTGTTGTGTTTAGTTTATTGTGCCAAAACTTTTTTTATTCTTCTCGTCCTGCAAGGTGTATGGTTATTATACGTCTTATTGTTATATTTTTCTGTTGTTAATTTGTATAAAGTTTGACATTTATCGGACTACTGTCGACCATCTCGTGCAGTACGTAGGTCACAATAATAATAATGTTACAGGAATTTTTGGGAACTATTTAATTTTTGAAATACACAATTTTTTTCAAAAACTTTATGATTAAATATTATACTACTATTATATGTTTAGAAAAAATGTGTGTAATACAATTCTAGGCAGCCCTGCCGTACTGAATTTGAGGTCGTATAATTTATTATCATTGGCCACTACGCACCGAGTGAAATTAGTACCTTAACCGAGTTATGACCCTTTTATGGAAATCGTAAGTACGTGGTTATTATAATATCATATATTCATATTATGATCATTCATTGATAACCATTGATGCCTTATTTCCATTGATATGGTATGATATAAACCGCATATAATATAGTCTGTTAACAATATTACTTTTTATCGTATTTCGTATTATATTCCCGTGAAATGGGGTTTGCAGATTCCGGGAATTGAGAACGCGATTTTAAACGACTTAAATGGCCGTACGAAATCGAAATGAATACATTTGACTCGGCGTGGCGTAAAATATGTTAACCAGCCGGCACAGAGATTGGAAGCGAAAAGACGGTGGACACCAAATACGCCCCAGAGATCTTATATGCAAATGATGTCCACAAATGTTTTCCACTACTCGACCGCGAAACTCTGTAAATATAGATACTCTACTAGTCGTGCTCGACGATTTATCGATGTCCCCAATTACCTCAGACAGTCTTGGACTTGGTATACTAATTAGAACCACGTCATTCGAAATTCTTCCATCAACTCACAGCGGACACCGCCCCACCCTTCCGAGGAGAACTACTTCTCATACTAGAACGCAGACGGAATAAAATCAAAAATAAATTAACTCCACACAGTTATTATCACCTACTAAAACGAAATATATCTACGTCATCTTACTTAGCTAAGCTCTCTAACAGCCGATTAAGACTTTGAAATGTCCACGTTTGCCGCACAAACAATATAATGCGGATCGAGGGACGAAGTGGCCGCCGAGTGGAATACGGCGTGGGTTAGGTAACGCACACCGTCGCTGGTTCGAATCCAGGCCACGAGCGGCACATCTCTCTAGGTAGGTTCTGTCTGTAGACAGTGATCGCCATCCCCCATCCGGGCGTGGTAGATACCTATGGGTGCCCACCTAAAAATTATGCCAAAACCACACACACGTGCACCAAAAACCTACCCAAAATGTATTATATCAGACAATTTTATTTAAGGCTACCAAATACGAGTCACCACGTGTACATAAATCCAAACCAATATATGGCAACTGATGATCTAGAAACCCACTTACACAAGGAAGACAAGTCATGGTTTGTTGTCGTGGGAGACCTAAACGCAAATCGTCGTTTTCGGCAAAGCTGTTACTCAAGCAACACCTTATACTGTCACGACGTATTAAACGACGACTATATCATCACCACCACGAGTTGATTGTTTCCCCTGCAGTAAGTACAGGCCAGATGTCCTAGACATCGCGCAAGTCCATCTCGTCGAACTCACATTTGAATTAAAAAATCTAGGATAATTATTCAGTCCTCAGACTGGTACTGGTATAACTACTGGACTCAACAATCAACTTCTCATCAACTTTATTCCCACAGTGCGTAAAGTCATCCAAATACATGATCAAAATTACTTCATTATCACTATCCGAGCAGCATCCGAGCCGCTGAAAGTGCAAATAAATATACTAAAACAGCCTAGAATAATAATAATATAAAATCACTCTATGCCTTGAAATCGCCGAGTAAGACTGCTTCGTAAGTTGCTTCCGGTCTACGTCACAAATATCAACGATTTCGCAACACATCGTTAAAATTCCACCTCAATAAAAAAATAAAATCATGCTACTCGCTATCAACACTCGCCGTTCCAACAAAAGGTACAATTTTCTTATCTGGCGCAAAAGAGATGTTTTGATATTTAAACTAGATAAGTCGTTTCCTCACAAGACCTCTGCTACCCATCTGTGGTGTATTGATCCAAACACAGCCTCATGTTTAAAGCCATAACAAAGGCCGAACTTTTCGCAGGTCCTATAACGCTGTTATATGCTCACTCTCCAAAGTCTTTGAACAGGTCATCCTCATGAAATTTAATGCCTTGGCTAAAAAATCAGACCAGACCCACTGATCGGCTTAATAGACTACCCGTTAAAATAAACAAAAAAAAAGGCGTACGGTAATATTGTCTTTCAGAAAAGTGTTTGAACGCGTATGGCTCACCGGCTTTTGAGCAGCATTTACTTCATCTTTTGGACACTCCCAAGCAGTACTAATACAAGTCAATAATGGTCTTTGAACATCAATAGTATGTTCAAGGTTCTTTTTTGTTATATTCGATATTATTCTGAAAGTACTAATTGATTTTTTCGTTTTAATGTTAATGTTGAATATTATTTCAATCAGCTATTTAACATTTTGAAATTTTGAATGATCAACTTTATTAGTGTTATTTATTTTAATGAAATATTCTAAACAATTCATTACCTATTGATGTCTAACGTGGTTATATTATGTGTAAAATCGTGTTAAATGAATAAACAAGACATTGAATACCCAACAAATAAAAATATTTAAGTTAAATACATTGATTAAAAAATATGTATAATATATTATGTGTAAAGTTAGTAATTGACAACATTTTTAATGATTCGACAAAAAAGTATTTCTTAAAATAAATAAATTGATATAATACGAATCATAAACATTGTCTTTGAGTACTTATTATAACTAGAATATAAATATCAATTAGCAAGTTTGAAGCGGAGAATACTAAACCTCAATTCGTCTTTGAAAATTGTTTCAAACAAATAAATTATAACCATTTAAAAAATGAAACTTAAAGCACTTTAAATTCTTTGTACTGCAATATTTTACAAAACGCATACATCAGCAGGTGTCTTGTCGACATATCAATTGGTACTAAACTTACTTAATGTCGCTAGTAATTTCACATCCAAAATGTAAGTAATATTATTTTATATTCAAATAAAATCAATGTATATAAGACGTGTAGTAAAGCATTAACATCTTAACATAAATATATTTGTAGGTATCTTACTTTATATTTTAAAAAAAAACCATTACAAATTTAAAAAGCACAATAAAATTACATTAATAACGAATGGGTACAAATCATTTAAAAATAGCACATCCAAAAAAAAAGGTCGGTAATAGTGGGTACCTCTCTGCTATATACAGTTAGTAGGTGTCGAGTGGGTCACTTTCGTGGACGCGTTAAGTAATTTGTATTCAATGATAATATAAATCATTGTATACGAAAAACGATTCTGAGCGAAGACGACCCACTTGACGACACCTACTGAACGGCAGAGCGGTAGACACTTGCCGACCTTTTTTTTTTAAATCGGTATGGATTTATTATAACATTTTTAGATTGACCTTTATATTATACGATATTATTTTATTTTATCTGACGCATTCGATAACGTTTTAAAAAATAACACGCTTCTTTCTGGTCTGTAATAAAAACATCTGACCGTGGTCAATAGTGCCTTGAAATCTGTTTTGAAATCTGAGAAAACACTGACTTGTCTCCTAAAAGCAAACCGAGTAACACCAACTGGCAGCTACCCACAATATAAGCGCTTTTTTTGTTTTTTTTTCCCGTTTTCTTCTCTGTTACACTTGATTGTTTTGTTTCTGCACGCCGCGAAGAATATTATAATTCCGTCCGAGTCTATGAAGAGCGATTTGCAGTCGCCGCGGACTCATCAAGTACGACCGGATTTTGAGTTCCCCAGCACCTCTGCAGCCTCGTCGAATTCGGTTTTTCTGCTTCGAGTTTTCAACCAAAGCCAAGCACGATTAACGGTTTTCCACTGCGCGAAAACACTGATAGAGACTGCATTAAAAACCGGGTATAGTAATACTCGATTTTCAATGCAGTTTTCTATCAGTTTTTCGGTGGAAATTATCGTGGTTATCCACTCACGGGTGTCGCGTATACAGCGAGATAGTAACGCGGACAGCGATCGACAAATTTATACCTCGGACAAGGTGCGACTGCCGTCGGTCAATCTTAAGAGACAACGGTGGCCGCAGGTTATTAATTTCTCCATTCGTCGGTCGCGAGTTCTACCGTTCGCGCTACTCGATTAGCAAACAATATTGGAGTTGCAGTTTTACGAGTGTGATAACTGATAAGTGTTGTGGCATCTCGACAAGTCTCGTTTGAGTACCCTATGGATATCATATTATCTTAGAGCCAATTAAAAAAAAAACAAAAAACAAAAAACGGAAAATTGCGTCAGCCGTTTCCCCGAAGACTTGCGAGATGGCGGCGCGCAAGGTGCTCGAGACACCGGAGTGCGTACCCATACGATTCACGGACGCCTCGTATCAGGACGGTTGTTTGAAATGAATAGTAGTTGCACATCGTAGTGGGGAGCGCGTGTGGTGTATTGTTTTGAAATTTAGAACCGATTACACAGTGTAAACAAAATATATAATATGCAGATCGAAATACGCGGTCAGTGGTATATATATAAGGGTTCGTGCGTATATTTTTCACTACCGTTTCATAATTGAGTGTTTTTTTATAATTTATTCTTTTCCTTCGGGGGGAAGGGATTCTTTCCCATCCTGCTTGCAGTACACCACTGTAGCCAACGGCCGGGACACGAACGTAACGCTGTGCGACTTCTCGCGAACGTGTCGACGAACGAGTGAGCAGCTGACCGTGGACACGGTTTTCATCTAATTCGTTTAATGTTTACGATAATATGTAATATTATTGTTGTATGCAATGTGTGTGTGTGTGTGTGTGTGTGTTTCATCAATATTATAACATCGTGTTTACCATCTGTTTCGCACATAAGACTCGAGTCTTGACACTGTTCATAATAATTATATAATCGGTTACCCCTTTTTATCTTTGCTATTATTATTATTACTTTCAACCGTCATATATAGTGATAGTGTTGCTGTTACCCACATTTGTAAATTTATGTCTGGTCTGCGTCTGCGTGGCGTGCAATTAATTAAGGTAAAATATAACAATAAATACGTATACTTTTCCGTACGCACACAGGCCTGCAAAAGCGAACTCCACATAACATTTTACAGCTTTCAAATTTCTCGCGATAACAACAATATTATCGTGCTGTATAGTCGTCGTCGTCGTCGTCGAAAGGCGAACATAATAATTATTTGAGTTTAATTGGGGAAAAAAGCTAGTAGACACATATTATAGTAAAAAATAATGACGATGTACATGAATACATATTATTATTACGACGTTTCCCTCGCGCGGACTCGAGAAGGGAAAAGTATCGCGTTGTATAAAGCGTACTATAAGCGCACGTCGTACAGTCCACGAATATTGTTATAATAATTATTATTATTATTATTTTGTATTTGATGTCGAGAAGACGAGATTTCTCTCGGAATTGTTCGCTCAAAATCCAAAACGCGAATTCTCCGAATACCTGACTTTACAATATATGTTCGCGACAAAAGCTCGCGTATTTTTTACGCGCACTACCTTTCTCGAGCGCTTTTGACTCTTGGCGTCTCGTCGTCGTCGTCGGCCGAGATCGTTTGTCTCTCGTCGTGACATTAATCGACCCACACTTGCACGCGGCGGCACGACACTTGAGCGTGATATTATATAACATCATAAAGTGTACATTATAGTATATGTAGGGTGTAAGTATATGCTGCGTATAATTCTGTTCGTCACGGTCTCGGGCGGGGGGCGGGGGGGGGGGACAAACATTTATTATACCCATACCGGTTTTGCCACTTCACTATTCTCTCGCAGCCATTCGATATTCGATACCTATACTATACATTTATAATATATATAATATGTATTTATCAACGTTTTACTTGAGTATTCTCTACTCTTCAGATTATGAAATTCAAAATGTAACTAGCTCGTCGAAAACGGCTATTTGACGCCGGACTTGAACTTATAAAGGCTGAAGATGTAAGAGCAGCACCATACGATGAGGTCAGTGCCGTCATTTGAATGGGGAAAAGTGGGCATTTGCCCATGTCTGATTGTAAAATCAGCCCAATCGTTGGGCCAGTTGTTGCGAGGAAACGACATGATTATAATTTTCATAATTTTAAGGAAATATAATAATATAGTGTTTGCCTCGAATACTATATGGACACTGCAAACTAAAAATTCAAAAAACAAAATTATCACTCTTAAACTCATCCATGATTTCGAAAAAACGTCTATAACAGAAGGTGCCTATTCAAAATTTTCCCATTTTCAATAAGGTTTAGCAGTCGCGTCTCATGTTTCGTATGAAGCTACTTTTGCCTCATACGCGTATAAAACTATGTAAGACGGGAATCGTATCGAGATAAAAATATAAGTGCAAGTTAGCTTGGTAGAGATGAGTTCTGTTTCTTTTTTTGGTTCCAATGTATGGGCTGGTCAAAACTTTTGCCCCCTTCTATTAAAAATTGAAATGGCGCTACTGGATGAGGTTGCGTGCGTATATTACTATTATATTACATTTACCGACAAAAAATTTATGGAAAATCTTTACTCTTAGCTCAAACCGATTTGGTTATTCGTTGAATAGCGTTAGAAGAACATGGGACACAAATCATAATATTATGTAGCTGTGATGCAGGGACAGTCCCAGTGCCCCAAGACCATAGGAGTGCGCAGACCAGAATTTTTTTTTGGAGGGGGGTGCCTACAATATTTTTGGCCCTTTTTTAACAAGACATGTACCTATATTTATCAGTGGTATATAATTATTATAAGTACCAATAGTTATATAAAGTCTAAAATGTTGCTATTTATTTATAATATTTGTGTTTTTCAAATATTAAATATTTCTAATATTTAGACCTAAAGGGTACCTAAACCTAAAAATTATTCTAAAACGATCATTAATACGGCGTAATAACTTACTGTAAGTTTATATTCAAATCACCCATATATTTTTAGAAAACCCATATTATTTATAATAGCTATACACGAAGGGTAATTTTTCAAATTTCTATTTAAATAAACAAATGTAACTAAAATACACTTGTCAATTTACTGAAAAAATAAAAAAGAATGATTTTCATTAGAAAAATAGGATTTTTTCCACAGGCGACATTCCTCGAGTCGCATATAGAAATCCGAGTATTCGAAAATATATATTCTTTGAGTTAGTGCGCTATACGTATATACCTATACTTATAAATTCCGAAAAAATGATTTTGAATAAATTTGCACAACGATCAGAGAAGAAGATAATAAAACCGGGGGCGAGTGTACTCAGTAAACAATGCAGAATATTACAGTATCGCTATGGAGACCGCGCAATATTAATAAAAATTAATTTCCTAACGACGTTTCGTAGTGTGCGCGGCTTCTCTGCCACACTAGAAATGCGTCGTCGTGAGCCAACCGCGACATTGCGACAATAATATTAATACGCATGTTATTGTTCGTGCCGATGCGATCGCGTATATAGTTTGCATCGTGTTTAGTCGTATAAATATTGTATTATTATATATTTCATCGATTTGTCGATTTGCCGTTTTTTATTATATATACATATATACCTGTGTTATATAATATACATAGTGTATATATTTACGCAGTACAGAAAACCGCGATACGCCGACACTGCGCAATAACGCGAACGCATAATTTGGGATACATAAAACACGTGAGCACAAGTCATTAAATTGTCGATACGGTAATAAAGTCGAATGTTTACGACTTTTTATTATTTACATATATACATATATATACATATCTATGACTTATATTCGTTACAGTCAATGTCGGAAGTTCTGGCAATGTGTATAATAAATATATAGCTGGTAATTACTGGTCGATGTCAGTAATGGGACAGTGTGGTCTTCAAGCTTTTTGGAGTCGCGACCCACATTTTTAGTACTACGTTTTTCGCGACCCACGTAAGCTTTGTAGAAAAACAAAAAAAAAGCTAAAATCGCTATTTTTAGTTTAAAAAGAAGACTTATCGCGACCCAATTTTAGAGCTTACGTGACCCAAAAATGGGTCGCCACCCACCGGTTGATGACCACTGCACCCTGCAGTCATTGTCGCGGTACCTATATTATAATAATTACATCTCCTTATAATATTAATTATTGACTGATAAAATATAAAGTCGACGTAATTTTATACTGTCGGCGCATTTCCCAAACTGATAATCGATTTATCGATCACGGGATGACTTAATGATATTATTACCTTTTGTTTTTATTGCCACTCTTTTTATAGGGTCGGCGGGACACGTGCGAATCAAACAAATATTACGAACCGCGGACAACGGTAGAGTTTCGTGTCGTATAATAAATATTTGACGATTTGATTTTTTATTTTTTTTTATTTAAACGTAGGGCGTCATTCTTTGCGCTTAGAACTGTACATCGTGAAAATAAATAAAATGATATAATTCATATAATCACATAATAATATAATATTATAGTATAAACTAAAGAACTGAAATCGTTATAATGTAGTACACATAGTAGGACCTAACCGCGGTTTTATCAATTTAAGTATTCTTCGGCATTTTAAGTAATATCGTTAATAAATAAATTACATATTTCTCATTTCGACTTAACGTTTTATTGACTTTATAATATGACGTATAGGCTACATCGTCTGCATTCCCTATAACTCAATTAGCCTTTGTGTCAATACAAGGACTTGTCATTACTGAGAATTACTGATTGCTGACTTCGTCGGTAACATAATAATAATAATATCATATGTAATATATTATGTGCAACATAATAATATGAAGGTATATAGTACCTTTGTGTGAAAATGCACTTGTAAACTGTACCGCGTCGTCCTGCTCGTCGCCTCTATCGTCTCAATGGAGGATCATTTACGTAAACGCATTTACACGTTTCAACACGATTTTTTTTTTCACTCTGCACATGTATCATGACGGTTTAGTTTTTCTAAACTAATAATGGTGGCATAATATCGTCATCATCGTGTGCATTTTAATAGTCGTGGCCAAGTCCTGCTAGTTTTATGGGCGGTGCGGGGATTGAATAGAGCAATCATAATCCCGGGTTCTCCAACAATGATTACAATTTTATTATTATAGGTTGTCGTGAATTCATTTAAAAAACCAAAAAAAGTCCCACAAAATGTTAACTATTATATTAATTGGTCCATCACTAAAAACAAATCGTATACACGGGCAGGAATGCACGGGATTGACGCGATTTATCGTTAAACTAAGTATTATCGTTATTCACTAACATCATAATATTTAGAATTATGTCGAATAGAAAGTCGAAGAAAGAATTTAAATTCAATATTTAAAAACATTTTATTGGGTACTATCGTGCAACGGGGCATGGCCGTTTTCGACCAAAAACGTACCCTTCCCTTTTTGGCCGATTCACTTTTCGACCAAATCTTGAAAAAGGTCGATTTCCTTTTCGACCAAAAAAAAAAAAGTTTAATATAATACACAATATTAATGTTATACAAAACGAAAATTATTAAAACCTATAATAATAACTTCGAAAAATGAAAAATACATCATAGATTATCAAAACGGACAACTCGACGGGTATAGTATATAGCTATGCTTTGTAATTACCTAAAAGTAAATATTTGTATACTTTTATATATTTTGTAGGTATGATTTTGTCAAGTTGGTTTCAAATAACTACTTTAAAAAGTAGTGAACCAGCAACCTAACCTAAACAGTGCTAACAAAAGTGAGTAAAATAAAATGTATTATGACAGGAATTGTAATTATTATCATACTTTTTTATTGACATTAAAAATTATTTCTATAAATATTATTAGGTGTTCATTTATACATTTTAGTATTTTATACAACTTATATATTTTTTAATATTTTTTTATGATATGTATAACATAAAGACTTATATGTAATTATTATCATTATTTATTTGTAACCTACTACTATATTTAAAAATAACTAACAAAAATTATTTTTTCTATATAAAGACTTATAAATATTATTTTATAATATTTTTTTGGTCGAAAAGGGAATCGACCTTTTTCAAAATTTGGTCGAAAAGTGAATCGGCCGTAAAGGGAAGGGTAGGTTTTTAGTCGAAAAGTGTCTCGCCCGTGCAATGTAGCAGGTAACGGGTACCTAGTCATTATAATATTCATAGTTGAATGAGGAGGAGTACTGCAGTTTATTAAGTTTGAAATATATTTGCATTAAATAAGAAAAAATGTATGTATTTTATTGTTATCACTATAAATTCAACCGTTGGCGCTAAATTTCTCTCGGTAAATTAATTTATTTCAATAATTTTCTCTTAATTTAAAAGTCTTTTTTTAAAACCCTCTGTTCCTTCTTCGTCTCACACTTACGTATATACCATAATAATGGATCAGCTGTACATCGGGACCACCGGCACACTGCTTCTGAATGGATTATGATTGAGCATGTCCAGAGAATATTTTTTCGATCTGCTTCCCTTATTACAACTATAATATGTCCCATTTCCACCGTCCAATCAGTGATGAGGATCTTGCAGGTCTGTGTACAGTCTATAGATGATCGCCGACTTGCGGCTAATCGTCTATTTTATTTCTAAAAAATATGTAATATTTTGTATTAAATGCTCGAAAGAGGTATTTCGCGAGATATTTCTGACGGGGAGTTCTTAGAAAGTCAGAACCATACTGCTTCGAGGGTGCGTGGCGATACACGTGCCGCGCGAGAGAAATAACCGAAATAACTCTGCGGATCGAGAGCACACGAGCTGATATTATTATTATATTATTGTAACAACTATACAGTATGTCCTAAAAGTCCCTCATCACCCATAGTATCTCCGTGGAAAATCAATATATTTAAATGTGGTTTTTTTTTACAGTAATACGTTCCAGTTGCATGGCATAAATTTCAATTATTTTTTTCAAAAATTCAAAAAATTTAACTGTATGAAAAAATATTTATTATTAAAATTGAGCAAAAATCGACATAGTTAAAGCAAATTCAGTTTTCGGTTTTCTATGAACAATATAGTTATGTTAGCACAACTACACGAATCGTGTGCTTTAACCAATATAGAATAGAACAATGATATTTTTATGACAATCTATAAATATCTATTTATAATTGGAGCTTTTAGTTAACATCAAAATTACAATTCAAAAGAATATTTTTAATCTTTATTGTTGATTAAAAAAAAAATATGATTTAAATACACAAAAACAAAAATAATTTATTACAATATTTTAACTATTATTCTTAAAAAACCAAAAACTTAATTCGCCCTAACTTAGTCAATTTCAATAATTTTTTTTTTGAACAGTTTCAAAAAATATGATTAAAAAATGGCCATCTCAAAAACTTAAAAACCTCGACTGTATAAAAAGATTTTTGAAAATGTTTGAATTTTTGAAAAAAATAATTCAAATTTATGCCATTCGACTGGCATTTCTTTACTTATTATTGTAAAAAAACAGCATTTAAATATTATATCGATTTTCCATTGAGATACTGCTATGGGTAATACGGGACTTTTGGGACCTACCTTGTGTAGCGTAGAAAATAGAATAACTACGTGTGATTTTTTTTTACGGATAACGGGTTTTTATTTCGAAAACCTACTGCGTGCACACGGGATACGTCATATTGTTATAATTATTATATGGCAATATACCTACTGCTGTTGTACACGTATATTTTTACTATTCTAGGCACTGTCGTAAAATGAAAATCGGAGCTCTGCAATACGCCCCCACAATATCCTTTTCGCATAAACGTACGCCCCCGAATACAATAGAATATTTTTAGAGGTGCAGATGTGATGACGCGACGATAGTATATTATACAGCAGAGCAGTGCTTCCACGACACCTGGAACACCACTCGACGTCTGAGCCCGTAGAGTTTCTATTAGTTATTTTTATCTGTGTAATTCGTGTTCGTGGAAGACGAGTACTAAAAATAATTACTCGTGTTGTATACAATAACAATATGCAATTGTCAATAGTGTGAAGTGTACAGTTATTTTCCAGCAGAATGCATTTCAGACCTATTATTTTACTCATATCGTTTCAATTCATTTTTATTTTCTTAATAATATTGAAAAACACTCTATTTTACTAGTATAAACTTTTTTAATAATTTGAAAATTACGACCTATTATAATATAATAGTAGGACTCTGAACTTCCACCTCGGATTTCATATTTCATTTTTTTGATAATATTTTATCATTTCGTATCAGGTATGTTGTTATAAAACAAGCTTACTCTCGTGTTTTCTGTAGTTATTATATCGACTACACAATCAAAACAACAACGGCTTATATTTGTGGTAGGAGACTAGTGACAGTTCCGTTTCACTCAGACCTCGGCTCAAAAATTACGTCGAGCATGCGAAATGCAAATAATATCAATCGTTCAAAATGCTATTATATACAAAGACATTTTTGAACTTTGAAAGTTTGTGTGAAATAATTGATGGAGAAAACGGGTGGTTAAAAAAAATCTCGTGCGTGCAACTTAAATACTATGATTATATGCAACTCGAAATAACCCGATTGCACGAGTGATTTTTGAGAGACAAAAAAAAATCAAGTTTAAAGTAACTGCACTTGGAAATACCATTGGCTGAGATATCATTGGCGGTTATCGAGAACGCTCATCGCGGGTACATAATAATATTGGTACCTAAATAGCTGGTTGTAAACGCCGCGGTCACCACCGGTTGCTCGTCGACAAATCGCGAGATACGCGGAGCTTGCAGAACCAACAGAACCAACAGGGGTGACATTAGGTACCAGCTATTACATTAAAATAATAATTATTGTTTATAATGACGTAGTAATACATATACGATCTCATTAACGATGGTAATCACGATGTTCTGCCCGAGTCAGCCGCTTCGAGTCTCCTGTCGATTTCAAAATATTGTTCACATTTCAAACGTCTCGCACAAAAATATGACATTAATAATAATATCTTTTGAATATTTTATAATTTAGGTTCAACCTATTTTAACCAGATGCCAACGCTTTATCTTAAAACATATTCATGGTGGCGCGGTCAGGGGGAAAAAATGAGTTTATAAGTGGCTATTTTCCAAATCGATTAATCCTTAAATCAAAGTCCGTATTTCGGCGAGAATTGTGTTTATTTTAATTTAGTACTGTTATTTAATATTATTACAAATATACCTACTGACTTCAGGAAGAGATTTTAGAAACTCGACATCGGTTCTATTTCTCTTATTCTTATATTTATTATGTTAACGGTTTTATTGTATTTTCATTCTTTGTAATAATTTTAATTCCGCGTATTTCCATTTCAGATTTTAGATTTTATAATTATACATATAGAAAGCTGTGCGTCTTTCTATAATTTTAGCTAAAAAAGGTGTATTCTTTAATTTAATTGACATGTTTTAAGCGCTATTATATTATACATTTATCATATAATATTATGTCTCTACTCCATCACGGGCCCTGTCTTAAAAGAGCTGTAGATAATACATTTCTTTATCTATACCTATATAATATGATGGAAATTAAATATTTGAAAAAAAAAAATATTTTATAATAATATTATCATGAGTTGTACATTGTCGATGATATCCTCCCGCAACACGGTTCATGATATTATTATTATTAACATGACATAATAATATTATTATTGTCGTGTGACGTGCCAAAAAACACTTTGGCGGCTAAATAAATAAATGAATAAATACCGTATAGCCTCGAAAAACAATCCGAACGCGTTTGTAAGTAGCCGATAATTGGCGAACGACCGGCGCCGGCGCCGACTCTTCTGGGCCGCCGCCGACGACGACTATGGCGACTATGGCGACGCTCCGCGGCATCACCGACGACGACGCCGCCGCCGCCGCCGCCGCCACCGCCACCACCGCCACCACCGCCGCGCAACGGGCCAGCAGCTTGCCGGCGTCCGTCCCGAGTTTCCGTTGTGCGTCCGTCCCGTGCCGTCGCGAGAGCCGCGTCCGCGACCGTTTCTGTGGTCCGTTATCGGTCTGTTTTTCCGGGAAAATCCGCGTGGTAATACATCGGTGTACCGTCGAGCAACTCGGAAAATCCCGAAACGGAACGAGAAAATCGTTCGCGAAAATCTCGTTCGCTCCGAGAAATCACACGCGCGTGCCGTGCGGTCGTCGTGCACGGTCCGAACAATCGTACGACATAAAATATTTTGGTTTTTTCAAGTCCGGTCCGCAGTCCGGCAGCAGCGAAAGCGCGCTTGTTTTGTGCGTGTGCGATCTCCGTCATCACCCCAACCGGTGCGGTTCGTTTCGGTGCACAACAATAATAATAATAATAATAATAATAATATACTGAAAATATAAAAAAATTGCATATTAATATAATATCGTATAGTGTCTCGTGCGTGGCTGAGCGTGTGTGCGAGCGCGATAATATGACGGCCGACGAAATCCGCGTTCGACGCTGACGATATCTCGCGAGACCGTTGGAAAACCGAAGTTTCCCGGCAGCAGCAGCGTTTCGACTATACGCACCGTTCGCCAATAATAATTAGTGATACAATTCGAGAACCGCCGCCGTTCTCGGCTAATACCGCGTTTTTTGGGGTTTTTTTTTTTTTGACGATTGTGCGAGATTACAAGTCCACCGGGACTTTGGCGACCGCGACCACTGTTGCAGCAGCAGCCGAAGATCGTCGAATCCTCCGCTGTCCTACGGTAACCGATAAAATATAGAATATTATATTAAACTACGCGCACATTATGACCATAATTACTGAAAATATTATCCATCGCTCGACTTTGTTCGTATAAATCGTCCAGTGGGGTAGCGCCCGACAGGTATTTTTTCTCCGCGTTTTCACGATCCGTTAGAATTTCGGTCAGGTTGGCCATTTGGTTTTTGGTTCGGCGTGTGACCTCGAAACAGCGAATCTAAGTTAGTCGTGGTTAAAAGGGTTTGGGGGGAGCACATGCGTGACAAGAGACACAAACGTTTTGACGTGTCCAAAAATCGAAGAGGCCAATCCTATATATTTATTGTTATAGTGTAGGATATAATAATACGGGCGAATAAAGTTATTAAAAATTTAAATGAAAAAATTGTTTAGAGAGAGGTTCCCCTCGAGTCCGCAAACAATATAACATAACGTGCAGGCTTTTAGATCGGCCGTGTAAAAGTTTTTTTCGAGTGCCCCACATCACTATTATTAGTTCAATAATGTACCGAATTTCCCGGAAAACACTCTTTTTCTGGCCGACAGACGCACACATAATATCCGCACAAAATGGCGCGAGTTTGCAAACTTCAACCATCCGAGCAAATATAATAAAGCACCGAGAGGAGTACTACGCGACTGTTGTACACATAGGTACACACATCTGTTTATCTTATTTTAATTTCGTTTTCGTACCCAAAACGTGAATAGTAATAAAATTATTGCTCACTCGCTCGCCGACATAATATGCGATTACATCAACGACTTACAAATAATCGTTTGTCGGGTTAATTGTGCAATCTTAGTTTGCAGTCGTTCTGTCCTGCACACTGCAGAACAAGAGTTAAATATCTGAAGTCACTCGATATTTTAAGTCACATAACCTAGCTAAGTCGAATACACTCTACAAGTCGCGCATCTCCCTTCAAACAGTACTTATAAATTAAAATATATTTTTACATAAGTGGTGCCGTGCGTTTGAATTTGACATTATTTCATAAAGTATACGTCATTATTGTTTACAAGACAAAAACGGTAATATCAAAATTATAATTATTAGGTATAACAATATTATTGTGAACGTACTGAATTTAAATTATTGCTCTTCATAATATTAATCTGCACATGCATACAGTGACTAACATATTATAATAGGAATGTTTGCAGAACACTTGAAATATCTAATAATGTTTTTCTACAAAAATGTTCTCACCAATAATGTTATTTTAGTCAAAACACATTTCGTTTTCATAAATATTTCGTACAATCATAACATAAAAGTGTAATTGCAATAAGTGATGTCAATATATTATAGCTATTATTGCTACTGCGGTGTATAATATTAAAACAGCGCCATTTCACATGGCACGCTGTTATTCGCTCTTAAAAATATGTTTTTATAAATGTACAACACGATTTTACGATTTTTGGTTTTGCAGTTAGAAATATAATATAATATGTGTCTGAACGCCTTGATTAAAATTAACGGGAACGAAAGGACAAATTATTTCGACAAAATATATTAATTGTAATCAGGATCGATGCGAAATTTGTTACTCTATTTATATGAAGTTTTCAAATTTAAAATGCACACAAAAATAAAATAAAATTTATTTTTGTTTCTAAATGTATTATATATTGTAATTATTATAATACATAAAAATAGGTGCAAAGAAAAATTGTTTTACAGTGCACTATAAATTACATTTTTTTTTACATAGTTGAGTTTGTAGAATTACAATTAGGCAGCGTTATATTATATATTTTGTCGGCTAAGTTTTAGATATAATTTGTCCTTTTGTAAGTAAAAATAAAAAATATCTATACTGCCCCGTAGGACAATATTTTGAGATATTATTTACAATATTATGATGTATTTAAAAACAAAAATATATTATAATATTTTATGTTTCTTTACATTTCAAACTCAAAAATATTATTCTTACACTTTTTTCATCCATTCTATACACTGTAATAGACAACATTTTCATAATAAAATACATTCGCACTGTTGTACAGGGATTGATTTTAGTTTCCATTTAAATTAGTAAACTGTTATTATGCTTTATATTTTCTACTCTCAATCTAAAAGCAGTGGAAAGTTTACAAATCCAAAAGTACATTACTTCTTTTTGAACTAACTTCATAAATAATAAAAGTCATCGAGAACTCTACTTTTATGTTAACGTTTTTTTTTCCTTCAAAGTTTTCAGACCCTTTTCTATTTTTTGAATCATTAACGATATTAATAATTTTCAAAATTGCGACGTACATTTAATCATTCTAAATCAAAATTTGTTTTTTTTTTGGATTAAATATATATGTTTAAAATATATGTTTATACATAATATTATGTTTAAAATAACGTCAATTGGGAATTGTTTTTGAGATTTAATTTTTTCTAGCTCTTAAAACTTTTTACCTATAAAAAAAAATACCATCCAGACTTTTCAACGATAAATATTATGGAGATATCGTAGTTCAAAATATTATGTGTTTATTAGATACGCGTCTGTCTCATACATTTATTAGAGATTTCATCTAGCAATGACCATCGCGGGTATTTTGTGTTAAGTAATTAGTAATTATCTACTGAATTCTGAAGTAATACTTATAGATTCCTACATCATTGGCCCGATTAGGAGAGAATTAATGGTATTAATACAACTCAGCAAAAAAACATTTAAAAGCCTTTCTGAAAAATACCATTCTATGATAATATATTAGACATTAGTAGTACATTAATTGTAGTCTTGTACAATTATTATTAAATCCGACCGAATTCTTATCAATAATTTTACTATAGGTTTTTATAAAACCTTTTTCAAATTTAATATTTTCAGAACTTTTAATTTTAAACAATCATTCGAATATTATTTTATAGTTAGTTTATTGTTTATTGTGATACAAAACGAACGCGTACCTATAATACTGCAGACTGCGTTTAAAGTTTAACCTCGTACCTATATGTTAAGTGCTCGCTATACTCTTTTGTTTTCAATTCGAAAATGAGTGACTATATAGTTCAAACCATAAAAAAAATGTTTTAACAACTAATTATTTAAAAATTATATTTTAAAACTTTACACATGGCTTAAAATTGAATTGGGTATGTTACAAATCATAACAATGGTATTATTGTAATCTTATAAAAATGTATCGAACAGACTTGAGACTAAAAAACAAAATATATCCACTCGTATCTGTATAATTATATCAAATATTTAATTATTACCAATCACCTTTGTACCTATACGTATCATACATAAGCTTTGATACCTTTGTTTTCACCGAATCGGCATAATTAATTTCTAAAATAGATTTTTTTTTTTTCAATTTTAACAATAGTTAGGTATTATAAAATCGTGCATCGAAGCTTTGCAAAAAAAAAAAAAAATGTATTAATAAATTGAATTGTAATTTTGCCGTTGCAAAGTTTAATATTATCCAACATCGGGACATCCACTAAAATTCAGCGAATTCTGAATTGTTTTTTTTTAAAATACTTTAAGTATTATTATTCGTGTAATTTTTATAATATTATCAGTTCGGCAGTTAAACATGGTTCTAAAAAGCAATGTTTATTCGGACAAACAAATATAGAATTATTATTTTATTATTTTTCCAGAATCGTTTTGACTTTTAATATAATATGTTTATGTTGTTTAAAGAACCCAATCATTTGTATGCAAACGGACTAGCATAATATTATTATATGAATAATAAAAATTGTTATTATATTTTACACTCATTTTTTATCTGTTATAATATTATTATAATATGTTATGTACAAATTACTAAATTTGTAATAACACCTAACATAATATTATACATAAAATATTATAATAAATAATATAATAAATATTATTATAAATATTATAATATTGAAATATTTATATACAATACGTGCAGTTTCGTACAGGTATTTACGTCAATTTTTTTCGCCACTTTTAGTAAAAATATAAGAACAACTTACTAGGAATAAGTGGAAAAAATACGATAACGATATTATTACTGCGGTACAGTAAAATACCCCCTGTATTTTCTGTACTCAAATCTACTATTATTTTCCACAACGTTTTATGTATTATAAAAAGAAAAACACTTTTCTCTAGAAAATAGTGGTAACATTAAAATGATAAATCAATACGGGGAGACAGTTAAACCGGGACTTGTTTTTATGTATTTTATAAAACATTTCGTTCGATTATGGAACTCAAAACTAATATAACGACCACAACAATATTATATTCAATATAAATCACAATAATTATTTTGTGACTGTCAAATCATATCCTAATCTCACCAAAAACGCTCAGCCTTACGTCATAAATTGTATGCTGTCCTTTTTCAAAGAATACTCAACATAGGCGTAAAGCAATAATATTATGTTAAGTTTCTTGGTCATAATGCCAGGACACCGATTCCGATTACTAATAGGTACCGAGATCAACATTTAAATTTTTCCCACTTAAATTTAAAAAAAAATCGTAAATGTGTGAAATTATTTAAGTACGCCCGACGCGAATAGTAAAACGAAACCATTAAAAGAGTTTATCTCGAACAATCTCTATGATGAATTAAACATAATTTTTAGTTTAAGCATACAATTGCGTTCCGAAAACCACGCACTGGTTTTAACTTCTCGCACACAAACACAGATTTGTCTGCATTTAACTCCTTGGTGAACAATCAATCAAAATGGATTTCTGATTTAAGTTTTGAAAAAACGAATTCTATATTCTTTAATGTATTTTATTTGTTTAATTCACGAACCATATGCAAATTCATTCATAGTGTGTATAAAATAAATAAATTAGAGTCTAGAACCTATGACCTATGTAAATATTTTGTACCATGTTTATTTTTACGCAGTTATGTTGAAGAAATATTATTAAAATGTTATGAACATTTTTTTTCGCTTAACAAAAATAACAACCTCAGCTAAGATGATGGTTTTTTTTTTTGAAAACTTTTATCAGGATTAATTTATTTGTTAAATATGCTAATCAAACGTGTATAATTTGTTGGGTTGTTTGTTCATAAAACCTTAAACAATACAAAATTACTCAATTTTAACTATCATTATTCAGAAAAGGGTCATGACGACGACAATGGTTATTCGTACTTCAACACTACCTGCAGCCCGATATAATAATACCATGCCCGTAAAACTAAAGGAAATAAATAATGTTCATAAATATGAAGTCAAGGAATTGAAATATTATCTCTAGTTGCATGCAATCTGAGTTTTCATTCGTATCTATATACAACCGTATAACAACCCACTACAAAACAAAATCACTACCAGGAAATAATATACAATCTATTTTTAACCCTCCGACATTAAAAAGCACCTTTTATTTTCATAATATTCACACACACACACACACACACACACACACACACACACACACACACACACACACACACACACACACACACACACACACACACACACACACACACACACACACACACACACACACACACACACACGATGGGCACAATCGTATTATAATATTATATTTTGCGTAAATCAAAATATCAAATTTAAAAATGTGTTTAGAATAAAGTTTGAACGTATCGTATTATTGTATTATATATATATATATATTTTTTTGTTATTCAAAAGATACAAATAAATATAAAGATCTATAGTCAGGTTATACCGATTGGCAATTACCAACAAAGATTGTTATAAAATTATATTTTATAAAATATCACGTAAAAGTAGTTTTCATCGTTTTAACCCTACAATGCATGATTTTTTTTTTATATAAAAAAATTGTTTTTGGATGGGTCTAAACTTATCGAACACTTAGAAAAAAGTTTTAAAAATCTATTTTAATTTTAAAAGTTGAAAAAGTTGATTGTTGCTTTAAAGCAACATTATGCATTTATAATTATGAAAAATAATATAAATTATTGAAAAAAACCCAGAATATGGTCGGATTCATACGTAGCGGATCCACCGATAAATAGTTTAATTTTTTCAATCATATCTTGCCATTTATAGGTTTGAAATTAAATCATATAATAATATAATATAATCGTACGATGTGATTACAGCTAATATATTATACTGTCTAACATAGATAAATATCTGATTATAACTGTTTTTATCGGTTGTTGCCGAGAAGCAACAACATGCATTGTAGTTTTAATGGTTTTTTTAAAAGTTACAAAAAGATCTATTCAAACGACAACGGTCGTGGCTTATTACAATATAATAACTATATCAATGCAAATCAACATAATATTCAATATTATTAGCTGTATAAACTTCATGTCATCTAACATGTGGACGATTTACAATATTGCGCGAGTAGAGCTGTCAAGTCATAATGATAATATTATGTTTTTCCGTAATATTTCAAAATATATTTTACTTATCAAATAATACACTTTCATATTATGGTACCTATACTATTGGTGTGTGTAGGGCATGATGTACGGATCGTTTTTGAGCGATATGTCATTATCGAACCGGTGAAAATCGACTGATGGCTTGTACATTTTTTACGTTTTTACATTTTTCGTTTAAACACAATACTTATTGTAGTTGTCGAACAAACAGGCATTGATGGCCCGCCGTTGCGCCGCGGCGTTCGGCGGACGGGCAATTCCGAGGGTCACGTGATTATACGCGCAAATCGTAAAACTCGCGTCTAGACGCACTCGGCAGCCGATGGCCGAATTTATTCGTTTACACATACGCCCCAACCCCCTGACCTCCACACACCTGGTTCAAAATATAATCCTTTTTGGCCGCGATCGGGGATGAACGACGGATGTAGTAGGTTGTCGTCCCTCCGCTCCCGACGACCGCGCGTAAAAAGAACCAGAAAATCGATAGACCTGGACTATGTCGGCCGACGGAGAGATTGCGGCTCAGAGAGTGCGGCCGTTCGCTACCTATTATTATTATTATTATTATTACTACTATTACACATAGGGGTTATTTTAGAAAATTTTGAGTGAATATGAAACGGCCATCGCTATCATTATTCTAGGGCAGGGGTCGCCAACCTTTTCAAACAAGTGAGCTACATTTGCAATTTTTAGTCCCAGGTGATCGACATCCAGGAGAATTTAAGTCTTTAGGAAGACATTTGTTTTATGAGCAAAAAAAAAAAAAAGGTCTAAGCTCCAAAGGATAAATATTTATTGTTTCTTCATGATAATAATAATAATTCCGAAATAATATATCCGATTATTTATTACGCGATCGACCGATAATGATCAAATTAATTTTTATAACGATCGACCTATATTCCTAGAAAGATCGACTGGTTGGCGACCCCTGTTCTAGGGTGACCATACGTCCTGTTTTATACAGGATTGTCCTTTATTTCGGCTTTGTGTCCTGTTGTCCTGGGAAACTTCTCTCAGGACGCGTGTTGTACCGTAATTTCAAGTCTGTCCCATATTAACCCGTTTTTTGCCGTACTTACTGTTAATTTATAATTTTTGAAATTTATTTTATAAAAAAATGGGTTTTTTCTTAATTTTGGTACGACATTATTGAATAGAATAATAATATAAAAATCTATATTTTTCAGTTGTATTTTTGGATTTTTGATTTTACCTATTGTTGCATCACACTGTTGTCGGCGACGTATACCGTACGATTAAAAATCAACAAAAAAAAAAAATATATATATACCTAATAAATACTTATTAATTTAAAAATATTATGTATAATATTTTCGTCCTGTATTTTAATTTTTTAAATATGGCCACCCTACATTATTCTCCAATGTTAGGTAATATTATATAATCATCCGATGAGAATAACGTAATTTCTTGACCTATCTGCCCATTTTTTTTTTGGAATACGATTTATCTAATATAATAGTTACATAATATATCTGTTTGAGCGGATTGTTATTAAGTTTTAATATTTTTTATCGCATTTTCTCAAATTGTATTTTAATGCATCTAATTGACGCTATATGAAAGCTTTTTCAAGAAATTTCAGAAAAAAATTCATTCATATCTAATTTTAGTAGTATGTGTGTGTGTGTGTACCGTGTTATACGTTTTTATATCATTGCATTATTACATACTTACAATGTACTAGGGTCTTATCGTACTCGACCTTTGATTTTGACACTCCAGACGGTGGATGCAGCGGTAATTATTAAGACGTCCGTATACACAGTGCGGGTTTTGGAATTTTTGTGACCTATATAATATTATAATTCATATTTTTATGACACCGCGGGTCCTGATTTGATGATATGAATACAATCGTGACGATAATAGTTCACGTCTCTGTCGCCCTCTCCTCCGTGTCTGCGTGCAGGCTGTATACCGCCGTTACCTAGGTACATTAATTTTTCGGCACTCGACTTCAAAACGCTGCGGCGCTGGAAGACGCCGGCGGCCGTATATAGTCCGACGACGTTCTCCAGCCATTTCGCCCCCAATAATACGTCGGCGTCGTGTCGTGATAACATACACACGCGTAGGCGTCGACCCCCCGAGGCCGCTCTCCGCACCCCCTCACGATCTCGCGCCACCACCGATTCCCATCGTCCGACAGGCGGTGCAGCCCGCAGTGTATAGAGGTGGACTTTGGCCCGTCGTCGTCGCGTGAAATCGTTCTTTGAATATATTCTTAATGATGATCGATTAACGGTTCAGACGACGACAGTTCGGCGGCGGCGGCGGAGACGGAGTCGTCTCTCCGAGAGTTCGTCTCTGCCTTCCCCACCACCTCCACACACCTTCACCCCACCACAACACACGCACACGCTGCTCGCACACACACGACCGCTTAGATACACAGACGTGCACGCGTAAGCACACACAAAGCCCCGAGGGAGTATGCAAATCGCAAAAACCCGCGACTTTCGTGCGATTCAATTACCCTGACGGCCGTCACTGCTGCAGCCGCGCCGCGGAACTGACAAGCATCGCTATATTTCCACCCCCTCTTTGGCCGCACTCGTTTTCGGGGAGAAACCGAAAAAAACCGCACGCGAAATATCTCCGTTTATTCCGCTGCGGGCCCATCACGCGACGCGACGCGACTATCTCGCGCCACAAATGCGCACCCCGTCGGCCTCCGTCTCGCCACAGAGCATAATATAATATTATTATGTTTTTCGCAGAAATATTATACCGTTCGTACGACGTCCACCGCCGCCGCCGACGCGCGCGACTCTGCCGTTCGCACCCCCTCTCGCGCGCGACGGACAGCCCCTTCGTGTAGTCCGCTGCCTACCGCACACGACCGATCAACGGGTTTTAAGGGTTTACGCTCGTTATTTATTTACATTAATTTCGGTACCGTTTTGCTGAATTATAAATACTTTTTGTACCACCCGTCGTGTGCGCGTATAATACACGGACGGTCGTTAAATCGTCTCGTCGTTAAAACATTATGATTATTATTATTCGCGCACTTTCGATTATACGCGCGACGTTTTGCGCACTACGACGCCGACTCCGCGTTATCTACTCCCGAGTACTACGAGTACACTGTAATAATATTATTATACATATTTTTCATTGTACAATAATTATGCATTTATAGGAACGCGTGTTTGGATTTTCCACATATTTTCTTTTTCAAATATATAATAATATTTTAATGTCGGTAGGTACCCGACGCGACGGTGCGAGGTCGTAAAATCGATGAATTTAATAATCACGTTCATTCCGTGGTATATTGTTCGAATACACGTTGTGTAAACGTTAATTAATATTTATGTATTCCGGCGAATGTTAAAAGTGCACGAATATAATTTTTGTGTAGATCATTATATATTATTTTCCGCTTTTAAACTATTATATCTATCGGAGGAGATGTTAAATATATTAATATTATAATATCCAACATATATTTTATATTTCGAATCTAAACTTTTTGTCGAATGAAAATGTTTAAGT
Organism: Neotoxoptera formosana; assembly: GCA_022818045.1. NCBI lineage: Eukaryota > Metazoa > Arthropoda > Insecta > Hemiptera > Aphididae > Neotoxoptera > Neotoxoptera formosana. The sequence continues at coordinate 27,953,869 of CM040632.1, read as the reverse complement.
AGGTGAAAATAGTCCGACGTCCTACGTAAGTCGAATATTTTTAGTATTTTTTATATTTTTCGTACTTTATTTATTATTTATTTATACACACTATGTATGGATTAATAATTTATACTAACGAATATTTTGTTGAAAAATATATGCACATTGTTCTTTTATTGTTCAATATGTTTTCGAAATAATAATCATTTATAAAATACGTTATTATAAGTTATTATATACCTTGATAATGCGTAAGTATGAATAATTTTATTCGGAATAAATGTTCGTGTATTAGGTATAAGTACATAATATATTATTTACGTATATTTGTGTAATGTGACTTCTACAAAATATGTATAATTGTTTAGTTTAATGAAATAAACTTATAAACGTAACATCTATAATTCATATTGTAGGTGGACATATTTCGAAATTAATATTTAAACTTTAAAGTTTAACAAAATATTATATGGTAATTTACGAACAGCAATATACCAGCTCGTACCTACATATTTTAATAATTTAATACAATTTTAAGCACAATAATAATTAAATTATGACTACCTATTTCTAAATAAATCATTACTCAAGTTTAACTAAAACGATGAAGTTCTAATAATAAGTTATATTTAAATTAAGTTATACGTGTGTATTAAATTAGCTAAATTAAAGCGCTTATTGAGAGTATTTTAGTTCTTATCAGTATTAATTATAAAAGAGCTTTTAAAAGTTAGAGAGCATTATTTTGTTTTGGAAAAATAAATACTTTTGAGCTTGTGTTTTTTTTTTTCAAAAGCACATTATACATTATAAATGTCAAAAAATGTAAATGTTCTTTTGCTATGATGCAGATTAGGTTTTTAAAATTATGTCACTTTGTATGAACCCACTTTTGAGACATCACCATATACACTTGGGTTAGGTATATTAGCATCGAATAATTTAACAAATTATCACGCTAGAAAAAAATCAGAAATATGACGTAGGTACCAGTGTGTTTTTGTATTACACATTTTTGTCGTATTATTCATGGTTAGGATTTTAATGTGAAAAGGAGTATAGCTGCATGCATGATAAGCTACATTTGGAATACTGCACTTAAACAATATCGTGTAGTAAATTGTATTATGTCTATTGTTTATAATATCGACTCACTATAGTAACAGGAAAACCAAAAACAGAATTACATTAAAAATATTATGTTTAGTCGTTATTAGAGAATAAACATAAATTAATATATCACCTGCACTGGTGCATTAATGCATGTTTATGAGGTACTTAATTAATATTATGACTACTACAAGCAATGATGAATTATTGAATTAAATAGGTGGTGAAAAGAGGTAAAGCATAGAAGTGAGGTATCTTATACATATCGATCTAAGATATTGACGGTTTTAAATACAATATTAAATTAAATAAATTAAAGTGAATCACCACCGCTATCGTTACAGTTTATTGAAAATCCGCATGACATATTATAATATCCCATATTATTATTATTATTATAATATTATGTTTCTGCATATTTGTATGACATAATATTATGCAATGTCTTGCACCGTTTCAAAGTGACAACTCACAACTAATTTATCAATATTGTTTCGTGTGATGCACAAAACCGACGTAATAGTCGGTCTATAGGTACTTGTACAAACCGCGAAAAGAAGAGAAGGGCCGGTACTCGCGGTATATAGGTATACCACGGTCGATTTGGCGGTATATAATATGTACCCATCGGCTTTCGGTAACGATTATTATTGGTCTGAAAGTGTCTGGCTCAAGTTCGATAGTCTTTGGAAAAATTATGCTCTACCCAGTGCACGTCTGGCCGTGCCTGTCCCCACACATTTAACTCAAAAAAGTTCCAATTTTGCTTTTTGCGAAATTTAAAAAAAATATTTGAGACAAACTGCCATTGTTTGTGCAATAACATCAAATGCTTAATTATATTTTGTTTCGATTCATATCAGAGTTATACACGACGAAATTGAGAGCGAGAAAAACAAAAGAATACAATACTGATATAATATAATTAATAAAATGAATTAATACTTTAAAAAAATTAAAAAAAATATAGAGTTCACGAGAACCGCTGTCTTTGTAGTAGACCAGTGGTTCTCAACCTTTATTGTTTCATGTCACCCTTAGCCACTAGTATCCAACACTGTGTCGCCCTAACTTCGATTTATCAAAATATGATCTGAACAGTACATATTTAAAAAAAAAAAAAGTTACTCAGAAAAATAATAATCATACACATTCTTCGAGTTTCAGGATTCACTAAACATTGACACTTTAAATTGACAAATTAAAAAAAATTAAAATAGGTATATTGAAAAACAATAATAAATTATTTAAAATTAATGAGAAATGATAGTTTTTACAGATTTTGAGAAATCTATGGTTGATGAAGAGCGAGTCGCATATCGTCTTCTAGGGTGGTTTTTACGAGTCTTTGGCGTTTTTTTCTGTTTTAATATATTCGTGAGAGTACTAATCATTGAATAATTATCTTATCCTTTTTTTCCGTGGATTACGTTATGTCACCACTATGACGGGCCCACGTCACACCGGTTGGGAACCACTGACGCATACAATATAATCATATAACAAGGATGGCCAACCCGCCTTGGAAAGTTTTGCGGCCCGCTACATTTATCAAATATTTACAAAAAAAAAATTATGTGGCCTAATTTTGAATAAAAAAATATAAAAATATGTGATTGTATTAATATTTCGGCTAATGACCTTTTTTTTTTTTTTGGCAACCCTATATCTGGCCCGTAGGATTGTAATGTATTTACAAAGTGGCCCGCAAGATCATTTGGGTTGGCCATTCCTGTCATATAACATAATATTATATTTACCCAAATTATGCATTTATAGTTCGACTGAGATTCCTTACGGGAAAACGCTCTAAGTTTTCCGTAACGCTTTTAAATAACAATAGCAATAATACTAGGTATATATTATTATTATACACATATCGCTAATACGTTCATTGCGTTATGCGATATATATATAATATCATATTGTTGCAATAATGTTCGGTTAGTATGTTTTATACCTGGTAGAACCGTACGTTTCGCGGATTCATTAAAAGGGCGCCGTGCATGATTTAGATATTATTATTATTATTATTATAATAATAACGATAATGCATAATAATATTATTGTGCGTCTCGTCAGAGTAGACGTATCGCGCGAGTGATGTGAAAGTACTACTACACTGTATGGGTAGGTACCCATAACATTATTATATTATTATTATTATTATTATTACGAGCTCGAGCGGCGGATGTAATAATAATGTTACTTGTATTTCGAGTGTAATATGAAATCGCGTTTTGAAATTCCGAGCGAGAAACGTATATTATAATAATATTATTATCGACATCATATTATGAAGTATATAATATTATTTTGGTACGAAGCTCGATTTTCGTCCATTTATTTATTTATTTTTGTTTACGCACAGTCTCTGGCTCCGCGGTCGCCATCGTATATACACTATATACGTAGACATATATTCGTACATATATACACTATACAGTATAATACGCTATTTACGATACGACTGTGGACGCCGCTCAAAAAAAAAAGTTTCGTTTGGCAAATTTTTAGATGGTAGAATTCGATACGGTTGGCGTACTATTTATAGAGAGGTCACTTTTTTCCGATTATCACGGTGTAGGTTTCCGCGCGAGGAGGAAAAACCGCAGAAAAATATTTAGAAATTTACGGCGTTGTAAACGAAATCGATTTCGGTCGTTTCCGTTGTAAATAAATTGTTATTCGCGGACGAAACTATAATATAATCTCGGGCCACTTGAAACGTTTGCGGATTATATTTTATTTTGGTTTTTTTTCATTTTCATTTATTTTCAGTATTATGCGAGTACGCTGTCGATATACGAAGTAGCTTTTAAAATATTATTATTTTCACTGTTTGTGGATAAAACTTATTACTTAGGCGTTATTGTGATTTTTTCGACTTTTTGTTGTCGATGTTTGCAGTATACACGCAGTATACTGCTGTTAATAATATTTCAACGAACGAGCACATATTATTAAAATAGTATGGGTGTACCACTGTGCCTCCTCCTATATTATAATGTCGTTTAATTCAAACCGGAAAATGTGAAAAAGTTGTTGCTCGTGTAGTTTTCTCTATTACTATATAAACCGCGGAATCGATTAAATTCACGAAAATGCATGAAAAAAAAAACATTATTAATTACTAATAATTTTTTCTTTTTCACGTTTCCCCTTGATAAAATGTGGCTTTCGGGTCTTGGAACTCTTGGGACTCGACATAATTATTTTATTCGTACGATCGCAACTCGGCTGCAATAATAATAGTAATAGTAATAATAATAATAATTACGTCCCGCATTCGTCTCGACAAAAGTTTTCTTCTCGCACGGCGGACTCTCGCGTCGCGTACGATTTTTTTAATAACCACCACCGCCGCCACCTGTGATCGCGTCGAATTAATTTAGATTTTCCCGTATTATCGCGTCGGCTGGGCGTGAAAAAAACTCGACACAATAATATTACATTATATTGTACACGCGTTTTACACGTCATTATTGCAGTAATATTCCGTGACTAATATCGCACGCATCACACACGAATATATTATACATTATGACTACCCACAATACATATTATAATAGTACCTACCTATTTCCACATATTATTTTTATAATAATACTACCGAAATAATAATAATATTATATTATGTATATATATTTTTATAAAATATTATTACGAAAACGCGAAGCTCACAATCGATGGCCCCTCCCCGCATCCCCCCCCCCTGACCCTAACCTATACCGACGACGAGCCCGACCACACACAGTATTATATTATTATTATGTATAGTTTGCATTCCGCCTCGCTATATTATATTATAATATTATTATATATTATAACCTTTCGCCGGCGCTCGCGACTCTGAGTTTTCCGCCTTTGCGTGACGCTCGCATAATAATAATAATAATAATATGATGTATACATATTTTCAGGCGCTCCGCTCTCGTTAAAGGGCCCGAAACGATAAATCGCCGGCGGAGCAGCAGGCAGTATATAACAATAGATACCCGCCTACGATTTCGGTTTCGCGTGATTTTTTGTGATTTTTCCGATTTAGCTTTTCCGGTTTCCCGTCCGGCGCATCCTTCTCAGCCGCCACCGTCGGAAAACCCGTTCAAACTGAACACCGTTATCATTTCAGTGTCGCGACATGTCGGTCACTCTACACGACGACGCGCCTCGGACGAACTACGCCTACCTATCTAAAGTCTAATGCGCGTATCAAAATATATTATTTTATCATATTATTATATGTGCTCATCGTCTCGTATAGGATCATCGAAGATCGTCACCCAAAGTTCGAATTTTGAAAGAACGTCAAAGCTCGATTTTTGTCCATTTATTTATTTTTGTTTGTAGTCGCTAGCTCTGCGGTCGCGTCGTATATGTATACACTTATATTTACGATATGACTGTGGACGCCGCCGCGGAGAGCTCAGAAAAAGTTTCGTTTGGCAAATTTTTAGACGGTAGAATTCGATACGGTCGGCGGCGTACTTTATGGAGAGGTCACTTTTTTCCGATTATCGCGGTGTATTATTATTTTATCATAATATCATATATATTGTTATCATGTGCTCGTCTCGAAGGGTCGTCGAAGATCCAGGCGGGACACTTTTCGGCCAAAATTAATCTTTCCCTTTTCGGCCAGTTCACTTTTCGGCCATTCCGAAATGACCGTTTTCGTCCAGTACACTATTTTGGTCACCAATGACACCAATGAAATATTCTTTTCACGTTTTTTTCTGTTAAACTACCAATTTATATGATAAATTAAGTAAAAAATATGAAAAATAAAAGTTACATTATATTATCAATTTACATAATATAATATATATAAAATTATAGGGATACTTATTTTATTTTTATTTAAAATAAAAATATTATGGAGAATCCAGCATCTATAGGCTAACGGTAGATAAAACGAATAGCTATACTAACTAGGATGAATATACAATATCTTTCATCGTCATCTTCGTCCATCGTCAAGATAAAAACCAAATCAATATTACGAACTATGAGAGAAGAGAAATAACACGAATAGAATTTATTAAACGTATGTGTTATAACTATAAAAAAAATTAAAAATCCACATAATTTTATATTTATTGTGTAAATTAATAAAATAATATAACTTTTATTTTTTATACTTTTTAACTTAATTCAATATATTATTAATTAATAATTGACAATTGTTATTATTATTTTATAGAGTCCATTCAAAAAAGTAGTTTTTTGGTAGTTTAACAAAAATAAAACGTGAAAAGAATATTTCATTGGTGATCAAAATAGTGTACTGGCCGAAAACGGTCATTTCAGAATGGCCGAAAAGTGAACTGGCCGAAAAGGAAAAGGTTCATTTTGGCCGAAAACGGTGCCGCCCGAAGATCCGTCTGCACCAAACGTTGCACGAGTAGTAATCGCTTTTCCTCGTCGCATATATTATAGGTACGACTGCCATTTATTATTATCGAGAAGACGATTTTTTTTTTCATTGATGTATCGAAATCGAAATTCGAGCTAGTATACATGATATAATATTTGAATTATTAAAATTTTCGCGGTATAAACATGTTAATGACTATATTGTTTTAAAATCATATCATATCATTCAATCCTCGCATGTCTCCCGATCGCGGACCTATTAAATCCATATATTATATAGTGCCGAACACATCAAACACGCTTCTCGTTTGACTTTCGATTTGGACACATATTGAAATGTTTTTTATTTCAAATATACTTAGGTTTTAAAATATTATACTATGATAGTTATCAGTTTGTCATGATAACAATAATATAGGTAGTTAAAAAAATGTCCAAACCTTTTTTTTCCCGGTGTCATTACACTAACATAGAACATTTATTTTGAATAATATAATATAAAAACGTAACCACAGATCGACCGAGATAACGAGTACTAAAATGACCATCTCTGTCCTGTGAATAATATTATTTGAACGGCATTCCTAAAAACCTTTGGGCGCACGAAATTGGCTCTGAAGAATAAATTAGTCTGCGAATCACGTTCCTCCATACTTCCACGTAAGTTTTAATGAATTCATTACGAACGCGAACGATTCACTAAAAATAAATAATTGTTATCATCGCGTTTGATTTATACATACTTAGCAAAATATTTCTAAGGAATGACAGTTTTAGAATTCAATATAATATACGTATATTAAAGTGAATATTTTTTTTTATGGTGGTAATTAATAGAACACATTTACGGACAAGTCCATTAGAATTAATTCTGTTCGTGCCTACAAAATATGACAACCTCATATTTTATCGTCAGACGACTTCGAGCATATGAAAATATATATGATAGGTAGGTATAAGGTATTTTCGTGACTAAAATACAATTGTGACGTATAATATGTAAAAACAATCGTTTTTGTATACCGTTTGAATTTCAAACACAACCACGGTACAGGAACCAACCTACTTCACCCTCGGGATTGAAATGGTCTCTTTAACGGACGGTATAAAATATATATTATAAATATTTCGAATATTCTCGTTCTGAAATAGCATGAAAATTCATAACTTAATATCTCTTTGGGTCGATTACACCTGAAATTTCGTGTTTTTTTTTTAAAAGAATATTATATTTCAAAAATCCATTTATTTTAAAATTGGTTTTATACCAACACCTTCCCACTGTCTCGGAAGTCTCACCCGTAATATTGAAATTTTCAAAAACTTTAGACTATTTTAAAACCGAGATTATATAAGTTTAATAAAATAAAACTTAATTTATTATACTTTGACACAAATATTGAAATATTTAAATAATCTCGCTGAAAATAAGAAACAATATTTTTACAGCTCATCAGTTCTCATAATATAATAATAATATGATAATAATTTATAATGAAAGTGATTTTTCAAACTATTGGATTGCAAGCTGTGGTAGATATTAGCGGAATTCATAATTTTTTATTTCTTAAACATTAAGTTTTTAATAATCATTAATCACATACGGTTTAACAACAAAAAACATTAATTTAATTTCAGTTAAATAATATATTAAATTGAATCTGTATTACTTTAATTTTTGACGGTTTTCACAAATATTAATTTAATACGATTTGTAGCAATTTTTCTGAAAGCTTTTAGTTTTTCTGTAAAGTAATTCGACAAGTTGAATAAAATGTTTTCACTGAATAGTGCATGTGTCTGCGTACAAGTTATTTAAGCTTTACTATGAACAGAACTATTTTTAATGTGAGATTATCATTAAAGTTTGTTCTAGTTACATGTTACATAATGTGTTTCAAACATTTTTCAAAACTTAAAAACAATTCTCTCAGTCCGAAACTTATACCATTACTGTAAAATAAATGTAACTTATAGATATCTGGAACATATATAATATCTGTGAACGGATTTTTTTTTTTTGCTCTTATTACCGGATGAAAATATAATATGTATACGGATAATAAATTATTTAGATCTAAAATATTTAATCTACGCAATAACTCGACTAGAATTACCTATACTGTCTCTCGACCATGTAACGCATTATTACCTATTTGAGGGGGTTTCTTTTTTTTGAATAGGGAAGGGATCAAATCATTTCCCCTGGTGGATAAAAGGAATATTACAAAGACTTAGAATAATAATAATTGAATAAAAATCGAACCGACAAAAGAATATTTCTCGATATAATATGGTCACCGGATCTCGGAATCGACTGTTACCACCTACCCATTAAAGGTACCTGCATATTATTATAGCTACTGAACATAATAATATCGTTTCCTGCCCAGGTATGGAGTATATTTATTTGGGAAAAATCCCGGCGTGGTCACCGGCGACCCCGCATACGATATTATTACAACGTATTAGAATGACAAAATACCATGTCATACAGCAGGTACGAAAGGCGCACAAACACGCATCCTGACGTGCAGGACTAAAAGGAATGGCGTTAAATAGAACACGACGACGGGGCGAGGCGGGAAAATATGACAGGAGACCGGAAAACGAAAGACAAACCCGAACTGCGTTGCCGGGGCCGGGAAAGTTCTAAGAGAAAAGCGTGTATATAGATGTGTACTTACATCAAAGAGGGGCAATAGTAACGAGTCTTTCAAACACGATTTAAGTATGCTACTCTTCCGAGACGGACAACACATCGCTGCACATCATACTCTCTCCTCGTGGACCATACAATATTAATTGTCTATATTACCTGCATTACATAATATTATTATTGCGTTTAACGAGCACGACGGGCTGCTTGTACGCTTATTCGTTGTTATTATCATCGCTATATTGGACATAACTCTGGAAAAGTAAATATTGTATAATACCATTTACAAAACATTTTTGATTACATTTCAATTGAATAGTTTTCGATGCAAATTAAGACAATACGTTCCAACGGTCGATTAAAAATCGTATATTTATTTATTTTCGAATTAAATCGTTTTAATATTTAGTATTTGTTCTTAAAACATAAAACGATAAAACTTATTACAGTGTGTATAGATGTGTACCTACATCAAAGGGGGGCAATAGTAATGAGTCTTTCAAACACAATACTTTTGGTGCTACTCTTCCGAGACGAACAACACATCACTGCGCATCACTCTCTCCTCGCGGACTTAAATATTTGTCTATATTATTATTATGACCTGCAAAACACAACATATTATTATTGCGTTTAACGAATACGACGGGATGCTTGTACGCGAATTCGTTGTTATTATAATATTATTATTATCATCGATATATTGGACATAACTCTGGAAAATTGAATGTTGTATAATGTTGTATACCATTTACAAAACATTTTGATTACATTTCAATTGAATCGTTTTCGATACAATTATTAAGACAATACATTCCAACGGTCGATTGAAAATCGTATATTTATTAAATTTATTATATAAATTTTATTTTCGAATTAAATCGTTTTAATATTTAGTATTTGTACTTGAAATATAAAACGACAAAGTATATTACAGTTTCTCAAACACAAAACGAATAATATATATATATATATATATGTACCGATAACAAATTATATTCAAATTTTTAGGATTATAATATTATGTAGGTACCTACTTCAATTTATCAGCTTAATATAAAAAAATATTAAATGAAAACTGACATGAAAAAAAATAACAATACACCAATACTTCATAAAACTATTTGATTTTAATTTTAATCTTTATTATTTATTGAATATATTATTTTCATTATTTATACAAATTCTAAAAAAAAAAAAAACAAAAAACATATTAATATCCTTCCAAATCTGTTCATTATTATGACAAACCGCACTATAACATTTGAAAATAACATATAGTTTTTGATAAATAAAAAATATTTTTAAATTAATTGTGCATTCTTAATGATAGGCGTGTGTCATTAGTTATTTAATTACGAATCACGAGTATGTATACAAATGTATATGTATATTATATTATATTATTATAATAATAATTATAAATATCCAAATTTAGGAAAGTATTTGAAAAAAATTTAAGAAATTATGTATCAAAATAAATAATTCCCTTTAAATACCTGTGGAATAGTATAATAATATAATAATATATAATACAGTCGGAACGAACTATTCGTGTCGCATTCATATGAAAAATATATAGTAAGTTTCTTGATTTTAGATTGGAAATGTTTTTTATTGTATAATAGCATTGACAAAATCGACGAATCAGTTGTAGTGAGCTATACGAGAGGATAATTTAATATGTTTTTCTAAATTAATAATCAAATCAAAATATAATGTCGTCACTTAAATAGTTTATTTTATGAAATATTATGTCATAATACTTGCTTGAAAAAAAGGCTCGACTATAAAATTATATTTATAAACCGATTCTATAATGCTATTCTATTATTATTATTATTATGTATTATTATGCAGGTCTGTGTGCTATAATAATAACAATATGTTAGGTACCCGTATATACATATACCGACAGCGTATTTTATGTCGGAGGGCTTTAGCGGTCTGAATTTACTAAAATCCTCTGAAACGTATCGGCCCGCGCTCGTGTATACTTATTCACTCGATATTATTATATACCTACATACGTTTAAATCATGTTTTCCGGTCCATTGGAGACTGTTTATTGGCCGTCGAATACTGCTATATTATATTATATACGTATATATTGTAATTATTTCAACTCGAGGGACCGTTCGTTTGCGTTGCTGTACAGCAGCCCAATTGATTATATACGCGCGCGTATAGCGAGAGTAAATTGACCTACGATATTGAATTGTCGGAAGAACAAAAAAAAAGGGTTTAGTACTATAAAATTCCCATTCGTTCGGACTTGGGTTATAAGCGCATCGCCTACGGCGCGGGGTACTCATAAATCGACACTATTGTTTGTAAAAAAAAAAAATTTTTAAAAAAAACCGACGTATTATAATATATTATTTGTTTATAATTTTGTAATGCGCACGAATAAACAACTATTACTCGTTATCAGTGGTTTTTTTTCGTTGTTTCAAACATCGTGTCTCGCTGAATTTGATTTCCCTTTAATAATAATTATTTCTCTTCAACGACTCCAACGTTTTTTTTTTTTCACTCGGACGCGTGTATATAGAATATTAATATTATAACTGAACAAATATAAACCATACGCGTTTTATATACCTGCATAATGTGTATACCCACTTAGGTATACTTTGATAAAATAAAATATTATATATTACTATGTAGTTTTTGTAAAATATTGATGAGATGAGCCAGATAAAATTAATTTATATTAATAAATTAATTTGATTTAAATTATTAGTCATAACCATAATATGACGTATACATATAATATTATTGTAATCGATAATTCTAATGATTTTAAATATTGAATCAGTGCCAATACGTTTTATTTTTCATTTCATTTCTATTGTCCGTCATAGCTATTATACTCTCTCGTATTCGTAAAAACTATACTTGAAAATACATTTCACAAAAAAAAAAAATATAATCAAAATATAATATATAATTTACATTTATGATTTATCAAAGCAAAGGATGATTTCTCAATTCCAAAAATTGTAAATTTAAATCACAACTTTTTAATATATACGAGCAAGACTGCAGGAAATTACAATAATTTATGTTTATTTCGATATCGCAGCTAATTGGTACGATCGATTGTGTAAACGCATAGTTTGCTGACTATTATTACGGGTCGAACACGACGAAAGAACAAAATATTCTACCTATTTGAGAGCGAAATATCTATCCTCGCATAGTGTTATGATAATAAATAAAAAATTACAGCTTACCATTGGTCGAAAACTAGTTAAACACGACCGAAATTCGCTCGTGGAACATATTTTAATACGGACAAGCGTATTTGACTGCAGTAAAAAAAAAATAATACACAACACCGATTAAATCATCGTTTGAATAAATTAATACTAATAATATTATATTATATTGTACAATTTTTGGAAAGATTAAGTTTTCTAAACATGACTGCGAAAATATTATGCCAAATCCATTAAGTTTGAAGCTGTAATTATATTTAGACTTCATTACGTATATCTGACACTATTTCATTAACCAGATAGCCAGATAGTGAAATTCGTCCAGATCGAGAATTTTAATAAATTATATGGACATCGATTTCATGGGATGGACTGCAATATCTATATTGTACACTTTGTGAGAGTAATTATTACAATACGACAATTATTAATATAGTATCTTATTTAAAAAAATAATAAATCATTACAAATCATAATATAGTTTTGATAATAATAATTTTGTTTTCGATAATAATGGAAGAAAGGAATGCATTTTATGAAAAGACGGACGAATATTATAAAAAAAAAACCGTTCACTATAAACGTGCTCAATTACAGATCATTTTTGTGAAATTGAAATTTAAAAAAATGAGAACGTAAATTATTTTGGACTTGAATAAAAAGATGGTTGACATTTTCAAAAGAGTGAAGCACTACCTAACCAAATTAATTTTGTAATTTTTTTACGTTCAAATCGTTTGGTTTGTAAAACTTTGCAAGTATTGTCTTGACGGAACTAATAATAATGGCAAGCCAAGGGAGTGGCGGCTCTATGGCACCAATAAAGCAGGTGTAATAAACATTTCAGCTCAGCCCCCGAGTAATAATTTCACCGAATTTCTTGCCTCCACACCGCATAAACATTGATCACTGACATTAATAATTCACAGTAAAAGCGTACAGCTCAATCTAGCAGAGAAAAAAATCAACTTTTAAAATCATACACCGTCTTGTGACTTATAAATGATAATATGGTAGTTTGTCGGAATAGGAATAGGTAGTACGTATATATATGGCTTTTGTACCCGATGAGATGATATTTTTTTTCCATTTTCGACTCGTACATAGTATACCTAAGAGGCGTACAATAAGTATATGGAAGAAAATGCATTATACATATTATACATTGACATCTAAAAAAATAGAGAACTAACATAAACATATATATATTTTTACACGACAACACTCACTAATGATTGACTTTTTTTAGTTTTCTTTAGATTTTTTTTTTATTTAAATTTATATTTGTACATTTCATAGTAGTTATAAATATTGCATTTATCAGTCGTATTATACGTCGTGTGTAATACACATATCCTTTACTCCTTGTTATTAATTGCTCATTCAGTTTTACTCTCAAAAAAATAATAGTTACACTAAACTATAATTCTAGTTTTTATTTGTACGTAATCGTCTAAAATGCTTCAATAAATATATAATATTTTGGTTTTTTTTTGCTAATTTGGTCGTTGGTTTTTTTTTCAATTTTAAAATTGTCGCTGTCAATTTTCAATTTTGTTTAAACACGATCGACCGAGTGGAAACAAGTGGTTATAAAAGTTTATAATACATACTTTTTAGGTCAGTAAACTTTCGTCCGTACAGTAATGGAAAGGCGATTGGTTCGCTGAGAGTAAAAAAATACGCATATAAATCAAAAATGTATTTCTAACATCATATTGTTTTAAACTCTACGCTGAACACAAGTCAACTGTATAATTATGAGATTGGATCTGTAGTATAACTTTTTACTTATTTAATGACTTCATCTCGACTTATAGGTACCTAATCGTGGTAAAATATCCAAATAAATAGAATCGTTCATTTATATTTTATCGTATAATATTTCTGTTCGTCAATAATATATTATATTATATTATATTATTATTATTGAAAATAATTGAGATTCGAACATGACGTTATTGTTTGGAACGTTTAGCTGCAACATCGAAACACATATTATTCTTATTGTTATATACCTACAATAATCATATAGCTGGCCTGGAACTTTGGTACAGACGTCTAACGATAAAGTTGTCGGGGAAATATGATATTTAAAATTATAATCTTTTTAATTCTGCCTCAACGGAATCATAAAGTCTTCGGTTTAAAACTCGATAAACAGACAATATAATAATATATCGGTGAAAAAAAAGCTTATAAATGGACCTTTAATGTCCGACGTGAGATATAATAATAATATCGTATGCCGCAGGCGTGTTATACAGGACTTGTAGAAACCCTCCAATAATTGATTAATGGACACCGTGCTGCAATACCACGACGACGAGGACATAAAATATATATTATCCGAATAAGCAAAATCGTAGTAATAAATCATTATTATAATACTCGAGGTAAAACGAAAACATCGAAAACCTATTCTTGTTCTTATCCCGTTTGGTACAAAAGTGTGTCGTGTTCATAAATAAAACATTAAAACGATAAAGAACATCGTCGTTAAAGGTCAGGCACATGCATATTATATAGATTGTGACGGATTTATGTTTTTGTATTATTCTGGAAAAACAAAACTTAAACAAGCAGCACAATAATTATTATTAGTGGCATATTTTTTATTTTTATTTTTGGAAATAATCCAAAACCAATTATCAGGATGTAAGATGACGATAAATATTATACAGTCTTATTGAGTTTATTTTTTATTAATTGCAGTAAAATACAATATATATCATGTCGGTATTTATTATTATATTAATATTTTATAATAATATAATGATATGTTATGGATATATTATTTCCTAACCTCATTCTATTTTTGTCATAATAATATTAATATATATGTGCACTGTCTTAGTATAGAATAATATATGGTGTCCATACTATAGGCACGCATCGCACACTATTTAGTTTTTAAATATTAAGTAAGATTTACAACACTTGACAAAATACCATTAGGTTATTATATTTTAAATCGTAAAACCGCAAACGGCATAGTATCCGTTTGTTGGTCGATTTTATTACCTATCTTCACGTTACGAAACATTCCGAAAAGTTAATTTTTGACTTCATAGGAGCAGTACCTATACTTACCTCGGTAAACCTCTGTGACCGACTGTATTAAATAATATTGTTAAATTTATTTTTTGACATCAGGATGGAAATTTAAAAATAAAATATAATATTATAGGTATGCTCACTCGTTGTTTTTTTGTTCAATATAATGAACGTGTCTTTAATATATTTTTGTATTTGTATATAAAAGAAAAATATTTTAAAAAAACATATGAATTAGGTTAGACATTTATAACAATATTGTTTGTAGATTCTTTTTTTTTAGATTTCGATAACGTAAATTTAAAAAAAAAAACTATGAATTTATTCTAACTTATTATACGGTTTTAAATCTAAATTAACTATTGTTGATCCGACCGAATAAAAAGGAATTAATAGGAATTTTCCATCAGTTTTGTGAAAAACACACGAAAACTCCTAAGCTTATTTACATCCACACACATTTTATTTAAATTCGCACAGGTATTATGAACTATGAAGTCAAATATTAGGTATTATAATATGGTATTATGTTCAATATGTTACTATAAACGTTTAACGTCGAAACATTATAATATACTTTTTATTTGTCCAAAATCAATCATGGTTGCCCTAATAATGTACATAATATACAAAACGATACATACTACATTACTATTTACAAATAACCTAATATTTAACCTCTCCACGCACGAGATTTTTTATTTTTTAATTAAAAAGAGATATTAATTTTTTGATTTTCAAATTGTTTTTTACCATGTGGTATCATATGATAACTGAGTGCAATATTTCAAGGAAAAAAATATTTTTTTAAAAATAATTACTAACTTGTATATTATACATTCAAACATAGCTATTATAGCATTAGTGTTGACATGGTTTAAGTTTTTTTTAAATATAAAATGTGTTATAAATATTTAAAAAAAATACAAAACTTAAATAGTTTTTTTACTGATCACAAGTATGAACTACCTGCTGTGCATAGTAAAACTATAGATCATAAAATAATGAAAGACAAAACAAAACTAGTATAATATAATAACAAGTTGAAATACAAACTAAACAAACCCTCATAATTTTAGAGTAAACTCCAAAAAATAATTTCTTCAAATTGACAATTAGTTTTAAATACTGACGTTCTGCGTATATTATAATGTTTTCTGCTCATCCCTGTGACCCTGTCTTCTCTATATGGAACATCTGATTTTTCGCTCACATAATTGGCATTGACTTTGACAAAATTTGACAAACATTTTTTTTTCTTTTACTCGACATAGCTTTATGCTGCAGCCAATCATTAGTGAAATAAACAGTACTCGTTTTAGACAACATCGTGTGGTAGGCAAGTTTTTTCCGAGATAAATAATTCGTAGACACGAAAAATAGAGTCACAAATTAAAAGACGCGTATAATATTATTTCATCGTTATTATTTATTGTTTTCCGCCCGCGTAGTACGTACATCGCGTACCTAATATATTTTGCAAAGCAATAATCATATATAATTTATAAGATCGCGAATAGAAATCTTTAATGTACATTTTTGAACGCCGCCGCACAATAACGCTGCACGGGCGAAACGTATTTTATGCCTGACACGTTGTTACTTATGACCTAATTTCCAGAGTTATGAATATTTAAATACCATTTCTCATTTTGAAAATTACTTATTTTATGTAGGTTCGGTGTCGTGCACACCCCGCAGTACCTACGACATTGATAGCTCAAACACTTAAAGCACATAGTACAATGTCCAATGAAGTGGACGCCGCGGCGTTGTGTACATAATATTTTATTCAATTATTGATCGCAGGTATAAGAACCTCATAGTTAGTACTGTTCTAAAATTTTGTTTCGAAAATAATAATTATTTTGCCGTATGAAAATAAATTGGGCTCGATATTGACCGATTTCCATCACGTTATCAGTGTTGTAGATGACTTAAAAATTATCTAGATAAGATAGCAGATAATGCTTTGAAGATTTATCTAGATAAGATAATAGATGAAATGAAAAAAAAATATCTAGATAAAAGCTAAGATAATTTCGATTTTATCTAGATAGAAAACAGATATACCTATAGTTTTTTAAAAACTCTATAAATTAAATTATAATATTTACACATACATCTTATAAACATGTATTTTTGATGATTTATTATAATTTATAACCCAATATAGATTAAATTAATACATTTGAATAAGACACAAATAATGTTTAATACAATATATTCATTTATTGAACGTTTTAAAATTATCTGGACACTTCATATTATTGTTTAATCAACTATAGACAACATTCATTGTAATTAAATCATATTAATCAAAATTAATAAAACAGTTATCAGATTATCTATTGATAAAAGTTGTATTTATCTAGATAAGATAAAAAGATAAAAAAAATTATCTAGATAACTCACAACACTGCATATTATATACGTTATGCCACCTGCAGCTGCGCTCTCACACGTCTATTGATAAATGCTATTACTAATAGAATAGCTACAATATTTTGTTGTACTCATCCGTTGACCTTTACAAGAGTATTGTCGGTATATATTATTGTGTATTAACTACGCTCAATAATTATTATCAGGTGGTCCATTTTTTTTAGTAAGCCCAGTACCTATATACAAATTTGTCGAGTTAAGACTTGCATCAAGGTTTGGAGCCATGCACCACGGGGCCTTTTGGTGTACCCAATAGTTTGTCTTTCGACAATAACTCAAAACACGCTTTTCTAAGTCACCTCCGACCTCGCGGTGGAAATCGTATGGCACCCCACGCTAAGAAGTCGAGGGTGCAGTGGGGAAATAGGACGGATTATTTAATATTTGAACGCGATCGTTGTTGATATCGCTACAACATTACGTTTTGCGGGCGTGTATTATGCGTTTTCGATTTCGCGGGGTACTAGAAAACAAGAATGTTCACTCCACTCGAATATAACACAAAAGGTGTACGTGGAAAATGTTGCCGAGAGTGCGGTGTGCGGTGTGTGCACGCGGACTTCCGTTCTGAACGACTGCAGACGGGAAAAGGTCGGCGGCGGCGGTGGAAAGTGAGCTTAAGACTCTTACGTTTTTAAAACTGGTAACGTAATTATTTTCACATAAACAAAGGGACCCGAACAGACTATAATATAGTCTTTGGTATTGTTTTTTCTACACACACACACACTGCGAGACACTCTCATATTATCAGCAGTATACAAAACTCTGTTTGTCGTTTGTAGGATACGTACCTATATAATTTATTTTTATTTTGTCGGTTTATACTCGTGAGCACACACCTACAACTCTGGTGGCACACACAATAATGTACTGCAATATTATATTACACGAGTGCATTAAAATGCGATGTCGAAATGAAAACAAACGCATTAAAACGCCAAAAGATCAAATACGCAGCGCGCGAGTAACAGCCGAATTTTAAAACAGTTCTTTAAAACAATTTCAAAGAAAATTCTTGACGAAATATTGTATAATATGCTTTGGGGATTTGAAAAAATTAAATCCGTCTACCGCGTATTATATTAATTTAAATCGTAAAATCAATGTGCACACGCGCGCCGTGTACGACTGTAGTATATAACGATTAAATCCAAGAACAAGAGACGATTCGTATGAAAAATATTCATCATTCGTTTTAGATGAAAATAATATATTAAAATACCAACGACCTGCACACAAATAGCACAAAATACAGTGCAACAATTTTTCAGTAAAATTTCCGTCTCGTCGTGACGACCGTTTATTTCTTATTTTTTTATGACACGTGTCTCCGCCTTAGTACGTTTTAAACTACACGTCGATTATTATATTCCTTTCGCCGAGGAAAAATAATAAAAAAAATAATCTTTAACGATTCGACTGCGCTTTTAAACCACACGCGTTAGGTACACGTCATTTGAATCGTTTGATTGTTTTATTTGAAAAAAAAATAAAAATATATAAACGTTATAAAATCGTAGTAGTTATTATTCTAGTCAATTTTTGTGGACCGTATAACACTAATATTTTGTTCTTAGAGTTGTGTTTATAACAAATATAATAACTTTGAACGAAAAAAAAAAATAATAATAAATACGAAATGCCTGCAGACCGCAGTAAACATTTTTACGGTCATATACGATAATATAATAATAATAATATTGATCAAAACAGAACCAAACGGAATCGAACGCGAATCGAACGCGGGGCGAATGAGCGTACACGCTTGTCTTGCACATGCAAGCATTTAAGGTCCCCCTTTCCGAGGTTTTTAAATGAAATAAAACCGATGATAACCGCGAGCAGCGATCTCGCGCAAAGGTCGGGCGGCGCGTGTATGCGATATGCGAGCGAAAATCGACTCTTTGGAAAATATAACGTTTTGCAAATATTCAAACCGTCCCTCTCAGTCGGACTTATTATTGTTATCGCAACATCGACGCGGTCTTGTGCCCTTGTAATTATTATTATAAAATGTAAAACTGTACAGCCCGCGATGGGTCGAACGATCATCCATATATTATGAGATAAATCAATTTAGATAAAAACTTAATCTCTGACACGTCGAGATATATTACATTTAATAATATTGTATTATTACCGGATTACCGGTTACCGATCCGGTCGTCCGTGCCATTAAGACGAATAACATTAAAGGCCTAATAACGATTGGGTTATCCTTTAATTCTTTCTTATTTTGATCGATTTACTAACAATGCATAAGACGATTTCGTACGAACGTTTTATTCTAAAATAAAATAAGATCGGTTATTATATTATTATTTTTATACCCTTTCGCTAAAAAAGAATCGAGTATAAACACTATATTATAATAGTACGACGTATGAATTATTACCATAAACATTTACAAAGTATGTGGCAGGGACATACGTAATAATAATAATTGTCTGGTATGCTTAAATAAATCAAAGGCAGTAAATTATAGAATTATACAAGACCCGCTGCACGCGCGTACACACCGCATACGCATCGTTATTCGTATGAAATATGTATTTTGTGTTTGAATTGAGAAAATAATATCTAGATAAAAAGACATGATATTTATCTTTAAGTTTACCCAGATACAGTTTCACAAATGTTGATATTAATTATCCGTATCTCGGTATTATTTTTGTCACGAAATCATCTTTATCGTAATATTATACTTCTTTATAAGTATACTTAGGTTTCCTGACAATACTCACAATATTATTAAATATTTGTCTTCTCACCTTCATAACAATGCTCGTGTGACGACATGTGCAGCCAGTGACCCGGTAACAGGGTCGGGCGCCCCTGACCTATTGCAATAATACCATATATTTTGAATATCGTAGGTATATACTTTTTCAATGGAAATAATATCATTACGCCTCTATATCAGCATCGGCCGGGCATTTCGTCGACGACTGATATATTATCACGACGATATGGAGCCGACGATCGTTGCCGTTCGATTTAAAATATTCTAAGTCTACACTCGCTAGACGACGATCGTCAAACACGCCCTGGCCGGGACGACACTGACGCGATCGCAGTAATGCCGCACAGACTTGTAATGAATTAAAAATATGGTATAGGGATATAATATAATGATAATAATATAATTAATTTGATAGAGTAAAATGTTTAAGCTTTAAATTAAAATAGTAGATGCATTTGCATAAGGGTTAATTGTATGATTTATTTAATTTAATATCTTTAACTCATTACATACAATTACCCACTTGACGTGGTATGTTAACGGGGGTGAATACGAGAGTTCTTTCTTAAGATAATATGATATATTTCAGGATAATGAGTATCACTTACCTTTTTGCGGATTCTGTGAATCTTTACCGATGTTGATTAGATTTTTGACCAGAAGGTGAGAAGGCAAAGGAGATATGCCAAAATTTGACATCGGTATTATGATTAATTTAATTTGTTTAAAAGAACATACTAGAATGATTTAATATATATAAAAAAAGACATGATGACAGTGTATAGACCTGAGGCCATGGAGTGAGCGACTGAGCGCCGTTGCAGTGTGTGCGGTGTATGCTTAAATAGACGATGATTGTGAGATGCCGCCCTTGAGATCAAACAGTAATATTGCGGCATGTCCCAATCATCGGCGTAAAGTGATAAGTAGTTAATGCCTACTATAATTATGGACCTTAATGTAAAATCGGTTTCCTTAAATCTAAATGTTTTTATTCCGATGAAGTATAATATTATAATTAGTGTTTGAAAATTTCATGAAATTTAAAAAAATGAAATATTTCAAATGTCTGAAATATTTCAGTATTTTAATAAATTTTGTTTTTTTTAAATAACTTTTATTTTTATGTATGTAGTTGTCATAATTTACTTTTATAATTTTATACTACTGAAACCAATCACTAATTACCCATTACCTACTCATTAGTGATGGTTTTTTTTGGTATTATACATTTAAAATAGGTAGTATTCAACATTTTTAAATTGATAAAAATACATACAAATATGATAATTATATAACGTTAAGATTATGATTGCGATAATAAATTATTGACTGTCAACTGTGTAATAAATATTATACTTATATAATATATTTAGTCACAATTCACAATAAATAGAACCATCCTTACATCGTCGTAGACGATAAGCCAACCCTGGGGAAAAAACCAACTTTTGCTATAAACAGCCGAAAACAAGACCCTAATATAGACATAGTACAAAGAGTATAATATATTAATATGTCAACCACCGCACTCATTGCATTAATATTGTTAATATCAATAATTATACCAAGAGCTCATGGACTATTAATAATTGATAAAAAACAATCATTATAATTTGTTTTCAAAAAAAAATACAATGTTTCACGTTTTTGTGAAATATTTCACCATGTAGTGAAATATTTCATACTTCAAACACTAATTATAATGTGTGTAGCATTACAGGCTATAATATATGAAAATAATAATAATATAGTCATTGCGGTGTATAGTCTGTGCGGCATATAATACGCACCTCTATCGTATCGTTGTATTATTATTATAATATTATTATTCACGGCGACGGGAAAACGGTATGATAGAATACAAGCGCGACGTCCTCGCGCGCTGTTTGTCTCGCACGACGATGTACGCTGCAATAATATATATACGGCACAATCGCCCCCGGGGGATCGCGTTTACGTCCATAAAATATATCATACGAATGTGTGCCAGTGCGGGCTGCAGTGGACGGTGTCTGCTGCTGCTCCAGCCCGTATAATATGCCCTCGGACCCTCCTCCCCCCCCCCCCCCGGAAACGCGTTGAGTTTTCGCAAAAAAATAAAAACACGGGGCCATCGTTTTGCTCGGCGAGTAAAAGAGTTACATCCTTTTTTTAAGTTTGAGATGCTGTCGCACGCGTTCCCGGAACTCTGGGCAAAAAAAATACTCCGTCTTCGGAAATTTCGGTGATTTTTAGCGTTCAGACGAACTCGGAGTATCCTTTCCCCCGTCGATCGCAGCGGTATGCGTCTTAACACGCCGATAAAATTAAATATATTAAAACAATAGTGAGCCCAGCGGTGACCATAATGTTACAATATTGTTATTACCAAGGTTTATAGAATAATTTCTCAAGTTTCCCCGAGGGCGTGTTGACGTATAATATAGGTAATACGCCCGTATTTCACGCGTGTCACTCAATTTTGATACGGAAGTAATAATATTATTTTGATATTTTACTATTCTTTATTTTTTTTTATAAATGGATCGGGTTCAGACGCAAATGGACTGATTTTTTTGATTTATAATATTTATTAAAAAAAAAAAAAAACAGTGAAGCGTTTAATTCAAGTCGGAAGGCTTGAAGAGCTTCATCGTGACTACGCATCACACCTCTCAATATTATAGTTATTACACCATTTACATTTAAATTAAAATATTTTGTACGGATAATATAAAATCTATCTAATAAAACGAAATATTAAAAATTCCATTTAACAAATAAACAGTATAAGATTAAATCTTATTATAAAATGAACAGGATTAACAATATACGAGTATAATCATATTATAATAAATATATACACTGCAGCTGATTAACACACAAATCAGCGGTAAAATATTACACTGTCCGGGCATACTCTCACCACATTTTCCACGGATAATAGAAACATTAATAAAATAATCCTTATCGTCCGTGTTGAAAATTAACTATTATAGTAGAAAATGTCCATAGTATTTGATACTGTGCCACTAAAACACAATAAACATTTTTTTTTTTCAATACCTAGTATTTATTTGGTTCGATTTCAAAATCGTTGAAAAAATTATATTTACTCTTTATATTATACTTACACGATAAAGAGACTTGATTCGGGAGTTATAGCAAAGTGTTAATTTATTTTTCGAGGGGGAGGGGTGGGTCTAAGCCTATTTTTTTGCGTCGACGATTTCGTACTTATAGTGACCGAATCGATTATTACGAATTTATTTTATACGCGGAACTTGTGATATAATATTAATATGTACCTATATCGATAATATATTATAATAATATTATTGCTAATGATTCATAATATTATTTTGATAAATATAATATATTATCAAGACTGTTGAATCATTTATTTCGGGAAACTAATTCCGGGTCAGCTCACTGACTTCATTAGAATTTAAAACCGTATAGCCTGCAGTGGCCCTAAGTAGTCGTCACTTGTTACACTATCTGCTATCTGGTCGTACGACAAAATATACGTAATATATATTATATACGTTAAACTTTTATAATTGTATGCGATTCACGCTTATTATTCCGACCGAGCGAACGATAGACACGTTTTATCCCGAAACTTGGTAAAGACTTTTCGTTTGTTCGCGACAAATCAACACGATCGTGATTCGCCGCGATATCGCATAATGTTATATTATTTCAATATTAAACGACGTCACGGCTCCTCGTGGCTAATATTTTGAAATAATATATTGTAGTCCAATGGACATTATATTGATAATATATTAAACCCGATTAATATCAAGTGAACCACTCCGAGAGTTGTAAATAAATTGCAACGAAATCGATGTCGTAGAATATTAATATTTTCGAGCTATAATAATATTATATATTCAGCGAGTCTACAGCAAACCACCAGACAGGTGAGTATGATTATGTAATTTATCACCCTCGTCCGACTAAAAACTTAAAGTCGAGGTTATCGTCTACAATTTGTTTTTAAGTTCTCCAACATCTGTTTGTGTTTTAAATGAAAACATTATATCTTACGAAAACTTGTGTTCGGTAAATGATTTCGGTCGGTGTTATTTTTCACGTGGCTTCATTTTCGCGCGCCTTATGACATTATATATGATATAAAAACTTTTATTTTACTTTTACGAATCGTGATTTAAATCCGACTTTGTCGTCTTTGATTACAATGACAAATAAAACAAAATGTCGTGTTATTAATATTTAAAATTAGACAGGTCGTTCTGATATCGTTGTACACGACCTATTTTTCTTCGCGATAAATATTAATATAATATATAATTATTATTGTTATCAACGGTGTACATCAGCTGTTGCCCGAAATCTACTTAAAGACAGTCCAATTAGCGGCACAAAGAAGTTCTCGATTTTTAACGATGCAGAATAACAACGCCTAAAACCGATAGAATAATATTATAATACCGTTTTTAAAAGTTAAGCCCATTACCATTTTATATTATAAACATAAAATAATGTAATCTTTTTGCGCGTTTTTCGTACTTACAAAATAAAAAAAAAAAACGGAAAAAATTGATTCATGCTACGGGAAAAATATTGTATTTTAATAAAGTACCAATTTAATACCGTATAATAATTATTAGAGATGAAATAATATTATATTGAAGGAGTTTAAAACAAAAACGCGTATAGGTATACGAACATTTTATTTATGAAATAATTCATAAATATTATCAAAGTTTTAAAAGTTTTCTTCGAGCTTATGTGAAATGGTTAAGTGTACTGAACATTTTTGTAAAGAGAATTTGCGTTTAAGAATATTAAAAGTAGGTACCTAGTTAAAATATAATAATAAACCAGCAGTTTTTTTTTTATTGTTCGTGACATTTCAAAAAAATGCAAAATAAAATTGAAAATCATCACCCGCTTTAAGTCGTGGGGCAAAGAATATTATTGAGTTATCAGAATAGATAGGCATTTGGCTAAAAATGTATTTTTGAGTCTATGTAGAAATAAAAAATCGTTAACCGAAATAAAATTTAGAAATGTCGGTATTTTGAAATAAAAAAAAAAAACAATCAGGCCGAAGTAGGTACAATGTTAATGCACATATTGTGTATATTTTGTATAATAGATCTATAATAGATCTTCGGATCTTCCACAGTGTCAATATTGAAATTTAAATGTCTATTCGAGGTCCGCAGAATTTCACTCGAACCGGAATAATATAATAATAATAATAATCTGTATATATAAAACAGTAGATTGACTGATCTATCAATGCACAGCTCAAACCATATTGGACGGATTTGACTGAAATTTGGCATACAGATAGCTATTATGGCGTAGGCATCCGCTAAGAAAGGATTTATCGAAATTTTGATTTTAAAGGGTTGAAATCTGTAAAAATATTTTTTTACATGTAATTTGTATATCAATATTCATATTATAATAGTGTCCTGAGTGACTGATTCATAATCAACGGAGAGCCAAACCTATAAGAGCTATCGATTTGAAATTTTGATGGCAGACTAATATTATAATTTAACAGTGAACTAAGAAAGGATTTTCTAAAATGCACATTTTAAAGAGGTGCTCATACAAGGATTTTGAGATTCACGATGGAAATAGAAAATTATTTTTGCTTATTAATGGTTGCCATTGGTTACAACTTACAGGTTGTAATAGTAATAATATCGACGGTACACATATTTTCTAAAAATGTTCATATACCTAATCTTGCCAGATAACAAGAGCACATACATTTTATATTTACACCCGACAACGACGGATAATTTAGGATTGACTATGGATTTCCATTGGTTACATGTTATTATATTACTATTAGTTATTACAATAAGTAGATTTTTTCAAAAATATATTTATAAAATAAACAAATATTTGGCACGGGCAACGCCGGGTGGGACAGCTAGTATAATATAATATTATGTCTATTTTGTATTTATATAGTTTAATATAAATTCAATACAACAGTTTTGCTTTTTTTATAGCCGATAAGAAAAAGTGTTTTAACGATGGTATAGGTAATAGGTACAATATTTGTTTAAATATTTAAAATGGGGAAGTTTTTTTATTTTAACTACTTTGAATTGTTTATTATTCGAAACGGTGTAAAATAAATACTCTAAAACTTTATTTCATTCAGACTTTTATCCTTTGAAAATAATGTTCGGATTAATTATAGGATTTAAAAATTAAAACTTTTAATCATTAACTGCAGTTCAGTTTTCAGTAATAATATTTATAATTCACTATTTGTTTAGTAAGACAGAGTTTAATACTATCATAACAAAGATAAAAACAATGTATTATTATTTTTCAAATTTGAATTTCGATATAACATTTAAATACACGTCGTAGGTACGCAAATGAATGATTAATGATTATATGTTTGAAAAAGCTCAATATTTTTAATAAATTTGTTTAACAATGCCACGAGACATTATTATTAGACCAGTAGCTGTATGTTCAAACAATTAATTCGTTTGAATATACAATAGTTAAACGCAATACACTGTTTTCTTTAGCATAAGCTCTAACCTAAACTAAAACAACGAACATGTTATATAAAATATAACTCGTGTAGAAAAAGATCAATCTTATTTAATAACTCAAATATTATTTTTTGGAAATAGTTAAATATATTAAAACTGAAACATTTATCATTTGTATATTATTATAATATGATACCTATATAGATACCATCAGATTTGCATATTAAAAATCATTCGAAAGAATACAAAAAAAAAACCCCCTATTTCATGGTTTATCGTGGAGTTTACATTGAACCGGGATAATACAAATCCCTATACGTTTAAACGAATACAAATATACATTGATTTATCATTGTTGTCATATTATTTAGATAGTCTTTAAATCGGGATTAAATAAATTCGTGTTTCGCTAAATAAGTACATATTATACAGTTTTAAACCGTAAGTAACATTTTTTTGGACTTGAGCACGACGTGTAGCTTTAAATATAATACGCGGTTATTGGACGTCATCTTTTGGACGTTTGGAATGACCCATCGACTAATGTTACGATATTACGATCGAATCTCGTCGATTTTTTTTTTCAATGAACCACAAAATGTTCGTCTTGGTGTCTGCGGCGTAAGACACTTTTGACGTAAAGGCTAATCGACACGGTTTCAACAATATAATAAGTATACATTATTAAAATACGCGAGGTCATTTTTTTAACGGTAAAAAATTTAATAAGACTTACGGCCCACGAGATTCAGATATTATTTAATGTTTGCCCAAAGTGAGTCTCATAAGCGGCGGAGTCTATACTCTATTATACTTACGCAACTCACGATAAAACGATTCAAATATTTTTATACTTAAAATAACACTGTGAAGAATCGTAGTAAAACTCGTAATCAATAGTATCGCGGTGCTATAATAACATGTAAAAAATTACTATAATTCAATAGCCGGTATATATATTATAGGTAATTTTCTGTTTACTATAAGTCGTTATTATAATATTATGCTTTTTTTTTTTAATAAGTCTGACCTTTTTTAATTGATTGTTCTGCCGCAATAGTCTCTACTAATTACAATGGGAAATATAATATGCTAAAAAACATGAAAAAACATGAAAAATACAAAATTGATTATTCAAAGTACTCGCAGAACGGTCTATAGAAATAATTTAATAAAAAACCCGTCATAATGCCCGTAACATTTACATAAACATTCAGTTACACCTGCAGCAGCAGCAGCTCGGTTACTCTATAATAATATATACAAACGAAATATGAGTGTATAATATGTATATTATTATATATTGGACGAGATTTTATAGTTGATTTTTTTTTTTTTTTGTTCGCAATAATATCTTTTGCTAAAGTACCACTGTTGAGCTGTAAAAAAAAAAACGACGGACATCGTTTATCGTATACCGACTCGCAGGCTAAACGCGCGAAAACGTCGCGTTTATCGAGGAAAAGACCGAAACGGCTGTATACGAATGGAAACCGGAAGAAAATAATAAACAATAATATCGTCGTGCGTTATCTCGCAGTCCGTATCGCACGATATTTATATATTATTATTATATCGTCGGGTGGCGCCCGAGTCTCGGGTCTCATTGGATGTGCATAAAAATAAACCACAGCCATCGCGGTATACTGATGAGACGATAGGAATTTCAGTAAAACCAAACAATATAGTAATTTAAACGTCGTTTACGCGGCGGACAGGCGATCGACAGCATCATCAGCTCGCTCGACGTCGAACGATCGGCTGCGGTAGACTTTGTGTATACATTTTTTTATTTTCATCGGACGAAAGCTTCAAATATTATATATTTTTATTATCGAGTAAACATAGGTCGACCATCATAATATTATATTATACAATTATACAAAAAAGGTCGGCCTGCAGTTGCGGTGCCGCTCTGCCGTACAGTCCAGTCGTATTATAATTATAGGTGTCGAGTGGGCGACTTTCGCTTTAAATTTGAGTTCAACGATATTATGAATCATTATAATATACGAAAAACGATTACGAGTGAAGACTCATTACCGAGGGTATTCTATGATATTTTTGGCTATTGCTATTAAAATAATTCATTTTACAGCTATTAATAATACATATTAGATCGATCCAATGTTTTATGAATTATTTAAATTGATCCGCGGCATCAAAGGCAATTGGACGTAACCACATTACATTACATGCATTTTAAAAATGTACTAATAATATAATGTACAAATATAGAAAAAAAAAAGAAAAATACTTAAATAAATCTACATGGTTCGTAATTATGATTTGAAGCTCCGATTTTGTGTGCATTTACGAGAGAATGATTATGTAATTTTTGATTGACGAGATGTGGGTTTTCGACAAGAGCTGGACTGAGAGGGTCGATACGTTTTTTGGATCCGGGCTTAGTGTTTCGTCTAGGTTTTCGGTTCAGTATGAATTCTTTTCTTTCGTTGTATAATAATATAATCTGCATTCGGATTAGGACGTGTCACCAATCCCGAGTCGGTTGATTGCGGCGGCGGTGGTCTCGTACTCTCTCGGAGTGTTGTCGTCGACGGGGAAGGTCGTATATAATATTATTATTATTATTACAGCCTGCATATCGTTATAATGTTATCGTCGTTTGAACGAAGAAATCGCGAACGAACGAAGCGTGCGTCTTTTGGAGGAAAAAATTAAAAAACTACAGTGTAGTTGTCACGTGTCACGTGTATAATTGTACAACGATATATTATTATTATTATTATGCGGGGCGATGTTGCCGCCGTACGAAAATTCAGCTCGTCAGTCCTCGTTACGCGTACAACCGCTGTACTTGTACCGGTACACACTATACCCGCGCCGCTGCACCTCCACCGTGGAGGCCGCCGCTCGAGTCGTTGGCTCGGGTCCAACTTCACTCGTACAAGAGCGCATAACGTAAAGAACGGGCATCGCCGTCCACCGCACCTCCACCCGCGCACCCACACGATCGCGCCCTCGACCAGCGTCCGACCCTCCGACCCTCCGACTGGTGAAGGGCGGGCGGGCGAGGCGGTTTCTCGTCAGCCTCGCGCAGTCGGACGACCGCCACCGGTGGGTAGGTGGGTCGCGGATCACCGGAGGCGCGTCGTTTATCGACTGGCTTTTTGCGCGCGAAAACGCGTTGCGCGTCACGCGGACCGTGGTTACCCCCGTAAATCACGACCGCCGCGAGTTTTCGTCGTGCCGATAATAATAACTACGACACCGTACACCGCGATGATATGATATGATATTATGTTCATTTTTGTGTACGACGTGGTATATGATGATATATATATATCATAGGCAGTGCTCGAATATTGGAAGAAATTGAAAGAAATAGGAAACTCAAAATATATAGTACGATTTGAATAAACGGCTTTGCCCCTCACCCCCCCTCCCCATGATTACTACCACCATTCAATTAAATTCAATTAAGTACCGATAATCTTACACTTTTCATCATTTCAAGCTTTCATTTTTTTACCTAGTCGTATTAAAAAGAAAAAACTTACTCATTGTTATAGTTCCTATTCAATTTAAGATCGTATAGGTACATAGGTACCTAACAAGATTAATAAAATATAAATGCCAGTATGCTGATATTAGATGTTTACAACAAAAACCTTTACTAAACATTTTATAAATATTTGTTAATCGTTTATATTATAAACATGAATTATATACAATTAATGAGAAATTTAACCATGATACCTATAGTTTCTACAAATTCGGTGAATATTAGAGTTGATGTAGAATTATTTTCATGAGTCTGCCGTATTTTTGTTTTAATATTTGTAAGTGTACTAAATCAATAAGTCATTCTTTTATTCTTTTTCCTTTTTTCGTGAATAATTTATGTCGCCCTTATGATGGATCCATGTCACCTTCGAGTGACATATCACCCCGGTTGAGAACCACTGGTTTATAACAACACATGCAATTTTTTGTTTTTAACAAATAACTTTGATGATTTTATCAAAAAAGGCAGATAACCGGTAAGATTATGTTGAAACCAGATTTAAATCAAGTATGTTATCAAACCACTAACCATGTTTTGATTGAAAAAAAAACACTACATTTTTCAGTTATGAATTAGACAGTGGGGGGTACCTCTATCAATTTAATATTTTATAAAATTGAATATAATATACAAAACAAGAAATATTTCGTTGGCATTTTATAGTTTAATACCACGTACTCGTGCTTTATCTTTTAGGAAAATGTACTATGGGAATGCTAATTTATTAAAATCAAATTCTAGTTTAGGCGGTGAGTTTCCATGCGCCCCTCCCTCAATTCGAGCACCGGATATTAGGAACTCTTAGGTATTATGATGTAAAAAATACTAAAACGTATGTTAGGTATTATAATATCATCACATAAGTACATCACACGGTAATATCGATGGCTATAAGATATTGTATATAGCAGGGGTCGCCAACCAGTCGATCGCGATCGACTGGTCAATCTTTCTAGGAATATAGGTCGATCGTTATAAAAATTAATTTTACCATTATCGGTCGATCGCGTAATAAATAATCGGATATATTATTTCGGAATTATTATTATTATCATGAAGAAACAATAAATATTTATTCTTTGGAGCTTAGACCTTTTTTTTTTTTGCTCATAAAACAAATCTCTTCCTAAAGACCTAAATTCTCCTGGATGTCGATCACCTGGGACTAAAAATTTCAAATATAGCTCACTTGTTTGAAAAGGTTGGCGACCCCTGGTATATAGAACATTGGCCACCCCTGTTCTGTTATATATAGGTACCTAATTAAAAGCCAACGAGAAATGACTGATTTTTTCGGTATTTCCGTCAAAAACAGCTATTGTTTGTCGATAGAAGACACAATAATATATTATTTATCAAACCCTATTGAGTTTTGTTATGATCTGCAGCAACACTATTAAGCTCGGATGAGCGGAAAAAAAAACAACAACATTTTCGCAAGAGTTATAAAAATTACAACGGTATTTACTATCGTGCAAAGATTTAAAACAACTTTTCTGAAAAATTTGGTGCTGGTGACGTACGACTTTTGGTGGCTTCTGGTTAAGCTTTCGATTTACTATGAGTACCTACATATATTATATTTTATTCTACGTCGTCAACTTCACGAGAAAACCAGTGTCGCAGATAGTAACCTAACCTATAGATTACAATATATTATTATATTCTATACGGCGATTCGAGTGAAAAACGATACGTTTCACGAGAAAAACATAATATAAATAATAATAATAATAATAATACGCTGTAAAAATACATTTGCGCTTGACGCGACGCTTCCCGTCGAGCTCTCTCGGCGGCGGCTGCGGCGTTACGCGCGAAAAGGTTATTTTCCAGCTGCAGCGTGTGTACACGTCGTTTTCACGTCGCTACGTTCGCACGGTTTTCAGTTTTTCACAAAAGGATAATGCGTCTCGACGAGACTGAAATATCGTCACTGTCGGATAATGGGCGGCGAAAAAAAACGGGAAGAAAAACCGATACGGTAAAAAATACTTTTCCGGCTTGCGGGCTGCTGCAGTGGGCACCTGATGCGTACACAATATAATATTATGTACATATCCTGCTATATGCGTCGTGTACCTATCACCATATAATAATATATAAATGACCCTAGATATAGCGGGTTCCCGTGGTCGCCGTGGCGAACACGGTTTTATATTTTCGTTCCAAATCCATTTAGTCCCCTTTGCCCGAGTAAATATTTATACATGATATTATCGTACACTATAATATTACGATGGATCCGATTTGATTCGAATTTTTAGTTTTATTTAAACGCGACTATTTGCGCGGGCGTTGCAGCGAGTGTTTTGCGTCTTTTAATATGGAAAAATACTATAATAATTCTGCGTGTCAAAACCCCGATTAAAATAAAATTATGTCACGCATTCCATTCGATGTGCGGTATGACGACGATATTGTATTATAGGAGATAGTTTTCTAATAAAAACAAGACTATTGACGTGCACGCAAGACGAAAATGTAAATGCGTCAAATTTCGATAAAGCATCTACTGACACTAACGAATTATCGTATGAAAAGGCAAGTACGTTAAAGAATGTTATACTCTGCTAGATTGAAAAACAACGAAAAGACAAACATAATACATATTATATTTACTATTCAGTTTTTGAAGTAATTTAATCATTTTTTTTAGTTCATTAGGTACCGGTGACCCTTGCCAAAGAGATGCATTTGAAATTTTTAGCCACAACTGTTGATATTGTTTTGCCTGTTCGTCGCCGATAAATATCAAATATTGACGATGAAATTAATTGAAAAAAAAATATATCGATATTTTTAACAAGGAACACGGCCATTGTATTATTATGAGATCAATAAGAATAAGTTTCTTAAAAAAATTATAACCGAAAAGTGTTACCAAGGGCAATCACAGCCGTAACTTCTCTCATCTCGTCGCGTACATATTATGTAAGCAGATTTTTTACGAGTTGTTGATTTTAAAATATTATACTTACGCATTTATTCAAATTTAGATTTATAGAGTTATCATTAACACTGAAAGCCTAAGAACTATTTTTAAATATAATATAATATACAATTTTTGTATTTTTTGAACTAAATTGAAGGACTTTACGATCACGTGGCTATTTTATAAATGTTTAATTTAAATTTTAACCTAACTACCTATATATAATATACTATACCTACACGAACTTAATATTATGACGTGCGACTACAATGAATTCTGAACAACAGAAGGCATATCATTATAGCACAAGACGTAACCTGCAAATAATAATACATAATATGATAGGTGACTATTGTGTGTGTGTGTGTGTGTGTGTGTTTTACTTTGATATAAAGCTTGGCGCGCACAGCTCGTAAATCCATACGGTAAACGGGCGACGCGTTTCACACTTTCAAGTCTCCAAATCTCGTACAATTAAAAATACTTCACGGCGTGGAAATAATAATAATACGCACAGCTTTGGGCCGCAGGTTCGACTTAACATTTTATTGGAAAGATTTCGAACAGTGGTACTTCACAAGATTTACCTCCGACTTCACTTGCGTCAGTCGATGCTCGGCCTAATGAAAAACGGGGCGTAGCCCGTTTCACCCAAATTTTGTTTTTCTTTGAATCCAGTTTCGCCCAGACTAGTTTAGACCGATATTTAAAATTAAGTTGGCAATGATTATGATATTTTAATACTTGAGTATCGTTTAGCGTTGTCCAGAGAAAACCACGAATAGGCGATACTCTTTGTTCTCTAAAACATTTTTTCCTGAACAACGAATATTTATAATTTATTTTCTGAATAAAAACGTATTATTTAAAAATCAAAGTTACCCCACAGTGTTTATAAAAAATCTACACAATCATTAAAGATTTTAATCGTTCAAAATATATTCATTAATACCTACACTTAATTTTTAAAATTATTATACACATACTTTAAATGAATTCATAGCGAGTAATTTCATTTGATCGGTACCGCGTTATTTTTTTCTAGTTGTGTACTTGCCTTTTAATTACTTGCCTTTTCGCATCTTTGTATGTCCTTGGTACTTCAACGCTATTGATTTTCATATATGTATCTGTTTCGACAAAAATTTCCCATAATTTAACCAACTTAATACGGATGGATAATTGAAATAAAAATTGTCATTGGAGAACGAATGAAACTAATCGCACGCATTCGTCTTGATAAGCACCATTTCTTCTTGGCGTTCGCTAAAATATAATATTTGACTGAACTATTGCCAACTTGATTTTAAATTTGTCTATAGTAGTCTGGGCGAAACGGGGATTAGGGTCATCTTTGGGCGAAACGGGTCCCGCCGAAAAACGATATTTTTTAGGCGTAGGTCTGTAATAATGTTTACGAATATAATCATGGATACAACCACTGTAGTGTGATAAGGTGATAACACGACGGCCTACAGTCCGACGCATTTATTATATTCTAATTAGTAGACAGTGTGCCTTTGTCGTGCGTGTGTGTCGGCGAAGTGTGTTCAGACCGGCCACCCTCTCGTAATTAGACATCGTATTGTTAATTGGTGCCCGAAATATGTTAAATCATATGTCTATAATATATTTTGTAATCGATATAAATACTTTGAGTTACTATTAAACAGTGTTCATATTATATTTAAGTGTAAAGTACGTCGCGTTTCTGTTCGGTGTTTTCTTTACTGGCCACATACTATTATTATCCCACCTACAGTACTTATATTTATTTGTAGTCCTAATTTTTGAAAACACAAAATATAAAACTCAAAATGCTTTAAATATTCATTGTATCAGTACCCTCCTTTATATATACATATTTCAATTATGTTATATTTCTTTACTGTGAGTAAATTTCCGTGAATATATTATTTGGTGCCTTCGCTAGTCTAGTAATAATACTAATAATAATAATAATAATGATATATATTGTTACCCAAAATCAATTAATATCGACAATATTTCCGTTTGATTATAATATGGGGAATTCATCAAAGTATAATCTCTCGATTCGACGCCACAAACGATGAAATCATATAGCATTATAGTGTATAGGAATCCATTGTGCTATTAATTTAATACTACGCCGTACTCGTACTACACAGCTAGGTACACTAATTAAAACGTCCGAGAAAAACGCCGTATTGAAAATATGTGGCTCCGGTATGACATCCAAGATGGCGTGACTTTCAGAGATCGGTATATTGTCTAATGAAAGTTTATTTTTCCTAGAGCAATAAATTACGTGTTTGTCTATGGCGGTGGGTGGCGGTGGCGGCCGCGGCGATGCGTTCGAAATCGCCGACGACCATATTAGTCATTGCGTTATTGTTAAACAACAGCTACAACTACTATGGTATCGGGACTATAACACCGACAAAAATCATTTTCGAAAGACAATAAATTAAATTAACGGAACTCTGATTTTGCGAATCATAACTATTTTTTTTTTTTTTTCATCAGCTTTCGGAATATATTTCACTCGGAACTCCTACAAGACGTAATAAGTAGGTCTCAGATTTGCATCTATTTTTTGGGAAGCCCAACACCCTTGTGGACAATCCGACAAATTTGTTGGTGCCTAAATTGTTGGACATTGTTGGACAACTTTCAACATTTGTTGGACATTATTTTCACCAGGGGGCCAATTTCCAATGTCGAGCTGCTAATTTCACAATGGCATGCCCAACACGATTATGCTTTCCGACTTGCAAACGCAACCTCTTTCGAGTGCTTACTATTTTAATAGCATTTTTTTTCCTTTGCATTATTTGCGGTTTTTGAACTTTTAGTCGGTCGTGCGGCGCGTTTTTAATTTTTAACTTTACCTCACGACTTATTGGTATTAAATCACACGCCGAAATCACAAAAACATTTACTCGATGCATTAATATGTTTTTTCATCTCTGTAGTTGTTGTATTCTAAATAATTACCAGATGTCGTACAACCTGTTATTATTATAACTATAATATTATTGTTATTCGCATTCGTTTTGACGTTGTTATAATAATATCGTGTCTAAATATCAAATGTACGGCGTATCGTTACAAAGGGATATAATTAGCGATTCTATATTCAAATAATATACTATTTTGATTTAATATATTACACAACGTAATACAACATTGTTTATGATTTATTAATTTCGAGTAAAACATGTGCATTTTATTCTTCTAAAGAGCCATATTATTTTGTTTTTAATAAAACTAAAACCGTCACAGTGGTTGAAGTTTCTAGAGGAAATTACAAATCGTAAGCTTATAAATTTATGATTTTTCTCTTTTAAAAAAATGAATTAATGTTACCAACGTCACATCAAAATTCATATGTTCGCATGAGAGATTAAAATATTCAACAAAATAATATAATAAAACGATGTGCGTAACGGTCTAAATAGGTATCGCTCAGACTAATTATTTTAGTGTTTTTTTGTATCAGTTATACGGTCCACATTAATAGAATTTCGTGTGTAATTTTTATAAGTGCTCTCTAATTGGAGCAAACGTTCTTTAAAAATAATTTTCAATAGATTTCCTATTCCAAGATTTTATTTGATTACAATACTCACGCCCAACGAGTTGACATATAATAACTCGCGATAATTGTTAATATATTTTGACGTAGAAACGGAGTTTAACGTTTGAACTGAGTTGATTTGACAAATATCTTCCAATTCGGTTAAGAGAAAAATATGTTTTACTAATTTTGCAAACATTTTGGCTAAGGTTTTAATAGACGTTTTTAGATGAGTTTCATTAATTTCATCTCGAAGACAAGACGTTTTTATTTTAAATTTTATATTAAATTTTATATTTTTAAATAAGCTTTATTAGATTGCGTTTTATCATATTTCCACGATATGTTATCTTAAATAACTGCACTTCATTTAATTATTGTAAAAAGACAAAAACATTATAACATTTATCTTATGAAGTTTCAATGAATAACGTTATGAATATAAAACATAATTTATGTTATGCCTACACCGTCTTTAATATAAGGTTATTGAAGAAATAAATATAACAAAAATTACGTATATTTCATCGTTTTGACTTCGTTTTAACAACATCGATGCAAATTACCCCGTTTTCAAAGGAATTTTGTTTAATAATATAGACAATATTATTATTATGCATAATACTATATTATACAATTGGTTATTTTTTAATTATTTCAGTTTCCCATATTAAACTATGATAATAATTATACAAAAAAATATATTATTATCCTAAAGTCCATTCAAAAATCACCGTACCGTGAAAATATCGTTTTGGAAAAAATACTGCAGATTAGTAAAGAATTTTTTTCTACTTACGTAAGTATACTGATTAGTGATTATAAACAAACTACAATTTGTAAATAATCACGACGATAAATCGACTCGTGACGAGTAGCTTTTTTTGCCTCTCCTTTTATAGAGTGACATATTTTATTCTGAGAGATTTTGAACGTTCGTTAGTGTTTGTGACGACGTTCATCGAAGCAAATTCATTTCGGATGCACCTAATTTGTATTTGATTATTATTTTTTTTTTCGTACCTCGAATTTTAAATTGCTGACGTGTCGGACGCGTCTGTTTGTTTTTAAGTGCAAAATGTTGTAGTTTTTTTTTTTTTTTACTTTTTCGCCTAACTACGACAAATACGCAGCAGCAACCTTAAAAAATTGCCAGAGAAGTATAAAAATAACATATATGAAACGTTTGCAGTCCGTAATTGGGTTAAAAGAGTGAATGAAACGATCTATAGAATTAGGGCGAGGGCTGACTGAACAATTTAAAAAAAAAAAAGTAATAAATCCCCATTTTGCTTCGACGAGTATTGTTTCGTTCAATTTTGACACTATAAATAAAACAAACACAGTGCCGAATCCCGTATACAGATGTGTAAGCTAAATTGAATTATTGAATGGCACGATAACAACTTTAGAGTCGTAGGTTTTAATTTATGATCGAATTACGTCAATTATATTTATACGTTATATAGGTATTTCGAAGTGGTTTTTTTTTATATTCCATATAAGTCTATAAATAATTATTGGCATTCTGATACAATTTTAAAGTAATAATCGTCAACATTTAAAAAATAAAAATGACTAAACGCATTGTAGTTCACTAGTCGTTTGGATTACTAGAATGCTGATGTGTTCGAATGCAAAACTAGCTATGAAAACTTTACCTTTATAATATTACTTTGAATTACTTTTTTTCCCTGCAATCTTAACAAATACAGTTACGATAAAGAAGGTAAAATCTGAGTTAAATATTCAATTAAATCATATTTGTTTATTAAGCCTCTCAAAACGATTTCTGAAAAAATAAGATAAATAAAATACTCGAAGCTAAATTATTGTGAAACCATCAGTTACCACGACGCCCACTCATCGTCTGAAATTAAAAAAAAAGAAAACTGGTACTCCCTTGATTAAAAATGTAATGTATTATTTTATTTATAATTAAACATAAGTATACTAATCGTTGGACGTTATAATAACAAACACCGCCGTTAATTATTGTCCATAATTATTCACTTTGAACAATAAATATATTTTATCTGTTATTCATTTTGGTTGATGTATTTTAATAAAAATGATGGTTTAAATGAGATGGAATTAGTGATTATTGTGTCAGTTATATTCTTGAATATTATAACCGATTTGGAGTGATATTGTTTTATTGGTCATAGCGTGATGTGAGTTGATAAGAGAATCATTTGAAACATTTGATAAACTGTTTTTTTCGCTAATTATCCCTCCTCCGCCAAAAAATTAAATATACTTTTAAAATATACAAATCGAAATAGACATAATATCAATTATAGAGTATCTTTATAGAGTAAGTTCTTCGTGTAATTTATTACTATTACGACATCTCTAATACATTTATAAATAAGTTATATCTTTATGATTAAGAATCGATCTTGTTAGAAAAAAATGCACAATCTATTTAGACTCTACATTTTAGAAATTAATGAATTTCTATTAAGTAATTAGAGGTATTAGTTTATTAGCTACTAAAAATAAATACATTTTTTCCTCACGTATTTACGTCATTATTTTAGAAATAAAAACTAATATCAATTTAAAATGCGATAGGTAAAAAAAACTGATTCGACGTACAAAAGAGTTCAAAAACAAGCGTTTAATAATGAAATACTAAATAATATGTGCGCCGAAACTGTATAAGTTTTTAGCCAAGACATTGAAAACAAACATGAAGCCAATCCATTTCCAAATACTCAACACTCAATTAATTAAGTTTTAAGTATGTCTTGGCACAAACTTAGATTGTCACGGAATTGTTTACGATGTAAAAGTATGTAAAGAATTTTAATATACAAACAGACTGTCACTAATTTGCCACGGTACAGTCAGAGACTATTAAATAACTTGAAACGTACTTTTAAGTATTCAGCCGATGAAGGACGATTTACAAATAAGTGTTTACAAAATGTATTTCAGTCTTTTTAGTAATAGTAAAATAGTTTAACAAACATGCAAAATAATAATAATTGTGTAGGTATTTAGTCAATACACGCTTCATTTATAATAATAATAACTGGCATTGAAACGTCTGTCATACTCGTAGAAAATTGAAAATATTACCCGAAGCGTGCACGCGTTTATGTTTTTGGATTCTAATAAATTTACAGAGGAAGAGATATATTATATTTTCCGAGAAAATTTGTGTTAAAAATCATGAAATTGTTGAAACAGAATATTATTATTATTCTGCTACGACTAAAATATATTGATATTTAAATCATTTTTAAACGTTAAACATTATAACTACCTAGTTATTTGTAAATTTTCAGCCCATATTTTGATTGATCTGTGTAATTTTGATATATTTTTTAGTAACCTCATAATTTTATAATATAATATTATATTGTAATATTTATGGTATACCTGAACTATAAAATATGTTATTTCGAAACAGATATTTGAAATAAACGTTTTTAATTGTTTTTTACTTTGTTTGTCTTATTTATCCAAACAAATTATAATTATTATCTATTAATACATTTTTCTTAAAGCCTTAATAAATTGAAGTATTCAACATTATTTACTTCAGGAATCTAATAACTTGAGCCGTGGAACTGTTTTTTATGAAATAGGCGAATATAGTGAAATTAATTATGATTTGGTCAAGGTTTTGGTCGATGCTAAAGCCATTTACATTTTTGACAACTACTTCTAGAAGTGATGATGATTATTATAATATAATACACTTTAAACTAGGCGGTTTAAGTCGAATCGTGCTTTACATAAAATTTGAAAAACAAATTATACTATATTATCACGCTAGACAATGAAAACGGTATTATGACGTGTTAGTTACCTAAATAAATAAACAAAAATTAACCTAACCTAACAAAAAACTAAATAATACGAACTAAAAAATCAGTCATTGTCCCCCGCGTAGGTACAAACAAATAAGACGATGGCCAATATCTTAAATACTGTAAATTTGAGAATAATTTCTTATGGGTAAATGTACACCTTATTGATATTTGACTTAAAACAGAGGTAATGGAGAACAATGATTACAAGTATGTATACTATCGAAAGTAGAAGAAACGAGATACCTGCAGCTATCATCCGGATGATTGCGAAACACGAAACGTTTTTTTAATAATAATAATAATAATAATAATCCGGGCTTAAAATAAACGGTTCATTTTTCGAGGGGGCGGTTAGGGAGGGGTTACGCGTAAACGGTGGCATAATAATAATATTTCGACACGAAAAAAAAAACCCGAAAAATACGTTTGTCACGGGAAAATCGTTTCGGCTGCTCTGCCCTTTGCATCCGATACCGTTGAGTTCTCCTCTGATGAACGTTTTAGAGCTCATTTATATACGTTCGGCGGTGGCGGCGGCGGCGGCGGCAACGAGTTTTTCGACGATATTTATGTATCCAATTTAAAAAAAAAAAAAAAAAATAGTCGAACTGAAATCCGACCCAAATTCGAATCACTTATGAGATACGAAATCCTTTGGTATATATTCTCACCTCCAAGGTCTCTTGGATACACTCCAATATGGATTTTCTTTATAGATACCAGAATTATTTTGTCAACGAACAGAGGAAAATGTAAAATACAACTTTTCTCGCGCTCACTTTTTAATAAACTACGAATGAGATCAAAACGTATCCGTTTTATTGTTTCTCCCCCCCCCCCCCCCCACCCCGTTTTCTAACTTTAACGCGTCGCCCAAATAACAATTATGTGGGTTTGGTGACCGACTTAAATTAAATTTCACGTGGCATTGAGCTTCTTATTTCTACACAAAGATAACGCGGTTGATAACGGCTTGTAAAATTACTTTTTATTTCTCCGGATATTCCCTCGGGATTCGCTATTCACGAATATTAACGTCACAAATCATACTTATTTAATATTAATATTTATTATTAATTATATTATCAATAATATTAATATTATTATAATAATAATATCAAGGATAATGATGGAGTTTATCTTTAATTGCCTCGACGTATCTGCAGACTTATAAATACGGTCGTTTTATGTTTTAAAATTTACGAACATTGATCTTATAGTTATAATTACATTAGTTTTATAATTATTGCATATTTTTATTAATCACACTTAACACTTAAACGATATTAAGGTATGCACCTATGTAGTTATAATTAACGCCTTTGTCGTTTAATATAATTTCGCATTTTATGATTTAAATATTTAAAGATGAACTTCGTAATTCGACAAGTATAGTAGTAAATAAACTATTCGTATTTTAAAATTACATTTGTTGTGCGTGTCATGTTTAAAAACGTCTGAATTCTTTATTTTAATTAAACGAAAAAGAAAACGATTTGCTCATTTTTAATCGAACGTCTTCGATTGGTTTTTATCGACTATTCGGGAAGAATTATCGTTGCTAGCCGTTTAAATGTAAAAGCATAATTTATTTATTGATAATCTCGCTCGCGTGTAATCAATATCCGCAGAGTTAAAATTTAAAAATGTTTAAAATCCACAGAACCGTGTTAATTCCCCCCCCCCCAAAAAAAAACTGTCGAATATCGAATAATATTACTAATAGGAGGTACCTACTCGTTATGAATAACAATTATAATTATACACAATATACGACCTTCGCCGAATTCGAGTTTTCAGTCACCAGACCTTTACAAACATACAGAGATGATGATGATAAATAACGACTACGCAATTAGTGCGCACAATTTATGTACGGAGCACGACGATGCTCGTTTCGCGAATAATTAAAGGTGCAGCTTTTAATGACTGATGATTTTATAGAAAGAGCAAACATGAGCCTGTCGTATGGTTGTGTTTAAGCTGTTAAAATTTAAAAAAAAAAAAGACGTCCGCACATTAATAAAATATAATATTTATGTCCTGCGAAACGCTTAAACCGAACCCTTAAAACGTAGTAGAGATTTTAGTCGGGACGGAACAAACGCACTACCATTTATGAATCTGGAATACACGTCTTATTCAGTCGTAGAAATAAAGAAAACATTATAATAATTCCAGTGGCGTAATGATTAGGAATTTGCCTTAGGGGGGGATAGAGATTTTTTTACACTCAAAATACTACGTTTTCAAGTACAGCGGTGAGTGGTATCTGGGAATACTATTTCATCAAGAATCCTCAAACTAATATATTATATAGGTAAACAAAATGTATTAATAAATGTTACTCAACAATTCTACACTACTTATAGTATACCTATACAATATTAAAATAAATTATTCAAAATGCAAATATCGAATATATTTAAATTCAATTTTACTTTTAAATTGAATAATAATTATTAAAATATCAAATGTATTTTGTTTGTAATATAATATAATGTAGCTCTTTTTTTGTACTGTTTATAAAAGAAATTCTAATTTCCTTGGCTGTTTAGCCAACTTGTCAATCATATCATCAAGATTTAGTACAATTGATTTATTATACAGGCTCGGGGGGGGGGAATCTATCACCCAGACATCGCCCCCTTAATTACGCCCCTGAATAATTCTAGTCAAGCCGTCAA
The DNA here is from genome assembly GCA_022818045.1 of Neotoxoptera formosana. Classification (NCBI taxonomy): domain Eukaryota; kingdom Metazoa; phylum Arthropoda; class Insecta; order Hemiptera; family Aphididae; genus Neotoxoptera; species Neotoxoptera formosana. The sequence continues at coordinate 27,910,233 of CM040632.1, read as the reverse complement.
AATTTTAAAAATATTTACAGACATCTCAGCAGGTCTTTATATGAGATAAGGCTGTAAAAAAGAAAATTATTTATTATCATGTTATTTATTTTATTAGCAATGAAATCAGTACCAAAGTGTGAAATCTTACTCACTGTTCGAAGAAACTCCATTGATGATAGTTTACATCGGCACTGCAGTGTCTAATAATATGTTTTTAATCAATAATGACGCTTATTATTGTGATGAAATTCGAGTTGTCTTAATAATTTTTCAATGATTACAAATTATTACTACCTATTATATATGGATACAAAAAAATTGATTCGACTTTGAAATATTATCGTCAATATAGGTACCCAATTAATTTTTTTCTTATTTTTTTAATTCGTAGTCGTTATATTATGTTTCTGTTATAACACTTTTGTGTACACTTTTCGAGTGTTCGAGTGCAACGAGCCATTTTTATAAATACGATTATATTGAAAAAAAAAACACATTATTCGTTCCGAGGCATCAATAATATTGACACGGACAGTATCATCTGCATTCGCCGTTACCGACGTGATGACGTCTTTGATAATAATATCATAGTATATTTAATTGACGTGGAAAAAAATCAAAAATGTTTACCGCACGTTGAATTTTCAAAAGTAATTTTTTTTTTCTCAAAGAAATATTAATAACAACGGAAATGAAATAACTATAATCACACCGGTTTTCCGAACAATGAACGCGATCGAACGAACAATGGGTGGCATTTCGTCTTTTTCGTGGCAATAAAAGTCCAAAGACTATAATGTATAAATATTATTTTTTTTTATTATTTCACCTCTCTTTCGTTTTGGATTTCAATTTTTGTTCGGGCCTTGTTTAAAACCCAACGCATAATGATCTAGCCGCAGTTCTTTCTTTTATTCCGTTTCTCCGCTCGCCGTCGCCGCGCACCACCACCAGGCCAGACTCCAACGATACCACGTGAATAATAAATAGGGCGATAATTAAAACGTAGCTCGTTCACTATACCCTAAAATACACTGAGTAAATAACGAAATAAAGTATACTGCTAAACAGCTAATGATGATGATGATGATCATCATCATCATTGGATCAATTTAGACATTTCACTTGTGTTGTACTCATCGAATGAATTTCAAGTGGCAACTCCCAAACTATAGAATGCTATAATAACGTCTAAGTGAAATGAATCAAGGTTCATATAGATGTAAAGATAAAACACAAATGTTTTTATTTTTACATTTTTAATTTTGAAACGTCATCCTCATTTAAATAAACCTTTGTAGGTGCACACTTTTTGTTTCTTGTAATTCACAATACCGTTGTAACCAAATGTATGAAAAAGTATGTGGAACTTGTTATAAAAGAAACGATATTTTAATTGAAGAATAAAAGTTTGGAAAATGACACATATTATTTTGCTTCGACATAGTCTAAAGAAGTTTTTTTTTTCAAACCTATGCGACAATAGATAATAAACAAATAAATACATTAATATTTATATTTACGTTTTATATTATATCAATAATACATATCGAAAAATTAAATCTAAATTGTTCAATATTGAAAAAGTGATTAGCAGTGCAAAACATTAATATATATTAATTGACCGTGTACAAACATTTAATTCATTATAAGCAGAAAAAGTTGTAATGTGTGTACGACTGCTGCTGCGTCGTTATAATAAAATGATGTATTCCGATTTGTGTAAACATATTAATTTGAATTATTTCAAAATATTAAAAAGTCTAACCCCTCATGCAGATGATACAAAAGTATAGATGGTATAGATCACGAAAAAAATGTACGAATAAATAATTATAATAGTATTATGTAAACTGGCAATACGCTCGTTATTATTATTAATCTTTTGATTTTCTGAATTTTTTTTAATTTTGTCGATTTAAATAGAAATCAGTCAAACACACCGCTAACTGTTTGAATAAAAATCTTGGACAGTTTTTGAGTATTCCGTGTTTCGCTCATAGTGATATTTTCTCGAACACGATAAACAATTTTATTGTTTCATATTATAATAATATATTATTAACTAAATACAATACAATATTATCCTAACTGAACGTATAATATAGTTCCGACTGATGTGAGACTTATGCTCAAAATATAAATCATATTATTTTCAAAAATGTCTGTTTGATTACATATAGTGTAATTATTTGAAACAACGCAACAACTATATTGCTGTCGACTATACTAACAGCGCATAAACAATAATGTCATATCCTTTTAGGCGTAACACGTTTTAACGAATAATTAAGGATCACGACGACGTCGAATAAAACAATAATATTATTATGTATTATTATCCCTAAATAATCATAATGTCACGTTATGCCAAGTGTAAATGGATTTTTTTTGGGCTATGAAAAAAAAATAAAAATGTGAACACTATTCTCCCCGGAGTTTATAGGTATAACGCTCGATTGAACAGGTACACTTGTACCAGTGCAATGTATACTCAAGGTGTTTTTTTCTCCGATATATTATTACTTATTTAAAATCTTAAGAAATTGAACACCTTACGCAGATGATACAAAAGGTTAGATCACGAAAAAAAACGTACGAATAAATATTTATAATATTATTATGTAAACTGGCAATACGCTCGTTATTATTATTAATCTTTTGATTTTCTTGTATTGTTTTTAATTTTGTCGATTTTCAAACAGAAATTAGTCAAGCACGTTATGCCAAAATATGTAAACGGGTTATTTATTGGGCTATAAAAAAAAATAAATAAAAATACTTGAACACTATTCTCCCCGGAGTTAATACGTATAACTCGATTGAACAGGTACACTGTATACTCGATGTGTTTTTTCTCCGTCCGATATATTATTATTACTGCGTCGTCGCGCCGTAACAAAATATATAAAATACGCTTTAAATTCGACCTAACTCGGTTACGCTAAAAGACATCCGACGAATTTAAAATATATGTGCGAAATCTATTAGATTCCGAGTGTCTTTGTGCGAAGATAAAAAAAAATAATGCATTCCGCCCTCCCCCCCCCGCGCTCGCGTGTGTGTGTGCCCTTCTCTCGAACACTTCAACTGTGTCACCGCCTTCGACGACACGACGAGGCGCCAAATGGGCTTTGAAAATCCTCAAAACGTTTAGTACCTAGTGCGAGGAGGAGACGCGTAGGTCTCGTTTCTGCAGTATTTTGCTTCTGTGAAAACAAATCTCCGGGAAGCTCGAATTTTCCGGCGGCTCAGCACTTTAGCTGCGGCGGCGGCGGCGGCGGTCACCTTCGAGCTCTTCCGCCTCGCCGCCCCGCCCCCCCCCCCGGCCCAAATGGATTGGCCATATGAGGTGACAAATTTCCGGGCTGCTTATGTGTGCGCGAGCGCGTTTCTCGGTATTTGCCGGATGTAACCTAATTTGTATGTTGTCGTATTGTTTCAGGACTGTCAACAGAGGACCACGGGAGAACGGGGCGAAAAAAAAATAAACGCGCCCCTCCTATAAATTGTCTCCGCTTTATTGTTTGTTTTATGCATTTTCTGTGCGCCGCGCGCGATCGATTCGCGTCGCTATGTTGACATTAACGGCACTGCTGGAAGTAGACTTAACGTCCTAGGGTGGTTAGATAAAAAAAAAAAAATACACTAAACGAGAGGGAGCGCGGAGCGGTCGGCAGAAAAAAGAGTAGAGAAAATAGAGAGAAAAAATAAGATTTAAAACAAAAAAAAAAATTGTCATCGAGGGGCGCGTTTATTGCACTTTAGGAGGATGTACTCGACAAAAGCAACAGCCATGACGTTCCTGGTGGCCATATTCGCAGTGAGCCCACTTCAGTCTTCCGAAGGTAAAGATGTTATATCATTTACATTTTACGTGCATAAAAACGGTGATGATTATATTAACTACAGTAAACGACGCTCGTTATCCCGAAAAGCAAGCCTGGGCATAAACTAGTTAAAAAGTTTAAGTTAAGTCTAAAGTTAAGTTAATTTTAACTTAACTTTTTTTAATTTTATTTTATCAACTTAATTTCTAACTTAGCTGATTTTTATTGATATAAACTCAATAAATAACTAATTACTTTTAATCGAATCCAAGTTATGTTAATATTTATAAATAATTAAATAATAAATATAATACAATTATTATTGATAACGAATAATGCATAAACATTTAATTTTTATTATTTTAAATCATATAGGTAACTGGCTAATTATGTATTTAAAAAAATATATGAACTGAACTTAATAGATAAATTGTAAGTTTCCATATGAAATTATGATAACTATATTAACTTTTTACTTTTAAAATGGGTTTTGTATTAACTTCACTTAACTCAGTTAAAAATTATCATTAACTTGCCCAGGCTTCCTGAAAAGCATTAACGTTTTTGGAAATATACACATAATATATATATTTGTTTTGCCTCGTTCGAAAAGACGACAAAACGACATTTTTCCGTATTTTTCAATTCGCTCAAAATTTGAAACCGAATCGAAATGTACCGAATCTGAAATATGCTCAAACCGAATTACACCGATCCATATTATGTACCCGATAAAAATCGATTTACTAACGAAGCTAACGAAGAGGTCAGCAGCTCGCCGAAAGCTAATATAATATAGTCATCGTTTCAGTTCTCACTTTTATATTCAATAAGATATATAAGATTTTGTAATTTGTTCGTCACTATTAACTACTGTATAGTTTGGTTAAAACATGTTTGATTCCAATAGTCGAACGGCATTTACGACGTGCCACCGTTTTTATTCGTTGTAAATAATTTCAAATATCTCAGGTGTGTGCGTTAGTTTAGGTATTATTATAATTAATAATAATAATTATTATTATTGTTATTGCCGTTTATTCGGGTTTAACGTTTAACGGTCGACGCCGCGACGGTTTAAATGCTTCTGTTTAATAATTTTACTGCCTCGGTTAAAGTCTTGATTATTCGAATTATTTAGTTTTATCCGCAGGAGTACACCAGATTTCGCAAAGCTGCATTATTGCCGCCGACTATACGAGAAGTAAACCTAAATCCCATAGCAATTAAATTTGAATTATCACAAGTTAATATATCACTGTTCGTATTCATTATGTCTCCTGCGCCCGGCGAAACTTCACTTTTATTTTAACGCCTCATTAACAACTTTTAACAAGGCTCCGAGTCACCACAAGGAGAAGTAATTTTCTTCGAAAGTAAAAGTTTTCGCTATTTCTTTTTTTCGAATTACAATTTAATTCGTTTCTATATACCATTCGTAAGTTTTTCGCTGTATCGTAATTTCGTGATTATACCGTTATATGCTTCTTTTAACTAGCCTCTTGTTTTCACTACCTGCCTATTCGTTACATATTTTTTTTTCTCTAAAATACCTATAACCACGGACGATAAACTTAATTACCAGTTTCTCTCGTGTACGGGCAACTAACTATCCTTACACGTCATATTCGACTGAAATTCAAGTAAAAAAAGTTAATGCCCAAAGCATAATATAATAATATATTTTGTTGATTTCGATATTATTATATTTACTGCCGCGCGATATTATTATTGGCTATATATAAACTTCATCAACAAATCTGAACCTGCAGATCGTTATATTATATTATTCTAAACATGCAAATGATTAAGTAACTACTGTCGGAATAACTATACATTTACAATTCAAATAACGCGAACGGAGGTGATACCAACGAACGAGTTGTAGAAACCGATGTCGGAGAACTGCTTTACAAATCCCAAAGGAGGGAAGGGCTGCGAGAATCAAGTCCAAAATATCTCGATGTTATAATAATATATTCTTAGATACGTCATTTATTTCAAAGTTATTTGATTGATATATTGTTATTAGTAGGTATGCCAATTAAATTTAACGATTTATGAACAAACAAACTAATTATAATATTATGAAACGTGTCAATTCGACAAAAATCTAATTGAATAAACAAAACAAATCCGGTATATAATATGTATGGTATTAGTACACACATTATAACGGGCATTGAACACATTAAACACTAAGACCACTCTTACAATATTACTAATAATACACTGTTTTTAAATAATAATAATTCAATTTATTTGGCCAAAGTCGTAGGTTAATAATGTTTTAAATCAATGGATCTGAAACCTTTTGTGAGATAATAAATAATAATTTGCTTTGTTTACTTAATATCGATATTAATATGATGAATCATTTGAAAATGTAATTCATCGTTAAACTCGTAATTTAAGGTAAAAACGTTTCTATATAATATGTCTACTATATAATATAATTTGCGATTGATTACATTTTTAATTATTGTTCTCATTCAAATAGTTTGGCTGCAATATTTAGGTATAATAGTAATAAACACCGTGGTGTAATTATAGTTTAATTTACCAATATTGCTTTCGATGGACGCAAATCCGTTTACATTTAAATCCACAAAGTATTAATAAAATAATCTACAGTCAATGTATTTGAAACTTCTAATATACGAAATACCACCTCATTTTCGACACCTACTATAATATTATTACAGCTAAATATTCGGGTATTAAATTTTTTTCCTCGGTTTTCTCTGTATTGAAACGCCGTTTCTCTGCAGCCAACAAATATAAGTAAATAATATAGATAATATAGTATAATAATATTAACTCCAACAATTATGACGTATCGACGTGTTCTATACTTCTATATCGAATCTTATAATCGTTTCAATCGTTGCAGTACTGTGCGAGATCAGACACCATATTATCTTTGTCGAATTCAAAACGAAAGCATAAATTAACCGCCGTTTAATTTTGAACCGCCGTTTTCAAGTAAAAACGTCTGATTTTCGAACTGTCGAAACATCAAACACGTCCAATAACAATTGTTGTCAGCTGCAGTCGACCCCGACGATCTTTAAGTACTCGACGTTGCAACGATGGCGTCACTGCTGCAGCCTTTGCTGGTTTTAAAATATCATATGAGCTAGGCCGCAACAGTGATCGTTGTCGTACGGTTTCCCGGAGGTGGATATAACAGCAATATATAATATTGTTATACTTTGAGCGACGCCTTAAAGTCTAAAACGGCGCGTCGGATTCCCAGAATTCGCGATCGAGAATCTTTTGTCCCGCACACCCACCGCACCCGTCTTAAGACGAACTTTGGTATATATTATTATATTCATTCCGATCGATCGTTCGCCGCCGCCGTGCGTATATTATTTTGCACACGTGCACGTACTGTTCTCATCACTCGGGTATGCCCGATACAACAGGCGTGGTCAATAATTCAGTGGTCTTCAACCTTTTTGGACCAGCGACCCACATTTTTAGGCCTACATTTTTCGCCACCCTCGTAAGCTTTGTAGAAAAACAAAAAAAAATTTATTTTAAAAAGAAGACTTATGGCGACCGAATTTTAAAGCTTACGCGCCCAAAAACGGGTCGCTACCCACCGGTTGAAGACCACTGGTCCATATAATATATGATATTATAAAAACGGTCAGCTGTTCGATTTCAATTAACGATATAGAAACCGAGCTATATCCTTTACCGCCGGGCGTGGGTGACGGGGGCGTTCTCCGACATCTGTCGCGACCGATAAAAAACCAGTAGTCTGGGGTGGGGGGAGGGTGGCAGGGGGGGCACAGACGGACGAGGCCGCTCGCTCTGGTACATCGTTACGCTGTAGGATTTAATTTGCACAAATTCGTTTTGGCGTTTCCCCGTCCGCACTTGCTTGCACACTAACACGTCCGTGTATATAGCGTCCCTGCACGTGCACATGTTAGGCATAACCGCAACGATATAGCGTACTACGGTCGGCGGCGACCGACCGCGGTGGTGGTTATGTAGTGGATCGCGGTACATGGTTCGCTCGATAACCCCGAGGATATTATTATATTCGCGATGCAACGCACGAGGTCGGGCGCTGCCGCCGCCGCGCCGTGCCAGCCGGATTTGCCGGCGAATTTATTGCCGATAAGTTTGGCCTGGACCGGGAGCGTTCTTGGCACAAAACAAGATTCGGCTGCCAGCAAAAGTACAAAAGTTTCATTAAAGATAAAGAACCACCCTCTCAAACTTTACACTTCACAGTAATTACCATCGAAGCGGAATTTATCTACGAAAATAATAAATGAACCCGCGAGAAATGTACCGCCGCCGCCGGTGCGCACTCTCGTCGTTGCAGTGGCGTACGACTCTTGCAGAGTTAGACTTCGTCTCCTTCTCTATTATAGAAAATATATAATAATAATAATATTATTATATTATAATACCGAGTATTTACCACTTCTCTTCTTCTTCCGTTTCGCCGTCAGCGCACGTTCCATTAGCATTGTCCGGGAGTTTCGCGAGGTGACGACCGTTGCCAAAAACCGTTGACCCCTCTCCCGCGCCATCAAAAAAAAAAAATATTAAAACATTTTCCCGGCTGCGTCAGATTTTGTATATATTATGACGTATCGTTTCGTACGCGCTCGCCCGCGGTTTTGAAAACGCAACATTTCATCGTGAAAACACCCGAAACGAAATAATGAATATTATTATAAATTGCAATATAGGCGTGTATTATATTATACTATACGAACACGGGGAAAAGCTCTATGCTTACCACTCGATACTATGCCGTTCGTACTTTGTCGAATTTTCAAAAATTGCGCTTCGAAAAATTCGAAGATCTACCACGTCTGAATCGCAGGGAGTTTTGCGCGGTGACGACCGTTGCCAAAAAACCACTGACTCCTCTCTCGCGCCGCCAAAAATATAAAATATTAAAAAAATTGTCCCGGCGTCAGATTTCGTACGCACTCGCCACCCTCGGTTTTAAAAACGCAAAATTTCATCGGTGAAAATACCGAAACGGCTTACGAAATAATGGACTGCCTATTATAAATTATTGCGCAATATACGCGTGTATTATAATATTATACTATACAAACAGGGGGAAAAGCCCTACGCTTACCGTTCGACATTATATTATGTTATGCCGTTTGCACTTTGTCAGCAAAATGAGAATTTTCGAAAACTGCGCTTCGAAAAATTCGTATATCGTCACGTGCGGTAAAGTTTTTACAACCGCAGTACGCGTCTATAATATAAGAGAATATTATTATTATTTTTATCGTGTGATAATTATTGTAAGTTCTCTCGACGTTTTAAAAAAACCCGACAACTTATATTATGTTATGTACATTCGTCAATCTCCTGAATTTCAAAAATCTATGCAAAGTCGCTATCGTCGCCGTCTTGATAATTTCGCGTATTACACGATATCTTACAAATAAAACAAAGTAATATACTCTCTCGCTCTCGAGTCTGATATTAATTTCGTGTTTTACTTTGGTTCGTTTTAATGTACAAAACTTTCGCCGTAGAAAATATATATGCACGGCGGCGCTGCGCACCTACTAATTAAAATGTTTTTGAACGTAATTTATGTTCCACCTGACGTTCGGCGGCGTGTAATAATGTTCTATACATACACACCGCGACGTGAAATAAATATAATAATATTAATAATATTAATAATAAATTGTTATAATATGTTTTACGTACGGATAATAATAATGATAATAATATGACGTCTTCCCGAAGTCGTTTTTGGCCACGGGATCGCATTGACAATAATAGCGGTACCTATATATACCTACTGCTGCTGTACACTTAATAATATCGCGTAATTTACATACGTCTCAAAACTTTCCACAGATTTCCCTCAGGAACATGAATAATTTCTTGAGTAGTGATATTCATTATGCGAATACTATTGCTTTATGGCGGTGGATGGCCGACTACTAGATGTGTACCTATACCGATATAATAATATTATCTTGTATACAACATAATGTGTGTTTGTGTGTGTGCGTATATTATATTCTTGCGGTTTGACTATACGGATACGGATACGTCTTACGATATCACTATATAATATTATGAAAAAGAGCAATATTTAAGTTGTGTGCTGTTTTGTGTACATTGGAAAATGCTGTTTTTATACATATATTAAAAACTGATACAGTGAAACCTCCCTTAACGCACACCTCTAAATAACGGACACCTCCAAATAGCGGACGTTTTTATGGGAACGGGGACATTTTCACCACTTTTATATAGGAAAACCTCTAAATACCGGACACTCTAAATAACGGACACTTTTATGGCAATTTAATTTTTGATTTTAACGATTTTTATCGTAAATGTTGAATAATCGTGGAATGCTTCAATAAGTATCTATCTAATTATTTAATCTAATCTGACTACTATATACATTATTATACTATGTACAATTATTATAGTTTATCTAATCCGTCCGTTATCGCGTCGATAAAATCGTCATCATGCAAATGCAAATAGGCATCAAGCTAAAGTAACCGATTTTTTCAATAAATGTTAATTTTTGTTTACATTTTCATTAATTTTTACATAGATAATAATATCATGACTTTAAATAATACATAATACGTATAATTAATATTTGTATTAAAATAATTAAAATAACATACATATATCATTATTATACATAATATTGCATACATAAATGTTGTACATAGTTATTAATTTCTGCAAAATATTTACCTCTCTTGCGAACACCTCTAAATAACGGAAACAATTAAGGCGACCCAGAGTGTCCGGTATTTAGAGGTTTTACTGATAAAACGATGTATAAACCTCACCGTTCTTGTAATACAAGATTAAAAACGTTAAGTAAAGCAAATTGTATAAAAGTAAACAAACATTTTGGAACACATATAATACTCCAGTTAATGACGTATGAATACATTTATGTAGAAAATCGAATATTGATACAACAAAGTTTACACCAAAACACGTCATGTTAGTCAATTACTTTTACACTATATTGGTCTGAATAATGTTAAAATTTAAGCGATTTTTTACTTTTATTATTATGTTAAAAAACTATTTATATCATTTTACAAAAAGAAGCACTAATTTATAAGTTTAAAGTCTATTGTTATTATTTATTATAATATTATATATTAAATGACTGTTTTGAACTCACACATTCCCCAGCAAAATCTTTGCTTTTTTGTGGGGGGCGGGTGTCATATATTTTAGATTTCTATATATTATTCTAATTTTTTATGACAAAATATATATTATATTATTATTATTATATATTAAGTATACGGACTTGGGAATATTTAACGATTTGCTTATTAAAAACCATAATATAATACTATAAAGGTGCATTTTACGTTCAAATTTGTAGCGAAATTATTTATCTGAATACCTATAGCTATCGACTGTTTACATCAATAAATTACAATATTAGAAACTATTAGAAATAATAATTGTGCACTCGACAATTTTTATTTTTTTTATCAATGCACGGAAACGTCATAATCTTACTATTTGCGTTTAACGTGAATTCATTATAATATAATAATATGTACAGCGACATGAGTTCAAAGAAAAAATTTGAGTTTATTTGTATTTGAAATGTCAACATTTGCGTGTGTCCAATAATGCAGCACACGCAAACTATAAATGCGGTATACCTACAATAGGCTACAAGTGTAATTTGTCATTTTTTATATTTGTTTCTAGATTATGTCTCATATCCACGCTTAAGTACATAATATATTTACCTAATTAATGTATTATTAACTGAATCGTATAATTATGTAGGTACAAATGAAAAATATTAAATAGGAAAAAAATATTATAATTATTCTTGCCAATGTTACACGTAACTGCAGTTTTCACGTGACAAATTGTTTAGTAAAATGAGGAAATAATAATAAACAATATTGCAGGTTACAATTGTAATTCAGAACCATAAGCACCTAGGTAATTCAATAAAATTGTAATAAGTTTGTATTAATAATAACTTTATGTTTTTATTATATTTCTATCGTGGTATCCGAATAATCATGAAAAACTATAATTTGTATGCATTTTCAAACAGTATAGGTACTACTAAAAAAAAAAAAAAAATACTTTTGTTTCAAACATTAACATATTTTGTATTAAAAACGTATTCGTTTTTTATGATTCCGTTAATATGATGATTTCATTATACTTTAGTTTGCTTCGGTTGTCACGATGTAATGTCTGCACAATCCATGATTCATTTTTTAATTATTATTCAACACTACAAATTAAAAACACATTTTTTTTACCGTATGATATTTCGGACAAAACTAAAAATGTATTCATCTCCTCGTCGTTGATGAATATTTTGTGAATCAGAAAATGAATTTCTGCAGTTCGTAACAAATCGATAGTGAACAAAAATAATTCCCACAACTCACGTACAATTTTCTTAAGAACATATTTTTTAATCCGATTTTAACAGAACGCAATTATTATTATCAAGTATTATATGTACCTACGCATAATAATTATTAAAATATCATTGTATGGTTATCATATTATTATAGTTACAATATTTTGTTTCAAATTATCTCAAGTATAATTTTTTTATTTATATTTTCAATCGATTCATAATTATTAAAGCTTTGAGCTTACCTACATCTATTAAATAATTAAATAACAACATTATGATATTATTAATATGATCGAGTAAACACTCTATACATAGGTACTTTCATTATAATTTATTATGTAATTAATTTTCTATAATATAATCAATCATCGTTATGATTAAAACGCATTTTAGTATTTACTTTGGTTTCAGATGTCATCGCGATATAGTGAACATTAACCAAAGAATAATCGCAATCTTTTATATTATTTTGTATTACTAGGTACATATATCATATTATAACAGGGGGAAGGGGGAGTTGTCTAAGTAGAAAGAAACAATTTCGTAGACAATCTAAAATAATAATATGTAATATCGTTGCCCCGCATTTCATCAGACGTGCTTAGGATTCACTAATCGATTTTCCTAACCTAACACAGATTTAATATGTCCAATCAAAACACGTTTATAATATTAGTTTCGTGGTATATACCGCGGCGGTACTCTAGCTATGACAGTGTAGAGTTTCTTTTCACTTAAAACGAAAAAATTAAGTTTAATCAAGAAAATCAAAATATTTTTCTAACGCGATAATAATAATATTTACATAATATTTTAATAATACATTAACACTGGTTGTAAGTATCACTAGGTAGGTGATGTGGGTATGCGGTTTTATATGTTGAGATGTTTTCCCTTTTCCTATTGCCCCCGCTAAAACCGACAATGATTAAATTTAAATTTAAATTTAAATGATGTACAGAACCACCGCTTTCCCCTCGTGCGTCGGTGTGTTGGATTTTTTTTCGCGCGCTCCCTTTAATTTTACGCCCGAACCGCGCAGTTTCAACTCCCCGTGGAGGTCTCGGACATGTATTATCGGAGGCGAAATGTGAAAACCGGCAATAAGGCGTTTTCCGTGTCGTCGTCGCCGCCCGCACACGGCGGTAGTAAATACTAATAATACGAACGTAAAAAAAAAAAAAATAATAATAATAATAAAAAGCCAGTCGACTGTTACGCGAGTAAAGGGAACGTATAACGTTATTATACCCTGTGCGAGGTCGGTTTATGTATATATAGCTCGCGTTATGTACGAAGGTACACATCCAAAGGCGTGATGGTTTTTTTTTTTTACATTTTATTAAGTGTAAGCGTGTTCACGAAATTTGATTTTTAATACCGATAATAATATATATACCGTAATGGCCTGCGATTTTCACATTTCCGCAAACACCGCACCGTAATGTATCTATATTCGCGCGAGATAGCTGCACAATATTATATTAACGTCGTGTTAAACGTTCATCTGCGTTATCGATATATTATATAATATTATAATATTAAAATATAATATTATTGTTATCCATCGCGGTCACTATTTGGAAACACGACTGCAGCGACATCCGTACCTGTTTTTTTTTTTATACATTATATTAAAATATATGATTTCATATTGAGGCAATATTGCAATAATAATAATAATCCTGTTACGTATTATAATTATATAGTACTATATTGAGTCGAAACTGACGATGACGACTCGTCCGCGGTTAATCCGAAACGGACACCCAATCGGGTCGTATATTGTCGCGACGGATATATCGTAAACTAATAGGCTGCGATTATTATTATAATTATTGATTATTATTAATACGGCGTATTTGTCAAAATGTTTGTCAATCCGAAACGGATTTGTATTTGACGATAATTATTATTACTATTACAATAATAATATACATAATATTGTATTGTGTACGGAATAAAAACGTTTTTTTTTATCGATCGGTGCTCGTAGTCAATTCGTTTAACAATAACGCAGTCTATTACGACCGAAACCACTGCGGTACACAAATATATACACAATAAAACGGTTTTCGATCTATTTATATTATTATTATTATTATCACAACGTTCGACTACAATTTAGAGCGTCGTCGGTACTATCGATACATAAATTAATATTGTATGTACACGACCGGCGGACCACATTTTAAGACAAATTATTTAATATTTTTAAGACAATCGTGAAATTGGACTTACATTTCATATTATTTTCGTCGAAGAATCGGAGGTATTTCAAATGTTGATACCGGTATCATCCGGCATTTGCTTACTACCGGTATCTACGGTGTATTACCGGTTATACGGTATTTTTGGTAATTACCGAATCTCGGTGAATTTATAAGTGCATCCAAGTTTCCGATCTAGGACAATTTAACTTTAACATCTATTTTAAAAATCATGTTTGTAATTATTCATTATTGTTTAAAAGTCTCAAAATATTTTGTAATACTGCGAAAGGAGGAGGGGGAGAGTTTCTACAAAAATAATAAAGGTTCTAGTAGAACCGTTCTATGTCTGTACAGTCAGGTCTAGTATTCTAGATCAGAGGTTCTCAACATTTTTACAATAAAGTTATGGACCAGCATATTATAAATATTACAAAGTAGGGCTATGGATGATATTGTATATTAAATAATATTTTATGACATTATGGTCATACAAACATAATAAATAATAAATTTAGGTAAACGGTATTTTCGGCAACAACGGTAATTACCGAATAACGGTATACTGGTATTCTGAAATATCCGAAAATACCGCCAGCCACAATTTAGGTAGGTACAAGACATGATGTACTTATGATGATCAGATGATGACGGTTTGCCTGATTATGTCTGCTGTGACTTACCCGCGACAAGCTTCGACACGAATGCAGCTGCAGCAGTCGTATAAACGGCGCGCACACGGTCGTGCGCATCGACGCGGCAGTGATATAGGCGATGGCCTTTTCATCGTTTCCGGGAGATAAAACAATTAAACCGATAAAAATTGAATTAGTTGGCACGCGGTGGCGATCGTTCGGCGTATCTCGCTGGCGGTGCACACTCCGCACGACGTGGTGGTCGGGGGGAAGTGGAGGTGAGTGGAAAAACCGGAAGGAGAGGTCTCGCCACCCCCCCCCCCCAAAACTCGAATATAATAATATGGTTCACGTGTACATTAAAAACCGTCAGCCTCCGTTCGCGTTCTCTAAGCAGCGTGGCGGGCCTCGCGTTTCCTGTATAGTTTAAAACGAGTGCGTGTTCATCGCTCGCAGACGTCTATTGAGGTGTAAATAAAGGAGGGGGGGCCCCATCCAAAAACTGTACCGATTTTTAACTCGAGTCTGACGATTCCAAAAATCCCAGTTTTATTGCCCCAAAAAGTGGGTCTTAAATATAATATATACCCTTCTATTGATGTATGAACTTATAGTTCAGACGTCGTCTGCCGTCTCGGACTAGCTTATATTGTAAATGTGCGGTTTGTGTTGTAGCTGTACTACCGGCTTTATTTAACAAAAAATAAAAATCATAACGTCAAGCGATACAATATATATGGCATATTATGACGCTTGTTTCGGTCGCTCAAAGTAGGAATTCAAAATCGAATGCACCCTCTGGCCGTGCGGGGGGGGGGGTGGTTGTATATGGTTTGACGTCTGTTCGTTTGGCGAAAACACAGAAAAACGGCCAATCGCCGTGGGCTGTCCTATTTATTTATGGAATATAATATTTTATATACCTACCGAACGGGGGCCGGAGAGGGACCACGAGGTGAATGCAAATGGCCACAGCGCTCGCGTATTTAAATATTTATGCGTATTCAGGTTTATCCGTTTAAAGTGCTACATAACAATATTATACCGGATGATCAAAACATAACAGCATTGTTTAAAAATATGCAAAATAAAGAAAATTTTTAAACAATTTACATGGTAATAAGTCACGCAAAGAATAACGTTTTGAAAAATATCATATTTTTTCAATTTTTAACGTATTTTTTTTGCCGTTTTGAAAGATAACCTCGGTACATTTTTAATTTGATACTCTGAAGCACAATACATTTCGATGCATACAATTCGAATTTCGAACGAGTAGTGAATAATAGCAGGTACCTGTTTAAAGTTGAGATGAACGGAATTATTGAGTGGTACTCCGCAAAATATTGATCCAACACAATCGATTTGTATAATGTATATCAAAACACTCTGAAAATATTTGGTTTGTTAGTATAAAAATGTTCTTTGTCATTCATACATTTGAAACTTTTAAAAACGACGATAATTATAAAGATTGTAAAAGACTGTTTGAAAAAAAATTTTTTTTATGACCGCCAATATTATGTAAACCTTTTTATTTTTCTCTATTTCGCTCGTTTATATAATATGATAAATAGACGAATCATGCATTTCTGATAACTCTGTTTACGTTTATATATTTTATGACAATATATACATTCTAGTTTTTCAATCGTTCAATTCTTGTGATTTCATATTAAATAGGTATTACAGTTATAATATAGAGTTTGGTATCGTATTATTGTATCGCTCTATGATGGTGACACAATAATGAATAATGATAGAAACTTAATATTCAAACTATATCGAATCATGTTTTTTTTCAATTTCATTTTTTCACAGTGGTGTTATTATTTATCATTTTTAAATCGATAACCCATTATTTTGTATCAGATTTTGCGGTGCAGTATATTTCTCTGTACATTTTTCTGTACACGAACAAAAAACATTGAGTGTTTGACCATTAGTAGTTGTTGCTTAAACATAAATATTCGAAGTTTAGTTTCTATAGCAATTCATCACGATCCCGCAACGGACTATTCGCTGATTTTCACTAAATTTGAAATAATTTTATAAATATAAACTAAATTTGATATTTTCACATCAAATTCGGATAAATATTCTGTTTTAGAACCTAGTAGGTACCCTACAAAAAAAAATTAATACTTGTCGACACAATATAAGAGAGTGAAATAGTCTTGTGTAAAAAACGGTGAAAAATACGTTCGCTAAATTGTAGTGTTTTTGATAAGTGCTTTTAATTATACGTAGGTACCTAATATAAAAAATATTTTATTCAAGACCGTAAACCAAGAAAATGGGCGTAGTACGTTAAATGGATCATCCTGTGTAGCCCTGACACCACCGCCGGGGAAACAAAAAAGAAATAAAAAAAAGGGTATCGTGAAATACATAATAATAATAATAATAATAATATACCAGTGCCCTGGTAAAGGGTCAGCAGTGGCAAGTGCGATAACGTCATACTAGCGACCATGTGCGTGCTGCACAAAAATGGCCGAGTGGAATATTATAATATTATTATTACACTGCTGCACAATTATTGTGTTATAATATTCTCGTGTAGTCCATGACTTTGATCGTGTGGGTTCACGTCATATTTTATAATGAGGGCGGATTTGGATTTCCCGTGACCGGTAACTGGTTTTGATCGTGTACGACCAGGTTGCCGATCGGTTGAGATATCAAATATAAGTGTACGAGGAGGACGCGCGTTCGTTAAGTTGGCCCATCTGTGCATGGTAGGGCCAACTTTGTAACATTGAAAGCCGTTACTGGTCGCTAGGGGGCCGGTTACCCACAAATTCTAAAAAGAGACTTGCGATTTGCAAATACTCGATAATCATAAGCTTCGATACCTGTTTCGAATTTCTAGGAAAACTTGGGTGGTCCACGCGTAAAGTCGGCCCAACTTTATTATTTTTGGTTTTACGGTGAAAATTTTGACTTCTAAAAATAGACTCGCAAATACTCGCAAAAGACTTGCAAGATAAATTCAAAAAAAAATTGCTCTACTGAGGTGGGCCAACTCAAAGAACGCGAGAAGGACCGCGATCGACCGCGATCGACGATAATAATTCCGCTGCAGACTTTGTTTGCCGAATATCGAGTTTCAAAATCCATCGTCTTATGCGCTACGTCGGGTCTTACCAGAATTGTTTTTTCTAGTACTCGATGATGCAGATTTTTCCGAAAGTATGATTTAAGAACCCCAATATACACAATACGTCATAATAATATAGTATAGACTATAGACATTGTAGCATAACGTTGTAATAATAATAATATTTTGTGTACTTTATAGAGTCGTTTTTGATAATATATTGCTAAGACATATTTACATATTATTATTATTATTATTATTATACGTACGATACGCATAACCGAAAAGCTGATTTATAGTCATTTATAATGGTATAAAACACCGAGGTCACAGTACGTATTATATAATTTATACGATATGATTATATGCTAATGCTCTACCGTAATTACTTGTGAACTCTTTTTATCGGCGTACGGTTAATTGAAGATACACGAAAATTATAATACACAAGGAATTAATATTATAATCAAAACCGTAAGAAATAATAATATAATTATTATTGTTATTTCTCGAGTCATATTATTAAACGTAATTGTTATCTCTAACAAATTATCAAGAGAATTTATCTAAATATTTCCCTGCTGCCTTCGAAAAAAATTAAAAAAAGTAATAATATAATTTTAAACGTATTGCGGTAATTAGAAAACGAAAACTTTTTTCACTAATTATGCTGTTTGTTATTATACTTAGTATGTAACAATGTAAAACCTCGAATCGTAGCAACGAAACAATATCATAAGCAATTTCGTATACTATCTTAGAAATCTGAAATTACTTCTCGTGCTCGTTATAAAATACCATGCTTACATTTTCGAGTTCCTTTGATACAATTGGTATGCAAAACAAGATGAATAATAGATGAAACAACAGACGCTTATTAATGAAAATTATTTTTTAATAAGAATTAATATAATAACTTAAATTAACTTCAATACCGTACTGTTATTTCAAACAATGTTATAAGATATCAATCGAAATCAAAACACAAACTACGAAATGCGATATATTTTATTATATTTTATATATTATCTCTCAGTAGTATATGTTATTAGGTTTTTTCTATTTTTTACAGATCAATTATTTCAAAGGCTTTTTAGTAAATTTACTTTTGATTTCTTAAGGATTAATTATTTCAATATTAATTATTGTTATAAGAACCTTTTTTTTTGATTTAGAAACATCTAAAACGATTTGTACTTTTTATTATTTTTTAAAATACATTAGAGAGGTATTATGGGATCCACTTAAGAAAATCAATTGGGAACCTGTATACTTTTTTCGTAAACGCAATATGAAGACATTTTTTTGATAAATTTTAGTACTTGAACAGTTTATATTAGTTAATACAAAACTCTGCATGCTTGAGAGATATTTAAAGTTTCTATAAATTTCTAAAGTTCACCTCTTAAAATATTGTAAGAAATTAATAAACGTACAAATCATTCATAGATGTTTCTAAATCAAAAAACTTTCTTAACATACATTTTTCTCGATTCCGAATCAATAAAGTGGCAGTTTTGAATCACCCTGTACATACATATTACAATAAATACTATATTTATAATCAATGCGGTACTATGTACATGTTTATAAGAAATATATATATATATGTGTGTTTATATTATGATATAACATATACGTACCTATGTATTATTGTCAGAGTTATTCTATTCAACAAGACTAGTGAGTGGATTAACCGTAGCCATTCGAAATTTGTTCGCGAAACGTTATACAAATGGTTGTATTTTCTACTTGAATAGTTTTTTAGTTTTTTTTTTTTCTCTTTCGTTCCATACACCTCAAACATCCTTAAAGCTCGACCAGGCGTGACAACCGATTGCGAGGTATTCCCAAAAGTTCTTCGAAAAATACATTTTGTAGACGCGGATCTGGTATTGATTTTTTTCTATGCTGTAGAATATTTCTCTATTAGATTAAAACATACTTAAACATTTGATGATGTTGATGCAAACAAATTATACAAAAAATATTTTATCTTATACGTATTTTTTTTTTCAATAAACATTCTATATTTCTATATTGGATTTTTAAAACATCTACGAAAAATGGGCAATGAGTGTTGTATACTGTTTTAATAACTTATTAGATGTAAGAGACGGAGTACAAACCCTTTTTTTTTGTTTCTCGTAATTGCGATGGGATATGATTTATTTTAAACAAAACATAAAAAAAAAGATATAAGCTAAAATTAAAATCTTAATGAATTTACATATTTTTACTAATTTTAAGTAAATTTTAGGAATATAGAATTGTGATTCAGATTTTAATCGAAACTAAATCAGATTGAATTTCTCGGTTCTTAGTAATGTTTTTTTCTTTAATTACTTTTCTCTTTTTTACTCCCTCGAAATACAATTACGCGTGGCTCGTAGAATATCCTTTGACTCATAATTTACCACTAAAAATGATAAGGATATTTAAACAAGTTAAAAAAAAATACATTTACAATTATAAATAAATAGGTATGTTTTTTTTTTTATTAATTACAATTTTTTTTTTAAACATTAACCTAACTGAATTCAAAGTTGTTTGTATTAAACCGTATTATATATTTACCGTAGCAACCGCAATACTTGTAAGAATAAATTCACATCAACCGATTCAATATTTACCAGAAAAAACACCTTGTTCGGTATAAATACACCTAACGTTTCAAATGGATGAAATAAATTTGGTTTTCTGTATTAATTTTTTATAGACACGACCATACACATTTTAATATTTATGTGCATATTATATATTGCGTCGGAATATATCGTGTGAATCTATGTTTTTTTGTTCACTGCTCTTGTTCAACCAACGTTTTTACTAAGATATTACTTAATACAGCCCGTGGTTCTAAAATTAATTTAAACTGCTCGAAAAATATAACCAAATCAAAAAATTAAAAAGCATACTACAGATGTTTTTTCTTTGAACTATGCGTTTTGCACAAATAACCTTTTGCTTATTTTTTAAACTGTTACTTATTGCAAAATATAACTTGCTTGAATTACAATTAAATATTCTGTTCTCAAAAAGGTGTCAATGTATACATTTTAATATCGTGTAGTTGACGAAATACAAATTTAAAAAATAACTATTGTTTTTAACAATATACAATTTAAATTTACACTTTTTTAATTATTTTATAACATTTGAAATGGAAAAGGAAACCTAACCAAATTTATTAAACAAATATTGAAGAATATGGTATTTTTTAATATTTTGTTTGCTTAGTTGTTCAAAATATTCGAAAAATTATTGAAGTGGGTTTATCGTAGATACTTTTAAGGTATTCTCGTGTATAATAATATTAACAAGATAAAATTATTTATAGTGAATTGATTTTACAGATATTATTATATCAAAGTTGTTTACTATTTTTAATAAATAAATTATTTATTACCTGGTACAAGAAATGTTTGTTTTGCCAACTTATTAAACATTATCAATTTTTAATAAGTTATAACTCCATTAGATTATTATATAAAAAAACAACCTTCTAAATATTTACTAAACTATATTTACATTAAATAATTAGTATAATCACTAACATTATTAAATAACGTTTTGCCTCAGCAATCAGACTTTCAAAAATGTTTACTTTAATAGCATTTGTTTTTTATAACACGTATTTAAAATTTTTAAATACCATTAAAGACCCAGGAAGTCTCTCTGCTGTATAGTTTATTATTTCGAACGTACCTCGTAGCCCGTAGGTAACTATAATGGATGTGTACAATAATTAAAAGTTAATAAAAAATAGTACTTTTTCAGTCATTTAAACACGTCCGGGTCGGGTAAAAATGATTACAATGTGTAGTAATTGTTTTTTCCATATAAACCTTTTTGTTTAAGGTTAATTTAATAAAAATAAAATTGCTAATAAGACAATTTATACGACGGGTATCCTAGCGCATTGGGTCGATATTTAGCTTGATATTGGCCACTTGATTCATTATAGTTAATAAACCTACTTGGCAACTATATTATAGTCCTTAAACTCGAACACATTTATGGTGTTTGTTATTTGTTAGTGCTATTATACGGTTTTAAACGTTTATTATAATATTCTAAATAATATAGTTACACGAGCAGTATATTTAGATTTGGTGGAATTAAAAATATTTTGTTTTGAAAAATGTACGTTGTATCACTCGCCCAAAACGTCCACACGGACCTCTACCCGTTCGGAGTTTTCGACCGTTTTATTAATGTGTTATTTGAGTTTTAGGATAATTCACTTACGCACGTTGAATGTGTTTACAAACATATGCGAACACGGTCTGCGCCGAGTTCTCCTCCTCGTGATAATATCTAACACTGGAAAATAACATATAAACGCGACCCACTCCGTACGCCGCACAGAGTTATTATATTTTAGATATTTCCCGACAAATAAACGTGTAATATAATATAATAATATACCGTCGCCGCCGTATAATCCATACATTTTGTTCGACCGAAACAATATAACGTATTCAGATTTTATACAGAAATTCTCGGAGACGGACCTTTCGGTGTCGTATCGTATACGTATGACGGCGGTATACACACACTGGCTGGTATATTATACATTTACGAGGTACATATTATTTTCACAGCGCGGTTTCGGGGCAATTTCGCTAACACGATTTCGGAGAGACCGAAACTCTCCTCGTGTTTACTCGTAAACACGACAAACTTGCGGTACGTTTAAAGTTTGTTCGCGCACGTAGGTATAATATGACGTGCCCGCGAAGCGACTCGCATACGGATGACAGAGATCAGAGTCAATTATCACGAATCGTGGGAGGCCGTGCAGGAATACCACCACCGCAGTGTAATATTATAACGACATGCCAGATTCCGCGCGACTGACGGCAGCCGAAATTCATACTCGAATATTGTATACCGTTTAGTTCTCTCTTTCATAATAAAATAACATTCCGCAACTTTTACGTTGGTTTTTGTTTTTGTTTTAACGATTAATACGCGCCATTTTAATAATACGCGTATGGTACGATGTCTTGACACGGCACCCCGGATAGGCAATTTAGCTACCTCACCGTCGAGAGTATAGTAGATGAAAGTCTTTCGGTACCGTGCCGTTCATAATAATAATATGAGTACGATAATATAAATTATACTTAAAATGTCGTATAGAGTGCTTCTTTTATATTAGCGATCCGGTCGATATCTCGGGGAGCACGAGAAAACAATACTATGCTCGACACCAAATTCAGGTATATATGCCGACCGTCAAAGTAAAAAAAACCCGTAAAAAACGATGTTCTCGAATTCGTGAAAAAAAAACATCAAAAGTTCTTATATTTCCCGAGATATTATCCGGTCGGCGATGAGAGGACAGCCGCCACCTCTGTATCCATCGCGCATAATAGGGTTACGCCGTCATGTAATAATAATAATAATAATATATCGGATTAAAACCGTTCGAATGACTCCTCTCGAAACGGCGCCGCCGCGTCTTCCCCGTTTAATATTACACAATCCGAGTCACACCTATATATTATGCGCACGCTAATTAAATTCAATCGCGCTTTCGTAGTAACCCACACACACACCCACTAATATATATATATATAAATTTATATATGTGACCGCGGAAAATGTCGTTGCCCGCGTGGTCTGGCGAATGTCGCACGCGTTAAAAGGATCGTTTGTAATAATTATTGAATGTGCGCTAATTGCACGACTCTTATGTTATTAGTTTTGAAAATATGTAAATACCACAAAATACCATAAAATTCAGCTTGAACGTGGATTTTTGCACGTGTGTTATAATAGTTGAATAAATAGTATTAAATGGTCTTACATTTTAGCGATTCGCACATTAACCAATATAATAAACAAAAAATGAAAAAAAATGTGATTAAAATGTAATGAGATAATAATATTATACTGCAGTTTTGCACCTACGAGGTGACAATAGGGGGAGGGAGGCAGGTAACCGCTCCGAGTATCTAGCCCCTTATTGTAATAATTGATGTAGTTATTTTCTAATGATATTCTTGTTCGTCCCCGTCGTATTTGTATACACACACACACCGGTATAATATTATGTTTAATCGTGTAAAATATTATATTGTTGTATTCAAAAACGAGAATATAATTGGGTTTTTTTTCGGACGCCGCCGGCGAAATCAAACGGAAAATCGTTAAAATACAATCACGCCGCCGTAGTTTACGCAGGCCATCATTGTCTATGTATATTTTATTGTCGTGTCGCATTACTCAACTGCAGCAGACGAGATGACGTCTGCTCGAACGTATTGTTACTGTGCGTTATAATATTCGGAATAAAATAACTGTAAACCGCCGTCGCACACACCGAAGACATATAGCCATATAGGTATAGGATCTATCGCAAAAACACAAAGCGATTTTATTATTACTCTTTTCGTCGATTTCATATCCTGGCTGGTAAACGAAACGGAGTGCTGGAAAACTGTGAGTTGCGTTGGACGAATACGTAATTAGTAATTAGTAATAAGAGTGTGTGTGTCTGAGCGATGGTAAAATAATATAATAATATTTTTTTATGATTTCCTGTTTGATGCCATGGCGTCGTCTTACGAGTAAAAACGTTGTGAAAATAATCACAAAGCATAACTCTCCGGCGTAATGGAAATCTATCGCCGCCGCCGTCGCAGTACATAATAATAATACAATAATATTATTATTTCAAGCGACGAAAAATCTATAATATTATGCTCGTCTCCGGTCGCCCACGTGTCATATTATTGTGTTCGGTAATAATAATTTTAATAATTGTATTGTAACCAAACAATAAACATAAAATATACAATCGACACAATAATTACATAAAATGTTACTAAACCCCTATAAGCTAATGCCTAATATTATTCGTATGTATTCTGTATAGTTATTATACATTTGATTACACGATAGGACAATTATCATTTTAATCGTTAAGTGTATTGTAATGTACCGTGGTAGAAGAGGAACTGATATGGTTTTAGTGTGTATTTTAATAATAATAATAATACAATATATTAGGTACCTTTATTGGAGCAGCGATGAATAACATAGAAGTACCTAAATTAAACAACGATTTTCTTTTGCTCCGTATCGCCGTCATTTTTAATCTGTAGTATTTAATTTCCTAAACGATGAATATTGTATTATAGTAGTGTTTTTATTAGATATTATTATAATATTATTCATGGCGGAGTAGATGATATTGCTGGCGATGTTAAACAATCGCTTCTCTGGCTGTTTGTTCTAGGACGAGGGTTACGCGCTACTCGAGATCTTAAGTACTCGTTACTTGAACGCAAATTTCTCTGTTTATACGTTTTAAAGTATCATGAATAAACTGTAAAAAATAAAAAATAATAATAACTAATAATTCAACATTTGAACAACCATTTACTAGTTCGTTTAAGTATAATCACATTATAATATGGTAATTATAATAAAACCGAAATATGACGATGATGATGTCTCTTACCAAAATCGAAATTAAAATCATCCTCAGACTTCCAACATTTTTCAAACAATCCGTTGTAAACTCGTTTATACTGTTGGGTATATCGTATATTATAGTATTACAAACAACGTTACTCATATCAAATAAAATTATAACAATTTTACGGATACATGAATAAAGTACAAACCCTCGAACTTGTCAATATCTTTCGGGTGACAATGGTTGGTACGATTTTATACCATCCGAACAGACTAACCAGGATAGTGGTACACATAGACGTTTTACAGAGATGAGCTGTAGATTTTGGAAATCCTGATCTAACCCTCTGATCCCTCGGTGCACGCAACATACGTGGGTAGTCTTAGAAATTACCACATTTTCAATACTCAAAAGTTTGTCTGCCTCCTACGTCTGACTATAACTTATAATATTAATCGTTACGTCAAAATATACAAGGTCCTTGACGTATCTAACGTTCTCGGATTTCAGTCACTCTGCGCGTTTTTCCTCTTCCAATATGGTCTTCTGCACTATATATATAAAGGAGCAATATAATATTATATCGTCGAGAAATTTGACACCTCAAAATCTACGCGTGTTACTTATTATATTGTACTTATAATTTAGTGGGCAAATTGATATGACATGCTCCAACACCGTGATTACCTAATCGATCCTGTTCTATTTTTGTGAGTGGGTTGTCCAAGGTCGTAATAAGTGTACGAATATATTAATTCAGAGCTTTGCAAACATGTCTTACTGGAATTTGAAGAAAATGTTTTCTCATTTGACGAGGGTTTTTTGTTTGCGAGATATCATGTGCAAAGTGCTCACACACACAATACATTCGAGCAGATGATTGCCGTCGGTAAAATAACAATTGATCAAAATCTCAACCGTCATCGATCGATATACTTACTTTATATTATACGCGCCGGAAAAGTCGATGTCCGACTGCAAAATAGTTGTGCGAGACATCGCTGCTAAAGTAAATATCCGTTTGAAAAATGTAAGAAATAGACATCGCTGTGTCCGTTTATTTCGAACATATTATGTTTGCCGCCGAATGACGCAGTATGATATAATCCTTTGGATTCTTCGTCAAGAAACAGCGTAGGTGCGTTACGTCGACAGCAGACATATTATAATAACATAAGGAATTGCAACGATCGTCGAACACTCCAAGAAGTCCGGAACTGTCACCGTACACGTCGCTATGGCGAATACCATACACAATATAATTGCGTACACGGACCGCGGTCGTCGAAGAACCGCTGACCGCACGCGCGGGGTTAGTATACCACGGTCAGAGTTGTAGTGTGACGAGAAAACCGTCGACTTCCGCTGACGGGGAGCTCGTACGAATCATTATCGCCAGCGTCCGCAGGGTTGCGGAGTGAGATTTTTTTTCCACGTCTTATACCGACTACGATTACGGAGCGATGGTGTTTGATTTTTATGTTACGGGCCCACCTCGCGGTCGTCCCGCCGCGCCACTATACAACGTAATACTACGCCGAGTCGGTGCGAATATCGCAGTCGTATAGTTTTACTGTCGGAAACGGGCCGACCATTACCACCGCACCGCGCGGTATATATTTCACGGTAACTTTAGTAGTTAAGTCCGTGCGTGCGTTATGCGCGTGTATATATTATTATTATTATTATCGGTATATAATCCGCGCAACTTTAACGAGCGCGTTACACTCGTTTTCTCGGTCAAGTCGATTTTTGTGTTTCGAACGAATAAACAATGTTTATGCACCGAGCTGATCGTCGTTATACATTGTACACTACGTTTTTGCCATTTGTTCCCCGTTTAAGGCGCCACCGGCCGGTGCCAATGCCATTTTGTCTTCAAAAGTCCACCCCTCGGGAATAATGATCCCGACTCGTTTTTTTTTTTAACTCGTGAAGGGAAATATTCTACAGCCCGCATCGAACTTAGTTTGATAATATTTTAATCTCAGACTTTTGAATAAGTCTTAAAAATATAACTATTTTAAGCTACAACATATTTTATATCATTATTTAAAATAAAATAAAAAATCCGAGTTTGATGCTGTAGAATATTGTTGTGTATCGATTAAAAAACAAATCATCTGAAAATATTCGATTGACGACGAGTTATCCGTATTCCCGTGAAGTCATTAACGTCTGGCGAAATGAGCATCTAATAATTTGTTATTAATTATTGTTAATTCTATGGCATGTGCGTTCACGTCGTTCACAACCGGGTAGTACAGGGTTCTTTCACACTAATAAGTCTAGAGACCGGATTTATATGCTCTTATAAACCCATAGTATTAAACCTAAGTTTTTAGCTAAAAATATACGTATTATTTTGACAAGGCGATATATATTTTCAAATAAATTTCCGGAAAGTGAATTTTGGAATCAATTAATCGAGAATAACGTCATATTAAACAGACCCAATCTATATCAAACGACAATAATTACACTCAGCACTCGACTGTTTTTGACGTTTTTGTTTTCATTGTAACAACAAGAAAATCAACACAATGGTTTATCGTGATGTTTTAAGTCTTGTCTATGGTAATTTGTTTGATTGTTTTTACTTATTTTTAGGTATAATAACTATTTATTGAACGTGAAATAGTACGTTTCGCGATCATTGCTTATTTGGTTTTCATAATTCATAGCTTATAAATATAACTCATGGGTTGTATAGATTTTTTTTAAATTATATATTAAGGATTTATTTTCGTTCAGCATTCACGTCAGCATTTTCACCTTGTTATTTAACGATTATGTTATTTTTGTGTACGGTATTTTTCCTTTATTACGCCAACCGAAATCTGGTATAAGCTCGGCTATTTGAAAAATAAGCATCAGGTAAAAAAAAAATAGAAGGTTTAAACATTCCGATTTAAGTCGCACAGAGATGTCTGTACATAATATCAACAATCTGTGCAGTCATTCGAATAAAATAATATTATATATTCCGAGAGACTTAACGACGATCAATGTCCATTTTTAAAACTATTCAGGAAAATCGAACAAAACCAAAATCACACCATTAAAGAAATGACGCATACCATGTAGGTTCATGCTTTACATTTTCGAATTTCATATTATTGATTTTTTTCTTTATTTAAAAGCTAAAATCAGTATATACTTAATTAGTAAGTTATATAATGAAGAAAACTGTTTCATTATTTGTTTAATGTTAACGATAACTCAACAGTAGTCAAGAATTAGCCTATAACTCGTGATATAATATGACCAGTAGGACGATAAGAAAAAAAATATATTTATTATATAAGTTGCATTTCTAATAATATGTTGGTGTTTAATTCTCAAATGAAATTGACTCGGATTGGTTTTTATTCATATCGGATACGAATTTTGTCTATGATATATGTAATATTTTATTTGCACACTTATTTGCCAATAACTTCCATTATAATAATATACACCGATATCGAAATCTTTAACCTTCATTGAACCATTTAAATTAGTACCTATTTATTTATTGCGACTCGCAAGTGTTTAAACAAATAAATTAACTGATTTATTTACATATTATTTGTGTAAGACATACCAAATTTCAATTAATTCAATAATATCATTATTATTATTATTATTATTATTATGTTAATTTTATTTGATACGTTTGATTATTAAACAAAACATAATAATTTTACTACCAATATACCTAATTGTTCTTAATTATTAAAAGTATATTGTAAATAATTAGTAGTCCGTGAATGTCACTGGGGTTGACATGGAAATGTATTAAAATATTTATATAATAGGTACAGTTTTTAAGTTTATTACATATTGTACATTTAAAAATCCTTAAAACTTGATACCAAAAAAAACTATACGTATGATATATTTTTGTTGACTATTGGCCTATGAGGCAAAAAAAAATATTCATTTATATCAATATTATGTTGTATTGTATATAACTGGTTATTTCTCGAATCAGTCTAAATATTAATTGTTAATATTACTTCATTATTACATTTTTTGTAGTGTATAGATGATAATTTGTTTTTTTGAAAATTATTATTACATGGTATCAAGTCGTTACAAAATAACATTTTTTAAAAGTTTTTTAAGTTTCTGAATTACAACATACATTTTCAATTTTATAATCCAAAGCAGAATATTTTTTCTGAATATTTTGATACATAAAAAACGACATTTGGACGACTAGTTTATGAGTTATAAGTATTTAAAATTAATAAAAGAAGTGTGGGGTGGAGTGCGTTTACCCCGAAAAATGTTGGTCCACTCCTACTATCATCTAAACTTCAAATACTTATAACTAAAAAAATATTCTGCTTTGGATTATAAAATTAAAACTGTTTGTTGTAATTCTAAAAAGTAAAAATTTAAAAAACAATAAGGTTTTTAATATTTTTTTTTTTTGAAAAATGTTGTTTTGTACTATCTTTATACTACGTAACAAAAATACTTCCAAAAACGTCAATACTTTTTGAAATAACGAGTGTCTTACGTTAAATGGATCACCTTGTAGTTGTGGTGATCAATTTCTCGCCGACGTCACGATCTTCGCGAAATCAGACGAATTTTTTCGTCGAGCTAAACTGCGCACCACAAAACGTCGTGTGCACACAAACGTAGTTACAAACGCAACTCGCTGTTTACATAAAAATAATATATTATGATTAACGCTTTTCATTTTCCGATATATCGAAAATTGCTTTAGAGCAGTGCTTTAGTCTGTATCAGTCGGCAGCGCAATAACGTTTATGAAAAATGGATTTCAATTACGATGATTGGATGCGGTCGTTATTATATTTTATTAAGTCCTCGCAATGTCGCGTCTTTGTACTGCTGCTCGTGTACATCGTACTAGCGCAGTATTAGCATTGTCATACTATTGATTATAATATCACAATAAATGGTATAAGGTATAATAGCGTATTATGCGCAGTACGTTTGTTGTGCGACAACCTATTACAGCAATAATATTATTGTTACTAAAATAGCTTGTAATAATAATTAGGCTGTCGGCAAAGTGATATTATTTAATATTATACCATTAGACAAAAGTACGTTCTAAGACGTGGTAGTGACAATTTGTATTATTATATTAAGGAGGATAATAATTATAATATATTAATATGTTTTAATTATTTTTGTGAAATCTTAAAATGGGAAAATCAAAAGAATGAAATTTCAGTAATTAGTATATTATTATATATAAAATATAATTTTTGAAACGCAATAGTTATTGCCGAATACAAACAGATAATATTACCATCTACATGTTAATCGGCATACTATTATATGGAGAGAAAAATTTAAGTTTTTGAAATTCTATTCAGTTTGGAGATTTAAAATCAATTTTACTTAGGCGTACGCACGGCGTTTACGCATTTATGTAATAGACAATATTGTCTTCTTTGAATATTAGAGTACTGCTGAGTTATGTTTTTTTTTCACATTTCACTGTTTGTTTCTCGTATGACCCACTAACTGTTGTGAGCACGATGCATCCCACGAACAATGGAGAATTCATATTCGCCAAAACGTGTTCCGAAGAATGTCGTAAGCCTTCGAGCGAAAAACGTACAGCCTGGCGATAGTAAATAAACACTTTGTGGATATATTAATCGCGTGTGTGTACCTATAATATTATTATAACTATTATCGTTTCGAACACACGCAATACTCGAGTTTTCGTGACATAATCAAAAACGAGTGGTGAAAATATTGTTTTAAATCTATATATTATGATCGAACATCGCGTGGTTTGGGATTGTCGGCCGAGAGATCAATTTAAACGTGAGAAACTCGCCATCTGATGATGGCCGCGGCTAAGTAAATAATTAAACGATTTTTCCGGGCAGCCGCCGCATACGGATTGGTCGCGGCGTGGACCCTTAAAATATATGAAATAATAATAATAATAATAGAAAAAAAAGACCGGCTATGACGTTATATAATTGTTAGCGGGCGTGTACTATATCGACGCCGATCGAAGTTTGCGGGGTGACGCAGTTCCGAAGCCGAGTTTTTGAAAAAAAGGTTTTTTTTTCCGAGTGATAAAAATAATGATTTTGTGTGCGTGTGAGTGTGTAAGCGTTTTGTTAAAACGCGAAATGAGTGTGGGTGGGGGAGGAAAGGCGCTAAAAGTCGACGACGGGAGAGTGAGTGCGCAGTGATTTCGAGGAACCTGTCTCGCGGGTTTTGACGACTACCGTAATGGAAAGTCATAATGACGAGATGGCGGTTTTAATAAATCCTTTGTCGCTTTATAATATACGTGGGTAGTAGTGGAAACAACTTTGCCGTGCACTTGATTAAAAAAAGTAACTCTGACCAATATATATATATTTATATATTATACTCCGCGCTTCACCTCTCCACTCTTTCCACCTCGCCAGCTACACGTCATTTGTGCCGTCGAGATTTCGAAACGAGCGCCCCCTCGTTCTATCTATACCTGCAGTCGACGACTGCGTAATCGTTCAAACGGTAAACGCGGTAACCGCGGATCGCCGTAAGTATTGTTTTACCGAAGTATAGGTATGTGGTAATAACCACGCTTTAGCGGACACTCGAAATAAGACGCGATATTTGACTCGGCGTTTCAAACGACGTCAGTAGTCAGAGACACTATTATCATTTTCTCGTTACGCCTTTCGGTACGAATTTTTTCGATATATTAAACTGCTAACGAATATCATATTATTAACCGTGGTGGTCTGTCGTGACACTTTATGATAATTCACGGTTGATACGCGGTATAGTGTTGTTTACCTGACGTTCGTTACAATAACGATGTTGGATACAAAACCAATTATTCGTATTTCGAGCGGCGACGTGACCGTCTCGTCGTGTGTCGCAATGTTTGCCATTCTGGAGCGCGCCGCGAACTCGACCTTCCGGGCTATTGGTACCCGTCGCCGGGCGTCTTTGGAAATCGTCGTTATACAGCCTCCCGGCAATATTCGTCGTCATCCATCCGTCTCGGAAGTCCACCGTGACTCAGCCGTATTCAGTGTCTGTCGCGAACCGGTGCTCCGCGGCCGTTGCCGTCAACACCGCCATTTTTATTTATATCGTTAGTCCGAGCCCTCGTCGCGCACGTCGCCGTGTCCCCGGAAACCACGGCCGCGGCTCGTTTATTCAAGCCCGTCGGGGCCGTCCGTCTTACGCAGTGCGCACCGTGGCGTTGATATTTCGGTGTCGTTCGTGCCGTGCTCGCGTCCGCGTCGTCCAGTTTTCGGGTTCGTTCCGACCACGGCAGGCTCCGTACGACCGTCGACCAATTCGCGTCATATTCGACGGGAGTGAAAGTGTCGCACATCCGATGAACGCGCGAAGCTGTTCCGCCGTCGCTCCGGGTCAACTGCAGCGTCGCCGTCCACGTCGAATCAGGTCTTACACACGGTTTTCGTTATATTATGTCAACGATTATTACTTCGATGATATTAATTTTATTATTACGCATTCGTACCTATTCGATTTATGTCGATTCATCGAGTCGGCCGATCGGTTTGTGATCGCGCTCGTATCATATTAATTAGTCTAGGGCCCGGAACTTGATGACCTAAAAATCTTTAAAAAATGCACACAAAAAAAGTGTTAAAATGACTTATAAATATCAAAAAATGACTTCAAAAAATGACTCAAAAAATAACAAAAATGACTAACCTTACTGTGAAAAATTTAATTTTTAATAACTAATTCAAGTGTCAGAAATCATAATTCATAATTATTTTTATTAATTATATTTTTTAATAATTTATTTATTATTTTGTTAGTATCAATTTAAATTACACAAATTGTTGTACACGTTAAATATGTTTTTATTACTTAAACAGTTTAAATTAAAGTTATGTACTAAAAAAAATGTGTCATATTGTTTAAATACTAATAAACAATAAAAGTGTTACACTGAGCTATTAAAGTGTGTTTAATATTTTAAAATAAAAAAGATTGTCGATTGTCCGTTAGTAAAGTCAAAATATAGTCTATTAATCTATTCTGGGTAAACCAATCAAATCGAAATTACAATAACACAGGGGTTTCTCACGCACGTCTGCACTAGGCCTAAAAAAAATTGAAACGAAGATGCAAAATAATTGAAGGACTGAGCTAGGTATACGATATAATATGTTAGTTTTTTTAAATATTTAATTGTATCAAAATAATATGGAATAAAACATGTTCTTTCTGGAAGAAAAATGCATATATACCTACAAAAGTAGAAAAATGCACTAAAATTGTTAAAAAAATGACCTTCAAACTGAGAATTACCAAAAAAATGCAAAAAATGCAAAATAAAATATGTACCATTGAATTCTGCATGGCACAAGTCAAATTTCCATAAAGAAGGGCCTAGAATACAAGCATTAGATAAAAAGATGCAAATGCATCAAGTTCCGGACCCTGTTAATTACAAACCCTAGGTTTAAGATATATATATATATAGATTTGCAGAACATAAAACGTTCTGTACATTTTTTTCATACTACAAAACATTGTTGTTTTCCGTTCACGTTAGGCGTATCTCGCACTCGTCATTTAAATACCTGACGTCTTAGGATTTGAGGTCGGCACCTATATACGGTCCACTCTCCCCCCTCCTGCGGGGTTATCGACGGCGTGACGAAAGCATTCGCACCCGACGGGTTGCGTGTTGGTCGCACGCACACACACACACTCACTCGTTGTGCGGCTTTTTATGTGCAGTCGATAATCGCACAAATGACGTTCGCATTATTTGTCCGAATACCCGATGCTCCACCGTCGAACGATTCGCGTGTATCGCGTGACGATCGATAAAAACAAATAATGATTTAAATAAGTAAGTAGCTCACACAAATACCTTAAAATAATTTTTTAAACAACCCAGTGCGAGTCCTAAGTCAATATAATATATAATAGCCATGTATCAATGTACAAATATTTGTTTGTGACGTGTGATTTGTGTAAAATATTACGAACAGACGTGTAACCGCATAGCGACCATAATACATTTAATAATAATATTATAACGATACTCGTGTGAGTAAATATAATAATAAGGATTTCTGATTCGTTTTTTAAAGAAATAACTGTTTGGACAATTTATCACACCAAATTACTCTACAAAATTATTTAACAATTGGCACGGATACCTGTAATTCTATAAATTATATTATATTAAACACCTACTTGTTGTATTAGTCCCGGAATTTCCCGGGATTTATATGTTTGTTTTAAATACTTTTTCAAGCTTTAAAAATGTCATTAACGGTATTATTGTGTACATATTCGACGAGTATCATCGTTTAGTCTCATGTCGGTGAACCGTTGCTTGAAAATTCTACGTTGACCGTGAAAATAAACTTCTCTTTTTTTTGGGGGGGGGGATCTACTCTACTTACTTTAAATGTTTGAGATTTATGTATTGTCATAGTGAAACACGCGGTGACAGGAAATCGCTCCGTTTTAAGTGAAATTGCCGAATCCCGTGGAAGTGATCATAGGTATTTGCGGAATTAATGATATTTCACCAGGCGCATGTCCATTCGGAATAATAATTGCTTTTCTGTGGTATATACATACGACATAAGACTCATGGTTTGTCGTCTTGCTCCATTGCGTAAAAGCCACGGGTGGCTTAAGATTCCGAAGTCGCATAATCGGGATGCCAATTTCTAATATAAATTCGCGGAGGGTCGAGTGAATTCATAAACTCAATCGGGCAGTATAAACATAGACTGCACTGCTGTGTCTGTGAATTTGTTTCATATTTGGAGGTAATTTTTTGTGAAACCGCTTTGTTGATTTTCTCTGCAATTCGATTTTTTTGTAGTTATCGTAGAACGTCCACAAAGCCATATGTCTAGACAGACATTATCGATGACTTGATCGCATGAGCTCAAATGCAAGTTCACAAGCCAATTATGTAACAGTTATATTTGGATGGTTGGTCTAAAAATCTGTTACGAAAATAGAGTAATATTTTACTAAAGCCATTTTCAGAATAATTAGGTCTGTCACAAATTCCAAGCAGATAATATTATGGAAATTCTTCCAAATGTCGGTTGCATTACTCGGACATTAATAGTCAGTCGATAATCTTTATAGAAGTATTGTATAGTTTTAAAAGATTTAAATTTCACAAAAAATAGCATAATACCAAAAATTCTTTCTTTTTTTCGTATGTACTTTTTGTACAGTAGTCACCATTGCACGACTGAAGATCCTTTTACGTTATGCAAACGTAGTCTAAGGTAATAGCATTATGAATAATTAAGGAGAACAGTATAAATTAGGCCAAATGCTGAATCTCGTTTTTATAGTATAGTATACCTTACCATCCACATATAGTAGGTTTTCGGTTGAATCTGGTCAAACATTAGTACAAGACATTTTTCAATATTAGTATAGACATATTATGCATGTATAACAATAAACGTAAAATATTATATTATTGATACACTTATCCAAAATTATTACCTACTTAGTATTTATTATTATAAAAAAAAAATAGGTTTAAAATAAAATAGTAATAGAACTCCCCTGTGAAAACGGTATTTTGATTTTATATTTTTAATAAACTAAACAAAAGTGATTAGTTTATTAAATTTAAAATTAAAACCTTACGATCCTATTTTAAGAAGTTATTTTTTTTTATTCGTAATACAAGTTGTAGTAAAAATAAAAATGATGTAATATTTTAACAAAAAATCCGAACTAATAATTCATCAATTTTGTCTTCGACATGCATAATGAATGCTTAGGTAAATATACGAACAATTTGTCAAGACTTAGAATTCATTGTTATTAATATTTAGTGTGCATTTTGATTTCAATATAAACTGTGACTATATTTTTTGGTTTTTTTAATTTGGAATTTGTTTTTTTTTTTCATATTATGAGCTTATATTAAAATCATTTCGTACTAGTTAATAATTTAACTCTGGTTCAAACATGTTCCCATGCTTCTCTCTTAAACATTCGTCTAAAATTCAAATGTGTAAAGAAAACCATTTGCCTAACACGGCCGCACATTGAAATTCAAGCATTGTATTATTCAAAATATCAACTTATTCTACGGTGAATAAGTTTGTTTTATTTGAGGTTTTTTAAATTCGTATTGAATATTTACTTAAACATTTTAAAATGAGGGTAGAATTTGGTTGTTTAAATAAACAAGTTTTGGGTTCGTATTATATTATTTGGACTAGAAGCTACGTGCCACAAGGTTGTATAATATTATTATTTATTATGTTTTAAGATATTACTATTATTGTTAACGAAATTGTATTAATGTATCATGAATAAGTATGTTTCACTATTACTTTAACAAATAATATTCCTACATAATATAAAACAAATAAGGAAGCAAATAATGATAATTTGATTTACAATATTTTAATTATACTTAATAATATATAATATTATATTGGTGTTAAACTTTATAATTTATACAATTATACCTCGTACAAGATTGTCTACAAACAAAGTTAGAGAGACTAATATTATTACATTTCCATAAAATATTCAGATAATATAATATATGAATGTTTATGTAGGTATTAAAAAATAAAAAAAACTATACGAACACTAATGTGTTTTATAATTTATTATGTTAATATAATAATTATATTTTTGTTCCAGGTAAGAACAAATCGATTATAAAATTCGTCGTGGATATTCCGTTACAAAATATATTTATATAATATGTTATGTATATTGTCAATGTAAAAATGAGTAAGTCATTAAAAATGTTCCTATAATAATATATTTTATAATAACGATATCAATTAAACTGTTTAAATGACTAAAGTAGACATGTATGTATAGTTATTTTAACTATAAATATGCACGAATAAACCAAACAGAGGTATAACTGGTACATCAAATAGCTTGAACGTATAATAATATTATATAGTTTTATTTGTGATTTACAAATCTACTATTCATATAGCAAATTAATATATTTATTTTTATACAGCACAGATTGGTGTAAAAAAAATAATTAAAAATAGTGTTTAATAATATATTCATACAACTAAATTTAAAGGTTTAATTAAAACGTATAGTAGCGACTAAAAACGAATGACACATTTAACGTTTTTAACGCGAAAATTAATTACCGTTTAAATTACTAAAAAAAAAAATAATTTTTAGCTTTGATTCTCGTTATTAAGACACATTGAAATTATTGAGTTTTAAAATGACTAAGAACTAATAAGTAGAAATTTATTTGATATTATTTCGATTAAATGTCTTTTGAACTCGTTTGTGACTTGTCGTCGTGTAGTGCATTTCAAATTAATGTTAACAAATTATTTACTATGGGTATAAAATCGATAACTCCGACTGAAATTGCGT
Source organism: Neotoxoptera formosana (assembly GCA_022818045.1). NCBI lineage: Eukaryota > Metazoa > Arthropoda > Insecta > Hemiptera > Aphididae > Neotoxoptera > Neotoxoptera formosana. The sequence continues at coordinate 27,872,271 of CM040632.1, read as the reverse complement.
AGTGTAGTATATTAATAAATTGTTAGTCAAATAGTAATATAGAATTTAACATGATAATATTATAATTACACGTTGTTAAACATAATATCTCATTATGACTACCTATATAAGATCCACTCAAACGGTGTCTTTTTCGAAAAAACATTCCTGTTTCGTTTACATCTCAAGTGCTCCGAAAGCATATAATAACTGACTAACATATTATAACGTTATTAAGTCTAAGAAGCGAATGCGTAATAACGCGTACCAGCATCTGCTAGGTACCGCAAACGTCGTTCACGTTATTCGAACGAAATGGGATTTTCACGCACAAAACGAAAAAGGTCACTTATTAGTATCACATTATTATAGACGCCGATAGACGGCTATAAAAAGCACGCATACCCAGCGTCCACCGCAGTGTTTTCCGATACGATAATAATATACTGTGAAACCTCCCCTAACGGACACCTCTAAAAAGTGGACACAATTTAAATGAGTGAGAATGTCCGGTATTTAGAGGTTTCGCTGTATAATGTAATTCGTTAATTTGTCACGGACATCCATAAAATTACTTATACTCGCGCGTTTCACAAAACACAATGTGTTACTATGTCATATTATTTTATTGTGAATTCGACGGTGCGTCAAACGACCACAGAATAACCTTTCGATCCGAAAGCCGAATATGTCGTGCGAGGTATCGCGATGAAAATTTCCCAATTAGTTAAAAAGATTATCGGTCGTCCAATAATATTCTCCAATGTATGCGATAGAAATGTAGAATCTCCTCTTGACAATCGAGCACGTTTCCATAGTAATAATATTATTCGTCGTACACCGAAACAGCGATAATATAATATTCTGAATACCGTAAAACAATAATAATAATAATATTAATATATGTATTATGTCGATGTAAAAAAGCCCCGTGTGGCATATTATGTATATTGGCGATAGTATATTATACGATTTTCATTAAATAAAAAGTTTCCTCTTTTACGCATACTGCTGATTTAGTATTGTCTGTATGTTATAATATGCGAGGATACGTCATAACGAGCCGTCCATCATACGGTTTATTTTCGAAATCTTGTAAAATAATATTAAGTTCTGACGCACTTGACAGAAAAGATAAGATAATTTCTATTGTATCTGAGTGTACATGATGCTTACGAAAAGAGTGCTACCCAGCGATCCATAAAACCTTGAGATTTTATTATTATCAAATGTTAATATATTATAACTGGAGGACGGATTTTTATGTTTTCACATATTTTTGCTGAGAGTATGGAGCTCCAATCGGATAAGCTTTCTCAACGATTCATTTACCTATGAACTGATAGGTTAGGTTAGGTATATACAAAAATTGTTAGCGCATAAAAAAGAATATTTTGTTCAAAAAACGTAATATTTTAGGGAATGTTTCGGCATTCTAGGGTTCAATTTGAATATCTTATAAAATATTGAATGGTTTTTAAAAAAATGCAAAAATATATATACATAATTACATATAATAATATACATATTTCCTCTCGTTATTATTATTATTTTTTGAGTTTATAAGGCTGAACTATTTAAGTTTGAGTTGTTTTAATACATAGGTACATATTATTCTGTGATCCGACTATTTGCAATTATTTCTTATTAGTATGGTTTTTTACAATTTTGTATGAAAAAGAATATTTTTGCACATATAAGATTATTTTGATAAAATTATAGAAACATCTTATTTTTAAGTTTTTAAGAGAATATAAATCCGGCTTCTAAATTTATGACGCATACCTACGTATAATTGATTGTTTTTGTAGTGAAAAAAATATCAAAAAATTAGCAAAAATAAAATTATAATATTTTCATACTTTTTTAAAAGTTGACAATTTGACAGCACATAGTTAAATGTACATCATCAACTGATATATTATTATACTTTTATGTTAAACGTATTTATTATAAAAACAGATATTCCTATACTTTTACGTGTTCAAAAAATTTTTGAACTCCGTGGTTTACAATCATCCGCAGTATCTTGACACGATCTTATTTGATCTGGACAGAATATTACCTTTGCGTGCACGGATTCCATTTCAATGTGTAGATTTATATATTTCATTTTGTGGTCCAACTGTGCTTAAAGACATTTTTTGTTTGCTCGGTCTTCCGCCGACGGTCGTTAAAACACAACGGAACACGCACATCCCACGTCCTTCATTATCTTCCCGACGACGACTCGTTATGTGTATGTAATAATAATAATTGTTCACGACCATCCGAGAGTCGTACGCGTTTTCTAAGTGCGTTGGACTTTTCCGTGCAGGTATGACGTGAAGTGTTCGGTTCGGTCTCTCTTACTACGCGGTATTGTTATATGCACCACAAACATTCGAAATATAACAATACGATGTGTGTTATACAATATTACGAAAGCTCGGAAAAAAAAATTCACGATGACCCTGGAACTGCACTATATTACAAAACCGATTCGAAACATTTACACTCGGCGGGTTAGGTGCGTCCAGAGTACGTCGCCGTCATAGTTTCGAAAACGAACCGAGTCTAATTAAAACGTTAAGCAAGAACGAAAGATGCGAGGCGAAATGAAATTAATGTGTAGGACTACGACAACCGGGAGACGGTCGTATTATACTCGGTATACGGTATAATTCCTCGAGTGTTTTCTCGTCGGTACCGGGTATACCGTATATATTATTATTATTATACCTCTATTATAGTAGTAGATACCTGCGGAATCGTATGACGGGTGGTCGCAGTAGTTTAGTAGACGTGGTGTGGCGTTGGGGGAGGGGAACTCGGAAGCCACGAGACGAGGAAACGGAGAGAGTGAGACGCATGTCAAGAGGTTTGTGTCTCGCGCGCCGTAAGTCTCGTTTAGTCACGTCCACCGATGCGAAATTACGACGTTTAGTTCTTCGTCCTCCGTCTCCGAGTCTCATTAGTCTTATACATATTGTACACATTATATATAATATATATATATATATACCATATATAGGGTCATTGGTACCAAGAGGCTGTTGTTGATACAATACATACAATTTTAATGAATATTTGTTCTTATTCCTCGCTTTCTATTCTTTTAATTTGATATATTATTATTATTATTATCATTGCTGTAAAGTATTTACGGAACGAGCAAACAGTAAGCATATATATAAATATATATATATATATAAACGCTCGCAGATCTGTGCCGAACGAGCGAAGAGCTGTGTTTGCGAGTCGTTGTTCGTTGTTTATATATGTCATGGTTTTTGTTTCCCTCGGTCTCGTATATAATTGCGTTTCCAATAATTGTATGGATTTAAAAAATAAATTTGTCTCTCGTCGTACGACTCGCACTGTACAGTCGATACATGTGTATAATATTATTAAGAATGTGGCGGTCGTTGCTTTCTTAAATCCGTCGTCATTATTCGTCGTGTGGACTTGGACGCCGAGTTTGAATTTAATTTTCCTATTTCCCCACCACCGAGATTCGAGGAAAACAAATCGACATCAGACCAGTCTCGTATGACTAGAGATCATTATGTACAGCTGCTGTTGAGACACGCTCGCGAAAAAGCCAGTTTTAACACGACAATAACGATAAAACAATAATAAAATCGCACAGCAAACGATTTCATCAAAACTTTCCGGGTTTAATTGTTTTCGTTTCGGCGTAAGCTCGTCGAATTTGAGGAACGCCGACGACGGTTCGGAATATCGTTCCGAGAGCGTCATAATATTAATAATATTATTATCTTTCCGCACAATAACGACGAAGATCTCATACACGTAATAATATGCGTGCAAGTATGACGGCGAGATGAGTAGGCAATTTCACTACATTCGTGCATTTTACAAGCGCTGTAGTCGTTGGTACCGCAGTGAGTATTTGTTCACAGGACGAGTACTGTGATTAAATTGTTGTCGTTTTCGTTATTATTATACGAAATAATATTATAAAGTCACAAGAGTTCAAAACAAAACCTGTTATTTTAGAGTTACGATAACGATCTAACGACAACGTACGACGAAATGTCAAAAGATTCTCGTCCGATCGATATTTCGTCAAACGCACCCGCAGATCATCGTGACAGAATTGTTGGAATTTAACACCGGCAATCGACCACGAGAAATTAATAATTAAATAATTGGACAGTGCACTCTGCCGATTTATATTTAATAATACTATTCCGATCGTATAGCAGCAATATAATATTTAAACAAATCGTAAATAACGGAGAGCTGAAATTAAACATTCATCACATAATATATCCCCCACTATTATTTACTATAACTACCGGAAAATAAATTATCATTTAACAAGAATAAATTGTAAAAACTGAATATCGTTCAGCAGATCCCAATGTGCGTAAAAATACGTAATATAATATTTACATTTAAATATTTAAAAAAAAACCATTTCATCAAATATAATATAAATTATTATAATATTATACTTCAATCTCAACGAAAAGATTAACTCGGATGGTATATTATACGCAAGACGTTACATCGTGTAATTTGATTTAATTTGTCCGTCGATATTATTGAAATCACTCACTCACGTCGAATGTAAAATAAAATACCCAAATACTTAGTTTTAAGTAATAATATTATATTTTGTAACATTTTTCTTTCTCGTACTACAGAAAAATCGAAAAATGTAAAAAATATCTAATTATATGAGGCTCACTTGAAGACGTTTTGTAGCTTATAATTTCTTTAATCTCGTTCTCTCGAGTTTGCTATAATTAATTATAATAATATGTTTCTAATTTTACACTATCATAACATTGCAGATATTGAATGATTTGTCTATACGATCTCGAGAAAAACAATAAATTACATTAGAAAGTACAAAATAATAATATGTTGTACAATCGTATCGTCAGCATTATCAATTATTAAAATACGTATTAATCATAGTACGAAACGCGCTTTTAATAATTTTCATTCACTTCGTACGATCAAAATATTAATAATGAACGAATAATTTTGATAATTGCATTAACGGATGAAAAATAAAATACATATATACAGACCCTCGGATTATATTATTATACGCGCATATAATATATATTATGTCAGCGGTGAAAATCGAAAACTTCTGGCACGCACCTTATCTCATTATTTTTGTATCGAGTTTCGGGTGTATGTCAGAACCAGAAACCTTTCCATTAGACGAACTACACTTTTACCTGTGAGGAATTTTATGCCTGCATTTATTAAATATGCACTACTCTTCGGCGTATTACGCGTCCTTTTCTCTCCACTTATCTCCTCATTGTCCATCTCTCCGCCACCGCGCCGCACTCCTGTGTCCGATATCGTGATCCTCACCGCGCACTGGCAAAAAAACTATCCCTTTTCTTATACTATTTCTCACCCCTCTCCCTAAATACCGAGACCAACACACCCAAATTCGTTGGAAGGGACGTCATGCGCGTAGAACGTGGTTAACTATCGAGCGTTCGACCGTTTTAAGATATTATTATATCGTTTACAGACTTTCACGGACACGAATATAATATTATAACTATCACGGGGGTGGCAGTGTGGCCTTTGAGTGTATGCTATTTTAGACTCGAAACGATGGCGAATTACCATCGGAAAATTAGATTTAAACCGAGGAGAAAATGCGCTCTGTTTGCGTGCCCGAATCGACGCGAATTAGAATATTCCGACACTATAAACGATGTCTTTACGACGACCTACAGGTTTTCTTTTTCCTCGTCCGAGAATCTGACGTTCGGTTTTACATGTTTTATTTTTATTTATTTTTATTTAGGACCTAAACATATTTTTAATAAACCAAACGCTACGTTTAGGTTATAAAAAAAAAATAATTTCTAATCCTACGTTTCCTGCAGGATTGACAAAAATATACAAATCATTATGACGTATACGCTACCGCGCTTTATTATAATTGTCTAACGTGTTCAGCTATATTTTTAGCACTAAAAACTATTCCTCAAACAATCGTTAATGATTGCTAGTGTTAGTGTATTTATTCGTGGTAATAAAGGTGTAATCTCCCGCATAAATGGAAATATGTAATAATTTAAATTACCCAAAAGACGGTGGTTTAAGGCATCCGTAAAAGCTGAATACTAAAAGGTTTGTACCGGTCGTTGTTATAAAAACATTTACGATTGATATGCTTCAATGAAGATAAAAATATTATTACTCTTTATTCGTGTGCATAGGACGATAAAATTGCCTGCACACGGTTTTTCATACATACGTTTTCGACGAGCTTCTAAGACTCGTTTGGTCGTTTCAATACGAATTTGATTGACTTTAAAATAAATATCTATATTATTTATTCGAACGATCGTTTGGAACGTTTTTGGTTCTAAATAATTATTGCTGTGGCCATACCGTTTTGAAATAATGTTTTGTTTCGTTCAGATTTCCAGACAAGTATGATACTAATAATATCAGAACAGTTCTGATTGAAAACACTGTCGAATCAAATGTTCCACAATTATTATTTTAAACTATAAAATAACTGTACATCGTGACGCCTAACACTTGGATTAAATTATCATACAAAATGCGCTTTTGTCGAAGTCTAGCACTCGTCGGTCGCTTATAATATTTTGACATAAAATACGGCGTGTCCGTCAACGGAGGCGCACGTCCGTTACTTTGATGGAAAACAAAATTGCTTCATCGATCAATATAATATTGTGTTTATCCGGAGACGATAAAAACGAACTTTTCGAAGAATATTAAAACAAAATCGTCGGCCGCTTCCGCAATACCCGCCTCACCGGGTCGCAGCAACAATAAAACCGTTAATATTTATGGTGTACCATAATATTATAATATAAATTATTAATCGTATAAATACAATCGAACGATGTCCGGACTCGTACCGTTCCGACGGCGTGAATAAACGGTGCGGCGAGATAATTATATTATATTATACTATTATTATTATTATTATTATTATTGTCGCCGACCAGGTCGGTTTTTAAAAATACGTGCCTCGCAAACTCAACTACGCGCCGCGGCAACGCCATTGGGTTTAATTTGTTGGCGGGCCCCAGACAAAAGGATCGTTTAAGAATTTCTTGATATTACAACGACCACCGCCGTCGAGGTCGGTATTATATTATTATTATTATTATAAACGATTGCGATTATTATTGTCCCACCACGTAATTGTGTTTACCGCCCGAATCGAGATCTAGAAATTCTTCTCCCCGCCGCAGTACGATATATTCTATCCACACAGCGTTATACGACGAGGTTTTATTATATTATCATTATTTATTTATGCGACTCGACGACGGAAAAAAAAAATTGCCTTTGGAATTTCGGATTATTTCCAAACGATAGTCGTGCAAATTATTACAATTGTCTTGTGTTCAGCTCAGTGTCGGGGCACTAAAATTATTGTAACGTCTCTCGATATTATCGCAACAGATATTCATATTTTTTTTTATTATGACAAACAGACGGATGGTAATACGACGGTGTACAATAATGTTGATAATAGAATAAATTTATCTTAAATAATTGATATTCAATTAGAACAAAATTATGAATATTATGGTTCTACATTGGTGCAGTCCTTATCATTCTTATTGAGTGCTGATTAGTGGCACGTTTCAAGGTGCTCGCTGGTACCAAGAAAGAAGGATAATATGTCTTGGCGCAGAAAAATAAGAAATTGAAAACAAATAATATAGTTTTGAAGAGAGATGGAGAATCTATTTGACCTAATAATGTTAATGCGACTTGCTGAGAAAAGTCAAATTAGCTTGAAATCTTTCGTCGGCTATGGCGAGGGCAATGTTACAGACAAAAACAATGGAACTTTTACGAGGTCGGAAGGGATCTATTTTTGTCGTTTCCCTAGAAAAAGACGAGAATTTACGCTGTACGAGCTCGACAAGATAATAACTATAATATTACTATAGTACGTGGACAATACATAATATTATGCACATTCGAAAACAGTGCTTATATACTATAGGGCTGTATTATTTAACGTTTTGACGGTTATTCTTTGCGGAAAATCCGCTTTTGTATTTTTGTTGCTCGCCGTTGACGTGTAGTCGTTCTTTATTTCAGTAAAATAGTTCACGACCCTAGTGTGAATTTTGTTTTAAAGATTTTTCGCACAGCGCGACGTATCAAAACTAGATTTAAGTAGGTACGGCACAGAGTGACATAATAAATAATAGTTTAGGAAAACTTTTTAGTCACAACGCACGGTGTAAAAGTTCTAGAATTATCTACCACACGACGCGTTTACTCTGCTTCTTCGGAAATACAAATAACGGAATTAAAATATCGTATTATTTTTAGTTTAAAAAAAAAAATGTTTTTTAATGTTCGAAAATATTGAATACGATTTAAATTCATCAACATAAACTGTTAAAGTATAATACGTGGATAATTTACTCGAGTGGGTTTAGGATACGTCTTGACTTACGGCGTAAGATCTCGTGGTCGTTTATAGGTCATAATACCTATGTTTAATAAGTTATTTTTTTTTATTAAGCGGTATTGTTTAAAAATTAATTACATACTAATTACCTACTAATTAATCTCATACTGGTTTGGTACAAAACTGAGACACGCGCCGTCCGTTCTGATCAAATTGGTCGGACTCAAATTATTATTGTAAGTGTGTACAAGTATCGGGTGAACGGCTAAACTTGACGTTGGTTCGGTCCTCGGATTTCAAAATATTCTGCTCCGGTCTCATCGACGATAGTATAGTTACGCTGCTATTTTTTTTTCTTGTCGAACGTCTATCAATGATGTATATATAATATAATATAACCTCGGTTCGGACAAATCCAATTTCATAGACGTCGTACATTTTTCGTGAAGTAGGTCAACGTCTAAGTGGAACCAATGAGCCGTGTTCAAACTTTATCAGCAGTATAATGTCCGTGTATATGTGTGCATAGGATTCAGTCTGCAGGAGATTTGAATCAATATTGTACGCTGCACGTCTGTGCAATGGTACGAAATGTACAATACGTATACATAATGATAATACGGCTAGGGAGGGAGTAGGCAGAGAAAGGTCATAGTAATAATTTTTACCCTAAGTCGTGCGGTGCATGTATGTATGTATGTATGTATGTATGTATGTATGTATGTCTGTATGTATGATGTATGTATATATGCGTTCTATATAATATTACTTTTAAAGTAAATTATTTGAAATATACTTGCAATAAAATATAACATTTTAAAATATCTATAAATATTACCAATCGAATTACTTATTATGTATGTTATGGTTATCGACCATTAGTACAGTCTTTGTTATTTTTAAAAGCTATCGTACACACATTATTATTAAGTGCGTATTAAAAATGATTTCATTTTCTACCACAGACTGACTCTGATTATATTATCAACTGCTTAGCAATAATTGATTCATATTCTTATTTCTCGCCGAATAATTCTGTTTCTAGATGCGTGCACTCAAATCGGTACGTTCGTACCCAAACAACTTTCATATAAAGCACGTTACACGCGTAACCTAACCTATATCCAGACACTTAAAATTAATTTATACAATGCGTTTGTATTTTATATCATTTCAGCGAAAATACTGCTATGATAATTATAGTACGACTTACGAATTTGGGAACGAGTTTGCGTAATATTTTTTCCGTCCCGTCGTATTTAAGCCTTTTAATCTGCAGCACTATGCAATATAGTGTATACGACATACGTCAATCTCACAACACGTTGTGGTCTCTCATGCGTAACAGGGTAAATGTTTACTATACATCACTCGCGCGTAATGTTTTCTGATATTTACAACCGGGGACGAGTGATGATAACAAATTAAGCTCTCGTAAACAGAATAAAAACGTGTGGCGTAATAATGACGTAAAAATAATCGGCATAACTCAGAGTCAACTGTTCTCCAACAGCCAGCACGTCAGAGTGTTTTTTCTACACAGTTCACCGTTTGGTTTCATAGCGATCGAATAAAATCACCGAAAACTGTTACTGCTTCTATCTCTCCGGTCTGCGTTAACGATAAAAGGGGCGACCGAAAATCGCATGTAACAGGTGTGTGTATGTGCTTATTGTGTAATGACGAGATGGTAAAGCTGAAAAAAAGAACTATCTCACGTCAGTTAGGTCACATTCGTACATTATAGACGAATAATATTATTGTTTTAAAATAGAAAATCGTATTAAAAACGTCGCAAGGCCAGCTAATGAATGTTATTATACACATTTCAAAAACGATTTCCCTAAAATATCGACGTGGGATAAAAAGTGTTTTATAAACACCACTCTGGCGCTCAGTCATCTGTACTGAATCATTTCCGACGTCACGAAGTCGGCACAGAAGTACAGGATCCCGAAGGATGGTCCGATAAGCCTGAAACAGAGAAGAATATATGTTTAAATTAATTTCCGTTGACCTATCCACCTTCATCTTCGTACCTATGTGGTGAATTGTTTTTTTTTTACTCCTCTGCCATGCAGTACTAGAACTGATTGAAAACTAGAAAAAAAAGCAAATCCGAACTTCACTCGTCGAACAAGAGAGATCATAATGCGATCGTACGCAAAACGGTATCGGATGAGACAATAGATGAGCCGGGTGGCTCTCAAAAAAAGGATGTACGCCAAACATGACAATATTCATAGTATGCTGATTATTGTAAATAACGAATCAATTACAATAGCTTTCTGTTTGAATTGAATCGTTGTAACTTGTAGACTGATTTTTGATTGAATTGGTTAATTTAAATGCAAGTGGTAAGCGATGTTGCATAGAGGATAGTAATGCAGACCTTTTCCCCCCACAACCTACTCGTACTGCGATACCAAGAAAAAATTCTGACGACTGAGACGTATAGAATTCAAAATCCAACTAAATCAAAGATTTCACCCGATCGTAGAAAAAAAATATTCATATAACATTTTGTGTAGGATAAGCTGATCTATCGATTATGCTGATTTATTTTTTTGGATATTTTATCATTTAGACGCAGACCTCGGTCTTTGATAATACTGCTCTTATATAGCTAGGCTGCACCTAATGATTAATGATTATAATTAATATGATTTATTTTTTAAATGTCACCTGTTGTAATAAAATACTTACCTACGTACTTATTTAAAATATTATAAATTCAACTGATAACAATAAAGGTACAGAAAAAGGACATAGACGACAATATTATATGGAAACGCCTTTGAGCATGAGTAATATTTTAATTAAAAAACGTTCAATATTCAAACGTTTCGGATCTGTTGAAGAAATGCATCAGATTTTTTTCAAAATAATATTATAATAATAAATGGCTTTAATATCATATTTTAATAGGACTGGAATCAGAAATGATTTGACTTTTGTTCGATTTCCTGTGTAAGAATGTAAACAATAACATTTTTTTTTTCTATAATTAATTTACAATGTCATGAAAACATTTATTTCCGTTATTAGTTCGTTTAAAATGTCTTTTAAACAATAACTTCAACTACACTTATTTTTTTTCATTAATATTAATACCTAATAATAATACAATTAGTAATTATTATTTAACAAGCTAAAAGACAAAATAGATTTTATTTGAGATTTTTTTTCTCCAACTGAAGGAATATATTTTGAAATGTAAGAATTACTTTTTGTAGCTAAATATTTTGACCAACATTTTTTTTATATTTTAGGCAAACAATGTTAGAATTTCGTACAAATTATTATTCTGTTTTAAGTCTTAATAATGTTCCAGTTTAAAAAAAAATGACCTAGATTAAATGTATACGTAATAATGTTTAAATATATTATTTTTTGAAAGAACTCGCAGGTTATCTCTACTGTGTGGCACTGAAATATTTTGTTAAAGTAATAATTATTATACGAAATATATTAAGCCATTTATCAGAGAAGAAGACACTGTTCACGATCTAATGAATTGCAAATAATTGTCTACATATATAATATACTACCTATTGAACTGTTGCGATTCGATACAAACCGTTATTGTATAGTTTTAAAATATAATCAGTAATAGCTTAAACACTATTTAATATTGTACGCATACGATAAAAGTGACGGAAAATACGCGACTGCTGCTAATAAAGTGCGCACATTGCGACTACAACGACTACAGTAGTCATGGGCGGCGCGACGATAGGAGAGAAATAATTTATGATTTATATAATATACTAGCTGTCCTATCCGACGTTGCCCGAGTCGAAGATGAAATAAGTAGGTAAGTGATATTAGAATATTAGGAACACGAAAAACACCGCAATGGTGGCCTGTACCAAAGATTTGTTTTTTTAATAAATTTATTTGTAAAAATATGTATATGCCATATTCCTACTAATTATAATAGTTACCTATAAGATATGTAACCATTGACGACCTAACTATTGACAACCCTATAAATAAACAGAGATTATTCATATATATCTTATAGAAAATAGCACTTTTAGTTTTTCCAGAGTTTTTAGCGTATAACATGTGCGTAGGAAAAACTGTTACTGTAACTGATAACTAATAATTGTAACCAATAGTAACCATTTATAAACAAAATACAAATTTTCGATTTTTATCATGAATTTCAAAATCCTTGTGTGAGCACCTCTTTAAATTATACTTAAATATACTTTTTTGTAATAGGAACCTTCTCCATGATAAAATCTTTCATTAAAAAAAAAAAATTAAGACAATTGGTTGAGTAGTTTCCCTGAACATTAGCATCAAAAGTTTCAATTTTAGTTTTTATATATTAAGATATATATGTTTTTTTAACGACATTTTTCTCGCTTTGCGTACTTAAGCGTAGGTTTATCGATCGGTGCTAAAGTGGTGTGTTTGGAATACGAGGGTTAGACCTGCCCCGGCGTTGTATCCCGTCGAACCGTAAGTCGTAGACGTGTATTATCATACGTATCGCAGACGAGGTCAGGCAAATTGTCCTGATATTATTATTTTTTTCCTCTTTTTGGTCCCTGTCCCCGGTGACGTACCTTTCTCGACATGTCTGTGGTGGCCCGTAAATCATTCCGTGGCATCCTAATTTCGAACCTAAAGCCTCCGTCGACGTTTACGACTGAAAACGATGGCAACAATACTCGCGTTTATCACTCTCGCGTTATATTATTACACCGCCGCCGTTGTTCTATTCTACGATACGTAAGTACATACATAATAGTATATAGGTACCTGGTACAATATATATATATATAGTTTTTATGTAATCGCGAGTACAGAGATACCAACCGATTTACGCTAAAAAGTATACGACGGCATTTGAATTTTTTCGGATAATGTTTAACGAACGAACGAACAGACGAAAAAACATATAATCGACAAAATAATATAAATAAAATATGAGGATACGATTTTTTTTTTTTTATCACATTTTCCAAGAGAAATATTATATATGTTTTTTGATATTTCTTGCCGTAGTTCTGTGTGTGTAGTATAAATTTACTTTTACTATTCAATTTCGCTTTATGTACGAATCAAAACTCAATGGAATTTGTTTCGTTTCAACGATTACAAGTCGTAGAAAATATTATACACTTTGTAGAAAATGCATTGTGTACCTAATTTGACAACTCGCGTTTAACCGGCTTACAACTACGCAGTCTGCCTTTGTTCGATTTCAGAATTATTTTCGTCGAAGAGTGAGAAATCAAAATAATATTATTATGATTGAGAGACCAATATTGTTATTGATCACATACCTGTATCGTCAGACACGTATTTGATTTTTATATTACCTTTGGCCCCACATCAGTTTTGGGTGAACCACGCGTGGGTAGATATGACAGGTGTAGTACATATACACTACAACTAACCAGGGCTTGGAACCGAAATTAAAAATACCAGTATTTTAACCGGAACCTTTAGAAAATATTAGAACCGAAACCTTACCGAAACCCTTTTTTGATTTTTTTAAGAACCTAAGCCAGAACCGGAACCGATATTTGTTTCAAGAGAATTTGTAGGTTTTTTTCGGTTCTAGTTTTATTCATTTATTTAATATATATAGGTAGGCAATAAATATTAAATAATAACAGTTGATTCATAAAATTTGGTTCATGTTGTAAATGTATACGTGTATTTATAATTGTATATTTCTATATATAATAGTAAAATCTAACAATTGTTCCAGAAAACGATAAAATATGAGCAGTTACCAAAATAAAAATATATAAATAATAAATATTGTTATTCACCCGTAGGGTTTATAAAATCTGTTGTCATGATTATTTCCTTATATTTTGTGATTTATAAATAGTTTTAGATGACGATGTCTGGTGATGTTGATGAATGATGTCTAATAAAATGATTATTAAAATGATAAAAATACGCACCTATATATATTGTTATCAGAATAGATTGTGACATGGACTAATAATTAGGTATAGGCGTATAGCTATTTATGAATGTACATGATACATAAACATAATATTAAATATAATTTCTGAAAAGTTTCTTTTGAGTTATAATAATAATAAAATAGTGACTAATTGGCGATAACGAATAGTTTTTAATATCGATTCGATTATTATTATAAGCTATCGAATAAATTGCACGATTGTTATTCATACGTCATTATATTTTTTAACACTAATCAACCCTATTTTTAAAATTTGTTTTGGATGTTTTTAAAAAAAATTGTAAAACTACTAAGTCCTTTAACCCAATAATACTGCTATAATTTGAGTTTATCATTTTTTATAATATATATGCATTTTATACTTCATTTTTCTTTAACGTTTTGAAAAAAAAAATACCTCTAAATACCGGTATTTACCGGTACCAGAACCGAAACCTTTATTCTGTAATTTTAAGAACTGGAACAAAAACCGGAACCAAATTTTTTTTTTTTTTGAAGAACCGAATTGGAACCGAAACCGAAAAAATCATAAAGGTTCCAAGCCCTACAACTAACGACGGTTATTTGTTGCGTTCGTTAAACACGGAATACTGGGAAAATGACTATACTTGTACCGAAATTGCATACCCAAGAAGCCATGCTATAATAATTTAATAATTATTACTGCGTCAATTGCAGTATATTTTGTTTGATTTCAGTATTATTTTCTTCGAAGCGTCAGATATTAAAATAATATTATGATTGCGACTTGCGAGACCAACACATAATTAATTTTAATATTACAATATATCTTTGGCCCACATCAGTTTGGGTGAACCACGTGTGGGTAGATATGACAGGTGTAGTTGGTGGGTGTACATTTACACTACAACTAACGACGATCGTATAGTCGTTGCGTTTGTTTAACATGGAATACCGGAAGAATGATTATACGTGTACCGAATTGCATACCCAAGACGCCGTGCTATAATAATTTAATAATTATTACTGCGACGAATAGCAAAAACTCGGTAATTTACTCCTTTTTATTATAAATCTATAATATGAATATCCCCAATGCCTCGTGGAAAATGATTTGAACAATCTCATACAGGGATACTCGAGTACCGGTGTTCGTGGGCGGCTCAATTCAATAACGAGCACCTACAACAAATCTGTTTTACAATAATATAAATATTCGGTCCAATAATTGTTCGGGGAGTTGGGTTTCGATGCGGGCTATCTAAAACTCTAGAGACGCAATACCCGAACACGTGTGTGTGTGTGTGTTCACTCGGATCCCGTTTTGCATCACGGCAAAGTTTTGATCCCCTTTGGATTAGGACGAGACGATAGCTGTGTTTTTGTTTCTTATCGTGTTTGCAGTATCGAATAG
The DNA here is from genome assembly GCA_022818045.1 of Neotoxoptera formosana. NCBI lineage: Eukaryota > Metazoa > Arthropoda > Insecta > Hemiptera > Aphididae > Neotoxoptera > Neotoxoptera formosana. Next base: position 27,856,545 of record CM040632.1, on the reverse strand, counting down.
TGTTTACGTATTAATTTTCCAGAGTTTTGTAGGTTTACCCGTATAAAATATTTCCATCGTCGAACCGGACAAAGTACATGACGCGCCCCGATGATCCGTCGTGGCAGAGCGAGACGTCTGCAAAACCATCGGTTTTAAATTGTCTGCCCCGCACAACAAGTCTACGTGCGAAATATAATAATATTATTATTATTGCCTACGATATCTGCGCTTTTAGTTTCAATTTTTTTCTGCTCAGCTAGCAGCAGTCCGCTTTTCATTCCGTCGTCGTAGGATCATATTATTAATTGCGATGCTGCTTCGCACCACTGCCGGAGAATGCGAAAAATTCGGGTCGGTTCGTTTAACAATAAACGCGAAATGTGTTCGGCGGACGCGATAGTCGATCCGAGAAGTTTTTTTTCCGCGCCGAATGCTCCGATCAAACGGCGGTACATAATAATATCAATCGACGATTCAGTCGCACGACCGTATAGTTTTTGGCCACTTTAATTTTCCGATCGTGTACCGTCCGTCGGACAAGTATTTCCCGCTCGTTTGGCAGTTCATTTCATTTTGCCGGCAAGTCGAAAATTCTCCTCTCCGGAGTCCAGTGATCCGTCGCCGTGCAGCGGAATACAACACTACTGTATAGGTCTTGAGCGTGTAATGATATGGCATCAGAGCTGCAGTCGATCGAGGGCTGACGGATCTCACGAATTTCGAAGAGGCGCGATATAAGTTTCGGAGGAATTTAATTTCGACTGCGGAAATTCTATGGCCCCGTGACTTTATTTCCTGTGACCGTGCGCTATATCGTTTTGCGAAGACATAGATAGTGTTCCGTCGAAGTGCTCAATTCCACCAATTTTACTATAATAATGTTGATCGAAGACAGTGATTCAGAATAATAATGTAAAAATCTGTATAGGTCGTCTGCACGGGATTAATTAGTCGCGAAACGTTCACGTTGGTTTCCGGAACGTTACGAACAGTATAATCGAACCGGTTCCTAGATTGTAAAAGCAATTTCAATAATTATTTTAGTTCCCCGGCCATTTCATACACACACTAACGCAACACTGTCTACATTTAGAGTATGCTGCATAATTAAAAATGTTCCGAGATTTTTTTTTTAATTTGATTTTATTGCTATTATTAATTATAATATTACGAGTATATCCGTATAATTAATGGGAAATATAAAACAGTTACATAATTTAAACACTTCATAATCGTATTGCGACGTTGCTATTCTTCTATTGTCATTTCTATTATATTCCATTGGCAATAAACACATTTAAAACTGTTGAGATTTTTTCTGAAAAATTCTTGGGTTCTACGAGAGATTTGCATAATATGTGGTGAAAAATATTGAGGCACAATTCGGAAAAGCATCGCATCAAATATCGGGAACCAATTTGGATTCAGCGGGCTGAGCAGCGTCGCTAATACTGTTTCAAGTTCCATTTTCCATATACGATATAAGTTGTATATATTGACCTACTATAATAATATTGAGTCTCCTTTAACTAATGCTATAGCATTATATTATATTTTAACACAAAATTTAACGTCATATTATAATATATTTACGGAGTGCGACCGTCATTGAAATTCTCGTACGACCCAATAATCCTTGGCCCGTGAAGGATATTAAACGAATCGATTATATTATATATACGAGTACCTTACTGTTTAGTGAACAAAGGGAGTCCTGTTTTGGACAGGACAGTTCTTTGATTCGGTCATGAATATTTACTCAAACATATTATTATTCTAAATGAATTGTTATAGCGAATATTGCATTGAGCGTGACACTACGAGACTTTCGTAAATCAAATTTTGTAAAGTACATTAGTCTTTCATGTAAACAGAAAATCATACGATTTTATTTCCAGGGTAATTCTGTTTGATAACTAATATCAATACAATAATATCATATATTTTAATTAGACCAAAGTAATTGATTGTAAATTATCGATTTATTATTTCGTGAACGAGTTCATCGAAATATTTCAAATCGATAAATTTAAGATGAAAATATAATATTATCATGTGACGCGGAGATCGTATCCGCCGTATCGATAAAAACACAGAATATTGTCATTCAGAATATTTGAATTCGCCCAAGGTGTTGCCAAAATCAAACAATTGCGGACACTGCAGTAGTATTCTCGTCGATTATAAAATATTAATTTTAATGCAGCGTAATAATATAGCGGACTTGAACATGATAACATGACAATATAATATTATATCGTGTCACAAATTGAATATTTATAGTTTCCTACCGTGAAACAGTGCCTCCTCTAATAGAAAACCTGCACCCCTGATATTATGATGATATCGTATACTATATTAGAATTATTATTTATTATACTCATCCCCGAATATTATTATTATTATTGTAGTATTGTGTTTTCGAGTCACTATCCGCGAGCATCAGTCTCAGCAATGATGTACCTTGTGCATATATTTTGCACATTGTGTGTGCGTGTACTGTGTAGGTATTGTAAATGTACTCGGTGCGAGCATATACGTCACTTTTATATTGTGTCGCCGCACTCGTTTTATTTTCGCAGTATATCCGTTCGAAAAACTTGTAAGTAACGTTAGATCTGCTTCCAGACTTGACAGTTTCTGTAGCGATCTGTATAGATTGCTGCTCACATTCGAGAGTATGGACTACGACCCCCACCCCCCTCTCCCACATCCGAAAAAAAAACAAAAAAAAAATCTCTCTATAAACTGTCAGTTTGAATGTCAAAACTTTCTTTTTTATGAACCGTATACAACACTGCTGTATTGATTTCAAAAAGAACGGTGACACAGTGCGTGTGTGCGTATACATTTACGTTTCGCACGCGTTCTAATAATCATACACACATAGACGTGACAAATCGAAAATATATACGAATATTTTTTTCCTATTTTATGAGACAATAATATGCGTAGGTATACGACGTAGTATACTTTATATGGGCACTTACGGGACTTTGACAACGTCCCCGTTTTATTTATTTGTGTTTTCCTTTTCAATTTTAATAATAAAAAAAAAACACAAAATTGAACGAACAATAATTTAAAGTTATTTTCTCTCGTTGATCTAACACTATCGTATTGTGTGTCATAAGACTGCACCAGCTGCGTTTTAGTCGGCATAATATACGCGCACGCAGACGTCGTCGGGGAAGAGACACTGCAGTGCCGTATATTATTCACTCGTTAGTATATATAATATATTATATTATTATGATGTGGACGATCAGAACGAACAGAGAGCGTCGTCTGAAGTCGACAATGATGATAATAATAATAATAATAATAATAACACCATATATTATCACGTTTTCCTTAGTCTTTACGCGCGATTGTCGCCACTGAAAACGAGCGCATTTATCATCTTGGTTACACATATTATATATTGTAGTTTTTGAAAATTTGTACAACTAGACGTGCAAAAATATAAGTCCCTTTATCGTGGTCCTGACGGCCTGCTACAGCTGTTAGGATAAAGTCATGATATTATTATAATTAAATAGCACAATAATATTATAATATATTATTCGACTGACCTTCGCGGTGTCAAAATTATCGTGGAGCCGGACGGTAAGACGACATCAAGATGTCTTATTATACCTGTACCTCTAAAATATTATTATATATTTTTATAACGTTGTTTTATATTCTAATATAACGCGTCTCCCAAGGAGATCGAACAAACGACGATGACGACGACTACCTATCATCCGGACCATTTGTCTCTCTATCCATTCACGATTTTAGAACAAAGTGTCTCCGGTTCATATTTCACGACCCGACACCCACCACCGCCACCGAGCTCAACACCCTTCGCATTGTTGTGTGCACGCACCCCCGTGTGCGGATGTATGCCGCTTCCTTAGCCTCTCCCTTAGCCACACACCCCCCTCCCCTCTCCCACTCACGACCTTCCGAAGTATTATGAATAATAATTAACCAGAGAATAATGGGTTATTTATTGACGGCAAACGTATACGTATACGTGGCGGGTAGGCGGTGAGCTCATTCCGAGCCGGTTGCTTACAATAATGCCGCCGCACCCCTATTTCACCGAGAGTGGGTGAGTGCAGAGGGCGGCTAGTTCATCGCTCGTATAGCGATGCGTCGTCGACGGGGGATGAGGGTGCAAGGCGAGGGCCGGCGGATAAAGGGTTATTTTTTTCACCCCTCCGCCGAGGGGCATTTCACCCCGACACCTGCATGGACGAGAATATTTTACTGGCCAGTGATAACAATAGTAATAATCATAATAATAACGGTAATATATCGGAAAAAAAACCGCGAAAATATTTCATATAATAATAATATACGTATTTATTACCTATATAGTAGCCCTCCCAAATGCGCTGCCGAATCGATCACCGAAAATAATGACAAATTACCACCACACAACCAGTGGCCACTCCCTCCCCGTGTAACACCCCTTCCCTCTGCACCCTCGCCCATCGCTGAACCCGCCTTTTGTAGATTTATAGATGTGTGAACGCCAAAATTCTCGGGGGATGCAGCCGCGGCGGCGGCGTCCATTACACCGCAGAATCGCCCGAAACGGGTTTTTGACCTCTTTCTCTCACTCTCTCTCTCTCTGTTTTTCGCCCGTCCGATCCACTCCACGAGCCCGTGTGCACTATACACGTTTCTATAATAATATATTATACCTGAAAATCTATATATATATATTTGTGTGTGCACGGATTTTTCGTCAATCTACACACCAGACCTCCTCCTCGACCCGCCGATTTACCTTTTTTTTTGTTGTTGTTGTCCGGTTTGGCGACGAAATAATATATTTTTGCGCTTTTACCGAATATTCAACATTAGCAGCTGTAAAGTTATACAGTACTAGTGCTTTGCCGTGCTCTCGATACTCGATAATCCGCCAATGATATTATTTTATGTTTTTTATAATATTATTATGCCAGCACTTCACTTTTGTACTCGGAAGTATATATTATATTATAATAGTATGCTATTACCACCGACTCGATCGCTCAAAACGAGTTTTTTTTTCATAGAACCTACCTATAATAATATAAAGATAATATAACAATAATATAATTAACCTATACCCACGTTTATTATAACCACAAAATTATTCCCACTAATCGCGGTAGTACCTATCAAGCTGCTCACCGAGTACAACGAGACTAGTGTAGACATATTATTATTATTATGTGTTTCCAAGTTTTTGTATTGTCACGTTAAACTTTTTTCAACAAAGTTTTCCAATAACGTTATTTTATTGTGGCGTGATATGATGAGTTATCTTTTTAACTTTTACAAAAATCTGAAAAGTATAATATGTATAGAGCACATGTAATAATATAACAATACTTCGATATAGAACGAAAATAACAGTTCTTCCTTGCTAATAACTACTTTTTTATGGTACCCGTTTCTATAGTATAATAGCCTTCATTCTTTAATCCTTTTCACTCTAATAGTTTAACAATATTTATCCATTCCTTAGAGGATTTCATGTCGAGGTATACTGCAGCACAAAGTTAGAAAACCTCGATTTTTATAACTCAGACCTGATGCTGCAAATCTGTAATGCAATACCTGCTTTGAACGACAAGAGTTGATTGTAAAAAAAAGGTAACACGTCAATCTGTTATACATTTGACTTAATCCGGAACGTCGATAATAATATTAAAAAACTTGGCCACATCTTAAAGTGTTATAATATCAGATAATATCCTTATTAATATCGTTGTGATCAACACCGTTTCGCTAGAAGTTGTAAAAACAACGAACGAAAAGCCACATTTGTTCTAATTCCACGCTTTGATTTTGAATTTTCTATAATATATTTAGTTTCAATGGAGTATTTTTGCTCGTTAACCCAGGTCAATAGGTCAATGCAGTTTTGTTCATTTATTTCGTATACTCCGTCAGATATATTTGAATCAGGCCTTCGGGCAACTACGTGTTACTATGTTTTATATAAATATTTTTAATTTTCGTCTAATTGAGGGTTCTTTTGTACTGGACAGCCTCCCACCTCGTATAATTATCATCGTGTAAATTGTTTTCTCCATATTAAATTGATATATTCGCTTATCATATATTATTATATATTGTTTGTACCCTGACACAGATTGGAAATTTAAAAAAAAAAATGTTTATCTCACTCAGTTGTTTATTTATCATCATAATATTATTATGTATGGCTGCATGTGGTGTATATCTGTCAATGACAACTAATTTGTAAGACGTCCAGCGCGTGTACGAAAATAAAACAAACTGAATTCATATTTTTATATTTGCAACTCGGTCATCGGAACAAAAAGAATAGTGTTTAGTATAATGGTAGTTCCGTTTTTAGGTCAGTTGTACGATAAAATGCTCATAGTTTTAAATCAGCGTTGTTGGGCAAGTGTGATAAAAAAAAAAAAAATTAATAAATACAATTAACTGATGAAAATACTACTACGATTGTTGTGTTCGGAATAACGTAAAGTCTCGTATAAAAATCTAAATTTACGGACTTTGTTCTACGACGGTCGTGTGAAATTATTTCGCAATAATTTTATGAACATTTCGAACATCTAGTCCATTATAATATTTGCGTTCGTCTATCGTTAAATCGCGTATAGTCAGTTGACGTTTTTCGTCATGCTTCTTGTGTGACCCGCTTTTGTTTCGTTCAGTTGAAACTGTTTTAGTTCCACAAATTCGAAACATCTTATTTCGCGTTTTTTGTAAGGAGATATAATAATATATTTATTTGTATTATATTATTGTAAAAAATAATTTTAAAAATATATATTTACATAGGCGGACAACAAACAAATAATAATAATATGTTAAGCAACTAAACTTATAAACATATATCGCCATCTAAATAATTTAAAAAAATATATCTTTACACCAATTCCATGTGGCTGTAATTGTTTTTACGACCCTTTTCAGAATTGTGAACACGTATACATTTTTTTTTTTTTTTTTGGCAACGGTCCTTTTGCATTGTGTAAATGCATTACGTATTGAAAAAATTCAAAAATCCCTTAAATTATTGTTTTTTCGTTATTACGATTAATTTGTTTATGCATGGTTATCGGAATAGTATTATTGTTTTTGATTATCTCGCCTTTGGCCGTTAACATAATTAAAATAGGAAATGCACTAATATTGTAAATTTTGCCTCGTATCAGTTATTCTATTATTTATTATTTCTCTTCTAAGTGTTAAAATCGTAAATTCAACAATTAATTTCATAGGTACTATACAGTATACAACATTAAAGGTTAGGTATGCGTTTCGTATGAGTACAGTTTATTAGACAATACAGTTTAATATGATAGAAAACGGTAGCTTAAAATACAGTTCAAATCGAGAGTTCTCCATCGAGCACGATAAGGGTTAAGATGATAGTTTATAGGGTAAACAGTCGCAGGATACTGGAACTCGGATGATGGCTGGGAAATGTATAATGTATATTTTAAGTCGGTCGAGTTAGGACTTCGGAAATTTATCCGAATCAATAACGAACGTGATTCTACGTCTCCAAACAAGATCTCGGCAATGGAGGTAATGTTGATAGTGCACCTACTATTAGCAATGTATCGGTTGGATTAAATTACTGTGTGCACGAAATTATCTAAATCTATTGACGGATGTTCTCTCGACATCAACGGTTTCACGACGTTCGTGATGGGTTACCGCGCTGTAACCATTAATGCGGTTAAATCGCCACCCAGAGTTGGCGATAGTTTATAATGTTTATATTATTATTATGTTCACATCAAAGTATTTTGATAGCGGATCGGCTCTCGGACATTCGACCAAACGTAGTTCTGTAGAGACGTATATAATTGGATTTGTGTTGACCTTATTCGTCACCTCCGGTAAGGACCGCGTTCTGCATCCACGGTGACGTGCTAAATATATATATATATATATAAGGGATTTCATTACATTTTCTCGCAAAAGTGGCTTTTAATAATACTATCGTCCCCTATTCTTTTTCGTTGCACGCTCGACTGAACAGATGTAACCCGACCCGGCGCGTATCGATAATAATTTAACGTTGTTTTGTGTTTCAGTCAACATACTTATAGTAGTGAAAATAATATGTTATGTTCGGGAGCAACAATTATTACCGTAAAAGCGTTGACGAGAATATTATTAACTGTCACTGCACGATATATCGGGTTACACGTCAATTAATGACTCGATAAAACATAATAATAATATATACAACGACAAATGATCCGCAACAAAATAACCAGAAGGTACGGTGTCGTAATTTATTGCCCACCAGTTAACGTTCTTCGATTCGAGCGGGAAAAAAACCAATTATCATATTATTGTTTTGCATTATGGGAGCATATTATGTACTCGCTATACTCGTCGCCCGTACTGCATTTTGAATAATAAATTGTTTAGAAATGTTGTACCTATGATAATAATTAGAGATAGAATGTTTATGCGACCTAAAGAACACACAACAATTCCATAAAAAAAAATGCAAAATTGTAATAAAAAGTCAAAAAAATAAACTTAAAAATTACCAAAAAATCTACTTTAATAAATGAAAAAAATAATTTAAAAATAATAATTATTATTAGAGATATGGCTGTGATAATGGGAGTCTGAGTAATTTAAAACATGAATGGTAAAATAATAGACAGTAGAAAACATTTCAATTTTAAGTATAACACACAAACGGTAAACCTGGTATCGGTTAGCGATAAATTTAATCACAACAAAAACAGCTTAATAATAAAATAATCTTTTTGAATATTTGAATTTTATTAAAAATGCCCCACATTGTACAAAAATTATAAAAATCTCCTATTATATGAAAAAATGATGTAAAAATATAAAAAAATGACCTTAAAAACAAAAAAATGCATTTATAATTATATATGGCAAAAAATGCAAAAAAAAAATGCATAATAAAACTAGTATATTCTGAATCAGAGAAACATGAAACGAATTTTTAGCTAAGATAGCGTTTTAAATGATCAAAGGAGAAAAAATGCAAAAGTCATCAACATCATAATATCTCTAAATTAATAATACTACAATAGTATATAGTACGCTCTCGGTGAATACTGAAATTATATAATTGTAAGATGCGTACCGACTTTCAACCGTGTAATCGTCAGACGGCGTCGGACTATTATGGGAAAAGTCTTCTGGCTAGCAGAGCTTATCTCATCCGTTTCAAGACTGCGATGTTCGGCGACCCCACCACCGGTGGTTGACGATTGTCGGTGGAGGTAAGGCGACTTGACGAATGTCAGACTCGAGTGCAAGAGGCACGATATAATATCGTAATGTTGGTCAGTTACCCTTTTTGCGGGTTTTTCCGGAATCGAGAGTGGAAAAAAAACCGCGATCTTTGACGAGTTATTTCGCGTGTTTCACCGAAAACGGAGCCAAGTAGGTACTTAGTGGTGAAGTTAGCTAATTTGACTTGTACGTAAGTAGTATACTTTATGGGCAAACTCTTTAACCATACATAACGATCCAACTACACTCGAGTCTGTTGAAAATCTTGGAACTATCGTCATTCAGAAATAACCGTTATCCAAGTTTACGGCGCATATTATATATTTTTTAGACGTCGTGCAAAAGTAGCCTATAACAAGAATGAAGGTATAATAGCGCCAAAGTGTTTCTAATGCGCTTTGTTTTCAAAAATACTTTTGAACGGTAAAAGAGTGAATTAAATACTCGTTTATAGATTTTAAATTTATAAAACGAATAATATTTTACTGCATACGTTCACTCTTTTATCATACCTACAGTTTTCATATTTTTATAATTTTAACATTACGTATAGTATTATATACTAAAGATATATCACAGACCCGCGTGTCATCGTGCATTCATTCTGTAATATCAACGGAGTCCCACCATATGTAGGTATAACTATTTTGATTAGTAAACAACATCTATTATTATAACCGTTCGGCCAGCTAGACATACGTCTGCCGGACTAGTCTAGTTTCATCGATTACTCTATGTATTGTTATTTGTTGCTGCCAGGTCATCGATAAAGTAAAATAATTTATATTACATTTATTTTATTTTTAAATATGCGTTAAACTGTACTCGGTATAACTAAGTGTCTTGTCTATCATATAAATCTTCTCATACATACCCCCGTATGGCAATTGAATCCATCACTATAAGTATAGGCAATTACATTCCCGTACACCATGCAGTGATAGACAACGATTAAATTGTTATCACGTTACACTATCATATTATTTCATTGCATGATACTAAATCCAATATTACATATATTTCATATTTTCAAAAACCAATATTAAGTATCTTTAGTACAAACATTTTAATAACTAAGAAACTACTCGTGTAAATTTTTCATTAAGAACATCAACTTTTTCATAAAAATTATTCGTTAAAGAATTTTATATTCAAATAATGGGCTTGAAAAAAAAATTGGCTTCGAGTGAATTCCACAGAATTATAATTTAAATATAAATTTAAGTTAAAAATGGGGATGCTTGGTGAATCATGATGTACAATTAACTCAATATAATATCATGTAGGTATATATATTGTCTTAAATAATTATATCAATAAAACGGAATTACAATTGTTGGGTTTCAATTTAATCTCCGAGTCAAAATAAATGGCTATATTATAATAATATGTTTGGAAACGTTTTGTTGTTGTCATACATGATGTGTATAATTATTTATAAACGCGGAATTTGGCTCACCAAACAATTTATATCCAAAACCGAAGCGAAACCTTTGGCGTACACTATTTTTAATCTCCTCGGAATATTATAAAATAGAATATTATTATTTTCACGGAGCAAAAATAAAACATGTTACTAACAAAACAAATTAAAATAATACACGGGCAACTCACGGTGCGTAGCATATACAGTTTACACTGCCGCCGTACCGTTTTGCACGTTCTTAATTTATGTTTTTTTTTCTTTTTATTATTATTATTATTTTTAATCTTGCTGAAACCGTAACGGCAAACAGTGTGCATGATTTATATCGTACGATTGAGAAAAAACTTTTATTTCTGGTTTTTTTTTTCGTTTTTTAATTTCCGACATATTATTATCATACATTTACCTACTATATATAATGCAGTTATATTATATTATATAATGTTATGTATATAATATGTACGCATACGACGACAGGACTGCGGGGTGGACTAGGGTCGGGTACACGGAGTTGGTTCTCGATCGTTGGAAGTGGGTGGTGGGTGATGGGCAACGGGAATCCACCGGCACGTATACGGCACAGTGGACGTCTACCACCACCGCCGCCGATGGTCGGGTCAAACGACGGTAACATCGAGCATCGTATCGTATCGTCGCACTCAAAAGGGCGTATCGATAGGGATAAAATACGCGTTTTCGGGGGGGGGGGGGGGTGGCTGCAGTGTGGGCGCCGGACGTGATACGCGCGGCGCACGATGAGATTCCGCCGCTGCCGGTGGACGCGGGACGGGTGCTGCATGAGGAGGACTCGGCCAGGACATTTTACAACGTCATTTAACGGGAGCTTAATTACCGCCGGTAGACTTCATTCCCAGTCGCCGATTCCGCCGATATTCACGAATTTGAATTGTGAATTCTGAACCCGTTGTGTGTGTGTGTGTGTGCGGTGTCCAGTGTGCTGCTCTGTTGACACGACACCCAAATAACGCTCTGGTCAATTTGCATGCGGCCGTGGGGGATAAGTCTCCGCTTGCGCAAACCCCTATAACTCGCACCTGGCAATAATACGGTTGAAAACTACGCGCATTCACTTACTCACTCACTGACGTGTTTATGTACATTATAATCATTTATTCGTTTAAGCTATTTCGACACTATATACACACACCGTTGTCGGTGCCATATATATATATATATGATAACTGACCACACGCCACAACATCATTAACATATTAGAATTTTTCCCCGAGCGTTAGGTATAAATAAAACCGAAAGTTGAAACCTTTGATGCTAACGTTCTCAAAAACTACTCAACTGATTGTCTTATTTTTTTTTTTTTTAATGAGAAATTATATCACGGAAAATGTTCCTATTGCAAAAGAGTGTACTTAAGTATAATTTAAAGAAGTGCTCGCATAAGGATTTTGAAATTCATGATGAAAATCAAAAATTTGTATTTTGCTTATAAATGGTTGCTATTGGTTACAATTATTAGTTATCAGTTACAGTAACAATTTTTCCTACGTACATAATATATACATAAATATGTACATAATATTATTATACGCTAAAAATTCTGAAAACTGTAGAAAACCTGAAAGTGCTATTTTTGATGACATATATATGAATAATCTCTGTTTATTTATAGGGATGTCAATGAGTACATATCTTATAACTGTTATAATTAGTAGGAATATGGCATATACATATTTTTACAAAAACATTTACAAAAAAAAAAACAAATCTTTGGTACAGGCCACCATTGCGATGTTTTTCGTGTGCTTATATTCTGATATCACTTACTTATTTCATCTTTGCATCCGGCAACGCTGGGTGGGACAGCTAGTTACTTATAATAGTCGTCAGAAAAGTACTGGCAACCAGTGCAAGGCCAAGGAGGATCGGTTGACGTTCACGTTTACAGTTTGAAACAGTTTAAGTGATTGCTGTTGGTATCGCCGACCACTATAATGATCTCGATTCGCGTCGCTTTCTAAAAATATTAGAAATGCCAAAACCATATTGTTTATAATATACACTTTTCCATTATCGAAAACGGGATCCAAGTGAATTATAGTCAAACCTGTAATCTTATTCCAGGATAGTGGGTAATCTATAGCTGTGTTATACATCTCGAATAGTAGTGCGTTCAGGTATGGAATAATCCTCGTTTACAAATAATTATTATCAAGTTATTCGATGAACCCTGCAGTCATGAGGAGTTCATTTTTTTCGCCAGTGGATTTCGATTTTAACGGGTAGTCAAATAACTAAGTGGTGAGCGAATTGTTTTTATAATCGGGGAACACGTTAAGACAGAACTTTCGGTTTCATTTCTACCGAGTAAAGCGAATAACACGCTACGCATTCTATATTGTAATATATTGTATTTAGATATATACGCGGGACATTGTATAAAGTTATATTTTTTCCCTGTGAACTACACCATAGGGTCAATACAAAAATCGTATAATAATTTATTTAGATTTACGACGTTGTCATGTAACAAATTCTTTATCCTCAGCCCGAAACGTTTGCTCATTGACTCGTCCGATCGGGGTTCCAAGGTTGCAAATACCGGCAGGGGTCGTTGTAATACCTAGTAATAGACGTTTTAATACCACTGTCATGGTACATCTTAGAACGGCTCACTCGATATATTATTACGACGTTTGTGTTATAACGAAGCTGTGTGTTGGTCGGCATTCCGCTCACGCATTATTATCTCAACGAAACGACGTGCCAATATAGTTTTGGAAATGCGCGCTGGGCAATCGGATCGGATCGACGCGGACGGGTTTTTGGATTTTCGGGGCGGTGGTTTTGTGGTGGTGTGGGGGGGGGGGGTATGAAGGTTTGGTAAAAACGCGTATGCTCGTTGGCGGGACCAATGACCGGTTACGGGTGGAGATGTGCCGTGTATAGCAGCAGGGCACGCCTAAGTACAGAGTATATCCCTCTATATCGGCTTACAACTTTAGGGTTCCCCACGGACCGCAAGACTCTAAGTCCCGACAAAATCCGCTCTGCGGTTTCCGTCGCGTATACGCGCGAGCAGAGCACACTACTGACGATTGTGAATATATATACGACGCAGAAGACGTGCATTTATATATATACCGATAAAGCCGCTTTTGTGCTCTCGTCGTGTATAGACGTCTGCCGGTCGTGGCTGCGTTAATTAGAGAGACGTTCGACCCGATAAATGTTGTTATTATTATTATTATTATCATCGTTATTATTATTAGTATTATTACTATTATCATTGTTATGTTAATCGGATCAGTGGAAAACTACCGATATAATGATAATAGAATACTTCCGCCGCTGCCATCGCCGACGACCGTTGTTATTGATTGACGGAAAACCGTCGCCGAAAAACCGTCGTCGTCGTGAGCTTCACTGTAATCCGCAGCACCGTTCACCCTCCCAGACCACTGCCCCCCGTGACCGGTCGTGGAATAATTCACCAGATGTTGTCGTTATTCGTTCACGTATATACAGTTAAGGTATAAGTACCTGTATATAAGTGCGTTTTTTCCCCCCGATTGTTTCCGCCATGGCGGGTACGACGAGTTGCAGTTCTCTCTCGGACACGTCCCGCGCGTGTATTCCCTGCCGACTGGTTCGGAATTATAAATCGGAATCGTCTCAGATTTTGCCAATGTCGGAGCTAACAACGTTTGTGTCTATATAAGGATATTAAATCTCGAGTTAAAGTTAAATAATAAGGTTTTCTATTTTATCTAAGACCATGTAATATTGTTAACACGAACGCGATCTATCTAAAAACAATCGCGAAATTAAAAGCTTAATTATTGTTAGGTAGGCACTTAAAGAACCGATCGAATAATAATATATAATGCACGACTCGTTCAAAGTTGTCTACGTTTTCTACCGAAGACCACCATCAAAGTTGAATGTTGAAGCATTGCAACTGTTGTCTAAAGGCGATGACGAATACAAAAAATTAAAATAATAATAAAATACACTCATCATTTTTTTTTTTTCATTTATTCTTCGAGGAGATTATACCAATGCGTTATAAGCCAGAGCTAAGCGTCTAAAATGTAATATTATAATATCATAACGAAATTTTTTAAAAGCCCTGTCACATATCGAATTTTAATAGATTTACATCTCGTTGTTTTCGTGCACGAAATCGTGATCGTCACGACGTGTGACATAAACCTATCGTTATATGGAAGAACACATTTCGTACGTCGCGTGTCGTTAATAACTATTACAAAATATATTATTATTATTATTATTATTATAGTTTATAATGTATTATGCGTTCGGGTGTACGTATTTCGTCGTGAAGCGTGATCGCGAGTGTGTGTGTGTACGGCTCATTTGTTTAATAACACACGCCTGTGCCGAATAATAATATATTATCTAGAAAATAATAACGTTGGTAATTTAATCGGTCTACTACCCACACGCGTGATGGTTCGTAAGCACCCGGTCTATGCGATTGTTGTTATTGTCTTTTTTTCTTTTTTGTTTGGTACAAATTATTTTAATGACGTGACTGCGATGGTCGTGCGATGCGGTCAATTTTACGATGCTCGTCGGTGGTGAAGACTACACTGCCGCCGTCATACTCAGAATTTGTTCAACCCCTATACTTCCGTGACACAGTGTCACTCATCAGGCCCCGTGAAATATCAATATTACGATCGAATACCACTTCGTCAGAGTGGACGACAATTCTTAAAAAAACGCCTCTGCATTGATTGTTGATCTTATGTTAGCGACAGATACAATGGCATACGAGTTAAATCCATTTTTATTTCGTCTTAAAGATCCGTGTATAATAAACTACTATTGTTTATAATATATAGACTTGACGGTTAAAATTCATACTTTGGTGGTCGTTTAACTCTGTCTGTTTTTCCGGTCAAATTTTCGGTTAAATCATTAGAAATATCACTTATTATATGGCGAACGATACACAGCGGGCCCCGCCGATTAGCGTCGTTAAGTAAACCCTGACGATAGCACGACTCTGCGGTCATCCTAAAATCGGACCGGAAGCGCGCAAATCAAACGTTCAGCACTGATTTCCCGGAAAAGCGTCTCCGTCTGTCGCATAATACTATCGATTTAAACCAGCTACAAGTCACCCGTCGTGAAGTACGGAGGGCGCGTGGTGGGCTACTGTCTGCCGCGCACTCCATTTTCCGGCCAGCGTTTTCCTCCGGGAAAAGTCTGTGGAAGTATTTCGATCGACGTAAATCGCGTACGACAGTTTCGCAGCGTGCCGACCAAATGTCACGACGTTACAATTTATTATTATTATTATTATAATAGCTGGTGTACACGGGGGCGGGGAAACTACCAAAGATAAATAATATGACGGTGAATTGATGTCGTCACAGGTGTGTATAGTGGGTACTACGACGCTAAGTAATTGTTCGATTACACGACGGATTTTAAGGAATAGTACGTTTTGAAACTAGCATAAAGGTACTGAAATATTCTCTCTAGTACGCGTGGCGCGAATGAAATTTCGTCGTATTATAATAAATTGTTGTTGAATGTCGTACCGCACTGTAAATCATACAGGATATAATATTATTATCTGAAGGATTTTACGGTCGATTACCAATTATTGAGTTATGATATTATCTTTTCCGAATCTCCGTGTAGATAATATGAATATACAAAAAAGCGTTCGCGTCATGACTTTACGAACTCTCGAAATAATAATAATCACTATAGAGCTGTGAATATGAAAAAAAATTAATTTTATTCCATTCGTTGTCAGAAAATTTTTAGATTTCCGAGCACACACATATTGACTGTTGTAACAATGAATTCAATTTTGCATATTTTGACATTTTAATGGTTGCCTTTTTAGGTCATTTTTCTTTTTTATTGCATTTTATGGTATTAAAAAAAATGTTATTTCTGTCAATTAATATTTATTTTTACAAAAATTTTATGAATTATTTTTTTATTTTATATACAGGTTGTATAACTGTACCTTTGTATAATTTGCGAAAATAGCTACCTAACTAAATCAAATCATTATTTTAATTTTGTTATGTAATTAAAATAATATGAACATATAAAAAGTACGTTTTTCTTTTCAACAAGTGTTTTTTATTTTAGGAACTTTTAATAATATATAATTTATATTTCAATGCATTGTGCACCGCATTTTTTAAGGTCTATAGTGCATCAAACGGATAGTTTTAGTTATTATTCTAAAAGGTTTTTGTACGCGTTTCGAAAAAAATATTGAACGACAATTTAGGTGTCAGCGTTTTAACTTGTTTTGTGTTTAAAACTTTCTAATATCACGTGAAAGGTTTATTTTGGACTTTGGCGTTCGACTAATATTATACTATCAGCATTTTATAAGGCCAAACGCGACTTTTCGTACGAATACTTTTACGCTTAATTTGCAGTAGTTGTTTCACTTAATATGCTGCAGTCGCTAAATTAATCCAATTTCCCGATATTGCGTATAACGCGTTCACGACGTTATGATATCGCGCGCGAAAGTTTACAAATTAAATCGAAAAACGTCAATTTATATTTCACAACTATAATATAGGTGGGTGGGCAGGTGGGTGGTACACGATATTATGAGTTTTAACGGCAAGGCGTGCTGCAGTCGTGTCCCGTTATTATATTTAACGTGGAGCGGAAATTACAAGTGAGTGGATGCATTCTTAAACGTCTGATTAAAATTAATTTACAAGGTTTTTCGTGTCGCTAGAGTGAAATATGAAGTAAATAGCTTATGATATTACATTTTATTATAATAAATTGGTTGCGATTTCTAATTAGCGTCGTGTATACCTTACATCTATAGGTAACCTATCTATAACAATAATTATTATTATTACAGTATAGTGGTGCAAGTTTTATTATTCTCATTTTGTGCAGTGGTACGCTCAACGGCCATAAACGCATCACACCGGTCGGCGGAACACATTGCAATTATTTATTTTTTATCGTATAATAATAATATTATGATAACATTACACTCGAAATTCGACCGAAATTTATCAGTAATGCCTCTACTGCACAGTCGGTATGGGAATATATACGCTTAATATATTATATTATTATTATGGCTCGGACTGTTGACCTGTTCCGGAATATTATTATTATTATTATTATTCCGTTCACAGTACGAAATAATATATTGCAATAACATTATTATCGCCTATTTTATTTGGCGAAAGGATTGCACTTTGCGGTTGTCGTCGTCGATTCGCCCGCAACGGAATCGATTCCGAACGGCCGACCGAACGAACGAACGACCAAAAATATGACTCATTGGCCTGGTACACCCGAACCGCACTGGTGGTGCCATAATATTATCGTATTATTATTATGTGTAAATAATATTATTATTTATTATGACGACTACTGCAGTCGTATCGAATTATCAATCATATATATTTCATTAGTTTATGAGGATACCTTCCCGTGTATTAGGAATTAAAGGTAATGAATAAAATAATGAAACAGCTGACGAAGCAGCCTTTCTCTCAAGCGAAAACTTACCTAACACTAACACCATAGAAAATATACCATCCGACTAAATTTTCACATCAGTGAAAAATAAAATAATCTTATCATGGCAACACTACTGGGATTCTGTACCCCTTACCAAAATAAACTAAAGTCCATATAACTAAAGTTCAGTGAAACATAATAGTATATACACCTCTGGATCTAAGCCGACAACAATATATAATGGTATCATCCGGATAAAAATCGGACACACTTTTTTAAGCACTCCTTCCTAATAAGTAAAGACCAATCGCCAATATACGAGTATAATATGTTAAACTCGCATAACAATAAAACATATAATAATATATTTGAAGAATGGCCTACCTATATTATTATTTGAACCTACACGCACAATTCTTAATCTCCCACGCGACAACGGAAAAATCTTCAACGAAGATCAGACCTCGACAATCATCGCAACTTCTTATCGAAATGCAATCTTACAAACAGACGCTTGCTCAGTGATTCTCAACGTGGGCGTTACCGCCCCCTTGTGGGCATTTTTTATTTTAAAGGTTGCGTTTTTCTGGGGGGGGGGGTGCTAAGGGGGGCGCTCATCTATCATTTACGTTTTTATTGCTTATAATTGATTGCAAATAAAAACTAATTTAAAATACCAAATGTAATATAGGTACAGATATATGTAGGTATAATATTTATTGACACTTAAATAACATCTAAATTCTAAATAATTGTCTTATCGGACTAAACATTTTAGGTACTAGCAGGTGGGTGACAATAATTAACGTTATTATTGTCTTATCGGACTTATCGTATAGATTCCAATTAGAGGCGAATAGCCGATTTCGACAATGTTATGTGTAGTTGTATTAAATATTATATATATTAATTATAATTATACTATATATTAAATTGATTGAGGGGGGGGGGTGAGATTTTTAAAATCTAAAAGGAGCGTTGAGTAAAAAAAGGTTGGGAAACACTGCTCTAACAAATCGTAATGTAAACTCAATTGCCTATCTATTTATTGTAAATATTAACTTAATTGAAGCCGGTAAATCTTTAAATAAAAAAAATTGTGTTCCGTAGTATTATTACAACGATGGTAGGTATATTATTAATATTATTATGATAGGCATAATATTGTATTGAAATAATAGTATTGTTCGAACATAATATAATAATATTATCACGAGAACACTGCTGTCATTAAGCCGTAACGTTTTCCGCGATCTTAACCACTATTCGATAATTTAGTGTTACATATATATAGGGTACAGCGTGCGGTAATACGTGTAAAGTGCACGCACGACATTATATGTATAGTAAACAAAATAATTATATTAATATATTATGTAACGATGTAATATAATATGTACAAATCCATTAACGCCGATCTCTATATATATATATATACAAGTACACTGCGTCATAATACCTATATATATGTATATATAATATATATATATATAGAATGCGGCTGTGGTGGCGGTTTATTAAAAATTCAACGAGATCGACCTCTGAGCGTATTTTATCAGCTGCTTTTGATAATATTCCTCCGATCATCGGTGTGCTATTATTATTACAGGAAAATCGTCGTGCAGCTACAAGAGATATAATATTAATAACGCGAACAGATTCCTGGTCCGATACAATATTTTAATCAAGGCTGTGAATTTAATGTAATTGCATATTTTTTTTAGCTACACTGTATAATAAAACAAATTTAGACAACATTTGTTTTGACTTAAATACAATTCAAATACCAAATCTAATTTTGCGTATGTTTACATATTTTATAATTGCACGTTTTCATGATTTCTTCATCTTATTTTCTTAAATTTGTTTTATTTTTCGGTCTTTCTAGTATAAATATTTGTCTAAAATTAGGATTGTTCTGATATTTACAAATCCGTTATCCGTATATAGTATAATATATTATATTCCAAAATCCAAATCTTTTACAAATAAAGTAGAAAAATAAAAAGGATGGATTTTTTTTTTTTGTAAACCATTTTTGATTATAATTTATTAATTTCAACAGTTTTTAATAAAAATATATATGGAGTATGTATAGGGCATTTTTTTACATTTTTAGTGCATATTTTTGTGATTTTTTGAATTTTAAGTGAATTTTTTAAAAAATGTCAGTGCATATTTTGCCTGTCTTAAGGGCATAAATGCATACATATTTAACACTTTTTTAGTGAATTAAATTCACAGCCCTGATTATAATATTAGTTCTACAATATTATGATAACATTTTATTATAAAAGTCATTGTGCTTCATCGGGTTCCTGTGCAGTGGTCGTCGCGGAATTCGGGTGACGGATCAAATATTGTTTCGTTCGATAATAATGAAAAACCTTCACCACGGTTTTCATTCTTATTATTATTTTAATAACTAATTACAGTTATTTTTTTTTATTATTAATTTAAAATTGGTTTTACGACCAGTCTTATTGATAGTTAAGCGTTATCGTTACATTGAATTGGAAAATATAAATATTTTATGTTTTATTGAGGACACCTATAGCTACTCTAAAATTCCGATTAATCCCAATCTTTATACGAGACTATCTACGCTTCTCCCATTTTAAATTAATCTTCAAACTCGTATTATATCAATTAAAAACAAATAAATTAATATGATAAAGGACATTGCACGTGGAAAATCAGAAATTCTGCTAGTATATCTTCTACAACACGCCCATATTCAACGCCAAAGCTAACAATATCACCGCAATAGCAACATTTTCATAAGACGTTTTGTAATTTTTACTTGTTTAATATTCTGTAGAGTGTACTTATAATATTATATATTGTTGTTAAGTTTTAAATTGACCTATTTCATCGCATATAACTCTAATTACAGGCTCTATTCATTCAAAGTCGAAAGTAAAGTATATGTATACATATATAGCTTTTAAAAAACTTGGTATATCTGACTTAAGATTTGTTTAGTAGAACTTGAAACAAGTCTGGAACACTTTCAATAGAAATAAACTATTGTATTTTGTTTAAAAAAAACTTCCATTTATTGGTTTCTTAGTACATATTATTATTAGTCAGAGCCTTACAACTGCAATAATACATAATAATAAACTAAAACTAGAGTAAAAAAAAAAATATTTACTTTTTTGTTATTTGTATAATATACAGATCAGCAATGGAGGGGATGGGGAGGAAAAACTCCGACGCGTTACTTTTTAGAAAAACGTACGGAAGGGATTCAGTTCTCTCAAGATTTTTGGGAGCTAGTCTCAGTGTCTCACCACCTAGTCCCGTTTATTAATTTATCATTACAGGTGGAAATTCACCTAGTTCAATAATGCGATCGCTGAGGATGAATCATAATATTATATTGTAAAGTCGAAGCTCAAGAGTATCATCGAAGAATACTCACCCCTCTTAAAAAAATAATTCTCACTTTCTATTGTAGCAGTGGCATATTGTAATATTATACATTATTATAATATTATTATACAATAGCTATAGGTGTGCGTAGTTGAACTGCGTGTTCTCCGCGTCGCTAAACGATTAGACGCCGACTTAAACTACGTCACGCCACACAAGTCATCATCCGTTATAGGTCTTATCGCGTCGTACGATAACTATTTATGTATTCACTCACACCCACCCACATCCACCCACACACGCACTGGAGGTGCGACCCTCGAGAACTGTCTATGTTTGCGGTGTAGCTCGGCGGCACACGGAACTACAGAACTCTGAACTCGACTCGTAAATTATTATTATTCTCCGTCGCCGTCGTCTCGCCCCTCTGTTCTCCGTTTCCTCTATCTCCGACACCACCACCTCCACCACAACTCGCCCCTCTTTTGCGTCGTAAACTTATATATATATATATAATATTAGTATATTTATGTAGGTCACATCGCGCGTATAAATATAGTAGCGTAGTGGTGGTGGTGTTGTTTTCGAAGGGGCGCGTGTCACGTGCTGCTGCGACGACTGCAGGCTGTTGATCGTCGACACACACACGAACACACGACCATCGGGATACGAAATATGTCGCCGTGTACAACTCGACGTGTGCGTGTATATATATATATAAAATATGTGTGTAATTTCGTCGTCCTCTCAGACTTCGCATAAGATACATTTCGGCAAATCGAACCGACCCAGACGTGCAGCGACGCCGTGGGAAGCGGAGCGGTAGAGGTGAGTAGGAGGAAAAGTAGGAGGAAGGGGAGGAAAACGACGACGACAGATGTTCGACGAAAACGCTATACTGTCGTTTTGACCCGAATTTATATACGATATATTATATTACATATTATTACTGTTTATTTTTCTCGGACTCAAAAATATCGTCTCTGCGAAATTGTTTCGGATTTCACGAGCGGGACGTGCGAATAACGCGTACACGTAGTAAAAAAAAAAAAAAATACTGATTTTCGACAACGATATTGATTGACTTGGCGGTTTCGGGGAAGATATCGTCCCCAGATTAAACGCAATAATATAAACTACACGCCACATGTATTCAAAACGTTGACCTTTCCGTGACAGTCTTGTAAAATATTATATTATCATGATAATATCAGACATGGACGCGAAATGGAAAAAACAATAATATTATTTTTACACATAATAAACATTTTTGCATCGTTTCGAGTTCAATCTATAACAACTAAGATACTGAGGTCAGTTTGAGCATCGGGTAAGCTCTGATTTTCTCAAGGATAATTAGGGCATTTGAGGGCGAGAATGCAGATATTATAATTTGAATACTTGAATTGTTTTGTGCTACAATTCCGTAAATCATCCTCACGAATATATTGGATGCCGAGATCGGAATAATGGAGTGCACCTACAGCAGCAGCGATGGCAGTGCGACTAAGAGGGAAATGAGCGATTGGTCGGAGATATAGTCATACCGATACGTCGTAATAATATACCGTAGTATCGTTATCACCAGCTGGTATCTATGTTCGATAATGCCTTCGCACAGCCGATGGTCACGTGATGGTTTTATAAAAATCTTACCACCTCGTCGATAATATATTATAATAGGCGTAGAGGCGTGTTGGTCGCACGAATATTCGCAGGTCGCGTATATAATAGTATATATGTAGGTATAATTATTTTCCCCCTTAAAATACGTCCTGACGAGGGTCGACGGTTCCGAAACGCCGCCGCGTCATCGGTCGATTTAATCAAGCGAAATCTCCGTACGAGCGTGATAATATTTCGAATTTTCGACGCGTGCCGAACTGCGGACATACAATATTACAATTATTATTATTATTATTACTATACGATCGTAGTGCCGTATATGTGCTGTGCTCTGTATTATAATATATTATTGCTATGTGCGATTTCGATAACGATTCGACGTGCGTATTATTATAATATCATTCCGTAGTTATGGTTAAATTATTATTGACGGACGGTGGCGATTAATGCGATTAAGACGGTGTGCGCGCGTGTCGGCGGACTGAACTACCTTCACAGCAGTGCGAACGGGTATATAATTATATTACACATATTACGCGTAGGTATACTATACATTTAATAATATGTGCGTTCCCGATTGCTGCGTGTTATAAACCAGTAACGCCGTAACATATACTATTGTGCCGTGGCGAGCCTCTCGAAAAAAAAAATACACGTACATATAATAATAATATACGTGATGCGGTCTCCCGCGCCGCCGGAACTCTTATAATAATATTAAGGTGCCTTTACACTGTATTGTGTCTTCCATATTACGACCATTACGTCGTTTTTTTTATCACGTGATCTTGGTAGAACGGTATCTATTAGATTAACGAACGTAACCGCGTATCGTGTAACCTTATCATAATATTAGCATGTTTTTTGGAGGGACCACGATTTTGACAGAAGGTAGTCGATAACAATTAAACCACGGTTACCGTACGACGACGAGTTGAATATTTTTCGACTTTCAGGTAACTCTTGCAGGTAACATGATTTATTAATTAGGTAACCACAATATGTTCAGTTAATCAAAACACTGTAATTTTAACACGACGTGCTAAATTATGGCCGATTACAGGATTTAGTGTAAATAGTTATCGTTATTCGTCTCGCAACCGATGATGCGTTCAAGTCTCGACAAACCAGAATCGACCAAAAAACGTATTACCGAGGTATAATATTAAACCGTATATTATGGGTAGATACCTCGTCGCGGACGTAAATGATGATGATATACGAGAGGACGCATTAGGAGCGCGGGCACATATACTTTTGATCAACGCGTCGGGAAAAAAAATATCCCGTCAGAGTGTGTAGTCGCGGTGTGGTCGACGACGAAGACAAACCGTGGGTTCTAAATGAACGTGACCGACATGTGTGCGCACATAGGTATAGTAGGTACTCGTCCTGTCCTTAATTGTGTTTTTCGAGTAACGCGGGCTTTTAATTAAAAACCTCTTTGGAAAACCGGGAAATTCGTATTTCGTTCCCTAGTGGTTTTCATCGTCGTCGTACGTAGTACAGAGAATCGTCGTAGTCGTATTGTAAAAACCTGGTACAGCTATATACTGTTGCGGAGAGGTCGCCCAGCGTTTTATCGCATCGTGTGCACATAGGACGGTTCTCGTGACATCGTGCACAGTGCACACTCATTATCCTAGGCAGTCGATTGTTGTGTACTTTACGAACGCGAATATAATATAATATATAGTGTTCAGTACCTACACTACTTAAATTCGTTTAATAATATTTTTTTGTTAAAAACAAAAAATTGAGTGGAACGACGAGTGTGTGCCGTGTGTTAAAAGAGTAGTTTTATCTATACAAAAAAAAAAAACAAAAAAATATTATACGTAAATGTGGAACAAAAATTGTCGCAGTCGCGCGTAATGGTCGCGGGTCTGTATGTATATATTATTATAATAATACATTTTTACGTATCATTGTTTGTATCGCAGAATCCCATTAGGTTGTGAGTGTGTGTGTGCGTATTAGTCGTCACACACACATATATTTATTTAAATAACAGCTTATTTTAATATCAATTGCGATGGGGAAAAAAAAGGAAAATATAAGTGAAAAGTCCTCGAGGTAAAAAAAACAATACCATACAGGTATACGTATAATACTATATTATTATGATCGTAATAATATATGATTGTAAAAAAAGTGTTTTAAAATTCAGGGAAGTCGTCCTGTGTGCATAGAAGAATATATTATCGAGTGCATCCCGTTTATCCTTTTACGAATGTGGTAAATTCGAATTGAATGGCGAATCATTGCACATTTTCGCTCGAAAAACGACTTTGAGCTCCTATTTATAAGAATTATTAATCATTAATTATATATAACTAAAAGTTATTTATTTATTTTTCTATTTATAACGCATAGTATTTTGAACTTATTTATACAGAAAAATATACATATTATAAACTAGGTAACGATATATTATACATCAATAATTGTTGCAATAATATATAGATATCATAATATTATATTAAAATATTGTTATAAACTTATAATTCAATATAAAATATAGTAAATGGGTGTTGAGTAGAACAGTGTAAAAGGTTTGTGGTACAAAATATGGTGTACGATAATATGAAAATGTCATGTATAGAAAATAATAATATACATAATGACAAAAAGTTCAAGTTCTTATAAAAAATAATTTTAAATTACGATTTAATAAGCCAAAAATCTTTATTATTTGGTTAAATATACAATTTGATCAAAATTAATCTTCAAAGTCCTATAAAACAAATTATTCATATGAATTTCGATATTTTAAAAACGGCTCGAGTACAGTTTATCAGGAGTATTGTATTACATTTTCAAGCTTTTTTACTTGGCGTAACCATTTTTATCGACACAAAGTTTGAAAGTTTCAAGGCTTAAGATTAGCGCATATTTCGAAAATGTCGTCGTCTAAAGAAAATATAATAATTCAAGCTACAATTAAATATTTTAAGTTTCTAAGATAAAAAATAACAGAAATAACAATACAAAATAAATAATGAGAAAAAACAAAAATAATTGTTTAAGGAAAAATCGTTATTATATATGGTTGAATATCGAACTTCGTCAAAATTTTAACTACAAACGCTCATAAAAAATAATGTGACTTTATGCCAAACTTTTAATTTGTGATTCCCTTGAGAGAAACATACAAGGAATCTTTTAAAATATTTCCAATCTTTTAGAATTAGAATTAACATTTTTATGAATTAATCTACAAAAAAATTTGTACATATTCATGATTTTGAAATCTTTAATCAAAAGGTGAATTCGAGGTTTGTCAAACACGGGTATTGCATAAATGTTCCTGTTTTATTTTTGTTTACCGATGATTTAAAAAAATACTTGGACTTAAACCCTCCTCTCTATCCACCAAATTACGAACTCGATCCAATTTTCTACCACTCTCAGTGTCGACGAGACAAAATAAAAGTACATGCTTTATTGTAAAACCAATACCTATACGGCTATACGTCCATCGCTCAGAATCTAAATTCGATTTGATTTATATAATATCGTGTAAATTAAATCTAATCAAACCAATGACATTTTATCTCGTTATTATAAATACACACAGGTCAGGCACTCGCCTAAATGTGCTCACCTCATCACATTACATTGCAGGTGCGGTTCTATTAACTAAATAGAAAAAACAATCAATGATTATTATAAACAATAATAATATCGGGTTCAAAAGTTACGATTTTGATGTACACTAGAATTATGTGGTATAATTCAAATATTTTTCGCGGTCAATTTTTTCACAAAAACTTTACCGATTTAAGACTTTTTAAAAGTGCTAATTTGCACTAGTTAAAAAAAATATGTATAAAAAGCACTAGTTTGCTTAGTAGTAGTTCGGGTACCTAACCATCTAGTATAATAATATGTATATTATGTAATATATTTAGGGTTTTAAAATGGCATGAAATTTATTTTCTTGAATTATTTTGTTCACATGAAAAATAAAATTATACAAAAAATTATAAAACAAAAATAGGAAAAAAGTTTTTTTCAAGTTACACCCACATAATCAGGGCGAGAGAAGAACGTGCTTAAAATTAGCTATATCTATTGTATAAATACACAAATTGTTTGTTATAGTGACTAGTGCAATAGTGTCCATGGCTTTCTGAAGATGGCCTAGACCAGCTAGACCTAATCAGTAATCACTAATCAATAATCATATTATTATACTTACCAATATATTTGTAAATTATTATTTATTAATTTATTATTATTATATTAATTCACATTACAATACAATTTCTTTATTATGTGTTTTTCTTTTTTTTCTTAAAATTTTCAAAATAATATTATTCGTCTCCAAACAAATACAGATATGGAATAATACAATAATACTTAATTTACTACCAGGTACTTTAGGTATTTAGGTTTCTCTTACAAAATAAGATATGAGTAATAACTAATAAATAATAATTAATAATTAATAAATACTAATATAGTAATATCATCTACGTCCCTACTGCATAATATGTAAAAAAAAAATATTTTTCAATATTCCACGAGGAGTGAAATTTTCGATTTTGAAATATTTCAAATTTAAAACCCTAATTAATTTACAAAAAATACAGATAAAATACTTGTGTAAATTAAACAAAAAACATATTATGCATACATTACTAATATATTTTGCGACTAAATTAAATGTTTTTTATGTTTCAGGTAAGACCATATGTTGTCAATAGTTTGTAATCCGTGTTCACGTTATATGTATAAACGAGTAAGTAAACATACAAAATAAAATCATAAAATCTTTTCTTTTTTTTTTAATGAAATTAAACTATTTTTATAGCTTATACCTATGGAATTGGAGTAGTTAAAACGTTGCGTGTTAAGCAATCCATAGTTATACGTCATATATTTTCGAATGGAATTGGAGTACTTATATTTACTTAGTACTGTAGTAAACCGATTTTCAGTTTAAATATAATATTGTCTTTCAATTGTCCTGGTTAAAAAATTAAAAAATATGAACCTGAAAAAAAACTGTCATCTGCTTGATATGCATTTTTAAGGATACAATAATACAATATCAATTATTTTGAACACATTATAATATATTATATTATAATTATAACTATATTGATATTAGGATTTAGGGGTACTCTTTTCGAGTTGTAATCTAACATCCCACGGCTCTCACTAAAATAACATATTTAGTCATAATAAAACTTTATCATTTTTGTAATATGCAGCATGTTATAATACTAATAGTTTGAATCTTGTGATATTGCTGCAATATTTTGATTTTAATTCAGAATCCATTCTACATCTTCCACCATGGACAATAGTAGAATGAGTCGAATGCAAAATATTGAACAACTCGTCAATTGTAAAGTAATAGAGAATAGTATCGTCATTTACAGGTTTAATAAGGCGCTCTTTATTATTTATTGTTAAAATATCATACTTACGTACGATTCAATAATCTTGCATAGACTTTTTTTTAATTGTTCAATACGAATATTGTACTCATCAATGGTTAGAAATGAGTTATTATCGCTACTTTTTTTTTTTAACTACCTATATCAGATATAATGTTGTTAAATTGGTTTTCCATTTCGAGTTCATCCATATTGAATTTTAATACAGCTCGAAGAAAATTAACACAATGTTTTAACATACAAAAATAATATGACGATATAATGGCGATTTCGATCCGATTCGTACCGTGAAAGACTGACAAAATTATATTTACAATAAAGTCCTACACCAGTAAGTCCCACTAAGCTTATTTATGCTTTATTTATATATTAGAGTACCTGCGGTACTGCGGCTGTTATATACTATCTAGTATCTAATACCATTAAGATAGCATTATATAACAACATTTTCCATCGTGTGTATAAATTATCGATAATCAAACCAACAATTTAATAAACCACGATAATTACTAGTTTGTTAGGTAATTATTGTTATTTACTAGAAAATAACGTTATTTTGATGTTTAACATAATTTATTGTAACATATACAATATATAATAATACGTCAATAATAGTGAGTAGGGTAACAGTCAGAAAATAAATAAAACTACCTACGTGATTAATCATTGCTATTTATTTTTTCTACTATTAGTATAATATTATATCGTTGTGTAGTTCAAAATTCTCGATCAACAAACTATTAAGTATGTATGAGTTTTGTAAAATCGACGAAAATCTTCTACCTATATAGATTTAATTTTAGTGGAACGAAAAACTGATAAACAGAGGGCCCAGGTTAAATATTTATATTGTTATGCACATCTGAATCGAGACTATTTTTTCACGAAATATCCAGATACTTATCAAGTAATGCATAGATTCTTATTTCGAAATCATTCGGGTTTCCTTTTTTTTGAATATTTGATAATTCCTGTCCGTATTTTTTTATTTTACATTAAAAGTTAAATCTGAAGTGCCTATTCGTAATGTTCTATATTGGAGACAATGTCGTCATCGTCATATGTTTTAGTAAACGGGGTGATATTAGACAACTACAACAGTAATCAACACTACAATTATGGAAATAATTTATTTTGTGTACCTACGGGTATGAAAAATATTAAAATTATACACAATATTATACCTTTATTCGATTAAAACTTTTCATTCTGAAAGAAGTCGGACCGTCCAATTATCCCAATCCCTTCAGCCCATCCAGGTAGGCCCTAAAATCAGTCGTGGACATATTTTCCTTCCCTTGATCTACACAATGAACCTAATGCTTAGAGATTGTTTGCAATTTTTTTTTTTTCTTATCTAACATTTCGTCTTACTTTATTGCAGGGGATCTAACGTTCTTTGATTCCGTGTTACGTAGGTAAAAAATTATAACAACCAGGATGGCTAATCTAATGGTATAATTTATTTTTTATTTTTTGTTGATTTATCCACCTCCTCTTTCTCTACCCACAATTTGGTTGTGATTGAATATTCTCAAATCAAATTCATTTATAGATATAACAAACAGGAAGGCAGTTCCGTTTAAAAAATACCTACACGCCAATAGACGGTTTTTTTTTAATAACCATTCTGCTTAATAACAATAAGTCAATATCGAATGGATTAAAAACGGTTTAAGCATTTGTACTCTGCAGATTATCAAATAAAAGTATAAACCTACTAATTACTTATAACCAACATTTTGTTCACTTCAAAACGTTATTCTAAGTAAAGATTAATCGCTATAGGTCTTACTAAAACAAATAAAAAAATACCTAAACGTCAATACGACAAAAATACTATCACAAATGTTTTTAGTACCTAATAAAAATATCATTGGTAGATATTTTTTATGAAAATTAAGTGGTAGACAATCCTATACATTAAGATGATTGCGCATGTCGATACAATATCTTACAAAATTAAAGTTTTTATTTATTATCTTCATTGTTGTATTATTATTTAAATTTTTTAGTATTGTTCAAAATTAATAACAAAATAAAAACATCATTTTAAATACACCTGATTACAATGTTTCGTAGAATTTATGCAAAGCAAATTAATAATTTAAAAAATGTTGTCCTGGAGAGCTCTTTTGGACATATTGTAAGTACATATTTGAAGTGTTTGAAATACTTTTTAAATGTATTTCAAATAGTTATTTAAACAATTAATAAAAAAAATAGATTCGAAAATATTTCAAATACTTATTACTTGTCCAAGAGAGCCCACCAGGACCAGAATCGAACTAGCTGGTTCTGTGTAGGTATTTCTATGAACGTTTTTCAACTAATATTTTATTTTTATTTAGTAGAGACAAAGTCATCAAATCTCAATAAAAAAAAATCAATAAAATCTCCATTGAATTTGCCACAAAAGTGTACTTTTTTAGTGTGTTTCGTCTACACAGGTACTTCTTAATAATAATTACTATACCAACAACCTACTCGCGCGTTATCTGTATTATATTATGTGACATACGTGCCATATTATGCATCACATTAGTTAATATTATATTGAACATTCATAATATTATAATCATTAAAATAATAAAACATCAATAATATATTATGATTATAACTATTATAATTATTATTAAAAAGTGAATAAACGCTTTTTATTATAAATTATAATAAACGTCCATTCTACCATAATATTATACTGAACTTAGTGAACCAGCATAGCGTCATCGCACACACGTCTTTATATTATAATTTTTTTTTTAATGGATTAGTATTTTTTGAGATAAATATCTTATTTTTTAGTCGTCCGCCGCTTTTTGTTACCACAAATAAATTGCGTTCCACAAATCGATTACAGAGGAGTGGACTTTTCACGTGTACTTTTTGTCGTCCCTGTCAGTTGCAATAAAAAAAAAAAACTATGTGTGTGTGTATGGGTGTGTGTGCGTGTGACTTATAACTTGAAATGAGGCAACCGTTGTAATTGTTATATTAAATTGATAGAAAAACAAAAATTCGTGGTTATCTATTGTTGAATACGTCATCGTTGAACACGGAGAAAGAAACGCATTTTATAATATAGGCCACTAAGGTAGATGTAAGTAATATTAAAATACATACTGACTCGGTGAACCTTATATGATATGTACGTATGGTTTTTCAATAATAATAATTATGGTCCGATAAAACGGGGAAAACAAATATTCAGAAGTTTTTCTTAAATTATTATAATTTTATAATATTACTTTTATGACAGTTTAAAATGTCTCGAGCACGCTGTTGTACCAACAACAAAATCGATTTATTTATATTTTTAAAGTCAACAAATTATTATTATACCGATTTTCTAAATATTATTTTGTAGTGTTTTCTAATATTTTAAATCCATTAAGTAAAATGAGTTATCTATATATTATAAAAGTTTATTTTACCTTTATTAGTGTATAGCATATATTAATGTTGATACAGTACTTTTATATAGTTATTAATATTACCGTATATATTATGCAAATAAAATAAAAATGCATTTTAATTTTAAATTTATTTTTTTATTTTTTGTTGTTCAAACAAAAATATAGTTTTAGTATAACTATAATATTTGTAGTTATGCGTACTTTTCAGTTTGTACCTGGAAATATATTTGCCTATATTCGACTTAGTAGATGCTTTGTTCGTTTAGGCATACAATTAAAAGTATTGAAATAAATAACTAAAATATATATATATTTATAGGCTTGAATAAAACAAGTACTCGTACATCCGCATCATCAATATTGGCTCATAATTTGACTGGAAAAATTTATGAGACATCAATAATGAAAAATATTTAAAAAAATAGTTTTCAAAATTAGTTTTTTTTTCGACAATATGTCCTGGTTCACTGCGTTTTAGCAATACAAACCCCGGTTATTAATAATAATGGTTATCGTCATTGGTCATCGGGTGCCTGTAGTAATACAGTGAAACCTCTAAATCGCGGTCACTGAAATGGTGTCCGCTATTTGAAGGTGTCCGCTTTTTAGGGGTGTCTGTTAGGGGAGGTTTCACTGTATTATAATAATATAGGCAGTGTTATGAGCACTTGCTGGTAGTGTTGTGGCCTGTATACGTCTTACTCGTCGTCATACAACAACAATGTGCGTATATAAGCTATATATTTGTATATTCACAATCGTACGACTGGAACGAAACGTTATGTTTTTTTTTCGGTGACGTTTCCTTTTCGACGGTTGCAGGTATTATGTTATATTAATGTTATTTCTAATCGTATTGGTATTATCATATTATTGCGTGATTTAGCGCAAGCGCCGAAATCGAACCATGTACACACCATGTCGACGTGAGTATAATTTTCGTCGGCATTCGTCCGCCACGCTGCAGCTAAGGTATGCGCCCTCGTCGACCGGACCGGGACGGGTCGCTGCTACATTACAAGGGGGCGGGAACTCATAAATCGCCAAATTATTATAATATTTGTAGGTGTGTGTGTGTGTGTAAAGTACCTTTTGCGAAATTCGGCGGGAATACGATACGACTACGTTATTATTATGTCCAGAAGACGTCGTGCCCGCAACAGCAGCAGCTCAGGAGCAGTGTGTGTGTGTGTGTCCGCGTTGCAGGTCTAATGCGTCGGCGTCACGCGAAGACGACTACGTTCGCTGCCATGGTAGAACGTTATAATAATAATAATAATAATAATATTAACTACCTATAATAACTTCTCACTTTCTCGCGTATTGTAATATAGTTAAACGGTGGCAGTAACAGTGTTAATAGTAAAAAAAAAAAAAATAACACCGTATCGAGAACTAGGACGTGTAATAATACTGCAGCAAAACGTATATAAGGTCATATAGTTGTGACTATTAATAATATTATAAAATATATAATACAAAAATAATTAATATTTTACTTAATTACTTCTCGCTTATAGTTACACGGCAGTAGTGTTAATAATAATAATAATAATAATAATACTTTTATTTTATCATCGAGAACTAGGACGTACACTGCAGTATATGAGAGGTCGTATAGTTTCCCGTATCGCAACAATAATAATAATATGTAGAATATGTAGAATAATAATTATTATACATAATACATTTTCACTTTCTCGCTTAGTTACAATAATATGAAAATGGGGTTAATAGTAATAGTTATAATAATAATAACACCGTATCGAGAACTAGGACGTACAATATAATATACTGCAGTATAAGCAGGTCGAATAGTTACGACTTTTAATATTATACATAATTACTTCTCACTTTCTTGCTTATAGTTACATGGAAATAGTGTTCATAAAAATAGTGATAAGGAAGAATCCCCGATGTGCAGGTCCTGCGGTGTCCAGGTCACGATCAGCTAAATCCACACTGAATACCGAATATAATATCACAATATCCGAACCTGCCCGAATCACTGCCTGAAATATTAAAAAATCCCCCTCAATCCATAGCCAACGCCATCCAATTCATCACAGCCGCCAATCTTCAAACCAAAATTTAGTTAACATTAGTGTATAGAATATATTATGTAATTTTTTTTTTCTACAAGCCCAATGCCTCATGTTGCTGAGGATATAAATATAATAAATAAAAAAAAAAAATAATAGTTATAATAATGATAATATTATTATCGTACCGAGAACTAAGACAGGTATACCTAGTGCATGTAAGGTCATGGTTATAGTTGTGCGTATCGCAAAAAATTCTAGTGGGAGCCAAAAATATGGTTTCTTTAAGGTCCATTGAAAATATTTAAATTTAACTAAACATAATATTATTAGGTAAGTTTTATTTATTTATTCGACAGACATTTTTTTTTTATCACAAGTTAAAATTGTGAGAACTAACATGTACCGACAACAGAATCGACTTAATTTTTTAATTAATTAAATTTCTGATAATATATGGAGCAGACATTTAAAAATGTTTAAATATTTTATACCCTTGAATATAATATTATAATATTGTAGGTCCTCGGAAATTATAGTATAATATAGGAAACATCGTAAAAAGTATTAAATGCAAATAATCGGCGAACATAATAAAAGGATAAAAAAAATCATTACTTTCTAAGTTAAATATTATAAGTACAACCCTATGTATTCACGTATACAAAACGCGGTAATAATAATACCATAACAGTAGTGATCGTGGTGTTAGTATTATGTTTTTCAGAATATTTTTGTTTTTATTTTTTGTCATTTTCGGGAGTTTTCGAAAACGGTTGCTTACGTTGAATTTAAATATTTATTAAAACAAACTCTAAGAGAGCGTATTTTTGTACGCTATAAAAAGTGGTTATGCACAAAATAAATTGAAATAAAACGCTTATCGTAAATACATAGAGCTTATATTATTTTTGATCAATTTATGATGAGTAGGTATTGTAATATTATATTCAGAAATACAAGACTATAATATAATATTATGACTGTTTAAGACGTAATAAAAAAAAAAATAATAATAATAATACAATGTTGAAATTGAAAAATAAAGTTATAAAATTAATACGTATATTGTAAAGAATCGATATTTTTTTCGGGGTAAATTCAGAGTAATTTTTTTTACTCGATGTGACCTCCTATGTATTTTTAAGAGTATACTAAGACACGCTTATATTATGCAATGCAATGTCGGCCGTTCAAATTTCGTCGTCAAAACGAGCTTGAAAACTGTGTAGCGACGACGATGACGTATTACGTATATAGAACATTTTTCAACCATTATTATTTATTATTATTTATTATTTATTTGAAATGGCATTATAGTACGTATAATATGAAAATGCGTAATATTTCGTTTGTTCGAGCGGCAGCGGCGGGCGGTTGTAGTGGCGTGTTTTCGACGTCACTGCTGGGGAGACGCAAACGGAGAACCGAAACGTTTTCACGATATAATATAATATATTATTATTATTTTTTTACGGTATTACAGAGCCGGATATCCGCTCGGCGTGTATATTATATATAGGTATAGTAAACGTATACAGAATCCACACTCTATGTGTATAGACGCTCAGCTGTAACCGATAATTGTAGGAATTTCTTCGACGACGATTCATTAAACATCTCGACGTGCATCGCGACGACGTCCCGTTTATTTATTTGTTTGTTTTGCCGCACGTCTCTGCAGCGCCGCGGAATAGGATTCGGAACGATTCAATCGGAAACATCGCGGCTGATTTCACAACGATTTTCGACGAACGAAAAAAAAAACCAGCAGTAAGAGAGCTATGATTTTTTTCGTCCCCCCCCCTCCAGAACGTATATTATTACAGACGTGCCGTTTGCGAAAATCCTATAAAGTCGTGTTAGATTTTCGAGAACGTGCCCGACCGTCGTCCGCCCGCTCCCCGTACCCCGCCCGTCGACATGTAATAATTAGAATATTCGAACGTGTCGAACTCTTTAAATGTTTGCGTATAATATATTTATTCGTTTTCGTTTTAATCGTATTTGACCGATCGCGGATGCCAAAACGCCTTTAATAGCTTGTTGTTTCTTTAAAAAAAATTTTCGGTTCCCAACGGTTTATCGCTTTTTTGAAATGATATTTTCCCGATTCGATTAAAACTGAGATTTCCCAACGTACGCACAGTTGACCCCCCCCCCACTTTGACCGATCGACTCCGGACAAATTGTAAACAATTGTAAATCCATTGTAAATAATTGTAAATTCATTCACGGAATTTGTAAATCACCAGAAACCCCGGAAATCAAAAAACAAAATGAGGGGGGCCAAGTTTAGGTAGCCCCCCCACTTTGAGCTATTGACTCCGGATGAATTGTAAACAATTGTAAATCCATTGTAAATAATTGTAAATTCATTCCCCGAATTTGTAAATCACCAGAAAACTCGGAAATCAAAAAACAAATGAGGGGGCCAAGTTCACGTAGCCTCTCCACTTTGAGCTATCGACTCCGGAAAAATTGTAAACAATTGTAAATCCATTGTAAATAATTGTAAATTCATTCCCCAAATTTGTAAATCACAAGAAAACTACTCGGGAATCAAAAAACAAATGAGGGAGCCAAACAAATTCACCGCTCCCCCACCAATTTAGAAGAAAGACGAAGTTGTGACGTATGTGAAGTACGGCACCCTGGCCATGTGTAATCGACTCTGTGCAAATTCTAAAATTTTGAAACCTTTCAATAACTAATTGTAACCGACATCAGATAATTTGTAACCAAACAGTTTCCGAGAAAACTCGATTTCCATTTCAGGGATCCGACATTTTATTAACATTATTGATACGTTTTAAAAACCAAAAAAACATTTTTTTCTAAATTTCCACCAACTTGTCAATTCCATTAATAAATTTTTTATATAAACTATTAATAAAAATGACCAAAAAAGATAATAATAATAATAATAATAATAATGATTACCACGTCATATACAATTATTTCAAATAATATAAAAAAAAATTGACAAATAACATATTAAATAAAAATGATTAATTAAAAAAACTAATAACATAAGATTATTAATAAAAATAGTAAATTAATAAAAATTATGTTTGGGACTTTGGGTATTAAAAATTAATAAAACTATAATATTTTCCAATAATTAATAAAATTCCCTCATAAAAATGATTTATATAACTGTCTTTTTAGATTCTGAGCATAGCGATGAATGTATTGATTCTACAATGTGTGTGTGGTTTTGTTGTTTTTTTTTTGTCTTTATCACCACGTTTAAGGCAGTAAAAGTGTTCTAAATAGTTTTTAAACGCGCCGGGAAAAACAAAAAAAAAAAATTAGGAAAAAAAAGGAAATTGTTACTTGAAGCCAATTTTTGACAAAATTTATTTTTATTTTTGGCGTAACAGAAGAAATAATGACCGTAAATACATGAAAATTTCACAAAAAGTTTATATAAGCAATTTCTATACACAATAAAATTTCAAATATGTTTCAATATGTTTTGACTTATTTTGAGCTCTTTATAGACATATTATGTAATTTTCTATATTTTTTTTCATTTTTTTTCGTTATTCTCGATAAAAAAACTTGAAAATGTAATACAATGTTCTTCATAACTTTTTGTAAGTGGAAATTAAATAAAAAATTGAGCGGTATGTCTCTAATAGTTTTTTTATAAGCGTTTCAAGATAAAATTTCGACAAAATACGTAAAAATCACGAAAATATACAGTTTTTTTTAATTAGGAAATTCTTAAATAAATTTCTATTTAAATCTAAGATTTGAAAATTCAAAACGAAATTTTCTATAAGTTGTTCTACTTTTCTAAAAAAGAAAAAGTTTTACAGAAACTCAAACTAATTTTTTATGAGCGTTTGAAATCGGACATTGGATATTCAACAGTTTTCTCCGGGAACGATTTTCTTATTTTAATGTAATTTAAAAAAGAATTACCGTAGACATTTGGAAATTTTACCTAATGTTCAAATTATCAATTCCTATACACAAAAAATATAAAAAATATTTTGATAATTGTTGAGCTAATTATAAGTTTAATACATTTTTGGTTTTCTCAAATTTTTTTTTTTATTAAATATCGATAGAAAATTTAATACAAGATTCTTCATAAGTTGTTTAAATATTAAATCAAAAATAATAAAAATACATTGGGTCAATTTTTTTTATAAGCATTTAAACTTCAAATTTTGACCGAAATTCACCATCGAACATTTGCAAATTGTTTTGTAGTTAAAAAGGTATAAAATGTTCAATTTTTATAATTAAGGATTGAAAATGTAAAACAAGGTTTTACGTAAGTAGTTTAGAGTGTAATAAAAAAATCAAAAAGATATATTAAAATTATAACTTTTTATAGACATTTTAAGTTAAAATTTGGTCATCAAAAGAACCAATTGTTTTTTTCGTAGTCACAGCGTTGCCCTTGTACAGTTTCTTAGATTCTTCTAACGATGATTTAATCCGTTCCTCCTCTCTGGCGGCCTCTATGGCCTTTTCCAAAGTAGGGGGATTCCTGGCTTTTATGAAGTTCTTTAAATTTCCTAACCCTTCCATAAAAACTTGAATCACCGGTCGAGTGATAGATCTATTTCCATTGCCTGGGCTATTTCAGGTGAAAGATCTGCGGTTTCCTGTTCCACGATAAGGTTTTGTAGTGCCTCTATTCTCATTGAGTATGATAAAATATCTTCACCACTTCTCTGTTTAGTGGCATACAACTCTAAAAATAAATGTTGGGTGGTCCCCAGAGGGTTCTAAACTCATCTTAAGGGTTTCCACAAGTTGGTGGAAATTTAGAAAAAAATGTTTTTTTGGTTTTTAAAACGTATCAATAATGTTAATAAAATGTCGGATCCCTGAAATGGAAATCGAGTTTTCTCGGAAACTGTTTGGTTACAAATTATCTGATGTCGGTTACAATTAGTTATTGAAAGGTTTCAAAATTTTAGAATTTGCACAGAGTCGATTACACATGGCCAGAGTGCCGTATTTCACGTACGTCATAACTTCGTCTTCCTTCTAAATTGGTGGGGGGAGCGGTGAATTTGGCTCCCTCGTTTTGTTTTTTGATTTCCGAGTTTTCTTGTGATTTACAAATTTGGGGAATGAATTTACAATTATTTACAATGGATTTACAATTGTTTACAATTTTTCCGGAGTCGATAGCTCAAAGTGGGGGGGCTACCTGAACTTGGCCCCCCTCATTTTGTTTTTTGATTTCCGGGGTTTCTGGTGATTTACAAATTCCGTGAATGAATTTACAATTATTTACAATGTATTTACAAATGTTTACAATTTGTCTGGAGTCGATCGGTCAAAGTGAGGGGGCCAACTTCACGTACGTGATTTCCCATTGTCTTTTCCGGAAAACCATGTGGTAAACAGAAAATTATAATATTATAATATTTAGGTCAATTGTTATTGGTGTTATAAAAAGGTGTGTCGATCACGAGCAGGCGGTTATATTAGGACAATATTATTATGATACTCTCCACGACAGCGTTGAATCGCGTTTAGAGCTTAAACGTGTACGCGCCCATTATATATATATATGTGTGTGTGTGTGTGTGTGTGTGTGTGTGTGTGTGTGTGTGTGTGTGTGTGTGTGTGTGTGTGTGTGTGTGTGTGTGTGTGTGTGCGTGTGTGTGCGTGTGCGTGTGTGTGTGTGTGTGTGTGTGTGTGTGTGTGTGTGTGTGTGTGTGTGTGTGTGTGTGTGTGTGTGTGTGTGTGTTTTTATTCGTTCGTTTCTATATATTAGGTCTGTTTAAGACTGCAGTGGTCTATTTTCGTTCTCGATTCGTATACACCTACCCGCCGGCCCGCGGCCGCCGCGCCCGGTTTGACAGCACAAAAATACATTTCGTTTAATCGCGTATACAATTATACGGCGTCGATAAAAACGCCGTTTAACCGTGACACAACGTTAACCGCATTATCTAAATCGTCCAAGTTTATTACACGTGTATATACTATATATAATACTTATGTATATGTATATAAGCGAGCTTCAGTCCGAATATAAGTTGAAGCGCAGACGCGCGTACCTTTATAATGTTCTCAAAAGAAACTCGAACGGATCTCATCGACCGACTCTTGTCGGCGACGGGCGCTCGGAAATCGGATCAGTGTTGGCGGGAACGAGTTTGTGTCTTTTCCCTTTCTTTTTCCGGTCGTTGCCAAAGTTAAATCTGTGCCTCGTGATTGTGGTGGATCGATGTCGTATCGTTTATATAACAATACGAAGGAAGAATTAGGCAATTCCATGGGAAGTTACCAAGAGGGAATTTCCACCGTTAATGTTCGCGGAAATGACCCGCGAGAGTATCGGAAAATACACTGTAGTTAATAATTATTATCATTTAATATATTATCTTATTGATTTTTATTTTATCCGACGATGTGCTTCGATAAGATATTCAAATTTTCTATCAAAACATAAATTTATATATCTTAGAAGAGAACATATTTTTTTTTTTGAAAACGTACAATCTTTATTTATATGAACACAACAAGTAAAAGTGATAACCGTACATATACATATAAAAAAAACACGGGAATCAGGTGATAGGGGATGTCATCCAGCGATGGTACGCTTCGATTATTGATTTATTATCAATATTAATATAATAGTTCACGACACCAACGCCTCTTGAGGCTGAGTGGTGGGCTGTTAGAAAAAGTATGTGATGGGAGGCTAAAGGTTAGGGTGGTATTGGAGCTTAGAGTGAAACCTATTGTAATGTATGTTGATGAGTCGATCGACTGATATAATTTTTAAGTATTTTTGGAAAGTTTCGTTGTTAACGTACCGAGGGGCCGAGGCTATTAGTCGAAGAGTGATGGACTGAAAGACGTCTTGAATGGTGCACGTTTGAGAAGGTTTGGCTCATCCCCAAATTTGCGTACCGTACGCCGAAGAGAAAATTAAAATTAAATCTAATTTTGTTTTAATAGTGATGATTACCGCTACTGAAATGCATAACATTAACAACATGAATTTTCCCAAACTTGATACCATTATGTACGAACATGTTCTTTACCAACTTGTTATCAAAACTTGTTTTGTAATCTTAGTGATTTTTAAATGTTATAACACAATAGTGGACACTGTGAAACCGATGGTAAAAACTAAAAACTACACCTTACCGCATTGTTTGACAATTATTGGTTAATTTTACGACACGACACAGTGTAGCGTGTGATCCCGGCTCAAGAGTGTGAGACACCAGCTTAATTCAACAATAATAGTTAGACAATAATTAAAACATAATATTGTTATGTTCAAACGATTCACATTTGCTTGATTTACTAGCTAACATTTACCTTAAGAAATTTAGGTGGACAACTGCGTGTCTAGAAGACATCATATAAACTCCTCAATGCACATAATAATATATACATCAAATATAATAATGTATATATATATATTATAATATATACATATTATAATATAGAGTTATAGACTATCGTATCGCCGCTGAATACTTTGTACGCGATCATTACTACGACAGCGGACGGCGTTGTAAAGATTTTATTTATTTTCAACTACCGGATGTGCTTTCGACCGGCTGATATTATGTCATTTTGCGACCAAACGGTTGAATGTTTTGGTCGACTCCAGTGTACCCCGCGGACCTCGGCAAAAGATCTGCACACTGCGCCTTTTTTTTTTATTTGTGATTGCGCGTGTTACGTATAAATATATAAATACAAATCACGAAAACCTCCCAAATATATACGTTATACAGTGTGATCCATTTAACGTAACACACTCATTATTTCAAAAAGTATTAACGTTTTTGGAAATATTTTTGTTACATGGTATCAAGTCGTTACAAACAACATATTTTCAAAAAAAATATTTCTTAACCTTATTATTTTAATATTTTTACTATTTATTATTTTAAGTTTTTTTTAGTTTAGATGAGCAGTGTGGGGTGGTATGTGGGTACCCCGCAAAATGTTGGTCCACTACTCTGCTTATCAAAACTTCAAATACTATTATAACTCTAAAACAACTAGTCCAAACTCAATTTTTATGTATCAAAATACTCAGAAAAATATTCTGATTTGGATTACAAAATTGAAACTTGTAATTCAAAAAAAAAAAAAAACTAAAAAAATAATAAAGTTCAAAAATATTTTTTTTTGAAAAAATATTGTTTTGTAACGACTTGATACCATGTAACAAACATAATATACTGTATGTACAATACATATATACTGTACATATCCACGTAAATACTTTTTGAGATAATGAGTGTCTTACGTTAAATGGATCATCCTGTATATCCCGAATTTGTTATATGCGGTAGGACGACGACGTGGTGCCCACTAACTATTAGAGCTCCCCCTCCCTCACCGGCCGTCAACAAATACACGTATCCTCCCTTTTTTTCGCCCAGCGCATTATCGTTACTTCCGATTTATTCATATGACATTCGATCGACCCAACGTAGCCCACGTCGCGACGATATTGGCGTAAAGGCTGGAAAAAAAGAGAGAAAAGATAAGCTATAATATTTTATATAGTCTCCGCTGGTCGGTTACATATTATTATTATTACTATATAGAAGACGTGTAATGGACGGCCGGAGACCGCCACCGGCGCCGCCGCTTCGAAACTTAACTCGTCAGATATGTATTATTCTTAAGTTTTCGGTCTACCGCTTTGGATCAGCTCCTTTGTATAGAACGTCTGTTTTTATCGATGGACCGGAACGGACCGTGTTTGTGAGCGCGTACAGGCAGATTCAGATTTATTTATTACCAGTTTTGAAGATACTATTTAAATATTGAGTTTTAACTTTTAGTCACAGATAATTATAGTGTGGAAACCGTTTAAAAATCCAATGAAAAAAATGAAGAATTTTCGGGTAGAAATACTAAAACAAAAAACTTTAAATACTTTCAATAACATTATACTAAATTTTGTTTAAACCAAACCGACTGAACTTTATCGACATTTATTTTTGTTAAACGACAGTATATAGTTGTATCGAGAACTTCTCTCGTCAATCAGTCCTATTGATGAATTTCCAAATTACCCATACGTTTTCCTAATTCTAAAGTTCATTCGAGTCACCCACGAAAAACGAAATATCGGATCGTCGAGAAAGGGCACTATAATATTAACGTTTATCGCCCCATAAGAGTATTTCCTTTTATAATTTATATCATAATATAATAAAATATTATAAAATCATATTATTAAATCGATACTCGATAGTGTCTTGCTGATGTACACGTACAAAACTGTTATATTCTGCTCAAGTCTCGATCGGTTTTCGTAGAACGACGGCAGTGGACGGGCAACACATGTTCTCTGTCAATCCGATCGAGTCTGTACGACTTCCGTGTACAAAAACCTTTGACCATTCGGACAAGTCGAGCACGTTTGTCGCTTCTTATTTTGAGTAGAATATAATAGTTTGTTCAACGATGACCTGTAAGGTATTAAAACTATGTATAAACTAAAATAAGGCTTACGCGTAGATTGTATATATGCAGCAGAATTTTATTTTATTCGTCCGTTTGTCGATTTTCTTTTTAATTCGGTGAAATTAAAAATAGTGAATTATATTAAATTTAAAAAATGCGTTTTAAAAATGAGTAAGATTATATTTTGAGAGAGTAATAATAAAAAAAAAATCATGTTTGAGTACGTTTTACAAAAAAATTTTTTACATTACGCATATTTTGTAAGCAGGATACACCTAAGTAACTAACTACTATAAATTACAATTATACGATATTGTTTTACTGTCTCTTCGTGCCAAAAACCGTTTGTCGTCGAGCACAGTATTACGGGATGCTGACGATGAGACGGTGTGGCAAACGAAATCCGTCCGGCTCGAGGTTCAAAAGTGAAGGCGATTTTTAAC
This sequence comes from Neotoxoptera formosana, assembly GCA_022818045.1. Classification (NCBI taxonomy): domain Eukaryota; kingdom Metazoa; phylum Arthropoda; class Insecta; order Hemiptera; family Aphididae; genus Neotoxoptera; species Neotoxoptera formosana. The sequence goes on along the minus strand of CM040632.1, from coordinate 27,812,616 downwards.
CTGACATTTTATTAAAATCGCGGATCGTAGTCGATACGTTACACTGTTTTTAAATAAAAACCATAATATCTTATCGTTTTAAATTGTTTTAGTTTTTTTGTTTTTTTATCAACAGTTTACTTTATAATGCGTACACGCAGTTTGCCAATGGTCCTTTATATAATTTAGTTTACATCCCTCCCTTTTCCTTCCATCACTCTTCCGACTCTTATATTTTTCACTCGCTCCAAATACCAGGTAATTAGTTGAGTTTTTTTTATTGCTTTTAGTGCATGTGTACCTATTGTATTACTGTTGTTTACGTCGTATACTATTTCGTTGCATCGATTGTCAACTATGTACGAAAATTCAAAAAAATTCCAATTTAAGACAAATACATTTTGATTAGGGCGAAAATATAGGTTATTAATTATTATTACATTAACCGCGATGAGATTGAAAACTATCACTGTGAAAATAATAATATTCTGACTAAAAATCGAACAGCGATTTACGCAGTATTTTAAAAATTCCCGTCAATAAATGTCGTCGATGACTGATTTAGATAGAATATTATACTTTTGAGTTTCTATTGTTCTTTTTGGAAATAACGGGCTACACAGCGATATTATATTATTTAAATATCCCAGATTTTTTTCCCGACGATTTAATGTATAATATATATATCACAAAATTGCTTTTTTACTTTGGTAAATATCGCACACAGCGTCATTTCGTTTCTTCGACGACGACGAATTACGCTAGTGCTCACTTTGGTGCTCGAGTGAATATACATTATATTAATATCGGGACGTGTATGTCTTAATGGCGTGGCATGGGCGACGAGAAAAACCACTTCCGTCATGGTATAAAAATGTATAATATTTTCAACGACAAAGCGGTGGTAAACACACCTAAAATAAAGGAAAACCGACGACATTTTCGGCAACCTTAATAATACCGGGCGTGGATATCTACTCGAAAAAAGCATGATATTACAATATTATCGACATAGTGCGTTTACGAACAAAATATGTATAATAGTATACGTAGTTTGTGTAGTCGGCGGTGGTACCCTGTAGTTCGACTGGGCGGTTCAAATGACCTGAAATTATATTATTATACAAACGGCGTGGACGGATTATATGATAACTATATCGGATATAAATCCGATTTAATTCTCCAAATAGGTGCCTTATTATTATATTATGTCTTGTATAAAGCACTAATTTTCTCACAACACACCTATTATTTTGAAGGCCCATTTGAATAGTTCGCAAGCAGAGAGCTTTAAAGACCACTTAAACTAGCTAGTAGGTGAGTCGGACACCACCGCTGTTTAAAGCGTGTGCGGAAAATTAAGTATAAATATGTTTGAATATTAATAGAAACGAATGCATTGTGCTAGAAGTATACAGAATTATATAAAGAATGATTCGACATTTATGTTACGGTCACTTTATTGATTTAAAATAGAGAGTAGTTTGTGATACGAAAGTTTTTTTGATTTAGAAATATCTAAAATACTTTGTATATTATAATATAATTGCTTACAATTACTTAGAGGGGTTTTAGGCGGTCAACTTTAGACGTTTCTTTAAGAACTTTAAATATTTCTCAAGCTCGCGGAGTTTTGCATAAATTAATGTTGTTCAAGCACTTCTAAAATTTACTTGAAAAAATGTCTTCATATTGTGCTTGCAAAAAAAGTATAGGTTCCCATTTGAGTTTCTAAAGTTGACCATGTAAAACTGACATAATATATTTAAAAATTATAAAAATATGTAAAAATCATAATATAATAATATTTTTCTAAATCACAAAGAACATTTGCAATATAAGTTTTTCTATATTTTGAATATTTATGTGATAAAATGGCTGTGACATGCATTTTGAATCACTCTGTATATACTGCATCACATTGGTACATATTATTATAATAAAACGTATCAAGAGTTATGAAAATGTTAGCCTCTTGTTTGACTTTATGCAAATAAATAATAATCGTAATTAAAAAATTAAAAGGGGACAAAAAGTGCAGTATTAAAACGATCGAATTTGACAAAAGATAACGAGCTTCGTTTCTTTAAGTTATAATGCTCGAATTCTTCGACGAACTGTCAACTGTCTGACTGAAGAACCGTCATATCTTATTTTTATAATGGTCGCAGGTATTTTAGCGAAACGAATGGAATTTATTTATCGTCTATATATAGCGACGAACGATGGCAGAAATACGCTCGGCATCGACGGAGTGACGGACTAACTTATTCTTTATATTATATTAATATAAACACGTATACTAGCAATTTAATTTGATTCCGAGAAATATAAATATGCAATACAAATTCTATAAAAAAAATACATATTTCGTTCGATTTTCCATATGACTAGAAATTCTCGCAATTCATCGGCAGATCCCCCGACTGAAATTTATATTCTACGTATATTATTATACAGCGTCATTTCTGTGACATACATTTGCATTTAATATTGAAATTGAATATTTCTATCAAAAACGTCGAGAAAAAGTTTGATTGAATAATTTCACACGTATAACGAGGAGTATTCTAAAACACTAATAATAACTATCTGAAGGTGTTTAAAAGTCAAATATTATATTATACTATTTATACTAGACGTCTGTTATCACTAAGTATAACGTCGAAATGCATATTATTTCAAATTATTAATATCATTACAATAATATATATTATATTATTGGCGCACGTCAATAAAACTCACTTGATCACGATTGGAAACGAATATAAATAAATTGTTTTAACGTTTCTCCATAATGCTCACTCAGGGGAGCTGGTACAATATACATCAGTGTGATTACATTTGAATATTGTTCGTTACAAGACGACGTGCATGAGGTTTGTTATGAGAATATAATATTGTGAGGAGCAAATATTTTTATCATTATATTATGTTCACATAATAATAATATATTGACAGATATGATGTGACAAAAATAAATATTCTAAAAATGTCAGTTAAAGCGCATTTTACCGATTGTATGTCATTGTTCGTGGCTTCACCTGTATGTCTTCATAATATTTAAATACGGAATAATATTTCGACTAATTTTTAAGTCGAACATTTAAAATCGTATACCAATAACACTATAGTGATGGGCAAAATGTATCAATATTTTTAAAATATCGATATTCTTAACCAATATATTATCAATATAAGCCGCCATTAATATTATTGTAGCATCAACTGATATCATCGTTCCGATACGATAAAAAAAAGTATAAAATATATAACTAATATATATGCCTAATACTTTATTTTATTTTATAAAACCTAATTAAAATTATTATTTGTATTTTATATTAAACCATCAAACCATTTATTCATTAATGTGATATTATGTCTGTAATTGTCCAAAGAGTTCATACAAAAATATTGCACTATAAAGTTTAAATTATGATGGACAATGGACATAACAATAATAGTAAATTTATCGATATATTAATAAAATATCATCATATCGATACATATAGTATCGATATTTTCAAAAATTTGCATATCACTAAATAACACTGTCTCGACTAATATACAAACAATAAAACTCAACTTTTAAAAATGTAACCTGCAATTTTCAGGGAAGGGGGCGTGGCCCAAGGACTTTATTTTATTTTTATTTTATTTTAAATAAGTAATATACAATTCGTACCAGATGACACAATAAGCATATTATAGGCTCAGAGTAAGTATGCCATGATAAAATTGAAGAAAGAAGCCACCCATTGGTGACACTTATAAAAGGAGAGTTTACGTGTTAGTTAGTTATGTTAGTTAATTAAAAGATCTCGGCACAGCTTACGCTTTACCGAGGTCTTTATAACTATTTAAAACGGACTCTATAGTTAATATTATTTCAGTTGCCATATTTAGGAACCAAAATAGGTAAGATATACCTGTTCAATAAATCTATACGTTTTCAATACGTTTGAATATCTGCAACAGGCAGTCAAATATTTCCATCGTCGTTCTGCGGATATTTATTTATGCTATATAACATATTTTTTCACATATTATTATATTTATGTAAAATTTCTATGCTCGTAAGCCGCTAAACTTTTATATAATGATGTAGTTCTATAGGTTTTGAATAAATTGAAAAAATACACGTTTTGCGAAGCCCTCATAACTATTTCAATTTATTTATACAAACAAAATCGATTAAGTTCCACGTGAATGTATATTAAAACACCGCACTCGAGATAAGCAAAAATATCAATAATAAAAAAATGAGTACTCGTTCGAAAACGTTCTTTTCAATACGAAAACTTAAACGGTTTATTTTATACGTTTTGAGTTTCTTTTCATTTCATTAAATAAATAAGTACCCGTGTAAAACGAGTTAAGCACATTATGTATGCGTATAACGTAGTTGTTGTAAGTAAACGTGAAAGACGCCTCTGACGGTTAGGTACAGCAGACTACGCGATACCTGCGCCCCGATTTCGCACCGTCGAAATTTCGATACGAGATTTATTGTTCGTTACGGTTATATATAATATTTCGTTTTACACTTTCAGGTGTTATTGGAATTATTATAATCTGAATTATTCGAACTGAAATATGATAACACCCAAAATCGTGTGTATATTATAATAATATTATTTTCACCTATAAATACAACGCTCGTCCTTCTATTCGAATAAAAATTATTTCGGTGCATCGCATCTCAACGGTGATAAATAATAATAAAAAGTCGGAGCAGGCGCTTTGTGCCGAAGATTTCGGAGTAACACTGGGCACCGGTAAATTATATTATTTACGATGTTTTATGATAATATTTTCGCGTTTATCGAGTTCTGGCACTGTATTAAGCCAGGCACAAGAACCACGCACGTTTTCAAATATTTCGACTTTCGACTTTTTCTACATTTTTCAATAGGCACATAATATTATTAATAAAAAACGACCGACGGGAGTACGTATATTGCGATACGTAATTTCGTTTGTCGATCACTCAAACATTCAAACATAAATAAGTATTCTTAAGGCTTGTACGGTGAGAATGATTTAAATTTTTTTTCGATAAATTCTCGTTTAGTGTATTGACTTGCATTTAGGAATAGACACGAAAGAGTATATAACAATCACCGCCCATCACACAATTTCGTAACTAATAAGAACACGTGACTGGCGGACATATTTTATTATTCTGTGGGAAAACAATAAATTGCCGTGATTGCGAATCGACGAATTGCGGGAGGTGTACGTCTCGTAACCAAAATCGTTCAAAAAAATACACGTTTTCCATCGTATTTGGCCGTGACGACGGCACCACCCCGAACTGCTGCTGCAGCGGTTAACGCCAAACTAAACCATAATAATATCTTAAAATCGTGATATTACTATTATATTATATTTATAAAAAGAAATGCAAGCAAACACTAATACCATCCGTTGTGATCCTATCGGCCCGACACTGCAGCAGGCGCTTTATACGGTGGAAACGACGATATGGTGCCTAGGAGTTCTTCCCTGTGTCCCCTCTCACTCGTCGTCGTCACTCGCACTTCAACTTCTATATAATTCACTACTATAAGAGTAATGGCATATTATTATCGCCGCGGCTCTGTCAATATATTATATTGTTATCGTCGCGAGCGTCAACCGAGCACCAACACGATTGGCGGCGGTGATGACCTACTCGAAAATCTTTCACAGAATTTTAGAGTTTCGAGGACACAATAAATTAAACAGAGTCGAGTGCCACTAGCTGAAAATAGATATTCGAAACCGCTTAAATAATATATATATATTGCGCGCACACATACGCACATTTGCGTTAGGTATATGTACACGACGATACAATAATAATAATATTATATAGGTCGAGTCGTACTTTGCAGCACGCACGTTCCGGTCCATCAGGCCGCCGATAATGCATTACCCCAAAAAAGTGATAAAATACGCCCGATGTGCGTTCTAGCATTGTGATGTCGACTAAAAGGCCAGCATATTGTATTCATATTATGCGGTTTATATACAGCGACACAATATAATAATATCTCAGGTCAATATATTATACGTCGTAAGTATATATTATTATGTATAAAAGTGCACGCAAAATGCATTCACTTCGAACCGTGCGGTTAAAAAAAAATTATGCATATTTTATTAAAAAATGCTCACTCGTCGTATTTATTTCGGTAGCTCTGAGCACGTTTTGAAGAGTGCAGTTTTTCGGAGATTTTTTTGGGGGGGTGGATTAGCAGAGGAATCGACGAATACAGAGGCGTAGATATAGTAATTGTCGTCCTAAATCAAAAGTCAAAAAATAATAAACGGAATAACAGTTTTATTTTCTGGTAGTCCAAAACAAATATCAAACAACACTGACCCATCGTATAGTAGCCCAACGATACGCCGACGTCGTTTTTATTTCGTTATCGGCGAGCACATAACGCTGCTATATAGGATAATACACGCACCAAACCCACGAGCAAGATACGATAAGGCATTAAACGTCACGAAATATCTCGAGTCGGCAGTGACCGGTTAAATAATATATGATATCCGAGGAGAGTCTAACGGGACTCTATAGATATCATAATAACCGTAGCACAGGGGTAGATCGTGAGATCGTAAATTAATGAGTAACTTCAATTCCTATAGTAGTCAGCGATGTATTGTATTATTAAATAAATAGTCGCAAACAGTGCGTATACTTACTACAACCGGTGTTGTGCGTTATCTAGATAAAAATGTTTATCTAGATAAATAAAACAGTTATCTAAACAGATAACTGGTTAATTAATTTCACTTGATTTTTTTTATTATTATTATTTTTTTTACAATAAATTGTGTCTATAACTAACTAAACAACAAAATAAAGCATCCGGATGATTTAAAATGTTCAATATAATGTTAAACATTCTTTTATTTTTTTAAATTTATCGATCTAATACAATAAATTATCTAAAATACATTTTTATAAGTATGTGTAAATAATATAATAGTTTAATTGATTAAGTTTTTAAAAACCTAAAAACTAGGTATATAAATTTCTATTTTTCTATCTATATGAAAAAAAAATTATCTTATATTTTGTCTAGATAATTAATTTTTTTATTTTATTTGTTGTCTTATCTACATTATAATGTTTAAGTGATTTGTGCACGACACTGTTTACAACTAGGCTTGTCTCGTAGCCAGACGGAGTTCACTCGACCAATATCCCTAGAGAACTGCCCAGTGTATTACAAATCAAGACTGACACTATCATTTATTATGACTATCTGCGTTGTCATCAGCATTATTACATAATATTTATACCTAAGCACACACACACACACACACACACACACACTATATATATATATAATGTTACACAGGTATTTAAAATCTTTCATTTGCAGTTAAAAATTAAAAATTCGGAATTCGATGAATAATTAGTATTATGAACACACTGATCAATCGGGAAGAGGGATCCACCGCTGCCGCCGTTTCGTGAATATCACCGTGCAGGATAATATCGTACCTCTTGCTTGTACCTGCCTACCGTATTATTATAATAATATTCTACACACGTGAGACTGGTAAATATTAGTCTTTCGTAGCAGCGACGTACCTGCAACGTATAATACTGTTTAGATATTATTGTATACGTGTCATCGGATTTCGGTGTTTCGAGATCAGCTCATTAAACGGGAAAACACTCGTGTATCGTATCGAATCAGCGGGCTATACCTACATAATAATATAGTCGGGTTGTTTGCGTTTGAAAAAATAAAATAAATACGTTTACCCCGCCGAAGGACAAACGCGTGTTTGTACCACGCGTATACACGATAATTATTATTGTTGTACGGTGCAAATTGATTCGCCAAACATGCGCGCCCCCGTGTTTCCCTTTGATCACGAATTTGGTCATATTTTTTGATTTTTGACATTTTTAAACACATATATTACGTAGGTACTTAAATGTACCATATTAATTTCAAATTATTGTGATTTTTCGGTACTACTGATAAGGAGTGATAACTGTGCGAGCACTGTAGCGGTACAAACTTTTGTTTTTTTTTTTGTAAAGAGACGCCCTTTTCCTTTTATTGTAAATTATTTAACGGATAACTTATTTGTTTGAAAATTGTGATTTCCCTAATTCAAAACTCGAATGTGCGATTTCTCTGCAGCCATTAAAACGTTACTACTAAAGACAATATTTGTTAATAATGGTAAATAAATAAAATAATATAATATGTTATATATATTTCATCATCTAGTATTAATATTATACTATTTTACCATTTTTAAAAAATATAAATATTGATTAATATTAATAACTACAATTTTCAATTCCCACATCTTCCGAAACCATTTTCAAGGATGTACATATTATTATATTATGCTAGGAACGTACAATTAAATAACTAAGTTCGTTTGAATTCTGATTATGAAAGGTATATTATGTTAACATTTTTTAGAAAAATAATTAGCCAAATAATTTACAGAAGAAAAGAGGAGCTCTCATTTGGATAAAAAAACAACAGTTTGTTAACCCACGTGAAATTCCTCAAGTACCTAGTACAAACAAAATTTCAATAATTTGAAAATATTACGGTGTTCAAGTAAATAGTTTGAAAATTCCTAAAATCAGATTTCGAGAAACTGTAATGTCGATAAAGAACAATCCAAAAAAAAAATGTAGTGATGAGCATGCTTGCAGGTGATTCACTCTGTATACAATAGCATTCCACTATCCGTCGGATCGACCGCGAGTGACGGATGAGATTACTCCGTCATCGATGGTGCGGCGGTGGCGGCGGTGTGGCGGGGAAAATGCGGTTCCTACCTACTACAGGAAACGGAATAACGTCACCCGGTCGGCTTTCCTTTTAAATGTCAAAGCGCGTGTCACTGTATAATAATATTGTATACACCTACCTTTGTGGCTTTATGTGGATATATATATACATATTTAACCTATACCTCGTCCGGAATGGTGAAAACGCGCTACGGTTTCGTATTGTGTTGTATAGCAGTTATTAGGTAGGTATAGTTTTTTTTCGCATTTATTTTTCACCATCGCACGCACCTCGCTGCAGCAGATCGGCGGGAGGGAATGAGGAGGCGTCGCAGGGACGATCGTGGAGATAAATCGAAAAACGCAAAAAATACTACACCGCAGTTGTAATGATTCCGTGAAATTACACCTCACCCCACCCCTGACCACCCATTGGAGGGTCGGAGATGGCGTCGTTTTTTTGTTCTATAAACATTTTTCTTTCATCCGATCGTCATCATCGCCATGTCGCCCACGCACCTATTGTAGTAGCTGCAGGCAGTATTCAAAATTGTGATACCGGTATCCAGTATTTGTGTACCACTGATATCTGCAGTATTAGGTATTAAAATATGCACAACTTGATACCATGCAATAAAAATATTATCAAATACTTTTTGAAATATTGAGTGACGTATAAATGTACGTTTAAACAAGCGGCGCGTGTGGATTTCGGCCGTCGGAATTAGTGTGTACATGACGTTATAGTTTTTAATTTTTTTTTCCCAATGTTCAACTGTTATAAATTAAAACGGCGCCTGAACGGGGTCGTTTGTAACCTCACGACGACGATTCGTCGTACTTCTTCGCATCTACATATTATTATTATTATTATTATTATTATTATCATCATCAATATATTATACTTTTTAGACATGAACCCGGTACCGGTCGGCATGCGGGATACCCTTACAATATATTATTATCATTCGAATCGATATCGTATACATTTGTGTTATTATTTTATAGGTTAAATGATTAAAACCCAAAATCGTCGTTACGTATTTTTTTTCTAAACGGACAACGCCGTTATCTGCACAATATACATTACATAATATGCGCTTTAAGTATAAATAAATAAAATTGTTTGAATTCAAATCGAATGGAACCGGGGCGAACACGTTAAATTTAAATTTAAAAACCATGAATTATTCAACACGTTTTATAATAATATAATATATATATTACTATATATATATCACATCGAGAACAGCGTTTTGTCTAAATGTCTGCGACCGTTTATGCGGAAACGTATTTTATCATCCAAAATATTAAAATTCATGAATTCACCAAGATTTGTCTGTGATGGTTTCCACGAATCGGTGCAGGTTTAATTTAAGAATCGAAAAAACGGTATAACCTACATCTAAAATAGTCAAATAATATTATTATAATATAGGTAGCTATTATTTTTGGGAAATGTTCGCACTCAGTCGAGAGCTGATCAGAACCAATAGAGACTAATACTATTGATTCTGTTCGAAAATCCGTTTTCGATACACACAATATAATATTATATGTTTACTTAACTAACAAACAACTATTTAGGAGCATAGAAGTTGTATAAAAGTTATCAACAGCCAAAACAATTTACAAATTTGTTTTTTTAATAACAAACTATCTGAATAGAAACTTTAGATTTATAATTATTACACATCGATACTCGGGTTTAATTAGTATCTATTTGCGTGATTATATAAATAAGAGATAATCAAAAAAAAATTATTTCTTTACATAAGTCATAACTATATACATTAATAACAAATAAACAATGATGATATTATTATGATAGACGATGATACTACAATTTTTAATACCTACCATGAAATTGTATTATTTTGGTATTAATATCACATCCTTAATACACACATCCTCTTTTGTTTAATTAAAATTTGTTTTCTGGAAAACTTACACTATTTCAAAACAATTACAAAGTACCTACTAGCTGAGTGAAAAAAATAATATATTCTCAAACGAAATGTTCAAACGTTTTTTTTTCATAAAGTTTTGCTTAGAACAAATCTAAATTACAAGAAATAACACAGAACAACTTTATTAGTTTTTAGAGTTTACAATGTTATTAAAACTAATTCATCAAAACAGCGGAAAGTAAGTAACCACTCCTGAACAGTATGTGTCGATTGTACCTCGTAAATGAGAAAGTCGCTGTTATATTAATATATTATTATAAAATGTTGAATATGAATTTAAAAAAATTAAAAAGAACAGTTACATTTAAAAAAATATTCAACCCAAAGCGATTTATAGCGAAAGTGATGTTTTTGGATCAACGACATTCGATATTATTAAATGTTTGCCTGCAATTAATATTTGACTTCTATTATATTTTGATTTTAAGCATATATATACTGCAGTTAAAAAGGTTCGTATCTATTATTGATGTTTTACTTCTTGTATCAAGTATTATTTACATTTACTTCAAATCATATCGAAAGATTTAAGACCAGTGATATGCTATAAAAAATAAACGAATCGTATTCGTAGAATAGATGGCCTCGAATGACCCGATAGTAGTAATAATAATTATGAATAAAGTGGTTTGTGTGAAAAAATGTGTTTTTTTTTATTATATTTCATATATATTTAAATAATATATTGTTATAGATCCGTAATTAAAATTAATTATTACGTCGAAATAATATTTTATATTATTATATTATATTGGTAATAATTATGGAGGAAAAATTTCATTCGATATCGATACGAACCGATATAGCACGGTTTGGGAACCTGTTTTGTTCGTACTTTAAGAAAAAAGTTTAAAAAAAAAATAAAACAAAAGTTGACTCAAATCGGCGTGGTCCGTTCGTTTTAATTTAATTGGTAAAGACAATATTATATTCAACTGGAGCTGATTGCGACGTTTCCATCGGCAGGACGCGTGAGGAGGTCGTCCCGCACGGCCGTCGCGAGAGTTACATTTTTGACAGAGGCTAATTAATTATTTGGACCATGCTAACCGGAGTAATTTCATTAGCGTCTTGTCAGGTAGACGTTTTTGTGATTCGGCCACGTTTTCGCCAGTGCAAACAGAAAACGGTTGTCAAAAGTGTAATTATATTAATTATTGTAGACCGCGTGCTGCAAACCTTACACGTTTTCCGGAATTTCATAAGAATTATTTTTAGTTGAAACCGTATTGTTGATGGGCAATCGGCAATCGGCAATAATAATAATATATTATACGGAATTAAAGTTTTCGGCGTTTTGTTTTCTTATATACAGTGAGTGTCCTTATGTATATGAAGCGGCACAAAATATTAGAATATTATAATACGTACACGACGTCATTTTAAAAGCCATTTTTTAAATTAAAATAACTACCCTCGGTCTCGAAATGCCAACTTTACAAACTAATGAATAATAATTGTCGTTATTATTATTAACGATTATTATAAGGGCTTGGGGACGTAGGAAATTAAGGCGTGTTTTAATTCCAACGTACCAATTGACTCGGTAATCGGAATAAGAATATTCTAAAAACATTGATTTAAAATAATTGTTGTCAAGTCTACTCTGGATCGACTTAACGACATTTTCGATTATACCTCCTCCTCAAATACTAAACAATTCATACTAAAAACAGAGTATATATTTGATTACTCTGTCTTTTGAAACATTTCATTTTTTGGAAATGTTAAAATCAAAACATCGACATTGTGAGAAAATTGTTATCGAGTCGTCTTGACGATGATGTCAAATCTGCTTTCAGAATATTCAAGTCGCATTATTAGATCGATAGGCACGTTGTAATAAAAACACATAATATGAAAATGTCTATTATGTTTTGATTGTGTTGGACAATGACAGAAAATCACTGCTTCTATTCGCCTCAATATAAATATTTTACTTCTATAATACTGCTTTCGGTAGTTGTTTGCAAAAACAAAAACGTCTACCAAACACTGTGTTTGCTACTCCGTTCACAATAAAGAAGATAAATAGAAATACGTTTTCATCCCGATATCGATTTTCAGTGTTGGTAGGTAGTTTTAAAGAGTTATTCGTCACAATAATAAGCAACGACAATTGTACTTTTATATTTTACCTTTCATAATATTGTATCTCGTAGCCTCGTGTGACGTACAGTCAGCTATAGCGGATAAAAATACTTTTTAAAAGTATTTCAAACAGATTTTTAAATTCACTTATAAAAACAATTTAATTATTAATTGAAATAAAATATTATGTTCTAATAACTAATAAGTACTGAAATGCGAATACAAACACATTCAGAAAGTATAATATATACAATACCTAAATTGTATTCTTAATTATCGGTCCTATGTTAGTTTCTATATCTTAATAGGTAATTTTAGTTAAAAAACAATGTGTTTTGTACGTTTTAAATAAATCGTTAAGGTAATTAGGTACCTTAACGATTATTCTTGTATTCGGCACGCTCCATGTACAATTTACAGTTACTCCCCTAAATTAATTTATTATGTATTAAAACAATAATTTGTTTTTATTTACTTATGGCTATGGTTTTTGACACAAAAACGATAAATAAAATCTGTTAAAAAAAACCAGCAAACGTCAACAATACTACATCAATGAAAATACTTAGTCAGTTATAATCAAATATACGTCTTATTTAACATAATAAAATGTAATAAAAAAATACAAAATCCTTGGTGGGTGTGACTTCGCTTAATGTTCTACTTCCTCTATTATCATGTATTGTACAAGTGCATATTATGACATTATCAGCATGGTGTAGGGACAGTGTTGTGCGTTATATAGATAATTTTATCTAGATAAAAATGTTTAACTTTTAATCTTATCTAGATAAAATAAATTCACACTATCTCCCTATCTTATCTAGTTAAATAAAAGGTTTACCTAATTATCTATTGATAATTAGATAAATGTTTTATTTAGTTCACTTGATTTTTATATGATTATGATTTTTTTAGAATAAATTTTGTCTATAATTAACTAAACAATAAAATGAAGCGTCCAGATAATTTAAACTTTTCAATATATTAACATGTATTCAAATTCATTAGTTTAATCTTTAATATATTTTTATATAATATAATAAATTATCTAAACTATACGTTTATAAGTATGTGTAAATAATATAATTTAATTATAATAATTAATAATGTTTTTAAAAACCAAAAATTAGGTGTATAATTTTGTTTTTTAACTAGAAAATAAGAAATTATCTTATCTGTATCTAGATATTTTTAAAAATCTATTAACCTATCTAGATGAATTTTCAACGCATTTTCTGTTATCTTATTTGGATAGTTTTTAAGTTATTTTTGTGCACAACACAGTGTATGGATTAGCTTGTATGTGTATATGCGCATGTTAAAATAACAGAAATAGAAAAATTACTATAAAAATTATTCATACAACTATTTATACTTAAAAATCAAAACTTATTTGTTAATTATTTGACATATTAGTAATTTTATTCATAATTTATATTATATTATCACCATCGTCATTCTCCTGGGATAATTTTGTACTTGCAATAAATCGTCATGGGTTTAATATTCGTCATTATTTTTTTTTGTATTTAATACAAAATATAAAATAAGTATTCGGAATGCATTTAAAATATAATTAGAGTAGGCATTTAAATACGTTACAATTAGTATTAGGAAATTTCACGGGCCCGAAAGGGTTTTTAGTAATGGATTGAACGCACAACTAGAGTATAGATTTTTATTTTTTTATTTTTATTTTTATAAGTTTGCATAGCGGAGAAAAAACATTTGTGTTTACACAAAATGATTGAAAAACTTTTCATTTGATTTAAACTTTGATTAGTTTTTATATTATACTCGTATGCGAGTACAAATATGTATTTTACGTGTGTGAACAAGTCCATTATTTCGTCTCGTACCGTTAAAATTAAAATTCATATTTATTTTATTTTTGTTATCAGTGTAATAGTTGGTCGTGACTTGTATTTATTTCAATTTTTAAAAACTTTATTGATAAAAATAATTATAATTTACTTATTTGTAACGTTTTACTTTGTTTTTTTAAAAAAAGTCTCACTAATAGTACATCCTAGGTCCTTTACACACAAACACACACACACACACACACACATCCAAAGACTGTACAAACAATTGTAATTAAATAGCATAGGGTATAACGCCAGCTTAATATAATAATATAGTCTCTACTAAATAATAACTCGTTTGCGGCATGCCGTGGTTTTGACGTCCAAGTCATGTAAATTAAAATGTTTTCATTTATGTGTTCTATTATGATATTGTGTTAATTTACTCGGAACAATTTGTTTTTTAAGCCAGAATATTATTATGCTCTACCACGAGAATAAAATCGTATAATATAATGCATAATAATAATACAAAATATGTACACGAAATATTTTACTAGCGATTATATTATATTATCATTGGAAGGAAAATAAAAGTGGACATGTCTTATATTATATAACGGTATGTATTATATTAGTCGAAACGTAAAGTCGACTGACATAATATCGACATACGCGACGGAGATAATAGTTCAGTAAATACGAAAGCAGTTCCTACTTAAATAAAAAAAAAGTAAAAGCCGAGATATAACGTAATTTGTGAAAAATCTTGTATAGTAAAATGTATGTGAACTTATATAATATTAGTTCTGTACAAATTACAAACGAGAAGTTATACCAAGTTTCAATAAAAAAAAAAAAAATGAGAATAATTGTAGTTCAGACTTTAATTTGCTACTCCTAACTGAAAGTTGGAATAATTGAGTTACTTGAACAAACTCGGCGTGTATACAAATGCACACCACGACACATAGTCGTAAATGTATTGATTTAATTCGAACATTCGTTGCTTCTGTGAAAATATAAATGTCAAGACTCGGCGTACATAAGACAATCGCATTATAACGATTTTTATTTTTTTGAATCTATTGCGAATACGACACACGATTCAGTTTTTTTTTCAAACGTTTCATTATAGGTAAATACAGGTTTGTTTTTAACGAATACAATAATATTATTATGTCGACCGGCTTGCAGCATTCGATAAAGCAAACTTTCGCAGTATTTCCATTGCGGTTTATTTTTCACCATAATAATATTTCGCTTTTATTATTGTTATTATTTTTATGTCTTTTTCCGCACAATCGGATCTGAAACCAACTATAGAATAGTTGTAGTAGTAAGTATAATATATACATAATAAGTATATTATATACCCCCACACGTATACATAATATATACATATTATTATACGTATTGCTACGCCACACGCGATCGTTTACCTCGTTGTTCTTACAAGGCGAAGAAACAACGGCGAACAATGTTTACTACAAACGAATGGCTAACAATACAACAACTATCGCACGCATATTATATTCTACTCGACTTCTGCTGCGACGACAGAGACGTCGACCAATCTATCTCGACACAACCTTACGAATATTATTGGAGATCGGCAGGACTCGTATAGGTGGAGCTAGATGGGGATAGTTCGTAACTTTTTCGTAAACTTAATACTCAAAGGACTTAGGACATGATTTGAGAACACATATTTTATGTAAACTCGTTACTACAGTTTCTACACTCTACAGACTTTTTAAATACAATATTTATAATAATTATATATTATTCAATAAAATAGTTACCTAGTTATTTTTTCTGCATAGGTTTTTATTTTTATTGTACTGTTTTTGTTTTTGCATTTTGTAATAGTATGTAATACATTTTGGTTTATTTGTTCATGTTTGCATTCAAATATAATTAGCTGCACACACTGTACGCCGGCTGATTTTTATTTGTATTTAATATATATGAATGATATTCATTTAAATTTGTCAGACATATTCCAAACAAAACATGAACATAAGATTATTTCAAACTACGTATGAAGTTGTTAATAATGATTTTCATAAAGTAATGAATCCACGACTAACTTTATCGAGCTCCGGCTCATAGATTTTTTTATTGTGAGCACAAATATAATATTATAAATTATAATAATAATTGTACGTTAGCTGGTATTGTAAGCGTGTAGTTGTACTAAGCTTATCGGTTATTATTATCATTCGTCGTAATAAAACTCGAGCTCTATAGCCCGTGAATAATTATATGGTAAATTGCCAAGAACCGGAACACCGCGGCGTATGTCATGACGTGTGTGTGTGTGTGTGAGGTCAACCCCACTCTTTTGTCCGTCCGAAACCTTTGCAGTCGATGGTCGAGATCTTTAAGGACGACTTGTGGGTGGGTCGTATGTGAAGGGTGTGCGATCGGTTTTTATCATATTATAATAAACACAATTCAAATGGCACGCTTTGCGACACTGCAGTCTCCGAGGGCTCGACTCGTGTTGTAAGTATTTAAAGTTTTCAAAAGCGGAGTAGCTGGCAAGGCTATATCTTGCGGGGTACCTATGTTAGAATATCTGTTTGAATAATGTTCAGTTTTTTCGGAAATGAAATCAAAAACGTATTAGCGTGACACATTTAAAAAACATAAAATAATAGTAAACAAATAAAAATTTTGTTTTAAAATTACATAAAATGGTGTAAAAAAATATATTTTTAAAAACGTTGACGTTTTTTGAAATATTGAGTGAATACACTCAAATGGACCACCTGCATAACGTATATACCACATAACAAATCACCTCATATTACCTCATAACGCCGAGGGGGCGTTTATCAACAGTGGACCGGTCGGGTCCGGTGCGCGTAAAAGAGCCGACGAAATGTCGTGTCAATATATTATTTGCAGCGCGTCCCGGGGGACGACAAAACGGTCTGCAGAGATCGAGAGTGATATAATAATAATAATATTCTCGATCGACGAACACTTTTCACCGAACGCCACTCCACTGCAACTCCGTTTCAAGTGTAATCCGTCCGAAGCCGCGATACTATATTATTATTATTATTATTATTATTATATTATTATATCCATATTATAAACGTTCGTCCGAGGCCAAAGATTATTCGTCAACACCTCACCGTCGTCGTCACAAAGACGATACTACTAAAGGGGTAGCTACTAATGCGCAGAGGGTAGGTAGGTAGGTAGGTAGGCAGGTGACCGTATTAGGTACTTTACCACGTATATTCGTATAATCGTTTATACCTACAAAGTACTTATATAGTTAAATCGAATCGGATCAACGACGACGGTCATATTATTATTATTATTATTATTCATAATATCATAATTATTATTATTTTTACAATCATCATTATTATTAATCATAATATTATAATAATTATTATTTTTACAATCATCATAATTATTATTATAACCATAATTGCGATGGGCACGGTTTCTGTTTTACTTTTCTACCTCTTAAAAACATCATAAATAACACTCTGTTTCGACCAACGTGATTATGACGTTATATTACGGAATTCGATTAAGCGTATAACAGCTATATGCAACGGCCCATAACAACAACAAAAACAATGACTTTTCTTGTGTACGCCACGTCGTCGTATTATCTTCATCTCGGACTAAAGTTATTTAACGAAATACACTGCGTTCAATCGAAACAAATTATAATTAACTTTGTGCTTTCAAAGTATATAATAATATGTTTTAATGCTGAGCGCATATAAAGAGTGTTTGGGAAAACTCTCAAAACACAAAACTTTGTAGTTCTTATGTGAGAATTTCCCGAAAAAAAGTGGGAAAAAAAGGAATCGTCTGATGTATAAGTGTATAACATAATGCATTTCTTCTATAGCAGTTATTACGGTTTCTTCAGCGTAAAAACTAAATAATTATAGACTTTGCGTCTGTGCTTTAAATTAACTCTACGATTTTTTTTATGTGTTTTTAATTTAGAAATACAATATCTATTAGCTTTAGCCGTTTAACGAAATATTATCGAAACGTATATATTATTCGATCGTGCTGATAATATTATAATGTTTCGCATATAAGAAAAAATAAAATATATGTGAATATATAATATGTTGTTTTGTTATCACTATACGCGCGATGCTATAATATATTATTATATCGACGTATCGGTACAGTGAATTAAACGAAAGCGAATATTGATTGTGTCTCGACAGTAATTTGTCTACGCTACACTCGTCCGCGGGTTTCGTATTCGGATCACGTCCCGGGCCGGGAACTTATCATTAGGCAACTACTGTTGCTGCTATATACTGCACCGTCATCAACGATTTATTTTTTCCGTATCCTTTGCCGCTCTCGTCGGCGTGTTTCACATATGGCGTGTATTCGATAGATATTTTTATTCGAAGACCATACATACTAGTGGTTGAGCAGTTTTTGAGATGTTTTGTAAAAAAATGCAAAAAAAAACAAAACGGGTTATACCGAAAATACCGCTACGCGCGCGTCATACATGGAAACCATAACTTCTACTACAGACCACGTCCAACACACCCTCTACAACAGTTTCAACGTCGATATAATGGATACGATACAACGAATAATTAAATAAAATGCTCTTAACCGTGGTGTACACCTATAACAGTTGCGAGCCTTTTTATTGTTCACGTCTACGTTTAAAAACTTAAATTGTATTATGATAAGTACCTACCTAAGATTATGTGATTTACGTGCAAATAATAATCAGTACATTATTAATTTAACGTGACTGTTGGAGACACCGTGTGTGTGTGTGGGGACTGCATGGGAGCGTAGAATCACAATATTTCACACTACCATTTAGTAAAATCGAAGTCGAACGAGTGACTGCTGACAGACTCATTATATCGGAAAAGTGACGTGTGTATACATTCACGATTCATATCAAAAACTCACGTGTACGCAAGAAAATCATGTTTATAAATGGAAAATATAGCGGGAAAAACGACAATCGACCTTTTTTTAGCGACGCTTATTGGACGAACGGGCTACAAAACCTTATACACAAATGTTTTTTTTTTTTGTGATTACATTTTTTTGTCTTTTATTTTACCGGTTACGTACTCGAACAATTTTAGTGCGACACACCACGCACACACGTTGTATTGTATAGATTAAATAACTCGGAGATCGAGGTCGTTTTAATAGTACACAACGTAAACATAACATTATATATTGCTTCGTTGTATACGGAAAAGAGGAATTGCAATAATGAAAACTGAAAAAAAGTCCACTTACGAATGCCGGTGACTTGTGGGGGGGGGGGAGGTTTCAGAGTGAAATTGGACATTAAGCGCTTGTAGGGTCACTCGTATGACACAACAAGTAATATAATGTTCTGGCAGAGCAGTGTGGTCAGTCCACGTTGGAGGGAGAAACAAGAGTCGTTCTGGTCGTGCCGGAAAATGTACTCAGTTAATGCCAATAATAAGAGGAATGCTAATTGAACGTTGTTTGTTTGTCGCACAGATGAACGCTGTACCTACCTTTTTTTCCAACCGAATATTTAATTATTAATTAAAGTATTGTAGTGGATGAAAAAAAAACGTAGACGACCTACTCAATCAAAATCCGATTTTCATCTCCGCGGGACTTTGCAGCGATTATTTTTGTAAAAATTAAATCTACGCAGCGGGTGTTTTGTTTATGCGCATAATAATAAAATGTACAATAACGATTTACGGGAATCGTGAATTTGTCGGCTATTCTATTTATAATTAAATGTATAATTAATATATTTAAAATATTGATATATTAAACCATTAGGTACAGTGAAAAAGAGTTATATTGTGGACTACGAAGAGATAAATATAAATAAAGCAGTCGAAAAAAAATAACAATAACGTTTTATACATTTATTTTGTTAAATAAGACAAGATTTTGACGTATTCCTTGAATTTCCTTGTGCACGTTCATATTATTATGTATCGACAGGAAAACAAGATAATATTATTATTAAGTTACCCAAGTTGGCCATCGATTTAAATAAACGTATAGACGCATGAGTCTAAATTTAATTTAAACTCTCATATATTTTTTGCTGTACATTGCATTTTTAAAAATCTGAGAAGAATAAAACTAATTTTCAAAGGTTTTCATAATAATTTGTATTAAATTATTATTAATATGATAAATTAATCAATTTTGTGTGCACCACGCCACCGATGCCTACTTTGGTCTTTTATTATAAATAGTTATAGCGTAATCTGTTAAGCATACTATATTTACATTTCTCAAATAGTTTTATAATGATTATGGTCGATTAACCAATAATAAACGTAATATCCAATATATACCGGAATTCGAGAGAAAACCGTTTTTTCCATCGGTTACAGTAGTTTTTTATCTCCGTTTTTATGTACCAAGGTAACGATGAAGACCGTCATATTATCGTTAAACGATGGCTACTGTTTAATGCATATGAAAAATTAAAAGTTTGTTTTTCGTTATTAAAACGATTAAATCGTAACAGGTGTCCTACCACGTGCCACATATTATTATAATGTCACACTCGCACACAATGTATAGTACTAAATATCAAAATAAAACCACAAGTCGTTTCATCGTGTACGTTTTTTTTTTGTTTTAAACAACAACTGCGATAGTATTAAATAAAAAAAAAACTTGATTGGTATTACAGAGATAAACGCGGTCAATGCGACTTCAGATAGTGTATTATAAATTGTCATAACATAATAATAGTATGTCGACAGGGTGCAGAGAATGAATACATTTGGAATGAAATAAAATATTTGGAAGAATAAAAAGAATAAAAATATAAAAACAGTTGTTGCGCCAACGGGCCTTATCAAGGGCGTACGTTGGACGCTCGGTTCTCGGGACTTATGTGAAGGAGCAATTAAATAATATTTGAACACTGGTTAATGGTATCGATATGTCACATGTATTATTGAGCGAATAAATAGAAATATAATAATATATGAACGATATTGGAGGGCGGTAATGGGGGGTGGGGGATCACCGCTCTGGTGAGCTACCGATGTCTTGAGCCGAGCTGCTTCCTTCGATGACGAATCCTGAAGGTGATTCGTAGATTGCTGAGCTGCTGACTGCACCGTCAATAATAATGGTGCTTATACGAGTCGAACGAATAACCGCGGAGCTTCAATACGATCTTAGCCGACAACATGTGTTAAGCTAACACACGACCAATCAATACGGTCTGGCCGACGAGCAATGTCGGATACGTAAGTATGATCAAAGATGAAAGAACGGATTCGTAGAGCAACGGCGGATCGCTGGCGTGCGCAGGATGGACGGCGAACGACGACGACGAGCAACGGCGGACCACGAGCGACCTTTAATAACGCGTGTTGAGCACACACGCGATGAGCATATGAACGATGAGCAACGTCGTGGATCAACGACGGTTCGTGAACGACCCACGTCGTTGAGCAACGACGTTTTGCATACGACCATGAGAAAAATGGACGGCGAACGACGTTGTGGAGCAACGGCTGGACAAGAACGACACAAAATGAGCCGGGACGCGCATGCACCGGGCGCATAGCAACGACGGTGGCGGCATCTTCCGCGTCGTTACCCGGACCGGGGTAGCGGTTGCGGCGGCAGGGTCACCAACATTGGCGAAATGACCGGTTGCGGTCATCGTGGAGTGATGAACCCGTATCGCGGCACATTTCGGTGACAGAAAGCGCGAACAACAGTCGTGAAACTCGTTGGCATAATATACGAGAATGTCTTCAAATGTAAAATGTTAATTCTTAGCGCACCTTTAAAATGTTTCTTTTACTCACATAATAATAATACGCCTAAACCTACCTAATTTTTCTATTATATTATTTTCGAGTTGAGAGAATCATATGTCAACTGCATATAAGCTCATATATAGTATAAGCAGATCGGGTAGTATATATAATATCGTCATGGTGGGGAATAATAATAATAATAATAATATTGCGTTATAGCCGTATCGGTTTTAGCGCTTTTCCACATGTCCATATTATCAACGTTTCTCGACGTTCAGACCTGATACACATGCATCTCCCAATGCAGTCAGATATTTTGAAATACGCTGAAAAACCCGCACCTCATATCGGGCTTGATCGTCGGCCTAAAAACATCTGATATTATATAAAATACCCCGCGTGTACAATTTTATCGACGGCGTGTAGTACGATTGTAGTAATGGTGAATTGTTTGAGACTCCGCGTGTAGGTATATCATAATATTATATTATTATACGGTCGGCAGCGGCGGCGGCGAGCCAGAAAATAATGAATAACGACGTCCGTTTCGATATAATATTATAATAAAATATAATATATATACATAAAAATGTATATATATAAACGCCGCGGCACTACTTACAGGTATTAGTATAGTAGTATACGTCATAGAATATCGGTAGGTACGATGAGAGATTAAGTCGAGTTTGAGCGAGTGGAAATTCTCGACATACCGGGGTGCATACCTCCATCGCAGTAACCACCGGTAAACGACGACGTGAAGTCTACTGAACGCTCGATATCTATTTGGATCCGATTATTTTTCCGGATATCGTTTCCGCACGTTTTATATTATAATGACGATATGTAGGCACGTCGGCAACGTCTATGGGATTTTTCTGCAGAAGGTGTGCATCGGCGACGTTTTCCGTGGTCCGATTTAAAAAAGGCCATTTTGCCATTTTGGAATAACAAAATCTGTGATAATACGATTGACGGTAAATATTGTTTTTGAATAAGATTGTCGCTTATCTGCCGAAAGATTCGGTTTCAGTACACGCGAGATTTTTAGCCGCCGCAGTAGGACATAAGAAGGACGCATTATTCATAGCGTGTCGACGACATATTTTTAGATCGACTCGTGCAATATTATGTCCAAATAATAATAATAATAATATCACAACGATGTCTGAGCTTCCGTTCTTCGCGTGCCTGTACAAACACAATAATATTATATTATGACGTATGTTATATACTGTGTGCATTGTTTGCTGTACTTACACGTCGTCGGTGGCCAAGTTTTATGTGTATATATATATATGTATTTTTTTTTTATAACGCTTTGTTTGAATACATTTCGTGTGTCGCGCGTTATAAAATGAAATTTCTCCTAGCGGCAGAGTAGTTTTTGAGAGCGTTTGTTGCCGTACAGAAAATAAAACACCGTCCCCGTCGTCTCGTCGCTGGCGACAAACAATACAATGCCTAAGTGTGTGTTTGAGAGCAAATTAACGTGGGATGTGAACCTATTCAATGCGTATACCGTCATCACATCGACCCGTAAATGGAAAATTCACTCATAATTATTACTGTCATAAACGCGTGTTACGCACGTCGTTATAATTGTTTGTAATTTTGAAGAACGCTATTCAAATATTTAGTTTTCATCCAGTGTTGAATTTTAAACTAAATTCAATTTTCTTTATACGTCAGACATTGTTTGAGCAAGCTACAAAACAAGAAAATTCGAGATAAATTTAAATGTACACGTCTGTCTTGTGTAATATACATTAAAATCATAGTTTAACTTTCAATGTAATATAAAAAATAAAAAATTTTGCTATGTAATAAACATAATAATAATATTATAATATGCATATTATGATTTGTAATATTTTTATTTGCCTCGTGCATGTCATTAGTAATATTATTGTTCAATAATAACAGTTATACCTACCATATCGGCCCACTCCGTAGTAAGGACTGAAACAAGACTATATTTGCATTATATTAAATCACATTTTATAAATTTTAAAATGCTAAAAAATATTATGAATAATTTCACAAACCTATAATATAATATTGATTTTTTAATACAAAAATGAAATTATAAACTATTTTATAATTAGTTATATTATATAATTTTATGATAATTTATAGAAAAATAGTAAAGCGGAATAATTTAATGATAATACATTATTCTGGCATTCCTTCGTATCTATAATTTATTATGATTTCCCTTTTTAAAATTGTATAGTAAAAAATCTATTGAATTCAATTTATAATCAACATTATGAATTTTATTAAATTGCCTATGTTAAACAATTCGAGTAAAATTGTTTGTTGTTCAATGATATGGCTTATTATGATGATTATTATTTTTTAAACTAAAAGTATGTGAATATTTTGTTTATGAAAGTAGGTATGATTATATTCGTTTCAACCATAGATAATATAGACATGGATGGCTTCGCTATTGTGTTCAAGTGTGGTTGGAGGGACTACTCGTTACCGGGTAAAATAATAATATGTAGTTGAGGTTATTGTAATACGAATCCATTGTTAATGCTATATAATATTATCCAAATTGATAAATTAAAATATTGTTAGTTTTTAAGAAAAGATACTATGAAAAAAAAACTCTACTCAAAAAATAATTATTGTCATTGTCAAATAAACAAACTAACAACGTTGACAAATTATGTTGTACAAACATACGTTTTTCATTAATAAGTATTTTATTACTTATCGCTAATACGTTGTTACAAACTGTTCGTTAATAATTTTTAAAAATGTATTCGTATATTAACTCATAAAACCATGTACATCGAGTCAAAGTATTAAATCTATGAAGTATTTTATTAATTTGGTTGGTTTTACCTATGACACTCTACGACACGACTGGATAAAATTAAAACATTCTTGCAGTGAACCACTTATCTCCATGTCAGTCGAATGCACCATTTCACGATTATATTATATTAAAAATGTATTACACGAATATTTAGAACTTATTTATAAAATAAATATTGTTGTCGCCACTGGACAATTATCTTTATCATGAGGACTCTGTTGTGAACCTCCCTGTCTGTAAGTTATATTATTATGTTTACAGAAACATACGATTGAGTTATAGTTGTATTATAGTATAGTAATATAAGCACATCATTGTGAACAGACACGGGATTGAATGGAATTCGCTGTGGTGTGGACAGTTTTGGGTCCGAACGAGTCTCAACCGTGTCTCCCTGCCCATGATATACGAGAGTGTAGTACAACTGTCCAAGCACCACGAAGGACCTCGTCATTTGAGTCTGTTAAAACTATGTTAAAATGATAGGTTTATTTTGATTTGGTCGTTTCAATAAAGTATAGTGATAAGTGATAACCAAAAACCCACGTATTAATAATTTATTCACGGACGATCTGATTTGCGGAAACGTCCAAGACTGGAGTCTATACATTTTTTCGATGTAGCAATAATAACCAAACTATCATTCGTGATTCGTGTTTGTAATTCGTGTGTATTAATTATAATTATTATTATAATGTCATTTTATTGGTAGCCTATTTTTTGTTAAGTTGTAATATTTATATCTTCAACAATTACTGGTTTATTTTTTGAAATCCATACAACAGATAACAATATTTCATAATGAAAATATCGGTCGATTCCTCTTAATGTACATTAAAAATGCAGAATAGTTTAATATTTTAAACCTTTTAATAATTGATTGGTAAGTCATTCAAATAGAAGTAAATAATATGATATTATGAAAATTGTACAATGATTTGTGTGTGCGCGTGTGGTCAAGTGGACTTGAGGACGTCTTTCGGAACTGTAAAAATTATTCAATATTCACTTAGAGGATAGTTTATGCAGTTAGAAAATAAAGTTAAGTTAATATTTTTGAAGTTTGAAAGAATACAATTACTTTTTAAATTATCGATAAAGAAATATTTTTTTTAAAAAAAACTAAAAACCAGAATATTTCTTTAATAGCAGTATCTAAGTTCAATCATTCATTTTTATTGTTTTTAAAAAAAAAAGTCTATTTGAATTTTATATTTTTACTAGCCATCCATATAAGCATTTTATGAACGTGAAATGTTGGTACTAAATATTGATAATGTAATACAAAAGTTATGAATTTATGTACCTACATTATATATAGTTGTCTAATAATTTCCTAAAATGTCCTTAAATTCATAAAATAAAACAATGAAATTCTTCTGTAAGACAAATGCAATTTGTACTTTTAATAGTCATCAATATATAAAAAATAAATTGTCTGAGTGTTAAAAAATGCAATTAACGCTGAGGACTAGATTAACCGAATAACTCATTGTTTGTACGCGTCTTATTCGCTGGTTTTGAAACCATGTTATAACAATAATAAAAATACTATTTCTATGCGAAAAAAAATATATAATTCTATGGCGGCGTTACAGATTAGACGTTTATCAGTGTTCGTAGGTCGCACGTGAACAACGACGAAGGGTCGTCGGCACAGTCAGTGCTCTCTGGTAATTCATTACGATGGTTTTCTTTATTATTATTATTATCCCTCGGCCCTCGCACCGCTGCAAAAGGTCCTTCAATTCCGTTTGTGAAGGGATAGAAGCAACCGCGTCGTTTGTGAAAAAAACGAATATTAAAATTTAAAATCCCTACTAATGGTCTCGTATATATATATATATGTATGTGTATATCAACTACACGTACCGCGTTGCCCTGGAGGAGAAAACTCTCAAACTCCTTTTCGGCAAGTCGGTCGTGACTGTGTAAGTGGGGTGTAAA
This sequence comes from Neotoxoptera formosana, assembly GCA_022818045.1. NCBI lineage: Eukaryota > Metazoa > Arthropoda > Insecta > Hemiptera > Aphididae > Neotoxoptera > Neotoxoptera formosana. The sequence goes on along the minus strand of CM040632.1, from coordinate 27,785,431 downwards.
AAAAAAAAGTTGAAAAAACTGACTCTCGTCCGTCCGTGTGGTGGGAGGGGCGGCGCGATCGAACGTCTCGGAACAAAGGACCGCGTAGACGGCACGATAGACAAAAGCAGCGCCGAGCGGAAACCGCAACATCGGAAGATCACTTTCTCCTGGCGATGATGATACTCGGCACGACAATAAACAATTATTATTCGTGTATATGACAGGGTGATTCGAGCCGAGCGTCCGAGGTTTTTCATTTTAATAATGCGGTTATTGAAAATCGTATTTTTGGAATTTTAAAATACATTAATTATTGACTATATTTTCAAATATTTAAATATTTTTTACTACAAAACGCGAGCGTCTCGTAGAGTAACAAACTTTTGTGGTTTTTAAAAACTAAAACCTACATTAATTATTGGTATAGGTATTGTAAGTTAAAAAAAATGGATGATTTTGTTTTTTAATCACTGAAGCGTTAAAACCAAAACTTTAACGAATACTATTTTCGATTTAAGTTTTGTCTAATATGAACAATAGGTCCATGATAATGGTTTTGAAAGCAATGGGAGGTGTGGTGATTTGAACATTTTAGTAATACTATAATCTATTGGCGTCTATATTTTATACAAATAGTCAAAGTACCAACTACCAAACTACCAATTCGATCCAATATTGCATAATATGTTTAACTCAGTAACTATAGGTACTACTTTAAGTTTTGAATTTGGAACATCAAAGTTTTCAAAAAAAATTATCTACTAAATAATTTTCAGTAAATAATGGGGTTTTTCATTTAAAAAACTGAAGTTTTTATCGCCTCGTGGGATATTCTATTACAGCCGTGAAAATAATCTCAAGAATTTGAAAATATTGTTTTAAGTATATTTATAAAAATTCCAAAATTCAGAGTTCGAATGGATGAATTATTCAATTTTAGAATATATTATAGGGTCGATCACGTTCGGTGAATCACCCTGTAAACGTGCACGGCGGTATTATGTCACGACGCGGATTCACGCTCACCATAGAAACGGTATACTTCAGTAGAGTGTTTGGTGGGAGGGGGTGGAAGAAGTACGGTAATAACTCATCTCGGTCGGTAACGAGATTGATATTATACACACAACCATAATGTTGTATACTTTGTGTGTATAATATAAATTAAATACCATCTGTGAAGGGTGACTTCGGGCGATGTTTATTGACTACCTACCAGGAATCTCTGCCGTTTTGTTGTACGTCTTGTATTGCGAAATCCTGTCAACTGTTATAATTTTTATATATATATATATATATATATATATAGTATAATCGTATCTTTGTGTTGGCGTGTTTAAACTATAAAAGTACTGAAATTCACTCCCGGTAAGAGGGAGAGAGCTGAGAGATACATAAGCGGGAACTTTGGCTTAATTTTTTGCACACAAACTGCAAGTAGAAGTTTTACACGTGTGGGCAGCTTTGCGTAGGCATGTGGGCCGTGTTGTTGGTCGTACAAATAATAATACACTTCGTTGCCGCCGATGCACACACGGTTTTCTGTATTCAACCTGTGATCGAGAACTACGTGTGGGTCGTGAGAGTCAAGAGTATGCCATAAACATCATAATATTAAACAGGACGATTTATTGTGAACCAGAGGATATATCTCGAGAAATAAAATGTGGCTTTATTCATTTTTTTTTTGTGTCGTTTAACGCGTTTAAGCCGCACACTAATAAATTATTAGTAATAATATTACTAATAAATTATTACGTATAAATATAAGTTATAATATTTTATTACTTTTCTACGATTATCAGTAAAGTTATTATTTAGTTTTAAAAATTACAAAAATTCCTTGTATTTTCGACTTGAATAAAACATATTATACTATTATTATCTCGCCTGATGAAAAAATAATTCCATATTCGTAATGTATAATATTATTATTATAATACTCTTGTGGGCGCTTTGTAGCGTTAAAGTCGTGTTCGACTACGATGATGTTCACCAATATGGCAATATCATACGAGACGCGGTGGGTACACTCTCGACCTTCGCTCTCTGCTCCACTACTGTTCGCTCACCTCCATAAACGACCGATAAAACCTAAACTAGAGCCGTCATGGCCCTCCTCCAGAAACAAATATGAAATCTCTCCACGTGACCACCGACCACTGACTGATCAATCGATAAAATTATGTTGTATTATTATAATATTATTATCGTCCAACAAGTACATTACGGGTCTCTTCGGACTAAAAGTCTCTCGTCGTTACGTCCGTCACAGTGTTGGCTGTTGGTGGTCCAGCGGAGGAGGTGGAGGTGGAGGTGGTGGTGATGGGACTTTTGGAGATAAAAAATCCAAATTCTATCTCTATATAAAGTCCGAGTGGTCGTGTGTATTAAAATATTATTGCATCTTTTCCGAATCGAGGCTGTTGGGCCGTCGTTGCCCTCCGTCGGAACCAAACGCGAAATCTCTATACGCGACCACCGACCACCGACTGATCAATCGATATAATATTATGTATTATTATTATAATATATTACTATCGTTCTGATGCAAGTACAATACAAGTGCACGTAACAATACGCGCGTCTTCGGACTAAAAGTTTCTCATCGTTACGTTCGTCGCAGTGTTGCCGTTGGCAGACCGGTCCGGTTTAGGTTTGACTTTTGGAGGTGAACTCCCTAGTCCGTTTCTATAAAGTCCTATAGTGGGTCGCAAGCATCAAAATATTATTGCATCGTTTCCGAATCGATAATAATATAATATCACTACGGCGCTTGAACCGCGTCTGGCCGGTTTATCGGGATAATATTATTAATGTATATATTTACGACGACGCGACACTTATACGTTGTAGTACACGTCCGATACGAAGTTTAGAAAGTTTGCTTCGTCCGCCAAAACCGATACGAACCACAAACGATCATAATGTCCGCCGATTCACTGTGGGTGGAGAGAAATTTTCTGCGACCCTATACCGATAACATAACCGACACGTCTTGTGAGTTGTATTATAGTCGTGTCGCGCTCAGCGTTTGAATGTTGCTTTTTTTTTTGTCCTACGATTTAGATAAAAAATAATCGAAATTTACTGATAGTGACTTTGAAACATATTATACACAAATAATATTATATTCTATACCGTTCTCCTCTCCACCGCGTCATGGTTTTATCAAATGCAAGAGCAGAGATCCAAACTCTTCATCACCCCTTCCAAAAAAAAAAAATCATAAAAATAATCACCGTCAAAACCTGAGAATCATAATAATATTATGATATATAATAATATAATTATATTATTATTATATTCACCTTTTCCGAGGTATTTTATTATTTGCGGGGCGTCACGATTTTTTAGAAAATTTGCGAGACTACATTTTTTAACACGATTACATCGAGCGACTCTTTTTTAATCCACTGCACTATATAAACATTGTTTTTATGGCAAGTTGTAAGTTTTTTGATTTATTAGCCTTACACTTCAACTTATGCCAGCCAAAGCCAACTTGTTATTCCGCGGACGTGTTGTTTACATAGGACTTACTTTCAAAGTCGGTATTTCGTAGCACACTCAAACGAGCCCGTACACATAGTTTCGATGCTTTTGTTCGTGTAGGTACTCTGTATAGTTTATAGAAGATTTACGACACATTCGCTCACTTTTTGCCGCTCACGACAATTAATAACAGACGACGGGTCGTTCGACTCTCTTGAATTGGATATATTATAATATTAATATTATGTACGACGTATTAGATTAGATATCAACAAACAATGCAAACTCGTTATTTTTTTATTTTAATATGCGTTTGAGTTTCAAAATAAATATATTTTTTTAGCAGTGTCTTCGGCTAATAAATGTCAGATAATAAAATATAATATACATATAATAATAATATTATGTAAGTGCGTTGCAGCGGAAATCCGTTTACCGTATATCATATTATGTACTTATAATATAATATTATATAATATAGTAAGTTGTTTGTATATAAGTTAAAAACGAAAATATTTATTTTTCATTTTAAGAAGTTTCGTAATGGATATTTTATTTTTTATAATTGAAGATGTTTTTCAACAGTGCACGGTCGTCGTTAAGGGGCCACCGAGTAAAGTCGTCGTGAATATATATATATATATATATATTATATTATATGTATACGAATACAAAAATAAAATTCATGTATAATTCGGCGTTTTTATTATTTTTTATTTAGTTCCTCCGGAACCAGGCGAGCGACTTTTGCAAAACAAAAAAAAAAATATATAAAATAAAGGTTTTTTTGTACTATATTTGAAATATATATATATACATATTTGAAGCTATATCATTCGATGCTACCCCCCCCCCCCTCCCACATCCCACCAGTCCTTCGGCGGCCTTTGCCGGGGTTTCGCCGCAAGTGTTCGAACAATAGTTTGTACTCGTCGCAAGACAAAAGCCGCGGTCGGCTGTCGGCCGGCGGAAAGAGAAAAATAAAAACGGCATGATTTCGTGTATCGTACGACTATTATAATAACGTGCTGTGGTATAGCCGAATCCCGATACTAATTTAATATACAAACTAAAATAGAATCAAAAACTCAACAGACTCGGATGATTTAAACGGACTGTTATAATCATATTATTATTACATTATCAAAGTTTATAATATTTAAAGAAAAAAGAACAATGATACTAAAAATAAGTCGTTAATGTCAAACAGATAAAACATTCGGCAGTACACTTTTCCAAAGTACATTTCCATGTTTAATATATATCTAGTGTTGAGACCAAATAAGTAAATAATTATCTAGATATAGATAAAAGATTATTGCTCAAAGATTATCTATATTAAGATAAGATAACATGTATTTTTATTATCTCAGATAAGATAAAATACAAAAAAAATGTATCTAGATAAAAAAAAGATGAAAATTTAAATATTTAAAATAATTTCTTTTAACCAACAATTAAATTTATATTTTACTATTGGAAATGAATATAATATCTACCAATGATTAAAATCTTAAGATTAGGAATACAGATTTTTTAAGCATAACATAAGTAATGACTATTTTTAGAGTGGTAATTAATTTTTTCCTGTTATAAGGATGATAGTTTTATATTATAACGTTTGTAGATTATTTTTGTTGATCCTGTTTTTATTATATTTTACATTATTACCAACTGATATTTATAAAATGGACTCCATACACCATAATATTAACTTGAAAAAAATTGACGAAGAAAAACATAGAGTGCCTACTATATACATTTTACACGTGCTTATACAGTAGAAGCCGCTTATTAGGAACACTTTAGGACCCAGCTAGTATAACGTTTCAATTAACCGATTGTTTCTAATACCAAAGCCATCGGTTTTATGTCGTGTAATATAATATAATCACGCGCGACTATTATAACAACGTTCTGCAGTGTTGACTGCGATCGAACTTGTTGTGGACTTGATCCACAAGACTATTGATCGGCGGCCAGACAATAATAAAATGTATTATTATAGATCACAATAATAATCATACGATAATCGTACCTATCGCCGTCGCATACTATAATATCATATTTTAGCATGTTGACTGCCCTACCGATAATTTCACTGATCTTGCCACGAACGCCTTGAGTATCATACATGCACTCAATAGTTTTATGAACCTGGGCTGAGTATCATTTATGAACGTTTTCTCGACAGGGTTGCTCCTCATAGGTGATCGTGTCGTTTGTCCCGAGAAAACATCTACGACAGCTCTTCCCGACCTTTTTGATTTGGCTCACTAATCCCAACCTATATAATTATTATTAGCAGTGAAGCACTAGACTAAGTTTTCTTTATTATAATTAATATTAGGTTTTTATCATATATTATTAGTACCGAAGTATATCGCAGTAATAAATCAAAAGTAAAAAAGTGAAAAAGAGAACATGTTGTGTCTATTCGGGTTAGGAAAACTCGAGTAAAATCAATTTTTGATAATTATTACAAATATTACATATTTTGTTTTGTTTTGTTTGTTGTTATAGGTAAGTTGTATTGATTAAATCAAACTACGAGTCACACGCCTATCGTGGAGGCCTCGAGGCACACCAATGTACACCGGTCGGGAAACGCAGCTGATCTACGACGACGTCACTCTCGCTAAAGACGGGTTTTTGGGAGGATATATTATGTCAAATTTGGTCACTTGCAGACGCTTAAAAAACAGGTCATAACAGAATTTCGGGTTTGTCAATGGTGTGGTGTGGTTGCAGAATATTCAAGTTTCACGATCGTTTTTGACGGTTAAACTGATTTCGTAGTGGACACCACAGTGAGTGGTCACGGACAACTTACTATACTTTACATTATCATACACTCTCTGCTTCAGTATGAAATATGCGATTGGTTTCTGTTGTCACATTTCATAGAACCATGAACCATAAAATAGTCTTAAATTCCTAGGTTCATATTACATATCCCGTATCGACAAGACGCGTATTGAATGCAATGCATAGCGCTTTGTTATTCATAATATAATGTGTTGTTTTTTTATTTTATTACAATATAATACCCAAGTCCTGATAACTAAATCGTTCTACGAGTAAGACTTGTATACTATTTACTATATGAAATATTACTTACTGTAGATAAGGGATTTATTGTAGCAAAAATGAACGTAGGTACAAGTGTAAACTTTTTCTCGAATTTTTGCAGGTTAATATTTATAAAACCAAGACTTGCATTTGAAAAAAAAAATCGTTTTACCTTATTTACCATCTAAACGTTATATTATACATTTTGGGTTTATCGTTGTTCAGAGCTTAAACGTTACACAACTTGTATAACGTACATAAAATATACGAATATTATAACTCAAATAAAATCGATATTATTAAATACCATGAATAGATACTCAATGTATTTCGACTTGCGTTATGTATTGTTTAGTTATTTGTTAATCGTTATGTTTTGTTTTGTAATATTCAATTTTTTTTGTTTGACGTTTTTTGTTTGAACTACGTTTTTAATCAATCGGTTTTTGACATGTTTACTCACAGCGTTATTATACGGTTTGCGATCTCTGTACACAACATATTATGATAATAATATGTTTATCATATTGTCATCGTATGTGACTTTACTAGAGTACTTATCTCGATTAAATTGGGTTTTCGGGTGGCCGATGAATAATAATTAATTTTTTTGAAACAATAGCAATATAACAAACAACAGTACTATAAATTGTCGTATCAACTGCATCGTTATTGTGCATTCATCTCAAAATATGTTATCAGTATAATTCTAAAAGCGATAGAAATCCGATCAGATATAAATCCGTGGTGCAGCACCGAAACGAATCGACGATACCAATTGCATTGACACAATCCAAATACCTATCGATTGTTTGCCTGGCTCATAGTATGCGTATCACATAAAAAATAAACCCTGAAAGCCAACCTTCAAACGTTTGAATTACGACGGTTTTATGTATAGTTATTGATGCATGGCTACGAATTCTCGAAGCGAAAGTCTGTTATATATCTATAGTAAATATACAAAAAAAAAATACAAAATAAAGAATGTTTAATTATTTTTTAATAAATATTTATGTTTGACACGTTATGATAATAATATAATGCTTCACAATCATTAATAATTTTATCAATATCGTCATCATTGACTTGGATGTGAGTATGCGACTGTGAGATAAATATCTGCCCACGTAAATTTTTGGTTTATCGTATCAAACCAAACGTCATAGTATATTGTACGACAAATCCCGAGAAGACATATTATATTATCGAGTGATGCACTATGAGTTTGTAACTACACTACACTATAAGCTATACATATAAAATGATAATTTCAATTATTAAAAACACTTGCAAGTCGGTGCGGGAACCTTTTCACGATATTACAATAGTTATCCGGAAAAGGTGTTTTCTATTCTTTATGATGGATAAGTTTTCCGTAGCTGGGGGGGTTAGAGCACTCGTGTATGAGGTTTTTATCAAAAAACACACGTTTTGTTTGTATAATATCTAGAATAATTATTATATATTAAAAAGTAGGTAAGTACTTTACTGTTCCAGAAGTTGGCTGTCAATATGAAGTGTAGGTATCGGTGAGTTTGCTCGTGTCGGTCGTGTGTCTGTTGGAATGACTACTTTATACATATTATAGTGTGTGTGTTGGTGATAGGCCTTACAACATTATGCGTGTGTGTCAATATTATTGTATCGGTCAGCTGTTGATCGTATATTCGTACATAGTGTAGAATTTATATATTATATAAGCATATATAGGTGTCATGTAACATACTTATAATAATATTGGTACACAATTCTAGCGCCGATAACTTTTATAACAATAATTATTAAAAGCACAAATTTATTTTCGACAGAGTGAAATACGAATATTAATTATTATTATCATTATAACGTCGTATCGTAATAAGCAAAATATATTATAATTCTCTTCAGATAAGGCGGTGATGGCAGTCGAATCTTCGGGGTCAGAATATTAATATTTAGGATTAGGACGTCCGCGTACAACACGCCCGGCCGACCGACCGACCGACCGATCGCTTGTCGCGTGTGCAAATTGACACGGTTGATAATATTATTATTATTACATTATAATAATAACTATATTATATTAGTCGGCAATTCGATTTCGGTCGACGATAAGCGTCGTCACGCGCGCGTTTATATTGGCCACTCGTATAATACTATAGATTGCCGATCGTTCCGTACCAATAATAACCGTTGTATTCGGTCACACACAGTTTCGGAAGATCTCGACTGCTCGCTGTAATGCCGGGGAGATAGTGCGATTTATTATAATATTAAATATTATTATCACGAAATAAACCCATTGTTATAAACCACGACCATGATATCGTTTAAAATAATAATATAAGGGGAAGTAGCAGGTACCCACTGCTATAATAATAGTATATTTATACGACTTGTGATTGTAAGATGCATTTTTGTTCGATCGACATCGTTCGTCGTGTCGTTAATAATTATTATTCTACGCTAGCTAATATTGTTACTTACAGTAACTGTTATAAAACACCTATTGTGTAGGCAGTCTACTATAAATCTTATTGAAATAATTACCATAGAATTAATATATTATTATTATTTATATAAGACGAACAAAATACATAGAGTGCCTACTATATACATTTTATTTAAAAAAAAATAATGCGATTTCGTTAATCAATATTATATATTGCCGTTATTAAAGTCATCGCGTCGTGCAAAGCAGCCATTGCGCTTAAACTGTTTGAGTGAACAAAAGTGCCTCGATGCACATAGACTATAAATTATAAAAATAATATATTACTTTTATTACTACTGTCATGTACTATTACGTCTGGAGGAATCCGGTCGGAAAAATACGTAAAAACTAAAAAAAAAACTAAAACGTCCGTTTTTCCGGTCCGTGTCATTATTATATGATATAGAATTTGGTAGAATTTTTGTTTTATATATGTCATCGTCCCAGAAAATGGTTAAAACTCGTTGTTTATTGGTATAATAATAATAATATTGTGTTCTGTGTTCTGTGTTTAACGTCCATCTGTACTATAGACGTGCAATAATACACGTACACACATATTAGTTCAGGCGAAACAGGATATCACCAAAAGTTTCCCATTATTGTATAAACCTTTGTCAAATGTGGGAGCCGAAGACCTAGTGCCCAATTATTAGTACTTTAGCGAGGATATTATATTTTTGGAGTCTTTTGTGTTTTGTATTTATTTTTTTTTTTAAATTATGTTGAACTACTTAAATAAAACCGTACTGTACGATGCTAATTGAACCATATTCTAATAATAATATTGAATAATAAAATTAAATAATAATATTCAATAATAAATAATATGACGTGTTTTTAGTAAAAATAATTCTGAAACTTTCCAGAAATAAACGATTATTTTAATTTTTTTGTTTTATTAGAAATATTTTCAATAATAATTTATATAATATATAATATTATAATACAATAATAATATTTTATGATGGCATTACTCAACATGAAAATTAATTATGTACACAGTGGGTTAATTAATTTGAAAGTCACGTGACTTTTTAAAATTTTAAAATAAAAACAAATATTTTAAACGTTTTTGTAAAATTGTTTTGTGAATTATGACGAATGGGAAGCTATTATAGTCATATAGGCATATGATATAATATATTGCAATGCAAAACTGCTTAAAATATTTGCACTATATATTATCATGAACTAAGGTTCACTGACTTGCCAATTAATTAAAGTAATGTATATTGATGATATCAAAAATAAAATAATAATAATAACTATAAAAACATAACTAGTAATTTATCTGTGTGAATTTTTTTTTATCAGTGTTTTATAATAATATACATACAGGCATTTATAATAATGTGTATCATTATTGTCATTTGTGACCTTGTGGTGTGAAGAATTTTCTTTTTAGATAATAGGTGGTATTTATTTTATAACAAAACCCGAAATACTGAAAGTCAGAAAATTTTAATGAAGTTGGTATTATAAAGTAGGTACCTAATGTAATAGTAGTATTCGTTATGGAACGATTAATAAAGTCTAAAGACAATCATTGTTCAGGGATGAGGTCTTTGTGAAACGCTAGATAACTTACGTCTCGCATAGGTTATTGGTTATTGTTCTGAGGGAAATTAATTTAAAAGACTGTAAAAATTACTTCTTAACAATTTTTGTTGTATAATTTGAGTTTTGGTATTACGATTTTCAATATTTTATAATTACGATAACATCTTTTAAATCATCACATATTATTTTTTCATATCCATAATAGGCATCGTGTTCAGTAAACTTTGAACATCCTTACTCGTTTATATTAGTTTAACGAGCGCATAAAGTTTAAAAAAAAACCTTCCCGGCATACATATTATGCATAATATACTTGGTAAACTCCACATATGATGTGTAGTGGAATGGTCTTCAAACGGTATGATTGCTTTCAAATTTTTTAATGACATAACTACATAAGCCATTTATAGAATATAATATATTGTAATACTTACTGGTCTTACAGGCGAGAGCAGAGTTAAACGTGTCCCCCGAAAAATTGCAATTAGTATAGGAAAACCGATTCTTTACAAACCGCAAGCACATTATTTTATAATAATATGATAGACATTTTTATTTCTTCTAAACACTGAGCTGGTGCAGGGCGTAATTCGACCTGTAAAATATGAGATTTGATGTCTTTTGGACAAGAGAACACAATAATATAATCGTATAGAGTTGATGTCGACATTTTTCATTTTACCATATACGTATTTTCTACTGCACTGCGTACAAGCGCCCGTAGAATACACGGGCATCAAATTTCTGGTGCGATCTACATATTATTTTTTTATTTACACATTGATGTCGTTTCGAGTTTGACATTTGTGGTGCGAATGCGGGTCGCGGGTGTTATATAGGTATTAAATATTCATAACGAGCATATATCAAGTGTAATAATATCTCTTTTTGTAATACATAATATCCGAATTTCGATTTCGTTTTCGTTTTTTTCCATGGATATTTCACGTGTCGGTTCAAACGAAAAAAATCACTCAAGTCGCACCGGAATTGTCATACATTTTTTAAGATTATTGATATGATAGCGTTTTATAAAATATTATTATATGAGAACTTGAAATCGAACGTCGCTTGCTGACTGCATTGGGTTTGTCGTGAATAATACAATTCGTTATTTTCCAAATGGCATACAAATATGTCCTACAAACGTGCTCAAAATATCTTAATCGTTTTTCACCGTCACTTAAGGATCTATTGTAATTCGCATACATTCTGGGCGATCATCGAATATAGTAATAAACGGAGTAAATCTTGTTGTTTTGAATATTTTCCGAGGCGGTTTTGGTTTTCAACCGGAAAATTATATTGATGTAAACTTTTTTGTTGATTTTTTTCTGCAATTCGACCATTACTAAAAATCTATCTACGTCATAATGGACGTTTATCCACATGTATTTTCTCCTTCTTACTAATGTACAACATATTATATTTAGAATAATTATTTTAACTCTGTTATTTTTTTATGCCAGAGTGAAATGGACTATCATGAATGTAAGGGTTGTACTAGTATAATATACCACGTAAGAGTTTGTAAGATATTAAAAAGTGTTCTTTATATTACTTCAAAATTAAAAAACAAAACTCCTACGTCCTATTCGTACATTTGTATTTGGCAATAAGTCAATTCACTATACTGCTAAAGCTATAGAGTAAAATAGTTATTCTTAGCCTACAATATAGTTCATGTCATTCACTAATAAGGTCAGTATATTATGAGTGTATAACGTCTTCTTAGAAATCATAATTTTCACTTCTCGTTCATAATTACATAAATAGGTTTTGTCTGTTTTAATTTCGTCGCATCTGAACGATAAGGATTTACGTATCGCGTCTCGTGATCGGATTCTATCCACGATCGATCTTCTCTTGTTATATCTTCTATCAAGCCTGTTTAAGCCCTTCGAAGTACCTATGTGTACTGTAAGTCACGCCATGCATAATAATAGGTCCTCGCTTTAAACTAATTACTTAAAAACCTTGTTTTATAACCTACTGTATTGGGCTCTAGAGTCTAGACCAGTATACAGCTATAATATATCGATACATGAGTTAACGGACACTGCAGTCAGTTGGCCTGCTTAGACCGCGGTTGTTCGTTAAAGAGCGGAGAGACGGAGGACGTGCTTGACGTCGGAGGATGCACAGACAGCCGACAGGCCACATGATGGCTGTGCATGTCAGGTTATGCATCTATAATAAAAGTCGTTGTCTGACAGGCCTAGTCTCTGGTTGAAATAAGGTACAACGTGTATAAACTTGCTCAATCAAACACTTATATTATCTTGACAATAATAAGTGTACATCGGTGTCAACGATAAATATTATTATGGTATAATACTATTGTTATACACGTATATCAAAATCGAAAAATCTGTTGAGTCGAAACGACAAGAATAAAACGGGTGATTTGTTTTAACTGTGTGGTAATTACCTATAAGATCAGGGCTGTGAACCAATAGAATTAAAATATGAATTGTGTGGTAAGGCACCAGCGCTAAATCACAACGGAAACAGCGTGGGGCGTGGCCATGCAAGGCTACCGAAACCGCGATAACAGACGACAACAGACGACGTGGGGAACAATCACAGGTGACAATAATAATTATAGACAGTGCCCTGCTGACTGAATTTCAAAATTCCAAATTGGGGGGTCTGCGGTTTTTACGCCCCCCATAATTTGATTTAGGGATAATCACCCAGGTTTTTGTGCACAAACGACCGGACTTCGTGCACATTTGCGCACAAATGATCTGCGCAAACAGAATTTCAAAATTCCAAATCGGGTGGCCGTGGAAATGGACCCAGTACACTTTCGCGGTTGGCACTGCCTGCGCGACGGTATCAACGCAACGGTCAAGGACGTGGCTATAAATACAATCACGGATGGACGATTCAGGGAGAACACTAGCCACTGCACGAAAAAGAACTATTTTGCAATTATTATGACGGGCACAAAGAAACGACATCAACAATATTACTGGTTACGACGGCTAAGGAGCAGCTTAAATACACATTTTAACATTAAAATATATGAAAACCTACGACATAATAATGGTATAGGTGCTGTTGATTCGATTTTTTAATTTATTGAGTTAGTAGAAGTGTTCATAAACGTATTTGGCTTAGCGTTTTCATACGGTAAGACATTTACATAATATTAATATATTACTATAACATGATAAAATATTAAAATTCTGAATTCTGGTTAGTACAAGTGTGTTAGAATCACCCCGTGCACTTGTAAAAAAAAGAAACATTATTTTTTTGTCGTTGTCATTTTTTCATTTTGCCAGATTCAGAAGTCTGTGTGTCTCGCGAATATAGGTAGGTACGTGATTCAAAGATGCACGCTTTTTATTTGATTTGAACTCACTTTGACAACGTCTGTTTACATTTTTATTATTTGCGTCATACTGCAGCAGTTCTTAGAATAAAGGTTTTTTTTAGAATTTTAAATAATCCGTCTATGTTTACCCGAGCTTTCGTTTCATCTATTCAGACATCGTTTCGAATAAATATGATATGATGCTATTAGTTTCGCAAGTAGTCTACGTCTCTATTTTCGAGTAGGTATATTCTATCGAGTTAATGTAGAGACGAGTTGAGAGCTTATAATCCCTGGGATAAGATTTTGTTGCGACATCTTGGCTCTTAAAAAGAAATATATTCATGTAAATTATCTGTACACGTTAGTTAAAGCAAGAAGTAACAAACACGAAACATGCAAGTCAAATCTTCAAGTGTTGTCGTTATGAAATAATATTGTCTAATTTATAAATTTGAGTTATAACAATAATGCATTTTTTTATTTACTTATTTTCTTGTAGTTGCACCATTTAGTTTTATTATTTATTAATATGCACTTTTTACAATACTACCTATTTATAATAAAAAGTTATTTAATTATTAATTTTTGATTTTTTAATTACCTATATTGTTACAATAAGAACAATGCTTCTGGGCCAAGACGATAAACTTCTCCAGACACAAAAAAAACATAAATCATAGTAAAGTCAATAAAGTTTACACTCCGATCAGAATCTAAATTAACTAAATAGATAATATTTATAAATTAGGTTCATGAATTGAAATAGATAATTTCGATTTTCTAGCGATTAGCAGCAAATTATAATATTATAAAATCTGTTTGTATTAACTCTAACCATATATCAATACTATTTTACTAAATATGATAAAACAAAATAAAATTTTTTTTTTTTTATTGAATTAACTATCCGTGGCGACGGAGGCCATTGGACGTGCTACATTTAATATACTTATTACATTACATAAATATCAGTAAGATACATACAAACATAGAGAGGTATTTTAAGATATAACAAATAGTAAAAAAGAAAAAAAAGAACAATGGCTTTACTTATTAGGTATTATATAACATGTTTTATATTTTATTTATGAGTTGTGTTTTAACTAGGAACTGAATGAGTTTGGAGATGTTGTTGGGCTCTGGGTTGAGTATTTCTTCTAGGTGTTCTGCTAAGTGGAATTTTTCCCTTTCCTCGTCGTAAATTCTACATTCCGTTAGTATATGTTTCACTGTGATGGGCACCCCACAACCTGTGCAAATGGGGGGGTCTTCCTTATTCATTAAGTGTGAGTGTGTTATGAAGGTGTGTCCTATTCTGAGGCGATTGATGGAGGTTTTGTGTTTTCTTGAAGTGTTGGCTGGGAAGAGAAAAGGCTGAATGGAGTTCTTGATTTCATTGAGTTTGGTGGACATTTCATTCCACATCTTCATTTTGCCACATCTGGAGTGTGTCGTCTTCGATAATTCTCTCGACATTGTTATAGAAGAACAAGGGTAAGGTTAGTGCATTAGAAGACGAGTGAGCGAGTTTGGCTGCCTTATCTGCTTATTCATTTTGCTTGTCCTGGTTATGTTGCAGTGCCCAGGAATCCATGTGTATGTAATGTTTTTACCCGATTTTTGTGCTGTGATGTGGGTGTTCTGAATTTTTCTGGCAATGTCGGAAGGAGTGTAAAAATTTTGAATACTGGTAAGGGTGGAGAGGGAGTCGCTGAAAATTGTTATATTGTTGTCGTTTACATTGGATATAGTGTGTTCAATAGCTTTGAGAATTGCCAAAGCTTCGGCGGTATAAATTGAACACTTGTTTGAGAGTTTCCATTGGATTGTGGTTCCGTTGCATATTATAGCCATTCCAACACGCCCTTCATTACTGGAGGCGTCGGTGTATATGTGTGTTTGTGGCTGTGCGTTATAACAATTTTCTTCAAATAAATTTCTGTATGTGATGGGGCAGGTTGACTTCTTAGGGAATCTGTGTAGGTCTAGGTTAATGTTCATTTTTAGGTGCCACGGAGGATATGAAGAGGTATCTGTATGTATTATGTTTCCAAGATCGTATTTTACGTAATCGTGGTTAAAGGTGTGTTTTGGGTGGTGTATTATGGCTTGGGGATATCTTGATATTCTTGCTGCTGTTTTGGTAATTTGTTCTTTCCACCGTACTGCGAGGGACGGAATTCCTGCTATGTTCAGGATACTTTTGATGGGGCTGGAGCGGAAAGCACAAATTGATAGGCGAATTCCGGAATTGTGGATTGGTTCCAATATTTTAAGGTGTGTGTGTTTGGTTGTTGAAAAAATTGGAGCACCATAATCAAGTTTTGATAGGATAAGAGCTTTGTGTATTTTAAGAAGTGTTTGAGATTGGGCTCCCCATGAGGTGTGAGAAAGGGTTTTAATAATGTTGAGTCTTGGCAGGATAGTGTTCTTTAAGTTTAGAATGTGAGGGATCCATGAGGCTTTATAGTCAAAAATAACACCTAAAATTTTAGCGTTTGGTTGATTTTCGATTGTATGGTTTCCTAATTTAATAATGACCTTGCTTCTTATCCTCTTTTGGTTAAAAATTATAAGACTGGTTTTCTCTGGGGAAAAACGGAAGCCTGATGTTTTTGACCAGGACATGAGTTTGTCGGTGGAATTCTGTAGGATATGTTGGATAGAACTAATATTTGAGCTTCTGCAGAGAATGGTAAAATCATCGGCATATAGTAGGGGTATATTTGGACGAGTTATTTCTTTAGATATATCATTGATGGCAATCAGAAACAGAGTTACAGAAATCGTGGAGCCTTGAGGAACTCCATTGTCCCGAGAGAAGGTGTCTGAGAGTGTGTTGGGGGTTTTTACTTGGAATGTACGATTCTTGAGGAAGTTGGAGATGAAATCAAGCATATTACCCTTGGCAACTAATTTGTTTAGTTTATCTATAATTCTGGGTCTCCAGGCCGTATCATATGCTTTGGCAATGTCAAAGCTGATCATTCCCATTTTTTGATTATTTAGTGAGGATATATTAATTTCATTTTTGATTGTTATAAGGTTATTCATTGTGCTTCTATTCCGTCTAAATCCATTTTGTATGGGTGTGAGATGATCAAATTTTTCGAGGAACCATATTAGCCGGCGGTTGATTATTTTTTCCAGAAGTTTACATAATGTATTTAGGAGGCAAATAGGTCGGTAGTTTTCAGCTAAGAATTTATTTTTGTTAGGCTTGAGAATAGGAATCACATGCTCATGTTTCCAAGACTTGGGGAATATGTTGTTATCCCATATTGTGTTGTATATCGCTAGTAAGTGGTTTTTGCTGCTTTTTGGTAAATTTTTGATGAACGAATAAGGAATTCCGCCGGGACCTGGGGCTTTGCTTTTACAGTTGATGAGGGCATCATCCAGCTCCTCTGTCGTCAGCAAAGAATTAAGTAGGGACTGATGGAAGTCTTGTGGGTTGACCGTATTGACCGGATTCGTGTAACGTTGGGCGAAGGCTAAAAAATCTGGGTCGTAATTTGAGTTGCTGGAGTTGTTATGGAACGTAAGTCCGATTGAGTTAGCAACGTCTTTATGAAATGTGGAGAGTTTTGAGTCTGTGCGATAGGGCTGCACAAGAAGCCGGTGGACGAGTGTGAGCGTGTATGTGTGTGTGTGCACGAGCGGCGACCTACACGCAACCCGTCGGTGTGTTTGACTGTCTCTGATTTATGTAACCTGTAACCTTCAGGGAGAGTGGACTGTATATTAGATAAACTGTTGATTCAAATACGACGAATTATTGTGGTACCTAAGATGATGAGTGTAAGGTGACCAGAAACAAACAACGCTTTTCATTTAGGTAAACAGTGTACAGAACAATATATATTTTAAGCGTGCTCTGCAGAATAATGATCTTACGTACTAGTGTTAGTAAATACATGAGCGCGATACAGACCGATCGGCTAAAAACAATAAATGACAAACAAATTATTAACACGTCGGAGACGTTGACAAAAAAATAATAATAATACACTGAGGTGATAACGGGTGTACGACCTGATACCGGATGGTCTGTGTTGATAACACGACGATGGTGCTGCAGTTGCACTGGACGACGACGGGGGGCTGGAACGTACCACTTGCACTACCGTCGAATCCGACGAAATGGTCGACAGGAAAAACGTGTGCGTGCGCACGGTAGTCAACGGTTATGTTGAGATGGTCCAAAACTGGACGGCACGGGCGTTGATCGAGATGATCGAAACGCGATACTTGCCGGTCGCGGGATTTTGGACATGCAAATACTAGCAACGCGTGCACGTTCGTTGTCGCGGAGTGGGACGCGGTTCAAACGACAACAAAACTAACGGACAGCGGTTCGCACTGCGTAAAAACGGGCGGGCGGAACACGCGGTCGCGCGAATGAGCGGGGATTCGGCACAGGCGGCCGTAAACTCGAATCGTGGACACAAGGACGTGCACGACGAGTCGGTGAGCACGAGGGCTCAGTTGCACGGGGGCAACAAAAAAAACAACGGAACGTTCAAACGGCGACGACGCACCGGTTCGCGATAAAGCATACGGCTTTTGCTATGCTTGCCTAGACGGCTGGTAAACGACAAGACGAATGCACGGCGGCGCGTGCCGGTTCGCGATAAAGCATACGGCTTTTGCTATGCTTGCCTAGACGGCTGTAACCGACAAGACGAATGCACGGCGGCGCGTGCCGGTTCGCGATAAAGCATACGGCTTTTGCTATGCTTGCCTAGACGGCTGGTAAACGACAAGACGAATGCACGGCGGCGCGTGCCGGTTCGCTCGAGGCGAGACCGTTCCCTCTCCGGGGGTACAAAGGTTAAAAGTTGGTCGCCGCTGACCAGGGTGGCCAACTGGTGACACGGAACGTGACGGTCACGACGCGCTAAAAGTGCCGTACTGAATTTGGTATCCAACAGAGTCACTACTTAGATGTATGGTGTTATGTCTGTTAGTTCCTTTTAACGATTTAATTTTATTCCAGACAATGGATGAATCAGAGTGATTGTTTATGCTGGACACGAAGCTTTTCCAACTTAAGGTTTTACTTTTTTTAACCAGGAATCTTGTACGTGCTTTGTATTTTTTTAGGATGATAAAATCTTCTTGTGTCTTAGTGGATTGAAATGATTTGAGCGCTCTGTTTTTGTCTTGGATTGATTTTTTTATATCCTCATTCCACCAGGGGACTCTGGGTCTGTGAGTTTTGTTGGATGTCGTTCCTATTGAGATTTTGGTGGTGTCGTGGATAAGTGAGGTAAATTTATCTACATCAGAGTCTATGCTTATTTTTGATGGGGTGGGCAGAGTGTGGATGTACTCCTCCATTAGTGACGAGAACAGGTCCCAATTGGCTTTTTTGATTTTCCACTTTGGGGGGTAACCCAAGCATGATTGGTCCAGTGGAAGGGTGATCGATATTTTTATTGGGATGTGGTCGCTGCTGTATATATCTGGTAGAGTGTTCCAGTCCAGCTTATGGAGAAGGGACGAGTTGGCGATGGATATATCTATCGCTGACGGGTGTCCATTAGATGGATTTATTCTGGTGGGTTGGCCATTGTTTAATATAGTAATGTTATCGTTTGAGAGCAGCTCTTCGATAGTTTTGCCTCTAGGATCCGTTTTATACGAACCCCATGTTTTGCTGTGACTATTAAAGTCCTCTACTATTAAAAAATTGTTAGGGAGTTGTTGAATGATATGCTCTATATCATTGAGTGTAAATTCTTTTTGATTTGGAATATAGATGTTGCATATTGTTAAGGTTACGTGGGGAAGTGTGATCGACAGGGCAATAGCTTCTAGGTCAGTGTGGAGTAGAATTTCTTCGGTGGGTAGGTTATTGTTGACCAGGATGGCTACGCCCCCACTGGATCTGATGCAGGAGTCTCTGTTTTTTTTAAATATGTTGAAGTAATGAAGAAAGGGATTACTTTTGTTATTAAAATTGGTTTCCTGTAGGCATATGATTATAGGGCTGTGGTCCTTTATAATAAGTTGAAGTTCTTCGTATTTACAGAAAAACCCATTGATGTTCCATTGAGTAATGTTGCTAGTCATTTTAGTAATTGTATGTTATGTGATCAGAATATTTAGTGTTTGATTATCAGTGAGTGCAGATAGGGATTAGTTTTCGATAGCACAACATTATTGGATCACACATACGGGTAATATAATTTCATTATTATGTAATTACCCCCTTATCGCGCAATGAACGATAGCAACAACGACAGCAAGACGGCCGGACCGTCTAAGACGAAGGTCATTAGCAGACCGCTGTCGATCAAATCAATTAACAAAACGAACTCTACACAAACAATCAAACCTGTAAATATACGTCTCACACAACCCACCCACCGCCCAACAAATAATATATCATCCACAAAAAATACTTCTACCACGTTCCCTCATACACCTACTCACTCCTTATCTACACCATCACCCGCAATGATTACGGTGGCTTCATCAGACGATGTCAGCGTCATAAGAGCACATGCAAACAATCCCACACAGAACACAAAATTAAATTACGCATCCGTGACAGCCAATGAAAACCCTCCTAGCAGAGAACAGGCACTGGTTTTCAATTTAATAGACGGTATACCCCAAAGTGATTATATCATTGCCATAGGCAAACTAATCTCTCCAAAAAATATTGTGTTTGCATCCCGCATATCAAACAATCGTTTTTGCATATTTCTCTCAAGTAAAATAATACTCGATTCGCTTTTAGCATCCACTCAAACTATCACTATTAATGATCAATTAATCGAAATCCGCCGACTCATCAACCCATCCAAGAGGATAGTCATATCAAATGTCTGTCCTTCCATACCAAACCAAGTCATTCTTGATGCGCTCAAAAATATAAATATAGCACCAGTGTCCCAAATAGTTCACCTCAAAGCCGGTATTAACATCGAGGGATACGACCATATCGCAAGCTTCCGTCGCCAACTATTTATCAACCATGATGACTCACCAAAACTTCCAGGCTCACTGCCTTTACTTCATAACAACACATAATTCAGAATATTCTTTACCGACGGTAGAATTACGTGCTTTCTGTGTAAATCCACTGGACACACATCCAACACATGCAAGAAAACTGACCCCAGCCCACAAAACATTACCGATCTCACGCAACCTGACTCGTTCGTCGGACCCCCCTTATCTCCCCTCACAAAATTGGACACCACTGAAAAAGATATAAACCCCCTCACATTAAACAGTTCCAACCATTCTCCCACCACACCTCAAGTAATGGAAGGAATCACAGAGGATTACCATACAATCGAAAATTCTCAACTCACATCGCCAAGCCCAACTCATACAGCTAATGAGACTCAGAAGCCATTAAACGAACATTCCAAAAGACCTCTTTCTGACACCGTCTCCCTAGTAACATCATCCCCTCCTTCGCCAAATAAAACAACAAATAAAGATAACACAGATAGAAGTAGAAGTCTATCAAAAAGAGCAAAAATTGACAGATCCAGATCGAACTCTTCCTCCGAAATTCATAAAAAAATGGTTTCGGGCCTCAAACCTGCCGAAGACGTCTTCAATGAAAATCAACACATATCGTTAATAAATTTCATTTATGTTCTGAAAAATTTCACTAACAAAAACATGAATATTCATAGTATCTGCAAGGATATTAAATCGGACATTACATATCTAATGAACCTTATTGACCTTATTCGTCCTAAAATCACAGATCGCTACACCAAATCTCTAATCACCAGACTTGCGAATTTCTTATTCCAAGCCTCACCACCACTTCAAGAAAACCAAATGAAATTTTATAGATATCATATTATTATACTTACAATGGTCTTGATTTTCACATAAAATATTTTGATATGATAAAAATATGTTTATATTATGTGTTTATTGATGAATAACGATAGACTAGACGATGATCGTAGATTGTGTGGACAGTAGAGCTGCCTGGATGGTCGATGGTTTCCCTCACCCCGAAGGCTAAATACCTTCGTATTTTGAAAGATAACGATAGTCGTCGTGTTTACCGCTCTTCCATAATATAAAAATTGTATTCCTGGTTGCATTTTGTTTTTCTTTTAACTTCTAAATCGAAATATCAAAGTAGATAATGAGTTTATTTTTAAAGTATAAATTATTATATTGTATTTGATCAACGTCTGCAGTATTATTGGAATCCATATTGTATTTATAGTATATTATTATACTTAGTATATAATTATAAAGTTATCAAGTAATATATTTTATCTATACGAAAAACCTTTACAATATTATGTTATAATTAGGTATTTCTTTCGACAAAATATATTCATTATTTTTTTAGCCGGTCATTATAATTTTAGAATATTATATATATTTCAATATTATTGAACCATATAGTAACCTACTGTTTTCCTCTTACCAATTTTCCACGACAGAGTTTTGTATTTTTATTTATTTATACGTGTAATTAAAAATAATTGCCACTTACAAATCTAAATGAATCACGATTTACAATATTATTTACTCGCAACATAGTACATATTATATCGGCAACTATTATATTAATATGTTTATAGATTGGTCATTTTTGCACGTTACAATGATGGTCAATTAAGTTGTAATAATATACTACATAATAACAGTCATTTCACCGGAAAATTATTGCATTCAAAGATTTTTTAGAATAAAAGTCTCTTCTCTACGCGGGCACATACACGTGTTGTAGGCATTCGGGTATTTTAATTTTTTAAATTTGTATTTATTTACATTGAGATAATATTTCTATTTAATATGTAGGTATTATGGATATTTAAAACGTTCATAAAATCGATCAAATGAACCAAATGGTATAATTCGTGCACATTATATATTATTATTATCGTGTTCAAACTGGATGAAAACCAATAGTTTTTTCACCTATAAATTTAATTAATGGGCTTTTTGAGGTCGAAAATAATCGGCTTTGTAGCGTTCGGTGAAGATAATTGTCGTATATCAAACGTTGATTCAGTCGTATAATAATATGTATAAAATAGAATCCATTGTCGTGAAAATTAATCGTGAACCATATTATTTTATGCGAATAAAAAGTTACCCTGCAGTAGTACGATAAATCGTACTTAATTTTTTTTTTGTCTTATACGGTTAAAGTTAGTTATTTTAGCTCGGGGCAGCCAACAATCCGATCTCTAACTACAATAACTGACTTAATTTTCCGTTCGTTATAATATTTTGGGTCGGCTGTATTTTCCCAACTATATATTATACATATATACATATACATTATACATATAATAAACCGCGTGGTAAATCGCACACACCCTCGTTCGGTCTCGGCCTTATATATTATATTTTAAAATGCCTCTTCGGAGTGTTCCGTTTTCAACACTTTTACATATTACGAGTATAATACTTCATGTAATGCCAAATTAACAAATTAAGCTTTTGCGCGCATTGAAATTCAAACCCGGTAGCCCGCAGCAGCGAATTGTCGAGCTCCTCGTAAAAGAAAAAAAAACTTTTATTTTAACTTGATATTATATCTCTCGTTTCGCGTTTTACTTGCGCACCCTGCTGCTGCTATATTCGTTTTATGTGTCTCTACGACGACGAAACGCCGTGCGTTGTTTTTTTTTTTTTTATCCCATACAGAGTAACTCGATTTACGATTTTTAAACTCTGAGTCGGTACGTGAAATCGCTTACTGAAATTATATTGGTTTCGACGAGACCGGAATATTCGTTGCTCGACACACGTTTGCGATACACATATTATACCTGCATAGGTTCTGCGTACTTATATTTAATTATAACGAGCACATATTATGTCCCAGATAATATTATGTAACGTTTAAGATATTTGTATCTATTAGTTTAATTTAATAATTATTATCTCGAAATGGTATTCTTAAAGAACGTCTACTCCTTAAAGTCTTTATAATTTGTTTTAACGATATTTTATAATATGTTTTTGGTTTGGGTACAGATATTTTGATTTTCTAACGGATTTTAGGTAAGATTTTTAAACATCAGTGGCGCTATCTATCCAGTTACATATATTTTAAACATTTTAAAAAACAACTTCAATTTATTATAAATGGATGCCATTGATTACATAATATTTATATGATATTAAAATAGATATTAGTGTCGTTTAATTAACCAAAAAAACATATAAATGGTTCATACATTTTATTCGAAATGGAAAATATCGAGTAGCGTGCTACGTTTTTTTTTTAATACAACAATTTAAATAATTATTCTATACACTTAAAAATTATTTTCAACCATAAATTCTTAAATAAAGAATTTTTATTTTTGTTAATCACATTTTTTTTAATTATTCAATTTTGTATACTTTTCATTTATTTTAAGATATGTTTAGTTATTATAGAAACTATAAATGTATTGTGTACGATTTCCAAAAACTTTATTTTAATATAAGAAGTGTATTTCGGCTGTTTTGCTGGGTTGTTTGTACAGTATTTACCAATGTTTAAAGAAAATTAAAATTGTTATTTAAAAATGCATTGTATGTACAAACTAAAAACAGCATTTGACATTCTGGAATCGTATAAAATTTAAAATCGCAATTAAAAAAAAAAAAAATCTAACCTTCAGACGTTCCTTACATCTCATATAATTTCCGACCTGGATTCTTGTATAATCAGCGCTATATAATATCCATTAACCACTATATAAACCGCAAAACAATACAACTTATGTGCGCTTAATAATAATTATGAATAATACATATTTTAAAATTATGCACTTTTTTAATTTATTAACGAGAACAAATAATGGAAGGAAAAATGTGCAATTATAAATATTCATGTACACCTGCGGCACGTGTCCTTATATAGGTAGCATTACAATAATAATATAATGCATATAATAATATAGGTTGGTACATTTGTTTTTCACTGCAATGTTTGTTGGAATATAATATAATGCGAATTGGCCTGCTCGTGTTACAAAAAAAAAAACTACCGTTTTGTGAAAATTTAAAATTATAATTTACCATAATGTAGACTTGACAATATTCACACAGTGCTTTGAAAACGTTTATTGTCCGTACAATTTATTATTCCAATAATCACTTTATTTATGTTAATAATTATGTCTACATACGCACCGAAAGAGAGAAAAGAGCGAGCTGTTGTATTAGGTTTTATTTTGTTTGGTAGAGTAGTAAATTCAAAATTGTTAATAATATTTTGTATTTCTTTTAGATTTTCAAAGGTAGTTGAAGAGAGGTTAAGTGTTAAGTGTAATGTGGCAAAGAGGGTTAAAAAAAACTTTTTCTCTGACATACATTTTTTGGTCAAAACAATAATAGTATCCAAATATTAAACGCTTGATCTAACGATTTTAAAACGATGCTTGTCACCATACATATAGTTTCACTCACGCTTAGACGAATTTTCGAGGAAATCGAAAAATTCCTGTCCGAATAATATTATTTATATTTTATTTCCGGTCTTTTGTGCGGTGTCCGACATTTTTGTGAGCTGCACTCTTTGCACCCGGGAAAATGGTTTGTTTTAAAAAAAAACAATCTTGAACATTTCGATTGGAGTCTGAAAACATTACGATCGGGAAAGAAGAAAAAAAAACCGAAAACAAAATCTTATGGACGAGGATCGATATCGATATTCCATTTTAATCGATATTTTGAGCTACGATCGACACAAACACGGCAATGTTGGAATAAATTCTCGAACACTGTACACTCCACTGTATACCGCCGAAATTCACGAGCTTTTGGAAACTTGGTCTATCGCCGTAATAGTTTATTATACCAGACCGTTGCCGGCCGCGAGTGTGTTTGTTCGACTATTAATCAAGCCCAAATGTTGATTGAACGTTTCGATCGCGTTTACACAGCGTTTCGTGCCACTCCATTAATACAACGATATATGTTAGTGCATATTATATTATATTATTATGTACGTGTCGCGGGGAATGTGAATAATTAATTCATTTTATTTGCTATATATTCGTTTAAATATAGTTTCCGTAAGTGCGATGAGACGCGGGGGAGACGTCACCGCCGTGTTTATTTTTGAGTTTTTTCTTAAAACGTAACGCGAGTGCAACTATAGCTCTATGATATACGTCATATTATATACGTTTATAACCATTTTCAGACAGCGCCGTCAAAATTGCACACAATTATCAAGACTATAAATTATTTTATGATTAGCAAAACGGGTTTCAATAAATTTACAGTGTTTTATCATATTATCATATTATTGTAGTCCTTTGGCAACCGCGGTCGTAATAAAACATTCGACAGAGTATATTATTATGTTTTCGAAATAAAATAACCTTTCAACAATATCATTTTATCGATTTCCCACATATTTATATCATTTTATATAATATAAATTGTAAATTATTCGGTTTTTTAGCTTCAGTGTATAATAAAATATGTATTTATATCGGTTACGCATTGGGTGGATTTGACTGACTAAACGATAACTGTGAATAAAACTTTTATTATTATGTGTTAATATTTTATGTCTGTGCATATCATAGGCTTTAAAATTAACAAAGATCATATAATATTGATCGTTTGAGAGTTGAATCAATCACATAAATAAGGCTAAACTGATGTTCAAAATATATTGTTTGCATTAAATTTACAATTATGTGTGTCTTTTTTCTTTTTTTGTGTTAGTTACCACGTTTAAGGGCAGTAAAAGTGCTCCAGTTTTTTTTCATCTGCATCTTTTCTGGTATGAAAGTGAATCTAATTGGTACTTTGGGGGATTCAAAAGTAATAATTTAACTGAGGCAATTTTTTTGAAAATGTTTTACAAGATTCTTCATTTCTTCATAAATTGTTAAAATATTAGATCAAAAATAATAAAAATACATATGCGCAATTTTCGTTTATAAACATTTAAACTTCAAATGCTGACCAAAATTCATTATTGAATATTTGTAAATTGTTTTGTAGTTAAAAATTTATAAAATGTTTAGTTTTTATAGCTAAGGATTGAAAATTTAAAACAAGGGTTTTCAAAAGTATTTAATAGCGTTTAACCAAAAAATAAAAAATAAATATTTAAATTAGATATTTAAATGAAGAATAACAAATAACAATGTTATTTAAAAATATTTTTTTAGGGTACTTTTAAAGTATAATATTATTATCCTTTATACACTTAATTAATTTTTCTAACTCAATGTTTTCTGCAAAAATGAATTCAACCTAATGTATTATTAATAGTAATACAATGAATTATTTTAATATCAATAATATCTAAAAATATATAGGTACACTTAATTA
This sequence comes from Neotoxoptera formosana, assembly GCA_022818045.1. NCBI lineage: Eukaryota > Metazoa > Arthropoda > Insecta > Hemiptera > Aphididae > Neotoxoptera > Neotoxoptera formosana. The sequence goes on along the minus strand of CM040632.1, from coordinate 27,758,213 downwards.
TGTAGGGTCTGTCAGACCGTCTTCGCTCAGAATCGTTTTTTGTATTCAATAATATATTATATATCTTTGAATAAATGGCAAATTTAACACATCCATGAAAGTGACCCACTCGATATATACAACTGTACAGCAGAGCCAACTCACTTGCAGACCATTTTAATTATTTGCATGTACCAGTGTAATGCGGTATAGTTTATTATAGTATAATCACTAAAATTAAAGTGTGTTAGGTGACAATATTGGATCATAAACAGCTATTCACGTAAACGTTAACACCTTCTCTCCCTCTCGACTCATAAAAAAAAAAAAAATACACCAAATCTGCAAATTGTGCATACGTGCCTGCTCGTTGACTTAACGACAGCGTAAATAAACCAATGGACGTTACGGATTATAATTGAGTGCCCAACAAACATTTTGAATGGACTGTGTTTTACTAATAGTTATTGCTCTGTCAGAACGTCGGAAAACTTAGAGCAAGTGCTTTTCAAAAATATATTTTTTAGGTGAACAATAAATGTTAATTATTGCTATATATAATATTTCTTAATTGGCGACCAGGTTTTTCGAAGTAACTAAATGCGAATTTCGAATTTTTAATTCCACTTGTACGCATTAATTAGATTTATTAAGAATATTTTAATTTTCGAGCAGAGAAACGAGTTCGAGTAATGATCACATTTTAAATAATTGAATATACCTATAACTACGTAGTTGCATAAAAAATAAACGATAATTAGTCGTTTATTCAGAATAATTATGATGCATTCTTTCAAATCTGGTTGTTTGTGAAGCGAAAATAAAATTTTATTACAATATTACTTTAATTTATAGTGATTACTCTTTCTTTCTTAGAATTTTAATGCGTTTCACTTCGTAGAAGATATGTTTGTATAATATTTACCTAACGGTGAGTCAACTAAGCTTTAAAAATTAATTTTTAACGTTATGAAAGGACATTTGCATTTAATTGCAGTTCATTCGGTGCATTTGGTTAGTTAAAACTTACATCATAGGTAATTCAAAAGTTTCCAGGAATTTGAAAATCTAAAAATTGTTTCACTAATGATTGCTTTTTTATTATTGTTCTTATTGTATACCTAGTATGGTAACTACAAAGCTAGAAAGCTAATTATAATCACCTCTCCAAAACAGGTCAAACATACACCACAATAATATTAATAATAATGTATATCACAATAATAAATAATAATAATATAATATATAATAAATATTAAATATAATAATCATTATAAAACTTTAATATAATATTCTGTACACTAAATTAATTGTTATCATTTTATTATTATTATCGTATGGTAAGGTAATTTTTGGTTGCATAATAGGCGGAAGATACTAAAAGCACAGTCCGACAACCACAGGGTTAGGACTTACTTTACCCGATTGACAAAATAGAATCTTATCAATAATTGTTACCAATATGCACTACCAAGAAGTCTAGTTGGGGGTGGGGCTGGGGGTGGGGCTCACATCATCGTTAGAATGTGACGACGAAGTAGTAACTGCAGGATTCATATAGACGGGTTTAAATATAATAATATTATAATATATAAAAATTACTCCGATCATTCTTTTGTAGACTTCTCGTCTTCTATAGTGACGTTTCATGTGATGGTGGATAGCTGATAACGAAATATTTATGAATAATAAATATGATTACGTCTATAATTTATATATTGGATCACAGCGTTGAGCAGTGTTCCTTTGAAGTTTGAGAAAAAGTCACGTCATAGTGAGTGATGATACTAGCACCCACTACAGCCGTTAAAGAATATTATAATAAGTACCTGCCGATAGGAATCGATAGTATTGCACGATTTAGTTTTTAATGTTTAAATGTACAGTGGAGCCCAACTCTGTGACTGAGTGTAGCAGTCGCTACACATCAGAAAACAAGAGGAGAATAACGTTCAAAGGAAAATATTTGATAACAGTTATAGTTATTAGGAAACATACAGGTATATATATTTTATGATTAAATTCAGAAATTTAGACACTTTTTCAAAACCATTCCCGGCCTTGATGATGCCTATTATACGCCTTGATACATTAATATTTACCAATAACTAATCTTAAAAAAAATAAAAACCATTTCAATTTTGAGTTTTCGAGGGGGTGGCGAGTACATGTATGTATGTATGTATGTATGTATGTATGTATGTATGTATGTATGTATGTATGTATGTATGTATGTATGTATGTATGTATGTATGTATGTACAGTGACGACGCTCAACCCTATGACTATGTGTAGCAGTCGCTACACATTGGAAAATAAGAGAAGAAGAATATTCAAGGAAAAATATTTGATAACAATTATAGTTATTAGGAAACATACAGGTTTATAATAGGTCACTTTTATAACTAAATTCAGTCGTTTAGTCACTTTTTCAAATAGCTCCCAACCCTGATGACACATGTTATACCTTGATACATTTATATTTACCAACAATTAATATAACAAAAAAATAACCCAATTCAATTTTAAATTTTGGAGGGGGTGGGTGGGCAAAAATGATGTCTTGCTACACATAACAATTTTATGTGTGTGCGTGTGCGTGTATGAATGCCACTCGTTGAGAACGTTGGGGGCAATAACTAATTTGTTGCAACACCGAGTGAAAAACAAAAAATATGAACACACACATACACTTAAACTCAATAGTATGTCATATTATATTGCATCACACGCGCCATACGTAAAGTATATCATATTATTATTATGTTTTATCGTACGTCGCGTAGGTATTGATGTGCCGCGTGTGCAAAGAGGTTTTTGAAAATATCCGACAATAAGAGCACACACACGATTTCGTGTATCTATACGCTTATTATAAATCACGTATTAATATAATATTTTAGTTGATCAGTGATGTATATAGTATTACACACTAAAATGTATATTCTATATATTATATTTATAATAATATCATGTAACGCGTACCGTCGTCGTCGACGCACTATATTGAATTTATTATCAAAAGGTAATTGAAAAAATACTCATTGTATTTCGCGTCGGTTAGTAGGCACTCGGCAAGGGGAATATTTCTCTGTCAGCGCCTCGCGTCGTATATGTCGGCGAGCCGGCAATTTAAATGGAAATTCGCAAACCCACGGCGCTGTGTTTTTAAATATAAATATTTCGTTACGTTATTAAGTCGTCGGCGGTGTGGGCAGCGGCAACAATAATATAATATAATATTACGCGTCCCGTTTTATTATTATAACAAACGACTTTATGTCGCGGTCGACGAGGAAAATCGCCTACGACTCGCTTAACAACAACTGCAGTCTGTGGCGTTCTTCACCGGCAGAACAGCGGGAAATATGAAATACGGATAATTTTTACCGCGATAAATGTATTATTGTTATAATATTTTAATGCCATGAACATCACTCTACATAATATTAGAACTAAACACGCAAATGCGGCAAAATTGTCTACTTGGATATTTAAATCAAGACAATGTTATAAATTTTACACGACAAAATGAAAAATACCGAAATAAAAACACTTTTATTCCACAGTAACTCACTGGAGCAATGCAAGAGAAAATAATGCCCTATAATCTATATTAGGTTACAGCGGGCTTGTAACAAAATTAAGTGTAAAGAAATGTTTCGAAAAATGTAGTTTTACTACTTATTTGCATATAATATTATCGACAGTCGACTTCAAATAGCATTGATTATCGTTAAATCATTTTAAAAAACCCGAAAATTTGGAATGTTTACGACAGTATACTTAAACCACACACCTGAAGTATAATTAAATTTTTAGTAACCTAGTATTTTTATTATATGTATCGTTATTACGACGTGCGATAATTGTAGGTAGTAGTTGCGATAACTGGAAACAGTAATTATAATATAATATTATAGTTTTACATACCTACCACAACATAAATATTAATTTTCCGATGAAAAACCTAGAACATAAACTGTAAATACAGTTAATAAATTTGAAAATAAACCGACGACATCACTGGCGTTGAGTGCGGATAGTAAGTTATAGATATCATAGACAATGCTGCCGAAGGCGGATAAAAAAAAATAAAGAAGGCTTTAAAACTTGGCGTTGGCGATGGGTATTAAAAATCTTCTCGACATGTATGGCAGTGTGAGAGTGTAATCTGGTTTTCGAGAATGTCAAACAATATAATTATTTAAGTCTTAGGGACTTGTAAACAATATTACGAATTTGCTGCGAAAGTCGTTTGATGGTTCTAATTGGTTTTTCTTACTTTAAAATTTAAAACGAAACTTGACAAAACGTATCATCCTCGATTTTGATAGCCGTTGATTTCTTCAGGGACCATTACGCTTCGTAATGGTTTCAAAATAATTTTGCCGGTTGGCCGCACTTTTTTTGATTTGCATATTCCACTACCACGCTGGGCCGAGATAGGGTGGCAAGAGTCCCTTCGTTGAAGGATTATTGTCGATTTTACTTTAAACCTATTTTACCTATAATATTATACGCGTTTTCATATTTTCACGCGTGCGATTTGAATGATCGTCTGTAAGAATAACTACAGAAGTCGATAACGCAAACGTCAATAATTATTGCTGGTTTAGACCCTATAGTCAAGGTAACAAGATGGCGAAACTCGAACTCAAGATCTCGTGTTGTATTATTTTTATCATCTGATACACTGCGCCTTTGAACATTGTTGAAGAAAAATCTGAATTTATAAGTTCAGGAGATGGATCATCTATATGCACGTATTATAACAATATTAGTAGGTAATCGATTTTGTTGTTAATTTTTTTTTTCAATCACTTAAGTTTAAATAATATTCTAAAATCTTCAGTAAATATCCATAACATCTAATAATAAAATGTACTCAATATAATATACAATCTCAAATATTAATGTGTTATTATTTTCTCGAAATTGTCTTTCGTCATTGGAAACGACCTAATAACTATATCAACTCCACGGATATTGTAAAGAAGGATTGTTCAAAATTCACAATTTTTATATTTTCTATAATATTATTGTTATCTATATTATTATTACTATTTAATACAACATAATATCACAATATATATTTGCGATATAATAATATGCTCAGTACACGATACCCGGTGGTTTTGTTTTTTATCCCACGACAAGACAAGTACCTAAGTGCATAAGTGAATATTTTATGACTTACTAAAATATCATAATATTATCATAAAGCGATCGTATTGGTAGCACAGAATAATAATAATATAGTTGTACAATAATTATTATAATATCATGTTCGGGCGAATCGAATCGTGGCCACCGCCGAAGATTGTCGACTATATGTATATTATAATAATAATTTCGAGGAACAGATCTCAGAGTTTCCGCACCGCCGCCGCCGCGCCACCGTCAGGTGAACGAGCTTCCGTACGAATTTTCTTTCGCAGGCGGCGCGTGCAAACACACACCCACACAAGCACCCACACACACGCAAAATGTACATAATATACGTGTAGAATACGTCTCGGCGTGTGCGCGTATTATTGTACACCGCCGCTAACAGGCAACAGCCCGGACGAACAGAGGACTTCCGGCCCCACCCACTTCCACCCCGCACCCGCCCACCGTGTTTCGTCGAACCCCCGGTCACGGTTAGGTCGGGGGTCGCGGACGGAGTAAAGGTATACGGGCTCGTGGGTGTGCGGGTGGTGAGCGGGTGGGTGTGTGTGTGTGTGTGTGTGTGTGTGTACAAGCCGCGACGTCGTCTTGGACCCCAATTAATTACGGTCACCCGAAGACTGCGATGCGCGCGTATACCCGCAGGCGTGTACAAGACGGATGAGCTGAGCACCGCGTGGACTCGGGGGCCACGAGCTGATTAAAACGTTTTACCGGTGGTGTTTGATGATGATAGCGAACCGTATCGCGTATTGTTGTTGTCGTTGTCGTGTACATTATAATAATAATAATAATATTATTATTATTATTATAACGGAATACTCGTTGTCGGGTGTATTATAATAATGTACAAACTACGAGGCGACGGCAACGGTGCTCGGGCGTATAATAATAATTATATGTACGTAAAAAACAGGTACGACCTATACTAAAATAAAAAAGTGCACCTATATATAGCAGCGGTTATACTGTTTTTTTAAGTGACGAATGATGGTAGTTATGATTTAAAGAAAAATATTTGCGATGCTGGCGGCGGTTGTATGTCGATTAAAAACATCCGTGTGTGACGCAATAATAGATACGGAGGAGACGTTGAGTTTATTTTTGAGTTTTTTCTCAAACCGTAATTCGAGTAAGTTTGCTATGACGCTCATTAACCACTTGTATAACCGTCAGCACTGGTAAAACTGCGCACGATTAAGAATTTATTATTTTATAATTCGCAGAACGGGTTTCCGACGGTTTACAATGTTGTATATTATATATTGTAGTCCGATACAGCGAACCGTATCGTTAAACAACAACAATTAAAAAAAAATTAAAAACAAACAACTACGCAGCGGCCTTCGGGATCGTTATAATATTATGTAGGTATTTAAAAATAGGTAAATAAATTCTAAAATGAAACAATGCACCTAGCAGCGGTTGTTATAGTTTCAGAGTGATGAATGGATCGTTAGGATTTTAAAAAAATATGCGATACCGGCGGTTGTATCGATTAAAAATGGATTCGCGTGATGCCATTATAAATCGTGACTGTATAATACATGATATTATTTTTTGATATAATAATATTTCTGCGAAGACACACATAAACGTTTGAGCATTGATTTTCTGCGTTTGCGTACAACAATTTTAGCCCCTGCCGTTTGTCGATAACCTAACCATATTATATACCTACAACCATTGCCGGATTTACGCCTAGGCCTGTGATTCCCAGGCCTAGGGTGGCAAATTTTTGAGGGCAGCAAATTTTCTAAGACATTGAAAAATAAATCATATAAATATTTTATGCATTTATGTAACTTAATATTATATAATATTTTATGTATATATTTCAAAAACATAGTAGTAAATACACGAATTTGACAAATTGGTAAACTCTGTGGCCTGCGTCGTGTTAAACTTTCGTAATCGTAATTTAAAGCGAAAGGCACCCTTTTTTTTCTTCTGGTAAGGGTGGCATATTTAAAAAGGCCTAGGGCGGCACCTGTTCTAAATCCGGCACTGCCTACAACTCCGATGCTCTTCCCTCTTGTTGTTCTTACCTAGAATTCTACTTTCAACTGTTATTCCGGCGATTCAGCACCAGCTCTGCTGAACTCAATGTCGCTGATTTCAAATCGATAAGAAATATACTTTCGTAATAATAATAATAATAATAATATAACACTCAAAAATAGTTATGCATACAATATTTGAATAGTATTATGATGATTCATTTTTGATAAATTTATAAAAAGAATAACAATGTTTTATTCATTTTCTTTTCTCATTGGTATAGAATTTGTTGTTGTAAATATCGCCATGACGGTAACGTCGGCGGTTAAAAGAGATGTAAATAAACAGTGTCAATCCTACGGTAAAATATTATGTAGTATATTATGAACAATATTAGTTTAGGCTTTGAACCGGAAGGGTAGTGATCAACGAACCTATAATATATTATCATTACGGTATTGAACCCAAACTTTGTGTCTAAACAAACCAATACAGTATAATATTGTGTTAAATATATATAGACTTGAATTGACTGAAAACTAGAATGACCCAGCGAAAATGGTACACTAGAAAATTATTTTAATAACGTATGTATTCATTTAGTCCATTATTGGACTTCGTTCTAGTTCTTTTTTAGAATTCAAAAATATCCAGTTCAGATGTTTATAATAAGTGTATAAATTGTATTTCTTTTATCAGCAATCAGGGCAACTTTTATTAATTTCTACTATAAATAGGTACTCAAAATAATATAAATAAAAAGTTAATTTTTATTCCACGTCTATTCGCTAAATGTATTTATGTTTTTGAACAGGAATATGGTTTTTCCAGAAACAGGTTTCTTCCCCCTTGATATGTGACCTACAGAAATTTGACTTGCCGGCTGCACCCCGGCGCAGATCACAACCGCACTTGTAGGATATACTATTGGCATCTGTGGATATGACGTCTATAAAGCGTGTCATCATCGGTGGTTATTTTGAGAGGGGTGAGAGGGAATTTTCGGCTTGTATATTTACACTCTGTGCCTATAAATATTGTCTGCAAAGTTTTAAAACAGTACAGGATATGATTTAATTTTTAACTCCGTGTGTCCCGGCCGCACCGAGTCTAGTTATTCCTACATCATCACTGTTGTCGATTGTCGGCAAGTATTTTTCAGCCATTTAGAGTCCAACAAATGCACGAAATTTGGTCACTGCGCATATAATATAAATTAGGATAATATTGTTAACGATGGTTTCAAATATTGTTTTATGGTGAAGCGATCGGGACCTGGTCCCGCCAGGCGTGAGTAATTCCAAGAATAGACGTGGTACGCGCAGCTGTTATTCGACAACACTATTACTATTGTTATATTATTATTATTATTATTATTATGCAGAATCGTATTGTCTTATTCAGCAACGCGAAAGATAATAGCAGTTTTATTCATTTTTATCGGTTTTTGTTTCGTACAAATGTTTGGGCGACGTCGATGGGATGTTGTTTTTCTTTTTATTTCTTTTCATCTCGGCCACGACCTCAACGACGAAACAAACGAATCCGGACTGTATAATTAACGAATTAAAAATTCCCGAAAATTTGCTTTTCAAAGCGTTAAACACGTTCTTCTCGAGAAAACGTAGAAGTGCTTTTAAATAAACAATTCTAATTGAGTGCTTGGATTCTATAAGTAGGTAGCAATTATTTTTTACGTATTTTTTAGTTACAAATTGTTATTAACAATCGTTTATTTCTTTCGTTTGTTATTTTTTTTTTCGTCTCGCACAAAAGTGCGAATATTAACCAATTACAGTAAAAATATCGTTAATAATATTATAACGAGTCCGGAAAAATCGGTAAAAAATATGTCTTCCTCTTCTGTGTAGCATTGGGTACTTATACCGATATTCGTTCGATTCAGTGAATGAAAACTATACAACATTCATTTATTGAGCATTATACCTACTCAATTGTTAACTGACAACAATAAAATATTATAATATCGAAACTCGTACAACGTACAATAATATGGCGACGATTGAAATCGCACAGTTTAAAACGTCAAACTCGTTGTGATTTCATTTTAAGATAAAAATATATAATAATATAAAAATAAACAAAAACCTGGTGATACGAAACTATATCACTATATGCCGTGGACGGACGGAATGCGGAACTACTGTTAAAATATAATAAAATCATAATAAAATAATATTATAATCATGTGGTCTCCGTATCAGGTTCAACTTATATTATTCGATACGTACGATTTTGGTCACGCCATCATCGATGACTTATTGTATGTCTGCAATATGGCTGACGACGTTACCACATTTTAGTAACCGTTTTCACTGTACCTGCACGACACACACAAAGTACCATATACAGGTAAATGCTGATAATATCCTTGTCGCATTAACCGATATTATGTCATGTTCGTCGGTGTCACCGCAATAGATTTTTACTGCTGTTTAATTATTATGAATATGTATTTTTTTTTTATATATAAATATAAACGGTTAAACGGCTCATTGACATCATAATATTACAAAACGATTTAAAAACTGAGAAACATCGGTTAATAGGTATAATAATTAATGTTTCCTACGCTCGGTGTGTTTTCATTATTTTTTTGTTTATTGGCAAATCTAAAAATGCGCGCAACAATATTGAACGGCTCGCATATTTTGACGTTTACGAACAATAAAATATATTATGTGGTCCGAGTCGAGGCGTTTCTATATTATCGAATACGTTGAAACAGTATAGTATATTATGTACATCACTGATTAGATATTATTTTGGATTTATTTATCCGCAACGTCCGGCCGAATTTTTATGGTAACATAATGGCTTATTATATTGAAATTAATGGCCATATAGGTAGACAGGCAATACGCAGCTGTATAGCTACAAATCGTATCCGCCCATAACTATCCCTCAGGAAAAGGATTGTAGAAAGGATGAGATTCACTCGTATTATCGTCTTCGAATTATTGAGGGAGAGTGAGGGGATCGTTGCCTGCTGTATTCGGATCGGATAATGGTATGATAATATTTTTTAACAGAATCGTCAATTTCGTTATATCGTAAGGGCTATTAAAATTTGAACAAAAACGAAAATCGATACTCTACCGTGTAGAATAAAAATGTATATTTAATCAAAATGTGCATCGAATTTAGGTGCAAAATATTTTACACTGACATGTGATTTAATGTGCTATATAAATAAGTTTGAATAGCGTGTTGAAGCTATTTAAATTGCTCTAAATGCATTTAAAAACTTAACAACTCAGAATCAATTATCAAAAAAAGAACAATGTATGTTTAGTAGTAGCAGTTGGATACATGATATTTTCCTTTATGGAAATATTACGATCCTTAAAGGTAGTTTTATACCAACTTATTCAGTCTGTCAATAAATGCAAATTATTATGTACATCATCAATATTATAATATAAACTAGGTATTATTTTTAATTACATTTAAATGCATAGTATTATTATGCTTTTTTTTCATCGAATACACTTAAAAACACAAGTGCACACGAATACTTTTTTCACTCTTTTATTGGATTTTTAAATATCGGACAATCATCCAAGAGGAGGACATGAGACGTGAACACTGATTGTATGGTATACATAATATCAGTTTAGGTTTACTCAAAAACTGGCAAGCATCAAATCCATCCCGCAAAGTGTGCAAAGGTCAATTTGTATTAAATTTCCAATTTATAACAATATAATATTATATATCTAGGTGCCACAGCCCACATGAGAGTTGTTGACCGACCTTTTTTACTGCCCCCAGACGAGTTAACGAGAAATAAAAGCAAAACGTATCGTCGTAAAACCAACGTCAGGTGCAGAAACCAAAGTTTAAACAAAGATATATTATCGTTTTAGAGGTAAAAAATTACATTATAATGTGCTATTATAATTTTATTGGTATGATCAGTCTTGAACACATATGATTGTCACCTGCCAAAAAGTACTGCAGAAATACCTAAAATATATGAATATTTGAATTAGATCGCTTTTTAGTGTGATAGTCAACTCAAGAGAATTGGAGCTCAACTCAATAAATGATCAAAACGTGTGTCATGGATGAGGATGACACAATAATATTGTACGCTTTCTTCCAAAAGACGAAAAAAAATAAAAAAAAACATCAAAACCATACGGAAAATATACTGTCGTATCAGATAATGATTAGATTATATATAGTGTCACACAAATTATTGACGTTTCGACCAGCAGATATCCGTTTAACCGTGACCGAAGTATACCCATATACCACGGTTACGGTTGAATATAATATATCTATATATTATATTATACTCGACCCGCTGATATTATTATTATTATAATATCGCGCGTCTCGCAGCCGCAGTGGTCGCGGTGGAAATTCGACCAGAGGTGCGTCTTCCCGCAATGCCATAATATATCAAACGCCTACAACATAATCCAGCATCGGGTACCGAGCTCACCCGCACACCCGCACCCACCCCGGTGGTACTCGTACAGTATATTATATATACATACTTACGACAATATAGGCGTGGTATACACGGCGGTAGTCGTTTGAGTGTTGTTGTGGTGCGTGTACTATATTTATATATATATATATATATATTGTATATACTAGTATATATAGTCGCTGCGCTCGCGTAAATCAATTTAACTCGATGTCGAAATTTATTACATTAATTTCGTGTCGCCGCCGCCGGAGAAACGGATTCCAAAGTTAGCAAAGTGCTCGGTCACGGAAGTTAATCAAACTTGATTCCGGGCCGCGGGCCGCTATTAATCAACCAAAGTGTCGGTTTACGGTGTAATCACGTGATACGTCCCCAACAAAACGTTCGCGTGACTTTTGTCCGCCGCCCGGGCCAACCGGTATGAAATCCATTAACCCGACGACGACGCCCGCCCGTCTCACGGCGGACCCTTTCGGCGTCGTCTTCCGTCCGTCCGTAAGCGCGTGGCAGAGTGCCGACTACTGAGAGACACGTCCGTATATCATGTACCCGAATAACCGCGGACCAGCGGCAGCAGTCCTCGTATTATTATTATAATATCGTGAGGTCTCCTTGGATTTTCTTTCTCCACCCCCCCCCCCTCTCCCATCTACGTCGTGGTACCGCGACCATGGTCACCGTCGAGCAGCGAGTTTCCTCGGAGAGATCTGTAGCGCAACTCCTCCGCTGTCACAGCCATCTGTGTTTATAATATTATAATATTTATCGCATTCCCAGTCTCGACTCCTAGAAGCCTCTGAAGACTACGTGTATGGTTTTTTTTTTTTATATATACTGAAGATAAAGGCTTAGACATATCTAGGTCGTTAATAGCCTACAGTTACTACAGCAGTTTAAACATTATTTACAATTCATAGATTTGTTTTATTAGAATCGTATTCTTATTATTCAATAATTTTTGTATCGATATCGATGGTTTTGAAGAAGCTATATGGATCGAGTGTGTGTTGTGTTGTCCTAATGTGCTTCCTGCTCCATCGTTGAAGATTGTTTGAGGTGACCTATAGCGGACAATCTAAAACTATAGTATTATCTTTGATTGTCAGTGGTTTATTACATTGGCTACAGTGAAGTCGTTCTTAGTGCTTTATGTTATGTATATACGCGTGAGTGAGGTTGGTGTGACCAATTATTCTTGTTCTTGTATTAATATTTAATAATATTTCCGAACTTCTAACAGGGTTGCACCTAGGATTTTTTTTTGGGGGGGGAGGATTTCTCTGTGAATATGAAGCATATATAGCTAATCCAGTCAGTCGATTCTGTTTCATTATATTTCTTAAGTATGTTTTTATTCTTCTTAAAGTGGAAAATCGTCGTAGAGTCAAAAGTCGTCTAGAGGTTGTGGACTGGGTATACAATTTATTTATTCTCTTTTTAATTTCTTCGAGTTTGTTCAAGATAGGTGTTCCATTCCTGCAGGACGTTTGCCACATCATCGAGGGAGTGTGTATATATTTACAATTTTTTTTTATATCTTGGTATCGGGGCGAAGTTATGGACGAGGTTGAGGGCGAGGCGATTGCCTTGTTTTCTCGTATAATATTATACATATCACATACAATCATATTTTATGCAATTATGCAGTACTGTTCGTATTTAAATAATATTATAATAAGGCTCTTAAAAAAGGCGTTATATTATATTAAAATATCATCGTCAGCAAAACAATCTCCGCAATCGCATTGGCCACCTCCGCCAGCGCTCAGAGGGCGCAAACTCGACCCTACGCCCGGTACCGAGTCCGATAATACCAAATACAAAATATAATAGTATATATACGATGGCACGGCATTCGAATCTCTGTTTGCAAAGTCTTTTTTCGGTATTCGTTTTCGACGTCTGCATGCGAATCGGTAATTATGGTATAGCATAATAGCTGTCCGACGGTTTTCGGGTTTAAATCCCATTGTCATTTCGTATCGGACGAGGTGGTGGTTCGGACCGCGTTATTGTTATCGGGATCTGCGCGTATTTCCGAGTCATAGTTTATCAAACTTTGACGGTGCAATAAAAAATTTAACTCTGTGCCAGCTATATTATATTAAGTTGTCTATAATTTGACGTGCAAGTACACAAATGTTCCAGACCAATGGCTCGTAACAAGTTTAATCAGAAAATATTGTGTTTGATAATAATGTTTTACTCGGCGAGTTATGAAAAGTTAATTTATATATGCCACGCGTTGATGTGTGACAGCTGCCAAAATGCCAATCACAAACGTAGTTGATAGAACGACCGAGTATGAAATTTATGAAACTAAAATATACTATATATATATTATATTATTATATACAACTGCAGCAGGATAATCAAATTCGAAAACGTATTTGTGTTGCATTTATAGTAACCATTATAAAAAAAATACGGATGCACAGTATACGATTGTGAGCGAATAAAGTAGAAATATTTTAGAATTTAAAATCTAATATTTTTTAGATTTCTATGCTTTTGTATATTTGATTTATTGATGTGGGGAACTTTTTATACACACGCGTAGGTGTACATCAGCGTTAGGTTTTGGGGTCTTTTGAATTATAATATTATTTTAACCGTAATCGGAAGGGATTCAAGAAATACAGTTCAAATAATCTGTTACTAAACTATATTATGGCCTACTCGTATTAAAGTCATCCGGAAATCTTTATCGTGCTAGATTATATTGGAATTTTTGTGGTGTGTTATTTCATCTGTAGTAAATGAACATTGGTGTAGGAATGGACTGTAATAACAATAATAGTATGTCCAGTAAGCGCATTATTATTTATTAGTTATTATCTTTTTAGCATATAGTCCATATATTGTCATGGTAGGTTTATGGTGTGTAACGGTGTCGTCCGTAACGAAATGTCCACACACCTTTATAATTATATATTCGCTCATTCGCGCCGAGCACAATACGACAATAATAATAAATCGTTTTGCACGAAAAACTTTTCACTGCGCTGCGTAGTGTTTACGAATCGAAAGTATAATAGTCACCAAAGCGTGTGTTTTAGAACGGAATCGTTTTTGTTTCTAAATACGTCAGTCTTGTAGTTACATCGGGATATTATAACGACGACGACGTGTGAACGACTATAAATGGAAATATAATAATAGCGCGCCTTCTGATGGCTTCGCGGCGATGACCATTCGACGACGACGGTTTGCGTTGTTCACAAAAAATACTATTAAACCTAATGCACGAGCTCTGCGTTGTTGGATATCGTCGTCGTCGTCGTTTGCAGCATTTATCTATATTATTCACTACAGTTCTGTCAGTGCAGTTTGCGTAATGTGTACACACAAACACTGCTGCTGCAGCATCGTATGACCCCGTTTTTTCGTGTTTTTTTTTCTTTTTTGCTTCGAGTAATTCTATTTATTTGTCAAATACGACGACGGGGATAACGCGCGATATTCGTAAAAAATAAAATCACCGTAGCGATGTAATGAGGTTTCTGTATGACGACGACGACGTCGGCGAACAAAGTAAAGAAGTCATCACGATTCCATTATATAAATATATATATATATATGTGTACATAGTTTGCTCGCCAAACGGACCCGAACGGTATACCTACGAGTAACTCTTAACCTGATCTCAGCTGTAAAGGGCCAAACGAAAGTCTCTGCTTTACGTCATGAACAAGTCTATATATATATATTATACGAGTAAACCTACGTACATACATAGGTACGCCGCCGTATTGTGTTTCGGGTCGATAACTTCGGACAAACGACGTGTAAACACATATAGGAATAACGTCTGCCAATAAGAAACGGAAAATATAATAATAATTGGTAAGCAAATATCGATATGTTTTCATTGTAATTTACGCCCCCCCCTCCCCCATTTCCTATGGCCAAGTACCTAGGTATATAATCGTGTTTATCGTCATATGGATATTATACTGTTTTTTCCCGTTAGCGTGAACGTGGTAAAAAATAAAAAAAACGAGTTCGAATCATACTATGACGTCATGTATGACAGCAATAATATGGACAAGAATAAATTATTAAAAAAAATTGTGCGGAAAACACTGTACAACTGCGGCAAACGTACACGTCGACGTATGGGTTTACCGCCGTGTCTATGACCCGTTGGTTTTATGTCACTTTTTTATCACGTGAGAAATATTTTTAAAAAACACACGCCTCATCGGTGAGTTGACTGATTATAATAATTGCCAAATTATGTACATTATTGCGGCCGTAACTGCCTAGTTTTTACACTAGAAAATATTATGTTAAATTGAACGCGCCTGTTTGAAAAATTGAAGACTTACACCGACAACGGATGACAAAATATGATACAGCTATACCAAAAATCGATTCCGTGTTCTGTGAAAAACGGACATAATACCTTTTCCTCCTTCGACTCGAGTCGTGTAATTGTATATATTAAACGGTAATACGATGTTCCCATAAACCGGTAGACGGTATACGCATTATAACGAACCGCGGTTTTAATAAAATTGTAATCGGATATTATATGTCATATTTTATTGTACGCTCGCAAAATATAATAATAAATGATAATATCGTTTATAGGACGGTACGTCTCTTGATATCGCAACATTCAAGAAACGATTTTTGCTGATACTATGCCAAAGAATATTGAAAAAATGCCTGCGTACGAAATATTTTGATATAGCCACTTGCTTCGAGAAAATGTGTAAAATCAATTTCTTCTAACTAAACATTGTACTATAGTAGGTACTAATAAAACTTTAATTCTTACAAATTTGCAAGGATCCAAGAATAAAAATATTTTCGATCAAAGCGTTTCGCGGAATAATGTTATAGGTAAATTAAAATATGAAGTTCCATGAATTTTTACTTTTAAAAAAAAGTGATAATATTATACGATTACAGCGAGTGCCGCTCTGGCGCCGTTTCTTAAGTCTTAACATCACATTTATACGAAGATAATATACATTTTTCGGAAAACAGCATTAAAGTATCCGTCTGTAGTTTTAAAAGATATAAACTGAGAATCAAAATTTATGAATTTCAATCACCCACGTATTGACCACCGCATAGCATACGATGGATATCTGGAACCATAGTCTGAAGATATTACCTACTTATATTTATTCAAAATACGTCTATCATTCATACAATTTTGTAAACCATATAAATGGATAATACACGAGCAATATTGATTGTCTACGGTTAAAATTAAAATTCAAAATCTTAAGTATAAATGCATGGAACTATTGAAAATCCACGGAAATTGAACGTTCGTTGGTACCACACATAAAAAAAATAACAAAATACAATCGCTGGATAAAAAATTCATTAATTATAATATATAGAAGACATAAAAATGATTACGAAGTTATGTCATATAATTTTATAAAAATTATTTCTTTTCTTTTCTTACATTATTTTGAATAGGATTTTTTGTCGTTCGTGTTTGAATCAAATGTCGTTTTGTATCTATTTAAATATTGTATTTTTTCTGACAGATCACTCACTAAGCCCAAAAATTTCCATGGTAGGTCGCGGGCTAATATCTCCAAGGTTGGGCATTAACGAGTTAAAAAGTTAAAGTTAAGTTAAAAAGTTAAGCTACTTTTAACTAAGTTACTTAACGAGATACTTTCATAAGTAACTTTTAACTTAACGAGTTTGATTTTTTAAAGTCATTTCTAACTTACTGAGTTTATTTATTTATTTTTTTTAGTATAAATTGTATAGATTTAAAATTATATTTTGATTTTTATATAAAAACAAATAATAATTGTTTGAAAAATCAAATACTATTTATGTTAGTCTATTCAGTATTCTAAATAAGTTCTAAATTGTAAACTGTCGCAAGTGTTTCGAATTATTTCTGTATTTAAGATTTCAATAGGTATTAAATTAACGTAACTACTTAGTTACGAGTAAATATAATGTATACACTATACTGTATAGTATTAAGTTGTTATAAGTAATAATTAATTATTATATTTTATTTGTTAATTCTCAGAAAATTGGTTTATAAATATAATATTATTATTAAACATACACGTTATAGAACTATAGGTGTAATCATATGGGTTTTGCTGAATTTTATAATTCTATTGAAGTATATGTACCTACTGCAATTATTACAATTACATTCATTTTTAAAAAATAGTAAAGCCTCCATTATAGGTATTATGTTATAATATTATATAATGTATAGTATATGTATTAAATGTATTGTATATTATAGTATTATAATACATAATATTTAACAAAAAGGTATGGTGAATTATTTTACATGAATAAAGTGACTTATCTTTAACCAAATTAAGTTATTTTTTTTTAAATTAACTTTTAACTTTTAACGTGTTAAATAAAAAAGAAAAGTAACTCTTAACTCTAAACTCAACTTAAATTTTTCTATATTAATCTAACTTAACGAGTTAAAAAAATCAGTTAAATTGACTCGCCTTGAATATTATCGCATGGCATAACGTCCACCGTAGAAACACTCAGCGACAATCACCAGGTGTACCTGGTTATCGATATCGATAATCTGCACAGTTACGGGTACGATTTAATTGCCCGGTCCGCGAAAAAGTGAGGTCCGAGTTTCGTGCCCGTCGTCCATAGCACATAAACCGCGTACAACTACTCTGCTACATCGTATATACGATAATAATAATAATATACGCTTTCCTGGGCGCGTCTCGTAAATAGATAACGAACAGGTAGTCACCGGACGTCTACGACCACTGACTGCAGTTTGGAGTATCCGCAGATAATATGATTATATACACGCAACCCGAGTCTGCGGCGGCACTATATACAATATGTATAATATAATATAGAATAACGATTATGCCGCAAACCGTACGTGTTATGGGACTGTTCTTATTTATTAACAATGCGGTGGAGCGTTTTTAATACCCCCGAGCTCGATTCGGCGGACGTTAGGAGCGCATTACACAATAAATCACCTGTGATCGGATATGCTCGACGAATCACGTACCACGGCGGCACTGTATTGTATATACCTATGCTATATATAATACCATCGCTGTTACTACTGTACTTCCAATAATAATAATAATAATAGCGATAATAATACAACGACACGCGTGTGAGCGGGGCGGACGATTCTTTTAACACTATCGTTTCCAACTCGACTTTCGTAGGATTTCCCCGGAAAGAAATTTTTTTTTACTCGGATTTAATTATAATATAATGACTAGTTGCGCTTAAAGCGAGTGTTCTCTGTATTTCAGGATCGGTGTACCGACTATCTGGGTATTTATATTTTATGGTCAGTCGACCGATTCTTTCTTTTAGTCTTCCCTTCGGGTATGTGAACGATTTTATTACTGCCCAACTATAATTCCATAATCATAATCGACAATGAATACTTGTTGAATATTGACGCTGACTGAACGAATGATTTAGATATTATAATAAGTAAATAAGTAACACGACTTTATGTTTATGTAAATACTGTAATATAACTATAATATAAATGTAACGTACAACTGGACTGCATCACTGACAGTACTCACGCTATAGTTGTATATGAGCAAGTGCCCTTTACATGTATTGAAATTCCCTATATATATGCATTATAGAGGTCACTCTATATCCGTGTAACAATGGAAAGTGATATCGTAAATCGAAATCAGTGATGTTTTAACTAAAGGTTAATTGTCAAATACACTAATAATTAATTTATAAACAATAATTGATACGTGCACACATGTGCTTACAATGATTGAATACTAATAGTAATATTGTATATTTCAACAATACTGAAAATATGGAAAGAATATTATACGAAAATCAAAAACTTTTATTGTCCTGCTGAACCATTGCAGATTTCCGAGTGAATGGTTAAATATTTTTATTTTGTCTTAAGACGCATAGTATAATATTATGGAGTTGAGTAATACCTTCACACGAAATCGAGTTCTCGTTTTCGAGAGCTATTTATCGGCATTTAATAGATTCGTCGCAATCCGCAACACTTTATAATATTATGGGGTAATTGCACAAGGATGACCCTATGATTATGATATAACGTACAATCATTGCAATTTATTTATATTAAATAACGTATATTAACCAATAGTGTCCTCTATCGTATGCTTTTGTTTTATTTATGTAAAGTAACTGAAGTTGAACCGAGTATAATATTTGTTTACATATTTTAAATTTAATTGACCGACAGCTATTATCCAGCACAATTATTGGTCTATCAACACTGAAAATATCCGACCGCGATTTGGATATGAAAAAGTCATTTTAAGCGCGATTTGTATATTAACTACCAACACTATACCTCTCTTTAATAGTTATCATAGAGTGTATGTACTATTGTAGAAGCTATAATAAATATATAAAAATAAATAGTACCTAACCTGGCGGGACATACACTGTATTATATATTTTTACCTTACATGCATCCGATTTTTATTTCATTTTTTAAGACGTGCATTATGATTCCGAATTTCATAGAATGTCGAATATCGAACAGAAATGTAGATCCCGAATATTATAGCGAAGGAAGGGAGCTATACGTATAGTGCGGATGTGTAGTTTATTGTTTTTTTTCTTCTGCGAACAACTTTTGCACCAGAAGAGTAGTTGGTATCCAACCGATACATGTGTAACCGTTTTTATTTTTGTTTAATGTTCGATAGCGTTTATATATAGTTTATAGATAAGAAGTTATAAGCTCTACGGACCACTGCCCTTTGCGCTCCTCGCGTACGTCTAAACTTTAAGTGTCTATAAAAAATATCGGGCTTGTAAATAAAAAAAATATTGATTGCGATTAAATTAAATTAAAAACAGGCGCCGTCCGTAACGATCACTGCAGCAACAACAAGTACTTCACATTTCATAACGTAATAATAACATAACGACAAGACAATAAGGTCTGGGGAATAATAATAGTGCGTATAATAATAAAATCAATGCAGATGAAGTTACGCCTACAATGTTGCCGGCGTTTTTCCTCGATCGCTCGGCTGCGATTCTAATAATTTAAATCACCGGTAATCATATTATTGTTGTCGCCATGGCAAACGAGAGGCGCGCGTTATTAAACAATATTATTTGAACGTATCGATCGACAGTATTATTTACGAATTTTATTGAAAATAGGTATAATAATATGGAAGACTCGCGCTAATTTCGGCCAACATAATATTCTTATAACAAAACCGTCCATATACGCCTATACAGGCCACAGGGTGATCCATTCAAAGTAAGACACTCATTATTTCAAAAAGTATTTACGTTTTTGGAAATATTTTTGTTACATGGTACAAAGTCGTAACAAAACCACATTTTTCAAAAAAAAATTACTTTTTAAAATATTTTTTAAGTTTTTTACTTTTTTGAATATTACAACATACAGTTTTAATTTTGTAGTCCAAAACAGAATATTTTTCTAAGTATTTTAATAAAATAAAAAATCTATTTTTCATAAATATATAATTTTGGACGAGTAGTTTATGAGTTATAATAGTATTTGAAGTTTTGATGAGCAGTGTGAGATGGTAGCGGGTACCCCGCCAAATGTTGGTCCACTACTCCGCTCATCTAAACTTCAAATACTTATAACTCAAAAACAATTCGCTTCAAAAATTAGATTTGTATGTATCAAAATACTCAGAAAAATAATCTGCAATGGATTATAAAATTAAAACTGTATAATATTATAATTCAAAAAAGTAAAAAACTTTTTTGAAAAAATGTTGTTTTTTAACGACTTGATACCGTGTAATAAAAATATTATCAAAAATTTAAATACTTTTTGAAATATTGAGTGTCTTACGTTAAATAGATCACACTGTATAGCTGCAACAGCTGTTGTTAATAATAATTATAATTCTTCGTCGAATCGTTTAATTTCGGTTCAGACGATTAATATTGCCACGATTTTCGCAAAACCGTGTGCGTGAGATTTGCATTTTTTTATGATATTATTATTGCGTTCTCGTGGATTACGATTTTACTGTAATCTGCAAAGAGATGACTCCTTATTGTCATTACAAGATGTTCATATTATTATGTGTAGATGCAGTATCAAATACGGTCATTAATATTAATACAGAGTCGGTAGAACTCGTCCAATAAATACGATCAGTGTGTATAGAACACAATAATATTATTATTATATTACGTCCGTTAGAGATGCAAAATATGAAATATCCGATTCGTGGTTAGTGCCGGATTTATCGTTGTCGAGGGGGTGAAATGCACCGGAGCCTCAAGGATGAGGGGCCACAGGTCGGTGTCCTAGATCTTTTAACTTTGTAAAGCGATAAATGATTAAGAATATTAAACAATAGTCAAGAAAAAAGTGTTTTAAGAAATTACTCGCACCCGTTTATTTTAAACTGTTATAAATTCAGTATTATCCTTGACATAAACCAAGAGGTATCTAGTTGAAATGTTTTCTTTTTTAAAACCATCTTGACTTTTATTAAATACAAAAAAAAATATAATTAAATGTATCAAATAACTTAAAAATAGCAATTTTTTAATTGGCCTCTAATATTAGTAGTTGCACTCCGGCCTTTGGCCTTCCGAGACTTAGATCCGACACTGTTCGTGGTCCGTGCGGTTTGATTTTGATATTATTGGCCGTACATCTTTGAAAACCAAACGGTTGATCTGGTGATTTTGATACCGAATAAATTGAATAAAACAGTACAAACAATGTTGTGTGGTCTAAAAAAAAATATGGTACAAAAAATCATTGAACATTTTCAACGTATAAGACTTTCTTTTAAAAATTAGCATCAAATCTGCTGAAAACTGATTGTCCATCGTATCAAATTGCGGTTTTTAATTTTGTTCTCATACGGCCGATTTCCTCGTGGTTTTGTTAAACAATTTAGTTTCAGTGATGTACTGACTGTGGTGTTACTATATTCATTTTGCATATTATGAGGCCTGTCGTGGACTACAATGTGATATGCACATTTATTATTATAATATCAATGTAAACACATTTGTCCGTGCAAATTTTGAAGTCGATTCTACATAACTCATATAACAATATTAACATAATTATCCAAAACGATGTTATTCTGAACGTAGTGAATTTTACATCCATACACATACAACGGCCAAATCGAAAGGGCTAAGCTATCGTTTAGATATCATATTATACTTCCCAGTGCCGTTTTCTGCAGACATTTCATTGTTCGACAATCACCACAACAACAGTGATCGACGTCGTCGTCGCAAACGCTGGAAATGAATCATTTTATTAGGTGGCAATATCTCGTCGTATTAAAGCGGTTATGAAACAACCGCAGCTATTATTCATTATTGTTGGATGTAGGTATCATATTATTATGAAACCAATGCGTTCCGAAACGACTGCAGGCGTTTCTTAGACCGATCGATTTATCGTCCATCTAGGTATAAAAGAGTGTTTAATTAAATTGCCTCTGCTCTTCACCACTCACCACGTCGTCGTCCCCAAGCTCATCGAACATCGCTGTGGCGTCGGATTTCTGCCCGAAAATCGCATGTTAATCGTAAATAAACGATTGTCCGCCGCTAAAAAATAAAACGAAAATGTAAAATATCATAATTCATACACTATTACTACGGGTATGATTGATTATTAAAAGTCATTAAAGTCGTTCTGCGGTAACTCTGAATGATTATAATAATATTTCAGGGCACAGCTTATCGCAATAAATGGAACGTTTTTCTAATCGATCATCGTCGCGCAATGGTTTGACGATATTGTCTAAAATCGTGTTCACTTCTCGATTCAAAGTAAAACATTGTAAAGGAAAATAGTACTACTGCGTAGACGGCGTTAGACGGCCATTAAACGTCGGATAAGACCGTGACAATGTCAATATATATTTTTGAAAAGTACATATTTTTAAATAATAAAAAATATCGAATTCAAATACCACTGACTCGCTGATCGCTGTATCACAAAAACTACTAAACGTACGACCTTGAAATTTGGAATAGTGGTTAATCTAATACTTTCACCGTGCAATAAAAAATAATTCTTCTAAAAAATTATGATTTTAAATGGATTGATTAATAATATTTATTCACCGCCAATATGCAACGTTTTTCATGTACCCGCCTAATTCTGATTTCACTCACTTGCGCACCTCCTGGAGTCCAGGTGGATATTGCCTACTTAATTTACTGATCGCATATTGTCCGAGATCTAATGCAATGGATTTTCAATACCTAGGTGGTTTAGATGCATTTACAAATCACTTCAGGTTAATCTTAACTTAATATTTGGCTCGGGCAACGCCGGGTGGGACTAAATTAAATATTGTTGTAACGATATATTACTTAGTATATTATTTTAACAGTTGTATTATAAAATAAAACATATTATTCATATAGAGTTGGCATTATTAATTTTTTTATTGTGCAATAAAGTGCACGGGATCAGCTAGTTATTATATAAAATTATGTCTAATCAGTACAATGTACCCACGTCGTCTCGTCCTGGTTTCGAAAGAACAAACTATGATTTAACATTTTTACCACAAACGTACAATTCGAATTGACGAAAGTTTTTTTTTGTTGATTTATTTGAAATAGACAGTTCATACTTGTCACAACAAGACGGTTATGCGCGATAAGAGATAAGAATTACACACATATAGGTACATATTTAATTAGCGAAAGTACGACCAATAAAATATACTTACCTTTTATTATTATTGTCAACCGTGTTCAGAGGAAAAACGTATCAGTAAATTTTAAACAAAGCTATAGTAGTTAGAATTTATGCACAATTTACGTGGGTTATTGTTTTCCGTGAATCGTACTTTACGGTTGTGCAAACAGTTCGCTACAAGGAAGTCGAATCATCGCATAATATATACACTAAACACATATATACAATTATGTGCACATTTTTCAACACTTTGTTCACTCGAAAGCGAGGCACACGATGCCCACGAACACATCGCACACCAAAATAATAATAATAAAACTTTTTAACGGGAATCGTAATGTGAATTATATTTTACTGTCGGCCAATTAATAACGCGTACTTACACCTATATACGATTATTGTGACACACGCTTCGCGTGTTCTCGGGATTTACTGTTACAGCGTAAAAAAAAAATATTATAATACTTTTACGAACATTAAACGCTTTTTCCGAGTATCGATAGGAGCTTAAGCTCTCACATTAGTATTCAAATTTCAACTCAGAGCGAATTCGAATTAATCCTATAACTCACTATAATATTATCCACGAACACAACAAAAATGTACGAGTATAGAATATATACAAAACCAGCTATGTGCATCGACTAAAATGTTTTAACATAAAACAATATATAGGTACATCGAATCCTACGTAGGTATAATATTATAATCGATTTAAAAAAATGTCGATACAAGTGGTTGGCCGGCCGAGTCCGATTAGGTATATTGGACATTTTAGATGCAAAATTAATGAAAAGCGTACTCAAAAAGCAGTTCCGTTTCAGAGTAGTTTAGTTTTTTTATGACTTATTGTGATCTTTCGATAGTTTCTTAAAAATTTAAAAAATGTCCAAGTATACATTTCGATTTCTCATCTATAAAGACATGATATAGTTGACGTGCAATACGTGAAACATTAAGAGTATTTTAATACTGTCCTGAAATAAAATAGTTCTCTCGTTTGAAAAACCTAAAAAATTAGCAATTATAAGTGTAATATAATGTATTACAATGCGATGTCGGTTCTTTAATTAAATATCGAATGCCAGAAGTGTATAATATCTGCTGGTGTTCAAACATTAGCTCGCATTGAGCCAATCACAACGAACATAATACTATATTTTAATGGAAAATGATTACTTTTCATTATCTCGTACAAATCATCTTCCACCACTGCTTATATTTTCAGAAAACGCGTTTATAATAAATTAGATTTTCATTAAGTTGATTAAAGTGAAATTAATTTAATATTTTATTTTTCAATATTCAATTTTTTAAATAGGATTCGGCTGTAGATTGTTCATAACAATACCTATGCGATTGGAACATTTCAACGGGCACGATATTTATAAATTTTACATAGTGATGATCAATATACCTATAATAGCCGAATACGTATTTATATATTATGAATTTAAAAGTACATCTGATAGTCGTTAAAATATTACTTTAGGAGTCTCATAATTATTAACACCATAAATAAAAGAAAATCATATTATCTCAAAGGTAAACCTGTCTTATGTGATTTGTTTTGCATTTCAAACGCGACGTGCACATATCTATTGAATACACAATAAAACGAAGTAGACTAAAATATTTATTCTTGAGTTTTATTCAGAAAGCGGAAATTATGATTAACAATAATTATAAACTAATCATTTTTTTATTTTTTTTAGAAATACTAATTCTTTGAAATTTGTTTTAAAAAATGACATAATGTCTAAACACAGGCATGCATTTCAATCATAAAAACAATATAAATTATAAATGCATAATTGATCGAATTTGCTCGAAAACCAATAATAATATAATATTATATTAAATTTCCTGGGGAAAATAAAATAATAAATAAAAAAAAGAAGAACTATGTTGGAATTTATTAAAATAAATTATAAATCAGTACTCAGTCTCGTAGTAACATTGGAAATCCGAACACGTAGTCCTAATAAAAACTTTTATCATAAAGTTAATAATATTATAGTTCATGTTCTTCTTATTTTTTTTTTTTTTTACGAAGACATACAATTACTTTTGACTGATATAAAATATGTATATATTTATAAAAAAAAAAAAAAATTCTGAGGAAAGTAGGTAACTGCTCGACTGCACAGTAGGTGTCAAACCGCGTGTACTTCATCATTGAGAAGTAAGTCACTGTAATGTATGTGTTTTATTATTTGAATTCAATGATAAATCATTTCACACATAAACGATTCTGAGTGAATATTATTAGTTTATATTATTGAGTATGATATTATTTTATATTTATATTCGAGTAATTTATTAACTATAATATTCTTAAGACGGTAAGTTTTAATTTTTGCCAAAAACATTGCAATTTAAAATGACACTGTGTGCTTGTACAAAATATAAAAATAAATGCTAAAAAATTTAGGTAACCACGAATAATATTTTTAAATAACAACAAAATAACGAAAACCGTTTTTCATTGTTTAAATATTATATTATTTCGTCCACATTTTAACCTAAATTGTCAATACAAAATAAATGTATGTTAATAATATATTTGTTGTTTATAGTATAAAGAACAGCTTATGGGGAACATTTTGTTTCATTTTCAAGCATTTTGACAAAGTTTTTTTTTAATTGACATTTACAGAACTAAACCTGAAAAAAAAATTGAAATTTTGAAATGTATATAAAATAATATAATAGCTCAAAAAGAATCAAAAAATTTTTTAAATTATACTGTGTGATTTAAGTTTTTAATTCATTTTTTTAAAAGTATTAGGAATTGATTACGTTCACCGAAGTGAACTAACTTGATTCAATTTGCTACCAGCAATTGAAAATCAAAGCATTATTACTTCCAAAAAAGTGATGAAAAAAACGCACATTATATAAAACGATCAGGGAACGATACGAGCTGTTAGTATCCGTTAGAACCATAGACTTTCCCGTATCGAACGCGTAGGTTTTATTTTACTACATATATTTTCGATTGACTATAGTCTCGTCGAGTTTTCCCAAGTTAATAAACGAATGCCAAACGAAGACGATAATATTAATTATCTGGTCTTAAACAGTACGGAACTCTCCAGCTTTTGCGTTGGCTATCTGGATTTTGTTGTTTTTTAAACAACACAGATAATATGGACTTTAAGTTTTAAGACATTGACTAATAGAACACGGACGTGACACCCTGCAGTATACAGAAGATTATTCCAAGTTATATGTTTCTATAAAAATATAATACCTATAGTAGCTATACGCGTCTTCCGGAACACGATATTATTATTGCACATCATATACGACTATTATTTTCTTTGGTGGAAATCGGCGGCGGCGTTCGTGAGCTTTTCACGCGTCATCCCGAGTTATTGTCTCGTCGCACTTCCGACGTCGTCGGTTCTCAAAAATAACACACACTTCCGGATTACACGCGCGCCTTGTTATACAATATATATATATATATATATGATATTATATAATATTCTACTTGTCGTTACCGCTATCCATTCACAGGGGCCATAAGAACGGTATAATAATAATAATAACAACACCAACAACAACAACAATAATAATAACCGTGAGCTATAATATGTTTTCCGTGCGTCGTGCCCGTCGAATTGTGCAGCTCTCGCCCGCCTCGTCAGTGACGGATTTAGAACAGGTGCCACCGCTCAAGGCCCTTTTAAATTTCCCGCCTCTAACCCAAGAAAAAGTAGTATTTATTACTGTTATTTATATCGTAACAACTGCCCGACAATGAGGAACAATAAACTGAAATTAACTGTGGGCAGGTACACAATATCTCTAGTTGATTTCTATAGGCTATATATATTATTATTACTATCTCAATTACTTTTAGGAACAACTCATAATATTTAGCTAGATAGGTATCTTATCTTTTTATTTTATTTATTAGAAATAAGACTTCAACATCACAAGTAATTAGCCTAATTTTAATTAAAAGTAAACACATAAAAAATTATATTCTAAATTAATGACTAAGGGAAAAGTATTTACACTGTTAGAATTTGTTTATGAGATGAATTTTAGTTGAAAAAGTAATGATTTTAGTGACATTATTTTCATTGAGTGCTTCTTCCATGTTCGGTGGTATTACTAGGTTGTTTCTTACGGTGTTGGTGAGTTGCGGTCCAATCCCTAAATAGCGTACGAGTTGCGGCCATACATAATGTATATATTACATATATATATATTATATATATATTATATACTATATGTCCATATATAGTATATAAACATCACAATATTACTTATTTTCTAGTATAAATTGTCGTACTTATATTAATATTTGTCTTAAAAAAAAATAGATAAAATAAATAAAAATAAAAGTATTGGTATAATACAATAATCATAATAATGTCAAAAAATTAAAAGTGTTCATGTATTAATAAAAAAATGTTGTGTTATATAAATAAAAATTTGACTATTGTTTTGGCAAAAACTTAAAACTTAACGATTTAACTAAATCAAAATTATCGATTTCTTTTCGCTCATGTTTTGTCATCTGTTCTCTAATGAAAGATTCTTTTTCACATAATTTTTTTGTTCTTACACTTTTACTTCTAAATTTTATGTATGTTTCCGATTGAATTTGTAGTAAGACATCAACAAAGTTATATATATTAGGATGGCTAGTGTAGAACGACATATTTAGTTTGGAATGAAGACTTTCACAGCTGTTTGTAGTACGGTTGCAGCTAGCAGTAAACTGTGCCCAAATATTCGGGGGGAACATAGCGTCCGGTGAAATATAGTTTTCAAAAATGTAGTCAGTAAATTTCACTATCTGGTCATTTTCAGCAGGCTGTAATGCCATAAAGTCGTCAGTAAAGCAGTCTATGACGTTTTCAGGCTCCAAAAATGGTAATCCAAAAAAATATTTTAAATAATGGTTATCGTCTGTGTTATCATTGTATAATTTAGTAAGTCCTAAACTTTGGATTTTCCTCCACCAACTTTGCCCTAAATGAAATCGACAACCTCTTATTTTTGCATTAGGGAAGACTTCCGCTGCAGTACTATGGATTGCTGGTTCAAAATCTATAAAAATGTCAGTAGGAAACCACGATACACCAATGGATATTAAGTGACGTATTACATGTTGAAATGCACACGTGTATGTAGTACTTAACTTGTTGGGCAGTAAAAAAAACTATATATATTATATAGGTAAGGTACATAGATAATGATAATTACTCGGGCCGCAACTCACCTATACCTAAAATATTATCGGGCCGGAATTCACCGGTCTCCGACACCGGAAACGACAAGTCGGGCCGCAACTCACCCACAGCCGTTTCTTATGTCCCAGTACTTCGTGCAATATTGGATGATGTGTTGAACTGAAAGGTCAGCGTGGTATTCGTCACAAGTGGTGAAGGATTTTCGCTGATGCGAAACGAGTGGGTTGCGAAAGAGTGTCCGATTCTGCATCTTGTGATGACAACTTCCCGTCGTCTGTTGAGGTAGTAATACGTGGGATACATTTTTTTCGTATTTTTCTTAATTGTTTTAAGTTTATTGGCGGGAGGAAAGATTTCCTAATAGTTTTGTCGTTTAGAGTATATTTTGTGTTTGATGGATGATTTGATGTCATTAGTCGGTAAGTCGGAGATGGTTGGATGAGGAATGATTCTGGTTGCAAGGTCAGCTGCCTTGTCAGCCGTTCCGTTGCCGGTTATACCTATCTATGTGTGACGGTACCCTGTCTTATCTTTATAGCTCACATTACGGGAAAATGTATTTCGTGTTATTTACATTTTCAGTGTCACGTGACCGTCTAATATTTTACATTACGATTACGAAAGTTTAACACGATGTCGGCCACAGCCCACTGCTGAGTTAATCAATGTGTCGAATTCACGGATTTACTACTATGTTTCACTAAATATTATATATTATTGATTTACAAAGTTACATAAATGCATACCATTTTTATATGATTTTTTTTCAATTTCTTACAAAATGTGCTGGCCTCAAAAAATTTGACGCCCTAGTCCCAGGCCTCACAGGCTTTGGCGTAAATACAGCTCTGCGCCTCGTTCGTAATATACACATTTAATATAATACAGTCTCGCCGACATTCGATTTTGACAAATCGACGGTACTACACTCCGACACAATATGTTGTTTAATCGTATATTAAATTATTATTGTGTACTGTGCCAGTATTATTATATTATATATATAGCATGATACACGCCGTATGTATAGTAATAAAATTGTAAGTTACAACGCGGTATAATATGCGATTTAAATTTACATATCGCCGGCGGCGACCGGCACGTAATATTTTTCGTTTATGTCAACAAATCGACTGCCGTGCTCTATATTATTATTATTATTATATTATTATATTATTATTGTCGCCGTATACGACGAGGCTCGCGTAAAATAATAATTGTTGTTTCTGGGAGTACTGAAATTGCCGATCCAGAGCGCCGCGTCACTCCGCACCCCCACCGCCGCGTCAGCACCAGTTTAATATATTATCATAATATTTTTTTGTGATTATGCGGCTGAGTCTTCTCGGAGAGGGGCCCGCTATTCGTGATCGCAATAATATTATATTATTATTATAATATAAATTCATCGACAGTGTAAACAGATTTCACTTCATCGGCGAGAGTATAGTAGTTATAATTATTACTATTATTGTGTGCATATACGATCCAGCGTAATAATGCGATCGATTGGAATATTGATTCGTATCTTGTGCAATTATTATATTATTATACGACGTGTCACTGTCGATGACATAATCTTAGGTGCGGATGATAAAAATGACTAGAAAACACAGTTTATTGACATCGAAATAGTGACTAGTGAGTCAACGCCACCAATTTTAAGTTTTTGTAGTTCTACCAAAAGACTTAACTGTTTGTGCGTCTTATAATGTACGCGTGGTCACTGCAGTTTATTTGGAAATAGTGGAAACTCGCGCAAACTTGGTCGTGGTTTCAAAAAAAAAACATGAACAGATCCAACGAGTCGCCGCCACTGATATCACTGAAAACCATTTGAAATGATATTACTGAAACGACTTGAAATACACGTCACTTCCCACCTACGGCCAGTACAATTCGTTTTTCACTTGAGGTGATTGACCACAAACCAAATGTCCAAGCTGGTCAGTAAGTCGGGGGCACTCTCTCCCAACTAAAAAAGAAATGACTGCTGCCACCTTACTTGAATTAAAAAAAAAACTACGAGGTTTGTGTCTGATTCCCTACCGTTCTATATTTATATAAACTGTATGACTTAAACAACAGCTGGAATAACAACAATTAATAAATCGTATGATACTAATAATATATGATACTGAGTTCGTCTAGCATGGTAAAACACCATGCCACTAGAAAAATCCAAAACTAATTTAATGTGATCAATGTGAATCATTTCGGTCAATCCAGCAAAGAGAGTGGAGGTACTGATTGGCTAGAAAACCACCAACAACGTAAAGAAATAAAATACAATCGAAGGTCTCCGTGCAACAACGAAACAAGTCCACTTTTTTTCAAAAGTCACTTTTTGATGTTATCATATACAGATTGTTTTTCTTTATAATTGTATGAAACAACGAGACATGTCCAATGATTGTTTACTGAGCTATTAAGTAAATGGACTTGTCTTTTTTCAGATTTTATGAGCAAGAATTTTTCCAGATTCGGACTTGTCTGGTTTTTGCGCACAACTGTTCCCTACACTGCAAATAGTAAACAGTTATTAGTAGTCATATTTATTGTTTTCCACATTATCATTTAAAATTATTATCACTATTATAATACACATTATCAAAAACTTTTTTTACAATAAATGATCAAAAAACCAGTTAAGTCCATATGTTTTATACTTCCAAGCTATTTTAGGAGATCGAAAATGTATTTGAAATGCAAATTCACCTTACTCAACTATTTATATGTAATTAAAGATACTTATGTCGTATTTACAAGTAAAAATATACATTTTTAAAGTTTTGGTGAAATAAAATATGTCTCCTGAATAATTTCATAAGGTTAACTTGTTGTGTTGTTCCACGGAACCCTTTATTTATTATTATTTATTACCGGACAAGGCGTCAAACTTAGCAGATAATATTATAATATGTCAAATACAAGCTGTGAGTAAAATTCGACGGAAAGGTTACACACTTCACAAGCATGCCACGCCGACAAAACTAGAACAATTTTCACAGCATTATAATAATATCTATAGTTCTAAACTCTAGAAGTCACTATACATCAAAAGCTTACATGTTGTACATTTCCTCAAAATTCAACCTGCCCATCGTGGAGAGCAAACTTAACTCAACGTGACCAGAGCTGTGCGAGTAGACCAATCCGGAATGTGTCTCATCTATTCGGACAATATTACCGGCGGTTTGTAAACAACGTGACTGCAGAAAGGAGGTCGACGATAATATTATACTGTGTCGAAAATAAAACGACAAGAGGATCAATGAACCCTGCTTTCACCACTATAACTCATATTCCGAAAGACCTTCGGACGATCAGAGACCACAAGGCGGGGTATAGTGCGGGAAAAAATGAGACTTACGAATTATATTTTGATGTCCACCCTAAAAAATCCACAAACGCATAATAATATTATAATCTAGTCCACGACACCGCCCACTCAAAAGGTATATGGAACCTCGCGCACAAAGCTCGGGGGGAAATAAATAATTAAATAATGCGAAAAAATCCAATGTTTATTTTTGTTTTATTTTTTCATAAACCCTGAGAGTTATACAATACATATTACACAATCGATAAAATATTAATTGTCCACGCGTGTGGGAGTCCATTCAACGGTTTATGCGCTTTTTTTTTCTTTCCAAAACGTTCGTATACCAAAACTCCGTTTATGTATTTTAGTGGCGCGTACGCCCTTTCGACCAAACACCGCCGTCGATATAATATTGTATTATTTCGCGAATACTCGTGAATAGAACGGTGTTCGCAGGCGGTACGCTATAACAATAATAATATATTAATATGCCAACAAAATAATTATAATATTATCGCCTTAAATATTCATTCGTCGGCGAAAGAGCGGAAATCATAATATTCATATAGGTATGTAATATAAAAACGCGTCTTCGCGGTCGTCGTCGGTATCCCGGTTCTGGTTTTTATCACGAATTACTTAGTAAATATAATATGTACACAATAAATCATTATTATTGTAACAATACTATATGTTGTGCATAATTATAATAATAATTTATCAGTTATTCCGATTCTATTGATTTAACGTTTATTATTATTTTTATTGGTTTTTTTTTCGGTTCATTGGATTAATAATATTCATATACATAATACATACGATAGGTATATTATACCTCCGGGGTTCGCCTCGCAATCCGAGTACGGTGCTGCGATATAAATCAATAATGCAATAGGTGCGCTCGTCACTAATTGCGTTTTCCATTATTCGCCACGTATACCTACAATTAATGTTAAAAAAAAAACAAAAAAAAAAAACACCGGCGTTTACCGACTTTAAACACTTTTGTACGTCGTCGTCGTCGTTGTGCAGTTCGAATTTCCCACGCGAGTGTTTGTTTTGAATTTAATTTATATCGCTATAGCTCGCATAATATATTATTGTACACATATAACGAGTAATATATTATCGCGTTTGGTTTTTTTACGCGGCGCATTGCAATTTTAATTGCACGTGAAATAATAATAATATGGGACGGCTGGACAGGTGTGTGTGTGTAACGTCATAATATACGATATTATATTATTATAGACGAATATATTATTATGTATAATTATTATTAATATAATTATTATTCTCGTATAGTATTATGATAAATGTGTACTCCCTAATGACATAAGGAAACGCGCACACAGCAGTCACCTCCGATCGGCGAGCAGAGAATGCAGCGCCGCCGCCGTCTCGTTATTGCGTATAATATTATATGAAAATTATTATCATTTAATCGTTAATATTAATAATAGTAATAATATTAATCATTAGACATATATTATTGTAAATAAAAAAAACCCAAACACTGGTGACGGTTCACAACACACGATTACGGTTTCGATTAGCTGCAGTTGTAGTCGTTTGAACGGTATTATAGACGCCCAAAATCGTAAGCTCGACTAGACCTGCATTTAGGGGGGGGAGCTAAAAGTATGTATTGGTACCTATTTAAATAATAAACTATGCCGATTTTGTTTTGTGCAGTTGGCAACACGCATTTCGGTATTTAAAATGAACAATAGTCAGTAAACCGTTATATGCTATATTAACATAATATACTATATTATAATTGTACTCATCCGATTTTTAATTTTTTACGTACTCTGAAATCTGCGTTCAGATGTTGCAGAACTTATTGGAATAATCGTAACTGCAACTTGTTTAAGTTTTGGAAAGGTCTCGTCTTAAATTATTTTTCATTCATAAAAACATGAAATGAAAACAAAATCTTACATAAAAAAGATACCTGTGCTTTTTCACATTGTTTTTTGTGGTGTATAACAGGGACAGTGAGCGCTCGATTAGATCCTGGGGCACCCTCGAGTGCCCCCCTAGTTGCGCTTATGTTAAAAACGCACTTTGTACTTTTTAAATGTCTGTGCGTAACAATTTGATTATATACGGGGTACATTGTGTACATTGATACGACGCGTCAAGTGTGTAAAATATCGAAAAATATTTCAGGTACCTACACTTTGTGTGTACCGTTTACCAATTTTGTATCCAACTCTCACACTGCGCGTCGTGTGTGCAACTACGTCACGTCTGCGATTGCGCTCATACGATTGCAATTTATAAATTAATTAGATATTATTTAGTTGCAAAATCGAATGATCGCTGCGATGGTGGTCGTTTTCCGCGTCCTCTTCCACGGGGGCGAGTCTCGAGACTGTAATATTATTAATTCATTACACTATCGGAATCCGGAGCGTGTGAACGTAATGATATTATAAGGGTGGCGATGGTGGTGGTGGAGGTGGTGGTGGGGGCGCAGGCAAGAGAACGCGCGCGGGTACAGCGAATATTTCCATAAATAAGTGCGATCTTCGCCGGGCAAAAAAACAGCCCCGCGCACAAAACAAACGGACGAAAAATAATAATAATAATATGTGTATATATGCGCATTATATAAGTAGAAAAAAAAAGAATAAAAAAAGGCTACCTCCGAAAGCTCCCGAGACCGCCTGGGAAATTTACTACAATTACCATCCGGTAATATTTATTTTTTTTAATTTCCTGTATCTCCGGATGAAATACGGACCTGACCGTTTTAACCGTAATCCGCGGGGCCAGCGCGGCCGCCACTGGTAACAACTACACCGTAGGGCGGCGGAGAGAGCGCCTTAATTATTGCGCCGCCGGCTTTTGCGCGCCCCGAGTGCTGCACAGCGCGATCCCCTTTATCTTCATTTCGTTGTCGGTTAAACGGACAACACTCGGCATCGTCGCGGTCGTGTTCGCCGGCGTTCCCACCACCCGCCCACCCATCCCTGCACACTTCCACTCGTTGGCCGTTTTACACGAAAAGGCGAATCGGATACGACGAGCGCCACACATATATATTATATATATATATATATCACTACAGCTGCTTCTGCTGGTATACCTAATAATAATAATATTAAAACTCGGATATCTCATGGAGCGCATTGTATTGTATTATGTGGGTACGAGATTCGTGTATATGATATTATATTGTCGATGGCCTTAAAAACTGTAAGGAAAAACGAATGGAAATATATGCCTAAAAATATCAAAGGTACGTCCTCTAAACAATCAATTAACATAACATAATAATATCACACTAGATATAATCATAAAAACAATATTACATTTTATCATACAATAATAATATGTGATAAAAAATTTTATCGGGTATTCGCGGTAATTCATTCGAAACAATATACAGCACGTTTTTACCAGCTCATCGACGGAACACGTGTCATCGTTTTGGGTGATCACACGTGAATGGTGACACCTGCAACAATAATATTATTATCTACACACGTCCATTATTCCTATGGGCGTTACGAAGAATGTCTGTAGAAACATTTACTAAACGATCGTGTTAGTAAAAAACGTTCTTTAAAATCTAAAATGTAAAAAACTACATTTAAAAAAAATAACGTGTCACATAAAATATAATGTCGTTGCGAAAAACAAAAAAATGTATTTATAACACTACAAATGCCTAAAAATGCGTAAATATGAATTTTCAACGTATAATACAATTCACCATTTCAATAATAACTGCTGCTATGTAATACCGACTGGATTCATAAATTTGTCTGCAATGTAAACGACTTTAATAAAAAAAATATGTAAAGTCATAAACATCCTACTAACACTATTATACTCATATTATCTGACAATATGTATTCGAATATTGTACGTGTATTTGTATCCTCAGTGGCGTTATTTCTGGAGTGATCAACTGGACTGAATATTCTAATCAATTCAGACATTTTTTTTTTCACTTGCTGTCGGCGGAATGTTTTTTATCGACATCCGCGCGATTGGCGTTTTGTAAAATATCTATATTTTAATTTTACCACATAGCAGCGGCTAATATATTAAAATCGAGATACATTCCAAAACCGAACGTATTTGAAACCACTGACTTTTTTTCCGAGCAGTTACTCGTCGCGAGGGAGAGGACTGTACGTATTATACGGGTAGAGTATATTATTATGCAGTCGTGTGGAGATAAAGCTGTTCTGGTTTCGTGATCGTCGGAGTGTTGTGGCGGATGAGAGAGCATTCATAATATTATATGTATATTCGCGGGATGATAGCAGCACAAGCGTGTACGGGGGAGGGACTTAAATCGAGTAAATCCGAAGCATCATAATTTATGCATACGTCAAAGGTTGCAGAGCTATAGGCGTGGGCCAAAGGAGATTGGATAAAGAATAAAAAAAAAGCAAAAAATGTATAAAAAAAACCACTGCGGTGAACACTTTCATGTCATCGTCGGCGTATAAACACTATACCGTGGTATAGAACTCACGAGAAAAGTTTAAGACCAACGACAAAACCAAGACGTGCTTGCGTGCGTTGCGCAGACGTGTCTTTCTTAGCAAATCGGTTCGTCAGCGGAACGACGACGACAAATGTCAGACTTTCAGCTACCGACGAACGAATCGGTTAGGGGTTTATTTTTTACTTAGCATAATAATATATTACGTAGTACTATGTCGTTTAATTAAAAAAAAAAAACAGTTTGACGGGTGAAGGCTTCATTTGTAGGTATTATATTTTATATAATAATATTCTTTGAATCTCTTTCGTTTCGTAATAATTATATTGAATATACAAAACTATTATTATTATTATTTATCGTTCCTATGACCTTATATTACCTATTTTCGGTGGATCATCTGATCTCGAAAAGAGACGAGCGTAGAAAATGATTTGTTTTTTAATTTCGGGTGCAACTTGATATACCTATAATAATAATAATAATATCATAATATTAATAATATAACCTCGGGATGGGCTCGGCGAAAACATCAAACGTATCGTAATATAATATGATTTGAGTCAAAAGTATTTATGTCAACCGTAATTATAATAATTCTTCTCGTCGGAGCGCAAACTCCTTTTGATGTCGCATGTCATCAGCCATTTCGTAATTATATAATATTATAATTATAAAATAAATGTTAAAATAATGGTATACAGATTTTCGATTTCACGCGTGTTGTCGTGAGAAAATTATCTTTAGAACCTTTGCAAAATATACAATAATTACTGATATTAATATGTTTTATAAATGATAAAAAAAAATGAAAAAATGTTAAACATCACAGTCATTATAAAATGATAATAATAATACAAATGTGAGCACTATAATAATATGTCATATAGGTACGTCTGTAATAGAATTAATTATTGCAGTGCACGTGTACCATATTATTATATTAATACGTCGTTTAAAATGAAATGCGATTTTTATAATTATTCTAAGGATTATAATATTAATATGTAACATTTGTCTGGACTCGCTGGAGTATTATATTATTATTATATTGATTAACGGACGAAGGCATAATTAAAAACATACTCTGATGGCAGACGCAATTTCAAAAATTAGTCATCGAAGTGTGCGATTGTAATAATATTCGCATCGGTAATAATAATAACCAATTAATAATATCGCGCGACCGCGTCGGCGAGACCAGCGTCATCGAGATAGCTCCGGAACAATCAAAGGAAGCTATTATCACCATTGTATTATATTACTACTATTGTACCTATATTATAATATATAGTAACTGGGTTCGCGGTATCCGTGGTAGGTGCGTTATTGGCGCACAAAAATCGTCTCTACGATCTGAACCGTTTGATTAAAAATTCATTATTAAGAGCCCGCCGTCGTCCATTTTACGACGGCTCATGTGCAATTTTAATTAAATTGCGAATCGCCCGACTTTTTAGGCTTCAACCACACTATTGTAAAATATTTCCATACCCGTGTGAGATATACAATTTATATTACAATATGCACACAAAGTCATATGTGTAAAGCGGTTTCCTAGAACGGCAGCGGCGCCCGAGAGTTTCATGATGAAATTTATGTACGAAATCAATCGCGCACGCATACGCAATATTTAAATATTATTATATAATATTTTAATATAAAACATATATTTTGTATTAATAACGCGTACGAGCTAATTTGTGCGGCTTTGAGCCGAGCACCACCGATCGCCAGTCCGCCGGAAGGGTTAGATCGGAAAAACATTTTATATAATTATTATAATAAACATAGTTTCCGACTCCGACCCTTTTGAATATTATAAAGTTATACAAAATTCTCCAGCACATTATTATTATTATGATATTACTACAAAAATTATTGCATTAGGTACGTGACATATCGACGATATATTCTAAGAATTTTAAGACTACCTACCGTGTTCTGCAGTGACACGAGGTACATCAGGAAATCAGATGGGATGTAAACAAAACTAATTACGCTTTATCACTTATCAGGGAGAACAAAAAAAAAAACCGTAACAAACATCGTTACGAAATGTAAATATCTCTTTGCAGTATATATATACGAGTTTTATTCTTTGTTGACATATTATTATGTTTTTTAAAAAAAATAGTAAATATTAGGAATATTATAAATACCTGCAGTATATCATAATATAATAATACTTTTTGGTATTATTTATGTTTGTTAAAAAACCGAGTAAATGCACTTGGACTGGTATAATAGATATACAAGAAGTCACTGTATGGCTGTTCTATGGTTTTCGGGTTGTTGTCTTTCACAATTTATTCCTATTTTATATTATTCGAATTACTCAAAAACAGATTTACAATAGGTCAGGAATATTACCTATTTATTAATACCCTCATAAAGTTAGCAGCACAACTTTAAACAGACACACATCCAACAAATTTGTCGGTAACTTGTTGGCAATTGTTTGATAACTTTCAGAATTTGTTGGACTTTAATTTCGCCGGTAGAGCTTTAGACACTTTTGTGCTGCCAACTTTACTCCAACAGCACAACTATAAGTCAGCAAAATTTGACCCTTATAAAAAATGTCAAACTGAACTTGTTGGACATTGTTGGGCCACTCCGACATTTTGTTAGGACATTCTGTTGGCAGCACAAACTTTAAAAACTTTAAAGTATCTAAAGCTCTACTGGTGAAATATTAGAGTACAACAAAATGTCGGAGTGGTCCAACAATAATGTCCAACAAGTTACCAACAAATTTATTGGATGTGTTTCATATGTGTCTGTTAAAGTTGTGCTGCTAACTTTATGAGGGTCAATTAATTGCAACTTAAAGGTCTCGGGACTTATAGATTGAAGAGGGTAAAACTAGTGTATAAAATATAATTATTATTATGTTCTTTGTTCTTGTGAAAAAAAAAACAATGACATTGCTCAACAGTTGTGCGCATTGGAGTAATAATACCATATTATTGAAATAAATATCTTACTATCTTATCTATTAGCTATTAAAAATCTAACCATATATAGTCATATTGTGGGGTCACATATCTTTCATCAAGTATGACCTGGCCTTCGTGCATCCTCTGCATTATATTATGTATATTACTAGTTGTATGCTACTACCCTTTTCAAGTTTTCGAAGCTAGCAACCGAGAAAATCGAAAATTTAACGACGAATCAGAATGAAGTGAGTGTTAAAAAAACCAGCACTATCATTTTGGATGGCATTACAATGACGAACATGTTTATGAAAAGCCACTGCAGATCAATGACGGTGGTGGACCAATTAAAAACAATAATAACTCAATAACATATACTGTAATACCTAACCTACATAATGTTTATGTTTTATAACCTCCACGGAAACATTGTATATAAGTATAAGTAGTATATAGGTACCCGAACGTTTTGGAAAAAAATCCCATTGAAGTTTTCTCG
This sequence comes from Neotoxoptera formosana, assembly GCA_022818045.1. Classification (NCBI taxonomy): domain Eukaryota; kingdom Metazoa; phylum Arthropoda; class Insecta; order Hemiptera; family Aphididae; genus Neotoxoptera; species Neotoxoptera formosana. The sequence goes on along the minus strand of CM040632.1, from coordinate 27,717,464 downwards.
CTGAAAAAACAGCTTTTCACTTCTCGCCTGAATAATAATAAAATATAATAATATATTAATTATACGGTTTCAGTTCTGTACGCTTCCTGTAAATATACCTACGATTGGAGTACAACAATAAAGTATAAGTCGTTTCACCGCCATTTTTTATAACAATAATAGAAATATTATTATCACGTAAATATCGACGACATGGCGGCAGTGGTGTCATTATTCCGCGTCTCAAAATAGAATAATAATTTCTGTTCTGCGAGACGTTTGTCCTCTGCTTATTCTTTGCAAGCCATCACGCAATTTATCATTAAAACCGTCGTCTTCGTCGGGGGCGCGTATAATAGTAATAATAATAATAATTATTATTATCGACCTACATATTATCTCTTTGAGCTTTGTCGATGTACACTGCGCTGCACACACACAATTTATAATATACCGCAGTGGTTTTGATTTATCGTCGTTATTAATTATATCCGACACATAATAATAATAATAATATTGTTCTGGCGCGTGTGATTTACCACAAAACCGCACATGTGTTGCTGCCGTAGTAGTCCGCCATCACTGCCTTTATGAGTTATGTTGTCTTGTAACGAAAACTCGTCTATTCCAATATTTTTTTTATGTCGACGAATTCGTCTTCGCGGGAACACACTTCCTATGCAAGAAAAGCGCAGTTTTCAGGAAACATTTAAAAAAACGATGCATATGAGTTTTAATTTCATAAACGATTTACAGTTGGTAACGCGCATAAGAGAATTTTTCTACGACAGAGATAGCACGCATAGGAGCGATAATATCTCATAAACTTTTTATTACGATTTATTTAAGGCGTTCTTGATTTCTCAAGACCTAATTTCCTAAATTATAATAATCAATTGTATTGAATTGTTTATCATAATGTACAGCAGTGGCGCCAAAGTGTTTGAAAAATATTTCACATCTCACTATCGTATTTATTTATCTTTATAGTTAAAATTCTTATCGTATTATTATTCGGATTATTTTTATTTTTATATTCATATTAATTACGAACAATTTCAAATTTTTTTTAACTTGATAGATCATTTTTAAATCAACTGTGAAGAGCTAAATTATTATTTTAACTGCAAATTAAGCTAGTTGAGTTAAAAAGTTTATTAGAAAATAAAATAACTAGTTATGAGTTGAAAAGTTAAAAAAAAAATTAACTTTTTAACTTAACTTTAACATTTTAACTAGTTAATACCTTTGATTATTACTAATAATAATTATAATGTACACACACTCTTTTAACTTCCTAGGTACCGACGTTCGTTCCATATCGTCTAAGTATTATTTTTTCAAGTCATATATATTTTTATACTTACTCGAGTTGTACTTGCAGTGTTATATACATCTGCATATTATTATGTCTGTTTCATCGAACACATATAATATTGTTTAAACGTCTTATAACATTTATATAACTGTACACTCGTGCATTTATGCAGAATACATATTATTACTATATATATTATGTTGTGGTATAACCGACCAAATCATTTTTGATCCAATTACCACGAACCCGAAGTAACTCAAATTCAGTGCACCTTTATTTCTTACATTCTATTGAACGTCGAAGTTTCAAACTTATAACTTTTGTTCGTGTACGAGAGTAACGATCAAACCGTGTTTGTTAAATATTTGCAAATGATTCATAATATATAGTTTATATCACTGTTTTAAACACATTTTTTTCGTGCAATAAAACAAACGTACGCGATTATAATTATACGTATTATTAATCAAATACAATATAGCATGTGATACGTATATGTATTGGCACCGCTGAGAGCCCCACAAAAGGTAGACTACTCCGCTCTACTGAACTCTATAAACTGTAAAATAAATATTATAATAGTATAACGATAAAAATAGGTTAAATATAAGTACCTACGTTATTTATTTTAATGACTTCAAATCATGTAAAAAAAAAATGATTTCCAATACCGTTTAACTTCTCATGTGTTTACGTTTAAAAAATAATCACCCTGTTCACAACGATAATAATTATTCTGTCATTTTTTTAATAACGTAAAAATTAATTGATATACATTAATTTCCATCAAAGACTGCAAACATTAACTACTGAGAAAACATAAATACAATATACTTAAGTCGTAGTTTAATATCGTTGCTAAAGGTATACATTGTGTACATTGCATTTTATTATCGATTAAAAATAATAGTGTTTGTGATCAATGGAAAAAAGTTATTAAAAACATCTAGGTATTCCGTTTTTATTAAAAAAAAAACTGGCCCCTATAATGACATTTATATTTTTTAAACAAATGCTCTTGCAGTCAACGTTTAGCAATGTATTTAATGTGTTCTGATTATTATTTGTTTCAGGTAAAAATCGTCGTTTATTTCCAAAGACATGTAACACAAATGTATAACGTCCATCCGGTAAGTACGATAACTGCATTTAAAGCATCGGAAACGTTTTATGGTTTTCCGGAACATTACTGCACCGTCTAAAAACGCCGTGGGTATAGAAAATGATTCAGGACGTTTATAATTTTAAAACAATGAAAATAACAAGGATCTCACCGCTAATTTCGTCTTTTGTTGATATCAACATAGACTTTTTCACAGTTCAAAAACTAAATAAATTCACAGCTAAAACATTTTTATAATAATATAATATTTATAAAGAATAAATTAAATACAAATTTAAGGTGGGTTAGGTATATAGCTGGTAATGAGAAGTAGGTACATATTCTGTTAATTATTGGATAGTATATTTTTTTTCAAACTACTTATTATTTCCCACTTAACCTGTTGTTTATTTTATTTTCGTTCACCTTTTCCTACTTACTTTATTGTCAAAAAGCTACATAACTATTCCGTTTCTTTAGTACAATTAGAATTCACAAATAATAATGTTCTCTTTTTATGATTTTTGATTGCATTAAAAATTGTTTTCCATCAGAGCCAATCCGAGCAATAAATCGAATGTCGAACGTTTAAAACAAAAAATATCGTCTAATCTAATAATAGTTATACATATTAAACGGCTCAGCAAACCCACATTAATTAGCTCGACGTCAATATATACACATGATTTATATTCAAAAGTAGGCATATTATATATATGTCATATATTTAATATAATAATATTCTGATCGGCTCATCAAACAGTCAAAGTCTTTGCGTCAATGTTCATCTTTTGAGACATTATTTTTTATACTATAAAAGCATTTTTTTTTTTTATGATTTTGAAAAAAATAAAACAGCGTTCTGTATCGGTATCATATTACTATTATACATGAGGACGATATTAAAAATCTTTCTCGTTTTCTGTTTTTTTTTCTTTTTTTGCCAAGTTTTTATTTATTTCGTTATAAACGCGAAATAACATCATAGGAACTCGATAACCCGAGAAATAAAAATCCACGCAAGACCAATAAGTATTATATGGTCCAAACCCCCCGACGACGACGACGACGACGGTCCCGTTCTCTGGCCGCTGTGCAGGGCTATATATACCTTGGAAACGGGCAACATTATAAAACCGGCGTTCACGTCGTAAATATTCGACCGTAAACTATCGACGGAGTGTAAACCGGCCGCGGACAGGAAACAACGGTCGCTTTCGAAAATAAATTAAAATTCGGACGGAAAACCGGAATGGTCTTTTTTCGTCTCTCTCTCACTCTCTCTCTCTCTCGCTCCTGGTTTTTTTTAACCTTTCCAACGGTCTTTTTACTCCAAACGCCCCCCGTAAACTATCGATTGAACCGTTTCCTTTCACACTCCATGGCAGTCGTCGTCGTTGTTCTCTCATCTCGTTTTCAAATCTTTTTTCGCGCGCGCGACCTTTATACACGCGCGAATGCTCTTGTGGGGAAAATATTATTCGTTTACGAGTTTACGGGACGACTACAGCTCGTCGGGAAATCGGGAAATCATCCGCGACGACCGCGCGCAATAATATTTTGACGCCTAAGAGTCGCGCATAACGTTTCCGCGGAAAATCAAAATTTCGAGAATTTTGCACGAAACGCGGACGAATACGATGGCCACAGACGATTTGCTTTTTTTTTAACCGGCTAGGTAACTGCTTCAGCACTATAATAACAATATTATGATAAACATGGCCACCGCGATGAGATCCGCGCGGGGAACGAGTAAAACGTTTTTAATTTCGTATGTATAATTATTATTATTCGTACGGTTAATGTGCGCGATTTTCCCCGGAGACATAATAATAATAATATAATACAAGCACTTTTGCCGGGTAATTTAGCCTAATTTATCATGTCATAGAGGAGCGCGTCTCAGCAGTCGGGCCCTTATCTGAAGTCGGTCGTGCTCGCCGGCTTTGTGCAACGCCGAAAATAATACAATATATTATTATGTGATTTTTTTTTTCGGCATCTGCCATCACGTAGTTCTACGGGTGTGGGTGGGTACGCAGCGAGCGAAATTAATTGAAAAACCTAATTGTATGGAAATCTCGTTTGAAAACGGCGACAGACTTTCGGCGTTCGACGTGAAAAAAAGCCAAAGCGATGACTGAACAGATTTCGCGTCGATAAAAACGTGTCCGGGCACGGTAAAAAATAACTCGCGCACCCCCAAAGCTTTAGGTGAGTTCGTACAACTATCGCGTAATATTTTCGCGGTATACGCGCGTTAAACAGGTAAACGTGTACCAGAGATTACAGACACAGTATGATCCGGGACCACGTGATGCATTTGAATTCGTACGCTTATTAATATTATTGACTTGACTTTATTCTGACCGTTGGCAATCATTTTTTTTTCGATAGAAATTTATTTCAAAGCAGTCGTGTGTCATAGACTTGTGACACTTTATACGCGTTTATTATACACGGGCACTGAAATTATTACACAAACACATGATGAATTAGATCGCTTTAAACATCCCACCATCATATGGTGTCGTCTGTTTTATACGGAATCAATAAAAACTGAGTATTTTTTTGAAATAATATTACGTCATGTATACATCACGTATTAGGAAAACCATTTGTGTTACAAAAAATATATTTATTCGCAAACGTGTCAGTATTATATTATGCCACACGCATATAACAAAACAAAAAAAAATCCTTTAATTTGATTTCACTTTGAAGGTTTAGGATTCTGTTTTAATCATATGAATATTATAACGGAGTATTTCCAGGAATGAACATAAAAAAAGGTTCGCAAACGTATCGATGATAGGTATTTAAAAAACAATATTATGGAAATTCCAAATAAGTTGATAGGTATGTTACAAAAAAAAAATAATAATAATAATAATTTTATAAACTGTACAGTTTATTGTTTTTCAAATATTATAAATAATATTATTGAAATATATACCGTTGGAACTTAACCCAAAATATGTTTTTTTCTACACATCCCGGAGTGATCACTGCACTTTTTTATTTTTCACATAAAATCACACGTTTTATTTTATGTGCGGTATATACTCATGTAGTATAATGTTCTATTATACACAATATTATTATTACAAGACGTAATAAATTAATATTCTTTGTTTGAGTTTTGATGAAAAATCGATTACTGCAGGCGGGCGCAAGTATTAATTATTATTATTCGCGTACCTATTTATAGGTATATACTATTATAATATAACGTCGTTCGTTTCCGTTTACTTAACGCGATTGTTTTATTTTCTCGACGTGTGTTCTACGCATGCTGCACGATACAGCTATAGTATTGCTATTTTTGTTTTCGGAATATATTATTATGGTTATTATTATTATTATTAATATTAGGTGTACAAATTACGAATAGCTTCACGTCTCGTCGCACAGCGAGCTCATTGAAAGGCATCATCCCGTCCCCGTCTCGTCTTCTCCTGAACGCCTCTTCGCAAAGGACCATCGAATGATGACGATAAATCACGACATAGTTCGCAGACAATCACGGCGAAAGGTATGACGAGCGCGTATATGAATAATACTATTATTATTGTTGTAGTGTTTTCGTTTGCCGCGCGAATATCCGTCGGCTGATGTTCGATCGGTGAAATAATATCGTCAACGTCTCTCTCTCTCTCTCTTTGTCTCTCCCCGAGTCTCTCACTCGCCCTTCGACATTTTCAAATTATTAACAGGTTATTAGACACAAGCGGATCTACCACCGACAACGGCCATTTAATATTATACGCATGACGCAGACACAGCCATAACAACGACACGGTCGCGCATGAATATAGTAATAATAATAATAATATATTACGCAGTCGGCGGTCGGTCGGTCGTCCGTGAAATCCGCAATTCACGCGGAAGACGTATAATAATATTATTTTATTAATTTATAAAATCAAACCGTTCGACGTAACGCTTTAATATACAATGCTTGTGGATACGAGTATCATTAATGCCATCGCAGTCGCGCGCAATAATTAATGCCGACAGCAAAGACCGTCGACCGACCAATCGGGTGCCCGACAATTTAAACCGACCATCGTTTTCATTGGATCGCAGAGCGCTCTCCGCGAATCGACCGACCCATCGGGTGTCCGACAGTTAAAACCAACGGTCGTTTTCATTGGATCGCAGTGTGCCCGCGAATCAGTGGACCATACGCGCGTTTCGGTTGCTCTGCCCGCGGTTCTTCTTCTCGTAGAGAGCAAACCAAGTCGTTCGGTTATCTCACTTCGTCAAACATTCGGATTCGAGTTGATATCGATCGCTGTCTACGCGTCGTATTTCAGAATAATATAATATTATAATACATAATATAGAAAGGTAATATTATTATGATCGAATTTTTTCGTATTTAATTTAACTTTATCGTACACATTTTTCAATTTGAACAGCCCTACTCTAAGAAGACGGCTACAACATGATGATGATATTATTATAAAACACGCGATATACGTTTTAGGTGTTTACGGTACAGCATTATTGTTACTAGTATGCGGGATAATGAATTTGCACATAAAAATAATATTATTATGTTTTTTTCGTTGTTGTCGGGTTTGACATTTAATAATGAACCAAAATAAAAAAAAATAAACCCACCTACCTTCATTTTTGTTGGAGATTACGTGTCATACCAGTGTAGGAGTTTTGGTACGTGTCTAATATAAAAAAAAGGAGTTTCTCTGTAGGAGTTTATACAAACACCATTGTTTCATACGTTGGACATAAAACACGTGAAACGATTGTACTCGCATATATTATACAGTTCCGTTGTATTGTTAAAACAATAAAATTTGAATAATATGACTAGAGTAACTAAAGGAACATTTTATAATATTTTGGAAAAATATAAAACGATAATTCTGTTTTCAATAATTTACGTTAGACAGTCGTACGCGTTTACTAATCTTCAGTTATGGTTGCACAGTTAATCGAATTTATCTCATACAATCGCGTAATACAGAGTCGGCTTACAGATGATCTAAATGGGATTATGTGGGTAATTTCAGATCACGCCAGTACCAGTATAAAAATAATACAATGACTCGTGAGACGATGACTGATAGACTACGCGGTGTATGGTTGATTATTATTTTTTTTGATCGTCGTTTCTCGCACTGATAGTACCTCGGCTTCGTGGTGGTGGTGGGGGTTGTGAGGGTGTATAATATAGCTTTTAAACGGCAGCATTCGTCTCTAGTTTACCCACCTATAGACCGAAGACAATAAAATATCATTTGAGATGCCAAATTGCCGTGGGGTTCGCCGGTGGGCGTCGCCGGAGAGCTTTTGACAAATGGCCAGAGGCCCAGAGCCCTCAATTTTCCCGGTCCCTTGTGGTCAAACACATAACTATACATATAAATAGGTGTGTGCGTGTGTGTGTGTGTGAGTGTACGCTCTGTGTTCTGTCAGTACGGTTTCCGCTGTTTGTTAGGTGGTTGTAGAACCTGGGGGGTGAGTGGTAGTGGTTGTGTTGGTGGGTGTGGTGGGGCGGAGTGGGTCTGGATGCGTTGAGGAGGGGGGGGGGTGGTATAGCATTTGGGATCACCGCTGTGCCAAGGTGACATTGAGAGAGAATGTGCGAGGGTGTAAGGGGGTCGGGAACTGTGTAGTAGAGAAGACGACTGGTGCAAAAGTGTTTGGAATCAGGAAGAGAGAGGAGAGGAAGGCGTAATTACAGGTGGATTTAGCTTTGAAAACTCGATCGTCACGTCCGTACGACGGGTTCCGTGATTTCCACAACGGCCAATTCCTACGTTCTGGATCGTTTACTCTGTCTCTTTCTTCTGTCTATCTTTATATACGATATACATATATATATATATATATATATATATATTTAACCCAGTACCTGTTAATAACTCTCTCTCTCTCTCTCTCTCTCTCTCTCCTATCTTTCTCTCTTTCCTTCCCTATCTCGCTCTGTGTATCTCCGTCTACTTTGCTTCACCGTCTCCTTGTGGCTGCGGAAACGTGATCGTTATAAAACCAAATCAAATGAAATGCCGAAGAATAAGACGTCTTCTAAAATCGTTGGTATTCGTGTATACATGTGCGTTTCTTTTTTAATACAATATTTAATAATTTTTAATAATATTTTACTTATCATTTACTAGCTGTATCCGAATCACTTCAATGTTCTTAGAAGTTAGAACTGTATAATATATTATGTTGTACAGGATAGCCTTATATTAAAAAATCAGTACAATATTCAAACAAAAAAAAAGAACTGAAATAACTTTTTGATTGAGTTTAGGTGCTGAAGATAAGAATTAAGAATATATTTTTAAATTACAAGCCTTAAAAAGTTAACAAAATGCATTCAGAAATTTCTTTATGGTTTACGGCTGATACGAGTATGATAAAGTATCGTATTTTAGTATCTACATAAACCATGAATATTGATAGGTAATTAATTATATTAAACTTAATTAATGATATTACACGAACAGTTATAATATGAAATTTAAAAGTAATTTAAGTTGCCTACATTATATTTTAAACGAGATTAAGATGCAGATTAATTTCGGTTTTAATAAACGTATAGGTAATTACGAAATTATGTTGAAAATAATATGGTAAACCTACTCAACTAAAATACGCAGTCACAAATTCAGCTCTAAAGAAGTTGAAGGTAGACTGACATTGTTAATTTGTTTTTACTTTTTATTTTCAAAAATTTTCATTTTACTCAAAACGCTATTTGTTTGGGTATACTTTGTAATCGTTTATACATTTTTTCTCGTCACATACACATCGTTGCCGAGGTCTTTGCAGTCCGTAAGTAAGTGGCTCTCTATACACACAGCGCGTAATTGGTCGCATTTATATTCGCACGTATATGATCGTTTCCCGAGGAAATGAACGAACATTATTTAAACTATACGAGTTAAGCGTTGTGAAAAGACGAATAAACGACACGCTCAGTTGGGTAAAAGTTTTTTTTCTCTGTGCTAACCTGGTGGGTGATGTATACGGGGTGATGCATTTAACGTAAGACACACATTTTATTTTCAGAAAACACTCACGTTTTAAAAAATATTTCTTTTACATAATATTTGAAGTCGTTACAAAACAACATTAAAGAAAAAACAAAAAAAAAATTAATTATTTTAATTATTGTCTAAGTTGTGTTTATCCCTATGAATGAAAACATACATTTTTAATTTGATATTTGGCAGCAGAATAATTTTTTGAATTATTTCAATCTATAAAAACCAAATTTATAACAAGTGAAACTTATTTAGCTCTTATTTTTAGACGCACAGCGAGTAAAGTGTACCAACTCCTCGGGGTACCCCTGCTGTACCTCAACACTCCACTTATAATATAATCTTTAAATACTCAATACTTATAAGTTATAACTTATATTATAATACTACTACACGTTCAAAATTTGATTTGTGTGCATCCAAATATTTAAAAACATTTGGAAAATTATAAGACGATAAAAAAAATGGGAAACAATTAATATTATTATAGATAAATGTAGTGTTTAAAAGAAATACAATAATATAATGAAATGGTAAGTACAGTCTTATGTTAAATTAACCATCTGGTTATTATATATTATTATATGCCGTCGTATATCAGAACATCCGTAATAATAGCTCATAGGTACATTAATATCGTATAGGATGTGGACACTTAGCCGGTCATTATTTTTTATTTATCTATTTATAGCTACTCCGACTCAGCAAATGTGGTAATGGATTCCCTCGAAATCGTCTATGAAATATGCACCTGCGCCGCGTTAGCGATTCTTTTCATTAATTTCCCTTACCCGTGAGCAAGACAGCAATGGACTTTATTGTTCTCGTAACGATATTGTTTTTTTCACAATCTTATTTTAATTTACACTTTAAATGCATCAGATTTTTTATTTTTTTTTTTTAACAAACAGCATTCTGGTGAGAGAATTAACATACCTAATGACTGCGCGCTATGTCTGATATTATGTGTTTATATATTGTTTTGAATTTGCATGGGAAAGGATTTAGAATTTTAAAATACCATTTACACTCAGTAGCCCGGACGTTTTAGCATATTATTTTCAACGAGAAAAGAAAATATATTCTATCAGAGGAGCTCAATCTCAAAAAGGAATGTTTAATGTTTAATATGTACTCGCATATACATTCCGTGTTAACGTTAAATGTTACATACGCCATTATAATACGTTATAACATATTATGCAGGTCAAAAGTATCTTAATTTAGTCGGCCGTATAAATAGTATTTTGCACAGAAATGAGATGTAATAATATTGTAAACAATATTGGTATAATACCCGTTTACAAAAAAAATAAAATACTCTGCAACGATAGTTACAACGATATTGTGATGTTATGATGTTATTTTTCTAATAAATCGAGAACAGATTTTTATTGTAATCACGGAATATAAATAATTATAAAATTAATTTTGATGAAAACATTTTTTTTATTTAAAACGCCATTTCACCGTTGTTCAAAATAAGTGTATTATTTTATAGCGAGTAGGTATATTATTGAGTACACAAAACCGCCGACGCAAAAAAAAAATGTTATCTCTTCAGTAGTAATACGGTTTAATGTTATCGTTTTAATTAAAAGCAACGAATGGCATCATTAAAAAAAAAAAATCATACTGAATTAAAAAAAAATTGGCCGACGCATTTATTGTATACTGCTGTATACTACGTCCAGATTCTGTGCGAGATTTGCTATATTATTATTATATTGGGTTCAGTAACGACACCAGTCATTACATCACATATATATACTTGCCGACGTACAAAGATCGTCTGGGTTTGCGCCAACTAATGACAACAATACGGTTTGTCCACGTATATAACATACTATACATCGAGAAAGAGAGTGAGATATATATATATATATATATATAGAGAGAGAGAGAGAGAGAAAGATACGGAGAGAGTTTGGCAACTCTAAATTTCTAGTGACGATCGTATAATATAACAACGTGCGATGATTATAGATAATAATAATATAAACCGCAACACTTAACAGTATAGTCGAACGTTAAATAATCTCGGTTTATATAACATTTACATTGGACATGATATAAACCTATATAATAATATTATGTATATTATTATAATATTTAGTAGTGGTAGTAGTAGGTACTTTATTTTAAACCGTGGTTAAATATTAATCTGTGACCGTCGCGATATCATATACATATTATTATAATATTATGTTACCATTATAAACCGTGACCTCCCTCTCCCCACCCTTCTACACACAAATCGAGGGGTCTCCGCACTTTCTAAACGTTCTAAGCCCACTCCGTATAACTATATCATAGGTACCACCGCGGATACCGCCATATTATGATGTTATCCGGTATCGATGTGCGACACCACTAGGAGGTACCAATATCGTCGTTTTTGAACTACGTTTGGCGAGTTTATAAAAAAAAAAAATACTTCCTCCATAAGAACGATCGATAAAAAAATAAAATACGAATATACTCGATACATTATTATAACGTATTCCGGAAATAGGTTAAAAGTTGTTAAAGTAAATACGAAAGCGCGGTTTCAAATTGTATTTGAAACGCACGGAATTTCAGTCCTTCAAATAGTTTAATATTTTATTTTATTAACAAAGGTACTTTATAAAATAAAAATATTAAAAAAAGCAGCTAAATGTATTATAAATATATTAACAAACATACCTTTTATATTATAATAATAATTACTTTACCTGCTACGAATGAGGAGATATTTAAAACAAAATAAAACCAGTAATTTACAATATTATTTATATTTAAATAAAATATCTATTTGAAACCTTATTAAGAAAACAGCTGCCGGTGCTTTGGAATACTGTTACTTTTACCCGAATGACACCATTATCAAGTCGACTGCTTTGTGTATCATATAATATGTGATATACGTCAAACTTTCAATTATTGCCCTTAATATTTTACGAATATTTGCCAATTTCGTCTTGAGTATCATAAACGATACTCAAACATTTTCGAGATAATTCGTTTATCTGGGGAATTTTCCATGCACTAATCTCTAGTAAAAATCTGAGTATCATATATTTTATACTCAGCCGAGGTTCATAATACTACTGAGTGCATAATATAATATATGCTACTCAAGGCGTTCGTGGCAAGATCAGTGAAATTGGTAGGGCAGTCAACTTGTCATTTCCAAAAATGTCCGTCGACGCGGATTTTGTCAAGTACCTCATATTTTTATAAAAATATTATATTCGTGACAGCTATCTGCATGCAGTTTTCTGTGCTAAATATTATCCCGTAATTAATATTATTTTTCATCCACGACTTTTTGCATATTAATTATATAGTACATCATAAGTGAGGAGAAAAAAATGCACGTCAAGGCGATTACAACAATTGAATAATTATAAGTGTCAAGTGCGCAGATAATATCATCTCGACCACTCAAATACTCGAATTTCCATATTATATTATCACGACGCGTTGTACTTAGCGCGTCATGTGTTATTTTTATCACTTTTATTATTCGGTCTTTTCTCGCGAGTCCCTTATCCAAACTATTATAATAATATTATTATTATAATATTATTCGCATACAATGCACAATAGTAACTAAATATATATAACACGTATACATAACATATTATTATTATTATTGTTATTGTTACAGTGCTATTCCACAGTGCATTTGCATTGTACGCGGTTCTTAAGTACTTATGTGTACCTGCTGCGTGTACACTACTACAATGCTCCTGGCCACGATGTAATGCACAATCTATGTCTTTTGTGTGTTCTCCGCTGTCGAATAATAATAACGATAGTTATTATTATTATTATTATGAAGCCGTTTTCCTCAGAAAGTCCATTTGAATAATTACCCGCTAAATTTTTGCCCGTTAACGAGGAGACGACTGCGAAAAGTATTGTTTATATATTATATATATTGTGTCATGAAGTCGACTTGAAAATTGAATTTTTAACATTTTTAAATAAATTTTTTTAGTTCAATATTATTATTATTTTAAAATTCTTAAAATTCAAAATTTTTATTAAAATGTTGACGAGTTTAATAATGATCAATTTTAAAAAAGTGGATAAGTCGTTTTTATGCAAACTTTATGACAACTCCAATTTTTTTTTTGAAATTTGTATCCGATTACCGAAACAGTCGGCAAAAGATAATATGTTTATTTCAGTCAAAAACACAGCCGATTCTAATACCCTCTTAAAACGTAAATAATATGATCACGAAGAACGTACAAAAGTCTCATCGGCAATACTATTTCCAATTATTATTGTCGTTTTACGTGTAATTCCAGTTGGAAACGCCGTTCGGAATTAATGTTCTTGTGCAAACTAACCTTTTCCTCTTTGCGCGTATAATATTATTATATAGGTATATATTGTACGCTAATACCGTTATTAAATATTTAAATATAAGAACAAAGTCGAAACAATAGATATTAAATATAAAATTAAAGTTTCGTAAATTATTAGACGTAGAACACAAATAATTTATAGGGTTATGAAAATATTACAACTTTGTTGGCGAACGCATACGCGCGCGAATGCTAAATAAAGTACGCCGCAAATATAAATCGAATTTATGCATTCCGACTCGTTTTGCCCCCCAAAATTAATCTATACGTACGTTTCCCCAGCCCCCCCACATTGAGTTTTTGCAATTTTTTTTTGGCCAATATTTTGTACGGAAATTGTACTAATTTGTACGAATTTATTTTTGAAGGTATAGCAGAATTAGAGTGGGGGGCTGTAGAAACGTTTCTCCGGCCCCCCCATTTCCAAAACTACATATTTCTATGAAATTTCTTTCCAGTCATTTAGTACGGAATTTGTACGAATTTGTACGACCATTTGCGAAATTTTACGGTAGTCCCTTATTGCCGAAAACGCATTTTTCTAAAATGCCGTTTCCCCAGCCCCCCCACCATACTAAAAATACGTTTTCGCACAAAATTTCTTTACAGATATTTAGTACGGAATTTGTACGAATTTGTACGACCATTCGCGACATTTTTCGGTAATCCCTTATTGCCGAAAAACGCATTTTTCGGAAGTGTTGATTTTAAACGTATTAACTATTTTATATGTAGGTTTGTGCGACTTTTTTCCATTTTGTTTCTGTGTTCTGTGTCCATTGGCCTTGTGATTTAACTTAACACGTTCAATGCCATGGTCGACTCGTAGTCGACAAAAAATGCATTGCCCCGGATGCCGCTGTTGACACGCAGTCGACAAATTATTTATTGACTTTAATGACTCATCATTTTTGCTGGAGTTGTTTGATTGTATTGAATTTTTTTTTGGCCATTTATGATTACATTACTAATTGAATGGTGCATTTGGTTTTATGTTTGGTCTAAAAATAAATCTGTTATTTCAACTTTTCCCAGAATATAGAGACGTAACTCCTTTTATTACTTTTATTACTATTAGTATAATACAAACATATATATTATTTGTATATCGTAAATCGTATATCTAGTAAAGTAATAAATATTATTTGACATCTAATTAAAGATATTATTTATAAATTTCAATTTTTCTGGGATGTAGAGACGGAGTGGCTTTTAATACTATAAGTATAATTCTAACATATATATGGGTAAGGCATACTAATAAATATTATTAGATGTTATTAGTTAAATATTTTATTATTTATAAATTATAAGAAAATATATGTATAGGTTCTACATCTAAAATTATAATATACTCATATGTGTATACAACGCAAAGCAGAGTGCCAGTGGCCGATTTATACGAGTAGTCGACCGAGCGTAAAAATGCGTTTTTCGGCAATAAGGGACTACCGAAAAATGTCGCGAATGGTCGTACAAATTCGTACAAATTCCGTACTAAATATCTGTAAAGAAATTTTGTGCGGAAACGTATTTTTAGTATGGTGGGGGCCGGGGGGGCTGGGGAAACGGCATTTTTAGGAAAATTCATTTTTTGGCAATAAGGGACTACCGAAAAATGTCGCGAATGGTCGTACAAATTCGTACAAATTCCGTACTAAATGACTGGAAAGAAATTTCATAGAAATATGTAGTTTTGGAAATGGAGGGGCTGGAGAAACGTTTCTACAGCCCCCCACTCTAATTCTGCTATACCTTCAAAAATAAATTCGTACAAATTTTGGTTCTTATCGTACAAATTAGTACAATTTCCGTACAAAATATTGGCCAAAAAAAAATTGCAAAAACTCAATGTGGGGGGGCTGGGGAAACGTACGTAAAATCTATTGTGTTTAAAAATAATATAATATACAATTATTATTATTATAATATTACGCGTGTTATCTCACACACGCGTTGAAACAGACGTCATAATATTAGGACTTATTACCTGTATTGGTTCCGTTTTTCGCGAAACATAATATTATTATTATTATTATTATTATTATCAAGTGTGTGGGACAGAGAACAGAAATAAATAACGTCCGCGACCTGTACGCGTCATAATAATATTAATAATATATAATAATAATATGTTTCACTCGGTCTTGTGCCGTTATCCGCAGTGAAACTGCAGCTACCCCGAACGCGGGTGTTTTTGACAAAATATAAATGTCGGCAATAATAATAATATTATTATGTACGGGTTGTATATCATAATAATATAATATAATTTATTATAATATTGCTATTATATACTGTGACGGCAGACATCCGATTCAATTATTATGTCGAACGTCTAGAATGCAAAGCGTCATAACTCTCTTTTTTCGAACTTTTATATCTGCACACTTATAAATTGGAAAGCGACATATTGTTGTATTACACTCGAGTTCAGAGTATTATTATTAATTTTTTTTTCACGTCTTATCACCACCGTCCGACGATGAACCCGACAACGGCGTTATGACGGAATTCTGCAGCGACGTACCTATACAAATGTGGGTAGGTATTACTGCAACCACTGCGAAGGAACTCTACGACTGTCCTACACGAAATAATAATAACGTCTGTTTTATATACTTCGAGTCAAAATAATATTAAGCACTTCGGCGGTGCACCTATAGACGGACGACGGCACGACCGATAACCGCGTTCTAGGTATAGCGGTTTCTTTAAATAATCGGACCGACACGGTCTCAATCGACGGCGGCGTCTGAGTACCTTTTTGACAGTTGAGGTTTTGGCCGTTTATTTCAAAAGTATATAACATTGTTATGAGATGCCTTTACACAGCGCGGTTAATGCGAATCCGTCGACTCAAATGTCTTTTTTCGGCAAGCCCCGCGGAGTGTGACCCCGCGGTGTTGGATAAATTGAACACGCGTTGACGACAATGACTGGTGTAGGTAAAACACCAATAGTTTTCAAAACGAAATATTATTATAATGTGGGTATAATATTGCACTGTCATTCGCTATATAGAGTTGTGTCCTCTGCAGTTTGGCCAAAAAATATTAAACGTTGTATTCGTTTTGTTTCGAGTTTACATGCGACCGAGTAAACTCCTATTTTTCCATGCAATATTTCCAGATATATTTGAGCTGAAATTACCGTACGAAAAATGTACTATTATAGAGCTCGTTCGATTCAAAAATCAATAACACAATTATATTTCCTTCATTTGGCTATGGTAAATGCATAAAATGATTTCAAACTGCTTCTGTATAATTGTAGACTACAAAAAACATTTAACATGTTATTTTGAAACTTAAATCAATCAACAAATAATATAGGTTAACTCCTCAAAATGTACGGAAACACAAAGTGATCGTATGTTTTTTTTTCTTGTAAATTTATCATCATTGAGTTATTACACTAATTGCAGTGCACCTCGTTCTGCAGTATTATTGATAATTTTCAATATTATAAACAAATGTAATCGTTTTGTTTGTTGATTGCAGCGCCTTTCAGACAGTTCAAAATATGGGAGATAATATACTTAATTTTAAAACTCATAAGAGTTCGTAAAATTGTTTAATAACATTTGAAAATTGAATAATAATTATTATTATAATATAATAATTTAAATTATTTGATTATATTACGTTTATAATAGCAACAAGTAAATTGGCAAAAAGTATGTATTCTTGTTTTTATAATATTATAATGCTTGTAGAAGGAACCAATAATAATAATTATTAATTACTTGTGACTGATAAATAATATAAGTTCGTCTGATATTGCTCATCGGTAAAACGGTATTTTTTTATATAACCTAATTTATTATGTTAAGACTGGATTTAAGTGCAACTAAACCGTACACGTTTATCTGTTAGTACGGTCTTTAGGTTAATACTATATTCATATCGATTAGTAAGTTTATATTTTATGGATTTTACTTTTTTTAATTTTGTTCCTCCGAGAAAGACTTTATTTTTATTTTAAGGTTACCTCAAAGATTATGGTAATTTTACGAAATTGGGTACCTCGTGCAATTTTCTTTTAAAGTATTAAAATTGAATTATTATTCGTTGCGAATATTTAATATCGTCTCACTCGGAATTTACAAATAACAGCTAGGCGAATATTATTACATTATAACGACTGACTGAATTCTAGAAAACTTAATGAATATTGTCGTGTAGAACAGTTGCAAGGGTCGAGCGTATAGTCACACAGAGAGAATGGCGGCGGGCCCGTTATATTTCTGCCTGTTCTAATGTTTATTTAAGTATTGTAATGGGGGATTATGATGATATGGCAGCAAAGGAAATGACAAATAAATATTAGTATAATGCGGTAGGTACTTTAAAATAATAATAATAATTTATGTACAGCCCATATATACGTGTGTATATATACAGGTTCGTTTTTTTCCCTCGTATGATATACGTTTAGAAGATATAGCTATGGCGTTGTAGTGGAAAAAATATGTTACCTCGAAAAAATACCTACGGCAAAATTAGAGTGAAATGTTAATTTTTGCTCGGATTCGTACCTTTTTGACGTCACAATGAACCAGACCAATTACAATTTTTTCCACGTACTTCCAAAGGGCTTTTTTTTATTGGGGTTCTCTTTGTCCCATTTTCTATCATGATAGCGGATGTAAATTAAACTTCCGCCGTTAAAGAGTCCTTTGAATAGAACCCCGAATTTAAAAAAAAAAAAAATAAAATAACCACACAAATGTAAATCAAATATTCACAATGTTTTCCTTACATAAACTTTCGTTAACTGCAGTGAGTATAATATCATAAGAATTTCATACCTATTCGATTTAATATTTTTAATATGTGTTTTTCGACGTCTGTCTTTTGTGTCTGTCTTCATTAATATTAAATATAGATCGTTAAACAAAATTATATTTAAACAAAATATTTTGCAGAATCCCGTGGTTTGTATATCATTTAAAATACTGCACTGACGATCACGACTCACGAGTCTCTAGCTAAAACCAATAATTTGTAAGCACGTCGGATTTGTAATTCTTTTAGAACAGAAGCCAATTAAATGGCATAATTACTGTCTTACTTCCGTATAATACAACTGAAAGGATTACATTAATTTATTGCGTATCTAATGTAAGTACTAGCTGGAAAAACCAAAGAATTTTATTCAAACTATAAATTCAATAACACTACCCGTACACCTCCTATGTCCTTATATATTTTCAAAATCAAAAGCAATTAAACGAACCGTTAAGACGGATAATGTCTATCGCCAATGAGGATCTCTCTAGTTTAATATTACTTTAACTATTTAACTACTTTGTAAATAGTGTATAGTATTATTTTTAGCATTATTATTATTGTACAACTGCGTATGTATATTTCCCACTTTTTATTTAAATCTGACATGTATTACTTAATTATTTTATTCAAAGGGCGGGACCCGATAATTATTTATAAATAAATAAATAAATATTATAATGCACCAATTTCCTCCGCCGAAATGAGTGAAATGATTGGTTTTAAATCTGACAATAACATAATTTAATAACTATTAAAATACAAAAATGAATATGTAAGTCCTCCTAGTTAAAAAGTCTATATAAAAAAAAATGCTAACGAAAGTTATATAATGTCAAGTAGATAAAGATCGTCTATGTTTTTCGATAACTAATAATGAACTAAAATATTGATCGTCGCATGTGTTTATATTCAAATTTCAAATTAATCGATACAATAATCAAGCAAAATATATTGTCGGTAAAATGGGCACGATAATTTTGATATGCAAATAATAATAATAATAATATTATTACGAATTAATAACACAAATATGCAATCTGAAATGGAAACCGACAATAATTTGCATCGGTATCAGGGATATACAGCGTATTATTTCACTCGAATCCGGGGCGCGCAATAACATCGGAATCAAAGGACTACGATTATTATAATATATAGTTGGCGCAACTATTTACATAATATATTATATTTTATATTTTATTTTTCGTAAATTCCGTAGTTTACCGGTCGATACGGTTCGGAATTTATTTTGATACAAATTGAAGCGCACACACAATAATTCCCTTTGTAAGTAAAACCCGGCTGTAAAGTTGAACGATACACCACCCCCCGCCGAAAGGCAATCGGGATTATGAATTGTTATTATGTTCATAACTTGAACACGACCCTAAATAACGGTTGATTACTGTTTAATTAGTTGTTTAAAAATGCATCCGTTTCTGTAAATGAAATCCTGAGTATGATATTATATTGTTTGTGCGAATATTATATTATGTAACAGTGATTTTTTTTTCACGTTCATAAATAAATACGAAATTAATTTGTGAACAAATATTTTGCATAATATCACGAACATCATTTTTTTTCCGAATACACCACCGCAACGGCATTCATATTTTCGTACCAAAAATAATACACGACCTGCGCTGCTATTGAAATGTTTATAACTGTAATGTCAAGAAAAAAAAATGCCGAAAAGGTTCCTGCGAGTGCAGTGGCCACTTATTATTTCGCTCTTTTAAGCATAAAATGTGTTGTGAATTAAATTTTAAATAAATTATAGGGGGTAAAGCGTTGGAAAAATTACGTTTCATTAAAAATTTCAGCGCTTCTTAGTTCTTATATAATAACGTTTTATCCACTCGGCAGTTATATTATTTGTTTGTTTTTCAATAAGATCAACGTCATACTACTACTGAGAAATTCAAAAAATGATTTTTCCCGTGTATTAGTATGTGGTTTTATTTAAAAACTACAGGAAAAGTTAATTGATACTACTTCGTCAAAAAAAAAAAATTAATATCTATTAATGCAAACTAATATTATAATACATTAATTAGTATAACTAACAAAAAAATAGTATGAACCTTAAGGCAAGTAGGTACATATTATACTCTTATTAGAAACCAACATTTATATTATCATTAATTTAATATTATAAACACCTAATATAGTAACTAGGTTCGAAAAACAGGTTCGAAATATCGCCAATAAAATTAACGCATAAACAAGTCTCCTCTGATGCTCATACGATATTAATATTATTATAATCTAGTATTGTAATATTTATTGCGTCGATATAATAATCATATTATAAACAGCGACTAAAATATAATAAATCAACTCGCGAACGACCGACATGTGACACATCGTCAGCGGGCGTGGCGTTAGCGACAATAGGCTACTTATACCGAAGTCGAGACGCATAAAAATAAAGACGTTTGCTGCATTTTCTTTTTTAAAATAAAGGTGTACGAAAAGGCTACCCTGTGGCTACAAGGGTTCGAAACGCTCCGAGTGAGCGTAACGCGTGTATATTATTATTTATAGATATACGCAAGTAGGGTTGTAAAATTGCATGAAATTTATTTTCTTAAAATATTTTTTTTTTTTTTTTTTTTTTTTTATTAAGAAAGACAATTTACAATCTGTATACACAATAATTACAATAAGCAAATAAGTTAAAATTAAAAAACAGAATTAAGTAACATGAATATCGTGTTGAGGAAGAAACCCAATGGTAACACCTCCTTTACTAATTTAACAAGTCTCTACACCATTTACGCTTAAGTAAAATATTTTATGAAACTTTTATAAAATATTTCATTCACTTGAAAAAATAAAAATATACCAACAATTATAAAAAAAATAGAAAAACAAGTTGTTTTCTGCAAGTTCTATCCGTATAATTAGGGTGAGAGAAGAACATGGCGTTTAAAATAACCATGTCTATATTGTACAAATACACAAATTGTTTATTATTAGTGACTATAGTGCAATAGTGTCTATGGCTTTATGAAAATGTCCTAGACCGGCTAGACCTAATCAATAATCACTAATCAATAAGCATATACTCACCAATACATTTGTGAATTATTATTTATTAATTTATTATCATTGTATTAATTCACATTACAATACAATTTCTCTATTATTTATTTTTATTTCACAGGAAATATTTCAAATTTAAAACCCTATATACGAATATATTATTGAAGTCTGTACGCTTTTTATTATAGTTAATGAATACCACGTACATTACGCATAGTCTGACGTGTTTCTCTCATCGTTATGATATTTTTTCGCCGGAGACCGACGACCGTCGTCGTCCTTCGAGACTTTTTCCCGACGGCGTTTTTTTTTCCACGGAGACGAATCCTCCGGCCTTTCGGTATAGTCCTGTCCGGTCGATACCTATACAGCCACCGCCGCCGCTTGGTCAGCGTCATCAGGCCTCGACCTCGACGACCAACCCTTACCGCGCCTTCGCTTCCCCTACCGTTACGACGATTGCCTACGATTTTGTGTTTATTTAATTATTTTTTTTTTACTGACCATCCCACCGCCACATCCACTTCCGGCGGCGGGTTCCGCCTCGGAGACGAACTTCCGTCCTAATCCCCCCCCCCGTAACCACCCATCCGCTTGACCTACTACGCCCGTCCACCCTTATACGTATCTACGCGAGCTCGTGTGAGTGTGTGTGGGCGATGTGTGTGCGTGCGTGCAGTCATCAGACCGCGTACAAAACACTATAATGTTATATACGACACATCACAGCGGTAGGAACGAATAGAAATCGTCGACGAGACTGCAGTCGTCCGACTTCATCTGGTGAGGTGCCACAAAAATTATCGTTAATTTTCATCCCAACAGGACTCCATATTTCAGTTTCCACGGGTGTCTTGACGGGGGAATAGTAAATTCCTACACGAGACCTAGCAGATAAACGATTACATAAGTTAGTTTCTACAAAATGTGATGTGTTAATTCCTACACGAATATAAAATTAGAGGTGTAAGTTCCCACACGGTAAAAAAGTGCGTATGTTAGTTTCTACAGGGCAGAATAAATTAGAAAAATTACTATGTGATTAAAAGATAGTTGATAGATCTATATAAACTCGATCGATACATATAAGACCGATTTATAAATTTAGTTGATAGTTAATTCTATTTATTTATATGAAAATATATTATTCGATTTGTATCATACTGTATTACCTTTCAATGCATTATGTGAATTTTATTATATTCTAGTATCATCATCTATTTATTTATAAAATGTACCTATTTTTGTTATTTTATCGCCTAATCCATAATATAGCTTAAGTATACACTTACTGACATTTGAACTTTTTTCGCCGTGTAGGAACTAACATATGTATTTTTTTACCTGCTATGTCTCGTGATTGAACTTACATTCACCATCATCGATTCGGGACTATTATTATCGAGGGTCAGGTACACTGCACGACTACATAATCGGGCGCAGATATTATCATGACCACCGAGCTTCGGTATGACGCGCATTCGATTCGTCACGCGCGTCAATGTTTTCGTTTTTATTGTCTCCTCTCGCCAAGAAATAATCATTAGAAAAAGTTTTCAAAAAATGTGTTATTATCATAATATTTACATATCTATTAAATATTATTATGCTACGCAGTTGGTAATCGTTGTATGCTGTACATTTTTACACGCTGTCCATTTAACTATTTCGAATATTTATATTATATTATTATATCGTGATGTATTATTATAATATTATGTTGTTTTCAAAACGAAAATCCATTTGACGACACGCCCGAGAGATTAATATATAACGTCATATTATCATTATGCAATGTATGATAGTAAAAAATGGATAATATCGAACAGCCGTAATTCGAAAATAATAAGAATTTACTGAAACCCCGGTTTGTTATACGCCATATACGCGTATCATAATACTGTATATTGATCGCGCAACAGTGCATGTGACATTTATAAATTATAATATAATATATATTTAATATATAATATATCTGTGTATTGCATACATAATACGCGTTGTTAAAAAATTACAAGTTTTATAAGCTCGGTCGACGCAATACAATAGAGCGGGCCATACAATATTAAATTCCAAGAAACAGCCCCTAAGTTTAAAATATACAAAAGTGTGTTGCTCCCAGAATTCTGCACACGTCTGTGGACAGGTTTCTTATAGTTGACGAAGCTTGATATAGCCACACTTTAGTTCGAAATTATTATAATATTCCGAGCACTTAATTATGTATTTTTTTTTATATGTTTTCGATATTATTTTTTAACACTATACGTTTACTACACTATATTTGTTTATTTGTATTTATTTTTTATTCATGTTATATTGTAGAAAAATAAAAATAATATAAAAAGAAGCAGTGACAATATTGTAGCGATAATTTAATCGACATGCGTAAACGTAATATATTATATTTATTTTTTGGTCATTTCGTTGGTCGCGGATTACGGTTTCCAAGTCCCTCGCTGATTGGATATATAAGTGTAGGTACATATATTACATATATGTATATCGTTATATATATATATATATATATATGCGGTACCTTTATACACGTATATTATTATATATACATATAATATAATATAATACAGTTTGTTTATAGACTAGATTACGCGCGGAGACACATACTTTTCCATAAAATCTTTTTACAAAAAGGTTCGCTGATCTCTGGCGAGACCATTATATTTTAAAATCTCTCCGTGGGTTATATAGTAGAACTGCATTAATTTTAAAAGACTTATACCCGAATCAGTTTCCTTTATAAGCTCGACGAACACTGTCTTTGTCATTAAGCTCTCTCTCGCTCTCTCTCTCCCCCCACCCACCCTCTCTCTCACTCTCTCTCTCTTCTCTATCTAACTCATCAGTTCCACGTAATCATACATCTACGTCACTACCCGCGAGTGAGACCTGGCGGCGGCGGAACGCACTAAAATCCATAGCCCGCGTGCTCTGCTCTTCCCGAGGGGATAACATGCAATCGCATTTGGATTCTGCATTGATTTGATGCAATCGCTTAAAGTGTGCGCTCGCGTTGACGTACACGACTTTGGCGTAGCTAAAGAATGAAAGAAAAAGAAATTGGCCGACTTATATATTTAAACGTTTGAAATATTGTTACCCGCGGAGTTTAAAAATAAGAACGAAATCGCATACAACAAGTTTTGTTGTGCAATCACTGCGCGCGTTATAATAATATATTATTACAGTATATTATATATATATATATACAGGTATATAGTATATAAGCATATTAAATCGTGTTATGTTCAAGAGATGACACATTGACGTATCGTTTGGTTCGCGTTTTCGGATTAAACTGCCAGTTGAATATTTAATGATAAGTGATTATTGTTATTAATATTATTAAACTTTGCCGCGCGTTGCGGTTTTTACTGTCAAATTAAAAGTAATTATACTTACCGGCTTTTAATTAAATATATATTTAGACAGTTTATTAAGATAATTGATCCGCGTTTTACTACCCGATAATACGATATTATTCAGACGATTATAATAATTTCAAACACATTGTTGCTGCAGATTGTTCGTTTAAGGTATAAAACACGTCCACCCGCTGTGTTGGAATATGCAAAACTTATTGTCTGCGAAAAAAATATTATAAAATTTGTTTCCGTTTTCGGTCAAATGAGCACAACGCATATAATTTGATATCAAATTCTATTCTATATAATATTGAAGTACATTTGTGTCATATAGTTATTATAAATAAGTTGTACACGGCTGAACTCGCAGTTTTTTCTGTATTTTATATTTTTTTTTGAAATAAAGCAAATCCTAGATTGACGAATAAACGTCTGTATGTAGAGTATAATAGTAAATAAAAAATAAATAAATCAAATAAATCAAATAAATTAAATGTCGAACAGATTTCAATACAGGACACAACATAATATAGGTACGAATCGATACAATATTTTTTTTTTCTTTAGTAATGAATTCGTAAAACAAACGTCGAGATTGTCCGCTATGAGTATTGACATTTCGTAGACACGTAAAAAAGTGCATATTATACATAATTCATAACGACGTCGCGTTTGGCATATATACTGACATCATATATTATTGATAAATCTTTAATAATGTAGTGTTTTTTTTCCTTTTTCCTTTCTAATCGCCGATAATAATATTGTAATACCTGACATATAGTTGAACAACAACGGCAATCGTACATTTCTGATGCGACATGAACAACATGTCGAACCGCACAGGAGTTGTCACACCGTCGACGACCAACGACGAACAAACAAAATATCCGCTATCGCGAAAGAGTTACGAAAATAATATTATACACGTCCATCACTTTCGCGTGTAATTTTAACGATTCTATAAACTATATTTGCATCGGATTATAGCGAGTTCCGGGAAACGCGTGCCGGAATTATTTTGGTTATTTTTTTTTTCATTTTTTAAACCACGAACATTTAAAATACCCAACAAAATATTCGCACAAAGTATGATAACGACCATAAACGCATTAATTCTGCCATAACAATATAGCATATTATAATTCTACATAACACAG
The DNA here is from genome assembly GCA_022818045.1 of Neotoxoptera formosana. Classification (NCBI taxonomy): domain Eukaryota; kingdom Metazoa; phylum Arthropoda; class Insecta; order Hemiptera; family Aphididae; genus Neotoxoptera; species Neotoxoptera formosana. Next base: position 27,691,286 of record CM040632.1, on the reverse strand, counting down.
CAGGTCAAGCGATTACTGCAGTATTACACTACAGTGTTGATCCTCCGACTAAGACCAATATATTATTATAATCGATTCACAAAACAAATAATATGTGAGATAATAACGTCGTGTTCACAACAATTATAGCGATTTCGACCTTAACGTTATTATTATTATTATTAAAAAATCTAATGCGAACTCGTGTATAGGTATTCGAGTATATCTTATCAATATTAACTGTGCCGTTATCACACTTGTAAATGTATGTACCTTGGAGTACCCAAGGGTAGTGAAAGGGTTAAAATAAAACGTCCCGTATGATGTGAAGAAGATAGGAGTAAAAAAATAAAACCATCCGCCGTTTTGTATTATTGTATGATATAATATTGTTTTCGATAGGTCTATATAATATATTATAATATATGTATATTTATAAAATATAATACGCACCTAATACCAGGTTGTTGATTAAGGGTCAATAAAAAATAAAATCAACAAATTACGCGTCGAAAACTCGAGTAATCTCAAGTCGTCGTGTTCAGTAATTATTATAATATGCGTCGGATAAACCTCTGATAATTAATTATTATGCATATTATTCTCAGCAGTTCTCGAAAAAGAAAAGAACCGTTGGACCGATTTTAATAAATAAATGGACACCTCGAGGTGCGAACCCGAGTGTGAACGATTCGGTTCATGGTTCATGGTTCATGTCACCAATCGGCAGTTTTTCGCGCCCCATAAAGCGCATTTAAAAATATTTCATTTCAATCTACTCGAATTAATTAGGTACATTTTATGACGATATAATATCTAGACAAGGACTGCCGTCTGATCTACAATATTATTATTAGCTTTACGTTGAAAAATGCAGTTTCATAGCAGTGCAACATTGCGCAAAAAATGCAGTGTTATTTTTCAGCGCATCTTAGCGTTGTAGCCTTCGACGTTTAATTGGTCGGAAAAATACCGATACTCGATCAAAACATAATATACGTGTCGATAACCAATGTCGTTCAAAACGTTGACCGTTGTTAAAACATCATATCGTTTGGAAAGTTACCGCGACAAAACGAATCCGTGGAAACATAATAATAATTATACCTACTGCACGTGCCGTACAACGGCTGAGTATTATTATAAGTATACTCAAGTGTAGGTAGGTATACACGTATTATATCGTTATAATATTATAATTATATTTTATGAAACACGAAAGCGTTTCACTAGTCGAGGCGAAACCCGGCCGAATCGTGGGAGGGTCTTAACGTTTAGCGCTTACTCTCGAAAGACAGCTGGTGCATGGAGTGGGGGGAGAGCTTTTGCGGAGCGGAAAACCGCACGCTGCCGTGTCGGCGGCGTTTGTCGCTTCCCGCTCCAAACCGTCGATAACATATTATTATAATGTCCGTGCTCGATCGCCATCGCGTTTTAAACCGTTTTAATTGCCGGCCCTTTATATACGTGGTGCCGCCGCCGCGAACGACCGACTGCTCCGGTGAGGGACAAACTACGCGTGTCCGCGGGCGTGGTGGCGGTGGCGGCGGTGGAGGTGGAGAGCGACGGCGGCGGACGGAAATAAATCGGCGGCGTGTGTGTCGATTAATCGGGCCGGATGGGTTTTCGCCCGCCGCCAAGAGTCGCGCACGATTAATAATTGTCGTGGTCGCGCGATTATCCATCGCCCGACCGACCGTATACGACTTTCTCGGGGGGCTCATGTCGTCGTCCGTCCGTCCGAGTCGTATCTATCGTCGAGGCGCGGGCAGACCGACGACGAGCCCGACGGCGCCTGCGCAGGATTCGCAAATCGGAAGTGAACGACAAAAAATAAACAAAAAACGACGATGACGACACCTCTCTATCCTCCGAGCGACACGAGTTATATTATTATTATTGTTTCCGGTCCGAACCGGACGCAATAACACGTCGAGGGCGATCACGATGGCGCCGTTTTTCTTGTCCCGTCTCCCTTTTTATTTTTGATCCGCTTACATATCGTTATTATTGCACCACCGCTGCGGGAAAACCTTCTCTGCACTACTCTGTCAAAGGAACCACTGCAGTCGGTCAAATTAAAAAAAAAATCGTTTTTAGACAATCCCCTCGCTGTGGCAAGATTGTGTGACTTTTTGGACGGTTCCGTTTTAATGCTGTAAAAATGATAACGTTTCTCAACATATTATATTCTAAAGAACCGTCGGAGCTTTTTTTAAAGTCTGAACTTTTGACAATGAAACCGAAATCGTTCAAAACGTATAGAATTTGGCGATTAATAACATCATCATCATAATAATATATCGTCGGTCTCTGCGTGATCATGCCATGCACGCCATGATGATGGGACACGGGCAAATCCCAAATAATGACATCGTTTTCGTCGATCCGTTCCGAACTTCAATGCATTCCATGACTTTATTTCGACAAACGGTTCGCCAGCGAAGCACCACAAATCGTTTCGCTCTGGAATACTATTATAGGTGATGCAGTTTACCGCAGAGGAATCAAAAAACGATTTAATTTTCCGTCCTCTCGGCTGTATCCATATAACTTTACGACGACGATGACGACAAGAAATCTACACCAGAAACTTTACTCATAAATTAATAATATACATATTATTATGTAGGTTTATATATTTTTTTTTTAATAATAAACCGAAGAAAAGAAAAAATTGATTACATTTTAAACTTTGTACATATTATATTGTTTTGTTTGAAACGTCCGTCCCGGAGCTGGTTGTACACGCGGAAAATCCACAAAATATATTACGTAATTTAAAAGCGGTATATTATTATAGTCGATTCTGAAAATATCGCAAATTATATATATATCATAAAGTTTATAGAATATTATTATTATTCTAGGTGAACTGAAAAAAAAAAATATGTTTTAGCGAAAGTCTCCGCGAGTATGGGCGGTATAATATACGGGTGATCCATCACGTGATTCGGTGTCGGGCGAGGGAAAGTAGCTGCGGGTATAGGTAACGCATATAATAAATCATTTGTTAAGATAATAACGTTAAGGTCGACTAGTGCGAAATAATAACAATATAACTGTTTGATAAGATTTAAAAGACGGGGGAAAAAACCGGAACAGCAATAATATTATTCGTTATACACACCAAAAAATAATACAATCGATTTCTATTACGAGAGTATTAATTTGTAAACAATTATTATAATAATATTATGATGACGTGTGTACAAACATCAGCGACTCCGTTCGGTAATGATAAATAGTACCCCCAAACCAGGCCAATAATATCGTATTTTAATAATAATGATTTATTACTACAACAATACGCGCGTTATCTAACGAGTTCATCTCACCACGACGATTTTCAATTAACGACGGTTTTCCGCATCGCATCGTGAGCACGGAAGATATACATTATACATATATATTATGATATCATATTATTAACTATATATTATAACAGCAACACGCCAATATAGTATTATAAACAAACTGACTATTATTATTACCACAAAAGTGCAGTGTTCGACGGCTTGCATTCGCGTGTGTACGGGGTATCGGATTTCAACTATATTATTATAATATGGCATCGCACAATATTTTCATTTTTCCGAGGGGTCGGTCATCAGTGTATTATTGTTATTTTATTTAAGTCTTTATCCGTGTACTCACACACACACACACACACATACACACACACACACGTGAACGTTTCGAAATAAACGCGTTTTTGTAACGCTCGCGTTATATTATTCCTCCATTATATTTTACGCAATGCAGTCGATGCAGTTTTTTTTTTCGTCCACGTAATAACGACTACTATAATAATTATTATTATTTCAGTTTCAGTGGTAGATTGTAGTAATACAATCGTCGACAAATTATTATTATGTGACGTGGTTAAAGTGGCCGTTAAACTGCGGGACATCATTATTACCAGCTAATGATGACAATATATATTAATATATTATTATGAAATAAACACTTTGACCGTATAAAATAAATATCAAACATAATAATATTATGACGGTGGTAGGATAGGTACACGCGAAGCTTTTAAAATACGATTTATAATGACACATTCATCAATGCATCGGTATAACCCATAAGGTTGTTGAATAATTGTTAAAACGCGTACATTTTAAACGTCCACCTCCCCTCGTTTAGTATATGAGCCCGTGACACATCGTAGAACTTGCACGATAATTATTTTAATCGCAGACAATTAACGAGGTGAGGGCAGGGGGTAAAACTACACGGGAAACGTTAATTGTTGACATGGTAAAAGCTAATAACCCGGTCGGCAACGTCCAATTAAAACGTCCGTTCGTTATTGTGTGGTGCGGCGACACCGATGTATCTTTGACGGCAAGCAATAAACAGTCGAATCGATATAATGTCGAAGTTATATTGTATGTTATTCAAACGGACGTCGGACACTCGACCAGAGCTTGACGAATATAAAAATGCATTGCAATTTTTTTAACGACCTTAAGACCGCTTTCAATGTCCCGTGTATCGGATATGAAGCATATTAGTTACGACTATGGTAACTACAACTTAATATAACTAGTCGTTTGAAATTAAACCCGTATACCTACATTGATATTCTCAGAAAAATCATTCATCCGTGCAATGATGAGAAATTAAAATCGTACTCATATTCAAAAAAATATAAAATTCTAATAATATAAAATAGTTGGAAAATAATTATTTTTATTGACTTCAAATTATTAAGAAAATATTTTTAAAAACTCTTTTGGTTTTTGGGAAAACGAAAGTTTACTCTTGAAATAAAATCACCATACAGTGAACCTATAAATATAATGGGATGTCTGAAAAGGTTCTTTGACGCGCATCTAGAGCACATCTCCCTTTGTGATATAATATTTCGAGTATTCGCTAAATCAAGGAAAATAGTGTTCAAATCGTGATCCGTGTCATTTGTCATGTTTCGTCGTATAGAGAAAAAGATCATTGGCTAGAGTGAACGCTATGACGCTCATCGGTCAGCATACCAAATTCCACATACGAATTCAAAGTCTCGGTCCTTCAGTCGAACGGTTAGGTGGGTTTACGACGAGGAGAACTTCTACTGATCCATAGCTGCAGCAGAAACAGCACGGAAACAGCAACAGAAAGTTTAGAAATATTTTAGTGGACGACGACGGCTGCTGTTCGACGAAAAACTTGAGATTTCCGGTGAAGTATAGTGACTGCAATCTCTTGTTTAGCACACTCTCCGCGCCGCGCTGACATTAAATACACGTAATCTGCTTTATTATTATATTATTAAGCTTTCGACAAAGTTGCCCCTGGTAAACCGTAAACTTTCGACTGCCGCCGCTCCTCTCACGCCTCTGCCAGTTAAACGCATGTGCGCGTATAGTATATTCATATACCCCATGCGACGTGTGCGTGTGTGTGCGATTCGTTCTCCTCGAATCGTGTGCGGGCGGTGTGCGACCTGGTGCCCAGGAGCTTATCGAAGCAGCAGCTGCAGCGCATTCCGCTCCGAGAACGTTATATTTATGGCCTCGTGCAGGTCTCTATATTATTATTATTATAATGGTGAATCGCATCATCAACGGCGGCCAAACATATTGCGTGTAAGACAATATCACGAGTATTACGAAACCGCGTCTGCCATCGCAAGTACATATAGCTATAAGTACATATAGGTAACGTCATTATCATCTAACGCGAATGTGACGTTATATTATAGACAGTCATCATTATACCTAATCATATTTAGTATAAATGATGATGATGTTATATAGGTGGGAGCATACTATCGTAGCTAATATTCTATCGAGATAGGAGAGGCCGGTGAAGCGAGATCAGCTGAGGCGACACAAAAATACTGTACTTATATAAGACTGCTGCACGTGCATGTACGAGGCTCTGAGCATAATATTATTGTCGTGGGACTCGACAGAAGACGGTCGTACGTGGAGGCAAGCGATGACCTAGGTAGCACGAGCAGAGTGTTTTTGAACTGTCTATTTTTTTTGTTTGTTTGTTACTAATAAAAGAGCTTCCTACCAAAAGAAAACTATGTTTAAATATTATTTTAGCCATTTCGATTTGCTCACCTATTGAAAGGAACGGTGCCGGGGTGTGTACATACTATGACTTGTCAATGAGGTTTTAATCGACCACCGAATAGTGCCAACGGTATATATGCGACGTAATCGTTGAGTCATTCCGAGTCAATAGGGACGGACGTAGGATTAGCAAGCGCATACCATCGCGGTACCTCACAAATTGACAGTGCCGCACAGTGGTATAAAAGACAATTTTAGGCGGCCAAAAGTGCTATTTTTAAAACTTTAAAATTATTGGTTTTTTTTATCAATAATTTATCCTTACAATATTCTGTAGTTAAATATAAAATTTCAAATTAATTAACATACACCCGACTTACAGTGCTGTTTGTATAAAATATATACATTATATTTTGATTGATATTTTCAAACTTTCACATATTTTATATTATTTAATTATCTCGCTTAAAATGAAAAAAAAATATAATTTTTTTTATGCAGTTATTATATTGTCTTAAATGTCATAATAAAAAATGTTTTGTTTTATTTTAATTATTTTTTTTTTTTAGTATTTACTATATTATTGTGTTGAAATATTGAGTGTTTTAATGGTTTTTGAACTTTGGAGGAATCATACTTAAATTTACGCAGTTTTACCAATTGTTCACTATATACATATTGTAAAGGAAATTGATATCTATTTTAAAATATAAACATTTTTTGCATTCAGTTGCAACAGTAATTTACAAAAATGGATTTCTTTAAATAAATATGACGTACTCTAAAAAAAAATTAACTTTTAATGTTAAATTACATTTTTTTCCTATAAATATATAGTACTTCTGTCTTCTGGTACTTGAAATATTCTATTAGTAGTATGATATAATAGATCTTGAAGTGGTATTTTGCAACTTGATTCCCCAATGTCCATAATCCATATTATTAGGATAGCAGTTTTTTTTCGCCATACTTATATTTTCATACGATGGGTATATACTACAATTTCTTTTTTTTGAACCCAGACGAATATTTATGTACTGTTGTTTAGTGAGTTAACTATCTATAATAAACGCTAAAGCTTCATCTGCTGTATAGGGAATTGGATAGTTCGAATAATTATATTTAGTTTTAATTTTTTTAGGTCTACTCGGAGATGCTTGCGTTTTCTCAAATAAGTGAGCGGCACTTCTTTGGTCAGACAAAACCATTTTATTTTTTGCAGCACATAACATTTCCGATAAGTTCATATTAGAATTTGAAATTGCTATTTTTATTTTTTGTCTCTGTGTTCTTTTAGAACAAGATGCAAATGGAATAACTGGTCGACCAGCAATAGACGAAGCCGATTTTTTATTAGATAACATTTTGAATTTAGTGTTAAGCCATTCGGTGTTATTTTTTGTAAATTTCTTATAGTTTCTATTTACTTTAGACCACTTCCTAGAAGTTGTCAAGTTAAATTTCAAAATTTCTTTTTCTAACATTTCTTTATACGAACCAGAACAGTTAGAAATATTTGAATATGTAGCTTGAATAAATTCATATAAAGATTTTCTAGATTCGATACAAGTTGAATGGATAAATCCTTTTTCGTATATAATTTCAATCAGATCGTGATAATATAGTATATTGTTTGCATTTCAAGAGATGAAATTAACTGAAAAAAATAAATCTACATGTAAATTATGTGTATAGGAAATATCGAAGAATAAAAAAATATCAAATGATAGTACCTATAGTGATAGTTAACAAGGTACTGAAATTCCAGTATATAATTAAGACGTAATCAAAACAAAAAATTATAACCCTAATTAAATAAATATAAACCTAAATAGTAAGTGCTTACCAATTTTATTAATTGATTATCCATTCTTCAAAATGTATAATTTTTAAATTTAAAAGACGAATTATAAACAAAAATTAATAACGTTTTAAAGCAAATAGCGCATTTGTCTTACCAACAGTCGATATGTAATATGTACCTGTGAAAATAATAAATCGAACAAATGGTTCACTAGTGCAATATTTTATGATGGTGTACATATCTTATATTTACAACTGTCAGTAATGAATTATTTGATTGTATACTTTTTGTTACGTTAAAAGTTGATAAAGCTCCAAAACCATGGTTTTTACAATAATACGTCATATTTATTTAAAGAAATCCATTTTTGTAAATTACTGTTGCAACTGAATGCAAAAAATGTTTATATTTTAAAATAGCTATCAATTTCCTTTACAATATGTATACAGTGAACAATTGGTAAAACTGCGTAAATTTAAGTATGATTCCTCCAAAGTTCAAAAACCATTAAAACACTCAATATTTCAACACAATAATATAGCAAATACTAAAAAAAAATAATAATTAAAATAAAACAAAACATTTTTTATTATGACATTTAAGACAATATAATAACTGCATAAAAAAAATTATATTTTTTTTTCATTTTAAGCGAGATAATTAAATAATATAAAATATGAGAAAGTTTGAAAATATCAATCAAATAATGTATATATTTTATACAAACAGCACTGTAAGTCGGGTGTATGTCAATTAATTAATTTGAAATTTTATATTTAACTACAGAATATTGTAAGGATAAATTATTGATAAAAAAAACCAATAATTTTTAAGTTTTAAAAATAGCACTTTTGGCCGCCTAAAATTGTCTTTTATACCACTGTGTGCCGTTCTAATTAATTTTGGCGAGTGTCATTAGCTGTGGAGGCAAGGCGTAGACGCGTAGAAGGAATTACAGTGAAACCTGTATATAATGGACAGTCACGAAACCAAAATAATTTTCCGTTATAGACAGGTGTCCGTTGTAGACATGTTTCAATGTTTTAAAAATTAAAATTTTTACGTACATTTGTATTGTTTTATATTTTATAATATGTACATATTAGGTATAATCTTTATTAATATTATACATATATGTATTATACACATACATTCTACATTATGAGCTTTACCAATTTAAAGCTTTACGCGGCACGGGAGGTGGCATTGCTAAGGAAAAGATGCACAACTCTGACTGCGAACAGTGCGAACCGATAGAAACTGAATAAAAAATTAAAAACGTTTGATACTCATGATGGTTATCATTTATACGTATTGCAATTTATATCTGGATATATTGGACTTTATAAATTCAATAGGAAATTAGCGTTATCGTAATCGGCGATAATGTAATTGGTCGTAATCCGTATTTTCACTGAATGACCTAATTGCGTTCCTTATCGACGCTGTTTCGTAGTATGTATGTATGTATTTTTGTCCGTTATGAAATTTGTTGGATTAAATATTAGTATCCGTGTCCGTAATAGAAGGTGTCCGTTATAGACAGGTCGAAATATATTAGAATGCCTATCTTTTTGCCGGGACCTGGTCATTTTGTCCGTTAAGAGAGGTGTCCGTTATAGACAGGTGTCCGTTAAGTCAGGTTTCACTGTACTCGGATTTCGCACGTTTTCCGCATTAAGTTTTCCGAGGACGAGCGACATCTTCGGTGTGTGGGCTAGACTGGACATATTATTATATTTTGCGATTTCTGGAACGGCGAGGCTCGAAAATTTCTAAAACCACGGAACATAATCGTGATGGTGATTTCGGCATGTGGCGATAATAATATATTACCAATAATTCTTGACGTGTGATAATTATGACGAAGTTACCGTTGTTCATTATGTAAAACGACGTTCGACGACGCAGCTTCCCAGGTCAAAAATCCCGCACTTGGAAGACTGAAAATAGGTTTTCCATTCAGCTGGACCTTAAAAAACGGACGGACGGCAGGGCATAATGCACGCAGTCACGCGCGCGCCGTCGTATTAATATCGTAGCAGTAAATATTATATAAATATTATTATTACATCATGTCGTGCGTATTATATTTCGTTATAATAACAATATATTATTAATATACGTACGTAGAGCGTGTACGCGTAAACACATATAGCCGATTTTATGGCGTATACATAAAGTTATTAATTTCGCTGTAAGAAGATAACATATATAATAATAATAATAATAATAATAATATACTCAGCAATGCACGCAGCCGGCAGCGACAGCAGTGTTCGGCGGGGTGTATATATTATATATGTGTGTGTGTAATATCGATGGCGGCGAGCGAATGTTACGTTATTATATTATAATGATAATAATAATAATAATAATAATAATAATAATAATACTGTATAGAAGAGGGTTAACGACGACAAAGAGCAAACCGCCGCCGCCGCCGGTCTCGGTTTAGGCTTTCGAATTTTATGGCCGTCCCATCTGTAGCACATCCGCCGCCGAGATAATATAAGAATATTATACGTATATAATATATTATTATATTATTACGCATATCGGGCTTTTGGGAGGCGCGACCGCCTCCCCGGGTGGGGAGGTGCCCGGGACGCGGTCGTTCGACTTGGCTCCGGACCAACTTATATATGAATATAATAATATATCGGAGACGTATATTATGCGCTGTGAGTGTGTGTGTGTGTGTGTGTGGGTGTGCGCTAGTGTGTGGAGGCCGGTGTACATTATGGTTTGCAGAGCACTATGGAGGATGCGAGCAAAAAATAAAAAAACCATCCTAGCACCGCCGTCGCTATATTATGTATATGTCATAATAGTTAAATTATTTTTTTATTTTATTATCGTTATTATTGACGTGTATATATATATATACTAGTATATTATAAACTATAGTATGTACGATATCGCCTCTATATTGTTTTCCGATTTTTTTTTTTTTTTTACACTCGTCATATATATAATATATTATATACTCTGTTTTCCCGTTTCCCACACACTCTACCCTCGACGATCCACATTCATATAATATTCACTACCAAATAATACATATAATATTATATACCATGTCGTTTTATTATACGACCACGATAAAATAATAATAATAATATATTATTATTACAGCGTCTTTGGCGTTCGATTTTCGGGACGCTACCCGGGAGACATCGATAACTATACTCCCATCGTCTTCGGTCAGAATATTAATATATCGAATTATTCCTAATGCACTCGTCGCGTGAATGCAACACTCGACGTAAAATTATAATGATATGCTTATAGTTGTTGTTCGTCATTAGTAATACTCTGTGTGCAGAATAAAATGTATGACTAAAAGGGTAACCGGGTAAAAAAGCCACTGACAAAAAAGTCATGGACAAAAGAGCCACGGATAAAAAATCCGTTGATAAAAAAGCCACCGATAAAAAAGACACGGATAAAAAATACACGAATTTTAAATCAAATATCATATTATGAATTTTCAACTACAAAATTACTTGTACATTTTATAATAAATAATAATATAATAATATAAGAAAAAAAAATTGTTCAATTTAAGCAATAGCTGTCAAATATTCATCCGTTGATATGTTAAAATTGAATACAATTAATATAATTTAGAAAAGTTAAAATTTACAATCAGTTGCCTCCGGTAGCATAATTGTTCTTAAAAAATCCATTCCCTCTAAAACTTTGTTTTCTGGTAAAAATGCTAGACTATCAAGTTTTCTACAAAATACACTAAAATCATTATTATTTCTATACATATTTTCAAGTCCAAGATTCTGTATTTTTCTATGTGTGCTTTGGGTAAGGTGATAAAAGCACCCTTTAATGCAAATATGGTTTCCAATTGTATTTTTTAATGCTTCAATCACAGTCTTTTTAAAATCCACATGTACTATAAGAGGATCAAGATAAATTTCCCTCTCATAGCATTTTTCTAATAAAATTTTATTTAATTTAACCCAGGGGCGGACATAATTCTTAAATAAGAATTATTAAACGAATATTTTATGCTTATTATATATGCGTTATAGATACCTAAATAAAAAAAGGGTCACATAGTTAAATTTTCAAAATATTTCGTTTATTTTTAGTTAAACTAACCATTTAGTTTTAGCGCAAAAATAAATTCATGTCTTTTTTATCCCATAGCTTTTTTATCAATGGCTTTTTTATCTGTGGCTTTTTTATCCGTGGCTTTTTTGTCGGTGGCTTTTTTTATCCTAGATCCGACTAAAAGTGCAGAGAAACAATAAGTCAAACGATTTTCATTTTCTGATCGAACTGTTCGAAATATTTTATTTTTTTTTTAAATCACTCGGAAAACAACAATCCACGTCCAGGAATACATTAAATAAACAATTTATATATTTTTAATTTGAATCTCACATAACCATCGTCGTTGCAGATCAATAAAAATATACTTAAAATCATTTGTATCTATAGAAAAGATAAAAATATAAATTGTTTTATCTAGAAAATGCACAACGCAGTAGTGAGATTGAATTTGAAACCACTTGAAATTTTTAATTGTGTTTCTCAGTATACATTCATCCGTATATTTCAAAACGATTTATGAAGAAAGGATTAACATTTTTCGAGGTGCTGCTTAATCACGCTTGTCTGTACATTATAAATTGTAAATATTCCAAAGACATAATATACAAGTATTTGGTAGTGTCTGCATAATGCAATAGCCAACGTATCATTGTTTTATTATAAAGTTGTTGATAAATCATCTATATATTCAAATGGTACATGATAATAAATATGTGTACCGTATACCTCATATACTTGTTTACAATAATCTTACAATAACTTATCGTCTATACGAATGTATAATACATATTATATAGAGTCATGTACAGGCACAACCACGTGTCTTGTTGTTTGTTTTACCGCCACTCTCCGATTCAATTATTTTCATATCTTATCATATTATTATTATATGGTATGCTCAAATACCATTGTACGATCAATAGAAATTGAACACAGTAAATAACGATCGGATTTTCGAGAGTAGAGAGAACGGTAACTCATAATACGAGCCTTAAAAATAACAAAAAGCAAGAACTTTACGATCGAGTATTATGAAACCCACACGTGTTTATAACGCGGTAAGACGCGGGAACGTGTGGCCTTCTTATATTGTGTCACCAGAGAGGAACGATAACCGTCGAGGAAGGGATTTGCCGCCGAATAAAGGGTTAGTTATCGGAGGCGCAAAGACCTTTGATAAATCCGTCCGCCACTCTCTGGCCAGCACAACCATGTCGCCCTTTAAGCCAGCGCATGCGCAAGAGTGATTCTTACAACGACTACTACTCATCTTGGAGCGCCGGACCATGTTTTCGACTCGTGGCAGCGTGTTTTATTATTTTAGTAAGTGTCTCCCTTTTTCTGAGGTGAACATATTAATTATTGTGTTTCGGGGTCAATAATTATTTCCCGGTGAATATGGGTCCCGGTGAGCACTTATATGTTATAAGTGTAGAGAATCATACAGTCTTCGACGAATACGACAATATATATAATGATTTAATTTGATTTTATATAATAATTATATTATATACCTAGATATCAGGTAAATTACACGGAAGTGATATTCCCTCGGCAATAACACAAATACATTATACGAGTAAGCAACTGCGTTGTAGTAGGTTGACCTACCTAATCCGGAGTAGTCGGCACTCGTCTCTTCAATCCGAAATTCGGAAATATTCTCCTTCCATCGCACACTTAAAAAGTATTCGGAGTGTGTTGCAGTGCGATTAATTATTATCTCGTTATTATATTTTATACGTACCTAGGATTTCTGCCAGTCGGATGCATTTCGCAATAATATGCTTGTAGCCTGCAAACAGATTCGAGGCCGCGTACGGAGAAAAATACGATTCGGCTTGCTCGGTATGTTGTTATAATTATTTCTCGTGCGTGACGACGTGTAAAGTTGAAGTTTCAATCGGTTACTTATAAATTACAAACAACTAGTTGAAACTTGCACTTTGCACACTTTGATGTACAACAAAGTTACACGTCATAATATTATTATACCTGCAGTATAATACTAGACTACCTCGAACGAAATAATGACTTCGAGGAAACGACCCGATGTTTCGATGAACGTCGTTTCAATAACTTGCATTGTTCGGATACTTATATTTCGATGAGAATTATTCATATGCTACAGTTTTAGTGGCGATGAAATAGAAATGCAGAATACAAAGTTCTACAGTATAATATCATATAAAAATACTGATTTAAAAATTAAATTATTCAATGTCAATCATTATGGTAAATTGGTTTATTGTTGTGCTTACTCGCTAAATATTTTTCAAACAACAAGAAACAAGGCTAATCTACTTTTTATTTTCGTCATACTATTATACACTAATCTCAGTACATAATAAAATAATATTATTTTTACGTAACGAATGATAACAATTGCAGAGTATAGAATATACTTTACAAAAATTATAAATACCTGATAAGGATTTGATACGTCGTTATATTTGTTTATTTTCCATCAGAACTTGTCGAGTACTCGCCGATATAGTTTAATGATAAGTTTATAAATGTTGTAAAAAAAAATGTTGATTTCGCAAAAAAATACGAGATTTAGAGATTGTTTAATATGTTTAATGCCGGGTGAATTTAATTGTTTTTAATTATTATTTTTGACGTTATTTGAAGTCGTTACAATTTACGTCAATACAGCAACACAGCATTTTTGAAGTGACACTGGGTATCCAAAAATATTTGATTCCACCAACTTCACTCGATTAAAATCCGATTGCATATAATTATCTATTAGATTTTATTGAAAAAACCATTGTTATCACGTCAAAACCATCAGGAAAATGTTTTGCGTCGAACCGCGTGCAATTAAACATATTATTGCGTATAATATTATGTTGACATCGATAATAAAATCGACAAACTAAAACGATAGGAACTGTAAAAAATATAATTTGTTATTTGAAAACAATTTTCTAAAACGCATAAACCCGCGGCGGCGGAAGAAAACGATTGCGCGGTGATAAAAAAAAAATATATATATATATATATAAATAAATAAATGACCTCGGAAAGCATATAATATAATATGCGACTAATAAAATGCTTTATGATATTATATTCCCGTACCTGAGCCTAGGTGCACTGTAATAATAATAATAGCTACACTCCTGCTAAGCCTCAAGCAACGCGATTAAACCGTCTGGGCCGGTGCAGAAATCGGTTTACGTCCGTCAAAATTCCACTGCGCAAGCTCGAGCGTCACGTATATGATTATGTATTTTTTACTTTTTTTTTTTTTTATCGTTTTACGTCTTGCATAATAATATGACATGCCCTCCGCCGTTTTCCGTCCGAAAATATATATTGTTTATATTATTATTTCAGCAGCTAGTGTTTGCTGTCATTATTATTATTATTATCGTTATTATTGTTATTATAGAATAATATTATTATTATTATTATTATTATTATATAATACGCGAGCACCGCCGCGGCCACCACGTGCGCGTTATCTCGTCCGCAGTTCATATATTATTATCATATATATACGTACGTACTCGCACACGCACATACATATATATATATACATTTCACGCATGTGTTCGGACGAGATAAGCCTCAGAAACAAGCTTAAAGTTATCCTCGTCGCTTTTAATGACACGAAATGTTAATGCCCCGCAGTCTGCTGCTGATGAGGGTAAATCCCGGGTACTGCGGACCGGCGCCAAAACACATATACATAATATAATATCACGTGTATATAATACATACATATATATGTATATGTATGTGTGTGTGTGTGTGTGTGTGTGTGTGTGTGTGTGTGTGTGTGTGTGTGTGTGTGTGTGTGTGTATGTATATATTTATATGTGTGTAAAATGTAAATTATATATTGTGCACTACGACTCGTGAAATGTCGTGCTGGCGTTTCTTTTTTTCCCTTCCCCTCCCCGACGTGAAAACGAGACTGACCGTTTCGAATCGTCTGAATATATTAAAACGTCAACGAGATAATACTACTACCTACTCCAAACGCGTTTCACGTTTGCGCGATACAACTTAATAATAATTATTATTAACAACTCTTCTATGTAATATTTTTATGATTATATGGAACGTTTTCAGACGATATCGCGAATAATTAGGGTTTTAAATTTGAAATGTTGCAATGAAATATTAAAAAATATTTATTTTTACACATGCAGCAGAAACGTAGACAATATTACTATATTAGTATTTATTAATTATTATTTATTAGTTATTACTCATTATACCTTATTTTGTAAATGAAACCTTCTAAAGACTTGGTTGTAGATTAAGTATTATTATATTATTCCCATATCTGTATTTGGTTGGAGAAAAATAATATTATTTTGAAAGTTTTAAGAAAAAAAAAGAAAAATACATAATAGACAAACTGTATTGTAATGTGAATAATAATATAATAATAATAAATAATAATTCACAAATGTATTGGTAAGTATATGATTATTGATTAGGTCTAGCCGGTCTAGGCCATCTTCATAAAGCCGTAGACACTACCGCACTAGTCACTTTAATAGACAATTTGTGTATTCATACAATATTGACATAGCTAAATTAAACATGTTCTTCTCTCACTCTAATTATACGAGTGTAACTTGAAAAAAACTTTTTTTTCTATTTTTTTGAATAATTGTTGGTATATTTTTATTCTTTATGTGAATGAAATATTTTAAGAAAATAAATTTCATGAAATTTTAAAGCCTTTTAGTTTTAAAATTTAAATAATATGTGTATATGTACGCACCGGGCTGGGTTTGAACGAGTTTATATGTATATTAAACTTACTTAAAAAAAAGGTAAGTACTAAGTACTATAATATTATGTGCATGTCGCTTAAACAAAACTCGGCATTCAAACCTATTATTTTAGCGGATTCGATTATTTTTTGGTCGAGTGCCATGTTATGTTTACTTTTACATCATAATATACTTCGATGAAAATTTATTTCGGATTTGTGAACAATTTAAAATTCAAAATTGATTAAAATATTGAGTCTATGTCATCGACTAAATGAAAAAAAAACCGTTGAACAGCAATATAATATATATTATTATCATATATCGATAAAGTTCATCGTGGTTTATTTATATATTATATTACACCGCCGAATGCGCTATTAGTCGATCAAAATAATTCTAAAATCTACGATCATTATAATATAATATTTTAATAATAATATTCGTTTCATATGATATTGTCAACCGACGAACACGCATAACAAATATAACTCAATTAATCGGTACTGACCAAGTATATATAAACGATATTTACTATATTATTGTGGTTAATAAAATTTCTGCGAATACAATTATTTTTATTTACGTTGGTTTTAACGGAAAATCGTTGTATATATGTTTCGTACTATACGCAGTCTAGTCGATAAACGGTAATATAAAATATACAGCTATAATACTAACGGTATACTATTTTTGATTAAATAAAAAAATACGTAAGTACCTACCTATAATTATGCGTA
The DNA here is from genome assembly GCA_022818045.1 of Neotoxoptera formosana. Classification (NCBI taxonomy): domain Eukaryota; kingdom Metazoa; phylum Arthropoda; class Insecta; order Hemiptera; family Aphididae; genus Neotoxoptera; species Neotoxoptera formosana. The sequence continues at coordinate 27,673,912 of CM040632.1, read as the reverse complement.
CAACTCATAGCCAACGCGCGCTTATATCATCATATCGATTCGGTCCAAGAATATTATTATAGTGTTCAACATTTCAAATAACGGAATTCAAAGGGTTCAGCTATTGATGGATTTCACGTTATTTATAATCAAATTTATTAAATTCTTCTTTATAGTATGATAATAATACGGATGATCGCGCAGATCAACAGCATTTATGTATAAATTCAAGTGCCCATGCTGGTTCGTCTTCCGCGAATCGATACTCTGCGTTGTGAAATACTCGTGTGAGCTTAATATTATTATAGAAACAGTACAAAAACAGTAGCAATACATTATTGTGAACGATTATTTAAAAAAAGAATACGTCATAGGTACTATACGTTTTAGCTATATTGACGTACACGATTCCTGGGTCCGTCAAACTTTAGGTTCGGCCATATATTGATATTTGATTACGATATTATTACAAATATAACTTGTTGGACACGAATCGATCGCCAATTTGAAAGGTTCGTCGTTTCGAAGCTATATCGTTTTCGTGTGCAGCTATGTACTATATTATGTGCGTGTGCGGTAGCACGCGTATTATACGCATGTAAAGTATTCATTTAAATTTTACTGATATGAATATAATACGATTTAATACAGACAAGACCTAGCTCCAAAAACAAAATGCTCTCCTATAAAGCTTTTTGGCCATACATCTACAACATTTGCCCAAACTACAAGCATTCCAGCCAATTGAATTACGACTAATTACTGGATAACCACGGAATGTCTCCAAACTAAATATACTTATCCCTACGATCAAATCCTAAAAAAAATCACAAAAAATCCTCTTTTATTTTAGTTGAATATTATTTTCTACTAATGGTGCTACTAATGGGTCACCCGTGTCTTCGTGTGAATTCGTATGATTTACCTATGATAAATTGTGCTATTATTAGTATGGATTTAAAATAAAATTTAAAATAAAAAAACAACCGGTTCGGATATGGCGGCAACGATTGCCATTCGAGCGCGACTCGTAGCCTCACATAATGTATAACTAAAAACAACACACACCTTATCGTCTTATCATAAATATCGTTTATCTTTGGATGAAATTCAAAAATTAAATTCACTCGAAGTCCGCGAGATGGGCTGACGATTGCTCTGTCGCTGCAAAAACACCACCGCCACCCCGGTTTTCCCGGGTCTCGTAAAATAAAAACAAAAAAACACGTTATAATAATCCTTATTCGTTTTTATTTTTAATCGCCGGACGAGTGTGTGTGTGACACGACGAAAAAAAACAAATCTAATAATTTACGAAACGTTATAATAATATCATCACAAGCCACCGGAGTGTAAGGCAGATTGGACGGTACATAATATGTCTATCGCATATATTATTATCACGGACACGGCAATACTATATTGTTATATAATATCGTTACGAAGTAAATGGCCTAACACTCACGTGCCCTTACGCACTTTTTTATATTATGTTTATATATTATTATTATTATGTTTATGGATAGACGCCACACCGGGTGAACGTGTACAAGTTATAAAACCCGCGGAGGACCGTGTGGGTATGTGTGTGGGTGTTCGTATAGAGCTTTTTTTACCGCCGTGTACGTAGACTACCAGAAACGTAATTATATTTTTATACGTGCGGTCGTCGCGTCGTACGAGCGAATTTTTTCGCCCATAATTTAGTTTGCGGACGACGTCATAAAAATAAATGCATTTATAAATTCCGCGCTGTCGGATCGATTGGACCGTATTATTATATTACACGGTTCGGAGGTAAAGCGATATAATAATAATAATAATAATAATAATATACACAGCTCGCGTTCTGCGAAATATAATATAATGTTAATATGACGACGATGACGACAACTGTATATTATTATATTGTTGTCGTCGTCGTTGCGTACACGATGGATATGTCATTATATTATTATTGTTTAATATCGTATTGTCGAGATCGATGTCCTTTTGAAATACGATTATGGTTTGCCCTCCCCCCCCCCACAGTATCGACGAGCGAACACAAATTTAATATGGTGGCACGCAGGCAATAACGCGTAGGTTAGGGTATATAGGTATTTAGGTATATATTATTATATTTTATTAAATGTGCATTATACTGTATTATACCTGCCCCCATCGATATAATATTATATTATGTTCGGTTTACGATAACTAAAAAAAAAAATTCCTCTGTTCGCCTAACACAATTATACTACAATATTAATAATATTATGACGGTGATTTTTTCTGATAGTTATTCGAATCGCCTTGTCGGTAGTACTGGCTGGTGTACCTAAATTGCCTATCCATCGCGCCGGCCAACAATGAATAATAATAATATATTATAATATTAAATTATTGTGATTTTAATATTATTATGGTGAATTACATAACGTACAAATACTTACTTAAAGATTATCGATTTATAGACAGAAATCTTCTCAATATGGTTTGGTCTTGTGTTCCACGTTGTGTCTGACTCCGAAGAGATATTAATGCGAAAACAATAATAATATTGATCGGAACGATTTTGCACAAAATTACGGTGACCCGCCCGTTGGCATTAAATAACCCACATTTCTTATCAGTTTTCTGTTTCGAGCGTGTGTTATATTGCATTTGAACTTTCCAAAAGTTTATGTTTACTTTGTAGAAAAAATGAATGTGTTTTTAATAGTATATATGTCACTAAGTCTTATTCCGCGATAACGCTATAATAGTAATAATATTATTATTCTCGTAAAACGGCAGCACAAATATGTCACGCGCCAAATTTGTCACGCCTTTGCGATAATAATAATAATAATAATAATAATAATAAAATTATATATACGCGCGCATGACCTACATGTGGTATCAATATTATTTAATATCATCTCGTGAAATAATATAATATTATAACAGGTAATAATATACATATGACATAATATTATTATGCCTAACTGAAATCATTTTTCATAGATCATGTTTTTTATGTCGCGTGCGATTACGATATAATAAATCGCGTGCTCACGATTGTATTAAATATTTTTTTTTGTGTACGAAAAAATAATCGAAAAGTCTATCAGTACCTATCCGTATTGCCGCGTTATTAGACGTATTACTCGGAACTCGGAAAAAACTAAATTTAAATAAACACTTCCCGCCGAGGTAAACGAATAATGCGCGATAATTGAATTTCTAATGAAATTATAGTATGCGTTTACTCGGAACGCAAAAAAAAAACCGAAAATACGTTCATTGAGAGTCGACCGGAGTCGTATGCCGCGTACTCGCGTGCTATGCGAATTAAACGGGCAGAGTGGAAATATGTATTAAAAATAACGAAATCGTGGAAACTTACTATAATATACTACTGAACAATCGTTGTAAGCGCAAACAGTATACACAATAAAATATAATATAGGTCATAATTCAAACGCAGACAATATTAAGTACGATATACACGCTCGTATATTGTTTATTTTTTCCATCGAAATCCATATACTAAACTTTTGTGATAAATATACGTCATATTATTTACTGCAAATGTCCGTAATGTATATCATGCTTAAAAAAACGTTATCCGACATTTACTTAATTATACGCAGCGAAAACGCAACGAGTCAAACAAATGATGTGCGTTATTAGCTGTTTATAAAACTATAATATTTCCGTCGATATTTCGTCGTACGCACAGTAATGGCCGTAACCAAACCAGTCGCGATGTCGGTACGATCCGATGGCGTTAGGTTGATATTCATGTCACTATGCCATATTATTATGTTTAGTATACAATTATTACGTATCCAGTCTCCATTATATTTGTCGTCGTACATCAAAATCCATACGAACAGTGATATTGTAATAATTCTAATCAATTATACATTGACAAGATGGGTATACTTGATTGCTTTGTTGTTGAGGGGATTCGATCTAGCTGAGTTTTCGACTGATGTGGACGCATATGTTTTCCCAACTGTACCAATTGTTCGGTAATTTGATACAAATTTCAAAAACATATTTGCAGTTGTCGTGAAGTTTACTTAAAAACAACTTTTCCACTCTTTTAAAATCGATCATTTAAATTTTAAACTCTTCAAAATTTTAAATAAAAAATTTGAATTTAAAAATATTAATACTATTGAACTAAAAAAAATAATTTAAGAATGTAAGAAAATCGTTTTCAAGTCTACTTCATGACGAATTAAAATATGTTTTTTTAAATTTGTATTCGATATTATAAAGAAACAGTCTGTATAATATTGCCAAGAGATTGATACTTTTAAACAAAAAAAAATAGTAAATCATGTTCATCAAGCGCGGTGTCCTGTTTCATCAACTCCACTGACACTAGTCATAGTTAGTACTACACACACAAATTCGCGGCACGCACTCACGCACTATTGAAATCGCCTTTATTCAACTACTCAAAAACAATCGGTATCGATCGGTATTAATTTCAAAACGATCGCCGTAGACAGCTGGTGTATTTGATATTTTAAAAGATTTTTGTCAAATTAATAATATATTAATAATATAGACTCTTGTAAACCGCACAGTTGCTGCCGTCTGTGTATTATCGATTACCCGTTGAAACCGCGTGTCGATAGGTTGAACCGCTTATTATGCTAAAATCTAAATCTCCGTTTATTACATACGGACTGCTGCAGCAATGCAATACACACGTCATATTCGTGTAAAATTATTGCCATCTGCCGTGCGCAAGTTACGCAGACTGCGTTTATCGTATGATAATATTAAAAGCGGTGGACGTCGACGAAAAAACCGTGAAAAAACACGAATTATTGTCCCACTCGGCCGGCGGGCCACATAACGTTCATATATACAAAAATAGGAATGCGGTAATTTGCGAGGCTGGCATTTAGAGTAATAATAGTCTTAACCACACGTATATTATCGTATATAAATATATATATATATATATGTGTGTGTATGTAATATGTATATAATATATATATATATATATGATAAAAAGCAGTACAGCTGATGTGACATATATATTTATATAGTGCAGCCCACATATTATATGACCGTTAATTGTTTTTTGGCGGTGGTGAGTTTTTGGGGCATTTTTTTTTTTTTGGTTTATGTTTTATGTTCCTGCAGCTATATATACCGTTTCGGCACACGGAAATTAGTTTCGTTCGCTCACACGTGATTAATTACCGGCGACATTAAACTTTGCGGTCACGCGCTTAAACATTTTTTCCACTCGAGCCCTCACAATTTCTTTTTCGTTTCTCGCCTACTCCTGCTCCCCACTACACCGCTACCTCCGCTAACTAGTTCCTATTTCACGGAGGCGTTTACTTTGTATATAATATGTGCGTCGTCGTCACAATAACAAGTGTACACACACACACACACATATATATATATGTTGTACCGCACTCGTCCGTTACTACCCGAGGAGTCGGGACCGCCGAGCACCCTTTTCGGAAATGTCTCTGCCCAGCTGGTATTAGCCGAAAGTCAACTCACTGATCGAAATCTAACGAACGAAGCTCGTGCAAATTCAACACGTACAATAATACCTCTTGTTCAGTGCGACTGCGAGACAAGCGTATGATAATATTATTATTATTATACCGTGTACGAGCCGATCCGTTTATGTGTCTAAATATTTTGATTCGATTTATTTGCAGTGTGTGTCATTGCAAAACAACGTTTTTGAAATTTTTTTTTTTAAGATGTTATTGTTGTTCAATATTTTACTGAATGAAAACCAACGTTTTAAATTGCACACCCAAAAGCAGAATATACATTTTGGCACATTTCTATTTTGTATAAAAGTCATGTTTTGAACGTATATAGTTAATTAACTTTGAGTATTTATAGTGTAAACAAGCGGAGTGGAGGGTCACAAAGGCACCGCGCAAAGTTTTGGTTCGCTTCCCCGAGAAAATAAACGTTGAATACTTATAATAATAGACCACTAATAGCAATACTAATTTTTAGAAATTCAATGATTGTGTAACGAAATACTAAGAAAAATACCTACTGTACACCGAAAAATAAAACGAATAATAATGTATAAATTCCAAAAATTAAAAATAAACTTAAAAATCATAAATATAAAAATCGGAAAAACGCAATTTATTTTCAATAATTTTTATTTTGCGATGTCATCATAATAATATTATTATCTATATATAAATAATATTTCAATAGCGAATTCAAACTTCCAAATAATAATTTCGTAAAGACATTGAAACGGATCTCTTATTGTAGGTATAAAGTTGCCAAATCGTCTGTCACACTAAGACGACGATCGAATTTCCTCGCGGCCTGCATATAATATATTATATATTATATATTATATACTCGCTCTACATTGAGTCCAGTGTCACGTGAGCTCTTACTGTTTCGGCAGTCAGCAGATATTATGATGATGATTATAATATACTGTAATATATACTATAATATACTGCTACTTTGGTAGAATATAAGTCGATTTCGATTGTAATTAGATTTTTTTTTAAAGAATTTAATGGATTATTGTTTTTGTCCATATAGCAAAATAATCATGTTATCAGCATAGATTCTTTGTTAATCAACCTAATAATACTATGGTGTTTACGTATTTCATATTGTGATAGACAAAAAAGTAGTACGACTTGATCAAAACACACTTTCATTTCCTATAGAAACCTACATATTAATATTCCTTGCTGAAAAAAAATAATATCTTAGTAGTATAGGTGAGCTCTTCAATTTCAAATAAAGTAAACAAAGCATATTAATTAAACATAATATTGATTTAGTTAGCAACGAAAAAATTATATATCTAATAAAACAACTGACGTCGCTGTAAATAATAAAGACTTGTACTTACCATATACATTGGTAAACCAGATGTTTATAAATCTATTTCAAGTATTTTATTAGAGTCTTCATAAAAGAAATATCCATGCAATCATAATTAGATAGTAAATTGTATCAAACGAACAAAGTATAGGATTCTTTTCTTGAAACCATAAATATAATGACATATTATATTCTGCCTTCTTTGCTAGCGTTGCAGTAATGATTAAACCGTATAGTGACCTAAGTGGCCAACTCGATATAATAATAATATACTTTTCGCGTGTATAATATTTATTTTATTCGCCGGCGATGCACTTATCGTTTCCTGTCGGATTATTGCATTCTGGGGAAGCCTTTTCCGTCTCCCGTGGCGGCCCTTCTTGATAATTTATAATATGTCACGCTTAAATGTCGGTTCTATAGATTTTCCGTACTGCACAAAGAAAGTATTATGTGCTTTTATATATGCAGTATATACCTACTCCGACTACGATTTAATTACAGGGAGACGATACTCAATAATAATAATAAAATGATAACATAATAATATACTAGACCTTTGCTTGCAGATTTTCAAGACGTTCGCTTTTGCCCGCGACTCTCGAGAAAACTAAAAAATACTCTTTTTAAAATATTACCATTGCATTCATGTACAAACACGAGCGATGGACACAATAGTATTATACCATCGTATTTTCATTGTGATTCCACTCGTGAATTATTGCATAATATTACCTATCCAAAGATTATAAGAATAAAATGACCGATCGATATCGATTTTCTTCTCAAAAATTACTCAACGATTACATTTCAAATAATATTAATATAGTATCGAATTCGTAATATATGCGAGCGTTTCTGGAGTTTCACGCTCAACACGTAGTCGCAACAACAATTATAACACTGTTAACGACGCGATATTACATTGAAATAACTTTGACACACGTGTCTGACTTCGCGTGGGTGCCTGTAACGATTATCGAGCAATTTCGCGTTATTTGTACAGTTGTATAATCGCCATGGCGGTACTTACCTGGTATTTACACACTATAATAGTTATAATAATATAATATACAGAGTGATTCACCAATTACGTTCATGCCCCACCTTTTTTCCTTTTATAACGAATTTAATATTCGATTACTGATTTTTGGAATTCGTTCGTATCAGCACTTCATAGTTCATACACTTTAAATAAGTGCCCTATAACAATACAAATTTATTTTATCTGACAAGGACCAACTATGTTTAAGTACTGTAAATCACCAAGCATAAATAAATTTTTGAAAATATTGATATATCTGAACTAAAATTCAAACAACCTGTTTTTAAGTTTAAAAAAGTTTTACACAAATATCAACACGAACCTATTGACATAAGCATAATAAGGATCAATAATTTTAAAAAATGTCGATTTCGATACATCAACGTTTACTAAAAAAAAAGTCATCAGCTAAACTTACTGTTTATAGCAGCGGTCCCCACTACGCGGCCCGCGGGCCTCGTGCGGCCCTTTAGTAACTTTAGTGCGGCCCGCATTACAATTAAATTGTTCATTCTAAAATTCTATAAACAGTGAATAAAATGAACGTCGCTTATTATCTTATCATTTTTATTTATTTTATCTTTCTATTTTAAAATTTTATTGAATTACCAGTTGTACAGATAGGTAAGTAGGCACCTACGGGCTACGATTATAAGTTTATTCGTTACCACCGCGTAGTACTGTATGAACAGTTTATCCGTTATCGCTTATTGTATTTTATCCCGTATACGTCATGTACTTTTTCCTACAATACCCTTTCCTAACAATATATGTATTTTTTTTATATTTTTAATTATTATTAACAAAATCATTAAAAACGTATGCGGACCGCAAAAAATTTTCAAAAATTACATTCGGCCCATTCTACAACCCTAGTGAGGACCGCTGGTTTATAGGATTAAGATTGTTTTAATTTTGAAAAAAAGAAATTTCACATCACCAAAATAGACGGTACACAAAATCAATGTATTAGAAAAATACGTGGTATTTTATGTACAACCGGTAATTGAAAATTCTAATCAGAATTCAAATAAATTTATAATTAGTGAAAACGTGGGAACGAGCTTGGCCGGTAAACCGACCTGTAGATGTCATATTATATAGTGTACGCGGTCGTCCTCGGCTTATCATCGCGTTAATCGAAATCGCTACACCGTGTGCGACGTGTGTAATTATTCGGAATAGGTAATGGATATTTGATCGCACAATATCGTGTAATATTATATAGTTCCGGGGAATAACGTTCGTGACGTGCGGCGTGTCATAATAATAATAATAATATATTATTATTATTATATTGTTATAATAATATGCACCAGCATACTTGCTAGAAGACGGCGGCATGTATACCAACACGGATTAAACCATCACACAGGGTTTTCGTAGGCACGTGTACGGCGTAATAGTTAGACATTAAAGAAATTATTATTTTTTTTTCATTTTCTAAATAACGATTAAAATTAGAATGTGGTCGTTTTGTTATCACGTCTTAAAAATCTTCCCGTCATCGTATACGCGACACTGAATAATAATAATAATAATAATATAGTTTTATTGACATTATTATCAGAAGCTCGAGATACCGCCCGAGTGCCACCTATACCCCAATTTACCACTATTATTGCCTATACAGTGCGCCGGCCAACAGACAATAATTATTATTAGACATTTACCTTTCGTCTGATGTCAGGTCACGACTCACGACAGACAGAAATATTGCACACAATATTAATGTAGTTATTAAAATACGAGCCATGCAAGTTATAAACGGCTGAAAGTATTAGGTTTTGTAGCGACCAACTATGCATTCGCGAATATAAATAGTGATAGTTGTGCAGAGCGGCTAATTTCATACATTTGCATATTATTTTTTCTAGGTGATTTTATCGTAGGTGCACTAAGTAAGTACAGAATGTAATATTTAAAAATTTTGTGGACAAATTCACATTTTGTTTAGTGCACGCGTTTGCATAATATTTTGACTGTTAAGTTTAAAGGTCACAATTTTTTATTTATTTTTTAGTCGATGTTTCGAATTTTAATCGAAAACCAAGCACTCCGGTAAATATATTTGTGAATCTGCGTGGTCTTTAAACGTTTCATTAAACTGTGAATTTGTCATAAAAACGATAGAGACAAATATTAATAATTCGTAGATTTTATTAGAGCGTATTTTAATCTGCTCGAATCATAATAATATCATGTGCATGATTTGTTTGAACGTATATTTTAATAAAATATGTTTGTGTTTTCTGAAGATGCGAATACTTTGTGGTAACACTCTCAGTTTTGTCCGTTATTGGAGGTCCCGGTGCTGCGGCCATAGACGTTTTCGGCTTTTCGCCGAGGCATCAGAGGTTCGATTTTCCGAAACCACACACAGTCCACTATAATATTTACATATTTTATTGCACGCTCGTCTTCCAGTCGTCCGCGCTATCCCGAGCCATCGACCACCTGCTGGGGATCGTGTGATACGACTGCGGGGTATATAATGATAACGATACCCTTGCATAACAAGTATATTATATTATTACTACTATATTTTACGTGCGAGTATAAAACATTCTCCCGAACGACGACGACAGCGGCAGTGGTGTACATTATATTATTATTATTGTTATTACTCTTCGCTCTGCAGTTATCATGTGCACACAGTCGACGACGACGCTTACGTACTTAAAGCCGTCCCCTATCGTATTTCGTTATCGACCGTTATTACTATTATTATTATATCCTGTGCCCATCATCAGGTGGGTGTGCAGTTCGGGAGAGTCGTCGAGGGGTGTTATGGCGGGAGTCGCCTATATAATATTATACTACCTACTATTTAGTTACTACTATGTCTCTGGCGTGTATAATATTGTGTGACTGCTATCGCCGCGATGCACGCAAAAAAAAGTGTAATACGCTATACAATTATTATTATAGAAACAAAGACATAGGTACGTTTCGATTGAAATTCATACCGTTTTCGATGACTTCCTGTGAATAAAAGATTAGAAACAGAAGTCACGTGATGATATACTACCTACTTTATTGGCGTTTTCGATATATCGACTCAAAGGTTCCAAACAATCAATCGGGCTGATTATATTATAATCGCTCCATATAACGCTCGGTATATACCTATCAGGGTTTATTTTATCGAGTAAGTACTCATAATATTATGTAATTCGTCGAGCTACCCGGCTATGCGAATACTACGCGTATTTGGGGTACAGCAGCACTCGCGAGCGGTTAACGAGGGGTCGGCAATGCACACAATTCGCGATATATATATATATATAAATTATAGTATGTATAATATTATACGTGTATACAGCGCGTCCAACAAGTTTTTGTACCGACTGGGCAAAATTGCACACAAAATAATATATTCATATACACCGCGATAATGGTGCCGGGCGGCCGCGTTTTTCCCCACTCGTAGTGATTTATTATTATTATTATTATTATTATTATAATGCTTTATATTATGTACCACACTCGCGTCTATAACGATTTTATGATATTATATGATTGTGTATACCATATAATAATGCGAACGTATAAATGTATTATTAATTGTGCGTATAGCCACGCGGTTTGCAATTCCTCTGTCGGCGGCGTTGGCGCATCGATATAGCAATAATAATTAAATTCATAGACACGAGTAGTTTTGGTCGCACACAAATAATATTATTATTATGTAATCACGTTGTACTATTAACGATAATATACCTGTATACACTTTGGACGAATAGTGTGACAAACAATAGCGTATTGTGGGTATCGTTTTACCTCGTACACTATATCATCACAATTTTCCCATATAAACAAGTGCGGTTTTACGAGGTCGAATGGCTTAGGTAAACACACACACCATTATATAGACCAATGCACGTCGTATGATAATAATTAAACTGTGTATTATTATAAATTAGCGAGAAAGATGAAATTTAATTTTTCCCTCTAAAAAATATTGAGAGATATGTCATGTAAAGGGTGCAGTATTAATAATTATAGGGATAGTACGTTATTTTTGCCATGTACAATCATGTATAATCAATATTGTAACGACGAACCTTTTCAAGAATTTTAAAAAATATCACTCATGGTGGATACCATTCTACATATTGGACGGCAGTGGCGTGTTTAGAGGTGGGCACGGTAGGCATGTGCCCACCCACATTTTTATATAAATACTGGACTAGTGTAAGTCCGATGATCGATGAAAAATGAAAATATGATTTTTAAATAGTTAGAAAAAAAAGTTGTTTTGATTAGGTATTTCAATAAAAATGTATAGCAGTAGAAGTGTTGTATATTATTCATATGTGGTGAGAATAATGTTATTTTTAGTGTTTTTAGTCTATTACAATTATTATTACTGTATGGTTAATATAAGAATGAAATATCTAACAACCAAAGTAAATTATATTATAAAGTTTATGTTTTAATAAAAAGTTTATGTTTAAAAAAAAAACACGCAGACATAAATCTAAAAACCTTTATACGCGCCAATTTAAAAGAAGATTTCAATGAAAACGGCCGAGTTGACCTAGCGGACTTCCAGTAAATTACGGACGGAGACAATAATACTATTGTCTAAGAGCTGGTATATCAATAGCTATCAGGGCAACACAACACTAAATTTGATTTACCGTTGTAGACGAGCAGGGGGAAAAAAAATTCGAATATAATCGCTTTAAAATGTGTTATCGGGATAATATTTTGTTAGGGGGTATGCATTCGGCACGCGACTACCCCCAGAATGATTTTACAAAGCGATCGTGACCGTAAATTGCGAAACAAAAAATTACGAGAAACACTCGCATGCCAAAATATGATCATAACCACGAGCGCAAAGCCAGTTTTAAGGAGGGGGGAGGGCATCGGTGGAAAATTGCACGAGTGCGGCACACTTCAAGGGAGTAAAATTTTCGTATTTTTTAAAATGTTTAAGTTAGGCACTCCTAAAAAGCTATTGTGAATAAACACTAGTATTTTTTTTTAAATATTACACTAATAACAACTTATAAGGACCCTATGATATACCCTATGATATACTATGATTTAAAATTTTTGTATTAAAAATGGGTGCCATGCATTTTGACTCTGGGGTCGCAGCATTTCTAAACACAGCCCTGCGAGTACGGTCGAAGACATCAGCCACTCGGCACTCCGTATAATTGTCGTACAGAGTAGTCCACGCACACCGTCCCTAGATAGGTACACTCGCGGTACAACTACGACGGTGGTCTACGGATTATTGAAAAAAACGATTCAAAACACGATGGTCATTACGTTCGGTAAATTAATGTACAAGCAACCTTAGACGACGAAGTGGAAAACGACATTAAAATTGTTTTTTTCCCTTACTGTTATATAATAAAATTGTGAGCGTAATAACAAACCCAGTGCCGCGGTGGTGTATGTAGTGCCGAGCATGGCTTTGCGTAAGCATCGGGTGATTAAACGGGCTTTATTTGTATAATTATTTCATAAAATATAACGCTTAAACTCGCACCGCCACCACCGTGGACCATAAAACATATTATTAATTAATTAATTTCAATTACACACGATCGCCGCCGATCGACTAAACGCGGCGTTAAACGCACTGCGATTATATAAAATATAAATCTTTACCCGCGTCGTCGAGTTGTGCCCGAAAACCGATCGATGGAATCCAAAGAGCTATATTATTATTACTATTACACATGTAACAAAGATCGGCAAAGCGAACAATAATAATAATAATAATATACTGCGAATATCTCAATAATATGCGCGCGCGTATATGATGGATGCGTTTCACGAATATCTGATGGTACGGAATACGCTTAGCTAGTGCGTGACACGACGATATATTATTATTATTATTATATAATATATAGGTACCTACTCTCGTTATGCGTGTGTGTTATTATTATTATTATTATTATTATTATTATTATTAAAAGGGCGGAACACGAAAAGATGAACGATTGTGTACCGAATATATAATATATACGAGCCAAAGGTTTATTGATACTACCGCCTCGTCGTCATCGTCATAATATTATTGTTATTATCTCGTGCGAGCGATAGTGTTATTGTAATATATATATTTATTTATTTATTTAACGGCAGTTCAAATATACATATTGAAGTATAAAGTAAATTAAAATATAATGATAGTGAAGGAGATTTTATAGCAGAGACAATAAGTGGAACATGTAGTCTCATAAATGAAATTAACTTAAAAGTAAACACAATAAGCAATATTATAAAGTAGCATATTATGTTAATGCGTGAGGAAAATATAAACTAGAAGTTTAGTAAACGTGATAACAAGAAAGGTCAGGTTATAATTAATAATATTAATAATTAAGTAGGCACCATAATATATTAATATTATTATGAAGCGTTAAAAATATACTAATATGTTTTGTGAGATTTTTTTTTTATAAGTCTGCACTTGTAGGTAATATTACGTCATAAAATCATTATTATCTTCTAAACCGATTCGATGTTTCACGGGTTGACCTACTGGACGAAGACTTGATCAATCGCAGCCGCGGTATTAGCCGCAGGTATAGTGTTCGCGATGTTATTATAATAAAGTGATTATCGTTTAGTCGTGTGTTTCGTCTCTGATGACGAACATGGTATCGCGAGGGAATCGGAGGGAGGTCGCGGTTCTTCGTCCATAAAATCCGATATCTCAAGCACAGACTTTTAGAATGTCGTTAGTTAACGAAAGTCGCATCAAGCAGAAACTACCGGAGACATTTTTTGTGAGATGCTTGCTGTACCCACTTCCGAGACGTCCAAAACTCTAATCAGTTTTATCGACTACTTCACCTTATTTAAAACTATTAGAAAAACCTACTATAACCATGTACAAATATAAATATATATGTAGTAGGTATACTGTATAGTAATTAAGTAATTTAATGTAGATAATTTAATTCAACGCATATTCTTTAAAAATGTAACGCCGGCTAATAACCTCGATGTTGCAGATGCCTTAAACAATTAATAAAAAAAAAAATCCGATACCATATTATTATTGAAGATACTAAATCAGAAATATAACACCAAAAAAATGAGATATCGAGGACAGGTCGTGAGAACGATTGGTGTTGTGCGGATTCGAGTAAATTACAATATTATGTATCGCTGCGAGGGCAAGATATTTAGATCAGAGCTTCGAGCATTTCCCCTTTTCAGTTTCTATAATATTCATCGTGCGAGTAGGCGAATAATTCAAAAATACGGTTTTAACCACAAACCGCACATATTTTTATCTACATATCCACCGTATATTCTATTGACCTACATAACTTACTATATTATTATGCAGTAGGCAATACAGCATTGACCTCGCGCGTATTTACTTCTCCGTGAATATATATGTCACAACTTCAAACTCAATTACCCGGCCTAACTTTTGCCGTAGTCTTATGTATGGTCGTATAACCGATGTTTATAATTATGCAAAATCGGCGGCGGTGTGAATCTATTATAAAATCATCCTTTTAAACCCTCAAACAATATGCAAAAATATGCGCAAAATAGGATTTCATGTACGGGTGATAATGCAATTTCGCTGTACTTTTTTATAATGAACCAATTAAAGTGATTTCATTACTCTTTCAAAAAATACTCGCCCGAAACCGAGTGCATTCGTTTTTGATGTAATAACTATTAATTAGCGTGTTAAACGATTTGTACGTCCTCGTAAAATATGCGTTTTGATTAGAATAAATATTTTAAAAGGTAATAGTCACTGTCTTGTATATTTTTTGGATTTAATTGATATTATAACTGCAGTTTACTGTACTGTCACTAGATAAACAATACATTTTATCAAATGTGTAGATGATGTTTAAGACTAAATACATATTTATTTATATTATAAATCTATCGAAAAAATATTTTTGATACTACTCTTATAATATCTTTACATGTTAGGAGCACATTTTTATCGAAAACAAACAATTATTATTACGCATCATTATAATCAAATAGAAAAATTAAAAAAAGGTTTAAACGTAATCTTAAGTAATAGTAGATAGTCATAATAATATTGCACAGTAGTGAATATAACTTCTAATTTTTAGCATTATAATAAATATTCACCAATAAAAGTACTAGGGGATATTATGTTGAAAATTAATGTAGTTGCTACATTCGTTTTTGAAAAAAATATGCGGTTGTCGAACGATTTAAATTTTGATCAAATTGCCTAAGACTTTTCAATATTGTACAATGTAAGAATATTTACAAGTTTAGGATTGTCGTACTATTGTATGTATCAATAGTAGTGACATGACCTAGTGCCTCGGGCGATATTCACCACGTTGTTGACTTCTCAACTTTAAATTTGTCGTCTCCAAATGGAAACAGCCCGGTCTTTTTGTGGACTGAGAAGGGGAAAACCGGGGAAAGCGTCCAGCTATAGGACCTTTGAAATATCGAATATCATTTTACGACTTTTGGGTTGTGTGCAAAGGAGTGTTTGTTGTTTGCTCGTCGGAGACAACGCGGAAAACCCGTTAAAACGGCACATTTTGATTACCTATGTTACATGTGTGTGTGTGTGTGTGTGACTTTTAACGGTTCGTATTAAAATCGAGTCGCCAGTACCAGGGTGAGTTTATATTATATACAATGTTCAATATTATTACATCGTCGGCGCCGAATAAAAATTATATAATATAATATACAGAGTGTGCCACGGCGTCTGTGTACTTCGAACAACTGTTTTCCAATCATTTATATCGTTTTAAATAATTATGAACCTCGAGTGGACGTTTTTCTTATACTCGTATGACAAACCATTAATCGACGATGACGACTAAATCATATAGGTACTGCAACAATACCGAATTCGTGTAAATACCAAAAGTCGAAACGACTAATATTACGATATCATCGATTTCGATTAAAATATAATATATTCAATAATATATAGCGACGTGTCGGATTCAAAACTCGGGCTGCAGAAAGGGTGTATCCCGTAGCGGTCGTATAATGTGAAGGCGATACGGATACTAACGAACTCTGCAAAAACTCGATGAGGTACCCCGTATATGTAACCTTATTATGTTCCATAAACCGGAACCGTGGTCGAGGTTGGCGCCGGGTGATTTTTGCACTCTGCGAAGGGTTATTACGTGTTTGTATAGACGGGACCGTCTCGATGGCGACATTATTAAGGCGGCGTGTGCGTGTCATATCTATCGGTCGTGCCTCGGGACGCACACACATAATATTATTATTATTATTTAATATATTATTATTATTATTATTATTGTGTGTGTACACCACTCGACGACGGTGTGTCAATCCTTCAGGGTCTTTTCGACGACGACGATGATGACGACGATGTTGCGATATCGGAGGATTAATGTCTCGGGTGAGACATGCTTGGGTCATGTTTAACATATTATAGCCTGCAGTGTTGGAAATAGCGAAGGGCAGGTGCGTAGTGGCACCTCAATTATTGGAGACCTTTGTGCCCCCTCCCCCCCCCACAGGCGCTTGTTAACGAAAACATGTCAGTGGAAGTGTATATTAATATGAATCGCTGTCGCGATGTGTTAACGAATTGTAAATATATCATCCCGATAATATGTCATACCGGATTATATTATTATAACTGCCATGACACGGTTTAGGTATATTTCATAGTTTTAATTTTATCGGCATAATATTAATATTAATATATATTGCATGAAGATAATCTAAATATTTTGACAATTTAATAATCGCGTATCGAAATCCGTTTAGACTATCAATATAGGTAATATGTTTTGAATGATAATGAAATAACAATATTTTTTTGATGAGACGTTTTTACAATATTATTGTATAATATTATTATTATGCGTTTATTATACAATGTCGTTGACATTTTAACTTCTGCTATCAATCGCAAAAAAAGTACTTTGAGATTTACTCTAAAACTATATTTTCTTAAAATAATTCTAGTAAATATACTTGTGAGAAGACGACGGGTCTTACATTAAACGTTCAAGCCTCATAATATGTTAAAATAAAAAATGATATGAGTTTTCAAAAACAATATAATTTTAAAATTTTATAAAACTTTATAGTTTCAAATTCTTATAAAAAAAAATTTGTCTTTATTAATTTTTTTTTCCCCGAAGCAACAACTAATGAGAAACTTTGTATTCACTGTCAGGCTTTTTATTCAAAAACAAATAAGTTAAAATTTATACAAACAAAAATAAAAGTCAACAATTTTAAATATCTCCGCGAATATCAAAAATATATCCAAACATTTTGAAATGATTTTATATTGAGAAAATTCTAATATAAATATTTTTTTTATGTAACAATGTCAAGACTTTAAAGTTATTCGTTTTTTTAATAATAACAAAAATAAATCGATTTTTTCAAAAACCAGTTTTGTGTTGACTTCTTGAGTGAGTTCGACGAAATTGAAATTATAATCAAATTCGTTATTACACACCATTAAATCAATAGTATAAAATAAAATAAATATACCTACCTTTGATATAATATTATTAAAACGATAAAGAGTTTAACGTTTCGAGTCTCCGGAATTATTGTTTTTCGAACGACAGAAAAAAAAAAAATTAAAGAGTCATTGTTTTTATTTGGCAGTTTTTCGTGGTGTTCTAATAAAAACTACCTGTGTTCGCAAAAGTCAAAATGCCGAAGTCCAATTACAATACCCATGTCAAGATTCCAATCAAACGCGCGCCTTCTAATAATGGATTTTAAAAACTTTTTGATCACTCTTTCTATCCAGAAACGTCACGTTCTATTGTAAATCCATCATCGCTCGGGGTTCGAATCAAGATGGAAAATTATTTCCATTTTTTCCCCCTCGCATTACGTTTTGACACCAAACATATAATAACACTGTATACAAAAATAAAACATAATAATACTTTTGACCCAGTTACGTTTAATTTTTAATTTTTTTTTTATATCTTCGTAGCAAGCATACGATATTGTTGTTTTAAATGTTTTAATTTCTGGTGTTATCTATTCAACCGGAACGGCGGCGTATTACAATATTGCGAAAAACTCGTCCGGCGAGTATAATAGTAAAAAACATTATTATAATAAATTGGTCGTTAAACGTATCGGTCGTATGTAATATAATATAATGCATATAATAAAAAATTACAATATTATAATGGTACCTACCTACCTACCTACCTACACGGTGGTGGTTACGGTTAATATTGTTTACAATGTTATAAACACGCATATACGAATCATAATATATTATTTATTGTATTATGCGATATCTATAAAACAACACAATATGTAGGTAAGTACCTCCTATATGGCTATAGTATAATAATATATTGTATTAATTATTATGACCTTTAGATTCGACTTATGAAATATTAACAAAACAACAACAACAATGATTGTAACAATGGTAAAATATATTTTTCAACGACCACTTAAAATATTATTATTATTATCATCATCAAAAATAAATAATGGTATCCAATTATATTATATTATTATATTATTGTATTATACATTATATTATAGTCTACTGCGTTGCTTCGACGTTGTACGTTTTATGGTACTAATAAAGGTACATAAACGAGTTTTTAATTACTAAATTTAGTTTACATTAACCATTTGAAGTACGAATAAACAGATGTTTTATGAGCAATGTTACTACTTTAATTACATTTGTGTGTTCCTATTACAGCGCTTCAATCGAGTTTAACTCTTTCGTATTAATTGTGTTAATAATAATAATTTTTTTTATTCCATCGCTCCGCTTTTATATCGTATAGGCAAAAATTTCACCCGCGGGTGGAAAGTTATACCATTTTTAACATTTTCATTGGCACCAATATTATAAATACTAAAGTCGTGAGTTTGTCGAGAAATACATACATTTTTGATTACTTTAAAACATAGTTCCTCTTTAACACAAAGTTTTTATTATTAGGTAATAATAAAACTATTATTTTGCAATTTTTTGCAATTTTGATTTATTAGGTCATGTTTTAAATTTTTATTTTTACGTTTTTTTTGGTTTTGATAATAATTTCTATAAATCAGACATTTCAACACAGACTTTTTCATAAATTATTTGTATTTATTTAATTTTCGTATTATAAATATTTTACAAGTTCTATATTATGCAGGTAGTATACTAAATTAATAATATCTTTAATTTATTCGATCGCTCCGCTTTTATATCATATAGGCGAAAATTCCCGGGTGGAGGGTTACACATTTTTTAACATTTTCATTGGTTAGGTTATATTATCATAGGCACCAATACTGTAAACACTAGAGTTGTGAGTTTGTTGAGGAATACATATTTAGTTTTTGATTATTTTAAAACATAGTTTCTCTCTAACACAAAGTTTGAATATTATTAGGTTCTATAATGAATTCAATTTTGAAACTATTATTTTGCAGTTTTTTGACATTTTGATTTATATTTAGGTCTTTAGTTGGCCTTTTGGGGTCATTTTTTTAATTTTAATTTTTACGTTTTTGTGGTTTTGATAATAATTTATTTATTTCTATCAATTAAACATTGACACTTTTATCTAAATGATTTGTATTTATTTAATTTTCGTATTATAAATATTTTACAAGTTCTATATAATATTATGCACGTAGTACTAAATTAATAATGTCTTTAACTTAAAATTAAAATTAAAAGCACTCCGAATTTAAAAGTAAATGATGGCGTTGTCAACCGTTTTTGTTCCAATACGATATTATACAAATATAACATCGGGAGCAAAAATGAATAAATAAATGTAAATATCGTAGACTCATGCAATTTCCGTCCGATACCTTTAATGAATTGTGCATTGTTGCTATAGCTAATAATATAATATAATGGCTGGATATCGTGGAGAGTTGACTAGAAGGAAAAATAAAATAAAAACGTAGCAATATTCCTTAATTGGAAATGATATTTTATATTGTTATCCCTTCTGCGCGTATAAGCGCACAGATTAACTTAGCCTTTCTTTCTTATTCAACAATAATAACTTCTCTCGAACGCGTACGCGATCAATACAGCACCGCTCGCAGAACACCACATCATACATACATACATACATACATAGATACATGCATACACTCATACACATATATACATATATACACACAAATATATATATAGAACATACTACACATATAGTAAAGTAATATATATATATATATATGTATAGTATATACGTATCGTTATTATACGCATACACAGTGTTTAATGTTCCTAGCCACTCTCGAATTGAAAATAAATTAAATCTCGAACCGGCCATATCATTATTAGGAATACGAACGGAGCAATATCATATAATATATTATATATGGTGTCACTTCGTTTGTAATATTATTATTTAGATGCCGTGTTGCACTCAGACGACGAGTGGCTGAGAAATATACCGAAATAGTGCAGTCGACGAACAAAACGATAAATTATTATTAATATATATCATTATTATTATTATTTGTCGATTTGTTCAGTCATGCCGCTGTAATACAAATGAGTGTACAATATTAATTGTCATGATTATTGCGACCGGCGAAGACGGTGAGGACGTTGTAAAAGGTCAACGAATTTTGACGTTTTCATGACTCCACCTCATAATAATATTACGACAATCGTGAATATTTTTTCTATCGACATATTCGTCTGTCCTAAAAAAAAATCGTCTTATCAGCCGTCAGAGTATCAGCTGCTGTGGTTTTAGCGAAAATACCTCAGAACGAGGACTGGTGTGCATCATACCGATGCGTATTTGTATAATATTATTATGCCAATCTTTTTCGTATATTATTATACGTAGGTAGTTGTTGACGACAATGAGTTTTGCAGTTCGCTTTGGTATACGAAGGGCGGTATCGCGGTTGCCGCAATCGATCGTCCCGCCGTCGTACTGTCGGGGGCACGGCTCGAGATTTCATTCCGCGATATTCGATCACCATTTCGAATCTAAATTTTTATTAAGCGCCGTAATTTTTTTCCGTTTCCGTGTCGATTGCCGACCGTCGAGCGAGCGTTATGGCCGCACACATCGTACAATAATAATAATAATAATAATAATTACCTATTTATCGCGTCGTTTGATTTACGCCGTCGTGTCGTGCACATCCGATGTGAGCTTTGTGATAGACGGCAAGCAGCTGCTGTCGCGTAAATACGATATCGTATATTATTTTATAGTGCCATATATGACGCACGTATCGCCGGACAAAAATCTATACACAACCAGACCGTGTTCAAAGGTCGGTTTCCGGCGGGGTTAGGTACTAAAGTAACGCTATACATATTATAATAAACATATGGTGATTCAAAATGCTGCATGTTACGGTAGCGGTATCGATTCGAAAAGCGCGTGTGATACGACAGTTTTTTTGATTTAGAAACAATATTATCTAAAATTATTATTTTATAATTTTTTTGGATATTTTATAGGAGTGTTTCGGGTGGTAGACATTAGGAATATTCATAAACACTTTAAATATCTCTCAAACGTGCATAAAGTAGTTATTCATTAATTTAATGTTTTTAAATCACTAACATTTATTTAAAAAAATGTCTTAATATTATGTTTCAAAAAAAAAAAAGTATAGATTCCCGTTCGAGTTTCTAAATTCGACCCCCTAAAACCCCACCTGATATATTGCAAAAAATTATAAAACGTACAAATATCGTTTTAGACGTTTCAACAAAAAATACTTATCTATGTTTTGAATATTTTAGTGATAAAACGGCTGCAACGTCGATTTCGAATCACCCTGTACAATATATTATCATATGAATATAAGCGCAGAAAATCGTGTCCGACAAAGCCATCACGATAATACGTACATATATATTTATTTATACTGTAGATAATATTATTTGTGCTCGTGTGTATTTACTTCATATTCTCATGGTCCCGTGTGCCTTTTTATAATATGACGATGAGTAGAGTGAAAAAATATCTATATAATAAAATAATACGCAATGGGAGTTTTCACAGTGAATATGATATAATATATATATACACATCACGACGAGTTTACTTTTAGCCTAAACCTCATTTTTATTTGAAACGGTCTGAAATTTCGTTATGTCGGTATAGTAAACATAAAAGAAAAGCACGTCGAAAGCGGCGCGCAAACGGTTCGCGAGCGCGGAAAAACAGCGAACACGAAAATAAATATCAAAAGAATATACGCTCGCCGCCCTGCTCTCCTCGTCTTCTCCTCTTGCAGAGTCTCGTACACGTGCTCGCAAAAGTTAAACAAATACCTAGGAGCGACCGGAAACCGAGTTGGCGTGCATTAAAATTTATAATAAAGTGAGCGGTTTTAAACGGAACGACGAAAGGCTACACGAAAACGTGCACAGATTTCCGTCCGCAGAACTGTTTTGCCCACAGCAAACACCGGAAAAAGTTTCAATTCATGTGTTGTACATATATATATATATATATATATATATATATAGGACCACCGGTGTTGAGCATAATAAGATAAATTTGTCTAGACGAATATTGTCGAGATAAATTTAAAAATGTTTAAATTATGATGTGAGTCCTAGTTATAAATACGTACGTTCTTATTCTATAACGATTGGCAGTTTTTATTTTACATGCAATTTTTTATGGGTATAATAATCGGGTTTTTTTTATTATTAAAATTAGCTAAATTTACAGTTTATACAAATGAGCACAATAAGTTAATGAGATGAAGATGAATATAATATGACTTGAATGACTTGGGGGGGGGGCGTTCAGCAACAATACCTCCTACTACTACTAGGTTACAAGTATTGTTGTATTAATTAGATTTGTGTGATTATAAATCACTATATGAAAAATAATACAAATTATCTTTTTATTTACCTAGATAAATTGTAATATTATATAATTTTTATCTTTTTATTCTACTGAAATATTATCCTTATATAAATTATACTCAATTATCTTTATCTAGATAAATATTAATTGATTATCTTTGCTCGACACTGTATATATGTACACGCTAATAACCGTGAGTCGAACAGATTTCTATATTATTTTCTCATTGGTCGTTGGTTTCTCAAGGGGTGATATTTGTATTTGTTACCGTCGCGTCCCCGGCGTAAGAACCGTCCAATATTGTTTGTCTTGCATGCGGAAATTGCTTAAGATTTTTTTAAAAAAAAAACAGTGGTCCATAAACCGTATTTTTTTCAACGCTATATGGTTTTCGAACCACTAATATTACAGCTGTTGCCCAGTTCCAACATCGACAGGTCCGACGACAATATCGGTGAGACACACACAATATAATATGTTATTAATTATTATATATATTTTCACCGTTCGACGGTATTAATAGGTATAATATTATATCATTGCTATGCGTAGTGTGTGTTGGTTGTAAAACGGATTTTCCGTAGGCAGGTCTTTTGCGGTGGTTGTAAAAACAGACATATTATAATATTGTTGTACAGTAAAACACTGTGGGAATACATCAAATCTTCTTAAACATCAAGAAACATCCAAATTTACCTAAAAATGTTGCTGAAATAAATGCGAAGGATAATGTGATTGATACCCTTTTTTTGTTTATTTGGTATCGATATTATGAGTAAATATCGATACTTCCTTTCGATATTTTGTCGGTATCGATACTTTTCTTTCGATCCAACATCCCTAAGTAGTAAGTACGCAGTGACGATACGTAGTTTCTCGCGATCCTAATTTATATTACCATTAAAATATTGTTTTACTGTATTTATTTCCTCACGGATTTCTTCGAGACGATTATATTATTATCATGCTAATCGACGCGGAGAACCTTGACCACTGCTCAGCAGGTATACATTCGTACAGGTACAGCACACCTCAGGTTCGCAATAATAACAATAATATAATTTATAGATTTTATTCGTATAAAATATACATTATAATATGCGCGTAAAGACTACGGGAGTGTAATAATTCAAAGTTACATCGCCTCTCGCGCCCAGCGTGTGTCAAACCGCGTCGGGCCTAATGAAAACGTATCGCCTCGGTAGGTCGCGCGTCTAATAAATTATATATAGGCGCCGTATATTATTATTGTGTAAATAGAAACATATAGTAGTGTTACTCGTTACGTCTGTGTATTACGGCGGTTTTTCCATTATTAGGTCTCCTTTAATATATATTTATACTGGTATAATTGTTGTAACGCCCCCTCCCCCCACCGCGGAATCGAATAACACACAATTCGTAAGCAGTCCGCCATTGCTGTTAGAGGTTTTCGTTATTGTTATAACACGGCTAAAACCTGTTGATATAGTTTCGTGGCCACGATAATAGAAGTGGTAAGACGAAGCGAAGTCTATCGGACGGCGTTTAATAATATTATAATTATAATATAGTCATTATACTCGCTTTCGAGGTAATTTTCAAACTCGACAAAAACGATTATTCCCATAAGTATAATATAATATATAGTTACGGGCAAAGTAGGGAGTTGGGCGCTGTACCACATAATGCACGGGCACGGTGCACAATGCCCGATATTCGAGGGCAAAGTAAGAAAAATACATTTATAAATGTTTGCACTGTGTAGGAATTAACACATCACATTTGTAGGAACTAACGCATGTAATCGTTTACCTGCAAGGTTTCGTATAGGAACTTGGTACTTACTATTCCCCATTTCCCCTATAATATATAGTATGATATATTTTCTCTTTTTTAATAATTATTGTTTTGTGTGTGTTTACCGACAAACTCGGAGAACTAAACGCATGCCCGCAAGTGGATAAATTATGTATCGTCGAGCAGCAGTACAAGTTTATATTGGAAAAGTTTTGAGATGGCTGACCTTTAATAGAATGACGTAAGAACGACGATTATTTTCTGTGGGGATCACGTCGTAAAAGAAATTGGCCTCTCGTAAATTAATATCAAATTTGTTTACTTTACATGATTACATATTACATTGTGTTTCTCGGTAAACAATATTCGATTATCGGTCACGTGAAAGAGACATTTTCATCGATTTACGTTGTCTACAGCCCGTTAAACTAAACGATTCGTTTAATATCCTGTGAACATCATCGACTAGCTAATACGCATTTACAACGAAAAATATATTTTGATTTCTTCATTAGTTTTTTTTTTCATTTTTATCAAAGTGTCAATCGTGTAAAGAATAATAATTGTTGCCCTTTTATTTTATAAGGTTCATATATTTAATTGAAATATTTGACGGCAAAATATGCTTATAATTTGACTAAATATGTGACAAAAGTGTGTGCGCGTCTGTTGTTTTGTTTTGTTTTTTTCTAAAAACATCTGTTATCGTTGTATTGTATATTTTATTATTCTGAATATAGATGAAAAAAAATACTGAAAGATTGGAAAAATTCACAGTCAATAATAGTGTACCCGATTTTCTTAACTAAAACGCCATTAAATAAATTCAAACAAAACCGTCGTGATTCGATGGGGCATAAAGAATTCTCATCAAAACTCAACTGGAGTTCGATTTAAAATAAACTCATTATCCGTTTGATCAGTATT
The DNA here is from genome assembly GCA_022818045.1 of Neotoxoptera formosana. Classification (NCBI taxonomy): domain Eukaryota; kingdom Metazoa; phylum Arthropoda; class Insecta; order Hemiptera; family Aphididae; genus Neotoxoptera; species Neotoxoptera formosana. The sequence goes on along the minus strand of CM040632.1, from coordinate 27,647,527 downwards.
TACAGCAGATTTAAATTAGTAAAAATCAGGATTGACTTAAACAAATTCATGAGGTCTAGACCCACTAAACTTTGTCTTAAATTAAACTCGTTAATATGAGAGCGCAGTCTAGTAATTATATTTTATATATAGTTGTCTGCCTACTCACTATTTCCGATGCCGATAATATAATATTTTCAGACAAACATATTATTATCGTACTGTTTAGGAGAAGAAAAACATATTATTATGGGTGTACCCACATGAATATATATTGATATCGGATCACTGGTCTTAAATTTATTATTGCCATACGCGACCATTGTAATACACGTATTCGCGTATCGTGAAATACGATTCTGCGGTTGACGTTTTACAATATTATATTATAAAATATAAATTACCGATATCGTTGGGTCCGTTGACGTTTCGCTTCTCAGACGAACGCCGCCGCGGACGAAACGAGCTCCCTTCCTGTGAGTTTGTGCAATAAAGTCAAACTATGTTATAAACTATATGTTAAGTCTTATGTTATTATTATATCGAAACGGATGCCCTTCCACCACTCGCCCTTCCGCTTTTCGTGTTACGGAGAAGAAACACTTGCCCGCGTGTACCGATCCTGCAAATACACTTTTCTCGGCGGAGATCTATTATGTAGACGGATGTCATCACACGACGTCCTAGAGCGTTCGATATAGTTTTTGCACACACAAGCGGTGGTCGTCGACATAGACGCTCTCGTGAGTTTGTTCAACCTTTAAGAATGTGTACACGCCGACGAAACGTTATGTAATGACGAAATGTATCGTGGACATTAAATGTACATATTAAACAGAGTGATCCGTTAACGCAAGACACTCGTTATTTCAAAAAGTATTTACGTTTTTGGAAATATTTTTCCTACATGGTAAGGAGTCGTTACAAAACAACATTTTTCAAAAAAAATATTTTTTTAAATATTTTAGAATCTAATTATTTTTTAAATTTTTTACTTTTTGGAATATTTTTCTGAGTATTTCGATAAATAAAAATTTAATTTTAGACGAGTAGTTTATGAGTTTATAAGTATTTGAAATTTAGATGAACAGTGTGTGATGGTATGCGCGGGTACCCTTACGCGGTTGGTCCACTACTCCGCTTATCTAAACTTCAAATACTTATAACTCAAAGTCTCAAAAACAACTCGTCCAAAATTCGATTTTTATGACTGTATAAAAATACTCAGAAAAATATTCCGCTTTGTATTATAAAATTAAAACCGTATGTTGTAATTCACAAAAGTAAAAAACTTACAAAAATAATAAGGTTAAAAAATATTAAAATTTTTTTTAACAACTTGATACCATGTTATAAAAATATTATCAAAAACGTAAATACTTTTTGAAATATTGAGTGTCTTGCGTCAAATGGATCACATTGTATATATATAGTATATACGGACAAAGCCATAAATTCCGTTATAATTCCTATATATATATATATACTCGTATATATATATAAAGTGATTTTGAGGGTTAGAAAACTTATTTACATAAACGTACCCGCTATAGTGGCTTGAGTGCTTGACTAATATGTTATACTTCAATATACAGGGTGTTCGATTTATCTGACGTCTGCTGCAGTAGTCCAAACGTTTCGAATTTGTGAAGCTCTCTACGATTAAATGTTGTGGTCGAAACCGATCTGCAGACGAGAGCACCTTGGCTACCCCGTCATCTATACTTGTGCTTCTCAGAATTTTTTCGTGCCCCTTAAATTGAATGTAAAACTGTCGAGTATCCCTCTTAATCGAAATCACACACAGATTCATTATTAAAATGTATAGTAAATTGATGTGTATAATTTTCTTTAGAAAAAAAATTTATAATTTTGTATTAAATTTTAAACACATATAAATACAAATAAATTAAATATTTCACGCCTCCCCCCTCCCCTCTCACACAGTTATATAGCCACGACCCCCAGTTTGACAAGCACTGATACCAGACCTTAGAGTCTAAATACTTTTTTTTTCCTTTGGAGGTAAGTACATAAAATACAATGTGTATATTATATAATATACCTCTTCTCTGGAGATATTTATGCATTTAAAAATAGCATTTTAGACGCCATCGACTTGATTACGGTCGATATGCTTTAACGGGTTCACTTATAATTACTCGAATTGCACAATAAATATTACGACGTTTTGAAATTGCATTAACAATTTTGGAACACTCTGTATGTATAATATATTAAATTAAATCAACGTTTTACGAGTCGAGCAAGAGAGATACTCATGGCGGCTGCATCGTATAATGTTATTATGCTGTATAGATGATAATAATATATAAGTTAAACGAAACTATATTTATTACTTGTGAAACATAATAAAATGTAGGAAAGTCAACTAAAATTTTCGTTTTTCTCAAAACATAAATATTATAGTTTACGAGGGCGTTATTTCAATGTATAGCGCGTCTTTGACAACTCATACTCCATATTTTTGGTATTATTATATTTTCAGATTTAATACGAAAACAAAAACGAGCATTCTTATGCATTCATTAAAACTATTTGCTTAAATACAATATTAGGTTTTAAGTATTATTGCATTGTTTTGCCCTTTTTATTTTGTTTTATTAAAAATGTTTTTAATTTAATTTAATTACTAGGTAAATACTAATACGATATCCAAACAATTAAAAATGTATTATTTGATATACCGCTACGTTTTATTGTGTACACAATGCTTTGTGAAGTCAAATAATATAAAAGTAAAGACTTTTTACTTAATTAAAATTGTTTGACTCCACTCAAATAATACTTCTACTGGTTATGATGGAATATAATCTGACATTCTTGTTCGGTAATGTTTTGAGTTTAGACACTGTTCCGAGAAAATGTTTTACATTTTCATGTAAACAATTTCCCAAAAGAGATTTTCCGAACGTAATTTTATATACCGAGTGACCCGTTAATGGGTCTCTGATAGTGCCTATAATACAGTCTACACTCATTATTTTGAAGTTTGAGATATTGAAGTTGGAAAAACAATTTTCGCATAATTTAATGTCATTGAAAAACAATATATTTTTTTTAAAAACTAGGTACTTTTGTTATTTTTTTTGTTAATTAATGACAACATACTTTTTTTATTTCGTGATCCAAAGCAGAATTTCTTTAGAGTTATTTCGAACGAGTAGTTAATAATATTACCAAGTCATATTATGACGTAGTAATTTAAAGTTTAGACGAGCAGAGTACTGGACCAACATTATTGCTTTACGCCTACCCCCGTTTCACTCTACTCCGCGAACAATAATATTAATATCGGTAAATTAAATGTATAATATCAAAGGGCGGTGCATCGTCGAACGTGCTGCAGCAGCAGGTTGATATTAAATTCAACGCATACACGCATAATATATTGTTCTACGTCATATCAACACCAGCAAAACATATATTATACATATATATTATATTTCAGAAATTGCAGCAGTCCGGTGAAAAAAATTTACCTCCGGTCGGTGCGAAACCACTCTTGTTGAAAACCTTTGTCGTATATATATATATATACGTATATAATTGTGTTCGCCAAAAAAAAAACTCCAACGCTATAAATATATATTATTATGTGGTGCGCGTCCTACCTATATATATATATCAGTCGTGTGTGTGTGTATATATAAATATATGGGCGGCGGCGCGGCCAGTAAAACAGAATAAAAAAATATACACTACCACCACCACATACTACTACATAGTGATTAATAATATTAGACCCTTGTAAATTGTGCGCAGCGGATGTAGTGCGTATAACTATCCGGGTAAAATTTCCCTCGTAAAAAAAAAATTCAACGCTATTATTAATTACCAGGCGTGGCGAAATATATATCCGTCCGCGTGCACCGCTCGGCGAAACGGCGTTCTGTTTTCAGCTATAAATCGTTATTAACTTTTTTTTTCACCCCCCGACCGTTATATTATATATAGTGCGTTCTGTAAATGATGCAAAAACCCGACCACTGCGCGCGCAAATATCAAACGGAAAACGGTCCGGCGAGTCCGACTGTACGACTGTGCACAATGTACCCAGCAACTTCCCGTCTGCACTGCAGCGGCGACTCGATAATAATATTGTACAGATAACAATGCAGCTGCACTGCTGCAGATGATCACCGCGAAACAGGACGAAAAAAATCGGCTGCGTCCCAATCGTGGCTCCCGTACTTTGGCATCCGAATCTGGTCCCGATATTCTGGACGACGCACGTCCGAATCGGTTCGGACTTTTGAAAAAGGCAAAATGCAATCCAATTATATGGGTGCAGCAGCCTGCAGGTTGCCTTGCTGAGTTGTCCATCTCCACGAGACTCGACGAAAAAAATCGTCGAAATCTTGGTTCTCTGCCTAGAAATCAGCATCCGAATCGGTTCCCGATAAGGATTTTCGAAAAAGTCGGAAATGGAATCCAGTTATATAGGGGTAGTATTGTTAAATATTGGTTTGACATAATATTTTCCATCATTATCACCCACCGTGTAGTGTCCATACACAAAATAAACCAAATAGATGAGAAGGAGAAAATATGTATGATTTAAAAAATAAAATACGTTATGAAATTATAATTTGAACACGATAATATTGTTATCCTTACCTGCATAACGTCGTGTAGACAGTTCTGCATTATAAAGTCTGTAACAAAAACGGAAGGAAAATTTAAAATTATCTTAAGACTATCCGAAAACCGATTTGGGTACCTACACCGAAAAATCGATATACGTTCGCATCAGACTCGCAGAAGACTTTAATAATGACTCATACTATTATACGAGCTTCGACTCACGATCGATCGCGTAGTCTGACGACTTTCGGTCGACGAACGCTGCAGTAGTACGCCATCGCAGTTGTAATATTATTCAGTAATTTATGACGATATAAAAATTGAAAAACATTTCTCCGTTGCACGGCGGCGGCGGCGCGGCGGTCTCCGATGTTGGATGTATGTTATTTTTCGTTCCTTCGAAAAAGGTTTCCGAAGGGTTCACTCGATGTCGCTACCACCGCCGCCGCCGCCGCTCTAGTATATAATAATGTATTCCGTCACGGAGTGTACATACTATTATATTATATATACCGACAACACACTCGTGTGTATATTATTATTATTATTATTATTATAACTGTAATGTACCCAAATCAAATTATCTAAACAAACCGACGACGACACGAACGTCAAGGTTACACACATGACGCATATATTATTATTAAACCCGTGCGGTGGAGGAAAACCATATACCTCCTCCGCGTGTATCGTACGCGACATATGCGTGCAGGGCACTCGATACACACTCGCAAATGCTGACGCTGTATAGTACGTCTCATTCGTGTGTGTTAATTTAACTCCATTCGTGCAGCGTTTAATGTGTCGCGGTCGTACACGGCGACGAGTTATACTGCCTCAGGTATATACGTATATTATGTTATATTATGGGAAATGCGATGTAAATCGGAGAAAGTTTTCGGTCCGTCGCCGGGCGAAATATAATTACTGTTATATTGTTTTCCGCGTTCGCGTTTCCGAAACTTTACTCCGGGTCGATCGAATTATGTATAGTAATTATATAATATATTATTATATGTGCGACGTGCGTGTACTGCTGCAGAGAGATTCAAAATTTATGTGACGGTCGCTTTGTCGCGCTTCGAAACGGAGACGAATGTACGATACGAAAGTATTTTTGATTTTTAGAAAACGTCTCAAACGATCACTTCATTTTATCGTTTTTTTTTACAATATTTCAAGGAGAGTTTTGGGCGGTCGACTTTGGAAATTTATAAAGACTTTATAAAAGTTTCTCGAGCATAGAGTTTTAATAAATCTTGTTCAAAATGTATTAAAAAAAAAAATGTCTTCGTATTATGTTTGCAAAAAAGGAATGAAAAAGGAGGTTTTCCCTAATAATAAAGTATAAACAACGTATAAAACGTAAAAACTATTTTAGATGTTTCTATAACAACAAAAACGTTTGTGTCATACGTTTTCTGTGTTTATTGAGAATATTGATGTGATAAAATGGCTGTAGCATAAATTTTGAACCACCCTGTTTGTAATGTTTGTATATTGCACCTACATGTACAGGAGAACTGTTGCATTCGGAAAATCGTAATATCTTTATATAAACCAAAAATTGAAATCTTTGATGCTAATGTTCTCGGAGACTACTTAACCGATGTCTTAATTTTTTTTTTAAATGAAAGATTATATCACGGAGAAGAGACCTATTGCAAAAAAGTATATTTAAGTATAATTTAAAGAGGTTCTCACACAATGATTTTGAAATTCATGATGAAAATCGAAAATTTGTATTTTGTTTATAAACGGTTGCTATTGGTTACAAATTATTAGTTATCAGTTACGCTAAAAATTCTGGAAAAACTAAAAAGTGCTAATTGTTATGAGATATATATGAATAATCTCTTTTTATTTATAGGGTTGTCAATGGTTACATATCTTATAACTATTATAATTGTGCCTTATATTCTGATATCACTTACTTATTTATTTCATCTTTGACTCGGGGAACGCCGGGTGGGACAGCTAGTATAATATAATAACAATACCTATGTATACACATTAGTTACCTACCCTCGACCACAGGCACAAGCGCCGTTGTCGTTACTAACCTATAGCGAAGATTTCGCGATTAAACTATATACACTTCCTACCTACGGAGTTGATTAAAAACGAACGTTTTGACGTTATTCCGCCAACCGTTCAATCATAGTATATTATATATATATATATATATATATACATTTAAAGCCGTAAAAGACCAAACAATAATAATGATACGCCGCCGCCGCCGCTTACCATCGTCACCGACGAATCGATAAAAAAAAAAAATATATATTTTATCTCGAGATTGCTGTCGCGGTTGACGACAAAATATTATGTATTATGTGCTTGTAGAGTACCTGCGCCATATCATTAAAATCCATTCGTCTCTCGGTAACTCGCAAAGAGTAAGGAAAACGTTCGAAAAACGTAACAAATATGTTCGGGTGTAATATTCATGTTATAATTTTTAGCAACCATCAAAATATAATTAGGTACTGGTAAAATTTATTGTACACACTGTTTTACATATCATTTGAATGGATTTTCTTAATATTAAACACATTGATGAAAACAATAATTATTAATTTATTACAATATTATTTAAATTGCATTCGTATATCGAACACGATATAATTTCTGTCTGCAATTTATTTCTTTGGCGATCCTTTGTCGAACCTGAATTGTCGACATATCATATTCTTATAATGTCATATATGGACGAGTTTTGTCCTTTATTTTTTAAACTTCCTCACTAACCGTCGTTGTAGGTACGTACACATTTTTACGATTTACGACATGAACTCAGAACGACCAGTATATTAATATTATAGAAGTAATAAAATTAGATTGTATTTCAACATTTAACGATTGCTTTTTTTGTTTAACTAGCTTCTTCATAAATTATTTTGCTATTATTCTTATAGTCAGCGACCGACATAGCGAAAACATGATTGATTTTCTCAATAATATATTTTCTGTCTAAAGTGGTATTCCATACTATGACATAATATATAATTGTAAACATTTTATAATTCGATAGCTAATCCCGTGCATTTCATTTCGTTGCACATTAAAACAATTAATAATACCAACTCTATATGAATAATATGTCTTGTTTATAATATAACGGTTAAAATATTTAAGTAAATAATATCGTCACGACAACATTAAGCACATTGGTTGCCCGTGTCAAATATTTGTTTTTTTCTATAAATTTATTTGCCAAAATGTGTATAATATGATATTAGATTCTTACTAATTTTAATAATAGTTATAAAATATGTAACGATTGACAATCTTATAAATAAATAGAGATACTACAAACCAATAACGACCACGGTTACCATAATAGCAACCATAATTTATAAACAAATATTTCCATCGGGAATCTCAAAATCCTTGTTTGAGCAGCTCTCCCGGGGTTGAACCTCTGCCTTTTTAAATAGCCCATGGCACTCACAAATACCGTTTCTTTCAAATAATTATCAAAATCGGTTCAGTAGATCCAGAGATTACACCCTATACGACTTCACTAACTTTACCTCTAATAATAGTATAGATATATCGAGAACTATGCAAACCATATCATTTTCGAGTTATCAAGATATTATGTTTTTACCAATGAATGTGACACTTTGAATGGATTTTTTCCTAAACGTGTACGTACCGACAGGTGTTGCTAGTTCCCGGATGGGTGACCACCCGGGTTTTTAGCAACAAATCCTTGCCACATATACAAAAATGTGTTCCAACCAACAGTTCACCACCCTACAATAATAAAACCTACAGAAAAAACACTTACAAATAGGTAATGACCATGGCTGCAAGGCTTAAGTTCAATAAAAAAAAAAAAAATAATAATAATAATAATATGCAGCTATCCTATATCTATCGAACGATATACATTTTATTTTCTCGTCAAGGCGCTATCATTTCCGGTAACTGAAAAATAAATCTCGAATTATATTCTAAAACCGTTTGAACGAACGACTCGCAACCCTTTTGTATCGTACGACTATTATTATTATTATTATGTAAAGCGAAATAATTGTATCGATATTATTTATGTGCTCTGTGCATTTCGCTCGCATATAAAAATACAGCCATCGGGCCGATATCTCCACGCAAGACAAAATAATAATAACATTACGTATAATAAAATATATAATATATGCATATTATGATAATATGTATATAAAATATTATTATTATATATCGTGAAATTGCGGCGGAACAAATGCAGCGACGCATAAATCTATGGGCGATTTAAATTTTGTAATTTAAATAATTTAATTTGCCAATACGGAATGTTTAAAACCGTAAACATAAATAAGAGTTACACATTAATATTACATAATAATAATATTTACAACCGGTGGTGTGGCATTTATGAGTGGTCCATAATTCATTGAGCGTTTCAAATTTACGTTTTGAAATTATGTAAATTACAGCGTGACCGTGGTGCAGGCGGCAGTTTGAATCCGATCGAGACGATACGACGGGAAATATTCGATTAGGATAACAAAAAAAAAAAAACAACAATTATTTAAAACTCTGTATATTGCGCCGTAAAATCAACCGAATCCCTAATCGAACCGTTTGAACTGCTCGGTGTTTTTATCGGGTTGATATTTTTGTTTGCTGTTTTACGGTTTTTTTTTTACGATAAGTCGAAATATAATATGTACATATTATTATTATAATAATAATAAATTCTAATATCTAACTTTCCGATCACAGTCGACAAAAATGTATTACTATATGAATCGGTGGAAATTCGTCAGTGTTGTTTGTTCGAAATTCAAACAGATGCGTGAATCATTTGCGACAATATTGTCGCTCCGGTGCATTTCAAATCGAAATCGGTAAAATTAAACCATAATCTATAAATACCGATAATAATATTGTTACGCGATACTGTAACGAAACGACTACGGAATACGACCGACTAGCAATAAGCGACGGACAAAAATTCGAAGCTCTCCCGCGCGCCGAGAAACCAGGTCAGGCCCTGTAAACACGCACACGCACAACGATATTACTTCGATGGTGGTTCGCGAAAGCCCAACACTAGCGTGCAAGTGTCGGTGAGCTCCCTCGCGAGGAGAGGACGACCATGAAGGATTCTGTTTGCGGTTTCATCAATCAAACGTCCGCCTCGTCCCGTCTGCCGGCACACAACAGTGCTATTATGTCAGCATCGCTATTCGCTCTCTCTCCGGAGGCAACGGATATCGGATGATCATCTGTAATTCAGATTTCCTTTTCACGCCGCGTCCGGGTCGGCGGCACGTAGGAGTAGCGGCGGTGGAGGTGGAGGTGGATGTGGAGGTGACGGCGGCGGTAGTGGTGGTGGTGGCCCGGACTTCCTGCACAAAGTCGATAATGTCTGCGGCTGTATCGCCGCACTTATACGAGCACATAAACATTATATGATAATATATACTCACACGCGGTGACTGGTGGTGGTCGGATGCTATGTGTGTCGGTTTTGAGGAGGACTACGATAATATTATATTATATAAATACCGACACGAAAATACACTAAGACTTATCATGCGGGTTTTCTCCCCTCCCCCCTCAACCCTATTACGTTAACCGTTCCCCACCTCTCTCCCGTTTCGGTTTACTAGCGTGTAAAAATAAAAAAATCGTAATATACGCGGCGATTCAAGATTTATGTTGCGGCCACTTTATTGGTTTAAGATAGAGAAAAATGAACGATACGAAAGTTTTTTCGAAACATCTAAAATTATTTTTGCCTTTTATAATTTGTCACGATATTTTGGAGGGGTTTCGGGGACGGGGTCGACTTTAGAAATGTATAGTTTTCATACATGCTTGAGGGGTATTTAAAGTTTTCTTAAATATCCCTCAAACACAGAGTTTTGCATTAATCGATGCGTCATTCAAGAACTAAAATATAATATTAACAATATGTTTTTATATCATATTTGAAAAAAAAGTATAGGTTCCCATTCGAGTTTCTAAAGTCAACCCCCGAAAACCACCAAATATAATATTGAAAAAAAATGATAAAATATACAAATCTTTTTAGATTGTTCCAAATCAAAAAACGATCGTATCGTACATTTTTCTGTATTTTGAATATTATTAAATGTAATAAACTAATGTCTGTAACATACGTTTTGAATCACTCTGTATATCTGTTCAGCGAGAGAACACGCCGATTCTGCGCATCCCCCTCCGTCGACACCCTACCGTCGAAACTGGTTTCCTTATGGCAGGGTGTCGGGGGTGGGGATGCGCAGAAAAACAAAACCAAAGAGGTCCGCGGAGTGTTGTTTCGCCGAACAGAGTGTATAATATAGATTATAGACGTTAGATACTGCAAGGACAAAGTAATTGTCGTCGTCTACACTCGTAAATATAATATTATTATTTATAGGACCGTCAGTCGTACGATATATTATTATCATTGTACGGGTACCCGCGGGCCGAACCTAACCTAACCTGCAGTGTATTATTATATATTTACCGGCTGAGGGAGAAAAATCGGCAAACCGTCGGCGCGAGACGCCTCATTTTACTTAACGAAATAGTTAGAATTGGTATTTTAATGATTTTTTACCTCGGTTCCGAGCCGAAGTCGGTTTAAAGGACTGTAAAGTTTTAATTAGTTTCACGAAATAATACACATTCTTGCCCGTATAATAAGTTTACACAGCGTATACCCTGCCCGGGAGAGTTCAACGGCGCCGCGCAGCGCCGGTACCCTCGCGCAAAAGAATAATATAATAAATGTTTTAATCTACTGAACAATATCAGCTTATAGTTTTCAATTACTCGTATACCTATTGAGCAAATTAAAATCGCATTGAAAACTTTCATGGTTTTCGAAACTAACACTGCAGAATAATGAATTTAATAATATGTATTATATTATTATTATTATTATTATTATTATTATTATATATACCTACCCCTCTAATAGATAATGATTGTTTAATAACTTTAAGACGACTTAATAATTTATACGGAAACAATACGATTGCTAGTCCTGTGTTTTGTAGATTATTACCTCTAAAGTTAATATATTATATTATGAAATCGTCTGTCAACTAATAATTTAAAAAAAATTGTTTAATATAATAATTGTGCATACGTAATAGGTATTATATAAGTTGTCCGATCGAGTTGGTACGATTTTTATATGAACTCATGTTCAAAACTACTTATCATTTTAATTATTCTAATATGTGTATGTACATCAAAAACCCAAATAAACCTATACGTTATATTTTAAAGCATAACATATATATATATTGTCAGTTTAAGTCTTAAACCAGCTTAATGGGTTGTAATATTTAGGGGAATAAAGTATGATATTGCTATTATAGCTATAATAACTATTATAATAGTTAGTATTAATTTCCAAGGACGGTAATTAAAAACAAATTTGTATTATTATACGTAATGAGTTGTTTTTCGTTTAAGCACTATAAATGTTAAATGATCGCTTTGAATTTCAAACGTTTATTTAGTGTAAGATAACTTAAAACCTTTTTGATGTTAAAATATTAAAGGTCTTGGAAGAAACAATTTGTGCTCGGCAAAATAATCCATTTGGTTGAATCTTATTTTAAAAAGCCATTAGATAACGCACAATTAATGTTTATTTAATCTGTAGTATAATATATATATATATATACGGTACAGTCATATTAAAATATGTCAACATTATATTTTTAACTTACAGTATAAATGTAAATGTAAATATTAATAGTATACAAGAACTCAGTTCCTGTTTGTTTCAATAATAATGGAACTACAAAATTATCCATTAATAACTAAAAACATAGTACCGCATCTATGTAAGTACTCGTAAATCTTAATCACCTTAAAAATTATGAATATTGAATTTATTGAAATGGTACCAATTTAAGCTCGTTAAAATTTTTAACTTTAGAAGAATTGAAAACATAAATGATTAATAATCTATTTATTATTAAAAGTGGGTCAACTTAATTACGTTAAATTAAGTTCAAAGTTAATAAATGGTTTTCTCTTGGTATTTTTTCAATTTTATTTTTAATTTAAAATTGATATTGGTAAAATTATTCGTATGATACTTTTATATATTGCTATTTTTTTGGCGTTTTAAAAAATGCAGGAATACATTATAATATGTTGTAAATGTGTATTTTATTTTCAATATTTAGCCAGCGGTGATGTGAATATTTGCAGCACTAGATTATTATTTACCTATAAATTAATTAAATAAATGAAAACTCGATTTATATCTTTATAAAATGTTATCCTAACGTTAACGTCACGTGTCGCGTTAATAACGATTTTTTTTATCATAACGTCATAGTTTTCAAACATTTGTAATCGAAAAAACATATTTTATTACATCTTACAATCAATATTAGATTAACATCAAGCGATTAAATGTCATAAACTCATAACTAACGCCAAGTAGATGTGTCGAAATCATCACGAAATCGGTTTTTAATAAATTCTGTATTTTGTTTTTGGATCACATTTCACTTGAGACGCGTATCGTTTTAAGAAATCTTTGTTTGTAGAGTTGCAGTACTCTTGACGTGCCACTACACTAGAATAAATTAATATTTCAACAATGACATTCAATTTAAATCGATATTGTAGCAGTTGTAAGAGTATAACTCATAACTTAAATCACAATAGTTATATGATATAAGTATGTAGAAATAACAAATATGTATAACTATATATAAGAAACAATATTATGATATTATATTGTAATATGTTTAAGAACTAACAAAGTATACGATTCGTTGTAGAAAATTCACTACTATTTTTTTAATTAAAAAGGCTTCGAGTATCTAATATAAAATCAATTAGGTTTATCGGTTTCGTTGACTTTTATGTTGACCGGATCTATATAATATGCGTCAATGATTTTAAGAGCTATTGAGGGCAATTCATTTTTAATTTTTTTTTTTAATGATCCTTTACAAAATGATAAAACGTTATTTAGTTTGGTAAGCTATTCAAACATTTGATGTTTCTATTTTCTTAGTGTTTAAAATATTTATATAGCAATTACTAGCAATTTAGGTATTCGTATTACTGAAAATTTATGGTCGAGTCGATAAAGGACGTCTAGCTGAATACAACATTAATTAATCATTGGTTAACGTTGGTTTACATCTTGTATGTATATTAGATAGACAAATATAATACATATTTAATTAAATACAATCAAATTAAATGTTAATTAAAATCGGTTAAATATAAGAGATATTGTATTTGATAAGTATCTATACCTATTACCTATATGGTTTAAAATAACATTTTTCTATAATATTAAATTGATAACCTAACAGAAATATTATTTATAATTGATATTGTTCCATATTATATTATATATTGTTTGTGTCTGATGATAACCAAACAAGTGATACAAGTAAATTATAAATTATTGATGAATGTCGTTAGGCTCGAGAATGTTTTATGACTATATACAATATACCTAGTTAATTAGTTATAAATGATTAAATATTAAACAATATAAAACCACCTTATAAGTAATATTATGAAAAATAATATTATAACATAAATGTTGCTTAAATTAATGAATGCATGTAAATAGTAATGACCGATCTTCGAATGGATAAATATGGATCGGCATTTGTGGCTCTCAAATAAATTATTAATATTTCAATAATTTATCACTATACGTATATTTTGAAAAAAATATCTTATGAATGCGGATGCTGGAGTTACGTTACGCTGGCATCCGAGATGAAAAAGTGTTTTTCTCCCATTTAGGGGGGTGTACAAATTTTCAAAATACTTTTACAAATTTGTACAAATTATATTACAAATTTTGGTACTGGTTTTGAGTATTTATTCCAACCTGCGGATGCCAGCGTAACGCACCTCTAGCGAGATCGACTTAAAACGGTAAAAGCTGAGAAATAATAACGCTATGGAAATCGTCAAATCGATGGCTTTAAACAACGTGCAACGGTTGCATTGTACCGATGTACAAAATGTACAAAGAGTTTGTGCTTTGACGATGCGGGTACACTTTTCTTGGTTTATTTTCTTCATTTAATATTGATTAACGATATAATAGAATTTCGGGAACAATATCGTGTTTGACATCGTTTTGTACATCGGTTCCTATCCTGCAGAATATCAAACAATGTTATATACAAAAAAAAACTTTTTTTCTCTAGTTACTTGACGGAGGAAAGAGCAGTGTGCTTCAATCTCAATTCTCTCATATTATTATCACAGCCATAATTGATAGTGTTATTATTTATCGCGAAGAGCGCCGACTCGACCGTTTGTAGGGAATAATTCGAATTAACTTGATATCGTATATTGTACTGTTATATACGCGTAGTATTATAACAGTGTTATAATAACACGACAAATCGTACATTACCCGATTACCGCACGCATAATTGAATGCGCTCGAGAAGTCCGAGGCGAATAATTTCGTAGTCGTCTCGACGTCGAGGCGGTTTAGGTATAATTATATACCGGATACCGAGTTATAACAATAACATTCCGCGAGACGACGACGACGGTGGCTTACGACCGTCTTCGACGTTTCCTAGTACCAGAGAGACCTCAACCACCCTGCACCGCAACAGCTGCGATCAGAACGCTCGCGCTTACCTGCTGACCTATGTATTTATATATAATAATTATGTGTGCGACCTTTATGTATATATGTACCACCGATACCACGGTATAATATTCTACGGCCGCTGCAGTGTTGTTTGAGTGGAATATTTCTCCCTCTCTCTCGGCACTGCACGGGTCTACCGGATTACTGCGCTTGTCTATATATATATACAATATGCGTATTATATTATATGCCGTGTATATGGTACATTTAATACTCCTGATTCGAGACGCAAAATACGTCCCACGGCGAAGTCTTTGACGTCGCGCACCCGACATGACATTGTGTTCGACTATATTGTTGTTGTACGCTGTAGTAGTATTATCGTCGAGCGATTTTCCGTCAAACGCGTCGTCTCACTGCAACCGAGGAAATCGGATGCCGCACTACTCCGATAACAAAATCGTGACACGTGTTCGACCTCCGACAGCAGCTGATCGGCTGCTGCACGTGTATATAATATATAATAATAATACGTTTCCGTGCGATTTTGTAGCTTCCAATAGCACTCTGTTAATTACGCCGCCGACGGTCGATGAACGGCTGGTTATAATAATAACAATATTCAACGGGTTTATATTTCAAAATGTGAACTCGTGGGCCCCCACACACGAACGTCGCGCCGCCGTCTTCTCGAAGAATAATTAAAAATTAAATAAATACGATATCACGACGATTTAGTATAATTAAATAATTGAATGACGTCATTTCCGACTAAAAAATAAGGAAAAAAAACACTGCCATCTATACCCACCTCCGCGGTATCCTACAATTGTTCTACAAACAATCGTATACAAACAGTTTTACACTTGTCGAATAATACTAATAATACTGCTACAGCTACACCGACGGCCGTTTTAGCTGACTAGGACCTTGCTCAATAAAAACAAATAATAATAATCGTAGTAATATTATCGGGATAATAATATTATGCTGAACGCGCGAGGAAAAGCGTTTGTTTTGACAGAAATAGCATCTATGCGATACGACGTGCATGCGTGTCGAAAACTCGACGAGGATTAAAGTGATATTATTAAATTATATTATTATAACATTATTAATTATTATTGTAAATTTTGGAGTTGTCTTACACAATCTTTCGGTCGGGAATATCGAAGAGTTAATGTTGTGGCGGACACGGGATAAATCGGCGAATCCGAAAGATCTATGGAATCGTAATGTCGATTTTGGTATTATTCGAAAGACATAATATTATTATAACCATTGCAGTTTCGGGGTAGAATCGGTTTACAATAACCAGTGTCGAGCAAAGATAGGTAATTAAATATTTATCTAGATAAAGATAAAGATGGTAAGTATAGTAATTTTATCTAGATAGAAATAACGATATTTTGGTAAAATAAAAAGATAAAAGATAATTTTTATTTATCCAGGTAAATAAAAAGATAATATTATTTTTTCTATTTCATAGTGATTTAAATTTTTTTTTTTTTATTAAAATTAGCTAAATTTACAGTTTATACAAATGAGCACAATAAGTTAATGAGATTAAGATGTATATAATATGACTTGAATGACATTAGGGGGGGGGGGCGTTCGTTCCAATACCTCATACTGCTTTCATGGGATTTATAATTACACAAAAATCAATACAATACATTAGTGTGCAGTACTGCAGCATATCCAGTAGCCTGTACATATTAAAGTCATAAGACATAACAATTATATTTTTACGGTTTACTCATTACGTTAACTTTTAGAAAATCCATACAAATTTCATTATCCTGATACTTGCATATTTTGTATTTTGTAGCTGTTTTTTTTTGTTTTTATCTAGTGGTTCTCATCATTTATTTACTACTTAAATAAGTTGTATGAAAAAAATATTATATTAGACATTTATTTATCTAGATAACGCAATTGTTTATCTAAGATAACAAATCATATTATATACATTATTAAATGTATCTATATAAGATAAAAGATAATTAATTATTTATCTAGATAATTCATCTGGATACATTTCACTTATCATGCTCAACACTGACAATAATAAATTATGTTATTAGGTATATTATACGCAGTAATCGCGTCGATCGCTTTTCGTATTAGCACGCGACGAGCGAGAGAGTGTAACTATAACATAGAAACAATCATTAATAATTTTGTCCAGTGAAAAGTATGTCGTTTTAAACGGATTCTGTAAATTAGTTTTAAATTAATTTTGAATTTCGACGTTGTTTTACGACCTGCCGGTCGGAATGAACTATAACGACGAGTAAAATATGTTTTTGCGGGCACGGGACAATTACGTCTGCGAAGCCGAAAGACCGATGCGATCGTAATGTCGTATTATTCGGAAGACACATTATTATTATAATCATTGCAGTTTCACGATAGAATCGGTTTACAAAATAATATATTATACAGTATTATACGCGCGGCAGTCGCTTCAATCGCTTTTCGTGCGTATACACGAGAGACTGTAACAACTATACTAGGTACCTAGGTACCTATAATATAATATAATATAATATATCGAAGCAATCGTTCATTTCGTCCAGTGTAAAGAATATTATGTTTCTTGGCCGACGGACTCCGTAAATGCATTTCGCACTAAATTATTATTGTCATCCGCTCGTGTTTAATATTGTTTCGCGGGCGGTCGGAAAACACAAGTCGACTACGACGGTGTAGCCTGTGATCGCTAATAGATCGTTACGATAACGCCGCCGCCGCTTTTTGATTAATAGCCTCGAAATGATCAAATGCAAATAACGGGCCAAATAAATCATACGAATTCTATATTTTATTTATCGAAAATAAACGTAATACGCCGTTTTCTCTCGTGCCCCCTGCGCGTTTTATTTATTTTTATTTTTTTCAAGAGTTTTCGCTCGCCGTTTTAACTTTTAACGGTTTAACTTGTGTTGGTTTTTTTCACGTCAAAAAATAATACAACTTTTATAAAAAGTTATGTTCCGAAAAATGTAAGCCCACATAATTAATTGCCTTAGAAGCACAAGTGTCAAAAAGTATGCTTATTGAAACTTCGCTTACCTACCTACGTCCTACCTACCGCTACCACTATTAGTCAAAACGGCAATTTATTATCATTATTTTCATATCAAACCTAAAACGCCGTCTAATCGGAACTCGGTAGACCTGAAATATATCTTCATAGCAGTATTGTCGATACATAATATAAAACGTTTGGAGGAACTTATAAATATAATTTTTTTTTTTAATAAAAACAATCGTCTTTTTGTTATAACCAGTATAATGGTATCTGACTATTGTTATCATTAAAATAAAGAACTTTTCGAACATCGTCGTTATAATACTCATGACGCAAGAACAATCGAAATTTTTATCAATAGTGCACTAACGGTCGCTATTTACATTAAACGAATAATATTTTATGCGATAATCATTAGAACATAATATTATCAATACAATTAATTATAATTGATAACAAGACGTGTATCCGTTGTGAATGGCGTTTTTTTGTGTTACAAGTTATTAGGTACTTAATAACCGAATACAATGATAATATAAATGTAATAATATTGTATTTATTTTTGTTTCAGGTAAGATTTTTCATTTGGTAAAACAATGTCTTTAACGTTAAACAAATTTAAAACACGGATCTAATACACTTACCCGGTGAGTTTTATTTATGTTAACGTACCTAGTATATATTGTTATAAAAAACAATTTATAGAGTCAATCAACTCCTTTAGATTTATAGCTCGATATCGTATATAACACGTTTCCGAAGCAGCTTGATATTATAATATTATAGTTTATCGATACGAATGTGATTGGTCCGATATAATAATACGCGTATTTTTTTTTTTATTAGAAATCATTAAATCAAAAAACAAAACATATATTATACATCAACATTAACTGTGTTAATATTTGATAAACCTACCTCATGTAAGCGTATGCAGCTTGTGTCGGAGATAGGGAGCTATGATTACTGCTAAATATAATAAATAAAAACACGATATAAATGTATATGAATTTTAAAACTCAAAACTACAAATCAAACAAATCTAAAATTTATACGTAATGTACATGCATATTATTATTATAATTTATGATTTCCGAGACGGTGCGCAACCCGATGACGACCGGTTGACGCAGAAAACCGTATCGGTCGACCGATGAGACGACCGCGACGCGCGCTAAACGTTCGCAAACGACAATATATTATTATTTTAATCCACCGAAACCAATTCAATTCTTACGATATAATAAATTAAAGTAAACTCTGCAGAGCAACGAGAGAGTAGTGTGCAAAACGTAAACGATAAAACTTTTAGAATCTCAATTAAAGCGTTTATGTATGTACGAACGCGAATATTATCATCGTTTCACGTCCACCAACGGTTGAGGAATTCGCAGTTTCAAAGTTCGTTTCTCGAGCGGTTCTACGCACACGTACGCACATGTGCACACGCACTCACTCCAATACGTGTTTTCGTTAAATTTCCACAGATTTTCATTAACGATTTAGTAACTGAAATTATTTTCTCACACCGCCCCCGTCTTCTCTCTCACACCCCCTCAGAGCCACAAGCTTTCACCCCGCCCCGCCCCCATCCTTATTAAGGTTACAAAACACCCCTTCGCGGCGGCGGCGTCGCTTATTCTCGTTCTTCCTGTCTGTCCCAGTCCGTTTACACACTGCTGCAGTGTAGTTGACCGCAAAACTCGCGAAATGCGCAAGCCATTCGACAAATCCGTCCTGACGAAACTTTTCAATTCGTACGCCTCCCCTGCCCACCTCCTCCACGATTGTGACCAGCCACGTCTTGTGCACCGTCGCCACCGCCACCTCCACCGCCGCCGCGTCCGAAAATGTTTTCACTTGAAACTTACTCGACGCGCCCATAAACAATACACACAACTACGTGCGAGGGTTCGTGCCGGGCTTATGTCCTAAATTCCTGTAAATTGAACTTTTTGAACCGGACTGTACGCGCCGCGTGTAGCACTGGACCGGGCGACTCGCCCGATTGCCCAGCGGCGGCTCGACAGAGAGTGCTGGTGGACTGGGGGGAGGGTTGAGGTTTGGCGAGATGGATAGAGTGAGTGTACGAGAGAGACAGAGACAGCAGTAGAGAGAGAAAGAAAGACAGAGAGAGAGAGTTAAGCCGTTTTTTATATGCACAACAACGGCCGCCCGACATGAACATCCGCAGAGTACCAGCATAAATGTGTGTATATATATATATATATACGTGAATAGTGCCGCGTAAAGCACACGTAGACCGAAAGATTTATGTATAGACATTTTATTGCTTTCCGAATACGTCAAGAAACCAGAAAGAGAAAAAAAAATCCCAAAGCCGCCCCTGCCGCTCGTCGCATATGTGAATTCTAAAAACAAGAAAAATAGATTTTACGTGAACTGAAACGAAAATTATCTGAAAATTGTATTACGGTTCTGTATTATCTTATTATGTTTATTGTGTGTTCGTACACAACCGATCCGATGCGCGATTCGTCGATTTCAAAGCCACAACGACATAGGCGTTCACAATTGCTAGCAGGTCGTGTGGGGAGACCTCGTGGGGCGTTTGTGGCTTGCCGACATATTATAATAATGAACTACTAGACGAAAATATATTGAACGTACTAAAATTATTCTGCAGTGCGTGATAATATATTTAAGACAATATTATACAGATTACTGAGTGTTAGTTGTACTGTGATCAGATTATGATATTACGACTTGTAGACTGAAGTTTTTATAAAACCTTTACTTTTTCATTTTAACGTTTATTATAGTTTTTATCGATTTTGAGCTTATGCGTCGTAGTACACACGAAGAATCATCGATTATTGTTATAATACGATTTCGTTATCAGAGGCATCTTCTCCGGGAAAACTTCGTACAAACAATTTCATCGTAATAACATTACTTCACTGCTGTTTAATATATATATTTCAAACAAGCGGGGCCACTGTCGAATTCTCGCACGAGACACACAGAGAAGGCGATGGTGAATTTCGCCTCATTTCTGCATCAGAATAACTACGTTAAACAAAACGCATGAAAGGTACATCATCATTTCAAAATTACCTAAAAAGGTCCACTGCTGTCTACATTAGATTTACGGTCGAGATACCGAGTCGCCTTTTTATAGATAACTTTATACATTACGTAGGTATTACTGAGTAGTGAAAATAATATAATATCACGACGTTCAACGGAAAAATAGAATAACGTTAAATGCAAAATGTAAATACGTATACATTATAAGAGAATAAAAATGTTATAATTCTTAATAATGTTTCGTACGAAACTTTTTTTCGCAAATACAATTCTGTACCTAATATAACTACGTCGTCGTCGTCGTGTAACGCTATTGTAAACATATTTGATATTTATAATAACATTTTCGTCGTATACACGCATTATATATGTTTTCTCGAAATGGAATTTGAATTACCTCAAATAGTTCACAGAGGATAATATTTTAAAAGTATACAATATTAAAAATGGAATGGGTACACAATACATATTATTGCTATTATTATAAATTATTATATAATGCGCGGTTTACCATAACGTCGCAGAGATTCAGATCCTTTTTCCAATTAGAGCTGCAGTTTTGACGTATTCGAGTTTTTCAGTTTTTTTTTTATACGATTTATGCGTGTAAGTACGACTATGGAATATGAAAAGTTTTGGTATTAATAATATTTGAATATCGGTTTATTTTGGACTTCTAGTTATCGTCGTTCGTCGTGTTCATTACTAAAAAACTCGTTATTATTATATTATATCGGAGTTTATTCGAATCGCAAAGTTCTGGGAGGAAGATAATGAATAATATTGCGCACAGTTCAATCGTTTTTTTTACAGTATTATTATATATGAGTGTAATAATATTATGTAGATAATAAAACAATACGCATCGATACCTCGATATTTAAAATAAATTATTTCGTGTCAGTCGCAAAACGGGCACCGGTGCGGCGGCGGCGGTGCGTTCACACGGCAGGAGACGACGCTAAAGCTGTTCTGAACCGTAATCGCACTTTCTCCGAACTCTCCGGGATTACTGTTTAATGATAAATAAACAAAAACTGTCAATTAAGCCGTAAACTTTGCTAAAATGAAAAGTTCGGTCTCGTTATTTTTCCTTTTTGCACGCGGCCGGGACGCGTCAGAGACATTCGCGGTCCTCCATCTCATTTCGTATGACAACCCTATAACAATAATATAACGTAGTCGTCGATTCGGCGGACAAACTTCACATTTCTGGTACGAAAATGTTAGCAGTCGTTTGCGTAATATTTGCCGACCAAACTTTGTTCGTCATATAATAACGAATTACAAGTGCCGAACACGTGAAACAGCTGGCATACTAATATATTTTATATTAAAGTGATGGGCAACAATATCGATATTTTGATACGATATCGTTATCGTGACAAAATTTCGATATCGATATCGAGAATTATTTGTGGCCTACAATAAGATACAAATTGTAGGTCATAGCTGATAAACTTTGATAAATAATAGTATCACTTGCAGTGTTGTGACATATTTCAAAGGACCAAAAGCAAAAATACTTCTTAACCTCTTAACCTCTAATTCAATATTTATAAATATTTATACCTAATAGTAATATTTGAAATAGTTTTGAAATATTTTTGATACGATATCGTACAACTCACGATACCTTACGATATCGTACAACTATCGCGATACGATATCTGGAAAATCGAAACGATATCGATACCCAAAGTTATATAGTTGCCTATCACTATTGTATATATAATATCAAAGTTCATCTCCTCTCGAAACCTATAGTCCCGTTGAAAGATTCACCTGCTGAGATAATTTTTTACACCATCGTTACGCACAATAGCACCGACGACGACGACGACGACGACGAAGACGGTGCGATTGTTGTTCGTTTTGTTATCGGTGTTTGATTTTACGTTATTTTTTTCCTTTTTTTTATTTTGCGGGGACAATAAAAAAGTTTCAAAACTTTCATGCAGTAGATTTCCAGATTGGTAATTTAAAACACATCGTACAGAACTACCTACGCGTATACGCTGCGGAGCGGGTGGTGACTCCCGTGGCAGTTTATTATTTGAGAAAACCGTGGAAAACTAAAGTAAAAAAACTCGACTGTAACTCGATCGTTCTCGTCGTCATCGTCGTCGTCGCCGTCGGTTACACGCAAACGAGCGATCGCCGAAAATCTTCGACGCACACACTCTCTCTGCTCGAATAAGTAATTTTTTTTTTCTTTTCGAGTTCACTCTACCGAGTTCGGATGCTGCCGTCATTCTCCATGCCATTCTCGCAGACGACGACTAAAAACACATAACCTTTCGCCTTCTACCTCGAAGCAGGTACACTTCGACGACGACGCGTCGTGGTGGCGAGAGACAAACGAAAACCCGCGACCCCGATCCCGATAAATATCGACGGAATTAATATTTCATGATCCGTCCGCGTGCGTCCGTAAAACGTGTATACTAATATATTATACGACGACGACGACGAATTCTCGCGACCGAACGAGGGTGTACGTCTATAATATATATAGTCGTGTGCGGCAGAGGGGAAAGACGACCGGAGAAATATATTGCCGGGGTTAATAGCTCGTCGGCCGCGTCACATAAATCCCGATCTATTAAAATAACAAACGAGAGAACAACGGGCGACGACGACGACGACGACTATTCGATATCATCTATGTGTATACGATAATAATATATACCGCGAGTATACCGCGGTTCGGGCCGTTGCACCTGGGTTCCGGACGTATAGTATATTATCGTAACGCAGCGGCTGTCGCTTGTCTCGGCGACGGATATATTCTGTGTGTGTGTGTGTGTGTGTGTGTAAGACGGCCACGTACAACTCTCCGACCGATAAACGAGATGGCCGCAATAGTGTAGTCTCGGGCGTGGTATATACCTGTTACCCCCAATACGTCTGGTGAACAATATAATAATATTATGTACAAATCAGTGTGGTACATATTGTAATATTATATCGATTTTAAATTTGAATTCATTTAAATTGAAGTTTGCTAACAATTCAAATATTGGGAAGAACTATCGTCCACGCACGACATCAGAACAATACGGACGCGAAACGTATAATACGACTTATTACTTATACTAAATCGAATAAAACACGATTATTTAACCGCATAGGATTTTAGTTCGTAACGTTTTCCTAATGAATCTGATTGTCGTATTTTGAGTCGAATATAATGTATTCCAAAAACAGCGTATTTTAAATATGAATTTTCTCTCCCACCGTTTAACACATTCGTACTTCATTACAAAAATAGGTTGCTATCTGTGACAAAGGCGGATTGACCATTAAACACATACCTCTATAGAATGCCTCTAAAAGTCAACAGCTATAGATAAATTCTCGAAAACCCAAAAACAATGAAGCAAGCACTCGGAGAGGAAAACTCCTAAAATATTTACAAATTCTTTTTAACCTAGCAAAATTACTGTAAAACAATTTCAATTTTTAAAAAAACAATTTATATTACATATTTCTCTTAACTCTCCAATATAATGAATCTCCAATGTAATAATTCAAATATGTAAACACTTCAGGCCAATGATCTCAGTTGTTGAAACCTCTCAACTCAATGAAACAAAAACAAAAGAAATGTTGTCACTCATTTTTAATAATAATATGACAACTTCATATTATATATTTACAGGGCGATTCAAAAAATATGTAGTTCACTTTATTGATTCAAAACAGGGAAAAAAGTATGGATAAAGAAATATATAATTTAATAATTTCTGTGTTCCGAATAATTTGGGTTATAAAATGGTTGTTGGATACATCTTAAATCACCCAGTTTATATAAAATATAATGGTTAAATATTAATATTGTGAGTTTAAACTCAAAGGTAATGAAAAAATATTTTAAATGACGGTTATTACAATATGATGGGCTGGATTCCATTTGGTCTTCAAATGTTCGTCTCCCCAAATATTTATATCCAGTTATGCCACTGTATAATGACATAAAAAAAAGAGGCGTAATACTAAACGCAGTACGTCGCTTAACCGATCGGAAAATCGGCATACTCATTATCACGTCATGTATGCACATTTATCTCTGGCTCTTGACGTTAAAGTCTCGTTTATTGAGCCCATTCGTCTCACTATATATTAAAGTAATGTTGCGGATACAACCATCGGATTGAACGATCGTGATAAGACGTTTTGCCAGGCCAAAAACCAGCCGACTATTTCTTTTGATTTTTTACTCATCGCTTGATTATAATATAATAACATAATATTATAATGTGCTCTTTATCACTGTTATTGAAAGACAAAATATTATTTTGGAAAAAATTTCAGGAGGGGTTTTGAAAAATGATTTATTAGTAATACATTTGTTGGTCAGTTAGGTCAGACAAATTATTTTTTGTTTTTGATATTTCAAAGGGTTTATACCCCCCCCCCACCTAGCGTTCGCCCCTGGCGTTCGAAAGTCATGTGTTCGAATGCTGTATGTTCGAACGTTAAGTGTACGAAAAATTGTCTGTTCGAAAGATTATATGTTCGAAAAGTCGTATGTTCGAAATTATCGATAAATGAAACACGAATTTTACCATAATATTTATTATTCGTTGATTCGATTTTCTGCGTAAAAAATTAAATTTAAAAATAGGTATCAAAAAGTCGTAAAATAAATTAGTCGTTAATAAATGTAAACGCTAAATAAAAAAAAAAAACTAAAAACTTAAATTATACGATATTCCCCTTAGAAACTCAATAATACTTATGTCTACATTTTTAGTCTTAGAACTAAATTTTTAATTCTTTGTTCCCGTTCTTCGTTGCATGTTTTTCTTTTTTTACTTGTTCGGCCTTGAATGATTTGCTCTATAGAATTTTCAGTTTCATTCTGAATTTTTTGGAACTGTCTCATCAATTTGTAAACTCCTGGTTGTTTTGATACTAATCTATAAACATTTTTTAATAGTTTAGTTGTAACAATTATGTTATGGTTATTGATATATTGTTCCTATACCTATTAAGTCGACCGTGCCATGATTCAGCAATATTTGTTGTTCTTGGCAAATTTGCATCAATTCTTGAAGCTACTGACCACATGTCAATTGGAAATAAGGGAGGGTGTCGTTGAGGTTTAATACGTCCACGTAGTCTCATAGCTGGTTTACCATAAATGTAAGTATTTTCGAAGTATTCTAAAAGTGATTGTTCTCTTTCGTTGTCACTAAATAATAATTTCACAATTTCCCAACCTTCGATTACCTAAAAAATATATTAATATATTTAAAAAATTTCAAGTTCCCACGAATAATATTAAGGTAAGTGTTATGTAATTTTTTTTAATACGTACTTTATTTACTGGATTTAATTTCGCACATACCACCTTTCGAACATATAATCTTTCGAACAGATAATCTTTCGTACAGACAATCTTTCGTACACTAAACGTTCGAACATACGGCATTCGAACACATGACACGCTACCCTTTAGAAAACAATACCGTCGTTCTTGTTCATGTCCGTTATGACTTACACAGATGTGTAAAATTAAAAAAAAAAATCAATATGTTTTTACTTATACTAGATTTTTCAAAAGTAAAAGCTGATTTATCGGAGGTAATTCGAGTTTTTAATGCGACAGCAGTACTTTATAAAAAAAAAAAACCATATTACTATATAGTGTTTTTTTATTTTATAAAGTAACATCGAATCAGTATATTGTATTACTATAAACTATTATCAAACGAAATGTTTAATTCACACCTCGATCGTTGATAATGCTCGTTCACGCTGTGATGTATGGTCAACGACGGTTTGATAATAGTACGACTGTGCTCGTAAACGTCAAATGTACTTTGGCTTTCGATCGGAAATCTGTTTTCAATTTATTTCAGAACAAACCCCCCCCCCCCCCCGCAGATTCGCTGATGAGAAGTACTTCAAGTCGCACACAAACAGATAGATAACGAAATTAAATTGCGTGCCAGTCCACGGCGCGGTGGTTGTATTTTATCGTACGAAATACTTCGGGAGAGCCCGAGTGAAAATTTTCTTTTAATTAAAAAGTTTTGCGAATTCGTTTTAAGTTAACGGACATGTCGTTAAAAAAAAACAACCCTTTTGGACCGGGGAAAAAAAGGAGAACGGAGGACGACCTTCGTCAAAATTCGTCACTATAATAGGTATTACGTCATAATAATAATATTATGTCTATAATACGTCTCTTACTATGGTCATAATATTATATGTATATTAATTCAGAGTGGACCTTTCGACTGTTGGACTGTATTTAATGTTATAATATCATATTTATCGTACAACTCTGCACTGTGTAAAAACTATAAATATATTTATGAGAATAAACATAAGAAGTTTCCGGTCGAATCGACAGTGTGCGTGTAGCCATTGTGATCAATAATAAATCGCATACGATGTATGTCATGTACGGTTATAATATTATAGCTGATATTAATCACAATTATAGACACAAAACCAAAAATCTTCATTATATAATATTTATTTAAATATTTTAAAGTATAAGTTTTCAAATTGGTTAAATTGCAGGTACAGTAAGTCAACAACTATTATTTTTTTTATTTGTAAGTTATAATGTTACTGATCTAGTATCATTATTATTTTTTTTTCACAACAATTTAAATAGTGAAATATATTAAAATATACTAATATTTATAATATAATATATTATATATAATACTAGCTGTCCCACCCGGCTTTACCCTAGTCAAAAATGAAATAAGTACCTAAGTAAGCGATATCAGAATATAAGGCACACGAAAAACATCGCAATGGTGGCCAGTGCCAAAGATTCGTTTTTTTTTATAAATTTATTTGTAAAAATATGTATATGCCATATTCCTACTAATTATAATAGTTATAAGATATGTAACCATTGATAACCCTATAAATAAACAGAGATTGTTCATATGTATGATGTATCTCATCAAAAATAGCACTTTCAGTTTTTCCAGAACATTTAGCGTATAATACGTACGTAGGAAAAACTGTTACTGTACCTATATGATAACGAATAATTGTAACCAATAGCTACCATTTATAAACAAAATACAAATTTTCGATTATCATCATGAATTTCAAAATCATTGTGTGAGCACCTCTTAAAATTATACTTAAATATACTTTTTTGCAATAGGAACCTTCTCAGTGATATAATCTTTCATTTAAAAAAAAAATTAAGACATCGGCTGAGTAGTTTCCGAGAACATTGGCATCAAAGGTTTCAATTTTCGGTTTTATATATTAAGATATATAATATAATATATTATAATGTGTATATATATTATAATATATTAATATAATTTTCTGCAATTTTTTAAATTATACAAAATCTAAATATTAACAAAAACATAAGTTTTTAAAATGAATTCCAGTAGTATAAAATGACAAACACGATAGACAAACTGATAACCAGTAGGGTCAGTGCGAGAATAATTTGATAAAATGATTGCAAAATACAACAGGCGGCTATTTGAAATCGTCGTCTAAAATCATAATATACCAACAGACCACGATTTCAACTCGTTGCTCCTACATAATATAATTTATAACATACCCTTATTCTACGATAAACCATGTTTTACCTAACCACATAATCAGTTGGAAACAATTACGAAAACTCGTATATTATACTAAACCTTTTCGCCCACATGACATATTTTCATAAAATAGTGTAACTATATTATGTTATTCAAACAGTAACCGCGAGTAACACATAGGTAATACATTTTTAGTAAACACACTATTGTTGAATGTACAATTATTTTTGTACTACAAAATATTGTTATTTCTCTTAATATTTACAAAGATTTTTAATTCTGTATAGTATATTATATTAAACTAGTTATATTATTATAATTATGATTATTATTATATTACTTTTATAATGTATGTATAGTATACACTAGGGTGGCACTCATTTATATATGTGAAGTTTTTTAAAATTTTTTTTATTATTTCTCATGGTTTAATATTGTTTTATTAATTGGTGTAAAATTGCTTTGTTGAAGTTTGGTGCATATCAAATAATATTTGAAGCTCGCTTACTATACACTGTATTATAATATTATGTTTGGTACGCATTGTTCTTCTAATATTTAAAACGTTTATAATAAGTCTTATTAATTCATTGTCACATCGTCCATTGATGATTTTTAACAATGCCGATTAATATTCGAAAAATGTTCAATATTATTATTATATTATGCTACGATACCGTAAGAATGAAATCCCACGACGTGTAGCTAAATTGCCTATTCATGTCGCCGTGTTACCATATAGTCTTATTAAAAGAAAATATTTTATGTCATGCTATTGTCTCAATACCCGTAAAGTCGAATCGACATGAGCAACGCCTACCTGGAAATATCAGTTCACACGCACGCGTACTGTACAAATATAATTTCCCAGTACTTGGATTTTTCGAATAAAAATCAATTATTGTAGCGTTTGTGAATTTGTCGTAAGTATAGTTACACAACTACGTGGTAAAAAATACGAGTTTTCTTCATTTTTAAAGAATAATGGCACGTAAAGATGAAGAAAATTCCTACCCCGTTGAAAACGCGACTTAAAATTATAATATGATATACGATATTATTTACCTCAGACTGGAGTTTATTAATAATTTGCTCTATTTCTGTCTGGCTGGTGTCCTTCTCTCTCACCCACTGTCATTACTCCTATCTCACCCCTTCTCTCTCTCTCTCTCTCTCTCTCTCACTCTCTCTCACTACCCCCCTCTCATCTTTCTCTCACTACCCCTCTGTCTGAACTGTCGGTATGACGTTTATGATGTCGTTTGCCACCACTGAGGTTGCAAACTAAACAATATTAAGAAATTGCTTTTATGTGTATACAATATACATGTGCCAATGGCACACTATTCGTCCGACCCTTCGGCGAAAACTTTTCAAATTATTTACTATATACATATAATGTTGTGTTCTTACGCTGCACCGTTTCGGCACTATAATAATTATAATCTTCGGTGCAATGTGCCCATAGAATATATAGTGCAGCGCTTGTATACGTATATTATGAGCGTATTATGTTTGTACGATATTATTATTATTATTGCGCCAAAGCGCCGCCGCCGCGACCGTTCTGTAATAATAATAATAATAATAATAATAATAATTCAAGTACGCTAAACACGATAAACTTATCTCATATTTTCTGGTCACATATGTTGTAGAATGCTAACCGACAACGATCGTTATATTTATGATAAAATATTATAATATGTGTGTGAGTGTATGTGCTTGTGAACTGAAATGGGCAAAGGGATAAAAAAAAGAGCTTCCAAATAATATTATGACTCATCGGTCACCACTACAACTCTTTCATTATCATCAAATTTAATGTTTAGGAAATGTTCATAATCGTTTTCTTCGATTTATAGCTTTCAAATGTAAATTAACTCGTGTGCAACGTTATCTCAACTAAGGAAAAATATATCTGAAATGCAATTTTTATTTAATCTCGTTAGTGGTTTTATCAATATTGTTATTAAATGGTTCGATTCCAATGCCCCTCTCAATGTAGAACTAAGCTTACCACTATGTTTCGGATAGAACTACTTCTTCTACAAATAGAGGATACTGTCAATAGATAAAGAAAACAAATGAATTGTTTGTAACTTTAATACCGTTGAATCGTTTAATAATTATATAAAAAGAAGTTTTTGTATTTAACTATTTTTGTTATTGTATATTTATTGATTATTTCTATGATAATGTTAGACTATAAATTATAAATTATTGTGATTAGATCCGTTGATATTTCAAATAAATAAATTATGTTTTATATTATTTAAGTTATCAAATATAACGTTTAATATTATTATACGAGCCTTACCTTTGTTTAAGTATTTCCTTCAACTCACATTGTTTTTGTGTTCAGTCTGATTTCTAAAGATTTTTAATTTTCTATATTAATTTATTTAATTCTTTCGATTAATTTTTGTTTAGATTGCATTTTTTAAGTAAATAATTAAATTCTCAGAACAGAAGAGGTTATCGATCGTTTAATAAGATATTATTATTTTCAAAGTTTTATGCACTAATGACAAAAACGTCTTATAATTACCCAAACACACATTTGTACGCGTGAAATACAATTATTTTTCTGAGGAGAAAAAAACAATTCGTTCTGAAATACCGTGGCCGACAGTTCCAAACTTTCAACCCTCGATTTGAAAATACAAATGTGTATTTTAAGGAATTATTCCGGTCTCGGCGTATAAATTATTATCATATAATACCGGCTTTATGTACGCAGACAATTTTATGTTTATTGACAAATGTTATTTCTTTTCTTTGCTTTTCTATTTCGTGGAAACGCGTGAGTTATTCCGTTATTACTTTTTTTCCCCACCCCATGCCACCAAACTCCGGACGGCTTATCTTGTAAATCAATTCGACGCGGTTGGATTTTGATATAACTGAACAAACAAGTGAAATATTATTCAAAACCTCGGGGAGATTTTAATGCTATTATCGAATCCGTAATCCTGTTTCCTTAAACATTACGTCTTCCGAAACACATGTATTACATATTATAAGCGCGAACGGGTGGCGGTTTACTGACATTTTATATTTCTGTTGTTTTAATTCTACTCGGCGTTGCGTTCGCTGGCTCTGAAATAAGAATAAAATATAAATAAACCATAACGAGTTTTCAATGAGATAAAGTTCGACGAGATATAAAATGTAGATTTTATGAATCGACGACCTTAATCGATTTAAAGAGTTGATTACCGATTTCTAAAAGTATGCATATACCACGACTTATTTCTAAATATTATTTTATATTTTTAATGTCATCTCCTTAATTCTGCTTTTTCTTACACTGTAAAAACAAAAGGGTTATCGAATATTCCATCAAATATTTGAGTTAAATACCCTTCGACTACGGCTATCAAGGTCACCGATGAGAACATCTTCATACGTTATTGGGTACTGCTAAAATATACTATGTTTCATTGGAGATTCAAATAATTTCAAGAGGTGTAAAAACTAACAAATCCAATTCTCAGTATACAGTTTTAAATGGTCTATAATACTGTATTAACATAATTTATTTTTATCACATACACGTTTCAGCGAATTTTTTTTTTGCGATAATAAGAAAAAAATAACAACACATGTTGTCCAATCACGCAGGAGACTTGCAGACAGGGGACCTGCAGATGTAGGTGAAAAATCAAGCCACATTGTATAAATAGGACTTTAAATTATATTATTTAACCGTGTTAGCTGCACTGTACGTATTCATTCTCAATCAGTATTATAATATATTGTTTAGAATATAACTAACACGGAGTAATTTGTGACATAACACAATATTATAATGAACATAATATGATTACATAACATTTTGTCAGTGAAATCCGAACAGAAATTCTAGTGCCGTAAGTCTAAAATGTTTTGTCGCTGCATTTTGTTCGTTTAAACTTTACTGTACCTATACATAAAAAGAGTATAGGACTTAATAATACAAATACGATTGTGTATAACTCTATCCGGTTTCTAGGGGTACCCCACACCATCGACTATCAGCTTATCACTCGTTATGACAATCCGACAAATTTAAAAAAAAACTTTATTCGTAATAATTGAAAAGTTGTGTTATTATTAGTTATTACTTAATATCTTAGTCATCACTTCTTTCTGGTGAGTAAGACGGTGCGTCCGAGTTGGGTCTCAAGTACTAGGGTCTAATCGCAGGTACTACACTAGTTGGGTCCGGGATTATTTTAAGGTTTAGATTTGATTTTGTAAAATTAATGTCTTATACATTTTTACCAACACCCATGTGATTTTTTCAAACAATATTTTATTTTTATTGTACAATGTGTATTTTTTATATTTGATTTATAACATTTTTAATATATTTTCTTGGTATAGTACCTGCATGTTATTGAAATTAATTATTACCTAAAATTCTAATAATTTATATTTTTAATGGCAAAGAAACTAAAAAATAAACTGTAAAAAAACATTTAAAAAAAAAATAGCAATTTTTAATTCGGGACCCAACTCGGATGTAAAATTTTGAAACCGGTACCTATGTATAAGCTATACGAGTTAGGAGCCAATGTGAGTCTACGTGGTACCTACTCGAGCACACACTAGCCCACACACGAGCGCGCGCGGATATTCCCGGGAACCCTATACGAAACGACAAAGAATTATTTATCGCCGGCCATATTTTCCGCAATAATTCTTACACATAACTGCGAGTCGAGCGGGTGCGTCGTAGTAGCTGCTCAGACTTTTCCGTTCCCGCCGGCGGGTTAGGTTATAGCTGGGGTCCTGCCCTCTCACCGGCGCCGCGTTTTTTGCGTCCCTCGTCCCGTCGCCTTCTGCACCTGAGAACGGGCGGCGGCGGCTACAGTAGCAGCCCTCTGCAGCTACCCCGCGAAGGTCGCGAGTATAGTCGCTATACACGAGACCCACCCTCCCCTCCCCCCAACTCTGCAGGACGTTGTGATTTATATAATCCATAATTCATGAAAATATAGGAAAAAGGTGCGTCCACGCCCCGTCGGTCGTCCGCCGTCGCCGCCAGCTCGAGCGCTCTATATTTAACGGCGGCGGTGGCGGCGAGAGAGCGTTGTCCGAGATACACCGACGTAAAGTAATAATAATATATAGATATAAATCGGGGGGGAGGGAACTCGTCCGGAGGGGCCAAAGAATTAAATCATTGTGTGGAATTTCGAACGAACGGCCGTGAACCGTACGCCACCCCCACCCCCGCCACCGCTAGTAAGCCCCGCGGCGCACACGTCAATGAGGGGTGGTGTCGAACGCAAATTTGTGACAAACAATTTTAGATTGTTTTCAACTTCCGTTTTCCCCGACGTCAAATGCGAGACTATGATTTGGGTTGACCACCGGGTAAAACGACCTTTATAAGCATAGACTTTATCGATATTTTATTTGTGCGTATTATTATTATCGTCGTTTGTCGTGATTATTATTCGCTTATTTCACAGTATATACCTACGCGTAAAAATTAATTGCACATAGTCAAAATCGTATGGCCTTATATAGACTTGAGCTATGACTAACTGGTAACTGATATTCGTTTACTTCGTTTATTTGGTTCGGCTTCTATTTTTTATCTTTTTTTTAACTCCGCTTATAATTGTGTTCAAAACAGTTCGTCACAATACAGTACGTACCTACCTAAACGTATCGTATACGAATAACAATAAAACAAAAACGTGCACTTTGGTAATTAATTTTGTTGATCCATAAGACGAAACCACAATACATTTCTAAGGTTATTCAACTCCGTATAGCTGCTGATAATGGTCTCGAGAGTGTTGCGCAAAGTTTATCCTCAGAATCAACTGTTCAGTCGAGGAAGAAATACAGCTATCGCCTTCAACGCGTGTAATTATATATGAATCGAATTTAAAAAAAAATATGAATATATCACGAAAATATTCACTTTTTCACTACATTAATTTCCGATCGGGCGCTAAATGTCTTTCTTTTACTGTGCATCAAAATAATTGCTACGTTGAGCTGCAACCGCTGTATAATATCTTAAATCATGGTTGAATCACTCAATAATTAATAAAGATAAAAAAGTGAATATAAAATATGTCAATGAAGTTTAAGTATGAAAACTATTTTCCTCGAAACCAGATGGGTAAAAAAATGTCTATCCGACATAGCAAGGCGTTAAAACAACGCGTGTCATTTCGGTATAATTTTTTTAAATACTCTAATAGTTTCTTTTAGTCTTCTAGTAGGTTACTACTAGGAACAATTATAATAATTTATAAATAATAACACATATCCGTCACAAACCAATCGTCCAAGGCTCTAACTTTATGGAAATATTTTCAGATCAAGTACTCCGTAGTTATTGTAGATGTTGAGTTATATAATATGGTAATAATATTATTTAAACCATTCTTGTTAATCTCGGATCTGTTTTGTGTACTATAATATAATCGAATAAACATTATTTTATGGTCAAAAAATATCATGTCTATAGTGACTATATTCAAACAATATGCGTTTCTTCTTGAACGAGTAAATTTTTACCTACCACAATACGTCGATAGCTGTTATGCAGCTAACGATAATGTCAGTTATCGCATACAGATAAAACGACACACTAAATAATGTATTTGCACTAATAAATAATAATAATGCACGACCAGTCAATCATTTCCGAACATTTTTAAAATATCATGTTGGACAGAATACTCGTGCCGATGACCTCACTGTACATCCAAAGATGTGTTATAATATATATGATTATTAAAATTGATTTCCATCCAGAGTTGCAGTCTGAAAACAAAATACGAACGGCGAGTATATTGAATTAATATCAAACATCAGATAGTATATTATTATTGTTGTGCTTACCTACGAATCTACTATTGCATATTATGCCATTTAAAACGTTCAATATAGTCAATAACAGTCATTATCGCGTATATACGATATTCAATCGCCATTTAACACTATCATATAATAATAATTATTATTACCGCTTTATCTCGCTGTACAATATATTATAATATATTAGTCAAAACCATTCATTGTGACATTGATAGATACGGCCGTTTGTACAGTATATTATATTGTATTGCATTCGCGTTTAGAATCGGAAAGTTAATATATACCTTTTGTCGCAATATATTTGCGTTTATAGAACGCATCGACACGACACTTTGACAGCTCAGCCGTCGACTATATAATATGTGCTCCGACTACGGTTGACGTTATCCGTGGTTTACCGCAATCGAGGAGCGCGTACAGTGTGATCCGTCTAACGTAAGACACTCAATAATCGAAAAGTATTCACGTTTTTGATAATATTTTTTATTAAATGGTATCGAGTCGTTACAAAACAACATTTTTTCAAAAAAAAGTATTTTTTAAAATATTTTTTCAGTTTTTTACTTTTTTGAATTACACCATTAAGTTTTTAATTTTATAATCCAAAGCAGAATATTTTTTCTGAGTATTTAGATACATTAAAATCAAATTTTCGACGAGTAGTTTATGAGGTTTAAGTATTTGAAGTTTAGATGAGCGGAGTAGTGGACCAACTTTTGGCAGGGTACCCGCATACCGTGTCACACACTGCACTTCAAAATTCCGCTGTACATGAATTGCGTCCTGAAATCCCTTTTCCACATGAATTGCGTCCCAACGATATTTAACGACTACACGAATTTCGTCCCAACGTAAAAACATTATTTTCCTTCCCATTTCATACAGACTTAGGACTGTCGATAGCAAATTATGACTATCGGTAGGTTAAAAATATTGATTTTTATCGTTGTTATACAATTAAATGTACTTAAGTTAAATGAAATGTGTAGGTTTAAATTATAGGAATGTAATATAATAATTAAAATAAACAGTAATAAAAAAAGTTATAATAATAAAATTAAAAAATTAAAAAACTGGTAAAAACTTGAATGATACTTTCTTAATATTATCAAGACGGGTCTATTGGCCACTTTCATATTTTGCCATATTTTGTCTTAAATAATCTTCTTTTTCACATACCATCTGTTTTTAATCACATGAATACTTCGTTGTTTAATATAAGTTTCTTTTTGTACATTTTTTAAAACTTTAAATTGGAATATATTCGGGTGTGCTGAGTAAAACATACTGTTAAACTTGGAGTGGAAGGCTTCACAACTATTCATAGTTCGAATTATAGAACACGAATACATTGCCCACACAGAAGGCGGAAAGTCACAATCAGGCTTTATGTATGTATTTAATATATAATCGGAAAATTGCTGTACTTTTTCATTTTCGGGTAAGATTGATACAATATTGTCAGTAAAATAGTCCTCCACTCCGTCTGGTTTTAAAAATGGGAGTTTAAACAAAAACGGACGCAATTCATGTAGTAGATTAGATAAGGCCGGACGCAATTCGTGTGTGTACTCGCTAATCAAATTATTTATTTCGGGACGCAATTCGTATTATGTATTAAAATACTCAGAAAAATATTCTGATTGGAATTATGAAACAATTGTAATACAAAAAAGTAAAACACTTAAAAATAACAAGATTAAAAAATAATTAAAATTTTTTTTTTTTGAAAAAATATTGTTTTGTAACGACTTGACACCATGTAATAAAAATATTATCAAAAACGTAAATACTTTTTGAAATAATGAGTGTCGTCTTACGTTAAACAGATCACCCTGTATAGGGTGATCCTCACTGCCCGTTCGGCGACGAGAACGACGAGTCGAGTTCACACGCGATCACGACATAATATAATATAGTTTGTAACATTTATATTTGAAAAATTTAAATAAAAATTAGAGCAACTCTGTACATTAGTGTGTGTTTGTGTGTGTGTGAGAGAGTTGTTTGGCGAGCAATGTGCGTGTCCGTTTGAGTGTACATTTATTGTAGAGGCGCCAAAGAGTATTACGACAAATTGCGTTTAACTCGACGACCCAATAACACGCGATAAAAATCGTAATAATGATAATAATAATAATAGTATGTTCATTTGAAAACCGTATCGTATATTATAGTAATACACACCGAATAATACGCGATATTCTAATGGTGCATAGCAGCTGCTATATCGTCGAGCTGTCACAAACCATCGTTTTCAAATTTCCAATTCGATAGTACTACTTATAATATTATAGTTATTACTACGAGAGCAATAATTATTCCAAATTTGTATTCCTATGTCTGTTAGGCGACGTTTGTGCAGTTTACGTTTTGCAGTGATATTATATGAATCTGCCGAGGAAAAAGCTTCTCGTTATTTTATATTATACAAACGGATTTGTCCTCGGAAAACCACAACAATCCACTCGTAAATGGCTTAAATACCCTTTCGCTTCCAGGAAATTTTCGCAGTGAACTCAAAAGAAATCGGCGCCGTGAGATTTTGAATTAGTATCATTTCAACCGCCATTTATAATCCCGAGTAAAGTGTTGCTAATGGGTGGTTTCTCGTTCACGGCGTAAACCTCGTAAATGTTTTACTTCCTCCCGTTTCGTGATGCTCGCACAGCGCATAAATCCGCGAGTAAATTCTCGTTAAAATCTGATAACGAAATAGTGCTAAATAGTATATTTTACATTGCCTAAACGCTAATCGTATAGAGTATGAGTTTAGTGATATTGCAGATAATTTCTCAGTATGTCGTTCGATGTCACTCTCTTGTGGATCAATCATATCGCGAAAAAAAAAATGTATAGTTATTATTATTATTCAGTGTTTCGAATATATTGTTGTACATAACATTCTATCAGGTCATCAGAAGCGCCGAAAAAGGCGTGGAATCTATTTTCTATACACGAAATTGTGCGATGACGACGCCATTATATCACTGTGCTGCAGAGAAGTGTATTGGCAGTTTTTTATCGAGGAAAAAAAATCGTGTCGGTCAAATTATGTATATATATATATTATTATGTACACGCACAATATACATCGTTCGAGATTTATTTTTTATTTTTTATCAATTCGATTGACTCCGCGCGATCGGCGCTAAACGAAGCTAACGGAAACTGACGGGTTTATGTGAACGCGTGCGTGTTCCATCGACGACGTGACGTACGCGATAAAGTTTACGAAATCATATTCTCCGCGCTTACGACGTGTATGTGTGTGTGTGCGGGTTTGTGAGTGTGGGTGTGCGGGGGTGTGGGTGCGGGTGTATGTGTGCGGACACAGACCGACGGTGACAAAAGGTATTAAACGCTATATATATGTATATAATATATACGGATAGGAAATCACTATTCCTATCACGTCATATTTCAAAAGATGTTCTTATATTATATGATACGCCTTTTAACATTCTCCCGATGTATCGGTATTACTGCTGTTGTGCACCACGTATATAAATGTAAGTCCCGATGCTCGTATACTAAAAAATAACATCGTTAATATTTTTTTTTTTTGCCCCACATAATATATTATATATTTTGCTCTTTTTCCGACCGCCGTCGCGCACGGGAAATAATATAATCTGTATATACAATAATAATATTATACGGAACCGCGAGCGCGACAAATCCTGCGTACGGTCACCCATCCTAGATTATGTGCCACCACCGATGACGATGACGACGACGACCAGCGCGGCTTAAATCGACTTTAGAGCGAAACGACTTTTGGGTCACGTCAACGTCTTACTCGGAGATACGACACACACGTAATATAATATTTTACACAAACGAGTCGGACACGTTTGAATTAAGTATTTAAATCATCACGAATTTAGAGACTGTCCCCGCCTGCTGCTTGTTTGCTTCCCAGGCCGGAATGTGCGTTACATCGTTACGTCGTCGTAATATAAAATACCATGTTACCGGAAAAGATGACATAGGTCAGTGTTGACGATGACTATTCGTTACATAACGATAACGCCTGATTTAGTGAGTTGTTGTCATTTCGTTTAGTTTTAATTATTAGTGATAAAATCGCGTTGTCAAATTGTATGCGCATTTCGTTTGAATCTATTTTTAAACAGGTTATTAAACACAATATTATCATACTTCACTATACTACGTGAAGTTGGCACCCCGATATCGTCCGATCAGAACCAAATCAATATCATTTTTTTGTGACCGAATCGCAACAATTTGCAAAAGTCAATAACAAAATTTGCAACGCATTTTTTACCGTGATACAGACAAACGTGGTCCAATATTTCAATGCACAAACAGTACAACTGTGTAGTCATGAGCGGGATGTGTGCATAACGATACCTGCAGCTGTAGCCATATTATAGTACTATAGTTTTTCATTCGTCAATAATTGTATTATAATTTATAAGTTATAAGCAATAAAAACTATATACAATAAAACCGCGGGTTTACCATAATATGTATAATATAGGTTAACCTATGTTCCATAATCAGATCGATCTCCGATAAAGTTGTGTTAATATTTGTTTCGATGCGGATTTATAACGTTGCCTAATATAATACGGAAACGTTGGATAAGACTTCGATATATCCAACATTGCCTAACCTTCCCAGTCATTGTTGACGATGACTAGGATATTATACCGACAAGAAATGTCATATTTTCCGGTAACATAAATATATTATAATATAATATTATATTATATTATTAGTCCCCGCACGTTTAACGTACTTATTTATTTATCAATGTATATTTTGTACTCCAATTGTACGAGGACTCGGTAAAGTCTTGTAAGCGCGTGATCGGGATTTTTAAACTCAGTTAATATTATTATAATATACCTACTATATATAGCTGCATACTCTACAAAACGCAATGCTGTCGATCGCAACGAGAAATGGCAAATAAAGCGATAATCTTAATATTATACGTAAAATAATAATATATTATAGCTGATATATATTTTTTTCTGATTCAAGAACGTATCTAAAATATCCGATTGACTGATCTATCTTATCGGGTCGTACACGGATAATACCAAGACTACTTACGTTCAACACTACTCTACAACTACAAATCGGTCCACTGCGTTCTCTGTTGAGTTGAATATTGGACAGGCGGACGAGTTTATAAGTTAAAATAATATTATGCTTCATTTATCAAACACCTACGAGTGCAAATAATCGTATCGACACTTTCGGTTGTTACAAAAACCCCGAATAATGTGTTATGCGAGTGCCTGACCTATAATTATATGTTATACTAACTGATCAAGTACACTTCGTTGCCCATTAAAAAAAATTAGTAATGGTGTTCCGCTAAGGGCAAAATACATACCATCCCATATTTTAACCCCTTACATCCCTTTTTTAGTATTAAAAAGTATTCTATATCCTTTACCAGTGTCTAAACTATCTATGTACCAAATTTCATTTAAATCGGTTCAAGAGTTTCGGAGCCTATTCAATACAAACAATCATATATTTCCTCTTTATAAATATGTAACCATTGACAACAATATAAATAAACAGTACATATCAACCATGGTTACCAATAGCAACCATTTATAAACAAATATTTCCATCATAAATCTCAAAATTCCTGTGTGAGCACCTCACCTTACCTCCTCACCACAGCACCTTGTAAATCTAAACTATCCAGGGCGTCAACCAAACGCATACGAAAAAATTCATTCAAATCGGTCCTGCCATTTAGGAGGAATTCAGTGACATACACACGTACAGTAGAGTTATATACATAAAGATACATAATATACATACGTTCGTAAATAATTATATTTTATCGTCGGCAGTGAGGAGAGATCGAAAATGACTCTGTCCGAAATCTCGTTCCGGTGCATTCTATTATAGTTTTTAATAATAATAGTAATAATATGTGACCCACGCGCGTCATCGCTGTGTACGACTACGGAAATTATATTTTGTTATTCACTATGCACCATCACCACCACCACCAACCACTGCCGCCACCGAGAAAATCGATTAAACAATTATTAATTTTGTTTCGCGATTAAAAACGATACGCCGACCGGAGGCGGACGTGCACATATCGTCGTGGCAATTAGTGAAGTGAGGCCCAGCGATCGTCTAGAAATAAAATCACCCACGACGTCGCAGCAGTAGTTTCTTACGATCTGTACACCATATAAAATATAATATAATATTTCAGCCGGCTTGGACGTTGATAAACCCCGCTCGTTTAGCCAGTTCGACGATGGCCGATTTCAAAGAAAGAAAGAAAAAATGTTATTATTGTTATTTTACCACATTTCCGTCTTAGATTCGAGGCGGCGTTCTGTCGACTCTTAGTGTGCCGCGAATGACGCACGATTCTAGGTACTGTATAATCGTATCACGATATCTATCAAATCCACAACACAATAGTAGGAAAAAAAATTG
The DNA here is from genome assembly GCA_022818045.1 of Neotoxoptera formosana. Lineage (NCBI taxonomy): Eukaryota > Metazoa > Arthropoda > Insecta > Hemiptera > Aphididae > Neotoxoptera > Neotoxoptera formosana. Next base: position 27,605,421 of record CM040632.1, on the reverse strand, counting down.
AGTTTGCTGTCGAAAAACGTACCGTTAAGCCAACGTGGTGTCAGTTAACGGAGCAATATAAGTAATTAAAGGACGTTGTTATATTATTTGACATATTTTATAAGCTCAGCGTTCATCTACTTCAGTTCCGAGTAAAACCGGTAACTGATACGCCTATTGGTTAACTCGAGTCGATCGGTCTTTGGACGGCAATATAACGCCGCTGAGAAGAAACTCTTGCCTTTTATGACACGTCAGAGATATTTTTTGGAACACCACTCGTGTTGTACTTTGTCCAACCTTCTGAGAAGACTGCATTAAGTGAGTAGAAGTTGTCGTGGGCCACATCGCACATTTTATTTTTTCGATATCGTAATAACGACAACGCACGTTCACATACTATCAAATCAATACGATCAGGTATTGTAATATAAATAAGTTTTATTTTGAATAATTTTCTTTTTTTATTATAATATACTAGTACTCGCTGATCCCGTGCTGTCCCAAAATATTAGCTGTCCTATCCTAGCTGTCCCTTCCAGCGTTGCCTGAATCATATGCCCATATATTATGTTAAGATTAACCTCAAGTGACTTACATACATCTAAGCCACATAGGTAAGCAATCCACTGCATCGGATCGTGGATAATATATGCGAGCAGTAGTAAATTATCAGGTAGGCAATCCACCTGCGGTGGATTGCGGACCCCATGAGATGCGTAAGTAACTGAAATCAGAATTAGGTAGGTACATTAAAAAAAAAAAAACAACAACCAAGTTAGTAGGTTGTAACCAATGGCAACCATTTATAAACAAATATTTCCATCGTAAATCTCAAAATAACTTAAACTCGCCAAAACTCCTCAACCACTTATCGCACCGCATACAAACTTAGATAGCCGATTCTCAGACCTATTGAATATGCACATCAAATTTCATAAAAATCGGTCAAACCGTTTCGGAGGAGTATGTTAACTAACATTGTGACACGAGAATTTTATATATAATAGATATGAGTAGTTTATGGTTTTAAAATGTGTCACATCAAATCCGATCACGGGCTGCACGTAGCTACTTAATACAAAACCCAGTTTCACAGTTATTAGTCCTATGGTCGAGCTCAGAATTGCACGACCACAACAGATACTGCTGAAGCTATGTAGTATTGTCCTTGACAATCACAAAGACCTCGGGTGAATTCCTCCCCCGAGACGCTTGACGTCTCCGAAGAACTTTTCATATTATAGAAGCTTCGTCTTTGGACCAATAAATAATTTTCAGAGTACCTACGTGGCCGTGGATGTCGCCATTGAGAATATTACCCCAAACTGAGTTTACTTGGCGTGATTAATGGATCGACACGTTTATATTCCCGCTGAGCAATCCGATCAGAGCTACTTTTTCGTCTCTGGTACGTTGAGCTATGTAAGTAGACGTAGACTTAGGGACATTTTATGAACGAAATCATTAAATAAATAGCTTTTCCGCTCAAAAGTCTCTTGGAAAACTACACGAGTGACGCATTAGTAGACGTTGGACTCGAAGTTAGCTACCTTGTCCTTAAGCAAGTCGACTTCGGTACGCAAATCTGTATTTTTCAATTAAAGTTCTACTACTAATCCCGAAAGCTGTTAAAGGTAATTGTTTAAGCCTTTGAATCGAGTAGCTTGGGTGACTGACTAAGCTTTTATTATGATATTATAGGTATTATTACAATATTATGATTCATACCTATACTCATTAATTCCAAAAGTCTTGACTTTTTGAAAATATTTTCAACACATCATTTTATATTATAGGTATGCCCTGTATAGCTAAACAACATTGTTGATAATAATTTTTTACAATTTAAATTTTTGTCATGTTTATTTTTTTTTTACTTTTGAATGAAGACATCATTTTTGATCATATAACGAAACAGAATATTTTAGTACTTAGAATTCTGATTCATAAAAATCAATTTTCAAAGAGTACTCAATACATTTTAAGTAGGTATTTAAAATGAAGATGAATAGTGTAGAGTGGCACATGAACTCCACACTTAAACTTTAGGTAAATAATAATGCATAACGATTACTACTACCTACCGTACTTACTATTTAGTAAATTATTTTGCTTTTACAATCGAATATTATACTTTTAAATCTTTATCTTTAATAATTTTTTGGTTACGCCATCGTTGTGTGCAATAAAATACTAACTTAGCATAAAAAAAAACGAAAACGAAATACCCAAGTGACATCTTAAAACATGTTAATAATATTCCGATGACGAAAATATTAAAGATGGAAATTTGTTTTCGTCGCGCCGAAAATGATTTATTTAAAATCTGAATTTAAGCATCCTTAATGCGTTGCTCGGGATTTTATTTGATATTCCGCAAGGCAAAAAGTATAGTTAGGTAGTGTGAAGTTTTTTTTATTGAAATTTTATTACGGCGGATTTTTCATAATATTGCATTAGTAGTATGGTAACACTTATTATTATAAGCACGTAATTTTGAGGCCATTGAGCACGTAGAAATATTTTTCTTCTTCCTCAGTTGTAGTTGAGCATTACAACTATTTATTATGTTCCACGAGACACTATCAGTGTGTCGGTAACCGATTTTAATAGGGAATTTCCTCGGTCACAGCCAATCCGAAAATATTATTTTGAATGGACCTGCACAAACGACAAAACAAATCGATTACACCTTTACAACCAGCTTTGTGTTGATAAATAATAATATATTTAAATTAGAGTTTGTAATAATTTCAAAGTGGCATTCTAATCGTACACCTAATAATATCAGGCACATAAATATACATTATTAAAATAATAATAATAATAATAAACGTCCCTCGCAATACAATAATTTTTATCTCAAAAAGTAGCTAGGTAACAAAAAGCTACAGATTTTAATTTGTATTACTTTTTTAATACGTTTATAATTATAAAAATATGACAGGTGAAAACAATATTACCTATTATCTCATTCAAAGACGGTAATTTTTTGAAGTTTTCAAAAACTATGCACTTTACATAATTTAAATTCTACGTATTATTTCGAAGCATCCATACTGCAGTGTATCCGTATTTGATTAAATAATTAATTTACAAACACGATTTCACAATCACGCCGTGATTGTGTATTCGATGAATTAATTTTGTTTTATTTGATTAATTTAATCTCGTTATGCCATTACGCTACAACAAACACAAAAATATCTTCAGACGAAATTGAACGTCGAAGGCGAGCTGTGATTAATTTAAACGGTACTTTTACTTTTGTAATTGTTCATCCCGAATCGGTTTCAAACAAACAGTTACAATAATTATTTAATACTTCTTTATCTCGTTCGTACTTTTGTATTATTAGTATTAATAATAATGTTATGCGATGAGTAATCGACTATCTAAGGTATTGAAACGGCATTTGATATGCATATTTTCATGGCAAAGTACTCGTATCCGACTATTTTCATACTCGATTTTTTTTATGTATATTTTATAAGCCGACAAATCTTATGTCAATATAATAATTACAATAATATTATATTCTTGCTAGTACGACGAGTGTGTTTGTGCGTGTTACCTGCACGAGTAATAATTTGAGATGGTATTTTTGTTTGATAAACCGCCATTCAGTTGTAGTTTAAGTCGAATATTATACAGTTTTGAATTCGATACATTCGAGTGTGTGCGTATTACAAAGTTCACCGAAAGTCCCGTTTTGCGTGTCTCGCAAATCCTTTCCTTCAATTAAGACGTGTTCGAAAAAGTAATCACAGTGCGATTTGCAGTTGTTTCGGAATAAGCATTTTCTTTTCCGATCGGGGTCAATTGGGATTTTGCGTTTGTCTTCTTTTTATTCGCATTTTCATGATGGGTTGTGCGCGTTTTGTCACGCCAGTCATTGGGGTAATACCTACCTACTTTTGTGCATTTCCTTATCAAAAAGACCTTATTAGTAGAGAACGATTTCACATTTTTTTCTGCCGTGTTTCCTTTTTATGCTTGTTTCGCAGAAAAGTCAAAGTTTGAGTTTAAATATATCCTACTCACCTCTGGTCTATAAATCACTTCCATAATATGTTTTTGATTTCATTGATTATTTGGTGTTTTCGTGTTTGAAGGTTAGTGTATACTAATTATGTTGGTATGAATGATTTTTAATTTTGTTTGAGCGATTGAACTTATTTTTGTGATGTAATTTTATATTCAATTCAATGAATCATGCTGTCAAGTCATTTTGTAAATATTAAAATTTACAACAGTATATCCCTCGTGTGTAAAATTAATAAATCAATTGATCCACCACAATTGAAATCTGACCGAATGGCATAAAATGTATGACGTGGTGTTATATTTTCATGGTAACCATACAATTATGAAAATAATTTGCTGAAAACAGGTGCGAAAGCCGAATTTTGTTTCATAAGTTATATTTTTCTTGGGATTGCTATTTCCAATGCTGTCAGTAAATATTTTAAACAAGGCCACGCAGTGACAAGTACGATGACGATGATAAAAAAAAAAAAAATACAGTACAACCAGAAATAACAAATTATCAGAAACCATTGTAACATATTATTATTCAATGGTAAACTTTCTCAAATAATGGCCTACATAACATTATTATTTTCTCTATAGGTAGAATATTATATCATGTAGGTATTTAATTGTTAAAATTGTCACTTCTACAAAGTTATAGGATATGCTGGTCAAGTTATAAAATAATTTACATTCGATTAATATATTATATATATAGAGAAAAATACATGACGGTTTAATAGTTAATTTTTGATATGACCTAATTAAACACAACTTAAAAATTAAATATTTAAAAATATATATTTTTTTATACATTTAAATTAAATTAATTTTTAAATATGTTATTTTGTCTTGTGAAAAGTAATATGATTTCAGGGCTACTAATTTTCAGAAATATCAACATGTTAAGACTTGAAACCATTAAAAAAAATGTAGTATTATTAATAAAGTGTATATTGTGTGGTGACTGACAATTGATTGTTCGTTAGACTTGATTAGAATTGAACTAGTCCAGTTCAATAATATTTGGGAGTTATTCGCGCTATCCAGTCCCGGTTCAAATGTATTATTTTCGATTCGGTTTTGTCTAGTTTTAGCAAAAAAATACAATTTCATCCATTGTTTTGGCAATATGCGTAAAAATGAAACGAAAAACACTAGGCAATAATTGTGGTATAAATATTTATATTTATATAATCGTACTAAACCATAATGATGGTTCGGTCCGTACTACAACAGTCATATTTTTAACGTATCTAACCGTCAGTGAACTACCGAACCTGGTCTACTTTATTAAATTTAATCGAGTCACCAGTCTAGTACAGTATAAGAAAAAAAATGTAGCAGGCGACAGCGGTTCGGTCTGAGTTTTGTGCTTTGATAAAATATTGCAAGTCCGGTCCGGTTATCCTAAAATAACGGACCGTGCAAGGCACTGACGCGTGCGCAACTCCATTATAATATTACCTGGATTAATCAGTCGGACCGTTAGTTGGCGGAGGGGGTGAGTTTCACCCTTATTTCGGTCATTATTGGCTCGAGTTGGCTCTCGTCCCCTAAACTCCACCGCCGCCACCCTTACTCGGCAAACGAGTACATATTGGTATTGTACAATTAATATGCAAACACCGCCGCCTCCACCGGCCGTATAATGACATTGGTTGGCGGTGGTGGCGGTGGCGGCGAAATCCTGGCGGGCGCGAAAAGAAAAACCGTCGCTGCAGTAGCTATATACCTACGGACGTTACGGAAAACCGCGGAGGAAACGACGAGAGGGGGCGAAAAAAAAATGATCGCGTGCATGCAAATAAACGGCGGTAGGCGTGTTCTTCAGCGTACACGCGAAACTGTGGCGATTATAATGATATATGGGACGCTGTCGTCGAGCGGATGCACAGATGCGCCAAAGTACCGCTCATTATGGGGCCCGGCAACAATGGGCTCGGATTATTTTCTTAGACAATATAATAATGAAAACCGCGCCGCCGCCACCACCTCCACCGCCTCCACCGCAGAATGACGAGCGAGGCCAAGTCGGGATAGGCGTAGGTGTCGTGGATGGTCCTGCGTGTGTCGGGTGGACTGCAGGGTGCGGGAAGAGCGTTCGCGAGGTAAATTCTAGTCGTGTATACGGTTTTCTTTTGTGGGTCGCGCGGACGTCTGGGCCGTTACTTCTGCTTCTTCTCCTTCTTCTTCTGTTCCTGCTCCCCGTAGGTATATATACGTATAATAATATATATTATAGACTTACCACTACCGTCACGACTATAATATAGTTTTCCGTCTGCCGTATATACAGCGGCGTACAAAAGCTCTCCGGGCCAGGTCACCGTTACGCTCGTTTGTGATTATTACTTACAACAATAATATCACGAGCCACTCGAGACTTTGAAAAATCGCCTTTTTTTCCAAAAAAATTTTCCCCTCCCGTTCCTTTCGCCGCGAGCACGTTTTTTTGACACGTTCGGAATAATACTCGAGATACTCAAATCTCCGCGCAGACCGAGTCAACTATCATTGATGTGTACTTGGATTGATTTTGGCGCGACGAGTGTTGCTCTCGTGTTGGACGTCGAAATCACAGGCCACCGATCGAATGGAAATTAAATCGAATACGATTACGTCGCGAGCGGTCTCCCTCGCTCCGTTGGCACGGTAACAGCAGATGATGATAATAGTAATAGTAATTATGGTTATTACGGTTATTGTGATTATTACGGTGATGACAACGAATACGTCGCTTTATATTATAATGTAAAACACGTAAAGGTATCAATACTATTCGTACGAAACGATAGCAATGTGCACGTAGCAAACAACAGAGCGAGTTTCTAGTATTTGAGCGTATACCTTCACGCAGACAGCAATCGAATGACACAATATTGATGGTCATTTACGTTCGACATACGATTTTATAACATATAATTATTACGAGCGTGTTGTCGTAGTCGTGTGGACGTTATGAAATCCACTCGAAACCGATTTCTAGACGAAAAACCCATACTATTGATGGTACCGGCCGTTATGACGACAGCTGCTGCTGAGGCGTCGAACGGGGAGGGACGACGTGAAAATTATTACGAGAACTCGCGGCGATGTAAAAATTTCATCTCTCGTCGTGAAGGGTTGCTGCAGGTGCGCGCGCTCGCACGTTTAATTATTATCGAACGTGCCGAAATTTCGCGTTTGCGCGTGTACCTACCTCCGTGAATTTCGTTGTATATCGTACCAAAATGCATTTAGGTATAACGGAAAATGTATATTATTATTATTACCATAACACAGCGGCGAGTATACAATATATAGGTATAATGGCCTTATCGATTCGACCCGATAATTTTCATAACAACATAGTGCGTGTGGTACAAACTTAGAGTTTAATATTTAATGATAATAATATTATTATGTACGTTGTGTAATAATATTATATACACACGGCGTAATACCTACTACACTCTGAAATTTTGAGTAGAATACCGTACGATATAGGTCGTAAAATAAACTTATATAAATTGTACGGAAATATGAAATTATTTGGATCGATAAAAACGTATCGGTCGAATTCTCATTTGAATATAATATTTTATAATATTTTCATGTACATGTTGGCATTTTATCTTTAGTTGTAGTCGTACAATTTAGTAGCCACCAAGCTAAATTAAATTATTTGTATTAAATTATCGCATTACTTCATCAAATACAAGCAATTATCTAAACAATTTCTATACTTATGAATTTAGAAATTACTTAGCCCCTTTTGATATCGCCACTTTTCTTACTTGAGTTTTTTTTTTCTTTGATAGGTTCTTACACGTAGTTTACGAAGTGTTTTTGTCGAGATAATATATACATCCGCTAATGTCTCAGAAATGTATAATACTGTGAGTATGACGGTTTCGCCAACCTGCAGCTCTCTCAGTCTTTGAGATTTAAATCGTAATTTTATGCGTCATATTTAAATCACAATAATGTGTTTAGTTTTGTATAAAAATCGAATGATTCGAAAGAACGAATCGTGTACGTGTACGGTTTTAGACCCCTAACCAAATTTAATAACCGCGGCAGGTCTCACTATTAATCAGGGTTGAAGATTTGATTTAGGTAAATTTGATTTCGGTGCCGAAATATAATCGAATGAAATATAACTCGCGATACTGCAGCTGCACATAAACATTATATTTAACGCAAACTAACCGCGGGTTGTTGATCAGGTGACACCGCCTCCAGACGATCGACAGATCTCGCCAACACTTGGTGTATGATCCACGACCATAATTATTTTGATAGCGCCAAGACGGTCCTGTCGATAATATATTTTAATCACGATGTCTGTCGACGGACGAGATTTGGTGACAAACCGCGGGAAAAAGCGTAGATTGGCAAACTCGTCACGTGTGTTATACGACACGCGTTGCCGATATGAAATATTATAATTTTGTCGGTTGTATTTATTTTATTGGAACGACGACAGGTGGCGGTAAGTCGACTGGCAGTGGTGTGTACACGATGAAGTTAAGTGCACGCGGGAGTCACGTCTCGAGAAAGGGATGGAAACAAAAGATAAACTCCGCAATATAATCCTCTTCTATTATTCCGGGTTTTCGTTTGGCATTTTTTTTTTTCAATAAATATGTCATATTATAATATTATAATATTTGTTCGCTACAAATCTCAAAAGTCGCTCGATATCGAGTTGTTATTTCATCACGTATATAATAGATTTATAAAAAAATTATATTGCAGGTGGCTTGTTGGGGTGGGGTCGTACGCTCATCGGACCACATGAGTTTTTAGCAACAAATCCTTGCCACACATACAAAACGTGTTCTGACCAACCGTTCCCCATCCTGCAATAATAAAACCAACAAAAAAAAAAAAACCTACAGACAGCTAATGGCTATAGTTGCCACTTGCCGGGCTTAAGTTCAATAAAAAAAAAAAATTGTATTATTTGTATTATTATTTTAAATTTACAATTCGCGTATATAATTGTATTATAAGTTGATTTATTATATTTTATTTTGTTTTATTTTATTTTACACTAACAACTGTGTGTGTGTGTGTGTGTAAAACCAGGACGATAGCTGTTTTATTTTATTTTATGTTACAATTTGAAACTTGATGGTGTATTAGTGATGTGTTTGTTATCCATATGCCATACGAAATAAATAAATAAAAATAAAATAATTAATAACATTCATAATATACGTATATTATTACGAAAGGCGTGTACATAAACCGAAACGGATTTAAACGTACAGAGATTAGCTCTTCGTCGAGAGAGTACGCGAATTTATATAGCGGGCGACGAGCTTTTAGCGTTCTCCCTCGTATATACGCTTACTTCCGTTATATTATTATTATTGTTGTTTGTTTTTTTTTTAACGGTCCAAATTCCATGTATATACTTTTTCGTCTCGGAGCCAGTAATTACGCGCACATCGGATTATATTATAAAAACGAATCACGTCGTATATAATATACAGATTGCAGAGGCGGCGGCGGCGGTGCACACGACCGACTTTAATGCCACGTTTTTCTTTTTATTGATACCTATCGAAAACGAAACGATCTTGTTCAATCGTAAATTGTTTTTATCCTCTCGCGCTCGACGTTCCCATAAATCGGTCGTAAATCTGTTGGAAATCACGGTGCGATTTTGAAATGCTTTTCCGTTCGACGTCTTTCCGATAATATTGCCCTCTACACCGCACCAACACCGACTTTCGCTCACTCCTCTCGCCCCTCCCCAAAAACTACTCGTGCTCTACACGTCTTTGGGTGAAAGAAAAAAAATAAATGTTTCATAAAAAGTTCAACATTTTTGAATATATACTTAATAAAAGCTCGAGTACGGGATTTACCGCGACCGCACACTGATAATAATATATTATATTATTGTGAATCGCTCGCGATGGTCTCGTCATTAATATATTACGTATGATGACGACATTTTATGTTCTATAATATTATTATCATAATGACGTTATGTAAATCTTTGAAAACATATTCGACGAGCGTATTCGGATAACAATAATGACGTGTACTACACATGTTAATACATATATTAAATTTAATATTTCGGATACGCGATTTCATGTTCCACATTGATCAACACATTTTATAAATGAGAGTTATTATATCCCCCCCCCCTCAAAGTCAGAGGGTTTCCGCACTGGCAGGCCGCCCCACACTCCATTTCATATCGTCGTGTCTTAGTTACTTGTTTACCAAAGTTACTCATATATTATTATTGTATATAAATATTACAGATTGTAAAAATATACATTTGTTTCAAAAAACAGTTATCTTAGGGCACTAAATAATAAATATTATTATACCGCGGCGTCGTGACACATCATAATAATGCAACCAAATATTCCATTTATTGAGTTGGTTCTCATTTTTTTTTTTTAAATCGGTTTTGTTTCGTGCTTATGATAAGAGTCGAATATATTGATTTTAAGCGCTTACGTTATACCTACCTAAACCGAAAGCAAAATTATCGATCGTCATACGTTGTTATTCGAAATTCTTTTCAGACTTGTTTCGGTAAAACTACTTACTATACAGCTTTTTAAATCCAAAAACAATAAAGTGAACTCGCCCTAATCACGAGCACGACCGAACACTGTACAAATCGCACGACGGTTTGGCTTATTCTCTCGGAGTAGTCTGCAACATTTCTGTCGATTTATTTTAAACTGCGACACACACACTGACGCGCACACTTATAAATATTGAGCGGCGTAAATCGCTCGGCGGACGTTATATTTATTATAAAGTTTTTAGATTAATTTTTTAATATTAAAATTTCTAGTTGTCGGGGGGCATAACTCACTGGAGTATATTTTTGACCGGTGAAATTGAATCATCTAATGTAAGGCGCGCTTAATTTTTCAGTCCGACGTAGTAATTCTAGCGGCGTTAAAAGTTTGTTCTGGGATTTATGCATTTTGCTGTTCCGGGCAGGTAACCAAAGGTCGTATATTTTTACCGCTTCGCCTACCGCCCGGCGGCAAAACTTTTCGCTCATTGGCCAATTCAACATTCTATAATGTCTAACACTATTCACGGTGTAAAAAAAAAAAAATGCGAGAGAGAACTAAATTAAAACTCGGGTGCGTAGGGCGCAAAAAAACTCTGTTTTGATTCTGGCAGGGGGGAAAGAATTCTCGCGCTGATTGTCGACTTTCCTACTGCTGTTATTCTCGACATCACGTCTGCCATACAAAATGTTGTTTAAATTTCACAAAATGGTTCCGAGTTGATGTTTTTCGCGCTATATCGTGTTTTGGCTACGGTAAAAAAATAACTATTTATTTCGTCGTATGATATAGTATAAAAATAATGAGACAACGAATTAGAATAAGCTCAAAACAGCAAATCTTTTTTCAAACAATTTCAAAGAAATTAATTTTGTGAAATTTTATTTCCCCAACAGTATGAAACAAAAATTAATGATTTTTTTAAAACGTTCGTTCTTAATAATAATTAAAACAATATAAATTTCGGTAAAAACACCACAAGATTTTATTAAATTCAAAGCACAGTAAAAAACAAAATTGTGGTATGATCACAATTAATTATTATTGTAATAGTGTCCAGTCGCTGAACTTGAAAATAAGTCAATTATGTTTTATATTTTATTCCTCGACGCGTAGGTACATAACACAATATAATACGTGACATAAATATTAATTATTTTACAGCGAAAATCGTGTAAACAGAAATTATTACCACAATGATCCCGTCGATTATTGCTTTTGACGTTTCCGACATATTATTATTATTTTATCGGCGTGGTAATAATATTATAAAAACGGTTTGCCGGATCGAAAACAATATTATGTCGCTTTCGCGTCCAAACTGACCATACCAACCATAACTTATTAAACGTCCGTCGTGTACCTATTGGGATTTCGTCTGTGCGCACGTCAACCAAACCGTTCGCGATTTCCAATCACGTCGTGTGTGCGGTGCCAATAATAATTCCTGTCCATTTCATAGCCATTCGTTTTGGAAATGCCCTTCTAGACATAGACTATACTGCGATCGCCCCGTAATTGAGGTGGTATTGTTCAACGGCATTTTCCGGTTATATAAAAAAAAAACAATCATTAGCGATGGTCGAAACGCGTGTCCACTCGAGTGTACCCGTACACGGCCGGGCAGCCAGGCATATAATAGCGATCTATACCGACGAAATATTGTTTCTCGCACAGCTTTATGTACAGAGACGATCGACTTAACCATAATAATCGAATATATAGATAAGTAGTAAACAATACTTCGTCTCGAGAATTTTGGCGCAATTATGGCGTAATTTACTCCGCATCTATTTATAGTTTTCGTCGTGCGTGCGTACAATTGTTTTCTTGTATGTCGTTACAAAAACAATATTTTTACGAATTTTCAAGATTTTTACCGTTTTGAATGACGACATACATTATTAATTTTCATTTGAAGTATTAGTTTTGAGTTTAGACTAGCGGAGTAGGGTGGAGCGAGGGCGTACCCAGCGTCCCCATATAAAATGTTGCTGCACTCAACTCGTTTAAACTTTAAACTATTTTTAATTTTAATTAGGTATTCGTTTGAAAATCAATTAATATGTAATAAAGTGTTCTGAAAATGTTCTGCTTTGGAACTATTTTGTGATTATAATGTGATAAAAAAAAAAAACATAAAAATGATGAAGATAGGAAAACGTAAAAAAAAATGTTTATCAATGATCAAATAAAATAGTATTTCACGGAAAAAAAATACCTATTAAAAATCATAATAGTCTAGAGTCTAGACTCTAGACACTCAAATGGATCGTCTCGTATATTATCGTATGACAATAGGTTATACGATTACCCCGAAAAATCGTTTGAAATTTTACATCGGTGCACGCGATATACCTATAATAAGCAATATCGATTATGTCTCGGAAACGCGTGCATTGTCTGAAAGCTGTGGGCCATCTCAAAAGCTTTTTCGCGGACATTCATTAGTCACTCGGAAATTCAATAGATGAATAGAGGTCGAGTGCCGGACCTCGAGTCGACTGCGTCACATAAAACTGTGTGCTGCACCCGCCGCACTGACCCCTCGCGGTGGCGTTAGCTGTATTCCAAACAATCCAAATCCTAAAATAATCACCTACATCGCGCACTTCACCGTGTATTTTTACTCGTGCGAGTGAATTATCGTTCTCGATTTATCGTCGTCTTTCGGACGGCAGGGAAAAAAAAATACCACAACGGTTGTTGTTGCAGGTGATAAGGGGATTACGCAGTTCCACCGCGAGTGGTAAACGACCACGAAGGTGTACGAAACGAATAACCTGACTCACGTATTATTATTATGCATGTTGATGAAATCGACGAATTTTTCGGCCGAACGTCGTCGCGCGCTCCAGACTTTGCAGGTGGTCGGTCGCATAGGCCACGTGGTAGTGAAGGTGACGACGAACGGCGCTATTAAAACAAAAAAACGTCGAGCAGTGATATACAGAGAGTTGACTGAGTCACTTAAAACTGTGCTGCATGAGCTGCAGTCCTCTCACGGCGGCACAATATTGCACTTTACCGTGTATTTTTGCTCGTGAGAATCGATTAACGTTCTCGATTAATCGTCTTTCGGGAGGTCGAGAAAAAAAACCATAACCGATTATTATCGCAAGGGATACGACCAGTCAAAATATAACCAGACATATTATTATAATATGCACTGGGTGTCGATGAGATCGACGAATTTTTCGGCCGAACGTCGTCGTCGCGGGCGCCCGGCTTTGCAGGTGGCCGGTCGCAGCACTAAGGGCCTCGCGGGGTGGTAGTGACGGTGACGACGAACGGCGCTTAAAACAAATAAAACGTCAAGCAGTGAATCACCGCGCGGGCTTCAAAGCACCGCACGTGGACGGACGTGGGTGGGGGGGGGCTTTTGAGGGGGGCGTTAGTGTCGGCGGGAGACTTTTTAAATCGCTCGGCCGTCGGTTGTCGGTAGGTAGGTGTGACGGGGTTCCGGAAATTCAAATTACACTCCTTAATCGGCCATTTATAACCGGGTCTTTTGTGCACGGTCGGCGGTGTGACGGAACGTTTGTTGAGGAGACGACGAGGGACGACGGCGACGGCGCGGGAGGGGGTTGTCGCGCTAGGAGGAATGTTTTAATATAATAATATATAACAACCGGAAAAAGAGAGTGTATATATTATTATTAAGGCCGCGCGCGTAGTCTCGTCGCGTCCGCGGCGAACAGAATAATAATATTGAGAAAAATTGCCCGGCGATTTATAAGGCATCTATAATACCCGTTTCTCGAGCGCCGCCGATTCTCAGCGACTGCATATTATATAGCTGCACTGCTGCGTCGGTACCGACATCGATAAATATATTTAATCGAACCTACGCAATTACATAATATTATTATTTTGATCTTCAGCGTGTTTAAGCGTCCGATTACACGCCGACGATTGAGGAGAAACGAACAAAATATTACGAATTTATAATACATCAATGCGTCCATCGCATAGTCACGACCACGCAGCGCGCCGCCGCCGCTGCTCCCTCGAACCAGGGCCGGTTTTAATGGGGACACTGGTTGGAAATTGCTCACAGTTCAAAGGGCGGAAAAATTATCTCATATAAAAGAACAAAAAATTCAATTTTTCTTTGTAAAGAGAGCATTTAATTTTAGATAATATAAAAATAAAAATGTTTATAAATTACTAATAAAATAATTTGGAAACGTTCGTATTTTATATAATTCCAACTTCAGGCGCTCATAAAAACCTATTGCGAGTTAACGCTCGTTATTCTTAACGAAATTACGGCAATAACAACTCACGAAGGACCTTCTATGAAATATTCAAATTTTTAAAAAAAAGTTTATCTTTCACTGCAGATACAATGATATAAAAAATTTTTATTGAAAATGAGCGCCGTGAATATTGATCCCGGGGCGCAAAATTTCTAAATATGACTATCTAATATTATTATACTAATGATAATATATAATGAACTATAACATGGTGTAGTCCATCGAACAAAACTCGACAATGAAAACCGTTTTAGATGTAAAAACCAACGAGCCCTGAAATATTGCATTTCTCTTCACACACACACACAGTTATCGGCGATTGTGCTCTTTTTCTCCTTGTATAAACGTTTCGTTATATCGGAAATACCGCGGATAATTCGTGTGTTGGTTTTTGAGTCTACAAGCTAAAAACATTGCTTCTGATGATGTATGAGGTACATTTGATTGAAACACCATAATGATCTATTATTTTCTTTCATTGAGAATAATATAAATTGGTTGGTTTATTATTATGTTTGGTATTTCTTAATAATCGACTTCGCCGGTAAAATTTGTTAATTTTATAGATTTTATATTCTGAAGTTCGGGTAAAATCGTTGATAAATTATTCTTATTTTCGTATTCAACCCGTCTCGATTTTAATATCATATACAACTACCTACGCGTATGTTTATTTATAATTTTTTATTTTTTTATGCGCATCCTTGTACTATAGCTATACCTTTATAATCCTTCACGGTGATTTTTTTTAACGAGATCTTTGCTCATTTTTTCAATCTGTTTTCGTGTTCATGAAATGTTTTTATTTTAAACGACTACGAGTGCTATTTACTTTACTATTACTCTACGCGTTTTTTATCGTTTAATTTAAATATTTTTACCACAGTGATTTGTAATATTTCTATTTAATAGCAATCCGTATTATGAACTCATTATAACGTTTATGTAAATAATAAATCATTACATTTAAAACAAAAATATATTACTGTCAATATCTCTCATAAACATAAACGGAAAAATAATTCATTCAAATAAATCAAACGGTTTAGCAAGTGCCATTATGTATTGTGTAATAATAATAATATTATACTTATAATAGTTCAAATCATAAATAAAACAATTTGAAAAAAAAAACTCAAAAATTAAGTGAGAAAATGTGATATATATTGGCTTGTAAATTGAATGCTGTCGTGGAATGTTTTATAAAAACATCTCGTAAACCCATGTTAAATTAATCAAAAACAAAAAGGTTTTCTTTTTGATCACAACAATCGTTTGTTTTTTTTATAGCCTCGCTTGTAAAGAAGAAAATTAACCATCACTTTATATCCGCGGCACTTGTTCGTGATTAAAATACGAAAGTACTTTAGTTTAATATAAAAATTATATTTTAAGCTCGTTTTTTAAAAATAATTAACCGATTTTTCAAGTTTATTGTTTTTGAGATTCAGATATTAAAACCTCGGCTTGGAATGTAATTAGTAGACAAAGGTCATGAGCAGTTAACCGGAAATAAATTCCCCAAAAATTGCATAATAAATTGAAGTAATACCCGTTCAAGACGTGTTTAATATATTATTATTATTTAATATATTTTAAAACAATAATAGCTTTAATACTTTATCTTATAAGACTATAATAACAATAAAATATGTATAATATTACACCTATTGTTTGGAAAATGATTTGTAATGTATAATACTATTATATTATGTAGTATTGCGTCTATAGTAAAATATAAATTTATAATTTTATCTGAATTAATATACAATATAATATGTATATTTTATCGATCCCATAATATTATGATGTATCAATTGTTTTATTTCGCAAAAATAAATACATAATTATTTTGTACTACCGGAGGTGTATTGTTAAGTTATTATTTTATTTTTTATTCGGTGCTTGTTCACTGTAACTTGATTTCTATTTTAGCTGTATCATATTAAAATCAAACAACAAATATTGTAAAAGTCGAGCGTGACGTGTAACAGCCACTAAATTTAAAAATGTTGTGAATAGACTAATATATTGGACTCTTAAATAAATAAATAAAAGAATAAACAGATAAATTACACAGGTATCGCGTATTTACGTTTTGTTAATGATCTGTATAAAATTATCGTCCGACATTAATATATAAGTATTATTATAACCAAAAATTACATCCAGACATATTTTTATACTAAATTTCGGGGTTCACGGTTTTCTTCTTATCAATAAATATTTATGAATTTTTTCTCGATGTAAACGGTTCAAAACTTATGCCGCATAACACTTAATAAACTTTTGAGAAATAAATCAGCGTAGGTAACGAAAAACCGAGCTCTGACATAACAGATTAATCACGAACGTGTACTATTTGACTAAGAAAAACGACGTGTGTATACATAATAATATAACTATTATAAGTTATAAATGTATTTTTCAATATTAAAATATGTAAAACACAACCGAAATCCAAACAAAACACAACTCCATTACAAAATAACTTCATATCGAAATAACCTTTAAATAACACGACGTCGTTCAATGAAAGATTTTCAAAAAGTCCTGTAATATATTTTATTACAGTATATTATTATTCCACACTTTTGATGCGTACAAATTCGAAAACAGTTTTGAACAATTAGTTCGAGTTTAATTTATTATATCGGAGCTGCCGAATGAAACTGTTTCGCAAAGTTTACAATTTTTACATTTAAACAAATAGCGTATTACACTCGTGAGCCATCTGTCTGCGTAAATGAAAACGCATGCAAAATTAATGTCGAAAAACTCTATTTTATTTAAAGTTGTTCGTCGGTTGTATTATAAGGAACGACGGATTCTCGTGTTAGTTATGCAGAATAACGACGGTAGTAGAAGAGAAAAATGGGGGTTGAAAATAGAAGACATTAATTCACGTACTGAAGAATGATATTGGAGACTGAAGGATAAAAAAAGGAAACATTTCAGGATCAGAGTGGATGCACAAAGACGCCTCGGAAATCCAGCTCTTTGGTATAAGACAAAAAAACTATATTTTTTTTTCTTACGTAAATAAATGAAAATAGTAATAACAACAATAATAATAATAATGATGACAATAATAAAAAAAAAAAAAAGTGAAATAAACATTGTCGGATGTAATATGATTATTTTTCATACATTCTTTGTAATTTCCAAAAGACAAATTACATAACATAATCCTCTCGAAAACACAAAAACAAATTATCTCGAACATTAAATGAAAAAAAACTTGTATCCGAAGATCATTTGTATCCTCTAGGCCCTGCTGGCTCTTTTCGAAACTTTTCACGGTACGAAAGTTTCCAAGTGAATGTATTATATTATAATGTAATGTATGCTTTGTCTCGGTCTTAAAACTTTTCACATATATGTCGATTGAGCATCAGCATATACGTATACATAAACGCATATATATATATGCATATTATAAATAAATGTATATAGTTAATACATATATATATTATGTTGTATATAAACGTATGATTAATCATGCGCATATATATATATTTTTATAATATATATTTGCAGGATCGTCCACGTTTTCAAGCATTGTAAATAGAATGTAAAAAAAACTGTTACCCTTCATAATACATGATATAATAAATAAAGACATTTTAAAAACTCATACGCAATCCACATTTTGGACCAGTACAAAAAAAAATTACTAAGTGAATTTTTAAAAGAAAGTTTGAATAGTTTATATAGATAGCTAATACATAGGTACCATGATCAATAAATTAAATACGATTATGAGTTCAATGATCAATAGGAAATGACAAATTTCTAAGTTTGAAAATAGATATTAACTTCAACTCTGTATGACATGAAAAAATGTAAATAATTTGATGATGGCCTCAAAACATTAAAATGGGTAATCTAAAAAAATGGTATGCCCTTGGATTTACTAAAAAAAGTTATGAGATCTTCTATAGATTATTGGCTTTTGTGGAAAACTAATTGAAAATTCCAAAAACAGACCTGCTTTGTGTTAAATCCGTGAAGGTGTTATATGAAACATTTGAAACAATTTCCAATCCAAACCAAAAAAAAAAATGTTTACAGACATACGTACCACCAAAAAAGAGAAAACCATATTATTATTAATTTTGTAGATCCAATAGTAACAGAAGTGAACGTTTCAAATATGTTTGGAATCGTCTTTCCTTTAAAAAAACAAAATTCTTTCTGTGTAGTCGACAGTGGCTAGACAAACGTATTATTATTAAATTTATTGGAATTTCTAAATTTCCAGCAAAACTATTTGTATGTTAAATAAATTTCTTCGTTTCTTTTGTTGTAAAATACTGTGCATGAACACAGCTTGTCCTTTTTTTGTATACTGTTGTTAACAATATTTCATGCCACAGATGCATCAAAAATAAGAATTTGAAATACATATTATTTTTATCTAGGTATTAGACTTAAGTTTTTAAATTCTACAATAGCGATTCTCAACGGTGGGGGGGGGGGTTGCCAATTCACGTGAAAAAAAAATCGTTAAACTTGAAATCTTATAACTGATAGTAAGTGTTATAGTATATATATTTTTTTTTGGATAGTCCGATAGTTGTAAAAACGTACCATTTATTTATAATACAATATTCAAGGATAGAATTTCTTATTACAGATAAGATAACGATATAATCGATTACAAAATTAAAAAAATATTTAAATGTACATAATATACCTTTTTTTTGTAAAACACAATAATACAATTTTGTAAAATTGTTTAATGCTTACATTACAAAAGGGTCGTTTACATCTTGGTGACATTATAGGGGGTCGCGAACTCAAAAAGGTTGAGAACCACTGTTCTACAACACACACATGGAATGATTACTAGTTAAAGTGGCCCAAAACAAACACAGCGTATAATATCTACGATAGACCCACAAAAATGTTGAAAAGTTTATTCTTCGTATAATTCATGCGTGTATAGAGCTTTAAAAATCTATTTTTAATTATCTGTTTAATACAATATATTTGTTGGTAATCCAACCCAAGTGTTGTAGTCTTTGCATTATACAGTTATATTATGATTGAAGCAGTCTCCCATTATTAATAGTACACGTTTCACTAAAATAAACAGACAATGTAAAAATGTGCCTATTTTTTTCTTTTTTATTAACAACAGGTATAATATATTAATAATTAATATGTATGGAGAGTTGCGGTTTCAGAAAAAAACTACTCTTGAAAATGAAATGCATTTTAAACTTGTAAATAATACATATATAGATAATGTATTCATTTTTACCTTCTCCGTTTATATTTTTTAATTTAATTCGAGCAATAAACATGTTTGACAAATGACTATTTTTTAATTGTCCGTTACAAACCAACGTAAAACCACAATTTTTTTTTTTACCGACATGCGGCAACACGTGGCCGGAAAACAACGTTTTTCTCGTGACAGGGCGTACACGTCGATAATATGAAAATCTGGTTCACTTTTTGTCCTCCGTCTATGCCTGCCAAATGATCATTCTCTTCCATTAACGAGCAGTGTTTAATAGTTTGTCGAAAAGTGTTTTCGCTTATTATAGTCATTACGCGCGCGAACATATTATTATGGTACGATGCTCGACCGATATAGTCACCGCCGCCGTCGATATAGCTCGGGAATAATATAATAATTGCGCCGTCAGATTTTTTCGGGCCGGCAAAAATATGGAAAACGAAAAAACAAATTATACTTTAAAATTAATCTCGCACGCAGCTAAAAGCTTCTGGGATTCATAACACCGGAGTGCCATGCTAACGACAGTACAATTAAGATTTATTATGAAACGGCTGTCTTGTGACGGAAGAGACGGTATATACACCTACACCGCCGCCTCCACTACCGGGGGGGGGCGTGGGCGAGCTGGAGGACAGGAGGCTCGGGGGTGCAGAGAGTCGGAGGGGAGGGGGAAGGAGAGCTAGCTGGCGAGCGAGCGAGTGAGTTATTCACCAGTTAAAAACGGCCATTGTTCCGCGTTTCTGGCCGAATTTTTCTCCTCTATAAATCAACGGATTCGATTGTCATTTAAAAAGATTTTTATTGTGACGTGCCGAGAAATGATAATAATAATAACGATTCGAGGAGCACCACCGGGACAATGCTCGACCGAAAGTATTGCGTATATATATATATATATGTATACACGTGTAGGACGACTCCTCCCACCAGGGGCGGGAAAGGCTTCTCATCGTCTTTTGTTTGCGTGTTTTTTTTCCGCGTTCGCCGCTATTTTCACGAGTCACAAACGCCGCAGAATGGCGCGCGTGACGGCGACGACTCTCCGCCGTAACCCGACCCGTATCGTTTTCACGCCATTAGAAACTTAACACAAGACGTATTATAGTCAGATAAAGAAACAATAAATATATATATATACCCGCCGCCGCCGCCGGGTGGAGGCAGGCCGGGGGACATCGTCGCGATGGGAGAATTGATTCTGCGCGAGACGTATTGTGTTTCGGAAAAAACATTATGATCCACCCCCGCGCGATGGTCGCACATAATATAATACTCGCGCGACCGCTCTCTTTACAGCGTATCCGATAATATAATATTATATTATATTATATATATATTTAGTAGTAGTTCAAAGTCAAAGTAGTTGCTAAAATTCGAGTAGAACAATATAAGTGCGATTCGGAGTCGAACAATGTACTTCCGCCGCAGTACCTATAATATACTTCGCAATACGCATTAGTCTGCAAATAACTATCGATTATGCCGGGCGTTCGACAATAATATTATAATCACTCGATGATGATAATAATAATATATTATTACGACGACTTTATAATAATAATAATAATATTGTGTAGGTAGGTATATCTTGATATTATTATTATTATTATTATTATTATTAATATTAAAAATAACCGACGGGTTTCGATTGTGTGTCACCGTTCCTTTTGTACGCCTCGGCAGTGTCTCGAATTACTCGCCGGTTCGTCATAGGACGATCGTCATCGTCGTCATCGTCGTAATCGTCATCGTTATACCATTTTGTATTGAGATATTGTTAATATTATGTCTGTCCCTTTCACGCACGAAAATGGAAGTCAAATCAAATATTTATAAACGCTGTAACGGAGGTTGGCGACGTCACAAAACGAAGCAAATTGATTCATTTTTAATTGCCCATAACGAACCCTACTAAATTGTTTTACTGGTACAATAATGTACATATTATTATATTATTTACTTAATTCGACATTGACTTTTGATTCCATTTAACTGCAAACTCACTGTTGTACAATCGTCTATACATACTGTTACACAATTATCGTCCGTTTATCGGAGAGTAACCGAAAAAATGTTTCTCGTCGTTTTGTTATAATATTATTTGACAATAATATGCGAGAATTCGTCAAAAATAATGACGGTATATTCTCTTTTTACACTAAGATTCTCATTTCGCGAGTTTGTTTCGTAAGCACTTTATAAATTGACTGGTAGGTGATTTAAAGTTCAGTTTTACTGAAGAAATGTACATCTAATGTACATTTTGTGAAAACCACTGCAGGTGTACAACACTAATCCTAGATACTTCCCGTTATTAGTATAAAACACCATCTGCATCAAGAAAACTAAATGAACAAACGTTATCTGCAATAAGACTCAGAAGAATCCTCCGCCTATGCCTGCCGATTTATATGTCTCCGTGACTGTACACAAAAAAAATTAACAAAGTGCATACATCGCTATAGTACTAACTCTTTAAAATATCCAAATATGTTTCACCGGGTTTTTGGACAATAGGGGTGAAAATGTGTTTGCTCTTCACAAGTGTTTGATGTATATCAAATGGGATGGGCAACTGAAAGTTACTAAAGGGTCTTTTTTAGAACTTTAAAATCTAGCTGACCAGATAACAAAGAAAGGAAAAAGAATGCCATTAAAAATAACTAGTTGTAATAATTAGCATTTATTCTGTATGGTTTTTATAACTTTTTTAATGTGAGTTTAGAGGATGCCTGTATATTGTGCGACTGTATAACTCATAATGCAGCACATTCAACTTATATTTCGTAAGTGGAAACACGACCTAATGTTTCGTTTGTAAGACGATTTTTTTGTCTTGATTCAGTATTCTTCGTATAGAAAACTTAACAAGTCCACACGGGCTAAATAAAAAATACACGCGGACTATTGGCACTTGCCGTGATATAAATAATTATGAGTTGCAGCATAATAATAGCGGTATTTCACGAGGCCATTGACCAATCGGTTAGTGCAGGTACCTATCCTATAGCTGAAAATATGACATATTACACACGATAATAATATTATGGATTCTCATTATATACGATTAAAGGTGGTGGTGGTGGTGGTGATGGTGGTCAACCTCTAATATCTGTTGTATATTTGACTCGAGAAAAAAAAAATCGTCACTGACGTGTATAAAATCATATCGTATCACATCGCATAATACGAGTATTATGATAAAACGTTGCGAGTGAAGTCAAAAGAACAATACATCACTCGGCGCACACGGCAGTCATAACATACAAAACGATGTGCCCGTCGACGTACACAAACCGGCGGCGTCGTATTGCAATGATATCGTGCGATTTATATTTCCCGTTTTTGGACACGAACCCCTTTAAGCGCCGGATGGACCGCGATCGTTTTCGTCTTGCTTACACGAAAAGGATCGAGCTTTTCCGCAGACGGGGCGATAATGTCGTAATCATCATCTTCGTCATCGTCGTCGTCGTCGTCGGCTATGTAAAACATAATAATATTTGTATATACTTATATGGCGTCCCGATGCGCCACCGGCTCTGACGACTTTAACAGATAGTCCGACGACGGCGAGTGAGTCGAGTTTAATATCGTTACACTATACGGAAAACTACGCGTATATACACGTATATTACATATATATTTTACTCGTATATGTGTGTGTGTGTGTGTGTACGTGTCGTTTTCCCATAAACCCAACTTCTCCTCCTCCTCCTCCTCCTCCTCCTCCTCCTCCTCCTCCTCCTCCTTCTTATCGTTTTGATATCCTACTCGCCATCGTCGTGTCCCCGTCCATTTTCCTAGAGCACATCGTTCTGCTGCAATGACGCCGTCGTCTCCGTATCGCAACACGATAGTATAACCATCAAAAAGTCGCTTACGTATAAATATATATATATATAGTATATACGCGACGCGTGGGTGTGTGTTCTTTTGTCGTCGCCCGAACGCGATTTATTAATATATAGGTATACTGAACACACGAGGTTCAGTATGCGACGTCCGATCTAGGAGAAGAACGTAGCCGGTATATTTTCTAACGATTTTCCCTTCATTTCTTCGTCGGCACACGCTTTGCCGATAAAAAGTAATGTCACGCATTACACCTGGTGATCCATTATTATTTAACGCGCAAAGCACTCGGTGGTTCTCCGTAAATTTCGTTTATTTTTTTTTTCGTTTTCGTTATTATCTTTTCTATTTTTTTTTTTTTTTTTAGTTTATTATAAACACTATTACCCGTCTATAATAGTATCGGCAAATAAATCAAATTTGTTTTTATTATTAAATCACTATACGCACGATCGTCGTCACTCCGGCGGTTATATAGGTAATACTCTTACTGTGGAAATCCGTAGTTACTCTTGATTCTGATTTAACATCATCATATTATGTCCAATGGTTAAAATATATTCACGGTGTCTAATGTTTATACATTATTTGAATGCAATCACAACAAAATGATTTTTGTTATATAAGTTTTTTTTTTGCGACCAGATGGCATTATTACTGATTATGGGAGTTATAAACACAGGAATCGTTTAAATTATGAAAAAAAGGTTTTCTTCGTTAAGACGAAGAAGTGCGTATGATGAAAATATGATAAAAAGATAATTTCATAAAAACGTTTGGTCTGAAACCAAAATCTTACGGTACAAAGGGAAAACAACGTTTTGATTTTGTTTTCCAGCAATAATAATAATTTAATAATATTATAATAAAAAAACACATTAAAAAGTAACTAAATGGTTTCTATATTCTCTAATTGGAGTTTAAGGTTCTATATTGCAATTAACAAAGTTTCAAGTCGTTTCGTGTTCACTGTTTTTAGATTCTGGGCAATGATGTGTTTTCTTGTGTCTGTCAATACATTTTAGGGCAGTAAAAGGGCTTCGGAAAACGGTGCAAAAACACAAAAATACAGCTAATAATTTTTTTAAAAGACGCGAGGTGGGTGAGCCGGAGGCACGCGATGGTGTGTATCGGGCGTATATTAATATCGCGAACAGTTTAAGGCCACTGGCGGCCACCTGTACAGAGTTCTTCGCAGGTGAATCGCAACGGTAGCGGCCGCAGAGCGACCACGGAAAGGTGGCCGAGAGAGGCTAATGAACGACGTCGTTTGCTCGACGGTGCTGCGAGTGCCGAAGACGACTTTTATCGCGACGGCGGCGTTTATTGCGTTATTCTATTCTATTCGGCCTGCGATAGCTCGATGGATTCCCCGCCCGTTTTTAATGTTTTTCGCGGTTTTTGTTGTATTAGGTACTATATTATAATATTTATAGAAGTATCACGTCATATTATTGTAAACGTTTTTACAAATATATCTGAAAACAAATATTGAAACGCAATACTTTTGAACACGACAAGAAATTATAATGATTTTATAATTTGTGATTCGCAGTCATTGTTTACTTTATCGATTTTGGACATATATTTTTTGAAGTAAACGCATAAAGACGAAAACCAATCTTAACGGTATTCGATTCACATCGGATTTTAAGCATTCGTGGAATCTGTAGCCAGTGCTTTGTGTTTACATCAAAAATATGTCCTGAATTTAGAAGTCGGAAAATGATAAAACTATAATTATTGTAATAGTATTTGTATTATATTATGTTTACAATTTTCAACTGAAGCAAAATGGGAAACTATAGAAAGGTTGATTAATAGCAACCATATTCTCAGGGACACAATGTATTTAAATTGTATTTTCTGTTTTTTATTCATTTATTTTAAGTTGATATAGGAAACCTTTGTAGTCGAAGCCTTTTACCTATAATAATAAAAATAAATAAATATATCAAATAATATTTAAATGACATGTACGATCGTACCACATTATTGGTGCTTTATGGCAAGTATCTGCTTGTGTGGGTAAAAAAAAATTTCAATAACCATATAAATACAATAATTATACTACTAAACATAAATTAACCCTACACACATACGACTGACAAACAAATATAATAATTAATACTTTTGTACATTTTTTATTCTAAACAACGCTGTAAGCTATTCGCGTGTGAATATACGTAATATATGAAGCGAAATATGTTCACTGAAATCCGTATTGTGATGGGTAGATGAAGAGTGAAATTTCTGCATATTTTCATATTATACATATTATGGTTTCACATGCCTAAATGGCCACATATTGTATTATTAAACTGTTGTTTCACTGAAACTGCGATGTGTGTGAATCGCTTTTATTCGCGTTTATACCCATTTTAAAAACAAGAATTACCACAATAATACATTAATCTGTTAAAAATTCATTTTTCCACCATTTTACGTCAAAGTTATTGCTAGGTCTAGGGTGTTTATAAAATAGTAAAATGTGTATTTAATTTTAAAAATATTGTAAAAATAAATATACAATGAATTTACCAATATTTTCTATTCATCATCCAAATTATCATTAAGTGAAAGAATCGTGTAAAATGGTAAACAATAATTTTAAAAGTAATTGAACGAAGTTATAATTTATGTAAGTTGATACTCTTACTACTTTTAAATACTTAAATCCACAGCATTTTTAAACTATTTTTGTCAAATACAAAATCACTGATTTTTTATCAAATTTCAATTATGAACATCTAGTCTTTTTCACTTCTTTCGTTTGAATATATCATACAACATTTAGTTTTCGTGTTTAATATTATCTAAAATATGTAAAAAATATGCGAAATAAAAAATAGATGATATTGTGTATCAATATGAGGTGATTTTTGAACGTCATACTGATCGAATTTTATAAAAAGACGATGCAAATATATCTTAGCTTATGTCAAGTTTGTGGTTAGGTATTGGATAATGTTATACGTCACGAGTTACCCAGACAAGTCTTATTTTTTATAGTCGCTATGCAAAAACCGAAAAAATAGGAACTGGATTGCCTTCTTAATAGAAATTTATTTTTATTTCACCTCGTTCAAAGGTTGGAATGATGGTGTTTCTTACTCATTTCAAAAAGTCGATTGTCACAATGCAAACCAAATCAGTCGCAGCAGTCGAACGTGTTTACACGGACAGAACCGCAGCACACCGGTGTACCGAAATTGCCTATTCACTGCGCGGGCCAACGGACGTATAAAGAAAAAATAATGATTTCGATAACGGAAAATCTTACTCTACAGCTGTTCGGGCATTAAGTCGTGATCACACGAGTTCTGTACGGTTTTTATTTCTCGTCGATGATATCATATTATTATACCGTCGTATTAATCAGCGTTTAATACAAACGTAAAATAAGACGTATTTAATACGCGGCGATACCTGATATAAAATTAAAACAATCATTGCACACCGCTCATCATCTAGTACCACATTTTTGTGGGCAAGACCCCGTTCGCCCAAATATTTTAAAACTACTTTCCCTTTTCGCCCAAGAATATTATATAGCACTTTTTGACCACATTTTTATAAAACACACTTTGGGAAACACTATTTTAAATTATTTATTTTTGTGAATTATTTTTATAAAGCCATTTAGCATTACCCAGAGAGTACCACGAGGAGGCGGCTTCTATTACTCTCCAAAAATGTCTTGTGTTTTTGTATATTAATATAATTTTTATAAAAGTAAGTTTTTATAAAAATATAAATCGTAAAAATATTATTTGTTAGTATTGTAGTATTAGATTTAGATATGATAGTTAAATGACATTGATTTAATAAAATCATACCGATTAATTGTTCCTGCTTTATTTATATTGCTGTATTTTTTCCTCGTTTTTTCGCTGTCGATCTATAATTTTTTTATCTTTAGGACACCTTTGTAAATGAATACTATTTAGTTTAATGTATACCTCAGTTTGAATTTCATTTATAACACTTAACCAGGCACTTATTGGTGGAGAAATATGATTAAAACTTTTGTTAAAAATAGATATAAAAAGTAGATATATGTAATAATTTGAAGGAAGTGTTTCCCAAAGTGTGTATCATAAAAATGTTGTCGAAAAATGCTATGTAATATTCTTGGGTGAAAAGGGAAAGTAGTTTTAAAATATTTGGGCAAAAAGAGACGGTGGCGAAAAGCGAAAGGTCATTTTTGGGCGAAAAGAGTACCGCCCCGTTTTTGTCTTCAATTACTCTCTCTCTCTATCTCTCCCTCTCTCTTGTTCTCTCCTCCCCTCACACACTTGTTGACATAAAACCATCGCATTAACCATCGTTTAATTCAAACGTCCCGAGTATAATACGCGCGGCGATACCTGATAAAAAATGAAAAAACCTTAAGTACTGCACACCGCTCGTCTACCAGCTACGATTTTTTTTCTCTCTCTTCAGATTCCAAAGTACTCCCCCACCCACCCATACACAAACACACCCATTCGCTAGATCGTTTGCCCCGGCGTGACGACAACGACAATCCGCCGCCGCCGTCGTGCCAATAACGATCGTAATAATTGCCGCGCGTGTTGTCGATAAACCGCAGTTGTAATTATTGTGCACGACTTCTGTGGGGTCGTACACGCGACCGCTGTGACGCGCGTGCCGTATACCGTGGTCACCGACGAGCGTGCAACGTGTCGTGACGTGTCGCGCACAATACTGCTGCTTCACCGCGAGCCGCGGATCTCGCGTGGAGGGCCGCGCGAAACTTTTAAACGCTTAATAATTAAATACAACGAGCCGTATATCGCGGCTTTCGACGTCTTACCCTGTGACTGTTACCGACAGCGTTTAAAATAATAATATTATATCCACAGACTTTGTGTTATTATATTAAAAATAATTATGGTATTGTGTAACGCAAGCGTCTAATGCGCTACTTTGTAACGTAAAAATGCGTTATATAATATTCTGCCCAATACTCACGGTGTCTGGTTGAATTAAAATCAAATCGGGTAAGCGATTAATTTAAATTTTCATAATATTGGGTAAGTATTACCTTTATTTATCGTATGTGGAAGTTCCACAGTGAAACCAAAATACAAAAAACAGTCGACTACGACTCCCGCTGCCATACGGCGTACTCTGGTCAGAAGGCTCCCCTCGACAATGAACTTACCCAACACAAAACCTTTTATATTTTTTTTTATTTGTGTTTATATATGTTATTACTTTTATATTTTTTCCACTACTCGCTAATAATCAATACTGTTTATATCACATTATCACATAACAAATATATAGTTACAATATAATGTAAACGGTTTTACAAACTCGTAATAAATAAGTAAAAAAAAAAATATTCATCGTCCTAATTTTTTTATAGTTTGAAATCGAATATTCGATGTTACACAAAATATTATAATGGTTCTACTTTTTGAAGCAAAACAAACACATCGGGAGTCGGGAAGTCATCGGTCCCGTGTCGTACTTGAAAAAATAAGATATTCTTAGGTACTGAAAATTAACATAAGATTCCTTACTAGATTTCCTTTAGACATACCTGCACATTTTCTAACGAACAGACGAGTGTTAAACTTCCTTGTTTTCGATCACCGCAGAATGTGCAGAATCTAGGGCGATAATCTGTTCGTCATTATTTTATAATCGGTGTGCAAGTCTTTTTCTTTCCGCTAACCGAAACTAAGTCTACTCTCGTTTGCCCCCCCCCCCTCATGCGAGTAATGTACACGTTACATCACATTACGTCATAGTATATTATATTCAAAACTATATTTCATCGTCGTCGATTGCGCTGGACCAAAGGCGACGAAGCCTCAAACGAGTTCTAATTCATACACCGCACATTCAAACTGCATACACTGACACGACAATAACTTGCTCGCATTATTGCGCCATAATTTGAGTGAAAAATTATAGTAAAGTGTGTTCCATTTAAATTGGAATATTGTTTGACGAAAATTTGTGGCCAAATAACACGTGTTGACCGTGTAATATTATCGTGTGTGCGTATCGCATATAATAATATCTCTGCAGGCCGGAAATCAAAAAAAAAACTTTTCGGCGTTTCGCGCACGTTCCCGGAACACGCGTTTACAATAAAATATATACTCGAAACCGCCTACTACGCTATCGTGCCTACTAAAATATTATGTTATTATTATAATAATATAATGTACCTATAATATTATAAGAGTCCGTCGTCGAATACCCGGTGGCCGTAAACACTTTAAACGACGTGAAATGAAAATGAATATTAATATTATTAAAACACGATAGTTATGTGCGCCATAATAATGAAATATAATTTACTATATTATACGCGCGATTCATATCGCACACACTCGTCGATTTGTTTTCACACGCGTGAGTGCATTACGAGGGGAATATAGAGGGTTCTGCAAGTCGTGCGTTTAATTATTATTATTATTTTATTATTTTGCAAACCAAAACGGTACAGAACGTTTCGATACAATAACGTATACCGGCTAAAGAAACGACATTAAATTAAATTAAATTATAATATAATCACAAAGTTGCTAAACTTCGATTTGCATAGAAAAAAATTAACGTTTTCACTTGACCTTAACACCGATGTAGTCAGTCTTGTGGGATTCCAAACAAAAATCGACGTACACCAAAGCCGTCGACTAAAATGTGCAAACTGCATACGTTTTGTTCGCGGTATAAATTATGATTGTTCGGAACGTGTATGAAATCCATAATTATTATACAAGGCGAATGGTTCGGACTTTAATATTTGCTCCATACATTTTTCAATTGTTTCGTACGATTTGTAATACGCGTTCGTCGCTTATGCAAAATCGGTTACGATTTTTTTATTTGTTCTACTTTAATAGCAACCTTTGCAGTATTTTTCATTTTTTTTTTTGTTTTTATCTTATTTGTTTTAATTATAACATAGCAGTACATTGGTGAGATTACAAAACAAATGCCGCTAGATTAAAATATAAATATTATATTACGCTGGTCATTCGTATCCGTTTGAAATACAAAAAAAAAACGCTCGTTTTAAACGTTTCAAATATTTCGCAGAACTGCATACCTACAATGAAAAACTACAACAAAATTTGCCATCCCTTTATAGTACTTATATACGAACACATTACGAGGGTTAAGCAGTATACTTACTGAGGCGTCCTCGTTCATATCGCCGCGTGTACGTATGTTGATCCAAAGACATATTATTATCGTTCGAATTCGTGTGAGTAATAAACATTTTACCCATATTCTAAATGCGACAGACACCAACAACTGACGTTCAATAAAATATATATTTATATATATTATACATAATATGCTATGAATAATATTGTTTTGTGAAAAGTTGTAAAGAAGTCACCTGAAGTTTTTTTTTTTTTTACACTCGTGACACTTATATGAAATGACATTTACGACATACGCTTGTGCTACAGTTTGAATAATAGAAACAAAAGTATAGATATAGATTCAAATTCAAAATAATAATAATAATAACAATAATATTGATATTATTATTCATACTTGAGAACGGTTATGACGTATTACTAAATAATCTTCGAGTGCTCAAAATATATCACGTCCCATAAACGACTCGTTCGTCGTGTTAAAACTAAATATTCAATAATCTCCACTTAAAATAGCGATCATCTGAGAAACAACCAAACACTAAATGTTCTAACATTTAACTATCAGTAACGTTTAATATAGGTAACAAAACAAAAACATGCGGTTTATTTTCTCTAAAGTTCTCGCAAACTTTAAATCGAGTACTCATTATTGCAGTGATATACTTATAAATATTCCAATAGTTGCTCGTCAAATTATTTTTGTAGATAAATGTGAAACACATAAAAAAGAAATACGAACAAATATTCTTATTCAAACCGTCGTAATAGCTGTAAACAAAACTATAAACTAAGTTTCAGTACGAGCAGTGTTCGAAAGAATCAAAAAGTGTGATTTCTAGAACAGTACACATTCATTACCTGGACATTGTCAACGTTTCTTAAAAATGTCATTACACAGCAACGTCATCAACAAATTAATTACGTTTTTTTACAGTTATCATTTTTTAAACATTTTATTTTTTTTTTGAACTACAGAGTACATTTTTGGAACTACAAGAAAAACATTTTCGGAAAATTGTTTTATAAAAAAAATTAATTAGATTTGCCTAGCAGTTGTCTGTTTCAATACACTTTTTGATGACGTAATCGATATTATATTAGGCGTTTATCTCTATTTCCTATTTCAAATGATATTATTCTGTGTAATTTTTAAAATATAATAACTTTTATGAATACTAGAAGAGCGATTATGCTCAACGATATCGTTTTAACCTTAATATAATGATTATATAAAATTATTAATTAATACTAAAGTTTAATTTTTAATGTTTACAGTGTTTAAAATTTCAAAGGACAAATTAATTTAAAATGTGTCAACTTCTCCAACCCTTTTGTTTAAAAATAAACCCAGATAATACATTTAAACACACATAATTAATACAAATTTTTTATTACTTTTTAACACCATTTAATAACAACTTGTACTTGGTAAAAAAATTGTACGATTAACAAATCGGGTAATTAGACGTGTGTCAACTTGTCCTCACCGGCTTACCTGCACAACAAGTAGTTTTACGTTTTGATTAATTACTTTAAAAAAAACAAATTTAAATCTTAAAAAAACAAGATGTTAAATGAATCCTTTAAAATATTATGTGTTATTTAATTTACGTGCTAAAATATTTTATTTTACTTGCTGTTAATCGTTATCAGTTTCAAATATTACACCGGCTTACTTACCTCAATATTTTGATTTCTGTAGATAAATTTCTTATCACTTATCAAAATTTGAGACTTGAAAATTTAAATGTTACTAATTTCATTCTGTTGGTTTTACACAATTATTGTTTATCGACTTAATCGTTATTTATATATTATCAATTCGTCATCTTACTCAACAAATCAAATTACCCCGAGTTCCCATACACACTTTACTAGAGGGAGGTTAGATTAGGTGTTGGTTACTTCAGCATAACCTAATGATATAAATACGTCATAGGTTCGATATTGACAGACAAAAATGGGATGGCTTTCATAGACTCGAGAGTATTATAATAAAGGCGCTGTTTCTGTCAAGATAAATTAAGAAACAATTATTTATTACATGTCATATTTAGTGCACTAATACGTCTAGTAATCATTTATGGTGCGAAGATATTATAGTCTCTAAGGAAAATATAAGCAAGGAGACTGATGATTCTTAAAATAAAAATCGCAAGGAAGATTTTTGGACCAGTAAAGGACGAAAATACAGGAGAGCAGTGTCGGCCTGTTACTTAAAGGGGCCCGGATGCATTTCTTCAGAAGGGCTCCAAAAATTATAATAATGGTATAAATGGTATACTATATAGTAATATTTAATACTTGTCCAATATTCATAGTACTATCGGAGCCCCTCGACACAAATACGGTGGGGGTTCCTGGACGCGTTCGCTGCCTAGCGGCCATGACCAGGCCGACACTGCAGGAGAGTAAAGAGCAAGAAAATATAACCAGTTGGAGAGACTCTTCTGTGAAAAAAAAACATATTAGACACAACCAGGAGTTAAAGATTAGAGAAAGAACCAATTTTTTTGCATAATGATATGCCAGTAGGAAAATAGCCAATTAGGAGACTCCGTTTGAGATGGGGAGATATTCTTAAAATAGACGTAGAATTACTAATTGGAGTAATTTATTAAATACAAATTTGTTTTCAAATATGTTGTTTTACGATAACCTATTAAAAATAGGTATCACTTGATGAAAATATTTTTGAAGTCTTTATAATAGCTTACCACCTATTTAATCCGTGTTCGCTCGTTAAAATAGAAGAATCACCTTCGACCTCGAGGAGCAGTGGCGTGTGTCTAGGTATATTATTATAAAATATATATACGTCATTTACGACGGCTCCTGTATTATTATTCCGTTCCATCGATTCGAGCAAAAGTCCCGGCAAATCCCGAAGGAGCGAATATCCTTTGTCACACTGCGTATACGCCGCGTAATCCGTTTACGTTTCCCGTTCTCCTCGCCGATCTAGTCTGATTCGCGCGTATACTAGTGCTTTTGTTTACCATATACATCCCTAGCTCTGAGGTAAACACGACATAATACTCGAATATATACAACTAATATGATTCCTTTTCGCATTACGGCCGTTCCCGGCGGACGCGCCCAGTCAAAGGCCGTCGTCGTCACTCGTCGGTGTACGTACAACTGCGCGTGATAATAATATTGTATAATATTATTTTTGATACGCCTTTACAACAAAGACGGTTGTTATGATGATGATTATAATATGTATATATGTTACCGGAAATGTTGAAAGTTAGGAAATGTTGACAGTTCCTAGGAAATATTGACAATTCCTAATAGTGGAAGGAAATTATATCATTGCCTAGTATATTATGTTATCATTTCCTAACGATTTCAGGAAAATATGCCATATTTTTTTTATATAATTAAATTCAATCTGTCTAATTCAAATATTAATTTTATCAAATACAAATATTAATTACTCAGCTACTACTCTGTTAGATAATCAATAATCAAGTGTTGTCAAACATATTCTTTTATTACTTTAATTTGTGTAATTTAAGCTTGTTACATTTTAATAGTCAAGTACTCATTTTTGTTAGACAAACAGACATTTTCCAATCAACCATTTTATCGAAATCAGTCATTTCCCCACTTGATATTTTTAGAACACGAACAATAATGACAGTTGACACCAAACTTGGCGGGTGACGATTCTGGTTTTTAGCTTGTCGCCGTTAAGAGTTAGCTATCGATCTAATAGGTACATTGTAAAGCTGGTCCCCCACGACCTGCAACATCATAACCACCAATGTGTTCGTGTAAGAAACCGATGCGTGACAACAATGCCTAATAAACTACGGAAATGATGACAATTTCTAGGCAATGATATCATTTCCTTCCGCTATTAGGAATTGTCATCGTTTCCTAGGAATTGTCATCATTTCCTAAATTGTCAACATTTCCGGTACCATAATATCCATTACCTGCCGCCGCAGCCGTTGTTGCGTTGTGAATTTTTATGTAAGTCAATTCAAAAACGTTATTATTGTATTATTATTTACTAGATACGGGGGCTGCGTGCGGCGGCGGCGAAGGCGGCAACAAAAACGGATGCGCGTACGCACACACGGCCCTCGGCGATCCGCAAAAGTTACAAAGTGGACAAGACGAAAATTTAATAAAACGAATATTTTATGCGTTCGACATGTGCGTGCGAAAAACGGCGCGTGTGCTGCTCGCGGGTAGTGGCGAGAGCTGTATTATATTGTGTGTCGGGGGCCGCAGAGGGCGAAAGAAGGGGTGGAGGAGAAAAAATACGAGAACGCCGAGAAATTCATCATCTCCGTTTCCGCTCCGGGCGATACGTGACTTTTGCTTGGCACCTTTTTCACCTGCAAATTTATTACCGACGAGATGGGTTTTTTTTTCTATTATATTCTCTCTCTCTCTATATATATATTTGCCCACTTTTTTTCCCTTCTATTTTCTTTTTACCCCTGCAAGACGGCCGGCACGACGACAACGACGAGGGTCTATTTCGGCTGACATCGAACCATGGCACAATAATAATAATATTTTGTATTATTATTATCATCATACAGTTCTCCTCTGACTTAATAATAACAGCAGTACTATAGTCCAACGGTTTTGGCTACCACCGAAATTAGTTATCACCGAGAAACGAAACATATTCAACGGGTTGCCATATTTAAACTATACATTTCTTTATCTTAAACGTTGGAAAACTCTTAAAAACAAAACCCCTTTACAGCTATATTATAAAATCAAAACTAGTTCATTTAAAGAATAAACAATTCATATTTCACCTATTTTACGTCCCACATAATATTATATTATTTTATTGCAATCAATAGTGAATTTAAATTATAGTCCGAACGTTTGTATATTCTATTATGCACGAATGATTTAAATATTTTATAATCATCGGGGTACTTTATAGGTATACATAATTAAAAGCTAAATACATATTTCCTTCATTAATACTTTATATTTTATACGACAAACTATTTTATTTAATTAAACGTTGGATCGGTTGACTAGCAGTAAAAAAAAAAAAACTCTACGTTTAAACGTAACTTATTTTTAACTTCGAAAAAATAAAAATTTAATTTAATTAAATAATAAACGTTTAAACGCACATAATATATTTACAAACCTAACGTAATTATAAACACGTTATATGCACGTATATTAATCTTCAGTGTTTGATTGTATTGTGTTTGCAGATACGTCAATAATTTATTTTAATCATTTAAGTATCTGCGAAATAACATAAATAAACAAATAGTAATGATAGAAAAT
The DNA here is from genome assembly GCA_022818045.1 of Neotoxoptera formosana. Lineage (NCBI taxonomy): Eukaryota > Metazoa > Arthropoda > Insecta > Hemiptera > Aphididae > Neotoxoptera > Neotoxoptera formosana. Next base: position 27,569,060 of record CM040632.1, on the reverse strand, counting down.
AAAAACTTGAAAACATAAAAATGAAATAATAAAATCATACCAAACGGGTTGTTAAGACACTAAGTACTGACATTTTAGTAGTTTACGCGCGCCGCTTTGTTTCGATTTTCAAAGTTTTAGCTACATCAATAATTTGCGTCACTAAAAAAGTCAAAAATCGATTATAGAATAGAATAGAATAGAATATTATTATGTTACTAGTAATATGTGAATATACCACATTATGCACGATGAAATGTTATTTAAGATAAAATACATAATAACAATTATTTATAATTTTTTTTTTTACTTTTATTGACTTTGTGTTATTCAAAATTATTAAGAATGACAAATGATTAGATGAATAGAATAAATAATATTGTTTTGATAGAATGCTAATAAATATTTTGGTTTGGTATTTCTTTTTTCTGGTAGGTGCATAAAAAACTTTGCCTTGTACCTACATATTGATTTACCTTTTCAGTAGTTGAAAATCTCTCAGATTTTTTACCATCTCCAGTTTTCAATATTGTAATATATTCTGTTATTATTTAACTTTGTACTCCTTACTCGCCAAGATTGAAAAATGTACGGTTTCGTACTATTTTTTTGTAACATTTTTTATTGACCCACAATACAATATTTGTATCTTTTACCCGTTTTGTTTTTTAATTAATTCATACGATATCACACTATTGTTTTTGACTTGTCGTTCACTAATCACCAGTAAAATAGATAGATGATCGTATTACACAACTGTTGATTCATGCGATATGAAACTTTTATGAGTTCTTGGCCTAATGATCCGAATATTACAAGGACTGCGACAGCGGTTGCAGGTAGGCCGAACGTGGTTCGACATATTATAACATAGTGATAACTGTAGGGGTCGGAAACTTTTTTTCTATGGTTCGGATTTATTGCTAAGCAGATTTAAAATTTATTCCATGCAAGTACGAATTAAAATCCAAACATTTTTAGTGCAACTTTTTGTAATTTTGGGCATTTTTTCTAGTTAATTGCATTTTTATTGATTTTTTTCATTTATAATACAATTTTAGATACTTTTAAATACTATTCACATGGTATAATTTTTTTTTATGTAAAAAATAATATTTTATAGATTTAACTATTGATTATTTTATAATATTTGGTTAAAGAACTCACATATTTTATAATATGACAGCCTTAATAAAAAGATTTGTAATTTTTTTAAATAGATATTTTATATTATATTAAAGTGAAATTTTGGATTTTTTACTGCAATATAGAATTTTTTAAGTTCAATTTTGGATTTTTTTTACTGCAATAATGCAATCAATTGTAATGCTTTTTGTGCAATAACTACCGAGCCCTAGTGATAATGGTAACATTTTAATAGTACCTATATGAGCCATCACACTATTGCAGCATTACAGTATTTATATTTTATTAAAATAAATTATATATATATATCCAAGACTCGTTTGTCGTCCTAGATTCGTTCTGTATTATGACGGAGTCCTATCACTTAAAAATGTTGGTTTTCGATTACTTTACAAAATGTATAATCACAATCTTTCGCTTAAAGAATTACGCTATAGACGTATAAGTAAATGTATAGATATGTGTGTCAAATTTGTTCTGGTTTAATCGGTCAAGAAGAAGAATTTTTTATTTTAACATGCGTCAAATAAATAATTGTACTCGGTTTATTTTAAGTTTCTAGTCTAATATGACATCAAAATCATATAGGTACCTTTTGGTATTAATCTGTTACCGATATACCGTATCAGAGGTAGACGATGTCTACCCATTGTTTCTGCTACATAACAGTTTTAATAGTTATTATACTCTACGTTTTTCTACGGGAGAAATAAACGAGACGAGTTTGCCCCAGACGCAGTGCAATCTCGATGATAGTATAAGTACCATATACACGATGGCAATGTTGAAAATAATAAATATATAATAATAATAACTACAGCATTTGTCTGGTGAAAATTATTAGGGAACCACGCACGTATGGAAAGAAATATCGGGACAGACTTAAATAAATAATAAGAAATCGTGCGTGGAGGTGGTGTCGAGACGTCCGCGTTTCGGAAACGAACGACAGACGCCATATAATTTTCTTGTCCAGTATACTCGTACGCGTAGGTACAATCGTATAAATTATATACAATATACACACACACACACACACACACACACACACACACACACACACACACACACACACACACACACACACACACACACACAATGTCATAATTTATTTTGAACTACGCGTTTAATAATTATTTATATGTCACACACGATTATTGTCGATATTATTTTTACTTTTTTTTTTTCGTTGTTGTTGTCGTTATTGTTACCACGGGTAGGCGAGTGCGTTATATTATATTTGAAGTGGACAGGCTCGACGACCACCTGCTCCGGGCGGCCTCATGACCGTACGCGTGCGTTGTAGCTACAGTACCTACGAGTCCGAATGATCATTTGATGACAGTGGTGCAAATAGGCCTATGTCATGTATAATATTATTATAGCAAATTGTAGGTAATTATCGTAACCCATCGTAACCCTATATCGTACGACGGTTATAACCAGGGCTCGTAAGTTCGTGCATTTGCTTATCAATCTTGCTAAGTTGTATTTAATGTGTTAGATGACATAGAAATCCATTTAAAGGTACCACGGTTAAATATGTGAAGTCTTATTTTGAATATTTAGATGTTTTTTGCCTATTTCGCATATTTATGCATATTTCTATACATGATTTTGATATTCCTATTGATATTATTATATCAATATGCATTTTTTTATGAAAATACTATGGAAGAATCAACATTTGACCAAAAAAAAAAGAACGCGATCGTTTATAATATTTCATTATAATATTAATATATTATATATATTATATATTTGTAAAAAATGATTGGGAATTCGGTCATTCAGTCATTCGTACGCAGTTCATGAAGGCTTAAGAATAGTATTTAAAATCTATTTTTTTGAATTGTGACATAAAAAAATAAAATATAATTATAAAAAAATGAATGGGTAATTCGTGTCATTTCAAAAATACATTATGATTTTTGTAAGTGCATAATTTTAGAAATTCGGTGCATATAAATGCATATTTTTATAACTTTTTAAGGCATATTTCAATGCATATTTTGCCAATGTATATTTTATATTTCAGTGCATAAATGCATGCTTATTTAGTCATTTTTTAGGGCATGAACTTACGAGCTCTGGCTATAACGATATGTCGGGTATGGAGATCGTGGTTAAGAGTTAACGTCCGCGAAAGAAACTAACGCCGCACCCTCCCGGGGACGACCAAATCGAAAGCCTCTTGCACCCTTCCTCGGACGACCAAAACGAAAGCCGCATGCACAATCCCGCGGACGACTCGACGACGACCCTAAACCCGACGCGCGTCCTCACGAAACGATACACGTAACAATAATAATAATATATACCATATAATACTACCACGACCGTGGTGATACTACCCGCGCGTGTAGGTAATTTAATCGCCAAAAACGTTCCGATAGCGTTGCACATTATGCGGGATCCGAGCCGGTCCAGTGGCGTTTAACTGCGCGTATTATTATTATCCGTCGGCCTGAGGGTCCCCTTAGCATAAAGTATGCACGCAGTGTACGTGTGTTATAATATTATACAAAATATTATTTAAGCCTCATACGACGGATTTCTGGACGTCGATTTTCTCCTCTGCGCCGTTTTGTATAATAATATTGTCTCCGCGTTGAACGGATGAGGTACCCCAGAAACGGAATAAATATATCGATCGGTTGACCGGCTATACCACACATCCGTACAATCATCTGATTAGAATAATTGCAACAGCTTGCAACCGCACACAGTACTTCGATTGATATTATCGATACGGGGCGATTTTTTTTTAGACATCTTGAAAATCATTTTGAACACCGTCAACGTTTTTCAGACGTGTTTTGACGTCACTACAAGAAAAACATTATAAGTAACAAAAAATGATGTCTGTCGTACTCTCTATTCGTATATTCGTTATCGCAATCATATTTTAGGTCACTCTCTTGAATCACGACATACATTTTTAATCTCATACTATACTATTCCAAAACAGAATATTTTTTTCGAAATATCATAAGATACGTCATTAACATTTTATTTAAAACGAGCAGAGTACATTTTTTAAGCACTTAAACTTAATACGAGTTATCCACATAACTGGGGCGTGGTACTATAATAGGGGTACCCTGCAGAATGCTAGTATACTATATACGTCTCCGTCAACGCTTTAAATACTTTAAAGAAATAACTGATTAAGCACTCGTTTAAAATTCATTTTGATATTAAAGTCTCGTGAAACTCAGAAAAATGTTCTACTTAAGAATTAAAAATGTATGGTGGCTTTCAAAACTGTAAATCTTTAAACAATAATGTTGAAAAGAGCAAATAATTATTTTTTCTCAAAAATGTTTAAGGACAGGTTTAAAAAAAACATTCCAAATCATAAATAACTGTTGTCTTACGTTAAAAATAATATCATAATATTATTATAGACATCGGTTATCGACAGGAGCAACAAATACTACAATAGATAATATTATTATAATCTGGACGGATAAACGTTGCACTGCTATTCGTTCTAGAAATGTCGTACAGTGTGATTCGTTCGACTTGTTCGAGATTATCATTCATAATTTATGTGTAATTAATTACGATACCGCGAAATACGTATTATTTTAATACAACAATAACTTTGGGGAGATAATAATAATATTATAAAGCCAAGACTCCAGCTAATCCAGCAAGTAAGTCAATTGTATTCTCGATGAAGCACAAACATAACTAGTGCGTAACACGAAATCTTGTTAAGCTGGATAAATAATGATATTATTATATAGTCGTGCAAATAATATGAAGCTGACGTGTATTGCTGTTGATACACAGTTTTCATAACGATATATAATCCGTTAAAAAAAAATTACCACTATTTTCATAATACTATTAAGTCTTAAGAATAATGCAAAATAATGTAAAATAAAAGTAGTGATTCGGTTTTAAAATCATGATAACACTCTCGCTTTAAAATTAGATGGGAAATTTAACCGCACCCCTGTCGCGCGCCGTCCAATTTTCTGATATCTCGCGAGTAGATCTAAAATTGATTATTATACGCGATTGTATATTATGTTTAAATATTCCGAACAGATTCTAATATCTATTTATTAGATATTTTACAATAACGCGATTTTCAATGCGATAAGACACTTGTAGTTTTCGAGAAATTATACTTATATTAGTATTTTCTGGCCGTGACGTTATTTAAAAAAAATATTATACTTGGGTTTTTTTTTACAGATATTTGCTTTAGTCATTTGAAATAATATTTTGTATATTCATTTATGTTTGCGAAACGTTGATTCGCAGGGAATGTGGAGCTTGACAGTTTAATAAAAGATAGCTCATAAATTATTCTTACAGAATTAAAATTAGAATAAACAGAATTTGAACGTACGATATTCGTTTAATTCGTTTTCATATTTTCCTAAAACTCTATTATATTCTCGTCCACCGATCGGTCGGTCGGTTTAGAATTAAATTAGCCACTCTCTAAGGTGGGGTCTTTTGTGATGGACTCTCGTTTCAGGGTCGTTGCGGTTAGTTGAAAATAAAATATACTCATATTATGGCCTATAATAATAATAATAATAATAATAATAATAATAAAAATAGGTATATACTCAAATAAAAATATAAACTATTGGCATTTCGTGGACAATATTATTATTAGTATTATCGTTAAGTTATGTAGTTTGAAATGCACTCTGCATAGCATGGCGGCGATGTTATTGTTGATTGGTACCTTAAGCATTCAAAAACTAGGTGGATGTCCGAATTTTGTCGAAGTACAGGCTTATAATATAATATTTTAAATTTTCTACATGCAATAAAATGATGTGTATACAAAAGAAGAAGACGTTCAAAAACAAAAATTCAATGTTTCCATAGCTAACCGCTTGAATGATTTTATTAATTATTCAAGAATTAAATTAAATCTTAAGAGGATGTCAGAGCACCGTTTGTTTTCTCTCTGGCCCACGCGCAACATAGACTTTAAACGCATTTAAGCAGAATAATTTTTTTAAAGTTTATAAGCAAGTAATCTTAGAGCAAAATCACTCATTGCAAAAATGATAGAAAAAAATATTGTTGAGGGTATGACATATCGATTTGTCTAAATATATAGTCTCAAAACAATTAAGAAAACATTTGAATTTACAAAAAAAAAATTTTATTTTGATTTATATTTTTTATTTTGAAAGCCGAATACAAAGGCAAATAATAATTAAATATAATACCAATATGTCATACCCTCAACAATATTATCCTCTATATACATTTTGTAATAGGTGTATTTTACTCTAATATTACTAAAAAATCATAAAAAAAAGGATTTTCGATGAAAGCGTTTCGTCTATGCTACAGGGGGATCTGAAAGAAAAAACAAATATTGCGCTGATATCCTCTTAATCTCTAATGCGATTGAGTTTTAAAAAATCGCAAGAAAATGCACTGTTTCTTTTCGTTTTGCATACACAGGTACAGTTTAAACACGACAATCGATTATCGTACCTATTGTTGTATTTAATTTGTAACTTAGAGCATAATATATTGTATAATATAATATCGAGAAGGTAGCAGAATAGTAGCACTCTCCGACGATTTTTAAGAAGGATGCTCAAGTGTTTTATATTTTGTGTTATGCGGATGCGTAAATAGTATACCGAGTTTACAGGAACGAAACGCAAAAAAATTAAAAACACACAAAAATGCACTCGTTCACGATCGTTTGCCTAATAATGTTCATCTCGTTCGACGAAAGAACAAAAACTCGTGCAGATAACCTTTTTTTTTTTTTTAAATATAATCGATGATAATAATCTACTGTCGAAATAAAAAGCAATAAATGACGGTTTTTCGGATCAGCAGCGCTCGGGACGAAGATTAACGTCGACCCTCCGACGACGACGACGACATTACAAAACGCATAATACGTATAATATTCGTACCTAAAACGAAAATGTCGTCGTCGTTAATTTTTGCCCGAAATATCAAGTACAAATAGTAATAATAATATAATCTTTATTAAGTTGACGAACGGTGCGAAAACCGTCCGTCCGTTATCTGCGTGTATAATAATAAAACGTAACAGTGTTCGAGTCGTATAATAATAACGATCGTCGCTCACAAAATGCATCATAGTTATGTCTAAGGGTACTTAGTAAAATGTATAAATTATTATTCTACTTTATATTATAGTCTCCGTGATCGTTATTCCTTGCCGATGTCGTTTCCTTTTTCGTAGGTAGGAAAACTAATTTAATATTATAGTGCAAAAGAAAATTATTTGAAATTTGAAAGTCAATTTGAGATGCACTCCAATATTTTGTTAATTTTACTATTATGAAACGCGTAGTTAATACAATATTAACGTTGTTAATACTACAAAAACGTATACTCAAATGCCAATGTTTGTTTTGTTTGTTGCAGGTAAGAACATAAAATGCATAATACAGCAACATAGTTTGGAGAGTTCATGCGGCAGAGCTATACCTATAACCTGGTATAAGCGACGTGCACAACAGCCACGCACACGCATTGACTTTGGGTTTGGGTTTAGTTTAGGACGGTTAATTATTTTACGATGTATGTACAAAACGATGGATTCCAAAAGTAAGCTTAAAAACGCGGGTTGCACAATTGCAATATATACATAATATTTTAAAATATAAATAAATAAAAAATTTCTTAAAAATAGAAATATTTATTAGGTACTTATTCGAGTTCACAAGATTTTTTAGTCGTCACGTTTAAAACTCTATATTCATTTCTAATAATATAGGTGGGTTTTCCGAAACGATAAATCCGATTTAAACCAATAGTATATCTTGTAACGTTTGAGTGGTTTCGAGTGAGGGGATAAGGGTTTTCAAGGTTAGCGCGATTACATCGAGATGCTTGACAATGTTCACAATATTATTTAATAATATATTGACCCCTATTACTTGCACGGAACACGTCTAAGCGTTATTAATGCGTATATAATATTATATATTTATTATCCAAACACTTTGACATCGGCCACCCGGTTGTCCAAACCTCGCGGTCTTCGATTTTTTTTCTTCGGATGAACATAAAAGGTTGTGCTCGTGATGTGCCTTCCATTCCGAAAGGATATTGATGAACTAAAAAGTCGCATTACAACCATCGTTTTGACGACGGTCGACACGGTTCAACAGGTTTATATGGATTTTACGGCGGCGGTCACATTATGGACGTTTGTAAAAATTATACCAAAAAACTAAATGCGATTTCTACTCATAGAAAAACGTATTCTGACTTTTAATTATTGTGATTTAACAATAAATTTGATATTTTTGAATCAGACGAATCAACTGCACTCTGTCTATTTCAATCTATTAGAACGCGAAGAACGAAAAGCACGTGTGTAGGACCAATGCATCCGAGTTGGGTCCCAAGTACTATAGGGCCTAATCACGGGTACCATAAGGTCTATAGTTGGGTCTGGGATTATTTTTAAGTATTTATTGAGAAATTGCTTATCAGTCCTTAGAAGTTTTAAAAAACGTACAAATCGACACATATATTAAAATGAGAATCTCAGAAATAATGAAAAAAGAAACTTCATTTTACTAAAAGAAAAATTTATAAATTTATAAATGAATAAAAAAAATGCAGGAATCATTTTCCTGAAGGGATTTGATTTTCTTAAATGAATGTTTTATACGTTTTTACCAACAGACATGTGATTTTTTTAAACAATATTTAATTTTTAATTCTATTATACAATATGTATTTTTGATTGTTCAACATTTTTAATATATTTTCTTGGTATATATAGTACCTGCATGTTATTGCCAATTATTATTACCTAAAATTCTAATAATTTAATATATTTTTAATGGCAAAAAAATTAAAAAAATAAACTGTAAAAAATATTTAAAAAAAAAATTAGGTACCCAACTAGTGTAGTACTTGAGGAAATCCTGGACCCAACTAGTATAGGAATTTTTAATTCGGGACCCAACTCGGATTCAGCCTATTTAGGACATTATTTGGCTACCTACTGGCTATAGTGACTATGTGACAGTCGACGATGCCAAAATCCACTGTAGTGTGACAGAAAATATGTTTTTCGAACTGATTTCGACAGTGACGGTCTACTGCAGGGTTTATATTTTTATAGGTCGGGTATAATGTAATATCTGCACGGCGTCCGCCGTACGAACCGCGATAATAAGTATTTTTTTAACGACAACACAATTATATTTAACGAAAACGTTTTTATCGGAAATTTTCCCACGATATAACATATTATAATATAAATTATATCAAGGAGTATAATATTATTGTTTCGATCGATTTATTGCTTTGCCTCTTCCGACGGTGCGATCTTCGGTTGGCGGTCGTCGAGCGGCACTGTTCTCGGCGTTACGCACGTGCAGGCCGTAAAAATCGCAATAAATCGTATGCACAATAATTTATATACGTACGTACCTATAATAATATATTATTATATAGGCCTACGACGTCACGAGTCGCACAGCACTCGCATCGCGTCGGGCGCCCACCCGTGTCGGCGTCGCGGGACACGACGTATATAATCCTAGCTAGGGGGGGGGGGGCGGTGCGAGCTGCTTTCGAAGCTCGAGCAGAGAAAATGTGTAGAGGCGCGGGGTGGTAGGTACTCTGAAAATATATATGCGCAGATAAACTTTATACACTAGCCGCATAATATAACACGCTCTACGACTACACAATAATAATAACAAGTACGTCATATATATATATATATATATAGTTTAAAACTGAAAACGCATTAAATGCAATATCGTGTGCACTCCTCTCCACCGCCGCCGCCGCATAGTCACAAACACCGCGGAGCAAAGTCGGAATATTATATTATTATTATTACTGTATGGCTGTTATGATATTGTTATTATTATCATCACCGCGAGTATTGCACTGCTGCATTATTATCGCCTCCACGGTAATGTTATTACCGGGCAGACCCCCTCCGTCTCGCACACTCGTCTACGCAATAATTATTACGAATATATACTCTCCACCCACCCACCCACCTACACAGCCGTGACAACCCGCCGCCGCCGTGCTTTTCTTATCTGTTGGGCGCAAACTGCGCGGACCCGACTGCGGCCGCGACACTGTATAATATTATTATTATTATTATTATTATGTGAGTGTATATAATATATATATATATACAGAGACAGCACGTCGGGCAGGCCGAGATAAACGAATGAAATACGCTCGAGACCAGCGCCCCGTCGTTCGAGTATCCGCGCCGCCCCGCACCCGTCGCACGGTCATCGCGGGGTCTCGATCGGGACGGTCAATTTTTTTTCGTCGTCCGCCAGTTTTCGGACAAATCGGACTCGTCGTCCGTACGATTTCGAGTGCGCGAACTAGAATATTTATTTATAACGATGATAGACTTGCGCGAGGATAATATGGATATGACAGATTGGACACCCGAAGAGCCTTTTTTATGCGCGGTTGAGTACCGGACGGTGGCGTATCCAGGCGGGGCTGAAGGGCCCGAAGTCCAACCAAAATTTCTGGAAACATTAAATGTTATTATTTTAAGTAATGACTAAACTCAGAGTATTATACCGGGATTCGGTCCGCTGGTGCGGCCGCCACTGGTCAGACAAAATATAGCCAAACCCGAATCAAAAGTCTATAATATTGTAATATCGCTGTGCTACTGCATGGGTTCTCGTTTCTGTACGATATAATATAATATTATATTTTATTCATTTATTATTGTCCGCGATTCGGAGACCGTAGAATATTCGCCGCAGACCATCGGTCTCATCTGTTGTATTGTGTGTCTACGACAGAAAGGAGAGGTATATCGTATCTTTTCGTAACAATCGAAATAATTATTCCTGTATAAATCGGAAACCGTTGTTTGACTTCTATCGCCATAAACACAGCCCACAATATTGACTTTGATTTCGATATGATAATATTGCACCGTTGCATAGAATAAAATCGTAGCTATCTAAATACATTATTTAAAGTTGTCCAACGTGTTTTTGAACTAAAAAAACAAAATTAATAATTTGAAACATAATATAAAATATAATAGGTACTGTTTGAATAGTCCCGATAAGAAGAACTTTTATTTTTCAAAGATATTTAGTAGTTAGTACAGTTTCATACGTTTTTTAATTACCGTAACTATAGAGTATTTTTCGTTCATTTGTAGAGATTATGTTTAAAACAGAATAAAGATTATAATATTTACTTTTGTCGATAGAGATTACCAATATTATTATAAAATAAAATGAATATATCTGTTCAATTCATTAATATCATGATTCGCAAATCAACTCTACAATATTATATTTTTAAAAGACGGAGTTCGATCAATATAATATGTTGTCCAGCAGAATATGATATCACATTTTTAAATATAATAAATGGTATAATTTATTATTGTTCCGATTAATACAGATTATACGTATTTTATAACAAAAAAATTAATTAGATTCCATAGTAAAGAATTAATAAAAAAGATTCAATCTAGTTTGAGAATTTTCAGTCGAACAAATTAACAGTGTGACATGATATATTTTAGCCGCAAGTATTTCATAATTATTAGTAACGTAACACTTTTTAATAATATATTACAAAAACGTTTAATTGATATTATATGAATACGAGTATATTATGAATACTATTGTGGAATAAAAAAAAAGTTTTAATAACGTAAGTATCGTATTCATAAATGATTATTCTTCGAAATATTTAGGCACCAAATAAAATATTTATAGGCGCGCGCTAAAACGGATTACATACCATCAAACAAAAGACAGCGCGCGTTCTCATTTTCTCGAGTCTTATATCAATACATCAGACAAATGCGCGTATAAACTTATATTAAATTTAAAACACATTTAACCAAAAGGTTATTTCCGTGTAATGGCGGCAACAGAACTGATATAATATGTACTTTTATTATGAAAAGTGCTTACATCAACGTGTACTGCAGCACGCGATGGACGCGAAACCTTTGTACCTCTATACTTTGTATACTCTTGTATTTGAACATTTTGTAACGTCTAAAACTCAATTTGTATACACTACACATAAATTGTATACGCAGCATTGTATGCGATTCTTTGAAAAATGAATTTCTAGAGCAATTTCACCCAATTTTTAAACGCCAATAATTTCGTGTTAAACGTTCATATTGTTCATAATATTATAAAGTCAACTCGAAACGTTCTCGAATACGCAGCCGAGTTACTCACATATTATTTTATATCGTACTATATATTATAATATATATATAGGTACGGTAGAGTAAATATTATTTATGTTATCTTTTATGCAAAACGAATTTTAAATATTTTTTATCGTTCCGTCTACAAAGGATACGGCTGCGTTATCTCGGGGACAATCTGCATTTTAGCCGGGGACAAAAACTATACTGTAACGCCGAGACGAAACGAGGGGGTGGCCGCCGTGGGTTTGTAGGTCAATTGATTTTTTTAAGCTGTCGATTAAATAAAAATATAGTATTACTAAAATTTAAAGGTTTTTATCTCGTTCGTTAACATTATTGTTATTGCCAACAAACGTGTCTAATTTCAAACGGGTTATAGAAACCATGGCGGCGGTCATACGTAACTACCAGTGTTGAGACCAGATAAGTAAACAATTATCTAGATATAGATAAAAGATTATTGCTCTAAGATTATCTAGATTAGGATAAGATAACAAGTATTTTAATTATCTCAGATAAGATAAAATACAAACAAAATTTATCTAGATAAAAAAAAAAGATGAAAATTTAAATATTTAAAATAATTTCATTTAACGAACAATTAAATTTATATTTTACTATTGGAAATGAATATAATATATACGAGTGATTAAAATCTTAAGATTGGGAATACAGATGTTTAAGCATAACATAAATAATGACTATTTATAGAGTGGTAATTAATTTTTTTTCCATTATAAGCTTGATAATAGTTCTATATCATGACGTTCGTAGATTATTTTTTTTGATCCTGTTTTTATTATATTTTAGTTATGACTATATGACTTTTATAAAATGGACTGCATAGACCATAATATTAACTTGTATGCATACATGGCGCTCAAACAAAAAAAATGTTCGGGTTACTCATATATTATCTAGAATCTAGATAATAACCAAAAAGAAACGATTTTTTTTATCTTAGATAATCCTCAGATACTTATCCACGTTTTCATCTAGATGAGATGAAAGATAAATAAATATTATCTAGATGAAATATCTAGATAAGCCTCAACACTGGTAATTATGAGTATAGTACGTGTTTTGAACATATTATCATCGCGTAATGACAATTATTATGCGTTTAGCGGTCATATGTCGCGATGAAACGGGTACGACGACGACAACGTGGAGAGGAATTCGAACAGTGACATTTTCGAAAACGAGCCCTGTGCGGATCTCGTTCAGTTTAATAGAACTACTCGGCGGTGGATACGGCGGACACTACATTTTTCGCGTTTTTTCCCCGGGTTGCTACTCGGGAATGAAAAATGGCTTCGAATAAAAACAGCTCTTATGACCTCCGGGGGAGACACGATAAGCAATTGTGTGTGTGTGTGTGTGTGTGTTTTGTTCACCACGAGTGTATAGTAGGTACCTATACTCATGTATCTGGCGGCGGCGCACGTAGCCGAACGTTTAATCAACGTTTTAACTGTTGGCGAATACCGCCGCCACCGCCGTTAGTGCCGACTTTCTGAAATGTCCCGCTAAACCGTTGGCAATAAAAAAAAAAGGCGAACGCGACGAAGAAGAGCGATGAAGAATGGGAAGGGGGGAAGAAAGAAAGGATGCGCGCGCGGCGAGCACTCTTCCGAGCGGATTTTAATGACTTCGGCCGAGTCATCAAAACTTTAACAAGCATAAAACATTTGGAGCCGGAGCTTTGACAGATGATATATATACTGAATCCTCTCTCCGTCTCTCGAGCCAAATTTACTACGGCGATGCACTCACGCCACAATATATACTTACGAGGACGACTTTATCAACGAAAATCCCTGTTAATAAATTTGAAAAACATAATATACACACTGGCGCAAACAATAAACACAGTTTCGTGAACATTCGTCGTCGTCGTCGTCGTAGTCGCTTTCTACTTTCGCCGTCCGCTAAATACACACACACGACGGGCGGCTTTCTACTTTCTACTAGCTCTGCCCCCTTTGAAAGCCGATTAAATCCGGTTCGCCGCGGAAAATACGACCAAAGCACGCGACACATGACGATAATAGATATTATTATATTTAAGACGTGCGTCTTTACCGACACAATATGTTTCACGATTATTATTGTTTTTATTTTTTTTTGATTCGCGACAACCCATGCCGTACTTTACGTCGTCGTATTCCACAGTGCATTTTTTTTCTGTTATTTTGTTGTTGTTGTTGCTGTTGTTGGTCAAAGTTACAAGGGGCCTAAAGAGGATTTATATTCTCTCCTAGTTTATACTTCGGGCTCTGTCGGATGTACACGCACACAAACGTACCACCTATATGGTATAATATATACCTATATATGTACCGTCCCTCTGTAGTCCTCCTCCTCCTCCTCCTCCTCCGCCCACAAACTCGCGCCCCGTGTCTTTTATTTACTTTGTTTCTGTCGTGCCGTGCCCCGCTCGTCCCGTTTCGCCCTCTCCTCTTGCCTTTTTCCCCGAGTCGAATTTTCAGCTCTCCTCGCACTCGCACACACGCTCGCGCAAATTATATACGTATATACATTTATACTCGTCGTCGAAACACCAGCGGTAAAGATTTTCCAGCAGCGGAGTTGTATATTATAGTATATACACCGCACCGCGTAATAAACCTCTCTTCCCCATACACACGACGAATACAGATGACTCGCGCGCACGCTGCACCGATATAATATATTATATACGTAAACGTGTGTGTGTGTGAGAGCGCACAGAACTCCCCTCCCCCCCGGACGGAATTTCGTAATAATATCATCTACCTAGAATCGAGTCATATACCGTGTTTACACTGGTATTACGCCAATAACCGCGTAATAATAATTAATATCGATAAAAATAATAATACTGATAATATAATATAATCTCCGTCAGTGTGGCGCCGGCATCGCGGAAACGTGAAAAGTATATTTACGCAACGAATCAATTCGCAGAAATAACGTTTCGAAACCGGGGGCTGATGGTGGCGTGTTCGGCTCGCAAAAACCAAATACAAACGAGAAGAACAAATACAGTCTGCGCGGACGGACGGACGGAGTACGCGATTTACGAGCGAGCTGCGGACCGACGACAAACGGCAGCCGCGGGATTAATAATTATTTTATTGCGGTTAGAATTCGGTAAAACGCGAAATGCAGATCGCAATAACCGCCGCCGTCGTAGGTCCGGAGAAGGTCCGAGTCATTGTTTGGACACTGCTCCGCGATAACAATGTAATAATATAATAATATGCAACCCGTAAACCAAGTCGCAATATCCAACGGCGATTATATTATCTAGTTTTTTCATTTTTTGAACTTATATTTCAAATGAAATAAACCGACGAGCGTGGCTGCTTATTGGGTATATTATTATTATAATAGCATGTATAGACGACGGGTAGGTTTTGTACTTTTTCGTATCAGCGACTTTCTAATCGGAAAAATATTAATATTGAACTAACAAACGGAGTATTTTGTTAATTAATATATTATGAAACTTAATTAACTATAGCTTTTAGAGATTTTTACAAATTTTCAACGAGGCAGTTTTGAATATTATAATTACGTTTTTAATTGCTTATTCAATCAAATACATAACAAGAATATTACAAATATATCATATACCCGTGCAATTTGTTAGTTTTTATTGAGCTGCACGGAAAATAAATATATACTTCGTTTATTTAATTAATATAGAAAATAATATAGTGTATAATATATTATATAAATATCAACAATGTTATCCCGGAACTCAATTAACTGATCGATGGAAATAATTATGAAATAATAACAAAGAAAACATAATATTTTATTTGAAGCGTTTACATCTATTCATATACTATTATGACTATTAATAATATGTATAATTGTTGAAATAATAATTGTTTTTCTTTGTTGCACGACCGTTGCCAATGATTTTCATTAAATTTATTGTAGTTCGGGGTTCGATACGCAGATAAATTGTATTCCCACAAAAAATACAAATATTATAATGTGCTTTGTTTTCTCCCTCGTGATTTGTCTGAACTGATTTTTCTGAAGTGTCGTTCGAGCAAAACGCGTTATACGCAGTATATATATAAGCTATTAAAAAATATTTTAATTGACTCGACGGAGATTCCGGAGGCGTGCGCAAGTAGCGAGCGTGTCTTAAACGGTTTTTTTTTTTACATTTCGTGGCGTAACGTACTATTTGCTATCGAGGTCATCGCGAAAAATGATCAATACACACATAATATTATATTATCCACTAAAAGTTTACCGCATTCGAATCGCATCGTTTCGTGTTTATATATTATATATATATATGTAATACATTTGATTATCGAAAACTTTCAGCGATTCGAAAGTATACGTATACATTATTACATATTGCGTATAGTGTGTGTTACTGCCACCATCACTATTATTATTATTGTTGTTGTTTTTGTTGTTGTTGTCGTCTATGTTGTTATTCTCTCCAAAACTCCGGAGACGACGTCGGACGACAAGACTTACGTCACACACGTTCACCCACCCACCCACACCCGCGCCCACGTGTGAGCTAATATTATAATATTATTATTATTATTATTATTATTATTATTATGTACGTACGAGAAACGGTTCGGCGTCTCGCGAGATGGTGGCGACGATAATGTTGGCAGCAATATAATATGTTATAATATCCGAAGAGCAATGCATTTTTATTAGCGTTTGACGCGGCGGTGGCGGTTAAATGTCTGGCCCGGGTCCCAGTGCGTTGTTAACAAGCTGCACGCGCAAAGTCCTCGCCACCGGCCAGGACCGTGTAGACGGAGGACGAAGGATGCGAGCCGAGTGCGCAGGGATCGAACCCTGAATATCAATCGCGCGCGCCACACCGAGATATTTTATCCGCCGCGATCGCTGAGCCAAAATTTATCTCCGCAGCCTTGGCGTTTATTTATATTCTGTCATATTATTAATATGCTATGCTATCTGATCCTGTGCACTCTGTTGCACATTAAAAAAATAATAATAATGCAAACTATTATGCAAGGAGCATTAAATTATCAGGTAGGCAATCCATTTTTTCAAGTAGGCAATCCATCCGCCAACCTGCGGCCTAAGATTTAGATTATAATTGAAATTAATAGATAGATGGCAAGACATAGGATATTTAAATTTACCGATTTTCTGCATAATTGTCTTTACATAAGAACCTTTTTCTGGCAATCACAAACGACTGAATAAAAAAATCTGAGCAAAATCGGCACAGCCGTTCTCAATAATTATTGATGACATTACGTACATTTTTTACATGATTTTTATATATTTATAGATTATATTCTAAATAATTGTTATATATTTTATACGTGTATACCTAATAGTAGTATTTGGGTGATATTATGGTTATGGTTTAAATATTTTATTTTTATTATCGTTGTTGTTATGTTAACGACGATATTATTGTACACGATATACTATTATCGTCGTAAGGATAATGCGTTACTATCACGTGGAAAGCGCTTTTGGAAAGAAAAACTGTATAATATATTATGCAGTGCAGTGTCTGTGTTTTCTTGGACGCACCAATACGAGTAAATACCTCAGCCAACATGTCCTCAAATAGGAAGAAAGGCGGATGGCTTATTCTATCAGATCTACTGAAATACACATTTTTAGAGAAATAAACCAAATAGGTTTTTTTTTTATAGCAACCACGATTTTTCACCAGATTTAGATTTACAAACTTTTTTTTTTTTTTAGTGATTTTTATCATTCGACTGGCCCTACATCGTGGCCCTGAACCCAAAGTCGACCGAGTTACATCTATTTTATTTATGAAATCATTATTTTAAAAACGTTAGTACATATCCCGATAACCGTATACTAAGTAAAGAATCTGATTATGTATCTATTTGGAAATATGTTAGTATATTCAATAAAAATTAGACTTAAATTCAGAGATTTAGACATTTTTGTATATAAAATAAAAATACCACCTGCAACTACAGGTACACAAAAATCGGCACTGGTATTCATATTCAAAATTCAGATAACTGTAATCCAGTCAATTTTGAATAATTTAGAAGTTTAGGCCTGTAATTTTTATAACCTATATTATCAAAATTAAATTTTAAAAAAATGAATAGAAAATCAAAATTGGCTGGAAAAAAGAGCTGCCGTTCAAAAATACCTAATAATTGTAGTGATCATAGACGCGCCGAAAGTGAAAAAATTCGATCGGTTTTAAATTTATCTAAAATATGTGTCTCAGTATTATGTATAGCTATTAATACAATTAGTTATGGTAAGTCATACGACAAGGTACATGATTTTTTTTTTTGAAAAATTCGAGGGAAAAAACAAATCGGAAACTCTTTTTGCGTTGCACCTCAGTTACATAATTATAGGTTATTAGGCATCCAAACGAACGCTTCAATAATATGGTACTCTGAATTGGAACTATTATTTTGATTTCAGACACTTGACTTTTCAGTTTTCACTATTCGTAGACAGCGGTAAAGGGATTTACATTTTGACTAACACTTTGATATATTTTCGGTAAAATCAAAATAATAATATATGCCATAAACCGAACGTTGCTGATAAGTGATAATTGTATTTCAGGCTCCACCATTTTATTATTATAGGTACATAAAATCATTGAAATTGTGAAATACCACATAATATATTTCACATTTTTAGTAATAATTATATAGTTGTTTTTAAAAAATGTTGTTCTTAAATATTGTGTCTATGAAAATTACGTCGATTGTCGTGGGATCGTTAGAGCTCATGACATTTTTTTTCTCCCAAATAACATTAGGTAATTAGGAAATTGTTATTCTGACATCATCGTCAAGAATTTCCAACTTTTAACGCTAAGAAGAATATGAGGTAGCTGGGAAAATGTAAATTTTAAACTTCATAATAATGTTAATATTTAATGAATTTATAGTTTGAAAATATAAAATATTCGCGATATAATTATTTTCAATTTAATAAATGTATAAGGCATAATTATTAATGTTTTTCTATTACACGTTGTGTAATAATTGTACTGCTGAACTTTTAAAAACTAAAATATAACGTATTAAAATTGTTTTAAAATGTAGTTCGTTAGTTGAAAACATTTTCGTAATGAAAAATAATTATCACCTTAGCGTACATAAAATGTTATACTTTCGTTAAACTCTAATTTTAAGTTCAAATCAGAAGGAATAGTAGTTCTTTAGAAATGTATTAAAAAATAAAATATACAAACAATAATAATATAATAAACCATCTATATAAATACCTTATGCGGTTGGTGGTATAAAACGTGTAAGGAATACTGGCATATTCGTCGTAAAAACATGTACTAATTTTATATTAATACCGAAATTGTGTTTTCCTAATGAAGGAACTTGTATAATGACTAATTTACATGCAAGCTTACAATTCACTTTTAACTAAACCAAGGTAAATTGATTATGTCTCCGAGTTTCTTAAGCATAACTTTGACGTTTTATACAAACCAAAACGTACGTCAAGTTAAATACAATATTTATAAGCCCGTAATAATTATGTAAGTGGTTCTTTTAAAGGTAAACACTCGTTTTCTCGTGAGACTTTGATGTTTTGGCAAATATTTTTTACACAGTTTTAAGCCGTTAGAACTACATGTTTTCAGAGAAAAATATATTTTTTAGAACTGCTTATAATACTCATTAGAATTTTATGTCACAATATTTTTAGCAGCAGAAAATTGTTTTTAATTTCATGTTTTGAAGCCAAACAGTTATCTGGGAATTGTAATGTATAAAAGTATAATTTTGAAATAAGCAGTCACTTGGGTACACATATTCATCAAAAGTGTATGTGACAGATTGTAGTGGCTTACTGTTCCCCGTTTCTCTTAAAATGTTGGTCCACTCGGCTCATTTATGCTTTAAATACTTGAGTTATTACTAGAAATTCAATTTTTACATCTTAAAATTATCAACTAAAATTTCTGCTTCAAAATATATGCTATCATTCAAATAAGTATAAAAAAAAAATATATATATAACAATATGATAGTAATAACAATTAGTATAAATAATTTTTTGTCAAAAAAAAAAAATATATCTATTACGTTAAGATCTTAACTTTTAAAAGAACCACACTGCATATTAAACATTTAGCCGGTAGTCTAATAAAATGTACGATCAAACAATTTCCAAAACCAAGAATGCCCGCAGTATATCAAAAAAATCCAAATTTAAAAAATGTGAGTATTCAAAGAGAAACAAAAATTAGCTTATTTATTTTTATTATTTAGTTAAATTAGATCAAAAAGAAATGGAAAACATTCGGCAAAAAAATGTATGTAAATTTGCAAAAAAAAATATATACGTATATATTGGGACTTGGGAGCATAAAAATAATGAAAGTATGGACAATTTTTTTGAATGTTTATAATAATTAACTTGTATACATTTTGAGTAATATGTGTTTATGTGTTAAGCATCTACACTTTTTTTTTTGAAACCAGCCATTTAGTTTTATATTATGTAATAATAAAGTAATTTTATTGGTAAGAACAATTTTTAATAACATTAATTATCTGAATTTAAAAAAAAAAACGCAATATTAATATTTTTTTTAATTATAGTCAATGTTGCTGATACATTTTTCATTAAATAATATGCATTTCAAACTATTTCATCTGTTTATTAATTTTTGATTTTTGATTCTAAACAACATCGTAAAGGACAGTTATTTTGGACAATTTTGTCACAGGCATTTTTGATTTTGGACAATTTTACCATGGACATTTTTACCTAAATTCGTCTTTTATAAATCGTATATGACTAATTTAGAAAGGTTCCTTATAAATTTTAACTTAGTTCTCAACTGAATATAAAGGATGACTTTTTTTTGTATTTCTATCTATTTGTCATTTGTGCGATAAATTATTTCGGAAGTCTGCTTATGAAAACGTGATTTTAATATGTGTTGTCTTCGTAAATCACCAACGTGACATATGAATACCCCATATATGGCTATAAAAAAAACGTGCAGAATGTATTGTTCATAATACAATTTAAAATTCATGGGTATGAAATTTTAGCATAATGGATAAAAATAAATATATTTTGAGTGCTAAGGTTGATAATTTTTTTTTTATTCGAAAGAATTATTCAAAACCCATCTTTTTAATGGACTTGTCTACTACAGCGTTTCCAAGGTAAAATAATATAGTATTATTACGGTAATAAATTATTACAAATGTAGTGCGTTTAGTCGTCGTGTTTATAATATTATTATAAGCACAACATTCATTTACGACGTATGTGCAATTCATACTGTTGAAAAACGTTTGGCAATCGGCTTTACAATATTGTCATCGTGAACATTTTTTATTGTTCTCATACAAAATCAATACAATCGACGAATCTATACATTTGAAAAAAATACCTTTTTGCACGAACGATGTTGTTTTTTAAACTTCACCTCCACGGGTATCATTACCGAAACAACTGATTATTCAATCGCACAAACAGCCAGCCAACAGTCTAAACTTCTGAGTACTTATTAAAACACTGATAAACGTCGATAACCGAATATGATTTGCTAAAATAAATAATAATTGAATCACTCTTAATACAATACGGTATGTATTGAAATAAATCCAATACGGTGTTTGGTAGTGATTTTTGATTCCGGGAACGAGAGACTTTCCATTGTCGTGAAAGTGTACTTTTGTAACTTTATCCGAAAATCCGGTAAGTATAGGACTTTAATCCGGGATAGCGAATACTCGGCTGTTATTAAATGCGACTAAACTCATAAAATCCCGTCGTCTTACTATTCAAATAATGTTATAATAATAATTCCCTTAAATTCGTTTCAAACACATTAAAATGATTTAAACAAACAATCCTGCCTAATCAAACTGTCGTCGTGTAGCTAAGTACTGCGCGTTATCGGCTGTAATAGTGTGCTTGTGTCGACATCGCATTCAGTTATAATGTAGACAGTCGGATAATCAAAAATATTTAAGTGCTCCGTTCAAACGGAAAAATGTCTTAAATTAGTCAAACATTTTCTAATGTAGTCGAAGAACCATATTATTTTTTACCCGGGGTATAACTCTTTCGTTTCATAATATTGCCTTAATCGGCTCTTTTCCGACTGCAACTTACCAACCTTTGATTTGTTTCTTCGGTAGTCTATCAGACATTAGACGCCCCACTACTCAACATTTGATTATTAGTTTTAATATTATAATATTATTTATTTGTTCATTTATATATTATTAGAAACGGGAAGAGCCCAAAACAAATAGAGATAGTTATCTTAAAGCTAAAGTACAGAGTGATATAATTATAAAAAAACATCAATATCGTAATAAATATATTTAATTATGAATTACTTATGTTAACATTTATTTATCATACCTTAATATCTATACTCAAGCCTACCAGGTGTTAATTCAATAAAAATGAAAAATGTCATATTCGCGGTCTGCAAAAAATAAAACTTACCTATACATTATATTTGAAAATATTCATTGGACTAAATTTGTATACAAAAATTTGATTTTTAACCATTTTTTATTTTGTCATTTTGGTTTGCTTTAAACCTGTTCTTGTATGGCATCTACCATTTTATATTACGGGGTTGAATATTTTTCCGAAAACGTTGATAAACAAATATCGATTGTTGAACCAATATAGTTTATTATTTATAAGCATTTTAAGTTTTGAGGGGTGAAATAGCAGGGTATATACCCCATGCATTTCTTCTCCACCGCTATGTTTACCTAAACTTTAAATGTTTATAAATAATAAACTATTGGTTCAGTATTCGATAAATATACTCGTACATCGACATTTTTAGAAAATTGTTTGCTTCAAAGTATTGAACTAAATATACAAATAAGGCTTATCATTTAACATCATAATAACATAACATTAATATTATCTTTATAATAATAATAAAAAAAAAACAGTTATGAAATCGTATAGTAAATACTACGCACACATTCACAAAGGAAATAAGTACTTCGTCGCTTCCCAAATGGCTCCCGCCCATTGTTTATTATTCCCAAACGGCTCCCGTCAAAAAAGGTTTTACGAACAGGTCAATACCCAAACGGCTCCCGTTGAAAAAGGTTTTACAAACAGGTCAATACCCAAACGGCTCCCGTCGAAAAAAGTTTTATTATCAGGTACAATCCGAAACACAAATTAAAGCTCAAAGTCATGTAAATACACCAAAACCGACAAAAAAACAGGAGCTCATTGAAAACATTATCCAAGAATTTTCATCAAATAAAATAACTAGGTAGCATAGATAATATAAAAAAATTGTGCATCAAAAATTTACCCATTGTATAATTTTCTTTTTATATTTTTATACATACATTTTTTACGATTTTTGTATATTTTTTAAAACTTTTACATTTAATTCACAGAATATAATTTTTATAATTTAACCTTAAAAACAACAACTCATTTTTAACCACACCTTTTTTGAAACAGTCCTTAGTCTGTATGAAGTGGGAAGGAATTTGTGTTGTAAAAAACCGGAGTCGTTTGGGAATTTACCTGATAGTAAAACTTTTTTCGACGGGAGCCGTTTGGGAATTGACCTGTTCGTAAAACCTTTTTCGACGGGAGCCGTTTGGGAATTGACCTTTTTGAAAACGGGAGCCGTTTAGGAAAATCGGGAGCCGAATGGGCTATGCCCAAGTACTTGACTTTTAATAAAATTTGAAAAATTATCTCAAACACCTCCATATATTATAATATTATTTAGTGATAAACAACGATATATTTTCCGTTATCGATATCGGTTCA
The DNA here is from genome assembly GCA_022818045.1 of Neotoxoptera formosana. Taxonomy (NCBI): domain Eukaryota; kingdom Metazoa; phylum Arthropoda; class Insecta; order Hemiptera; family Aphididae; genus Neotoxoptera; species Neotoxoptera formosana. Next base: position 27,544,949 of record CM040632.1, on the reverse strand, counting down.
TTGATATCGATATCATACCACGATATATCGATATAATTTATTTTTATATATATATAAATAAAAAGTATAAAAAAAGTTTTCATATTATATTATTAATTATTATAAACAAAAATTTTAAAATTTAAATTGAATTAAAATTACAAGTACATTATTTATTTTTCATCTACTGTGGGTACCTCGGAGTGTTGTATAATCGCTTCATGAAAATATGCATACATTTAAAATTATTAAGTATTTAGCTAAAAAATATTATTATTCATTAATAGTTTTCATACCATTACGTTTTCTGATATATTTTTTTCTTTTAAATATGAATTCAAAAAAAGTAATTGATTGACTCTGTCTGGTGATAACCGATTTCAAAATAATTTTGAATATCACTCGATGCACTAGATGTTTTTGACGCGCTGCATTGTTGTAAATGTAATTTTAAATTACTAGTATTACCACTGTACGCAATAATAGACTTGCAGTGAACTTGTTTTTTATTTAATATTGTACCGTTATTATATATTTGAAAGCCAAAATGTTTCCATATGTCACTACGACCTCCAGGTAATGGTACTATCTTAATAGAACTCATAATTTTTATTTAATTATTTAACTTATTGATTATAACTATTGACAAATAAATTATTATTTATTTAACTTATTAATTATTTAACTCAACGTAGACGACGGAACGAGACTAATTGTAAAAATCCAACAGTCACAGCTATATACGTCTGTTGTAAGAGCTTTATCGTATTGCTTATCGTTGGTGTTTAATCGTTCTTAGACATTGATTTGCTGTCAAAACTTATATAAATAGAAAATAGAAATTTCAAATTGCAACGAATTGATATCAATTTTCGATATCGATAAAATGTTGGATATTTACCTGCGATGTCATATTTCGATATCGAATATTATTTTTGTCATATCGATATCGGTAAAATTGGTCTGATATCGATATCGATATCGAAATACGACATCATTGTGCATCACTAATATTATTATTATTTGTGTCGAATTTAAAATCTATATAAAAAATTTCATGCAATCGGCTAGGTGCATATTATTGTATACGACGTTTAAACCTCGACCGACCTTACCAAAACTAATGCTCAGTTTTTAGCGAAAATCACTGCGAAATCAGCCCGACTTGCATGCTGGACACAGCACAGATAGAATATAATATGGGGTGGGCGATATCGTGGGCAATATCTGTTATATTTTATGGATAATAATAATATTATAACCCCGGGGCCGCCGGGGTGCGGTGTCAGTGGCCGGTCTAGCGGCTATCGAACTGTTGCAAGGTATGGACTATACCGTTCTTGATATTATAATGGAACGTTTCTATAGTTTTGCGTTCCGGACGCTCGTGATTTAATATTATGGCGTAATAAAAATATATATCGTACAATGCACGGTATACGAATATAGAACAATCCGTCCGGGGCGGCCGGTTTGGAAATTTATACCGGTCACATCCTGCGATCCACTCGCACCTTCGGGAAGGAAAACAAAACGAAAAATAAAATCCCCGTTGACGTTGTGTGAAAAACACGATTTTCGCCGTAAAAACAATAAAAAATTGTTTGGAAAATAAACCCATGACCACCGCATAACGTCCATTAGTTGGCGGGGTTTATCGCCGCGGGCGCAAATAATTAAAAAAACCAAGTCCTGCCAACGGCCAATAACGCAATGATGTCCTGTACCTATGCGAGTTGAGCCGTCGCGATGCCACCCGTTCCGTGACGGTTACGGTTCTACGCGGAATCGTCAGACGTAATCACAGTGATGCCATATCTCGAATATTAAAATTAAAATTTACAGGGGGTGCCAAAGTGTAGACAAGCCAATATTTATTGATATTACCAGGCCACTTTTCCTTTTTTACTTATAACGTTATGTATAAACTATAGGTGCCTCTCGGGAGGCAACAATGTTTTGTTTGTTTTCCTCTTACTTCGCCTCATTATATAGTAGGTATTGGTTATTTTCATGTCAAAACGTGGTAATTAAATATTATTATTAAGATTAGAATTACATATTTCAAGGTCATTACAGCGTGTCCACCGTCAAGGCAACTGAGTACACAGTGAATGGCTGCAGTGGACATGGAGTGTTTACTATAATTATGTAATATAATCATCATAGGACTGGGGCTCACTTAAGCCGCAGGATCTCACACCTGTAGATCAGCTCGTGGTGCGATATAGTTTGGCGTTTATCGGTTTGGTATCAGATAAACGTGTCTTGACTGATAATAACAAAACTTGTGTCTTAAGAGGACGCCACACCCGCATGTGTTGTCTCCGTCTTATAAACGTGTAACATACCAAATTTACGCTCAGCAGTTCACGTTTTATGCCGTTAGCTTAAAAATTAGAGTGAATCGACCTATTATAAAAGTTGATGTTAAAAACTTTATCTGTGTTTTGTTGGAAATCTTTTTACTATAATTCAGTTTTTAAGTGAGTTATGAGCATTTTTAATTTACATTTATTATACACACATAACTCACTTAAAAACTGAATTATAGTAAAAAGATTTCCAACAAAACACAGATAAAGTTCTTACCATCAACTTTTATAATAGGTCAACTCACTCTAATTTTTAAGCTAACGGCATAAAACGTGAACTGCTGAGCGTAAATTTGGTATGTTACACGTTTGTAAGACGGAGACAACACATGCGGGTGTGGCGTCCTCTTAACTGATAATATTATAACGATTATCGGTTTTGCATTTTGATCAATTCCGCGTCTACGATTTTAAGGCTCGGCTTGGATTGTTGCAGACTCGGTATAACCACTGCAGATTACATCTACACAATTATTGTGAACCACGAAAGCGGTTAAATTCATGTACACGAGATATTTTGGGTGACTAAAAAACCCTGTCATTTCTCTCCAACTACCCCCCCCCCCAACATACCATCAAATGGAGTCACTGCAGAGTATTCGTCCCGTACGTCATAACATTATAGAGATGCGCGAACATTATGTTTACGGAAAATGATATAAATCGAAAGGCGATGAAATATTATGTACCCACTCGAGTACATTATCTGTTCGGAGTAATTTATTCGCGCAGGTTTATGTGCATTTATATAATATATTATTGTGATACGTGCCCAAGTCGCTAACGCTGCGCACAAGTCTCCGGTCGCGGCGGAGGCGGTCGGCGATTTTACGACACACCAGTCACGTTCCGAAATCCCGGGAAAATATGTACATTGTACATGTATATATATATATATATATATATATATATTTATATACACTTTTTACTCTCCGTTATGATTGTTATTATTATTATTTCAAACATACACCTCGCTCGTACATTTATGTGTGTGTGTATATATATATATATATTATATATTAATAAATAGCGTACGCACTTAACGCAGTGTTGATGACACGTTTTATTATAGCACATTTTTCACAGGTTTTTATGTCGTGCACTCTTGTGACGGTCGTCCGTCCGCCGCCGCCGCGTGTCTGATCGCAATAACTTGCACCTCGCCAATTATACGACCGGAAATCCACCGCGAAGTCAGGTTAGCTCGAGAATAACTGTCACGGTTTTGTTCGTATATTTTTTATAAATCCGCATGAGTAAATATTTGCTATAGCTAAACAAAATATTTATGGATATTTCAAACAAAACCCGATTTGGTATAGGAACGTTGGCGAGACGACCGATTGCCAGCGCAGTATTAACGCTGATTTTTAGTTAAAGTATAGTTGTTTTTTTTAATACAATCCAAATTCTAGAAAAAAACTTGACCTTGATATCACTTTGTTTTCGATGGACGTTGACAGGCACAAGTATGACCATAATATATAAACACAAGAGTATTAATATTTACCCAAACGCTTAAAAAATTCTAAAATAATTAATGTTTGATCGTCGAACACACGTAGTTATATATTACATTTTTCAAATATAATTGTTTGGTCGGAATATCGCGCATAAACAAGATATCATTATATTATAAGTTCACGACGCCGGTCGTGTGCGCGTTCTTGCCACCAAAGTGTACTTACCGCGAAACGCCATCGAGAATAATTGTTACTATAAATTATTGTTTAAACTGCACGTCGTCGTTATAATGGTCTACTTTCGACCGCGGTTCGGCGTCGGCCGGAGTGACGTGTGCGAGAACGTACGGTTTGCAGGATGTTAAGTATTCCGTGTCTGTAATATTAAAGTCGATTTCGGGTCACGGTAACAATATCGTTGACATTGGGTTGTCCGTAATAACGTTGTTGTTTCAGTGGGGCGCCGTCCCCACACGTCCGGACGGGGGGATACTTAAACTTACCAATTAATCGAAACACCACCCCGCCACATAAAGGGCCGACGGCGGTGGTGTTGTGTACACATTAAGCGTACGTAAATAATTTAAACAAACAGAAAATAAGGTCAGTGGACAAATTATTAGTATAGCAAAGCGTATTATTTATTATCTAAATCTCTAAGAAAACGATAGTAATATTAAGTACATATTGTGCCTATACACACGATTTCCTATCGGTCGTCCGACCATCGTCCGATGAGTCGTTTGGCCGTAACTGGAATTTCAAACCGTTGTGACGACATCGATAGAACGCAATACCCATAGGCACAACTAAACCTCTAAAACGTGGGGTGCTAAACTTGTAAGTGCCTCACTGAAGAGTCCCCTTAACAACCAAAACTACACGATCTTACGATAGTTACAAATGCCTGCAGAAATAATCAATACTTTTAAACTTTTTATACACATTTTAACACACTTCGCGTATTAATGATACAAACAAAATAAATATATCGTTTTCTTTTTATTAATTTAAATTTAGATCTGATCGTAGAAATGTTCGTATAAGCCATGCATTTCTGAGTAATGTGTATCTTAATATTCTAATATCGTCTAACGATTATATGGAATAATTTAAAACAAATTATTATCACGACTTATGATCAAAATAGTTTTAATTCGTTTTCGATAAATATTTCATAGTTTAAAAACATAAAGCTTATAGTTATTTTTCCCTAAAAAAACAAGGGATGCTAAAATTTAACTCGGGGGTGCTAAACGCTCTATTGCACTTCTCTAGTTGCGCCAACGGTTATAGCGATAAGACACAACCCCCTTTGGTAGTAGTTTTAAGCATACAGGGTAGTTATGGGGTGAACACGAGATAACGAGAAAACACCTGTGCCGCACTCTGTATTGCGTGGTGCATTTATCGTCATCATAATCGTGAATCGTGTCATAGCGGTTAACTCGAAAACCACGATATCGTATCGTCGACACACGGTTGTATTATGACGTTATTATTTTTTATAATAATATAATAAAAGCAAAAATAATACCGCTGTGGTTTTGAGAGGTATTGAAAACGTAATTTGAACATCAAAATGCGAGTGTTTTCGAATTTCAGCAATTCACGCGGTTTCTGGAATATATATTTATTTTTTTTATATTTGTAATTTAAAGGTGTGTACCTATTGGAAAACGATGTAGATAATAAATTCTCTCTACTGGCTGTAATTGTACCAAGAATACGATGATTTTACTTAAAAACCTTATAGCAGCGGCGGCGGATAGATCGATTTTATGCCTCAATAATATGACGACTGCCAATATATAGTTAATGATGACCCATTTCAACAAACGCACTTAAAAAAAATGTTTACGTATGCGCGTTCCAATGATACGTCGAATTTGCATCCAATCTGAAACATAAAAAAAAAAAAAAGGAAAGCTTATGTTAGGTAAGGTTAAATTAGGTTGTATTTGGTAATTATTATTTCACGTTTCCGCGGATTATTAATAATTTTGATTGCCAACTGCGAAAGCACACGTCTTACCTCGCGTCGTATTATCTACATGCCTGGTATTTTTTAATTTTTGCATTCCTGCAAGTATTGTTATAATTTGAGTGTTTGCTCGCAGCACGTCAACGAACATCAACCGTGGTATCTATATAAATAAAATAGTAGATATATGCTCCGGTGTATGAACTTAATATAATATTGGGAATAAATGTATTACACAATTTTATATAGCAGGGCCGTACAAACTCGATGACCTGACAGCATGGCAAGCCGCACACACAAGCGCATTTCGAGATATTTTTTTAAACATGATTTACGCTGTTTCACTCTATTGTTTGATGGATATAATTATACAAATATTAGCAGGAGGTGTGCGTATTTAAAATGTGTACACCACATCAATTACGTAATATTATATTTAAGAGGTCAAAAACGCGTTTTAAATTATATGTTTACCGAGCATTTAAAATATAAAGGTCATAGTTTTATTTTATAGTCACTATACGACCGATGAACATAATGCTCATTTTATTTTCCCATAAGCAAGCAGGGCAGACTGGAACCAAAAATATCACAGATATTCAAAACTGAAATGGCCTTGTCAATTTTTTTCATTTGCGGTCGTGTTTACATAATATAAAAAACCGAGGAAATTGCTCTGCTGTACAGTAGTAGAAATTAAAAGTATCAAATGTACCTCGTCACTAAGTGAATTCATATAATAGATAATAATGTAAATTGGAATTTAATGGTAAATCATTGCATACGGAAAACCAGGAAAACCGGGAAAACGATTATGAGCTGAGACGGCGGTCTGTCGGCCTACATTTCTAATGATATTGTATTATATATATTTTATATTCAGCTATTAGTAATCTATTTAAAATGCATTAACTAATTCTAAACGCTTATGAAAAAAAATCTTGAGGATGTATTTTTGATGTTTTTGGTTTATATACTAGATTATGTTTAGGCACCTCATCCCAGAAAATTGTTGGTTTGAGTACTTTATTTCTTTTTAACGAACAAAAACGCGTTGCAGTAACAAATAATAGTTTCGTCAAATAGCTTTCACGACCACCAAACCTTGAACAAATAATAGTTATGACTTAATGAGCGATAATCTATATCTATATACCAATTGTAAAAAACAACAAATAAATATTTTTTTTTTGTAAATGTTTCCCATAAAATTATACTCGCCTTCGTAAAAGATAAATTATTACTTTTTTCTTCAATTTACAAAGTTTACGAGTGCAAACTTGGGCCCTGTGGATGAAATGACCTTTAAGTCTACGTTATCGGAGAGTTGGCTTGACGATATTCAAAATGTTGACTGTACTCAATTTAAAAGTCCAAAAAGATGCTCTGATGAAGTAGTTATATACATTGTGTACTTCTAAACATATTGAGGATGAGGGTGGTTCAGCTGTCTTAAAGAAAGATTTTCATATTTTACCAATGATACTGTGTAAAGACTAGAGACTTTAACAGTCAAGATGGAGAACAACTTGCGTGTTCAAGAATCCTTTGGGTTGGCAAGACTGCAAGAGTTCTGACAGAACAAATGCTACTACTTCAGGTGGTACAACTATTCGAGCAGTTTTTCAGTGGAAATTAAGTAATTTAATGTCCTAAACTTATACATCATATTTTAATTTATGATATTATACTAGCTATATTTCCTGACTGCTGTATATTATAATGTAATCTATTTTTCTATAGCTTTCCGTTTTGCTTTAGTTTAAATACATAATACAAACACCACAATTACAATGATTAATTGCATGTCTTTCCACTTCTTAATATTATGGACATATTTTTTATGCAAACACAAAAGAAAATATGGTTACTGATTCAACGATCGCTGAACGAAGCTGACGTAAATACAATATCATTCAGATCGGTAGTCGGATTTACGTGCCTGCAGCTTACATCGACAATATTATTATGTCCAGAATTAACAAATCGCAAAATAATAAAAGTAATCATTGCAACTGTGTTCATAAATATTTGATTTTAAGATCTGACAATACCACTGCAGTTTACAATGTCTGTGTTTTATCAAATTAAATAAAACGATTTTATGGCCAAGTGTATTAGTAGTATTTGAGTCAATATTAAGTTCGTTTCTTAAATTGTGGTGAGTGAATATTTTATTTCCGTCAAATTGGCACCGGGACATTATGCTAGGCCTGTGTATATGATATTAACAATTTTCATAAATTATATTTGTTTATTGAAACACGGTATTTGTAAAAAGTGATACACATATTATTATTCTACTCAATACTTTTTAAAAATATTCCAAAACGTTCCGAAATTTATGAATGCGAGTAGTACTATACTAATATGCGAGTCTATTTATTGATATATCTACATAATATATGTACATTTTTTTACAATTATTTTGTTCACTTTAACCAATAGCAACCGTCAATATTATACAGACCAAAAAATATTTCAATTTTCATTTCACCGAAACGAAATTTTTGAGCGGATTTTTTTTTCAAATATACGTACTTCTGCCTAATATTTTGTCAATATAAGATGACACGAAAACGTATGACGTATGATGTGAACTGTGAAGCTATGGCTCTACATAATATCAAACAACACATTTGGTTTAAGCCGTCTCTACCCAGCGCGTTTTATACTTTTCCGACGTTGTTAGAAACTTTTAAGAATCTGTTTCGTTTTACCCATCGAGGGCACGTCAGACGAATAGTTCCGAAATAGAGTCGAACTTCTTGCACAGGACTCGTCAGATCTGGTTAGGACATTACCGACTTTGCCCTTTGGCCTTTGATAATATTATTCGCGTAGTGCTAACTAAACCGTGTCACCACACTTCACTCGGCTAATAGAGAAAACGATACCAAACTATAATGCAGAAAGGTTGGGTTACGGTGGAGCACCGAAATAGGTGGACTCCGGATCCGGACCTCCTTCAACGTGTCAAATATCAAATTATTTTAAAATCAAAATTTGTCCATCGAAATTTTGTTTTTTCATAAGTTAAAATGTTTTTTCTTCGTTGAACCTTGATCATATAATTTTAAAAAAAACATTTATTTAATTTTGAATGTTTACTTTATAAAATGTGATATATATTATATCAATTAAATACAATTAAATTTTGATGAGACGTTCTAAATAATTGATTATAGTTAATTATTGAAAAGTTGACTGTTACACTCACTGTGCACGGTTTACGTCAAATACACTTCAGCTATCTTATTGTATATTTTGTTATTTCACCACACCTACCTATAAACGCCTTATTGTGTACGTCTGTTTAAAACATAAAACAACACGTTTTACGACTAAATGTTATCGTTCAAACGTTTTAAAATACTTCAACTTCCATTAACCGGGGTTTAAACCGTATATACTTCCAAAACAATCGATAGCTTATGTAGTTTAAGGTGAAAAAAACATTATGAGACATCCTCTGCAGTCGTACATTATAATATATAATATTATGTTAGTATATCGATATCGAATAATAATGGGGTTTGGATAAAAATGTCGGATGTCTTACAACCTACTCGCGCGGATCTCAATAATTATTTCGATTTGAAAAACTTTGTTTGTCCGTGTACGGTTGAATATTTTGAAAAAACAAACCGCATAGCGTATAGTATTTGTATAATATAGTCTACTGTGTCAATAAACTTGTTCGCGTTTTTGAATTTTTTAAACTTAATCCTTAAACTATAAATTAGCGTGTAAGATTATTAAAACGAAATAGGTTTTCGCCCGGATCGCACGTAATGACGTAATGTTTACACAGACTTGATAATATTATGCTTGCTCGCCGCTCACTTCTATAGAATTCTTAAAAAATAGTTACGATTTTATGACTTTTTTTTTATTAAGTTATTATATGGTATATACTATTATATAGTGTTTGGAGAAACGACATATTTATTAGTTTACTCTATAGGTGGATGGGTACTAAAAAATAAAAAGGGTACAGTAATAAACCATTTATTATTGTTTGTTTAATTTCCCTTCTTTTCGTGTGTTCTATAATAGTGTATAATATATTAAACAATCTAAACTTGTCCGTAGCCTTTTTTAATATTAAAAATATACGAGCGTAAATCAAACGCGGCGGCGGATCGATAGGAAATGATTACGTTTGTAGGTTCAACCGAACTGTTAGTTTAATATTTTCGACAATGTCGTACACACACAAATACAATATAGGTACGCTCACATCCAATATTCCGTTTGTTATTTTTTGTTTAAGACTCGAATTATTTAGGTACCTGGCTGTTTACTTTTGATTGTGTTTCCTGTAAAATAATTATTTTCCCGCTTCTTCGCCGATGCCTATTCAATATCTTCGACGAGCAATCACGTCGTGGGATAACTCGAATATGAAAAACGTGTCATTTCTATAATATTCACCGCCTTGTATAATAGGTTATACTGTTGCGACGTGTCGAAAATAAAGATTAATAGTACGAACTAAATGTCTCAAAATATTATATTATAAACTAAACATCGATGATTCTTAGTAGATCGGAATCCATTTCGTGTTGTCGCAATAAAATACGAGTAGTTCAAACTCGTCTTAAATTTTGAAATATCTATTTGGTATCTCAGACGGCGGGTAGACTTTGGGGCATATTTGGAGACGACAGCGGAATATAGTGCGATGTGCATATTTTAATGGGTAGTTATTTACGGAGGCGTGAAGTCGCTTTATACACACCGACATTGTGCAACGTTTAATATAAAAACACCTGAGGATATATAAATTCTTTGTCTTTTAACGGACGTGATCTGTAAGCTTGTCACAGATATTCTTGAAAGCCCATCTCATATTATGTTAGGTTAAACTGTTTTACGCTTAACAGCCACTATAATAGCCACCGAGTGTAGTCTTAACACTTCTAATATAACTGAACTTTGATCGACGCACTCTTCTCTTAGAACTGACACCGTCTCGGGTGAGTACGACGAAAACCCTGCATAGGCCGAGTCGTCTGTGATCACTTCGATGTCCTTAGAACGAATATAACGAGTTGCTCGCAGTGTATCCAATTTTAAAATTCTCCGAAACCTAAAACGGTCTTTCCTGCTGCGGTCTACCGATAACCGCAAAAGACAGACGTCATTATATGATCGTGCTGTGCTTGCTCTGGTGTGACACACCATCTCGGACGAGTACGATGGAAACCCTCCACACGCCGAGTCGTCTGTGATCTCTTCGATGTCCTCAGAACGAATGTAACGAGTTTCTTGCAGTGTATCCAAATTTAAAATGCACCGAAATCTAAACAGATCTTTCCCGCTGTGGTATACCGAGAACCACAAAAGACAGACGTCATTATATGATCATGCTGGGCGTGCCGTGGTGTATATAAGCATCGTCCACCGTTTCTCTTTTTTCGCCCGAATAGAAGTCTCATCGCGTGGGGCGCGCGTACCGTTACGTTATTGTTTTTCGCGAGCACGCACGTCTTCGTCGTTTAGCTCTATTAATAATATCGTCGAAAAGTGTGCGTGCCCGTGTCGGGCACACACACATATATATATAGGTGAATCCAGAGAGACTATGTGTGTGTGTGGGTGTGTGTGTGTACATGATGGATGTAATATAATATTACACGCATTGTATTATGTGTATCGTATAATATATAATAATATAATATACAAGCGCAACAGTACACACTGTAGGTATGTGTGTTGTACACCTCTACAAGGCGAGTAACAACTAACAAGAGAACCGACGCGATCCTATTGTTTCGGGCACGGTCGTAAACGGTTTTTGGATTTTCGACGGAAAACACACTATATTATTAATATTATGTATTATAGGTTAATATTATATATATATATACATCGGCGTGATCGATCTTTTAACGGCGGCACCGTACCCGTCAGATTTGTATTTCGGAATAGTTTCCGCAGTGGAAAATCGGTAAAAGCGTGTCTAGCCGGCGCTCGTATATTATTATGACGACGACGACGATAATAATATTATAACAGCTGCGATGAAATATTCGGCGAGGGCTGGCCCAAATAAGCGTATACAACAACTTCCCCCCCCTCCAACAGCAGCGACGGAGGCGGCAGGAGCAGAGCAGTACCCACCGACGGGTGACTGATATAATATTTTCTTCGCATCCTCTCCGCCGCCGCCACCGCCGTCGAATCGCATTTTATATTATATTATACTATATGCGTGTTAGACTTAACTGCCGGAGAAAAAAATCAATACCCGCACACGACTGTACAACAATACACCGGTCGTCGTCGAGCGTCACGTGTGCGATTCCAGCCGAGTATAGTATCAAAATTACGAAGGTCTAATTGATACTGTTTTTGTACGAGCCTAAGAGTCACGCGTATTGTAATGTATAATACACGCCGCCGACGTGATGTATTTTTCTTTTTTCGGATCTTAGATTTCTCGAGCTTTTGGCCCAAGTGGTGTGTGGAGAGATGATACCTCTCAAACGGAGTAGCCCGTCCCCACATACTACAGTATTCGTGAGACAAAACACTTCGACGGTTACCGCGGTATCGAAATATTATTACGAAAAGTACCTAAATCTCACCCAACAAACTAAACGGTTTGACGAAAACGAATCGGTGCACTATTGACGCTTTAAAAACGTCATAAATCACAAATGTGTGTTTCAATTTGCAGCGTTTTCGATAATGTAAAACGTTAGTAAAAAGTATTTGTTGTCATTCATACGATTGGAATTTAACTCTCGGGATGTATTGCAAAATTCCACCGGCACGAAGAAAGCCTATAATTGGTTCGGGTAGCGACTGCAGTACGAGTCTAAGAGGAGTCACATAACACATACGCCGTGCTGTATTTTTCATTTTCCGGATATTAGATTTCGCGATCTTTTGGCCCGAGTGGTGGGTGGAGAGATACCTCTCGAACGGGGTCACCCATCCCCGTATTCGTGGGACCAAACACCCCGATAGTTATCGCGGTATCGAAATATTATTATGAAAGGTGCTTAAATCTCAAACTGCAAACTAAACGGTTTGACGAAAACGAATCGGTGCACTATTGAAGCTTTAAAAACGTCATAAGTCACCAATGTGTATTTAAATCTTCACTTTTTTCGAGATAACGTTAGTAAAAAGTATTTGTTGTCATTCATACGGTTGAAATGTGACTCTCGGGATATATTACAAAATTCCACGGGCAGGAAGAAAGCCTATAATTGGTTCGGGTAGCGACTGCAGTACGAGTCTAAGAGGAGTCACATGACACATACGCCATGCTGTATTTTTCTTTTTCCGGATCTTAGATTTCTCGAGCTTTCGGCACGAGTGGATGCGGATATACCACTCGAACCGGGTCACCCTTTCCCGCATACGTCCGTATTCGTGGGACTAAACACTCCGAAGGTTACCGTGGTATCGGAATATTACGACAGGTGCCTAAACCTCACCCTGCAAACTAAACGGTTTCAGTTGGACCGAAACGAACAAGTATTACTCATTGCACTTCTTAAACGCCACAGACCACCTGCGACCGGTTTAAACTCGGTACAACGTTTGTCGAGTTGAACTAAATCGTTGTTGTAGACCAGAAAATTATTATTAACTAAAAGTTCAGTACAGAGTCATCCAAACTCGTAAATTGCGACCTAAGATCGCACACACAACGCGACACGGAGATTATGAAGTGAGAGTGCTCTACCATATGCTATAGTAGGTAGTATAACATTATTATTATTATAAATTTATGTATAAACAAATATTTAAAATATCACAAAATGTGAGAAAACAATTTTTAAAATTATTATAATATACTACTCGCGTTGATCCTCCTCTGTCGCGTATACAGTTTCGAATCGATATACGGTGGCGTTAAAACGTAATAATAATAATTCGACATATAATACGCGCACCCGTGTAACACTGCTGCTGCTGCTGCTGCTGCTGTGGCATTAAGGACGCGTACTTTAATATTCATAAACGATAAAACGTATATAATTATTGAGTAAACAAAAACGGTAAAACGTAGACGCGGCTGTGCGAATATATTACTACGCCGATTCGAGTGCTCGCAGGTACTTGATATGCATCGCTTAATCAGGGCGACCGGACCAGTATATTATTATAATATTTTGAAATATTAAAATGAAGATAAAATCGTTAGACGACCGTCTCGTGAAATATTAAATCGCAGCATTTCGAGAACGTTATTCGGTTAAGACTACACTATATTATTACGTGGAAATATTATAAAATAACGGTAATGAATTTTATTTTAATATATTGTGAGACTGATATAAAATTGCGTTTGGGACTTGATATTTGTTTTTGTTTCGCAAAAATCTCAGGCAACGCGTATATTATCATGTTGGAATTCAGCTGGTCGTAGATTTTGGATAAGTACCACCTAGAGGTGGGCAAGTTAATGAAAATAATTAACTCGAGTTAAGTTAAGTGAACACTAGATCGACAGGTTAAAAGTTAACAGTTAACAAATCATTAATTTAACTCGATAAGTTAAAAGTTAATAGTGAAAACAATATTAACTTAACTAAGTTTAAAAAAATGTAATACACTTTTTTTAATTAGTATGTAGATCACATAAAGAGTGACAGCGTTCTTGACAAAGATCTAATTTCCTAAATTATAACAATCAATTGTATTGAATTTTTTATCACAATGTACAGCAGTGGCGCCGAAGTGTTTGAAGAATACTATAACATTGTACATCAATTAGGGGGCAGTTACTGTCGTATTTATTTATCTTTATAGTTAAAATTCTTATCATTATTATTCGAATTATTTTTATATTAATATTAATTACGAAAAATTTCAACATTTTTTTAACTTGATAGATCATTTTTAAATCAACTGTGAAAATCTAAGTTATTTTAACTGCCGATTAAACTAGTTGAGTTTTAAGTGTATTATAAAATAAATTAACTAGTTAAGTTAAAAAGTTTAAAAAAAATTAACATTTTAACTAGTTAATGCCCTCCATTGGTACCATTGCTACCTTAGGTATAATATTCCAAAGCAAAGTGTTTTTTTTGAGACTATATGAAATCGATTCGTAAAAATATGTTAGCACTATATTAATACCCAAGTAGAGATTAATCCAAAAATCAAATTCGATTTCAAACGCGGAGGCTCTGAACCTTGAGATTTATCTATAACGCTCTGTTCCTGCTTAGTGTTTTTCGAGTTAGTGTGTAGAACGTCTGCCAATCTATTGATTATAATATTGTTATGATTGCATACACATCTTAAAATAATATCTACCCAATTAACCGATAACATAATTATTATTTATTTGTGAAGAAAATTAAAAAGTTAAAATGTAATTTAATTTAACCAACAAGAAGGACTTACAACACTTTTAAAATCTTTACGAGAGTTGTTGTACATACTCTTTTCAAACGTCTTCAATTATTGATTACTAAAATAAACTGTTCATTAGCATTATGATTTCAAAATTTCTGACATTGTCGTGTTTTAAGTTTTGAAACATTAATAATACTGTTCTGTTGTTTCAAAAAAATTTAAGAGCTAACGGCTGGTGTATGGAAAACTAAAAATGTCAATAGTTTTCTGTATACTGCGTTTCGACAAACAATATTTGGTTTAGAAATTAAAAAAATAAATATTCACCGCTAATTTATAATATTATGTATTTTACCAATCTGTCCGGAATGAATAAATTCGTTCAATTAGGTCAATAGGGATTACAACGTATAGTTTTGCCCACACACCGTAATGTGATTTTTTGTGTTTTTGCCAAATTAAAAAAAAATATAGAATAAAAATTACGTTAAACGAAATAAAAATCCATACATATAAATAGACGTTACAGAACGATTGTTAAAATTCATTTCACTGGTTCTGCGAGGCGCGGGACCATGGGATAATGGCCAAATGAGTGCGTAAATAAGTAATTGAAAACACGAATAAGTGACAGTAATTTTTGTTTTGTTACGTTTGTATTTAATCGTCCAAATAATATGATTAAAGCGCAAACGTAATAAAACATAGCCAAAAATTTCCTTTTTTGATTATTTTATAATTGCGTTACGGTATAAATGTTGTATGATGGGAATAATAATTTTAATAATACAATAACGAAATGTATAAATCCGTACGTCATGTCTGAAAGTTTACACTGAAAAACGTAATCAACACTTTCGGAATAAAATACGATTGCCGTTTAATTGGATTATTGTTATATTATGCCTGCGCGTTTGTCAAAAGAATAATATGATATATAATAATAATAATATATTCGTATCTCTCTGGTAAACCGGCGTTTGACGTCCACATCTAGCAATATTAACGATTTTCAGTACAGTCATATTCTGGGCATGGTTATTATTCAACGTTATTATCGTACAATATTCGCAAACACTCGTACGACATTCGGATAGTGGAACGAGCAAGGTGTCAATAGGTGATGTATACTGGGGTTGGGCTCTTTTCACCCAAAAATGACCTTTCACTTGTCGTCGCCCATGTCGCTTTTCGCCCAAATATTCTAAAACTACTTTCCCGTTTCGCCCAAGAATATTTTATATCACTTTTTGATCACATTTTCATAATATACAATTTTTGGAAACACTTACTTGAAGCCATTTAGCATTACCCAGAGAGGGTATTACGAGGAGGTGGCTTTTATTACTCTCCGAAAATGTATTGTGTATTTTGTGCATTTAATGAATTAAATGTACATTAAAATCATTTTTATAACGTTTTTATTGTCGTTAAAGAAATTCAAAACATTTGCTTAGTGATCAAATGTTATTAAAGCTAGGTAGTATTATTAAAATTATTACTATCTTATCTTTATAAAATTACTAGCGGACCACCCGGAATATTTTAATTTATAAGATACCTATTAAACAGACCATTGTATAGACATATACTGGACATAAATAATTCCCAAATTTTTATTTAATTTAAGTGTTTCCCAAATTGTGTATTATAAAAATGAGATAAAAAAGTGCTATAATATTCTTAGGCGAAAAGGGAAAGTAGTTTTAAAATATTTGGGCAAAAAGCGACATGGGTGAAAAACGAAAGGTCGTTTTTGGGCGAACGGGGTTGCCTCGAACCTCAGAGAGGTATAATAATAGACCCCAAAGAAAACTGCCGGACAAATGCAATAAATAATACAGCTAGGACCAAAGGACCATTTTTTTTTAAACAACGTCGGGTTTCCGGTAACACTCCATTCGTTTAACGCGAGGAATAGAGTTAATTATAGTTATTTTTTCCCCACTTTTCTCACTTCATTATACATTTTTTTTTCTGTACATCTTATGGACGTGTCGTTACGGTTCAACCGAAGCGTATGATTGAATCACACACTTACCGTTGCGCACAATATTGGTATAGTCATTATTTTATGGAAGTGAATCGTTTAAAAAATAACGTCCGAGTTGTAAAATAATTATAAATTTCGGCTATTAAAACTTTTAACTAGAGTATTTAAAAAATAAGAACACTTTTGGAGGAAAAAGTTTTGATTTTATATAATAATTAAAACTTTTATACACATATATTTTGTTTTAATGTACTTGAATTTCTTTCGATAATTGTCTTTGTTTTGTTTGAAGTGCGCTGCTGCAAAAACAATCGAGGGAAAACAATAATATTTAACGTAATATTATATATTGACGAACCAAAAACGACTTTACGAGAATAATCGATCGATTCACTATTTGGATTTAGTTTGTAAATTACTCAAACTTATATATAAATAAATCAGCGAGACGAGATTCGACTTATTATATAATAATGGTTTGGTTAAAAATAAGTTTCACGGCAGCAGGCCGTTTATATATTTGCTTACAGTCGTACAAACGCGTGTTTTCGGATCGCAATTGGGAGGATTTCTGGCCTCGATGGTCGATTAAAGAGGGAGAGTTTTATCGCTTGTGCTAGTGTGGTGTTTGTATTTGCATGTAGGACGTTTGCAGAGGAAAAGAAAACTTCTTTCGGCGTTCACATCATTTTTCTTCGCCCTCTCGCGGGAGGGGTTAAAATATATGTGACAGGACTTATACGTGTATATGTGTTATACGTCCTTTATCATTATGGGCACATGTGCTGCAGTGCCAAATCAGAACGGTTCTTATACGAAAATATAACACCGTGTGGAGGTATTTTTTGTCATAAAATATTAAAAGTGTGATCTCGCAAAAGTTTCCGTCCGAGGGAAAAGAATCTCTCGCACGGTGCGCGAACGAGAAATACGTATACCGGTGCTCTGCTCAATTTTATAAATAATATAATACGACGACGACGGCGACGGTGTGCCAGTCGAACACTGGTAGTTCACCGCTGCTGCAGGTCCGGCCAGCGTATGAATATAAATACTCACTGTAATGTGTTATTCGTGTTGAAATTCGCCGCGAGAAACAGAAAAACGCAGAATTTTTTTTGTTGCGATACGACTGTATAAAATATAACATGTCGGGAAACGCACACGCCGTACTACGTGGTAATGTTCGTGTTTTGCCGACTACGACAGTTTTTTTATCGATCTGATCGCGTTTAATTCTATTTTTTCAATCGATCCTATATGATATATACACCGAAAATCTCAGTTGATAAGACACATAATAGGTCCATAATGTTATTCTTTTATGGTTTTTAAAACATGTATAGTACGCGATTTTCAAATAGAATAAATTAGAATAATATTAGAATTTCCGGGATGTAGTCTTAACTCAAAATATCAGATTATTCGAGTAAACGTCATCATCATTATGACGTGTAAACGAGTAAAAATCATCGATACATTTTTGTCGAGTATTCTTGTTGATAGTAAATTTATAAAGAATTAGTTATAATAAATTATTTTTATTTATTCCACAACTTACCATATGTACATCCGACTCGTAAAAAAAATGTATTGAAATTTGTTAGAAACCATATTATTATTTATTACTTTCCTCGGTAAAAATAAATTATTACAGTTGTACGAAGAACGGATATCGTGTCCCCGTACTCCCGTATAATCGTATCGGTATCGAGGGTAGACGAATCGAAATATTTCATTTGTTTCGGTTTTGGAAAATAATAAAATTGAAAAGAAGAAAATTCCTTCTAGTGTTACACGGTATTATTTAATATAAGTTTGATCTCCGGTATCTTATTTATATTGATTTAGAGTTATTACAATATTGGGAGTCGTTTGTTGGTATTTACTAAACGTGACCTTCCACTCGCCCGCGTGTAACCAAATAATCATATTATATTGGAAAATCCTATGCTAAAAGTGATCTCAATCCCTTGAAAGAAAAATATCCCGAAAACCTTTTGGAGGAAATTACAATTCATTTAACTCGTTTCAATGAGACAATATAATACTGTCTTGTTATTCGTTTTACCGGTGTAGTCGCTTTTGAAGTGAATAATCTCATCATTTGACAACGGGAAAATACGTTAATTTTCAATACAATAAACAATAATATAGTCTGAAAGTTTCGTACAACTTCTCGATGTTTTTGTTCCTACGGCAAATAAGACTTGTGTGTCGCAAAGAATATTCGTTAATAACTATACAGTATACAGCAATACCACAATCACACGACTTACTGTGATGACGATTATCGGTTATAGACTTGGGATTTGAATTATTTACCTCATCCCAGCAAATATCACTTATTTGTTTATTATTATTTAGCGGGCCAATAGTTTAATTTGACACCAATTATTTACCTTAATATGACATTATCTTAGACTTTTTTTTGTCCGACACTTATTGCTGAAGGTCGACTTTCAACACAATGCTATTTTCGTGCACCTACATAATATATTTTTTCAACTTACTTTTTTTTTCTTTGCATAGATGATTACATAGGCCCGTTCGATAGTTTTCGTCATTTGTAAAAGTTTTCACGGTTAAGTATATAGGGCTGTCTATGTAGTACTCATGCAGTTAAACGACTTCCGACGAGTGTTGTTCGACGAGTCCGATGGAGCCGCGTATTCCAAGAAGGACGCATATAGGAAATTAAGTGGCTATTAGAATTGAATATGTTACCCGGACTTTACTCGAGATCTTATCGACCAGTAAAACTTTAAGCCCCCATATTTATTGTTAAGCTGTCCTGAACGAGATATATATATATAATATTATATGCTCAATCACATAAAAAAATTTGGAAGCATATCATGTCACTGCAAAGACGCGTACGCTGTGGAATATAAAATTATCGTTCGTATTAGCGAATGCAATATTATTATAAAACAATAACTAATGCATAAATACATTATATTGATTTAATTTAATAAAAAAAATATTTAATAAATATTTATTTTAATATTATTTTATATTAAATACAACATTCTCCTGGATCGTTTCGAGCCAATCGACAGGACTACTTGTCTACTACGGAGATAAAAAAAAAAACTGGTCGACAACCGCCGGACACGCGTTTCGATTACGAGTAAAAAAGAAAACGATTAAAAGAGATGCGTACAAAATATATCTATTCAAATGGTCGACACACTTGTGTAAACTCCTTGTCATTGAATTAAACATATCATATACTCGAGTCATCAGTCATCTCGCCGTCATTTATGCCGACCATATTATATTGGAGTTTGCCATGTATGGGCAGAAACCATAATGTACGGAAACGAGTTAAATGTGATCGTTACTACAATTATTATGGGTACCTCGTTAAAAATATAGATTTTGTATTTCACACATAAATACATATTGTGCGCTGGCGGTTTGAAAATTATTTTTCAACACCTATATTCTAAACAATGTGCGTACTTATCTCTATTGTATAGTCCTGCAATCGACTCTGACCTACATATTCGATTTTTTTTTTATATATAAAAAGTCCAGTAACTACCCTATATACGTTAATTAATTGTATTCTAATGAAAAAATCTGCTACGATAAACTTCAATTAGTTCTAAACATTTTCCACGTATTACTGAAAATAAACGTTTTAATGTTAAATATTATTTAAAAAAAAAAAATGTATAGGTACCTATATATTGTTCTTACAAAATTCGTGTGAAGTGCGTTTGAAAATAATAACACCACTTATCGCTGTATGATAATTATATACGTATTTCTACTTTTACCAATAAAACCAATCATCCGTAATACATCCATTAATAATGTAACAAATTGTGTAGGAGTTTAATTAAATATGGTTCAAAGTGACTTTTTTCTTTTTAATTGAGTTTTTTGCTATATTAAATTAAACTGTAACCCACATAATAATATCGTCGTTATTCCGCTACAATTTATTCAACTTCACTATATTTGGTCGTATAAAAAAAATGCACACATACGAAACAATAATACAATTTAAACTTTTTATTTTCTCATACGCGAGATGTCTCAAAGTATTTTAATAATACAATGACCACGATTTTAAGTACCTATTTATAAAAGTGTGATGTGCCACAGGCTATATGACGCTACGTTATAAGTTTATTCGCCGGTTTATTCAGTTAATATTTATAATGGTTATATAGTTTCAAAACTCTGTACGTTAAAATATTTGAGATATTTACAATACGTCATTTTGTTTTGAAATCGTTTAGTTATTATAAATTTCGAATAAGTTTTCAAGAATTTTTCCTGCGACCCCGGAGCATTACCGTCAAGGAAAATTCCAAAAACTATTTTCTCTAAGGGTCTATCGTCGTTATTATCATATCATACCTGCCACGTATAACATACCTGAGTGAAATTCAGAATATTATATTATAACGGAAAACTTTTGGCACTTTACACAGATGTCCGAAATAAGAATAACTATATACGCCGATCAGATCAAAATCCAAGAACAATATTATTAATAATTATAATAATTTTATCGTACGCGCAGTGTTCTTCTCCGTGCAAGTATAAGCCCGTAGAATGCTGCAACGTGTTATGAAATAACACATAGTTCAAACATTTGAACGAAAATCCAATTTTGCAGTCAGATTATTTCCAACCGACCTATTTTGTTTTGAAAGATATTAGCGTTCGTTTTTAGAATTTTTGCAAAATTTTAATTGAAAAGTGTACAGCGGATTTGTGGAATGCAAATAAAACGAACCAACGAACGAGTGAATCGAAGAAAATTATATCGAGCCAGCTACAAACTCACATACTTAGCGTATGGTTTTAACAATAGTTGCGTTTTAAAAGAAATCATCATAATACCTATTATATATACAATATAATATTACGCGACTATTTTATACATTTTACAATTTATTAAAATATTGAAATAATTGTACAGACATTTAAGACGTGCCTACTTATGGCGATTGTTAGGAACAAAGTTAATTTGAAATTAATGGTTAAGTCCCTTAATAGGTTTATCTATATTATAAATAGTATTGGTACGTCTGCCACATAGTTCTAATTTTTCACCAACCTTGTACCTACTTGAAATTGAGAAATTCAATACGGCTTTATTCTAAACATAATAATGATATATTTTTATTAAATAATTTGAATACAAGTTTCATAATTCAGAAAAAAAAGGATAGAAACCTCTCTTATTATTTGAAGAACAGTCATGTCATTGAAATTATTTAACATTTATGCGTTTTTTTTTTATAATTAGATAATTAATAATTAATTTAGGCAATCGATTTAAAATATAAAATATGCAATATTTTTAGCATACTTAATTAGCATAGTAACACCTACATAACAATTTATGCATTTCTGACCAAAAAAAAATTTTTTTTTAATAATGATCGACTTTGGACATAATATTTGCTATATTATATTCATGTTCTACAAAACATTATACATTTTCGTTAATCACCTTTTCATCAAAAACATAGTTTATAATTCGTTCTAAAATCAAATCATCATAGATTGCACGCTGAGTAAAATAATTGACCTTGAATGTGAAAGGGTTGAAAACTTAACTACTTATAACAATCACACTTTTTCTATTTTTTTTTTAAGTATTTTCCTTTGAAATTATACCATACTGATATCTGACGTGTATTAGTTACACATTAGATGTTTACAACGCATACTATAAAAATTATGTGTTACTTCAGGTTAAATAGTTTAATTTTAAGAAAACCGTGGCATGTCAAAACAACTGAAATTTTCCCTGTGTAGACGCATTGTTATCCGTTAAAAATTCCAAACAAATTACAATAAACTATGTTGAATCTGTTTTTTTTTTGTTTTTTGCCATTAATATTACTTGCGTTCCAACTGAGCAAACAACAATTTGAGATAACTTATTTACCGCTAGAGTAAAACAATATTATACGTGCAAATAAACTTAGGTTTTCGTTCCGAAATAGAATGGTATTATACCTACTTAGTTCGAGTTTTGTTTTAGATAAAATAATTTTTGAAAACTATGTACTAGAAAATAGTAGACAAATAAATTGTTATCGTCCCCGTCAATTACACACTACACTCCGATTTCTTTAATTTAATTGTACAGAAGGTACTGTGATACTATATTATTTCAATTCAAATCAAAACCGTAATCACTTCATTGCAGGAAAATACAAAAGAAAGTTTGATTTTTTTGTTCATATATTACCTGTCTTATTTCTAATTATTCGTTATTTTAACATTTGTAAAAAAATTTCTAAAACGTATTACATATATGATAATATATTTTCGACTATTCCAAAACTTCCAAGACTTAGCAATAAATTAAATTGGTATTCTTAATAGTGAGGCCACGGTATGAAACTAAAATAAATGTGATTGATTGAAATGTGAAAAAAGAGTTAAGTATAATATATACCGTGTCTCGTAGTATTTTTCCTCGTATATATTATCCTCTTTCTGTCTAAACTTCAGAGATTAATGGAAACATAGAATTCAATCTAATCTTAAATTATATAAGTACATAAATAGGTTATACAAATATGTCGACTATATTTAATCATTTGAAATAAAAATAAAAACACGTGAATAAATGAGGTTTTTATTTTAAGTTAAAGTCAAAAGATTTTAACAAATTATGAGGATTTCTGACTGCAAAGTAATATTATTCAAAATCATATTTCAAAAATATTAATCGGAAAAATGTCACAGGTAGAACATACCCGATGATACCGGGTATGTATGCCTATATTATAGTATTTAGATTCGGTTGCAATGAATACATTTCCATATGTTATCTAATATTCTCGAAATATTTCGATTGAAAATCTATTCGATAATTAAAAAATAAATAGTATATATATGACAAATTTATAAAATAGCTACCTTATCCATGTGTTATTTATAAAAACAATTATATTTCTTCAGTAGGTCACGATATTTTAATTTTATTCAAAATTCGTAATGTTGACACTGCACACGTAAAGTAAAATTTGATATTATTATTCCCACATTAAAGCGAGGTATACGGCAATATAAAATAATTATCAAACTAGATTAAACATATTTTAATTTGTATAACTTTGATATATTAAAACTTCAAAGATATACACTTATATGTATATTTTAAAACTTCAAAGATATTGTCGCAAATCAAATCATAAAATATTTTCGTTTGAATATAAAACATATATGTGAATTACTATACGTATACGTATATACAGGAAACTAACATAAATTTATCCATATATGAGAATCTTAACTAATAAAATATACTCAAAAGCATGCGGAATAACGAAATAAAAACAAGTTTAGAACCTCTACCGTGTATATTTTGTATTCCAATTTTTTACGGAGAGAATTATTGAATATGACAGTTTTCTAAAATAAAATAGAAACATATTACAGCGCAAACCGTCGAAATGCTCGTGATGCGGGATACCAGCCCACATGAATGTATATACGAGAGTACAATATCGTGAGGGAAATGAAATTATATTCACTGGAGTAAAAAGGAGGAAAACATCCGAGAAAATAGGAAATAACTACTGTAGTCTCTGTGGGTTTATTCGTTTTCATAAGATCACATACGGCCGCCGTGCAGCATTGATCAAGTCTAAATAGAAATATTTAAAAGAATAATAATACAATATAGGCATTTCACATCGTATTATTGTAGCGTAATGTAAAAAACCATTCCTAACAAATATTATTTTATTTCTGATTTCAGGTAAGAGCTCGCGTTAGAAATGGCTAAAGAATATCTTAACGAGTTTGAATACACTCCGGTGGATCGTGGTAAGCAAGAATAAAATCAGTATTCATTGGTAGAAACCATAATCGCGTCAACGTCGTCTTACTGTTGCATGGGTAATTGCGGCTTCAAACTATTGGCAGAGATGTCGTACACAGTGGTGTATTGGTGGTTATGCGGAGGTATACGGGGGTATATGGGGGTATACTGGGGTATACGGGAGTATACTCACTTCTCTAGTTTTTTTTTTTACTCTCTAAATTAATGACGATACGCGTGTATACGGCCATACAGCTATTAGAATTGTCGGTGTTAAAAACAAAATGTTCTGTATATTCTTCACATATTTAGCCAAAGTTAATTTCGAGAACCAATTACCAACATCAGATAGAACATACCATTATATAAGCATAATATTATGTCTATTTTGGTTTTAAAGGCCATAATATATTTCATTTTAAGACTATATTATTTAAAATAAAAATTCATTGTGTGGTTTCGTTGGTTCCACGTTTTTCATTGAGCTGGTTGTTGAAGAATACTTGTACAGTTTTAATCTGATAGTTTTATAATAATGGTTGTAATTGTATTCGAGCGAAGCGATACAATTTTTTTTTTTATTTCATGTTAAGGTTAAATAATATTGACACCTGAGAATCTCAGGCTGAGATCTACTACCGCGTCGAAGGCGTATACCCACGAATATTTTTAGAAATACACCACTGGTTAGACAGTATATTATACGCCTACCGATCAAATGAGAAACAAAACATGAACATACTATATTATAACAAACAAAAAACATTCGTCTGCCTCGCTTCAATATATTATTAGTACCCCTTTTTGGTCTTTTTTCTATTCCTTATAAAATATTATGACGGGTCATGTCAGCTGTCTGTGCTAACCGTGAACTATTTTCGACATAGAAACAACTCGGACCGACTTCATCGAACACTTAAAATATAGCTATACGTTACACGTCTGATTTATATTCAAAGTTTTAAATTCTGATCATTTTCATATTTTACAACAGACCTTTTTCTGAAACGATCTTTAATTTCTATTTACCTAACATGTACTAAAACGCCTACAGTGCAGCATTTTTAAAAATTTCGGTCAACTTTTCGTTGTGTCGGTTTGTAAAAAGAATTGTAATCGTATGACGACAACCGCGACGACGTGACGAGCAGACTTCAAACCGAACCGAACTATTGTTGAAAAACAATATACCGAACATATTATTATATAACCATACTCTGAATCGTATTAAACGACAATAAATTGTTATTGTACGACTCGCGTGGCTGCCAATGCTTTGTCGAGTGCCTACCGACGACGATCGCAAGTTAATTAAAACCGTCGACATCAATTATATCGCGAGCGCGTTGTGCGTTTGACGACGACGACGGAGACGACGAATAATACGAATTCTTCTCTCGATTTCTCGCTGCACACGGAACGACGACTGCGCGGCGCAGGCCGAATAGTTGGGCGGCGTATGACGACGATTGTTCAGAGCATTTTCGACATTTTCCCCAATTGTCTTCTGTGTTCAGGCACAGCGAACGAAACGGTAATGCACTCACACGTGGTGGAAAAACTACGAGGAAATCGTGTACGTTTCATTAAACAAGCATTATATAATCTCCCCGGGAGCGCGTGTTTGTAATTTCCCCGGAATTCGAAAGCGTTTTAGAGCGAGGGGAGACGTCGTGCAATATCGTCGTGTGTCGCGCCGAATTTCGTACCTGTGATTATATAATACGTAATTCGAGACGTTAATACGCGTCGCACCGAGCGAAACACACGAGTCATAATGGCTGCTACGACAATAATAATATTATTATTATATTGTGGAAATAAAATACGTGACGTATAGCGTATGCGAACCAACGACGAGAAGCGGGACGTTGTCCCAGGATGGTTTTTAATAAGAAAACCGTGCCCGGCGTCGTCTGATATTGTATTCGCACACATATGGCGGTGGCGCTGATAATAATATTATCGTTATTGTCGTCGTGAAGGACTTAAAATAGGACGGGGCCACGCGAGAAGTCACTAATCTGTCACGTGGTGTTGCCTCGGACTTTCGGAATCCTTCGCAACTGTGATCACATCCAGAGACGGAGGAAGGACGCGGGAAGACAGGGAGACCTGTTTTAAAATATATATATATATATACATTCGTGCGTACCTCTCTTTCTCGTAGTATCTCCTCTTCTCACCTCTTCTAATCCGAGACGTTTAAAATAAAATTTCACAATTCCATATTGTTTTCAAACACCACTTTTTCATCCCCCTTCTAATTTTTCCCCGATTCGAGGACGCTGCTTCGCAAACGCCGGACGGGAACGGCGCGAGTAACAGGTTGTATACGACCTGTATCGTTATCAGTTTATCACAATACAACGGCACGATACCCCCCGAACACGTCGTGACGTTATCACTAGAGCCACCGTGGCTTTGTCGATCTGTATACATATGTGTTTTTTTGTAGGTCCAAAGGGCGAAGAAGGTTCACTCCGAGCGATTATCATTATATATTAATATCGCATACGATATTTTTAAGCACAGTTACGCAACGATGTGCACGCCGAAGTCGTTTATTGTTACTCGTTGATAGATCACGTGACGGGCTATCGATAATATGGAAGTCAATCGACCCCGTTTACAGCAGTTATTTCGGACGCGATTCGCCGGCAGAGAGCGTCGTACAACGCTCGTATTAATATGATAACGTTTGAGATGTATGAAAAAAAAAATAGACGTTCCCGTAGGAGATCAATTACTCGGCGCGTTTATAGTGAGACATAAAAACTCAAACTGATAGAGAAGGGGAAAAAAAAAGTTCTTAGAAAAGCATTGACAGCTGTTATATTTATAGTCTTACTCCGATACTGCTGAAAAAAAATATTATTCCTCTGAGGATATCTAAGTTTCGTTTATGTCAATGGGGCTCACATTTGAATATTGAAAGTTATAGTCAACTTTCGAAAGTTCTTATTTTTCCATAGACACTCCAGACGTTCCGGATGTATAGATGTATACGATTTTTACTGAGGCAATTTGGCAGTTTGTGTACTGCAGGAGAGGGTAAACATAAATAAAAATTTCATAGTTTCGGAACTCTTGGGACAATTTACCTAAACAAATTTTCAGGATACCCGTTTGTTTATTTTAGATTAACTTTTGCAAGGAATATTTTATGTATTACTTTTTGTTTTATTTTTGATGCTTTGAAAAACTTTTCTAAGAAACTTTTATGAATAATATTTTCCAATTTTATGCAATCTAAATAAAATAAAAATAATAAATCATTAAATAGCATTTGAGCTTTTAAAATTGCATATAATATTATATTTGTTTATTAAATTGATATAATAATTTATACAAGACGATTAAATTATTTTATATTACAAATACAGACCTACCATCAGTAAACTTTTAAATTATTTTTGTTTATATTCAATAACTGCTATTTATTTTTGATTGAAATTGTTTTAACTCGTATTAAAACATTAAACCATGAAAGTAAAAATAATTATAATAATAATAATAATATGCTTCAAGTTTTTACTTAGTTTTGAAATATATTTAAAACATATAATAATATTTTTGGGTATATTATACTCGTTGACGTATTATATTAGAATAGCATATATTATAAGTGTGTAAGAAAAGGAAAGTGAAATCAATCATGTTCGTGTATTTCAAATTTCAATAATGACCGAATGCTATTTTAGGAAACCGAGAATATAGTATTTTATTATTTTTATAATTGCTACTTTCGACTTCAAGCCTATTTCGGTTGTGTAGCTGCAGCATATTAAGTTTAGAAAAAATGTATATCATAATATTTTTTTTTTGTCATTTATTGCACTCGAGATTTGTTACTGTCACGAGTGGTTTCAAATCGTTTATGGGAAAGTCAGTGTAGGTGATTTCAATCGATACGCAAATCGTTAGTATTTCAGCATCGATGTAAACGATAGGTTTATTATAATATACGAATTAAGTGTATAACGGATCGACTGCAGGCGCCGATTGATCGTCGACCGGAGAGAGGGTGGACTATTAGGGTTTTTAATAACTATAAATAATACATGTTTATACATCTATTCGTCTTCGTAGCCCTCGTCTCCTAACGACCGGAAGAGTCTATATATATACGAGCGCGAGTATGTGGGGTGCCCTTGTCGCGGGGTAATCGAGGAGTAGTGAGGCAGAGCGTCGGGACGAGGGAAAAGAGACGAGGAGAGTAAAAAAAAAAACGAGCAAAGGAGAGAAGAAGCGAGCGCGGCTTCGGCGGTAAACCCGAAAAATTAAGGACAAAAGAAATAAAATTGATGAGTTTTCTGGAAGGAGCTGAGAGAGCGCGCGCGCGGATTTTCCCGTGTGTCGACGGCGGGTCGGGGATGTTGTGTTTCGCCGGCGGGTGGTTGATTGATGAGCCGGCAGTTGTGTAGGACACGGGCGTTGTCGGGGGGCAGAGACTTTGGTGGAGGTGGTAGACGGTGGGATAAGGGGGGGGGGGTGATTTGGAGAGCGAGGTGGAGAGAGTGGCTGGTGGAGGTCTAACCGACGTCTGAGATATCGCCTCCCATCCGATTGATAGCTAGATAGACGTCTTCGGATACCGGCAATTTTTACGGACAGACACGAGCGTTTTCTCTGCCGCCGCCGCCACGCCCCGACGTCGTTTCTGCCAGCACAAATTGTACGCAATTTCTTATTGCCCCGTCCCGAGGCGCGGTGTGTCCCGCTTGCCATTCGCAAAAGCGCATTATCCTGCTGGTCGAGGTGAGGGGCGAGGTGCGCGATTGACGACGGTCGAGAGTGTAGTCGCGGGGAAGGAGTGGGTGGGCTGCAGACGAGAAAGTAAGAGAGATTCGAATCCCGGAACCCCGGTTAATCCGTCGGAACACGTATTACGCACCCGACGCCACACCGAATTATATATACGTTTAAGTGTGTGTGTGTGTGTGTGTGTGTGTGTGTGTGTGTGTGTGTATTATGTACTCGCTCTGCGAGGACCTACCGCCACCGGGTAAAACGTCCGAACGAACGTTCCGTTAAATTTTATGGCCAAAGTTTCCAAACGAATCCAATTAAACGCCGCGCGAAAGGGGTATTTATTTGCCTGCCTCTCGCGAAGTACCACAGTTTTGGGTATGTCCTTCTTGGAGGGGGGGGGGGGCTTTGAGTCGTAGATGTCACGGTGATGGTCACACAATCGTCGATAGAAACGCGACCATCCGAACGGGCTATTCTTCTTATCATATATATAATTAATTTACCTCCGGCTGTGTTTGAGTATTGTGTGTGTGTGTCTGTGCTCACGAGGTAAAAAAAGAATTTCAATAGCGACCGAGAACGAGGTGGACGGGTTCGCGTGCAGACCGAGTTTTGAACTATGATTTTTTTTCTCATATTTTTCCAACAGACACTATCGCGCGCGTGTTCAATTACGAAAACAAAGTTACGGTGGAAAAAATGCATTACATTAAAATGTTAATTTAACTCGACCTACCTATAGAGCTTTGTCGTCTTACTCTCGGAGAAAAAATATATTAATATTGAACCCGCACGACAAGCCGAGCTACAAAATAATATATTTTCCAATACTTTTAGTAAGTTAATTTTACACGATACGCATCGTACTCGAGTAAAATATTATATAGTTTATACTATGCTTCTTACGTTTTGTTATTCCATATAATAATATTTTGTTTTATAAAATTATAAATATATTGTTGACGAAATTAATTTACAGTTAATTTCCTTTCGACTTTTATTAACTAAAATGATATTATACATTTAAAACAGCAATCGTATAAAAATATTATATTATGTATGTTTCAATATGAATTCGATTTAATTAAACCATCGAAAACTTTAAAAAAAAACTTGAGCCAATTAAATCAACGTTTCCAATCGATAGAATATATTCAATTAATGATAGCGAGTTGCGTTTCGTATAATATAGTACGGGCGTTATCTATGAATTTATCATTTTTTTTTCCTATCGGTTATTAGTTTGATTACTTTTGAAATATTATAATATGATACGCGCGTATCGTCGGTTTTATTATAATATCCCAAATATATCATATAATCATAAATCACCAAGAATATTATGTTATGGAATATGAATAAATTTGAATACATAAAGTATTACCATGCTTGGCGCAATTTTTTTCAAACATAAAACCCTTCAAAAAAATAAACAGTAACCGTGAAAAATAAATTTCTCTCTAGCGACTACTAAAAGGAAAATACGATTAAAGATTAATTTATACACACGACTTAAGATTAATGACACTTTATTACGGTCAAGTACGTTCCCTCTGAAATTATTCAAATTCCTTTCAATTACTCTGTACAAAAAAAATAAAAATTTGAATTTAAATAATTGTTGTTTGAAGCGCGAAGGGAAGAGAATTACGTCCCCAATTTAATAATTGGATACAAAAAAAAAAAAAACGGAACCACAAATGTAAACGTATTATAATCGAGTTTTATATATTATATAAATTGCATGATGGAAACGTCTTCGGGTTTTTTTTTTCGATGCGAGAAACGCACAATTAAATATACTTAAAGGATTAAAAATTAAATTGTACACAGCAAACGGTTTGAATATTCAACAACAACAATATTGATTCGATAGAAATCAATAAAACGGTGTACGTACCACAGAATACATACACTCTGCAATATCATAAGACAAGTATAATATCGCATTACGAAAAAAAATATTTATCCGTTTCTGTGAGCGGTTTTAATTCAGCCTCGTCATCGCGGGATTACTATTCGTTGACACAACTACTTCGCGTGAATTACATAATATTATGTGTGGGTGTGCGTGTGTGAGTCGTATTTACGACCCGCTCGTCGTGTGCTGCTCGCTGTGTCCGTTCCACACTGGTCCGCCGAAGAAATACGTTTTAAGAAATACGTATTAGTCGACCGGCTAACGTCCCCGAGGACGAGCGCGACGCACACACATTTAGATTAGGCGGCTCAGTGTATAATAATACGGACTCGGCGTGCTAGGGCGGCCCCCTCGGCACGAGACGACGATAAGACGAAATTAATGAACTCTGCGTGTCACCACGGACAATATTTATATCACGATATTATTATATTATACACATCACGACGCGTAGACATCGCCTGTTTTCGAACGGCATAAAAATCTTTACGGTATACGCGGAACACCACACTTACTATATAATATACAAACGATTTGGTTATAATAATATTATGAGTACTCGCAGTGGCGTCATTTGAGAGGGGGGGACAAGGTGGGAATTTGCCACTGTCTGATTGTAAAAGCAGTCCAATCGTTAGTGAGATAACAGAACCATAATATTTCTAATTTTGAGGAAATAATATATATATATACATATATCGTGTAATAGCATCGGAGAACTATTTAGTCACTATAGTAATTAATATTTCTAGTTTTCTAGTCGGACGCTGATACTATGGATATTATAAGACAACCACTCTTAAATATATCCATGAACCTCTATTAATGGAAGGTAATCGTTTAAAACTGTTCGATTTTTCAATTACGTTTTAACAATTTCATATTGTCATTTAATTTGTTCGACCCTCTAGAAAAATATGAAATTATGTCACCGCGAGGTATAAGTACCATAATACAGTCGATTTCGTTTAATAGAGACACCGGTTAATAAGGACAACCACTTAATCGGGACAATTCTTCAATTACGAAAACAAATGTATACTTATAAGGTAAACGTCCACCGCTTATCTGGGCCACGAATCCGGATAATTGGGACATTTTTATCAAATTTAAAAGTAATCTTTTATTAAAAAGTTAAAAACCTCGTTGTTTTCGACAAATGTATTAACAAAAACTACCAGTTGAGTATCAAAAATATTATATAATAATAAAAATAATAAAAAAATATGTTTAAGTACATACTTTATATTATATGAATGTATTTTTATAAATAATAAGGCATTTCTTTTTGCATTATTAAATAATTTCTATAATTGTATTATTGTAATGTTCATAATAATAAAAATATAGAAAATCAGTTTTTCAACAAATTTATATGTTCGTTTTTTATTTCGGATTATTGGGACAGCCGCTTTATCGGGACAAAACAACACTCAACCGATGTGTCCCAATAAAGCGGATTCGACTGTATTATATTTTAGCTCCTCCACGTCTTTTTACCATAAAATGAGACTAGTAATTTTGCCTCGGACACGTAGGTATGAAGTTAGTAAGACGGGAATCGTATCGAGTTAGAAGCGTGAGTGGAAATCAGCTTGCGAGCGAAGTGATTTGTTTTTTTCTTCGGTCATTTAGGTATATGGGCTGGTAAAACGGTTTGCCCCTTCCTATTAAAAATTGAAATGACGCCGCACCGAGTACCCACGGGCCGGATCGAGTGCGGTAATTATGATAAATGCGACGATAGAGTCGATACCTACAATAATATAATAAACTCGAACGTTTCGCATTCCTCCGGCGCAAAACACAGCGGCCATAACAGTACACACACACCGTCGTCGTGCGGTGGCGGCAGACCGATCGATTTACGATAGTGCCGCGCCGCCGACGACGTTCGCTAACCGCGTGTTTTTTTCCGGCTTCGCTCGTCGCGCGCGATCAATATCGTACACGCTGCCTCGGCAGGCCGCCGAAATCGAATTCGTCGACGAGAACCTCTGAGAGTACAACACTATACGCCGTACGCGTTGACTTTTGCGGGATTGACCTGGAAACGCGGACGGGTTTTTTTCCGTCCCCTACTTCCTCCTAACCTTCCGAGAGTACGACGACGACAACAACAACAATAATAATATGTTACTATATATTTTTTTTCAATATATCGGTTTTCTGAGGTTTTTTTCACCCTCGCTCGGTCGGCGAAAACCTCCTCCGCCGCCGCACGAATCCTGCAACAGTATAAATACCGGCGTGATTTTCCTCCCCTCGCCGTTCGTAATAAATCCGATCGATTCACGCGGGGGTCCCGGGCGTTCAAATAAACATGAAGGTACGCTTCGCGAAAACCTTCGATAACCTTCGTGGGCCGAAGTGAAGGATGTGCCGGCGGCGAAGGCGGCGGGCTGATGTGTGTGCGAAATTCGAGACTGTTTCGGCGATAATATTTCTCATTCATCGTGTTACACATAAAGCCAACTCGCGTATCGTCTGTGTGTGTGTGTGTGTGTGTGGGCTCCTCTCGCGCGTGCGTGCGCGTACTTTTTTCCCGATCGAGCGGAAATCCTGAAAACCGTTCGACGTGCCACCACCGTCGATTTGATTCCTATACATTATAGTGTGTGTGTGTTTATCGACTTAATTCCAATAATCCGGTCGTCTAGTCCTTCGCACTCGCAGTATCATCCCGTGTTTTTTTTTTACACGTTTTTTTTTCTCCGATGCCGGTGCATTATTTATACATTATCGCCCGTCTTCGAGCGCGCGTCGGAAAAATAGTCGGCTTAGGGCAAACGTTTGTTTAATATTAATTTTCCCACGACCTGCGGATTTATATATACACGCGCGCGCACTTATACGCGTATATCTACGTCGTCGTCGACCGTGTTTTTATTTTTTATTCATCCCTCACCCCCATACCACTATCCACTCGACTCACCGCTCGAACGCGCCGTAATTTGTGTTTGATAAATTCATTTTTTTATTTTCCTCCGTCATTTCGAGACGACGCACGTCCAAACGGAGCAGTGCGTTTATTATCCACCCCCCCCCCCCAACCTCCGTACGCAAAAAAAAATTGCGCGGGGCCAGTGTGAAAAACATAATAATATACAATCGTACGCATTATTTCGCATTATCG
Source organism: Neotoxoptera formosana (assembly GCA_022818045.1). Classification (NCBI taxonomy): domain Eukaryota; kingdom Metazoa; phylum Arthropoda; class Insecta; order Hemiptera; family Aphididae; genus Neotoxoptera; species Neotoxoptera formosana. The sequence continues at coordinate 27,510,200 of CM040632.1, read as the reverse complement.
TACACGCCGTTATAATATTATTATCATTTATGCGGCCTGTTTGATACGAGAAAAACCATTTTTTAAACGCCGACCCGCTCGAATAACGGTCGGAAATTATTTCACAACGGAATGTCACGCGTTCCGGCATCGTGTGGCTACAAATTAAAAATCGACGATTGACACGGTTTTTGTTTTTTATTTCGTAACGTTAAAACAGCGTTTCAATTATAACAACGTGGTTGCACACTCGAATCGTGACCACTAAAAATGTCTTGAGCGTTTTAATTATTATTGTTATTTTTAATTGCCATCCGTGATGATAGATATGAGACGCACTTTTGTCGAAAACAGCATATAGAACGATTGCCACGCGTTTACGTTTAAATACAAATATAAGAAGATCGGACCAAAGAAATACGCGACGGTGCGTTTCTATTTAGTATTGTTTTTTTTTTTTTTATTCTTACCCCCGCGATAACCTAGGAGAACTGTTCTGTATAAATATATATGTATACGTACTATACTATTGCGACGTTTTATTTTTTGAAAACTTTATTCAAATACTTTTCGTTCGTCGCTGTGGGAAAAATAAAACGCCAGCCTTGTTCAGAATGTGACCTTTAGCAGTGGAGAACGGGCAGAGTTGTGCATGGAGATTTCTTTCTTTGTTCTTATACCTGCAGGTTCCAATAAAACAAACAAAACACCGGCAATATAATTTTAAAAGTACACATTTATATTTGCTAGGAACTCTTTATCTTCATAGCTCCTAAAGTGGATGAAATAAAAGAAAGTATAATGCCCACCATCTGTATTGTTTCTGTCGGCGATAATTCATTGTTCAAGCTCTATATGGTGCGTGTGTTGCAAACAGAAAAGTAAAAAACAGGTAGATAAAAAAAAAGCACACAAAAATATACAGTTATTCTGGTTAAATTAGATCGGTTTGAACGAATCGAGAACATATTATATTAATTGACATTGTAAACATTGTAGTTTAATGCGAGCATCCTAATTTGCTCAGCACTACATTCGCTAGGGACGACGAGCAGGTAGTATAGTTATATATTTGCTTTGTGCTTCATCGAAAGAAGAAAAAATTAAGTAAATAAAAAAATAAAAAAACACTGTAAACCCGTAACAGGGAGTTTAATCTAAATTTATTTTTGGCCAAGTAATGAATTTTCTTGGACTTTTCTGTTCTGGGAATTTGGGTTTGTATAAAGTGTGCAAAAAATAAAAAGATTTTAAATGAGATTACTTTTTCCCTCATATTATTTATTTTTTAAATCATCTACTCCTTGCATATCCTTGCTCATTATGACGTAATGTCCCTTGAATTATCCATTGACGCGTGTATTCAAACGGTATACGTATATTACACAAAATATTTATCCAATATGATGCCTCTTAAAAATTATTGAAAATGTCCAATTACCTTCGTAAAAAATAAATCCAATAACCTATATTATGATGTTATTATGATTATCAATATCGATTATCGACAACCATTCGCTGTTAGTTAGGTTAGTTAACAGAAAATAAGATATTTAGTCTATAGCTAATCAAACACCTATAGTAACTTGATATATTTTCATTTGTGATCAATCAATTAAAGTATGACTAACTAAAAAATTTAAAAAATACTGATTATAAATCGTCAGACGTGAGTGAAAAAAACTAAAGCATATATCTTATGTAATTATACATACGCCTCTAGCAATAAATACAAAGCGTGTCGTAATAAATTATTTGTAAATTATACAGTTGAGTTAAATTATAATTATAGTATAAACGATAGCAAAGTTGATAGTATAATAGCCAAAGTATTAGAAGAAATGAAAACTTTTGTTAGCAAAATACAGAAACTTGTGCAAAAAAATGTAATTGGTGTTGCGCGAAGTCCTACTTTCAGTTATATTCATATAATACAAACACAGCTAAAATGGTATAAAATTAATCGTGTAGACAAATTGAAAAAAAAAGTGTTTATATTATGTAATATAAAATAACGTTTAAAATATACCAGAGAAATATTTCTCAAACTCATTTAAAACTTTAAAATAATTATAAAACAGGAACGTTATAGGAAATAATAATAAATAAGTGTGAAAATATTCAAAACGGTCAAATAAATTAAGATAACAATTATTCTGTTTCTCAGGAGGTGTTTAATTACAGCGGTGACCTATATAATATGATACCTTTCTAAATACCTAATACCTATACAAATAAGACACTCGATCACTGCGACCTGTTACACAAAGGTATTTAGGATATACATCTGAAATGTCTAATAAAATAATAAACTATTATTATTGAGTCTCACGGTTTCACAAAAATATATTCGTTCGACTGGGTACCGCACGTAAAACTGTGGATTTTTTAAATATTATACAAGTAAAGGTAAATATGTATATGTACATATGTATTATCGTGTAATTGAGTAAAAGTTTTAGTTTTCGGTTTAATGGCTACACGAGGTTGAACCCATACCTGCAAAAAGCCGCCACTGATTAGGTTTCAAATAAGTTCAATTATAGATGTCTTTTTAGATAAAACGGAACCTTTATCGTCGATTAAAATACTTGTAAGAGCTAGTTCCCGTAAGAGCAAAGCACTCGAAGGTCTGTGTTTCGTTTCATTATTATGAATCCTAATACTGTCAACATTTATTTAAATGTCTCCGTGCCAGACGCACGTGTATTGGATCCACATTATTAGATTCTCGGATGTTATTGTTTACTATTCTCAAATTTCCTTTTTACACATCCACGCTTTTTTTTAATATGATATTGTCGGATGAACACGTTATTTTCCAACCAAATATAACATTAAAGTTTTCGTTAAACATCGATTTCATTTAATTGATTCCAGTCACTGTGATTCCCAGCACTGTGCTCCATTTATTATGGTAGACATATCTGTTTCGTATTGTGAGATTTAATTAATTTGTATAATGACGAATACTAAATACTCTTATATAAATACACATTAAAAATTATAAACCATAAACTAACCTCAAAAATGACTGAATGACTGATATTAATTTTTACATTTCAAAATTAAATATGAACTGTTATATTATAAACTATATATATGGTTTATTTATTTTGTCATAACGAAACCATTGCTATAAACTATACTAGTACTAATAAACAAAATATCACAATAATTGTCGAATTCAAGAATAAAATGGGTTCACAGATATGCTTGTCACAAATCCCATCACTAATTAAAATGTCTTAAAATTATTATAATATAATAAAGGTCTACTACGGCGTTCGAATGTTGCCCCAAATTCTGGAATCGTCCTATAATATCGCCATCGTGACGACTGTATACACTCGTTGTCGCACATAATAATAATATGATAATTATTGATCGTTTAAGTACCTAATTTGATAAATATTAAAAATCGTTAAAATAAATAATTTTTTAATTCATTCATTAACATATTATTCCAGATGTAAACATGTACAATAATAGCACATTTCTTTAAACTCTGCGCCATACCGATACGTGAAACAATATTATATTTTATAATGTAAAATAATGACGAATCGCCTGCAGTAAGCAGTAAGAAGTCAACAAAAAAAACAAAAGCTATTAAATTATTATCATCAAGAACCGATTTCGTCCGAGACGTCGTGGCACGTCATATACAGTGCTAATAATACGTTTCCGGGCCTACGCCGTCGCTGTTTTTCTTTTCTCGTCTCGGACCCGATGTCCGCCACTTCATCTCTAATTTTCCGGACCGGCGAAAACGGTAACACGTGATAATATCATATAATAAATATATAATATACATCGCGTATACACACAGAGTCGTTGTTGTGTGCGGGCGGCATGGCGTTCGTGTGCGAACGGTGTAATAATGTTATGGGTATTAAGGTGCGAACGTGCGCGCATGTGTGAACAACTCACACATCCGGTGGCGGTGGAGGTGCGGGCGCAATCGAACGGGTGCGAATGATCGAGTGGCTTCGCCGGGCTCTGGTCGTATATGACCCGTCGGGATCCCTCAGCTGCCTCCACCCCCCCCCCACTGCACACTCCACTGCCGTACCGAATATATTAACCTCTTCGCTGCCCGCCCACCTTTCGCGCCTCACAAGCACATACACACACACACACGGCCACAAGACGGATCGGCAAAGAGCGCACACACCCACGAGGGTACCCCCACGGGGTGGTGCGTGGATGAGGAGGAGGAGGAGGAGAAAAAAAAGGAAGATATTACGTGTGACACAAATCCTGACACATGCGTTTTCTTACGCATTTGTCAACAGTTATTTATACCCGAGGCGGCGGCGACCGTTTCCCGAGCCGGTGCAGCACTGGCGGCGGCGGCGTCTGTGGACGTGGTGACGCGGGTCTGGGGAGGGGGAGAATGAAAGAATTTCACTTACACGGTTTTTTTTTTTCAAGTGCGTATATATTGTCGATGGGGTGGCCCATAAATAACTCGAAAAATGTCTTCAGATGTCGAGTCCAAAAAAAAGAAAAATAATAATAATAATAATAATAAATGAACGACGGGGGAACGTCGTCGTCGCGGGCGTCTTCCCACCCTTCGCCTCACCACCGGTAGTAGTACATAAGTTTTCGCGTGTGTATATACATACGACGCACTTGTGGAGGTCGAGTCTCGTACACATACTACCTATATGTATATATAATATGTGTGTGTTTCGCATAATATCTATTATTGTTATTGTTGTATATATAGTTATTAAAATATTATATTATGCATGTGCGTGTATTTGTTTTTCGATAACACCTCGACGGTAAGACGAGGGCGGAGGACAAATAAATCATACGCGTTTTTACGTATACCGAAATATATTATATTAATATTATTATTGTGTATCTCGTCAGGGGGAGGTGGAAAACGAGAGAGAGAAAGAGAGAGAGAGAGAAAGAAAGAGAGAGAAAAAAGTTTCTTTGACCCGCGCAAAAGTCCGAACACGACCTAAAACGCGTGCATTGTTAAGTGAATATTATTATTATTATTATTATTATTGTTGTTGTTGTCGTACACGGAAAACTCGCCGGCCGGACCCGCCGCAGTGCCCGTCGTACGCGTTGTTAATAATAATGCTTTCCATTCGTCGTCGTCGTCGTCGTCATTGCCGTTGTATGACGGTCGCTGTCGCTGTAGCCACGGGACATTACGCCAGTTTCGTTCAAATAAAACCTTTTATGAATGCTCGAGAGATTGCGCGCGACCGCGACCGTATTTTGAAACGCGTCGAAAAGCAAAAAAAAAAAAAATGAATGTAATTTTAATACCGGGTTTTATAATAATTACTACGCGTTTTCCTACCAGAAATAATTACTCATCAGAATCGAAACCCCGAGCGTGATTGTCAACGAAACCTTTTTGAACATTTTTTTTTTATTTTTTCGAAAATCCTTTGTACGGCCTTTACTCTAGAACCTGTAAATCGTATCACGGAAGACCGAGTACAATTACTTTTTTTTTTTTACGTTAAATGGATGAGAGTCAAAAGACTTTTATTACCTCGCGTTTGTATCCCAAATCTGTCGTCCCCAATTTATGTTCAGTTGCGTACCTAGTTACTATTTTATATAATCAATACACCTCCCGTGTAAACTAAAGATTTTAAATCAATGACCCGTCGTAATAATAGAAGACCCAGTTGTAGCTATTGTATGTATGAATATTATATCGTTTATAAAATGTATATTATACAGTGTGCGTTCTACGATTATAACACCATAAATATTATTAAAAATAATGTGTTCATTTTCTAGGTTCGTTTTCCGTTTCTGATCTAATTACTTTGATTCTATAATAAACAAATTTATTTTTTACAATATACTATTATAGTATTATTATCATAGTTTACAATAAGAATAGTGTGCAAATATCGTCGTGAAGCTATTTAAAAATAAAAAGTACAATAATGTAGAAACTAAAACTACAAAAAATATATAGGTATATTATATATATTTTTAAAAAGTATACCTCAAGTTAAGTTTATTTCGTGTTTTTGAGGTTAGTGTTTATCATTTTCATAGTTAAATACTAATTTATTGTAATAGATTAAACAAACCAATAATTTAGTTTTAATTAATAATATGTTCGGTCTTACGGTAAATAATAACGTGAATGTACTCTAAATTATATTAAATTATGCAGTATGTGTTTTTTAAAAATGTTGAATATTTCTATATGTGTTTTGTTCGATAAATAATATGTCTGTGAAGTAAAAAGTAAAACGCACTCGCCATAACCACCCTCGAATATTATTAGACATAACGACACATTTTAAGACTATAAATATGGCGATTGCTCGCGACAGAGATTAGTATGACATATCGTTATTGTTATTATTGTCGTATTGTCCCGGCTTGATCAGGAAGTGTCGGACACTGGAGAACAATAATACAGGTCGTATAGTGTGTTTATCGTTGCTAATACGTCCGCGGAGAGGGTAAAGCAAAATATTATTATGGATAATAATGTGTGGTTTGAAACGGACAGAAAAAATAAATAAATATAAGACGGCGAAAAATTCTCGGGATAAAGGTTAGGTTCCGCGGCGCGCCCTAAATCATATTCTATGGGATGTGAAGTAAGTATTTCAGTGGGACCTTAAAAAAAAAAAAGGTATGTTTTATTTTCCTCGGCGGATGACGTTTCGCTAGCGGATTGGTCGGCCACATAAGAGCCAATGCATTTGGACGACGACAAAAAGAGAGCTCGGGAGGGTTGTTTAACCTTCGCGTCCGGGCGGAGGTGGGCACGGCGGAACGGGCTCAAGGGAAACATTGAAAATGAAATTCGTATAACGTATAGGATTATAATTTAAGACATTAAACGTACGGATCCGAGAAAAGGGGCAATAAAGTTTTCAGAGTCCGTCACCGAAAATAAAAATACTATATATTTTGCATTCGTTCAATAGTATTGCGGACGATTTTATAATTGTAGACTGCTAATGATGATATGATATAATATTATTATGTTCTATCGTTCTTTATAAATTATACGCACCTAGACTCAATGTAATTCGCCACCCGTCAATGTCTGCGAAAGTCTTCGTACGATTATAACGACCATAAATCTAATTTTAGTCACGCATAATTTTAAGTCTTTTCCGGCTTTTTTAATTTTTTTTTTCACTGTTAATTTTGGTGTCAATCAATATGCACAAGGACGACAGATTACGTTTTTCATTTCAACATGTTTATTATTGGTTCTTTTAAAAGGACTCTCCTACATAGGGATTTTAAAAGAAAAATTTTAAATTAAGTCAATTGCTTTTTACACGTTTTGCGTAGAAATTATATATTTTCAGCTACACAGTTACATAACTGTGATATACTGTAATATTATGTATTTTAATTAAACTTCAAATACATTTAAACTTCAATTTTATATTGGTTTTTTCTAAACTAATCGTTTGTGTTTAAAACGAAACATTTTCCAAATCATAATATAGCGACACAGATTCAGCGACACAGAGTTGATTTGTTTTCACGATTTTTACTCAAAAACAGCATTTCATATTATCTCTGTTCGAAGACAAATATATGTTTCCTCTAACGAGCGAGTATAAATTATATGCACGTCGAATAAACGAAAAAACGACCATAAATAAAATTACATTTGCTGTAATATTATAATATTTCACTAGAAGATATTCTTGTCTATAAAACTGATGGGTGACATTTTTTTCTCCTTTTCACTCGTACACGCATTTAACATGATCCTCGCGGGCTTCTTACAAATAATAATAATAATATAGCCAATATATACCGAAGCGGAAGATTTCGAAACGTTTATTCAAAATATAAATTTCATTTTTTTACATTTTTTAAAACGCTGAACTTTTGATGACGTTATTTCAAACGCGTCACGACGCTTTTCGTGTTTTACGACGCGAAAAAAAAATGTTATTACGCGGCAGGTATCCATAGAGCATTGTCGAATGTCGTGTATGTATAATAATATATAGGTAAGTGATGATGTAGTCGCCTAAATAATATTATATCACTGTGTGCGCGTATCGAAATAATAAATCTCGAAACGAAAAATTAGATGTTGATTTATCGCGAACAATACACACACCTCGTGTAAATAATAATATTGCAAGCGTGTTGTATAATACTACACACGAGTATGTACGGTGTGCGCGAGTACAATATTTCTCAACGGCTTCGCGGAGAACGAATCGCCGGGTTATTATGAATTTTATGGAGGCAAGTACGCGGATTTATGGGCAACAATTATTCGCCGGCAAGACAAACGGCCGTTCGCTTCGACGCATAAATGTAAATGTGGGCTTTTCGCACTGCCGAGGCGGCGGCAGCGGCGGGCGAATCGCCCAGATTTATTTGATTTTTTTTTCGATTTTCCAAAACAAACGCTAAACAGTCACAAAAAGTCTTAAGCCGAAAAAAAAAACACTGAGGGTCACCTGACAGCCCGCGAAACCGCACCGTTTATCAACGCGCGCGGCGTTACTATCGTCGAGACATATTATTATATTATCTTCCGTAAATCTAAACGATGGATTTTCGGAAATCCCCGTATTCGCCGGCACTGTTTTAGGTGTATTCGTTTTTGATGTTCTTTTTGGCGTTTGCAATTCTCGCGATCCACCCTGCGCGAGGGTAGCTGCACCGTTCCCGCACCGACGTCGAGTTGACGAATTCGCAGCCGATCCGAGCTGTTAAGAATCTTAAAAAAAACGAAATAATACAGATCCTCCAAGAAATAATCAACGTTTTCCGTTCCGAGGAGAAAACTCGTTACCGTCTCTACACGAGGAGTACGGTGGTGGGGGGGGAGGGGCCGAATTGTCTTCTTTAAGTACTTTTTTTTTGTTTTTTTTCTATCGTACACACCGCCACTTTTGTTGAAAATCGTATTAACTTATTCACCGGCGAGACTATATTATAATATACCGTGTACACCTGCACACCTCTCCGCCCGCTATACTCTGGCGCGAAATGAGTTTTAAATTATAATCAACTAAATTTCGTATTTTACGCCGTCTTTATGCTATGTATTATTAAACGCATCGCTTCGAGTAGTCTTCGCTCGTGAGTATAATAATTATTGTTGACGAAATCCAATCCCTCGTCGTCCGTGCGCGTGCGACTAAAACGCATTTACGGCACGACATATATTATAGTAATTAGACGTCAACCCCGTTCGTCGTCGTGTTGTTTAAAAATTAAAAAAAACGGCCTATACGATTCACCCGTTACTGTCGGTGTGGCATTCGTCCGCTCAGACAGGTCTTAATATCTACACAACACGACGGTATATATTATGTATAAAACGAAAGATCGATTAGTGGTGCCATATTATTATTATAAAGGGACGTTCGACATGGTCGTGCACGATAATGTACGATAATTTAAGGTGGGTATTATTACATTATATTATCCTCTGCCGCCTAGTTTAACTCGCACCCCTTAAGTCCCATCATTATATACATAATATATCTTTGCGGACGTCGTCCGAGGAGACCATTGTAAACCATTATAGTATTACAACAACATTTCATAACAGCTCCCCAATTTATTCAATATCCGTTCTGTATATTTTCATATTGTATTATTTCTAAATCTAATTGTATCTACCACAAATGTATTATTTATAAGTTAATTCTGTACGGTACACAAAAAAAAAACAAACAAACAATAATATTTTACATAAACTAATTGCCGATATGACGAAAAAATTTGAATAAAAATCCCAAAACGTTCGCTTAATCTGATGCCATCGATTATTATTAAAACGTTGTGGATTGAATTGCTATTTGAAAAAAAATAACGCCGGGACATTAATGTGAATAGTTTGGAAGCGTATATTTTGACAACAGAACTAGGGTGGCGGTATTAATAAAGCGATCAGTTATATTGTCCATTTAAAACTCGACAGTATCAAAATTCATTATCAGAAGTTTTGTTTACAAATGCAGTACAATTTATAATTCATGTATAAATAATACTATGCATATTATTTGCATATTGTTCAGATTCCATTACAACAGACTTACAAAATTACATGCGGGTAGTATAAGCTGCAGTATTTTAATACAGTGTTTCTCCTACACATTGTAAAATTATAAGGGATGAGATGCGAAAATATAAAAATGTAAAATCGTATAAATAACAAAATGTATTTAATTTAAAATTTTTATACTCGTAGATATTTTGTAATTGAATAAAAAGTATCTAATTTCTACGAAACACTAACTAAAACATTGTCATAATTAGTTCCAAACAAAGACTCGCGTACAATTCTGATATCGGAGATTTTTAAGTCATCTCGAATTTAATATGTTCTTATTGAGATAAAATAATAAAGTGAAATACAATACGATATGAATAAAAACATTTTTCTGAAAATAACTATTTTGACACGACACTATTATACTCTACATACTATTTATAATAAATTAATATTTTATTTTCAACCAACCATTACAATTCAATACACAGCACTCATTTGCTACGTATATTAATTATTAAATGCTTAAAATGCTTAGTTACATATTATTTAATATTCTCAAAATTAATACAAAATAAACCTAACTACCTAATTTAACATTTTACAATACTTTAAGACGGTGATAATTAAATTATATTTTAGATTCTGAGCAGAGCAATGAGTGTACTGATTTTACAATGATGTGTACATTTTTTTTTTTGCGTGTCTAACAACACTTTTTGGGGTAGTAAAAGTGCTTCGATTTTCTTCATTGGCATCTTTTCTGGTAGGAAATTAAATCTATTTGGTACCTTGGGGGATATCAAATTCCCAATAGTTTTCAAACTCGACGTGAAAAACTTTTTTATAATAGCAGTTCAAAAATATTAAAACTTTATAGACACACTTTTTTTTATAAGCATTTAAAGTTCAATTTTTGACCAAATTTCATCGAAATCTCGAATGTTTACAAATTATTTTTTATAGTTCAAAAGTTACAAGATATCCAGCATTTATAGCTAAGGATTGAAAATTTAAAACAAGGTGTCTCGTAATTATAACTAATGGTAACCAAAAAATCTAAAAAAAAAAAATTACATGGTTGATTTTTAGAGACATTTTAAGTTTAAATTTGAACAAAATTAGATATTAAATGAAGAATAACGATGTTTGTTATTTCGTAGTAATTTAAAAATATTTTTCGTGAGTGCTCGAAACTTTTAAAGTATATTAGGTATTATATTTTATACACTCAAAAACATTTTCAAGTGCAATGTTGTCTGCAAAAATTAATTCAACCTACTGTATTATTAAAAAAGTAAAAATAAATAACTTTAAAAGCAATAATACCATAAAATATACTCAGTAATATAGGCTGATAGATCGTCTTTGCCCAGAATCGTTTTTCGTGCACAATGATTTTATATCATTGAATTCAAATTCAACACATCCATTACAGTGACCCAAACGACAACTATACTGTATAGCAGAGCGGTACCCACTTTCTGACCTTTTTTTATTTTAATAATGTAATGAAAAAAACGAAATGTATTAAAGCCAATAGCAACAATTTAATCTGATTTATGTGCACAGAATTAATACTATCCCATTTTAAATACAAGACTATAATATCTTGAAAATGTTTTCATCTCCATAAATAAACTATTATTTCTGTAACAATCTTTATGCGTTCAGTTTGAATAGGTAAAATTTTAAATATTTTATCAATTTACGTTTATTTCTTGGAATTTAAATGTCCACTAAATGTTTTCTATGATACAATCGTATCGCAATTTTATCATATTATCATTGTTGTTTGTAATCGTGGATAGATCAATGAATACGAATTATAAGTTTGAACAATCGTTAGTTGAACTGCTATTTCGAGCATAATAAATTCGTATTCTTGATTTATTTACCATCGATCCGATTTGTGGGGGGAAAAACACTGATCAACAACAAAATAAAGCACGTGTTTGTCGTTTACGCTCACAATATGTATACAAAAAAAAAAAAACAATGCCATCGTAACAATATGATAGTTCAATACATTCGGCCGAGCTTTTTCAGATCAAAGTTTAGGGGTACAAAACATCAAGACATAATACTAATGTATCTGCGTGTGGTTTCTTCTGCGACTATGTTTGGGATTCACTCGTAATATTAACTACCATGTGTACCAAAAGGTTAGGGTGGCAGTGCGTAAGCGTCCGCTAAAAGTCTAAAGTAAAACTTCATTCAAATGCCTCGAAAGAAATATTTTATTGTTCAGTGATTTATCTAGAAAAATATTTTTAAATAATAATTTAAGGAAATATTTCTAAAACAAAAACGATAATTCTTATTGGATAATATTGTATAAGTCATATAATATCAACATAGTATTATCATTGATTATATCAAACTAAATCAGAATGGCCACGTGTACTGCACGGGCTGAATTCCTATCGAAAATTTGACAAACGGAATGTCTTGTTTTGAATGTGTCTTTTTCCTAAGATTTACCATCGAGTAAGAGTTTTATTTTTTTCATCTATAGCGAACGTACTTCAGAATGTAATAATATGCCAATACTAAAGACCCTGTCATCAACAGTTATTATATTTCTAAGGATAAAAAAGCAAAGACTAGGATCTCTTAATTTTTTCTCCATCCTAGATCCCGAAAATCCTAGTTTCTGGATAGATACCTACCAAGTGACCGCGGGAATGGCGATGGTCGTGTTAGAGAGTAGTGGCGAATGTGAAAACGAGAATGGGGACATATGGATCACGGGGCTTTGGGACGACGACGAAGGTATTATTATTGCATTTACGAGCCCATGGGCATTTTTCCGTTCTTCTTCTCCCGCTCGTACCGCGAGGCAAAAGCGATGATGAGATATTATGTGCATACACATGGACGAGGTGAGGGGAGAGGCGTTTTTCCCGCCAAACTCGGTCATTGTTGGGCATTGTCGAACGGGAGAGGAACGGCTCGTCGCGGTAAAACGGTCCGAGAAAAAACGCGTCGTATCCGCGGCGGCGATCTGACGAGGGACGCGTCGTCCTGTCTCGTGCAGTTGTACATTATATTATATTATGTACGCGGCCATCGGTGGCGGGAAAGAAGAGTAATATATATTGACAAGAAAGCGGCAGCGGAGGCGGTGTGGAGGTCCACGAAGCGCACGTGAGAAGAGATATAGGTGAGCGTTATGGCCGCAACGACTGTCTGCGACGGCGGGGAGGGGTCGGCAAACGGGCGACGGAGGCGGAAAGGAAAAAAGTACATAATATATATACAGAAAAAGTACCCTCACATGCGCGTATAAGAACAATGGTAAACGCTTTTGGGCCATTTGGCACACGCTCATCATCATTTGTCTCGACCGAAATTCGCGAATGCGCCGTATTATTTTATATATATACGTACGTATACACATTGTGCGCGTGTGTGTGCGCTTACCGGACGGGGACGACATGGGCGCTTCGAGCTGTGTAACAGCTTTATGTTTTCTGTGTGTGTGTGTGTTTTTTTTGTCCGTTTGTTGTTTTTTTTTTCCTGTTTTTTTTTTCCGACGTTCTTTATTGACGTCGGAATTTATCATGTCCAGAAAATTACGTACGCGATGACGGTGTTATATATAACCGCGTGCGACCGCCAGCGGTGTATTATATTATATTATAATATTTGCTTGTTTATGGTTCGTGTACGCATAAAACCTTCGTCGGAGAGCCGAAACGATCCGTACGAATACTTTATCAAGACCATTGCTGTATAACAGTGTTTTCGCAGAGTTCGACAGACGACGCGATTGGCCCGACGACATCCCATATTTCCGTCACCGTTGACGAGCACATGCACAGTTAGTTAATATTATTCCGTTCTGTACAACAAATAACATATTCAAACATATTCCCGCTAACTGAGACGAATAATAATTGATTTTTTTAGATAATTCGCGGGGAAATAAAATGAAACATCTAAAAAACTACTGATACATAAAATATATAAGAATATTTTGGCTTAACTATTAATCAACTTAATACTGTTTTGGTATACGAGGTGATCCACCAACTCGTTTTAATTTCGATTTATAAACATCAAAATGATTAAAACATACGTCTGCTTGAAATTAACAAGAAAAAAGGTAGATTCTCATTTAAAAAAAAAGAAGTCGGTATCATTAAATCGAAAATACGGTCCTTATATATGCAAAAATATTCCAAAGATCATAAATGAGGAGCAAACATACTTGGCGAATCATCCTGTAAATACTGTTTTAAATGTTTTTTAACAATAAAGATAATTATTATGTAATAGAAAGTCACAATTTAAGGTGACCTTACATAATATGAAAATAATACCTACTTAAAAATATAAGTAAAAATTAATTTAAACCAACAATCTTAAATGTGGAAAATGTATTTAACTCAATACATTTTATTGTATAGTTTTATGAAAGACATTTTACCATGATTTTAATATGTATTTTATAAATTCTAGTCGTAAATAATTACAGGGAAACTAGGCTTTAAATTATTATAACGTTTTTAGTGTTCAGTTACGAAAAATTGAATAATCTCTCGATTTTTGCATCGCTGTGCTTAGAAAATTGCTATAGTGAATATTTGTTATTGAACAATGTAAAATATATAACATTTCTTGTTACTAGCAGTATATTTGTCTTAATGTGTTTTTAAGATCTCCAATAATACATTGTTTGTGAAGTATTTGTTTAGTCGGTCAGTTAGGTTTGTCTGTTGGATGTGATTTTGAATCCTTTTGAGATATATATATATATATACAACGTCGACGACGCCTTTGAATTCGGGCCAGTGGCACTCAGGCGGCACCGTTCGATGTTTTTTCTCATTTGTTCTCCAGCAATCTGAGATGTCCTATAGATTCCGTCTGATGTTAATGGCCTCCGATGGCTTACAGAGGTCAAACGGGTAGATGTAGAAAACACACTCCATTGTACAACAGATAACCATCAGATACAAAATAGACCCCGAAGATAAATTGGATACGAGCTAAAAAAAAAAATAGGAACGGGGTCATAAAAGGAAGCAAAAAAAAAACAACGATAGAGCATATTATAAAAAAAGATAATTCTATATTTTAATCACGACGCGTTCGAGTGTGTACTGTGCTATTTTAGATCCGTACTTGGATGTTATTATCCGACGGGGTCATTAAGTCATACGATGCACATACGTACAAAACTAACGTTAAAAAACGACATTCCTATTTGAAAAACTCGGTATAATATTGAATTAGTCGGTGCGAAAAAAAATGTTCAACTAAATCATGGAAAGGTTAATTTTATTTACATTAATACGACATTAATACGGTGTATTTTCAAAAGTTATCGAACATTGTTGCACTCCGTTTACTAAATAATTAAATCGATTGATTTTTTGTAATAATCTGCAAAACAATATTTATTAATTGATATTAATATTTTAATCATAATTCTTTCCTTGATAATAATTATACATACTTGTAATAATAGGTATAAACCTAAATAATTATCGAACAATTAAGTCAATTAAAAATACCGTTTTTAGCGTAAGAATAGGGTTTTAGTATTTGTGATTACGGAATTCCGACTAATAATTGATTGAACAAAAATATGCAAATGACAATTTGTACTGTTCTTAAAATTAATTTTATTATAAACATGAAAAACTGGTATGAATATATTATCACCGGGGTTTGTTCAAGACTATTTTTTATAGACATGCGATTTTATTTTATAATTGAATGAAATGGGAAACCGTCCATTCCCGCAAATACCATCAGAATGCCAATAATATTAGACGTACATCGTCTTAAGTCAACTGGGGCATATATTTTTATAACTGGCTGTGAAAAAAAAAATGTTTAAAAAAACTACACAAAATGCACGGAATACGCGATTAGCGTAGTGTTTACTTAAACTCTATAATCGCGTACTTGAAATCGAAATACTGCGTAAAATCGCTATTTCCATCGTGGCGTTTTGAAAATACATTTTTCAAAAACCATACACCATCTTTATAAAATATTATTAGTTATTAATTTTAATCGGTACGAAATAAAATATTAAAATAATATCACTCACTTGCAATAATGCGACTTGGAACGATAATAATATTATCTAAACGCGATGAATCAACGAATTTATAATATTATGAACGCGACCAGCAGCCGTGGTTCTCGTTATACTTATTTATTTATCAACTCGTAAAAAATAATAGCCCTAATTATTGTTAGTGAATAGTATAATTTATTAACTGTTTGTTGTCAGTAGACAAAACCAACAAAATATGGTAGGAACTGGATTACCTTTTTTCCGAGTCATTAATCTTTATTACGATTCATTTGACGTCGAAATGTCATTTCTAATTTATTATTAAAACTCAACCGTTTTATAACCAAAACAGTCACTTTGTCGTCACGCTATTTTAAATCGGCTAATTCACCGTCGTTTGAAACAGTAGTCGCGAGTACCAGCACAATAGCTGGTATATCGTCCAGAATCCAACTATTATGCGATGGTGTACCGCAATTGCCTATACAACGCGCCGGCTTACGGATAAGTAAAATTGTACTATCTTTAATGACATATTATAATTTTAAAATATTATAACATAATGTATCAACAAATCACGTGTGTTTGGAAACAAAATGCGATATTTCAAAATTTCAAATTCTTCAAAAGATCAAAATTCAAAAACTGTTATACCTAATATTATTATCTACTTTTGTAATGAATGATTTTTAATAATTATTTTCAATTCTAAAAATGTACAAAGTTGTTCTGCATTCAGTCTTGTAATTGGGTTTGTTCAAAGCAAAACTAAATTGATAAAAAAAAAAAAACAATAGAGTAAAACATTTGAGTTAAGAATCAAAATATACTACAGATAAAGAATCTTTT
This sequence comes from Neotoxoptera formosana, assembly GCA_022818045.1. NCBI lineage: Eukaryota > Metazoa > Arthropoda > Insecta > Hemiptera > Aphididae > Neotoxoptera > Neotoxoptera formosana. The sequence continues at coordinate 27,493,326 of CM040632.1, read as the reverse complement.
GATTGTGAATATATTTTTTTCACTTAGTTTGATCTTTTTCGTACCGATTTAAATGACGTATATATTTCCCGGATAACGAAATTCGATTAAACAAAAGAGAACGTAACGTGATATTAAACCCAAAAACAATAGGATAACAATATTATTTATAGGATTTTTTTATATTATCTATATGCATACAAAATCAAGTAAAGTACCTTTTGGTTCAAAGACCACGACTTACTGATTTCTAGACGAAAAATATCACGTCCTAATCCAGTTTCACGTGCATAGATACTCGTCGAAAATAGCTGTAAAAAAAAAAACCAGGAGGACATACATCGTTTATCGAAAATAATTTATAGTTTTTTTTAATTGTTGGTTTCTTTTTCTTAGTGTTGTGGAATCGTGAACTACACGTCGTGTGTAATAAATAATCAGTAAAATGTTGTTTATCTAACAAAATTCGTTGTATAAAATTACTGATAAAGGATCTCATTAAATGGAGCACCCGGTCTATTGGATATTATATGAATTGCTAGACTAATCTATTGATTTGTTCTAAAACGAATCATTAAAATATAATATAATACAGGCACATTCGTCGACTCCGTCATGACATCACAATAGTCACTATATAGAAATTACTGTTAATTATAGTGCACAATACTAATAGAGGTGTCTGATCGATCGCACAAGTGTGTACCGTTCGGTCTGGCATGTTACCGATAACGCGGTCGTCGCGGTCAAAACGGTACAACACGATAATATCATGACAATAAGCCTTTGGCGTTCGGTTACCGCGATATCATTTTATGCGTACTATTTGGTACTTACCAATCCATTTGTAAAATATGTCGTTCAAAAGGAATACCGCAAAGGCCGGCCAAAGCAACATAATATTATTAATTACTACTGCACGTGCATTATTGGATACGAGTTTATCGTGACATTTTTATATAATATTATAATGTTATAAATATTACTATTTAATATAATATGTGTTATTTCGGCAGAACTGCACCTGCAGTCGCCGTCTTGTCGATTATCATTATTATGAGCACCCACACAGAGCTTTATTTTATACGTCTTGTCCGTCTTATAATAATTTCACGACAAGATGATTTATTTTTAAACGTATTACGCTTGATTACTGCAATAGTTTCCGGGCCCGTTAATTATTCAGAACCCGCGGTTGTTGTATTTTATTTTCTGCGTCGCGTTAATATTTTATTCGACCGGAATTGTATCGCGCCACTCCGGTCGCGGGCAACGTAATAAAAGACTATTATAAGTTGTACTTTATTTTTTTTTAATAATATATATTTCCTTCGAATCCCGAGAACACGATAATTTGTTTTCGAGCCGCGCGTTTTCTCGGCCAGATGTATACGGCGGCTGTAGCAGCAGCAGCAGCAGCAGCAGCAGCGGCGGCGGCGGCGGCGGTGGCAGAGCTTTTCCAGTGATGAATTATGTCCTCCTGTTATGTACCGACAACGTCGTTGACAAGTTTTATATCAAAATTGATGATACCTCCGTCTTAGCGATAGCAGTGTGTAGTTGTATACAGCGATGCTTTCCGGCGGGCCAAGATTAAATACTAAAATCGTTAAAGCAAACCGCAATGTAACCATAAAACGAACAGACCCGGTGAAAATCGTCGCTTGTATAATGGCGGGCGTGAAAATCGCAAAGGTTTTTTTTTTTTTTAATTATACCGAACCAAGACTTTGCTCACCGCTCACTGCGAAACACGTCGTTCTCACTGAATACCGGATGGGCGAAAAGGGAAGGAAACAATCGAGTGTGCCCGCTATCAAACGTCAGAATCTCTCAACCCGAACCCCGGCAATATCCGATTAATTCTTGATTTCTTATATTAAGAGCAAACCTCCTCAAACGGAAAAAAAAATGATTTTGAGATATAATCTAATGTATGTATTCTCCAGATGGGCAGTGCACCGACTGTAACAAAATAATATGTAAGCCACACGATTTGGAAATATTTACGAGTAAAATTGTATCGTCCAAAATGGCCTTTGGCTCCGAGGATTATAAGTTTTAATTTTTACAAAAAAAATTTACTGATACGAAAAAAATAATAAACAAAACTAGTTCCGAGTCGAAATTCAATTAGATTACAAACACAAACCGGCAACTTTGAAAAATAAAATATACTCTCGGGCCATAAATGTCGAGAACACACACACGCACTCAAGCGAAGGGCGAATGCGTTATAGACAAAAAATGTAAAATATTGAATACGAGATAAAAACAAAACAACGGAGAGCACAACTGATAACGATATTTTATTGTGCTATTTTATCATTTATAAATTTGTTTTTTATACTTGAGAATGGCGACGGGAAAATATGGCATATCAATGGCATGTACGTATTCAGAATTATTGCTGATAAAAAATAATGAATATGAATATGAGTCGAAAACCCGCGGGCTCGCTTTAAATCAAAGTATTTGTAACACATCATTTTTCATAGAACGGATAGCCGCTTCTTTAGCTGTAAGTTAATAGTATTTGACTAATTTATTTATTTATTTTAATAATTTTTTACTATTTTTAGTATTTTTTTTTTTTATAATCAATTGTATATCGTAGTCGATACTCGATATTTGTGTGGACATAATCATGCCGCAAATAATATAATATTATGATGTCATATTATGCACTCCAGTTCGTACACATCGCATAGACACTCGAAATAAAATAATATTATGATACTGTTAAGATCTATCCAAACTAATGAGTAGTAATTGCCTTTATGGAGCACGTGAACACAATATTATCGTCGTCTATGCATCGTGTCGTAGCTTCTAACAGTGATATTCATTTTTTAATTAATATCATAAATACTTTCAAGTATTATAATTATTATTCTCTAGTATTTTTATTCTGGCTGTTCTGGTAAATCGTTTGAATTCGGTGTTAATTTTTTTTTAAATGATTATTTATCGTTACATCTGCTGACACTCTTAAATAAATAGATAATTTAAACATAGATTTACAACTACTGTTATCTAGTGTTTCAGCTATATAATTGTTATCACGTCTACATTTAACAAAACAGCTTGCCACGTTGCTTGATGATCGAATAAAATATTAGCAAGTGAACTCCATAATATTATGTTGACTAATTTAATTTGGACATTTTAATTATATCATACATGCTACATCGGTACAATTCGTGCATCAGAATATGAACCAAGTATATAGGTATTGTAATTTCCATTACGAGTTGTCGAGTTATTCAATTAAAAATGTAACATATTATAACGTTGAAAACGATTAGACGTTTTGTTTTTTTTTAAACGTTATAATACAAACATAACTCACTCAAACTCGCTAGGTATTTCTTTTGACGATCTCCTGATATTATGGTAAAAGAAAATATATGCATGACGTTCTAATAATAATAATAATATGAACATGGCGAATTCTGCAACCCGAATGGGATACCTGCATTTCGTAAAACATTTAATATATTTAATTTATTTATTCTTCGGAATGCGATGTAATCCACGTAAAAGCAAAAAATAGATTAAGCTCGAAGTCGACTTTTATCAAAACGTTTTCATACATCTCGTACATACAGGCACGTATTAAAAATAGTTTTTGAGTTGAACATGAGTTTCTGTCAAAGATTCTGTAGTATATAGGTAGAAAAGATCAACATAATATTATTATGTATGTGAATACAGACAGCAGTGAATTTGCAAATCAGTGAAATTTTTGTAAAACGGTTTAATTCGACATTATTTGGTAACATAACGTTCATTAAATACCTACATCACGTATACAAGGCGATCCATTTAAGCATTTTTACAACTATTAAAAATAATTGTTGTACTATTTTGAATGTCAAGATCAATATTTAATTTCATATTTCGGATCAAAACATTTTTCAGGGTATTACACATACAAATCGAACTTCTAACGAGTATAGTTTAAGTAGTATCGTGTAAGTATTTTAAGTTCCGATTAGCAGAGTAGATTGGCACAGGGATATTCCGCAAAATAATAGTCCCTTTACTCCGCTTATTATAACTTAATGATTACTCATGACAAATAATCTACTCGTCCAGAATTTTATTTTAGATTCTGAAATTGTATTAGTATTGTTACTACTGTACTGTACAACAAAGCGATACCCACTTGACACCTTATTTATACTCGGAGCAAAATTTTGCTTCAAAAAATAAAATGAAAAATATATATTGTCATTTAAAAAAACCAAAAAACATTCAAAACAATGAATGATAGTGATAACAATAAAGATTAAAATATATAATTTTTTCCAAAAAAAATGTTGTTTTTCATTGATATCAATTTATGTACAAAAATATTTTAAAAATGTAAAAGCTTTTCAAAAGAACTATATGTAGAGACTTAGTATGTCTCTTGATATTATCATATCCCATATTATCGATAAAACAGAATACATTATATCTACATATCCTAAACTCTTTCATCAATTATTGCAAAATAAAAAAAATTTCAATAAATAATGTAAATTGTATTTTAAATTATTACTATTTAAATGTAAATATTGTAAGCGAAATAAAATTTGACGGTGATGACGGACAAAAACGCTTCAATAAACATAAGAGATCTTTCCGAGACCATAAGTAATCAACCTAATTTTTTGTAAACGATTCAGAAATAAATAAGAGTCAACAAAACGAATGGCCTAGGTCAAACCAACCATGGTTTAATATAATATAAACGTAATTTAATCTGCTAAATTGTCAGTGTTTAGAGTTAAAACAAAATAAATTGGTAGATTATATTATGAACTTGTCTGAAGCTGATTTTTTTAAGCAAATTTTCAATGATCAGTTTTTATAACCAATCACTGTAATAAAAGTTAAAATAATATTCTTCTTTCCGGGAAATCGTTAGAGTTTAAATATCCGGTGAAAACAATGTTTGAAGATCAGAACCAATTTTAATACATTATAATTATACATACCTCTCTCACGTACGAGTATTATCGTGATTCGATTTTTCATTATTCGGTGAAAATAATATCTATAATCGCGAAAACTTGAGATGCGCATATATTATCGCGTTAGTGACTGCAGCGGAAAAGTTGACCTTCGATCGTGTTACTTGCAGGTATATTAGGTGTGTAACGAGGATTACGCAGTTTTTCGTGTAATAGGGAGGACGCTTTGCTCGACGGAGCCGCACAAATACAGACGAGGACTGTATACTCGAGTGAACAGATGACTTGGTACGGCCGACGATCGCGATACGTGTCAGTGAGGTTAGGTAGTTAGTCGGCGAGTTTTTCATAAACTCTACGAAGGGTAGTCGCGAAATATGGGTCCATCGTCTGATGTCCGAGTCAGTCGCACTAGCCGACCGAACCGTCTTCATAAAGTACGTCAAGCTCGTCGTTTAAAGTACGAAATCGCGAGAGTGAGTGTTTGTTACCGCGTATACCGGAAACCGCGTGCACAGACTTTCCGTGCTGTGATAGTAGCTGTCGACGTCAACCCTTGTTCGGAGAGAGGAGACGGCAATGTCAAAACGGTACGTGATCCCCGTAACAATTGGTCATTATTTGTCTATTAAAACCCGGAGCGAATATTATTTACGGATTAATGTGGAATTTTAATTTCTGTTTGTGCTGAGGCTATATACAATTTAAGAACCATTAATAGCGACGGCTTTGAATAAACGGAACGAAATGGTAAGTTAACACGCTCGGCTGGGCACCAAAAGGATAGAGCGATATGACAAAGTTTAATTACAATGCTTTTGTGTACCGTGTTCCATGAACTGTTATTTATTTTACAATTTTCGCGACTGTCGTATATTATAGTTTTTGTGAAGTATCAGAGTATATAAACACGTAAAAAGCTTATTTTGTAATAGCAAATTAGCAATTAATATTGAATGTTTACAATTTTTAGCGAAGACTGCGGCTAGGCTAGGAGAAATCAAAATTAATAAATCGCGCTAAATAATTTGATTTGAGGATTTGTGACAGTGAATATTTAACTTTTTTCATAAAAAAAAAATATAAAATAATTATAAAACTAAAAACTCAAACACACCAATCTTCCTCTTACACTCGGTGCACAGTTAAGTAGTCGCACACATTGGTATAAGCTGTTATTGATCAGCTGAAAAATATTAACAACAATATTATTTTAGATTTTAATAACAAAAATATATAATAGGTAGAAAAAAATAGTTATAAGTTATATTTATAACGAACAAAATATACGTATAATCGTTTAATAAGGGATAAAATAAACCCGGTGTACCTGAATAATGCATAAAATAAACATTAGTACACATAATAGAGGGATAAACTCTTACAGAAACCAAGATCATAACACTTAACTAAAAGTATGTCCTTATTTTTAAACGAATAATGACCGAAAATATATAATTTTAGACCTGTAAGACTGTTAGAACAACGGAGGAAACATTAGCTTTAAAGTTAACCATGACATCAACTTTAAGGATACGGCACTAATCTACATAGTAATACGAATGAAGGGCTTTGCTGATTATATTACAAATGTTTTATGCATAATATATAAAAAAAAATGTGTGACACCTGATACCTTTCAGAAAATGTATTTCTCAAATAGAATTCTTTTTTTTTAAATCTATTAATTTTTAGAATTCTTAAAATATATCTTTATCTTTATAATGCTATAAAAAAAATACACTGCTTAAAAGCATATTATAATACGGAGCACAATTTATTGATCGTGATAACTGTAGTAATATTTAAAAATTAAACTATACGTCGGCGTAATAAAATCGAATTTATAGTTCTATTTATTAACTATCTGTGTATAATTTTTGTATAAATACAAACGTGGTTATACAAATAAATTCCCTTGGTTACAGACAAAATAGCACACGCGCATCGCAAAATAAATAAACGGTATAAATCTGAAACATTTGAAAATATCTCAATCCTTAAAAACACTGAAACTGAGTTCGATCGAAAAATCCTATGGTCATCGGGTTATTTTACATATTATAGTTCTTTTTCAAACTATGTGAAACCAAGTTCACTTTTTCATTAATAATTATCAAAAAAAAAAATGTTAAGGACGTCATCCGAACAAGTGTAAAATAAAAGTTATGGAGTAGGGATTATAAATTGAAATGAGCGCAAGTCTTGTTGGCAGTAGTAACAATGTAGAATACAAAAGAAACTCTTTCTTGTTCACTTTTATTTACAATTAAAAGTACACCGAGCATTCTTTGTGTGTTCGAATGACTAGGGTCGTGAATAATGTATATTATAATGTTATATTATTATCTTCAAGTGTAAACAAATTAATTTACCAAAATATAAACAATAAAATATAGCTAAAAGTAGTATAGATCGTAGTGTAAGCCGTGTTTCGATTTCGAGTAAAGTCTGAATAGTTGTTCAACTGCTGCAGTTTTCAAACATTTGAAAACACAGTTTTCAGCTGGCGTACAATTTTTATTTTCAATTTAATTATGCCGTTATTTACAATAATTTTCGCGAATTTTGATACTACAGCACAAACTTCGTCTGTTTAGTGGTTAACGAGTTCCGGTCTGAGATAAAAATAAAGTTTCAACCTCCCTAGAGTGCAAGCAAGAAGAGGGTCAAAAGTTCAACTCCACTAAAAACCGGGCATTTTAATTTCATTATAAACATTAAAGTCAAATTATACGGTTGTAAAAATATAAGACGATGATAATATTAACGCTGAAAAAATATTGTTTAGAAAGTCTATATCTACTATTAAAAAAAGACACCTGCTGTGATACCGGGCAAGGCCGGTGAACACTGTTCGTCAGCCGACAAGTCGTCTCATTCGATATTATGACCACCGACACGTTATGATATCATTTCAACTTCAAATGACAACATATATTTTAAAATATTATGTGCGTCGAACCCGTAAATTTATGTCTAAATTTGATATGACGTATCGAACGGGCGAGCGTAAAGTTTCGGTCGCTACGCTCGTCATATTCGCAGAAGCGGGAAAAATGGCTTTATCGCATTAATGAGCTCGGAAATATATTCGACCGATAACCTCGTTTTTGCGCCGAGTTTAACGTTCGCAACGAGTGTTGTGGTTTTTCTTAAAATTTCGAAAACGTATAAATGATAATATGGTTCGATACGAACGCCACGGCGGACATAGGTACCTCTTATTTGTTAAAGTACATTTTAATCGTGTTGGGATTACATTAAATTAAAATCCACGAGTATTAATCCTCCGCGTGCAACGTATATATACATACAACAATTGAATTATAGAACTTCCGTTCGACTTACTCTGAAAAACGTCCATGGTTTAGTGACATCGTATTACGCACGTAATCCCGAAAATATATGCTACAAGGTGGCTGATAGAATTGTTCGATGTGGTCTTATAATGCCATTTAGGTCAAAACTATTAATCCTGTTTACGAGGGAAACCCGTAATACCACTACTCTGCCTTTTCTTGGTGGAAAAAAACCGCTTGTTTTTTTTTTAATGGATTCTAAAAACTAACCACAACTGGAAGAAGAAAAAAAAACTTTTCCAATTCACACAAAAGAACTTGTTAATACGATTTCGAGGTCATGCGAGAGGGAGCGCGGGCGCAATAGCGAGGAGGAAAAGAAAAACCTACTCAAACGGATGTATAGATAAAAAAATATGTGGGTATAAAAAACGTCCGCAGAACAGTATAAAATTGTGTTTATGCTGTTTCCCTGAGACGCGTCTTTGTCGCGTACACAGAGTCGGAGAGAAACGGAAGAAACGACAGAAATAATGAGAGCAAAAGAGAATAATAATATATTTTAGAGTTCGGCTTTCATTATCATTATAATATAGAAAGAAAAACGATTTCGTAGACTAACGTCGTTTGCACCGCTGCTGCTAATGTACTACGCCTAAGTCGTCCAAGTCGAAACAGTGGATCGTTAATATTAAGGGTGCTCGGCTAAACGAAATATTGCTCGAACCATATGTGTGTGCTTACCGTCATGACTGGTAATAATGCCATCGTGTCGCCCTCTCACTAATAGGCGGCATCGAGATATTACAAAGCGTTCGTATTATTATATTATATTAATTAATTAATAATGCGCACGCGTGGGACGATAGTATGCGACAGTGCTTGTCGCATATTTGGTTTTCGATTAAGACTTACGATCCGATATAATCGGATGTTTGATTTTCGCCACATTATTATGATTATTAGAATTTAGAACACGGAATGGAGTTTTCCACAACTCGCGTAGTATCGACGACGACGGTGTTTTTTTCGTTACCCGATATTATTACCATAATATAGTATTTTTACTAAAAGTATATTATTTTCCGGGCACTATATCAGGTTTAATATTATAATAGTACAAAGAAAAACACGTTGTCTGTAAAATATTATATCAAGACATAAGTCAGAGTCTGAGGTCAGAGTCAGAGGTTCCCAACCTTTTTTGAATCGCGGCACCCTGGTTGGGAACCTCTGGTCTGGACAAATGTCAAGAATATTTTTACCATTATTGTCATAATGATATTTTGATTGTATAATACGTCATGTGCCTATCTGTCGTATCATACTCAAATCTTAGTGAATATAATATGGTTAAATAATGTGTATAAAATAATTAAATTCAATTGTTATTTAATATTATAAGATATATTTTATTGTTTATTTCTATCGTAAAATACACAAAATAATTGTTTACCAAATCAACTTTATACTGTCTTATAATATTTTAGTGCATAAATCTATTTGTTCTTTTTAATGTTGTGGAATTTTTTCTTAGCTTCTTTTTAAAACAATTGAAATATACATATCGCGAATATATAGCTTATCATATTGTTGGCGGACGAAAGTTGTATTTGATTTTATACTGAGTTGCGTAAAAGAGGATTATTATAAATCTATATAAATATATATGACTTTCCGACCACTTAAAAGTTCTATAGATAAATAATAATAATAATACAAAAGTTTGCTTTTTATAGCGGCAAAGCGCGTGACTTACTACTTTTGTTTCGTCGGATTCTGACGTCGATGGCTTATTATTGCAAATAACTATTTAAAAGTTTGATTCGAACTTAATCAATCGTGAATACAAGGATTCTGAAAATTTTAAACGTTCGGTTAATTATTAACGTCGACCAGTTGTACATCACCGGAACAAAGCGCGGGGCTTTTATACGGCACCGGCGGAATGCAATAAAGTGAGAACTGTGCAGCGTCAAAAAGTTTCTTTAAAGAAATTCTAGTGTAATTTAAGAGCGAGCGACGGGAAAAAAACTGAATCTCGATTTTATCAATGGCAAAACTGATATAACTTTTCAATAGTTGTACAGTTTCTAAACTATATAATTGCCCAACAGAGCGGTGTACGGTGTGTTTTTATTAACTTTTTCTGGGCACGGCGGAGGAACCAGCATTTCAACACGGTCTGAGGCACCGGCGCGAGCTCGGTATCGGACAACTCGTTATCATTTTTTTTGCTGTAATCGCTCTTGCAGTAACGGCAAGAGATATCACCTAGATATATTTATGCGGACCGCCCGAAAACGAGATTTGTCGAAAGGCACAAAAAAAATATATTATATTTCTTTCATCGCATTTCGGCTGGCGATGAATATCGCCGCGGTAGCGCGGGCTGTTTAATCCATGCCGGTAATTTTAATAATATTTGGGTAGTACTCGACAGACAAAGACGTCGAACCTCGAGTCCTCAATACCGTCTCAATCGGTACCCCCGAAAAGCTTATCGAGGTAGACTGCTAGAACTGCGACGAAAATTCTACAAATGATATAACAATATATTTTTCGAAACGAAAACAATATACTCGCGGGATAACGGGATTTTGGGCTCACGTAGATGCGATAAGACGTCAAACGGTTCGATCGTGACGCGCTCAGCGACCGGTCGTAGCAGTGCCATCAAAATAGGTACACTCGATCGTTTCCGGTCTGCACACCAAAGCCAATTACTTCGAGTGGCGTGAGCCTATTAAAATAATAGACATATGTTAAAACGTATAATTTATTATAAACACAACGACAATATTAATGTGGAATAAAATGTGTCTGCAGTCGGTCGTGCACGTGCAGCGTCCCTCGGCGTTAAACGATCGCATTGTTTGAGCTGTTCGGAGAAGGTGACGGGGTAACCCCGCCCCGAGGCGACGGTGTCTGCGGCGGCGGCGACGCGCGTAGTCTGTCTAAACGTTGTGCCGGCAGAATATTATTATGATTAACACGCGGCGAAAATATAAATTATGAGAACTTGTCAATGTCGTTTCCGCCCGAGTTGGTCGTAAGAGCCGCTGTTTTTCTGGTCTTAAAATTCCATTTTGACGGGCGGTGAATGGAGGCGGCGGCGACGGTGGTAAACATCGGGGCGAATCCAAAAAAGCTTTTAAGCTGTTAATGACGCATGAACGTGCGCGCATATAACGTCGTGGGTGGGCCGGACAGAGTGGCGGTGGTGCGACGTTCTTGTCGTCGTCGTCATCGTAGCACGCGCGATGACACTATATATCCTCCACTCGGCGGAGGCGTCTCTGACGGCGGAGGTGCCTTTGGGGCGAAGATAGGAAGGATGGGGGTGGGCGACGTCATTCCGTAATCCGTTTAACGCGACGGCGAGCGCCTACCACTACTGTCTCCCCGGTACACCCACCACCCTCTCACCGGAGCGGCGGGAATTCTAGAGCCCTCTCCCCGTCCCCCGGGAAAACGTAAATTCATTAACGGCTCGCCCGGAAAAGTCATCCGCGAGCTTTTACGCGTGCGCCCCACACGTTTACGTACAACACGAGTATGTGTAGGAGTATTGTAGATACCGCGATATAATATATATTATACCTGGTATAAGGTACCGTATTTATAACGTGTGTGTGTATGTGTGTGTGTGTGTGTGTGATGGGCACACGAGTGGAGAAACGGCACCGGCCCATACCGCGGTATATGCGTTCCGAGATCGTAATGGTATAAGTGGCGTCCGGGCGACAAAGGTTTGAAGAGGGTCGCGTGTCCGTCCGCCGCCGCTGGCCTGCCCGCGGCAGTAGTGGCGTCTCCCTAAAACATCGTAAACACTCGGCCGACCCGAATAGGTAAATCATTTTATTTAAATCACTCTCGCGAGTATAAATTATAATCCAAATATACACTTCCTAGCCCGCCGTCGGAATTCTGAAAATATTTAAATATCCACTCGGTATATTATAATTTAACGGAAAAATAAATTTTTTTCACGCCGCTTCGATTCTGTGTGTGCGATATTCCTAGTCGGGAATCGGTAGATCGTAATTTTCAATTTTATTCTTAATGTTTACAGTAATGATTTCGAAATTTAAGTTTCGGCGTGGATAAAAACAAAAGAATAACTATATTATATCGATTACAAAGTGTGTAAAACAAACACAAGTCATCACTATTATAGTTATTCGACATATTATTATTATACGCATTGCTAATCGAATTCACTACCCCTCGTCTTGGGTTTCTTTTTGTTTTGACGGTGTTGCGGGGTGGCACGATAAAACACAACGTCACGATCGACGACCGTAAACAACGTATGCCGTTCCCCGCCAACGCTGCAGAGCCATCGCCGTTACGATTCAACAGATACTAAATTAATCTTTTTGTACGAAATTCGTTTTCTTCACGCTCCGCAAACGTTCGCCGGCCAAGTTCACCGCCTCGCCTCTCCGTACGCCGACGCCGTGAGGGTGGGTGGTCCGCAACCGGTCGATATTAATCACTATATTATTTAATTATAACTTACCAGACCGTTGGGCGCTGCTGCAGGTTCCGCCGAGATCGAGTAAATCAAAATATATCCTGCCCCCAGACGGCGATGTGTAGTTATGTCCTCGTCTCTCCCCGTATACTAAAAACTATATTTGCCAGCCCGCTACCACCCCTGCGACCTCCCCCCCCTCCCTCCATCGCCAAACACTGCGTGCGATAGCCATAACAGCAATAATAATAATAATAATATAGTAATATCTTGAATATTTAAGTATGTAATAAATTCTTCAGGGAAACTCGGTGACGGGGGTTGGGTGGTGGTGGAATACCGAGATGCTATGGAACGGTCTGGCGCGAACGAGCGTTTTGCGGCCAGCAGGGGGTGTGGGAGAACGGGCTTTTAAACTCGAGCTAACTACACGTTTTTCTTGCCATGCAGCGTGACTGCCTAAAAACTTTTCCCAATAACTCGCGACTCCTACGCCGCCGTCGAAAAGATTTTCTACGAGGCTATGTATAGGGTCTGTTTGCGTGTGCGTGTGTGTGTGTGTGTGCACGTGCGTATGAAATACCGAGTCGGAGAGAGACAGAGAGCGTATGCCGTATATATATGTATAGTTTCTGAAAATAACAATCCGGGCTGTCGACGGCGGCGGTGGCGGCGGTGGAGACTACGAGAAATTTGCTGAAAAAAGAAAGTTCGGTTTTTTTCCCCGGCGTTTTATTATTATTATTATTATTATTATTGCCAGCCGCAATTATCGCGACCTACTGAGCACCGTATACATTATATTACTATACACTGCGAGAGAGAAGAAAAAAGTTTTACTTTTTCCCCGTGGCAAACGTTAACAATTTCCCGCTCACGGTGGTTGAACACGCCGCCGTATTGCACTGCTAGCTATACTATAGACCTAGGCCACCGTCCGGCCGGCAGACGCCCATCGCCCCCCCCCCCCCCCCAAACACGTATCTCGCACGTCCTGTGGTTAGGACGTATTATTTCATATTATTATTATCGTCATCAAACCGTACGATATGTGTGAAACGACAAGACAATCAGTGGCGTGCTATGGGGCACACCTACAAGATTTGAAAGAAATGAGAAAAATGTATATTAAATTAAAATTGAGTAGGTGTTTCTTCCGTCATAATATAGTTGGTATATTATTAAAAATATATTATTGAAAAAAAAAATGTTTATCAAATACAGGCGCTCTTGCGCATAATACGTATACTTACTATAATATACGGGTATTGGGCGGCAGCACAAATTCGTTGTGCCCCGATGGCCTGATCGACGGTACTAGATTCCCCCCCCCCCCTCGGACACTAATTAATACGGTGGCGTTGCCGGGCACAATCGGATTGTGCCCGGATTCTATTTTTATGAGGATATTGTCGTTTGTTTTTAAACGATAATTTTCTTTTTATCATTATTCGTAGTGCAAGACGAATATCAAACGATTTTAGTATACAAAAAATGAATTTTATTTTATTTAACAAATCAACAGGAATGGGTGGTAAGTCCAAAGTAGTAATAGTGGAAAAATATGAGGAAAATACCTTCAATCGACCCCACGAGCCGCCACCGACGACGACGACGACGTCCCGTGTGTTGTTGTTACATAATATGGGAAAGAAACGCCGAAATTCTCGACTCTTCGTTGTCTTCGGGATTTTCGCCAGTAAAAAATATGATTCCGGGCATTTTATTTTTCGTTATTAATTGTGGTTTTCGCGCGAAAGAATATATATTATCACTGAAATATTATGGTTGGACGATATTGGATTCGTCATCTCGGCGGACTGCAAAAGTAAAGAGCGCGAAATTTGATAAAATTGAACACGATGACGTTAAATAAACAATAATTAGAGCGTGACGGTTTTTACTTGGAACGGATGTACTGTAATAATATAATCGAAATGCACGACTCTTAGCAAAGCCGTGTAGCAAACGATATTATGATTTAATTCAACAATAAATAAAGAAATAAATTAATGCACACGCAAAATATGAGTTCAACACTGTAATATATGTCCCTATGACGGTATGCGGCAATATTGTGATGTAAAACAGAAAATTTAACTGCAATTTCTCTTTATTCAAATTCCCCACAGGTTATGAATACGTTTTGGGTTGTTTTTTTTTTCTTTAATTATATTAATAAATGCGTACATATAATATTTTATGAACCTGTATGTTTTATAAAGTATCCTCGTATTGCTCGTTCGGTAATTTAATAACAGCCCTGCTGGTGAAACAAACAAACAAAAACCGAATATTTAATGCGTCAAGTGCGTTGCTGGTATACCTACTTAATTCGTTTTTAAATTTAAACTAAAATCTAAATTTTTAATTTCAATGTGCCCGATGAGATATGATTTTAAATCGTTCTATACCGCGGTATCGTGAGAAGATACGACCACAATCGGTCGACAAAAATCGATTTCAATCAAGAGGAAATTATTTCAAGCTTAGATTAAAACTTCCTAATCTCGCTATACGATTCCCGTAGAATTGAAAAACTCAAACGAAAAAATGATTCTATAAAGTATATATATATAACACTCGGTGAGTTGTGAGTGACGTCTGACAAAGTAACGACACATATAATATATATCAGAATAAAACGCTATTGGTATTGGTTACTATAATATTATAATAATATGTTCTTTATTGCGAAATTCTATAACTCGTACAATTGATATATAAAACGATAAAAAATGAATTTATGCATACCCAGTGACTACTGCCAATTTCACATCACAGTTTTCGGTTTTCCCATTAAAGTTTCGCCGTGTTGTGTGTGCTCACATTTTAAAATCTATTCCTTATTTATATGCATGTTTATACGCATTTTTATTTATATATATATTTCTCGAGAATAAAATGAAAAACTTCTCGAAAACTTTTACCTTTTAAATTGAGTTCGTGAATGAAAACGCTGGGGTGTCGTGCGGCAGGAATTGAATTTAATGCACGACGGTCGTAATAACATAACTGAATAACGTGTCTAAAATTCATAACTTTGGATAAATTATTTGTACTAAAAATAACGTTATTCGGTTAGAAAATATATATTATTTGCTCGGCAAACGACTGCAAAAAAAAAAAATATGATAAAAAAAGATATTTTGTAGACTAAATTAATAGGTACGTATTATACTTATTACAGCAATGAGTTGATTGAAAAATCGTTTGAACATATCAACTCGTTATTTATATGCATAATTAGCACTTATTGGTGCATCTGCTTTTTGTTGTATAGGTATCGTTATTTAGTTAGAGTTCAAGTGGCATAATATTTATTAGATTTCCAGATAACGGATTTTGAGAAAATTATCTTACATTTTTAAAATTATAATATTATTTGTATGTACTCGTGCTCGTGAAATCAGTCGAGCTAATTATTGGTGAAACGGATAATAATAATTATTATAATCTTCACGACATTAATTCGCACACTATTTTAATAATATTATGTTATTTGTTTCAAAAACAAAACTCTAATAAATAAAATTAGATAATAATCCATCCGTTAGGTGTACATCAAATCAACTTAGTATTCTAAAATATATTTTAATATAATACTTTAAACCTTAGAAAACTAGCCTATTTCGATTAAACAGAAGACGTTATTATGTTATGATTTGTATGAATGATTGATGTCGTCCGGGATACCGGGATGCGAATACGCATGAAAGATGCATTACGTTTTCATAATATTCAATTGAAACTATTTTTCTTTTGATCTTTCGTTTCATCCGACCATTTCACTGACGACTCTGACACTGGTGACATTTCAGAGATTATCAATAGTAGGTACACAAATTTGTTATTCCATAATATGATTTATTAGATATGAATGAACAAATAATAATATTATTATTATTAAATAATTCTTCTGGTTATTTAATTGTTAATTTAATAAATTGGTTCAAATAAAATATTTTCACTGTCGTTTTATTTAAATTAAGATTTAAAAAAAAATGAATTTCGGTTAAATTGTACCGTTTTAATATTTTATATTACTTCATGTATACAAATAAAATATAATATAACAATGCTAAACATGTTGGAACTCACTTTTAACTTTAGAAGTATTTTGTAAGTATGTACTAGTTTTTAGGACAAAACTTAAAACGTATAAATACACTAAGAATTTCAAAACATATTGGGGGACTAAATTGAGCTCCATTTCGACAGCATGTACATTTCGAATTTTTCCAATTTTGTTATACACGTTATTTTGCGGATAATTTGCGTAATTTTGCGGACTAATTTTCAATTTTTGCGGACAAATTGTTATTTAGCAAATAAAAAAAAACTGTTGACATGCTGGTGAAATGTTGCAAAAATTTAAAAAATTCACTTTTTAGTATACCATTATTTTGCGGATAATTTTCGTAATTTTGCGGACTAATTTTCAATTTTTGCGGACAAACAGTTTTTTAGCAAATTAAAAAAAACTCTGTAAAAAATTAAAAAACCACATTTTTTTATTTTTTAGTATACCATTATTTTTCGGATAATTTGCGTAATTATGCGGACTAATTTTCATTTTTTGCGGACAAACAGTTTTTAGCAAATAAAAAAAAACTGTAAAAAATTAAAAAACCACATTTTTTATTATACCATCATTTTGCGGATAGTTTATATTATCACCCTTCTCCCCTATACCACTTATTTTAAATCAAAAAAAAACTGTTGACATGCTGGTAAAATGTTGCAAAAATTTCAAAAATGCACTTACCTTATTTTTTAATTAAATATATACACAATCCTACAATAAATTGAATACGAATAGATTTACAAACAATTATTGTCAAATTATTTACTTAGAATCGAAACTGAACTCGTGTCATCTATAAATTTTGAGATCATATTTTCTGTATATGTTACTAAGCAGCTGTTTAGGGCAATATGTGATGTTCTGGGGGAGTCTGGACATTCTGGCTGCTATTTTGGACGTTTGTTCTTCCCAGCGGATGGCTAGTGAAGGAATACCCGCTAATGAAAGTATTCTTTGAATAGGGCTGGAGCGAAAGGCACCGATGAAGAGTTGTATCACCGTGTTGTGGATGGGGTCCAATATTTTTAAATGAGCTGGTTTACCGTTGAGAAGAGAGGAGCATCATAGTCAAGTTTAGAGAGGATAAGTGCTTTATGTATTTCCACGAGGACTGGGCTCCCCATGATGTATGAGTAACTTTTTTAATTATGTTAAGTCTATGGATAGTCGAATTTTTTAGGTTTGAGATATGAGGAATCCATGTAGTTTTAGTATCGAAAGTAACTCCTAGGATTTTAACTTTAGGTTGGTTTTTTACTATGTGATCTTCAATTTTGATTCATATGTTTTAAGGTTTCCTCTTTGGACTGAACAATAAGAGGTTATAGTCTTGACGGCGGACAAGCAAACGCCAGATGATTTCGACCAGGAATATGTTTTATTTCATCTGTAATTGTTAAAACGTGTGATCTTTGTTCATTATCTAAAAACTCGTCAGAAAAAACATCGATTTTTATTATGATGGGCAAGAAAATTTTTCCATATTTCTGGACATCTGATGTTACTCGTTCTACACCGTATGACCTCCACAACCTTAATATTCGTAAATGTAAATATTTAAACAAACTGAAAACATTATTATGCAGGTTTTGATAGTCAACATTATAATAAGTAATAACATATTTATACAAAAAATATTACAAAATGAAGTACCTAATCAGTTTTTAAAATAATGTGATTTTTAATTTTCATGAAAAGTTTTTTTTATTTGCTAAAAAACTGTTTGTCCGCAAAAAATGAAAATTAGTCCGCAAAATAACGCAAATCATCCGCAAAATAATGGTATACTAAAAACTATAAAAAGTGAATTTTTAAATTTTTGCAACATTTCACCAGCATGTCAACAGTTTTTTTTATTTGCTAAAAAACAATTTGTTTTCAAAAAATGAAAATTAGTCCGCAAAATTACACAAATTATCCGCAAAATAATGGTATACTAAAAAATAAAAAATGTGATTTTTTAATTTTTTACAGAGTTTTTTTTATTTGCTAAAAACTGTTTGTCCGCAAAAAATGAAAATTAGTCCGCAAAATTACGCAAATTATCCGCAAAATAATGGTATACTAAAAAATAAAAAATGTGTTTTTTTAATTTTTTACAGAGTTTTTTTTTATTTGCTAAAAAACTGTTTGTCTGCAAAAATTGAAAATTAGTCCGCAAAATTACGCAAATTATCCGCAAAATAATGGTATACTAAAAAGTATAAAAAGTGAATTTTTTAAATTTTTGCAACATTTCACCAGCATGTCAACAGTTTTTTTTTATTTGCTAAATAACAATTTGTCCGCAAAAATTGAAAATTAGTCCGCAAAATTACGCAAATTATCCGCAAAATAACGTGTATAACAAAATTGGAAAAATTCGAAATGTACATGCTGTCGAAATGGAGCTACTAAATTGTACGTCAATATTAATTAAAAACAAGCAAATAAAATAATATTTTTCGTAACATAATATTATACTATATGCTTTTCGTTTATGAATATTTAAGTAATTCAAGATTTTAATTAAGCTACTTAAGCTACTTATAACAGTGATAATAATACAATTATTACTGAAAAAATACTTACATGATATTATTATTAGTTTATAAAATGCATTTCATCATATTTTGACGAATGGAATCCAAAATAAATTTGTATTGCAAAAGTATTACAAACCATTTTAAAATATATAAAAATCCACCGTTATTTGAAATAAAAATGTGTATATTATGCAATAATTATTATACTTTTATGACCGTAAAAACATTAATCGACTACCATTCAGTATGTTAACAATATATTATATATACCTATATTTCGTTAATAAAATGTTAATAAAAAAAACATAAAAATATTTAATATTTAAAATTGAATGAAGTTGAATGAAAGTTTGAATTTTAATAGTCACAGAGTAGAATATACGGTATAATGTATTATGAAAGTTTTTGGAATAATTCCTTATATTGATATTAGTTTACATTACCTATGGTCGGACGCAATAAATTATAAAATTGGTATATATATTACATAATATAGGTATGTATATTATAATGATTAATATATTTAACGTATTATTTTAAAATTTTGGGTTTAGCATAGTAGACGTTCTTAAACCAAAAATAAAAACTAAAGTAATTAGAACAAATTACTCCGTTTTTAATTATTTCGTTTGTTATAACTCAAATGGAACGATGTAGATATCCTAAAAATTCTAACCTCTCAAAAAATCTCTTGAACAAATGAATATTTTCTGAGTAGGATAAAACCAGCGCTCATTATAATTGTTTTTCCTCGATTTATTTTTTTAAAAAGAATCATGTGAAAAATATGCTTTCATTTCAGAAGATAAATGTATGTATAGAAAGTTTTGAAATAATTATGGAAACTTCTTAATACTTCGTTTCTAGTGTTTCAATGGTTTTTTTTTTTTTTACCTCGGTATATAATAATAAATTTTACTTTGATAATTTTTATCTTCAGAAATTAATCATCCAAAGTAGAATATTTTAACCACATCAAGGGAAAACCTACAACAATATAGTAAAGGCCGCATTATATAATAATATTATGAATACCGCCGAGTGGTTGTGTCCCTCTCCATTGTACGCCCGTATATGAAATGTGTGTACAAATTTTGTAGACGAGCACAAAAACGAGAGAAAAAAAAACAAGTAAATATTTAGTGAACAAAATATATTATGCGGCGTGCGTAAATTCATAATATATTACGTCCATACGAAAAATATAAAGTTAAGGTGGCCACCATTGTTTCGGTTACGAATTAATTAATGGTCCCGACAGAATGCTGCACATCAAATAACGATTATATAATTATTATAAACCGAGAAGAAGTCGAACAGAGACTGCCAAACAGTGACTTATGTCGTGGCGTTTCGATTGTTCAGTAAACGATTATAATCCGCAGCGGATTCGCTAGGAAAAAGGGCTGGTTAGGTTAGGTTAGGCTGGTACAGAATTGCAGGTTCCCGAGCCCCGACCCCAAGTGGAGAATTGATTCCCTTTTGAAAAAAGGTATTTTATTAAGGTAACCCGGTAAGTGGTTCCCGTTTAATTACGCCTCTCATTTTCGGGCTGGTACCGAATCAGTTCCTGATTTTTCGCAGACTTAGGACTGATGTCTACTTTAAAGTAGTCTTGATTAACCATTTTTTAATGCGTTAAAGCATGTTACAAAAAAAATGATATAATATAGACGATTTTAAATCGTTGATTTGCAAGTCGACTAGTCATCACTTAGGTTAGGTGTACAAAATACAAATAATAAAATATAATAAATACAACATTTAAAACCGTTGACTTGCAAATTTGAAGCAAAATTTCTTTAAATATTCAATATTTGCGAAAGCTTCTCGTTAACGTACTCAGTCGGACAATTTTCCAAGTATTTGTAATTTCTTTCCTGTTTGCTATAGTAAGTTTTATTGATATTATTACTTCGAAATTTCGAATACGATTTAATGTCTGAATGCTGTTTAAAGTCTCCATAAAATAAAATATATCAGGACGGGCACTATTAAATTCTTTATTCGGCTTTGAATGGAACGATTCGCAAACCGTTTTACCCGTACACAAACGGGAACCGATTGGGCTAATAAAATACCTTTTTTAAACGGAAACCAATCCGGTCACTCCCGGAAAGAGAAATCCGAATCACCGTCCAGATGAGAAAATTGATAAGAAATTAATGATTACTGCGGCACGACTGCGGTACATAATAAACCTCGTGTGTGTGTAATTTATCAAACCGAATATACTACTCGTCCATTGCGCATTGATCGTGATTCGCCTGGAACTGGATTACAAACGTCAAAACGTCGACCAGCAAACCATCGATGCAGCATTCGTTTCGATAATAATAATTATAGTCTGTCACGTCGTAAAGTGTATATTATATAAACGGAAATACGGGATTTCGAATATTACCATCGTTCGTTGCCGCCGTCACGTGGTGCCGCCTGATGATAATATTATTATTAAAACATAATACAATGGAATTTCGCCAATACAATGGCCGATAAACGGTTTTTCGATATAATAATAATTATTATCATCACTAGAGGTGTGTGTTGTCGGATTTCATCAAAAATATAATATAATATTTATTATTATTATTATATAAATTGCGAGCCACGCGCGTATATGTGCCGAATATAAATTACGATAACCGCACGGGTGCCGCCGCCGCCGCGGCGTATTATATGGTTTATGCGTTATAATAATAATAATATTATTATATTGTGTGCACTTCGATTCAAACAGTTCCGAATATTATACGTCATGGTCGCGTAAACGAACACAATGCCGATCGCCAGGCCAGTTGTGTGTATGTGACGTATAATAATATGAGACTTGAATTTTATGAATTCAGATGACCCGCGATGATTCCGACGATCAAAACATAATATTATTCTGTGCAGCTAACAATTGATTTCGCCGCGTCGAGTAGTCCATAATATTATTATAATATATAGAGTGCCCTTATAATATTATAGTTTTAAGTCTCAGGTTGTAACGGAACAAATATACACTACTAAAACGGCCATTATCATGGCCAACACACATCTCTATAGGGAGGGAAACACGAGACCGTGGAGAAAGAGATTCATGTTTGCCGATGGAAAACGACATTATGACAACCATGCAACCATCGGAACGAGGACAGTTTGGCTTGCCGAAACCATAGGTCGGCAGCCAATCAGGAACCGGAATAATTGGAGAACGGGTATATATACTGGTGCGTTTCACAATAAACTTCACTTCTTTCAAAACCTTCAGACCCTCAACAGCTCTAACCAGAACAAACTCGAAGGACCTTTTTTTTTTTTTTTTTTTAACACCAGTGTCCGGGAGGGAACTACTTGTGCATTACTTCCTCCCGGACACTATCATTTATTTCAAGTAATAAAAATAAATACAATCTACAAATCTACAATCTACAATCATACATCTTTTTTTTTTTTTTATTTGCTTTTGGGTACTATTCTATTGTCCTTTGTCGCTTTCGCTCCTCTTCTTTGCGTTTCTTCAGGATTCTCTCCACCAATCCCGATATCTTCATCCAATTGAAATTTGATTTTAGCATCAGCCCTACTATGTTGGACACTTTGAGTTGCTCTGTACATACATAGGCACATGCTTCCCACCTCCAATTCTCCCAGGCATCACAATCGAGGACAGCGTGCTCCGCATCGTCGACTCCATGTCCGCATATTATGCACAAGTCTGTTTCAGACCGGTTAAACCGTTTAAGGTACGCCTGAAATCCACCGTGGCCCGTAAGGAATTGGGCGAGGTGAAAGTTAATAACTCCGTGTCTCCTATTATGCCACTTTCTAAGGTCCGGAATTAGTCTGTATTTCCATCTTCCAGTGAGTGAGACTTCCCACTCACTTTGCCATTTGTCCAGTGTAGATGTGCGGGCGACAGCGTGTGTTTGTCCTTCACGCATGGACTTTCGCTCTTCGGCCAATAAATGGAGTGGTGGTGTAGAAGTTATTACCGCTACCGCTGCATATGGCATCGTCCTATAGCCGCAAGCCACTCGTAATAATATTCTTCTATGAACTGATTCCATCTTGCTTATCGCTCTGTTTGAGGCTGACTCCAACCAGAACGGGGAAGCATATAGGAGGACTGACTCAATCACGCTAGCAAGTAATCTTCTCCTAGGTTCGCTAGCACCCCCCAGGTTTGGCATGATGATACTTAGTTGCTTCGTTGCTCTTGAAGCTCTTTTAGCAGTCAGTATAGCATGGTCCACAAATTTAAGTTTTGAATCAAGTTGTACACCAAGATAACGTATGCTCTTAGCCGATGCTATTTGAAGACTACCACAGTTTAGGTTCATGGTGTTGTTCCGCTTCCTATTAGTGGACATGATCGCCTCAGTTTTGTTTACTGCAAGGGATAGACCATGCTTCTCCATCCACTCCATTGTTGTTACAAATGCATCTTCCAGTAGCTCCTTAGCTTGATGATTGTCCTTGGCAGTGGCGACAATAGCTACATCATCAGCAAATGCAAGAAATTCAATTCCTTGGGGTAGTTCAATACGCAGAAGGCTGTCATACATAATATTCCATAGATCTGGCCCTAAGACTGACCCTTGGGGAACATCTCGTGTTATCTCAATGATACGGTTGCTGTTGTTGGTGGTGATGTTAGCACTTCGAGAACTTAGGTAGCTTTGTATAATACTGATCAAGTATCCCGGAACTGACATTCTGCTCAGGGCTGTAATTATGTCCATCCATGGGGCCGAATTAAATGCGTTTTTGACGTCAAGTGTAATCATACCAACCACTCTCCTGTATGCGGACGTCATCGAATTTGCTCTTTTCTCAATTTCCCGAAGCCGATTACGGGCATCAAGAGTAGACCTACCTCTTCTAAAACCAAACTGAGAGTCCGATATCGCGTTGGTGTTTGACAGATGTCTCCTAAGTCTCCGGACAAGAAGCTTTTCGAAAAGTTTACCAGTCGTGTTGAGCATACATAAAGGGCGGTATGACGTGGGAGCATCTGGTGGCTTCCCAGGCTTAGGTATTAATACTAGATTAGCCTTTTTCCAAATCGATGGGTACACAGCTTCATATATGCATCTATTGTACAGTTGTAGAAAACGCTGGGGGCTCGCATTAACCGCTGCTTTTAATACCTCATTGTGGATGCCGTCAGGGCCTGGTGTTTTCCCACAGGGCAGGGACGATGCTTCTTCTAGCAGTTCAGTTGCGGAGAATTCGGTAAAACCGTCAAGGTTGATTTGCGGTCTTGTCGTCCAATTCCTGGTTTCCGGTGGAAACAGGATCCGAATGATGTTATCGAGGCGTCCCGGTAGATCGATACCGACAATGGGCAGTCTGCGTCCAAGTTTCTTCATGACCGTACGGTATGGTCGCCTCCACGGGTCTCGTTCTACCTCAGCGCACAATTCTGTCCATTGTTTAGATTTAGCATTTTTAATGGCCAACGCTAACTGTTTCCTAGCTTCCTTATAGGCTTTGGATTCAATTTGGCACTCTTCTTCGGAGACCCTTCTCCTTTTTCGTAAGTATGTCCTACGTCGTTTAAGGCTTTCTGCCCTTAACGAACTGAGGTTTTCCGTCCACCAAGGTACGGGTTTACGCTTTGGGTTTCTCCTGACTCTTGGCATGCAAAGGTCGGAAATGTGGGATAGCCAGTTCTGTGTTTCGTTTGTCACGCAGTCGACAGGGGTATTATGACTATCGCAGACTTGCAGCTGGTTACAGGTAACAGCTTCTTGTAGTTTGCTCATGTCAAGCTTTCGAATTGACCATCTCATTTCATTGACTGCTCCTAATCTAGGTCGGTTAATTATAAGTTCAAAGAATATGTATTTGTGGAGGCTGTTTGATTCCTCCTCGAGAACCTTCCAACCGCTGACATTTCTGACTGAGGACTCTGAGAGACGAAGGTGACATCAATATGTGTCATTGATGCACCTCTCACGAAGGTCGGCTGTCCGTTATTGCACATAAATAGATTTAGTGCGGACATGGCATCTGCCAGGATGGTGCCTCTAGCGTTTTCGTCAGAGCTTCCCCACTCGGGACTATGGGAATTAAAGTCCCCAGCTACGATCATCGGTGTTGTTGTTGATCTAATACTGTGTTGGAGTCTGTCAATGAAATCTTCAAACTCACTGATAGTAGAGTTTGGTGACCAGTAGCAGCTGTAGATTCTGATACCCATAGACTCTATCCATCGGTACCCATTTTCAGTGTTGGGACCAATTGCGTCGAGGCTTAGTGTATTACCTAGGACAATTAGTGCGGCATTTCCTTGTTTATCACTAAAATGGCCATCCTCGTCCGGTGCCGCTCTATACTGCTCGCTAACAAGTATAACATCTGCTTCAGTAGTAGCTGCCGTTACGTACGTTAAGTCATGAGCAGATCGGCTCCTTCCAACATTTATCTGTAAAAATTTAATCATGGCTGGTGTATCTCGCGTCGCTTCCAGCTATTGCTCCTACCCTTTAATCATCGGCAGTGAGAACCATGGTGTTTTTCACTAGGTCACTACGTGCAAAGTGAGTTTTCGGTTTATCAGTGAATTCATTAGCAAGCAGTCGACGAAAAGCTTCAGATACTGCTAGGTCGCCATTGCAATGCGCCGCGAAGTGGCCGTTTTGTCCACATCTGCGGCAGCTTTTTGTTCTATCTGGACCAGTGCACTGTCTTGACTCGTGGCCTGACGCTAGGCACCTGTAGCACTTTACACGCTTTGCGCATATTCTCGCTCTACAATAAACTAAACCGACTTTGATTCATCCTTCCGCTGCAATCTTATCAGCAATGGTTTTTGGGACCAGTACCACAGCTGCCAGACTCCCTCCATAGATTATTCTCATGTTTAATACGTTGATTTCTTCGACCTTAGTTTCGTATCTGCACGTTATAGCTTGGAGGACGTCGTCCTTGTCGGACCAGCTCGCTATTCCCTTTATCTCCAGGAGTCCTTTCTGAGATATGAGTCTGGCGCTTTGGTGATCGTCAATCACCTTGGTTACCTCAGCCTTAATGGATTCTATAGTTGTCACGTCGCCATTGACCTCAATAAGTAGAGCGCCATTTCTTGCTTGTCGCATGCCTACAATGCTGTTTCCTATAGCCCGTTGGTCTACTTCTTTGCTAATTTTCTTTGCTAATGCTGGAAAATCTTCTGGGGTGGAATCGACCACGATCGTGGGATTTCTTTTGTTAAGTCTAGCTGGTGGTTTTTTCCTCAAGGCCCTGGCGATATCCTTCTTCTTTGATTGCGTGCTTCCCTCATCCACAGTACCGTCATCCTTCTGCTCCATCCTGTCTTTCTTCGCAGGGGGCTTTCTCCTCACGACTTCTGTCCACGTAGAAGCATTACTTCCAGGCTCTTGTTCCGTGTTCTTTTGAGGTTGCGAATAATCTGGTGCTTCTCTTCGTTTTTTCCGTCCAACAGCTTCTGACCGGGTGCCTTCCTCTGTGCTACTTGCTAACCTTGCAACCATCGGAACGAGGACAGTTTGGCTTGCCGAAACCATGGGTCGGCAGCCAATCAGGAACCGGAATACATTGGGGAACGGGTATATATACTGGTGCGTTTCACAATAAACTTCACTTCTTTCAAAACCTTCAGACCTTCAAAATCTCTAACCAGAACAAACTCGAAAGAACTGAAGCAGCACCAGCCAACGACGATCTGAGAACTGACCGCTGCGGAGACGAGCTACCAAGCGCTCTCGCAGTCCCGACGGCCACGAGCCACGACGCTCCGTAAGTCGACAAGTGTGGAAGCGAGCAACCAAGCGCTCTTGCATTACCAACGACGATCCACGAATAGTCTGCGGCGGGCACGAGACATCAAGCCTTCTCACGGCATCGACCGCAAAACTGTCGAACCCGCCGATTTCACCGGCAACGGAGTGAGGGTTGCCTATATTACACGACCAACGGCGCATAGTATTGTTCGACACAGCTCAGGGCTAATCGACTAATCAGGTAACGTCGTACCCACCGACAACTGACGAACGTCCTCGACGTGCGAACCAACTAGCGTCAAACCGTATATATAGGCAACGCCGCGACACAGCCACAAGACCGTAGCGATATCACTCCGTCGGCATTGACGAGCAGTACTTCCGCCGAACCTTTCCCGGCCGACGGCTAATACCGTCGGATAACCGCGGGAATCAACAAAATCGTCCTTTTCAGGACGACCATACAGAGCTCCGACCCCCCAAGCGCGCCTGATACGGCCACGTTACCCGTTCATAGACCGAACGCCACTTTTACAAACGGGCCCGGTATATTAACTTCATTCTTTCCACTTGACTTGTAATTATATCATAAACCATTCACATTATTGTACGGGAAACCGACGGCCGGGTGGCCCTCGAACCCTCCCCTTTTACAAATTGTAAATAATTAATCATTCCGTAGAAATAAACAACAATCTTTTATACTAAAACCCAAAGAAGTTTTTCATTATTATACCACGGTGCCACGTAAAATACGTGCACCGTTTCAAGGTCCTAATTTTATTGTCGAACGAGTCCGGTAATTTTGGGATATTATTCACATCGACAATTAATGTCTGCGATTTTGTGTTTTTTTTTATACGAGTCTGAGCAACGTGGTAATCGTCAAGAATCGTACGCCGTAGTTTATCATATTTATTCTATAAAAACAACTAGCCTACTTTACTTAATAACTGAATATATCAAAAAAGCTTTATGACAAACATTTAACAATCCTCTCATTTTAAGGGGGGCACATTTTAGACATACCGAAAAGTTTTGTACACGTTCTCGTCGACAAATAGTCAATTATTAATTTAAATATAAACAAATACGAATAAATTTTTGTTATTATACCTCGTTGAAATTTTAATAATATGTAGAATTAAAAAAATATATATATTAAAGGGCAATGGTGGCTCGTGGGGTTCATTGAAGGTGGGGCACAAATATTTCCTTCTTTTTCCACTATAAATGATTAGAATGAACAAATAATAATTAATTATTATCATGTTTTCAAAATATAAATTTTGTTCCACGGACGACGGTTGACAATAACAATACGAAGGCGATAAGACCGACAAAATCTTGTAAATCGTAATAAAAATAGAATTCGGGCACAATCTGATTGTGCCCAGCAATGCCGTATTAATTCGTGTCGATAAGTGGGGGAAATCTAGTACTGTAGATCGGGTCATCGGGGCACAACTTCATTATGCCCGCCGCCCAATGCGTATATATAGTATACACGTATCGTATCTAGGAGCACCCGTATTTGATAAAACATTTTTTTCGATAATATTCGATAATATACCAACTACCAATTACCAACTTATATCATGATGGAAAAAATACTTATTCAATTTTAATTTTAATAATTTAATATACATTTTTCTTCTTTTTTCTCAACTTTTTAGGTGGGGCACGTGCCCGTGTGTCCTATAGCACGAGCCGCCACTGTTAAAGGGTATACAAATCACTAAGTATTAACTCAACCGTGAATATGATGGATGGTATTTGACATGTCTAAGTCTGGGAAAATGTAATTTTTTGGGATTCAAATAGTACAAAAATTTGTTAAAAATATCATTCGTTGTTTTTGAGTCTCTAAATTAGAAAGCAATTTACAGAATGTTATTATTACCTACTAAAATAACACGTTTTCTTGTTATTTGCATCGCTAAATACTACTTGGTGTGAATTCCGTGTTTCTTCAACTATATCATAGAAAAAACATTATTTCTTTAAACGTATTTATATTTCTAAACGAAACGAATCAACATATTATATTATAATAGTATAGAGTATTAATTTTAAAAATAATTTTCTTTATTATTATTAGAGAATTGTGAAATTGGATTTCTGAAATTTTACCCAGTTATGATTCCAAGTATCCAATATACTTACGGACATATAAAATACATACGATTCAAAAAGTGCTGAAATAAAATTGTATAAAATATATAAATAAAAGATTAAATTTAGGTAGTGGTGTATATTTTATAATATTATGATAGGGTACGGAGTATGTAATATTTATATAGGTACCTACATATAGTTATACCTTTAACGTACCTAAATATTATTCTACCATTGAGAGTATTCCGTTCGTTGTTTTTTTTTTCGACAGCATGTCGTTATCTATAAGAATACAAATATTTGAAATGTACATTAAATCAAATCAAATATAAGGTATATTCTTATTAAAACCATATAAACATATTTGTACCTAAATTCGTAATTAAAATAACATGTTTTGTTTATTTATTCATACAAGAATTCAAAACAATGTTTGTTTTACATTTCCATCTAATAAATTGAACACCAACTAGTACTTGTAGAAGTAGTTATTTATGTTGGATTATCCATAAGTTAAAGAGAAAACGAAAATCAACAATAAATAAATAATCTGAATAGAATTCTCAAATTGAATGTAATAATGTTTCACAAATACTAGCTACCGTGTTTTATAAGTTTGTATTTATTTAAAACTATCGTTTTATTTTATTTTTACAAAAATCATAAAAATACAATTTCAAATCCAAATTTGGGAAATAAGCAACGTTTGCAACATTTCGAGCCCTGGCTTTCAGGTCTAATTCGTGCATTAATACAATGTCAACAAGAATATGAAAAAAAAATTGTTTCATAAACTAGTTACAGCTTGGGCAATACTTTTATTTAAAGAATACATAAAATTCGAAATTCGTATGGTCAATTAGTAGTTGAGACAACTTTAACATGGTATGAACTTAAACATAAATACTGTCAATATTGCAACAGTATAAAAACCCCGATTTTTCATTACGTTACATGCAGTTTTGAACATAAAAAGATGAATTTATCTAAATGAATTATCTAGATAAATAATAATTAATTATTTTTTACCTATTATCTAGATAAATTTCAAAATGTTTTCATGATGTGTCATCTTTGATAAATAATTGCGTCAACTTAAATAAATCATCTAGATAAATAAGTTCTTATTTTAATAATTGACAATTTTTGATTTTTAGAGTAATTTCGTATAGGTATAATAAGATTAAAAGTATTATATTGAATTTTGTGTAATTATAAATCACTGTGAAATAGAAAAAAAATCATCTTTTTATTTATCTAGATAAATTTCAATTACCTTTTATCTTTATCTTTTTATTTTACTGAAATATTATCTCTATCCGGATAAAATTATACTCAATTATCTTTATCTTTATCTAGATAAATAATATGTAATTATAACTTTGGTCGACACTGGTTACGTGACGTATTATATTACACCAATTACAATAATATTATATTATAATGTGTTATATGAAACCTACAATAACATAAAACGAAAACAAATAACCAAAAACACTCCGAGAAAATGTTTATATTTGTACTAATACATTTTAAGAACCTATTAAATGCTCGAATAAAAGGAACTTTAATTTGTTTTTTTTTATAACTATAATTATTATTATTGTTATTATTATTATCATTATTGTAAAAAAAAAAGTATTTAGATGATCGCCCGAATTAAAAACATTACTCAAAGCATTAAACTTGCGACGTAAAAACCATCTGTGAGTATTTGCTTTTTTCGACGTGCCGAGGAACCAGAAAAACACCGTGGTTTTACGTTCTTAATTAAAACGTCGGCGGCTCGAAACGATTTTCCAGACCACAAGAACGAAAAACTTTCTCGTCTTAAGCCAGTTTTTAACACAGTTTATCCGCGCACTTTACCGCATAACAAAAACGCTTAAACAATGTCGAAACATCGGTGTCACGAACGAACACGATGACTATCGCAAATATTCGGTTTTAACCAGCGGCGTTTGAAGCGTTATAAATTTGAAATTGAACGCATTCTACAGCATTTACATACACCCGTTTGCATTCAAATTGAACACTAAGCGCGTTAATATAATTTATAACGTTTTTCAAAAACAATACGTCATTCGTGTCGTTTTTCACTCAAAGAATATGTATATGTTATCAACGCAGTTGAGTATAATAATATAAATAAACAAAACGTGAAATAAAATTAATAATAAATATCAAAAAAATAATAGGACTTTAAATAATAATTCGAGATATATATATATATATATATGTATAGCGTCGGTTTTTATGCGTAATATACATAAAAACATATTATGTCGTAAAATGTTTTATTTAAAACAGTCTAGGGACAATTCAATAACCATACACGTACAGAAGAAGAGAAGTCACCTGAAATAAATCTGTCTGTCTAGAGACCAAAAGCCGTATATAGAAGAAGCAAAAGTGTGGAATATATATTTTTGTTCGCGATGCGCGTGTACCTACTATATAATACTGCATGCTATAGCAGTTCTTAAAGAAAACATATATTCAGAATAGAACAATACAATTTGTGAATAAAATTTTGAATTTAAAAAATGAATTCATTTTTTATTCACGTTAGCGAATAAAACGAATACGCGTTCCCTTTCGTCGTTCATTATTTATGAATTGAATGCATTCGAGAGTGCAGTCGTCACAAAAAAAAAACGAACGCTTTCGTCTGTATATGCATTCTCTCGAACATATATAGCAATTTGAGAGGCCGAAGCCGTACGCGTTTTTTTGTGCGATCCTCGGTATATTCATCAGATATATTATATAATATAATCATTGGCGCCCGGAGGGGGGGGGGGAAAGACGGGATATTTCCCCCCCCCCCTGGAATTCAAATAGAATGTTGAACATTTTAACTATTTTTTTTTATTTAAATAAACATTTCGTCGATATTTTGTCGATGTGAGGTTGTTGATCGTATAATAACAATATATTTTAAGGCGTACAGAATAACAAAAGGTTTGCAACGGAACAACCACGAAGAATTTAGTTTTTATTTAATAACGAATAAATAGCATTTCTAACACATTTTTTAGTCTGCAAGGAATAAACTTTGTTCAATGTATTTTTTGGTGTTTGATTCCATTGTGCCCCTCCCCGATAAATTTCCTGCGCACGCCCATGAATATAATATTGTGTGTACAACATTTTGGGTGGGGGGGGGGGCTGCGGTGTAATCTCAGGTCTCGTATATTATATACAGTCCGCGGTGTACGCGCTCTATGGGGCCCGACGCAGAAGAAACCGGCGAAACGCTGCACGGCCCGAACTGCGCGTATATAATATATTTTATTATTATTATACATTATATATAGGTGCCGCACGAAGGTTTTAATGGTATTCGCAATGAACGATTACGTCGCGAGCTCCTGGCGGGGGGGTGGCGGGGGGAAATGGGAAACTTTTAACGATAAAACCCGCCGCCGAGAAGGTCGTTAAGCGCTCGACCCCAATTAGTATATATTGTGCGAGCGCGGCGGAGTCCGCGAATGGAAAACACTCGACCGGACGGACGGCCCTGCAATGCGGACGGAGCAATAATCGTAATTTTTCGTTTTCTTTTGTTTTTCCAGAGAAATACAACCCTCAGCAGCAGAAGAAACAGGTGTCCGATTTTTTGGTCAGGCCGTTCTTCGACACGTCCGTGTCGTCCAACATCACCACGCAACTGGGCGGCCACGCGTACATGCCTTGCAGGGTCAAGCAGCTCGGTAACAAGTCGGTGAGTGTGCACTACGATAATTTAAATCGAATTAATCCGTTTGCGTCTTGTGTTGATATTATACAAAATAACATGGATAAACCGATGTCGTTTCCGTTTTGAATTAAACACTATTATAATATTGTCCAAACATAATATCAATGACTATTGTACTATATCAATATTGGTTTGTTTTTTTTAAATATTCCTTAAAATTGGAAATAAAGGTCCCGATTGTCACACTAATCGACTGTAGAGTGTAAATCACAAAAACATATCATTGTATTTCTTAATAAAAAAAAAACTATACAATATATACCAACCTCTGAGTCTTCGCAAAAACTGAAATTAATCAGCGTTTTGTGCATAATAATTGCAACAAATCATATGAGTATATATACTATTATCCAGTCTGGTATCGGTTTTGCACGACAATAATTCGGAAAGCATGCGGTTTGGTAGGAGTTTGCCCGTGACGAGCTCGCTGAGAAAGGGCGGACACTGAAAAACCGATTCATTCATACTTCACAGCAGCAGTCTTAAGCGTATATACTGAAAAATCAGTGACTATAATATTATATTATATATAGAAAATCAAAAGATTGGAAAGATTCCTCATGCGTTTTAAAATATTATTTGTTAGAGTCATTAAAAAAAATTAAATATAATCATCAAGACTTCAACGGGAAAAAAACGTTCAAATCATTAACGAGCACTCTGCACAATCCTCAGCCACAACAAATGTTGGAAAAATCCACAAAAATTTGGTGAACGTGGAGGTGCCTCGTCGTGGGACGTGGGTGGTACCTTTAATACAAAACGACTCGAGCGGGATAAGTGCGTGTGATTGGCATTGGGCAGCTGATGACGTGCGCGGCGGTGAAATCGATCGGCGCACGTTCGTAAAATATGAGCTCGAAATGATATAATAATAATAATAATATACGTCGTCCCCGTATAGCGTATTAGAGAAAATGTCAGAGAAAAAAAACGGACTTACGGATTTGATCGGAGGCGGAGGCGGCATCGACGGCGGCGGGCGGGTTTTTGCGCGCGCGAAATACCGGGCGCGGGACGACGTCCGGAAAACTCGTTTCGGGGGATAAACGACAACCGGAATGCGTGTTACATACACTTTTCCGGATGTATATAACGACCGCAAATTTCGCGAGTGCAGTAGACGCGAAACGACGGGCGGGCCCCGCGCAGTAAATTAAAACACTCGAAACAATGTGAATCGCGCGCGCTTGGCCGTTATTCCGAATCGAACGTGAAGGGAATTCGATTAGCTGCGGCGTATAATATAGATAAACTATATAATATGTATATATATATATATATACAGGCATTAGGTACCTATGTATATATATGTGTGTGTGTGTGCCAATAATAGACTATATAACGTGACCCGGCGGAACGTTTTTACAGCACCGGATGCGAATACAATATTCAAGTATATATATTTATATTATATATATATACGACCTAATACGATTATATATTTACAAAACGATTTGCCGGTTTTCATATTGAACAACGCTACGTTCTGGAAAATTGTAGAGAAAAAAAAACAACACTATTGCCACTCGGATTCGTGGAAAACTTTTCACGCTATTTCACAACGTTTTCCCGAGACTTTTTATTCGGTTTCACCTCGTGTGTTAGGTATTTAGAATAAACTTTAGAAAATAATATTATATAAGCGGTGAGATAATAATGTTTATAATAGTTTTAAATTTTAACCGCGGTCAGCCCTCGACCATACCGATTATAACACGATATTATGAAATTTTGAATTTAGTTCCAAAACTGAACAGCTTTTCTCCGGCATTACATATCTTTGCATTTGAAATTATTTTTACTGATAGATTTAATTTTTAGACAATTTTTTCGATTTTGATATTATTTTTATAATCATTCTATATAACAATAATTAGTGTCTTTGGGTGTTAAGACTTGAAATAATAGTATATATTGATCAACTACATAATCGGTTTATATATGAATGTTATTTTTAATCAGGGTTATCAATTTACGATCATAGATTTTTTATTTAATGATCACACGATGTCCAAGCAAAAGCCAGCAGTGCTATGCGTCATTGGAAATGAAATTTCATTCGTGAATTTTTTTTATATTTATGTTTGAAATAACAGTATAAAAACGATAAGATATGTCGTAAAAACCTCAAATATTTTATAAAGTATTCTACTTTTCAAAGAAACGTTTTAATGACATTCAATAATGTCACAATGTTCTACTAAATTAAAATAGACATCGGTCGTCCTATTAAGATTTTTCAGGCAACCAATTTGATTATTGATAGAGTTTTTAACGATAACCAGCAGTTTTTTTGATAACATTTTTTTGCTGTCAAAATCACACGACGAATGTCTCCTACTATTCTAGAGTAATATACTTCATAGTTCATATATAATATATATATTAAAATTGTAGTAATTCTTCGAAATTGTCTGAACTCCAAAACCTTAATTACTAGTATTCGACGCTCCTGTACGCGAGATGCCTTGAAAATACCTACGAGGTTTTAATTGTTTTAATTATACACAATATTGTTGGATCATATTTTTATAATTAGCGAAATAAATTAAAAATAAGTATTATTAATGAAAATAGTAGGGACTTTGAGTGTACCTTGCGTTGACGAATGCGATAACGCGACGTTTTGTTTAAAGGTGTATTTTCAAAATTTAGCTTTCCCCTATCGGCGGCGGCCGTCTTGGAGACAACCACGGTCGTGGTCTCGCGGTATGTCAATGTGTACACAAATTATAAACACAGACCGCACGTAGCTATCACCTTTGCTGCTTACCACGGTTCAGAGGATGACCGATGATCGTTCTAACCTTATTGAGAACAAATTGAGTTTAGGCGTTAAGCGTGTAGCCATAATATCGTGCCGACAATTATTAATCCGTAGATCATAGCAAGTTATCACTAAATTATTTATCAGCAATTTCAATCGTATAATTAACTAATAATATCATCACTCTAATTTCGTTAGTAATTGTTTTCTATGCTATTATTGGTATTAACTTTGTTTTTTGGCATTACTGTTGACTACAAAAAACAGTGACAGTTCAATTGCAGATTTTAAAAGAAAAAATGTATAAGAAAATGTTCTACAATAATATGTATTAACATTACGTCGTATATTATCAATTATGAATTAATTTTGGGATATCCGAATTCAATGGACTCAAAAACTACTCGAACGTTTTCCATAAAAGATATATCAATAAATTCCTTGAGACTAGGAAAGTTTTAGCTGCTAAAGGGTAGTTCACACAAT
Source organism: Neotoxoptera formosana (assembly GCA_022818045.1). Classification (NCBI taxonomy): domain Eukaryota; kingdom Metazoa; phylum Arthropoda; class Insecta; order Hemiptera; family Aphididae; genus Neotoxoptera; species Neotoxoptera formosana. The sequence continues at coordinate 27,457,116 of CM040632.1, read as the reverse complement.
TTTTTTTTGTTTACTCGTGGGGTTGCCATTGTTTACATATTATATCACTGTTATAATTATATTAATAGAAATATGGCAAAAACGTTTTTTACGAATTTATTTATAAAAACAAACCTTTGGGACTGGCAACGCCAATTTAGGTAGCTATAGTATAACACGAGACACGACAAAGAAGTCTTGGAACCCCATTCGTATTTCGTGCATGTCTACAACTCAGAAGGGCTGGAAATTCTCGCCTTCGCAAAAACGTAATGCCAGAACCGCTACCGATATATCGTACGCGGTACACGACTATGAATGGACGACAATCGGCAGTGATTGTAAGCGAGATCGTGTAGTGTGCACGTAATGATATGTGCTTTTATTGCGACGACGACGAAAATTCGTTGAAGACGAGGCAATTTTCTATTTATGACCGGTCTGTCGCCGCGGAATCGTAAAAACGCACGCCAGTGCTTTGCCTGCAAGCGTCGTCCACCGCGGCACAAACACGAGATTGCACTACGGTGAAGATACAGCGAGGGTGGGCGGATAAAATAATAAAATAAATAACTGGCCGACAAAGACGAGTGAAAAGTTTCTATTTTTTTTCTGCCGTTTCCCCCTTCTTCGCCTCTCTTCATACCGTAGCGCGTTATAAATAATGTACACACACACATATATATATATATTATGTTGTCTCGAGCGCAATTGTTAAGCCTCTTCGCCGTGTGGCGGCCACCGCGGCGGGGTCGTTCATACACGATAGTTATTTAATCAACGTTCCCCTGGCCACGGGTGGCACTAAATAAAATTACCTTTTCTCCCCCCGCTGCTGCGGCGCAAATGACCGGGCCGGCGAAGTAAGCGAATTGACGGTTTACAAATAATATGTGTGACTCTGCTATACAACACATACATGTATGTGTCGTCTCTGTATATACGCGCCCGCCAGTGTGGAGCGTCGTGGAGGTCTAGCCGGTGGGGTGGCGGTGACTGCGGGCTATCGCGGAGTGGCGGAAAGCCGGCGATGCACGGCGGGGACGTTGTAAAAATGAATCCGGGGGGACCGCCGCTGTTAAGTTTGCCGAACAGTAACGCGCCCCATTTAAACTCGTGTTATTGTCGCGCAAAGCACGGGGTAAAAAAAAATAACCCACCTCCGTACTTTATTGTTATTTCTTTCCCCGCCGCCACCGCCCGATCACGCCCCGCTAGCCAAAAATCCATTAACTCACGGTTACTACCATAAGCCACCGCCGCCGCCGCCGCCGCCTCTCCTCGAGAAAAACATATCGTGAAAATTTCCTAAAAATACCCAAACGCGTCGGAATAAAACGTACGTGACATAACGTCGTACGCAGCAGCACTATATAGTGCTGCAGTACACCTATACACGCGCTCGTTTCGAAGAAGAACGAGATTAAGTTTTTTTTTAAATAAATTCACGTAGCAAAAAATTTCAGACTGAATAACAAATATTTGAGTTTTTATCGAATTCTAATACGTTTTTTTACAGTAAAAAAGAAAAATTCGCACAATTCACTTTGTGCACCCAAAACGAATACCAATCGACTGCAATACCTCCCATGTACCGGATGACGTACAATATAAACCATAATATTATGGATTTGTTATTTTTTTTTTTTTTAAAACATTTTATGAAACGACATCCCCAAAGTTCAATACATAGTTAAAACATGTCTCTAAACGTTTATCTGAAAAATTCGAATGTGTTCATTGTTTTCATCCTATTGCCATCGTATAATATTATATACAGTGTCGGGAATAGATAACTCAATTTTTATCTAGATATAGATAAAGATAAAGAATAAATATTTTACCTAGATAAAGATAGAGATAAATAAATCTAATTTTTATCTAGATAAAATTAAGATAAATTTTAAAATATAAAATTACCTATTAAAATAATAAATAAATATATTAATTATTATATATAACTGTCGAAACAAATAATAATAGCAAACAACCTAAAATAATTATAAACCTATCCAGTTCATAAAAAATACAATTTTAATTAAAACCAAAAAGTATGTGCTGAGTGTACTCGAATAATTTTATTGATTTAAATATCTAGATAAGTAAATCATTTATCTAAGATAATTTCTTAAGATAGTAATTGTCAACAGTTTATTTATATTTATCTAGATGAGATAAAGATAAATTGTTTTTTTATCTAGATAATCCCAACACTGATTATATATTATGTCAATACAATAATATTATCTTGTGATTCGTTTCGCCCACCCATAGGTGAACCAAACACGACATTATACTGCAAGAATTTTATTTTTAACGTCGGGTGGACATATTATTATTGTTATGCAGATGTTTATTGGTACGAATATGACAATATCACATCGGTGGATAAAATCATATCGAGTCCGATCCTAATAGAATTTCATGACGTCTCCACCGGTAATGGAATTATATTATACGTAATGTAATTGCTTGTCGAATAATGCTTTGCCGAATGTGGCCCAATCGTACTTAAACTGCATTAAACCATAAATCGTCTTGCGGAATATCGAATTACCACTCCACTTATGCAGTTAGCACACAATGGCCGTTAAGAGGCACCATAATGGACCGAATAATGGCTAATCGATTTGTGCAGGTTGCTCGATATTGGTACAGTGTAATAACTATAATAACATATACTCGTATAATATAGTTTATAATTAAAATCCAACCCATTTTCGAATGATTAAACGATAAACCTTGTTACACAGACGGGTATTATTCGTTGAAAAAGTATCAATGAAATCTGGATAGCATAATTGCACGGGAAAAAATTGATTAACCTATACTCTTGAAAGAAAAAAACCGTTGAAATATTTTAAAACCACTATAATTTTCTATGAAAAGAATTCTTATTCTCTAGAAAAGTAAAATAATTACATTTACTTTTGAATTATTACCAAATATCGGGCATAATTATTTGCATTCACAATTATTTAAATATAATATTAATGCATTTTATTTTTAACAAAATATAATATCAGCACCGTCTTTCCTATTGTGTTCATTATTAAATGTATAAAATAAATAAAACCGTTAAATTATCATAACTAAATGCAATACTAACGATTCACTCTAAAGTACCCTCAAATTAATTTAAAAGCATATTTAGGTTTTTTTATCATATTAATAAATTATTTTTTTCCTACACATTTCTGTTTCATGCTGCAGTGGCACCCCGCCAGCATAACTTTTTATCTTTACCTATACCCAAGTTTTAATTTCACATTTCGTTACCCCGAACAACCCTCTCTTGAGCATGCCAAGTTTATTTCGATCTCTCGGTTATTTTATTAATTAAAAATATAAACCGGGATTATATGGAAAATCATAATAATTTCACTTTGTTATTTTTATATACGGTTGATTTTTTCGAGTTTACTTTGATTTAATATAAATCTACGGGGGCTTATGCATTGCAGGTGTCATGGATACGGCGACGGGATTCACACATACTCACCATTGATTGGCTGCTGTTCATCGCCGACGATAGGTTCCGAATATTTCTGGTCGAGCCCACGTGTACGTGGACGTTGCAGATAAAATATGTGCAGCCCAGGGACGCCGGCATTTACGAATGCCAAATAAATACATCACCTAAAATGAGCCATTTGGTTCAGCTCAATGTCGTAGGTGAGTATCGAGGAAAACTAAAAAAAAAAACATAATAATATATTGACTTTAAAAATATACTCTACAAGTATGACGTATAATATGTCATTTATCAATAACCAAACGCTGTAATATTGGTGAGAGTTGCAAAAATAAGGACCGATAAAATATGTGAGCATATGAATATGACTGCTGCACACACTCGCGACATATCTGCAGTTATTGTTTATTTTAATTACATTTCAACGTTATAATCGTTACATAATATAATATAATAACATTATAGTCTGATCGAATTTAATGAAAAGGCCAAAATCATACGTTTTATAATAAAGTGTAATGATATATCATTAATGAATTATACGAGTTTAATAGTTTATACACATTTTCTAAATCGGAGTTACATAATAATATGCATTCAAAAACAATATTTGATACAGTCATATTTGTTGAAAAAAAATTTCATTCATAAAGCAAATACACTGTAAAATATTTCAGTATTCGATGTTTGAATATGTACACTGATTAGTTTAAACGCATTTAGAAATTGATAATATTATGTCCAGACTAACGGTGTAAAACTGTAAAATACTACTCATCAGGCCCTGTTCGTCGAGAAAACTACTCTGCCCACTCAACACCCTATGCCGGTTCCACTGTAGCGTACAGTCAGTAGGAGAACCGGATTTCGTCGGGTCGCGAAGTGTTCTTTCACCAGACAGAGTATAATATTATTGTTGTGGTAATAGGATTTATCGTTCAAATCTTAAATCGATTTCGGTTGACTGTGAGTTTTAATAATACATAATAGATAATACAGATGTACCAGCTATTATTATTTATTCAGTATGATGGTATATATAATGAATAATAAAGAATAAAAAATAAACAAAATAAAATAAAATTTTAAACCCGAAAACTCAAAAACGTTCCTCTCGTCTACAGTATAAATAATAATATTCAAAATACATAATATATTTTTTATAAAAACCTGTACTACTCACTCGTTTGTCGTCCGGCAGTGCCAAAGATCGAGATCATGGGCGAGTCGGACATCCACGTGATGGAGGGCAGCTCGGTGAGCCTGAAGTGCGTGATCCGGCAGAGCGTCCGGGACCCGGACTACATATTCTGGTACCAGAACAACAAGCGGGTGCTGGACTACGGCAAGGGCGCCAAGGTGATCAGCAGCGAACGGGTGGACGCCAACACGATGGTGGCCACGCTGACCATCAACAACGCGGTGCTGCACGACTCGGGCAACTACACGTGTCAGCCGTCCAACTTGGACTCGGCCAGCGCGTACCTGCACGTCTTGAACGGTATGCGCCACAGAAAAACGGACAAAAAAATAATAATAATATTACTCTGCAGTCGTATATTTTACTGATATTGTTTGTTTTAGTCGGTGCGTGCAGAATACCTCTCTCTCTCTCTCCTCTCTGTCTCTGTCTCTCTCTCTCTTCCTATCTCTATCTCTCTCGCTCTGCAGCACGACACGAAAATTAACCGATTTTAATATCAGCTGCCACGAGCAGAGACGGCCCCCCTCCGACCCGTTTGGTTTAGATTTTATTCAAATCTAAGCAGTCTGTTGTTCTTCCGAAATCCCTTTACCGCGCAATGGCCATTAAAATATTCACGGACGATTCAACTGCTGTACGTGCGACTCACGCAGTACCTACCTACCTATATATATATAACCCGTGATCCCTCTGCTGTACTTGAAGTGTTTGACTTAACAAATGCGTTTTTCGTTCCCCGCGAAATCGAATGGAAATAATTCAGACCAAATAAATCATAAGTTATAAGGTACAGATGTTAGGCTTCCTCGGATTCGAGTTTTAGGTTCCACCGCTATAGAGTTTAATTACTCATAAATTATGGACAAATAAATAACATCATTGTAACTTACTCAAAAGTATACGAATGCTATAAAAAAAAAAATTTAACAAACAACGAAAGCACTTAAAGTGTCAAACTCCGTACACAAATCTTATTTAATATTTTTTCTTCGAGCCGAAAACTATTTGAGTTATTATTTCTTTTAAATAATAAACGTTAGGAAAAGCGAGAAAAATTATTGTTTGTAGTATATTGTTTATTGGGATTCTATAATTTCTAATGTGGCTAGGTTTTACACTAAACATGTTACGAGTGATTTGTTGAACCATATTCGAATAATGCGTTAAAAATGCATTACGAAAAATACGCTTGGGTAAACAACGCTTAACAAGCGTGTACTGATTTCAGTTTGAAAAAATGTATTTCATTATTATTGATAATATTTTATAAAAGACTATAAGTTGTCCGGCGCAATGTATAGGCAATATCGGTACATCAATGTGTAGGTGTCTTTCAAGGTATCACATGATTTAAAATATTATTACAAAACTGCAACATCTCAAGACCCCAAAATGGAATAAAAAACACCAACGTTCATTATAAAAAAAAAAAGTATATCGATATTTTTATATATTTTTATGTAGGTACTAATGTACACGATTTTGAGAGTATTTCTTAGTATACATTGTTAAAATACCTAACATCAAATTAGTAATTATTAAAATTACATTTTAAATCTTAGTGCCGTGTTTTATAAAAAAAAAAACAAAAATAAGCATATAAATCATTGTTTAAAATGATCCATATATTTAGAATGTTAGTGCGGTATACTCTGTGTGCGTATTATTCTTTTATTTTTGCATTATCCCATTTAAAGAAATAATATCATCACATTGTTAGTAAGAGTACTAAGTATATAAAGTTATTTATAAGAGTATCTACACAGGATAAAATGTTTAACGTTCGCCCTAAAAAACTCATGTTTCCAATAATTACTCGTTATTAATACCGTCTTATATCTCCCATTTCCTAATATAACTAAATGACAACGAATAAGTTGCTTTTAAGTGGAACTCAATTCCACACACCTTGTATACCATTCAAATAATAATAATATTGTCTAGACAATTTTTGTTTAAGTCAATGGTTAGTATATAATTTCCAAATCAAGTTGAAAACAGTTATTTATACAACAACAATGTTCAAAATATTTTTTTGTAAATTATAACCGCAATAAAGGACAAATAGAGGACAGTTTAAAAAAAAATTCAATATAATCTTCATATTTCATTCATATTGTGACCAACCTTATTTTATATGTAGTTTCCACTGTATTGTATTTTTCTTAATACTTTTGCTGTGTACAAATGTTCAAACTATAATGTTTATTATTTTTTGTTATTGATCATTTTTCAAAAAAAAAAATGGTTTATTTCACTAAATAGTTTATTAAGTGGTGCTTCTCATCTAAAACGATATTTTTTTACACTGAAACTAAAACATAAAAGATACTTAAAAATGAATGATATAATGCCTTCATTAATCATTGACTTTTTATGCTTATAATATACAACCACCATTAATTGCCCATGATATTACATTTTTACGCGTCGAAAATCGGTAAAAATAAAATAAAACACAGCTATGACAAAAAAAAAAAAAAATGACTAAAAACCCAAAACACAAAATGTGACATTGAATATTCTCTGATACACGATTCGGAGCGTGTCTGGTACTCAGGAATTGTTTACCAATTATTGTCGTTCACGATTTTTTAAATCATCAGAATCCTTTCACTTTACATTACGATTAAGAAAGTTTAACCACGACGCAGGCCACAAACTTAACCAACGTGTCAAATTCGTGGATTTACTATAATATGTTTTTTCAATATATAAATTTAATATTAATTTACGCAGTTACATAAAATATTTATACAGATTTTTTTTCAATTTCTTACAAAATTTGCCGCCCCACGCCCGGGAATAGGCGTAAATCCGGCCCTGGGTACGAAATATTTTTTTATCACATCAAATCATACTGACGGGGCGCTGAAAAAACTGCTCAGACGGTGAGTTTTCGACTCGTTTATCTGTACACAATGCGTTATACGTCGTGTCCTTCCGAGTCGCCGTCGTAGTAACTATTATTACTATTACTGCGTTCGAGACCTGCGCCAAAACGATAAATCGACGGGGGAAACCGACGACGACGACGACGACTGCAGCTCGAAGCACGAGCCCACACATTAGTGCGTGTGTGTGCCAAAGTCGGGAAAACTTCTAAGCGGCACGACCTGCTATGCACCGTCGTCGTCGTCGACAAGACAATATCGTGCCGAAATAATTGTCGGGCGCGATTTAGTGCGCTGCAGTACCGCACGCTTTGGATGGCTTTATGATACGCATACCCATACTTACACGGTTTCGGGTGAGCGCAAAAATTAGCAACGCCGAGTATAATATTATACGGCACGATGTGTGTTAATTAAATTTGCCGTCGGGTAGGATTATAAAAACGGTCGCCGTGAATATATTTCCATATTAACGCGGCGAGAGACGAATGAGATGTGAGCGAGGAGCGCGCGTGTAGGTTATGTGTGCACACGCGTACACGTAGAATATAATATATATATATATTATATTATTCTAATAATATTATGCACAGTTGAAATTCGCTTGTGGATTATTCAAAACCCGTATAATATTCTGATTGTTCGTATTTTTCTTCGTTGATTTTTTGTGTCCAGAACTCGATCGCCCTCGACGTCGTGGCATATTTTATAACTGTGATTTTTTTTATTGAGTTTGCTTAATTTTTTTTTTTTCATTTAATCGCCCCACACTCCAATACTAATTAAAAGTACTTGTTATAATATAATACGAGTTAAATAAATTAGTGTATATAAACTGTACGTCCGTTTAAAACATATCTGCAACATAATATCACACGTAACGTTAGATAATGGTACTTTAGTCTTACGTAAACAACGTGCAAGCCTCGAGGTGTCAATTTTATGAGAAAAAAATCACTTCTTAAGATTGCTTTATCGATTTTCCGTCCGAATTTTCAACTTCAACAAACCGCTCCTCTCGCGATAGAAAATTTAATTTTAATACTTTAAAATTGCTAACTCATCGGATATTCGAAAATGTAAACACAATAAACGATTAATCTTATTCCTGCACTACTAGCTGGCTACTATAAAAACGCGAACATAGGAAATTATATCTCCTAAAAGTACTTCCGAGAGCTCATTAATATTCATATGGTATTCGCTACTGCTACTGCTGTGTACAGAACTTTCAAAAAGTTAACTCGGAAATATTGCGTTCTCCGAGGCATTCGTGAGATTCCTAAAGTAGTTAAGTAATAAACAATAATCGGTGTATTCCTCGAACTACCCGTTGAAAAAACAATCTAACGCCTAATGAAGAATAAACTTTTACCGTACGATGAAGTATACATTTTTCAAAGCCTACATTATTACTTAAATATATTATTATCTAATTCAACCTCGAAAGTTTGTTCTTTTTAAATTAGTAGCTTTGAAATGAAACATTATTTTCTATGCAATTAGGTACGTTATAATATAATATACTCGAATAATATGTAATTAGAAATGTACATATTTTTGAATATCTGGCTAATATCTTAAAAATGTCTGTCGGTTTTTCGTGTGATTTTAAGTTTCTTGCTACAAATTCAAATTTATTGTATTTACATTTAAAATATAAACTTGAGAAATTTAATTTTCAAAAAAAATTACTTTAAACTTTATATGTTTGTATGCGATATGGTGTATTTGTATACAGCATATTTTCTTCAAGACAGCTATCGTCGCATTCTGACAGCTATCGTTTTTGCGATAAACTGTAAAAATTATACGAAAAACTTTCGATTTTAGTCAGTATACAAAATAAATTGGAACTGAAAATTATGTTCTTAGTTCTAAAGTCCAATCACAAAATATGTTCGTACAATCTCAACTCGTATTTTTTATCTTCAAATACTAATTTGTTATTTCGTATAATTTCTCGTAACAAGTTTGTGTTTGTTTTTTTTTGAAAATTAACAAAGTTAAGCATATCAGTGCACTGTACAACTTAAATTAATTTGAATTGGACTTATGAGAAATTTACTGAAAAATATCCAATAATATAGATTACAGCACGGAACAACAACAACAACATAATGAACTTAACGGGCGTGAATGAGCGATAAAATAATATCGAATAGCGTCATATTTTCAATTTTTCGAATGCGATTCGTTACAAACTGCAGTACGAGGGGAGAAGAGGGAAAATAATTATCGTCGAACAGAACCGCTGTGGCGCATAATATTATCCAAAACAATCCTCTTAAGCACGCGACTGAAATGTATAAGGATAAAACTAGCGTACGGGGAAGACTAAAAATGTACTTTTCCCTCGACTGAGCTAACCGCGTGCAAAGGTGGGGGGAGGAGTCAATCGAGTAATAGAATCGAAATAAAAAATATACAGCAGCGGTTCTGATCGTCCGATTGCATTATAGGACGCCGTCTACGGGCCCAAATTTTACCACCCATGCCGTTAAAGCGAAACATTTTCCGTTTTTCGTGTGTATGGTGTTCCGTATCGGTCACGGAACACCGACCCGTTTACAAGTCGCACAACACCGAAATTCGATCCGTCTTTGTGATAATATTCTGCAGTCATAAACCAAAAGCACCCGAATTCGTAACACGGCCCTTTTCCGTCCGATGACGCTCACGGATGAAAAATGGATAAGCTCTCTAAGACGTTTTTCAAAATATGTTTATAAATTACTTCTACGCACGTGTTAATCTATTAATCTTCCAAATTTTAAAAACATAATTTAACGAATCAGAATGATTTTCGTCGTGGTTAAAATTATCATCGAATAATACAAGCATTTATTAATACATTTTAGTCTTTGAAACTCGTTATACATATATACGTACTGCTGATCATCGTTTGAGACGAGCGCTTTTGGAGCACATAGGCGCAATTAGGTGGTGGCTAGAAGGGAGGGGCTTAGCGGCTTAGCCCCCCCCCAAAAAAAATATTTATCCAGCTTCCACATAACATGTACAAATATAAATTAAAAAGTAAGCCATGACTTACACATTTTTTATTCGTTATAGAAATTTAAAAAAAAATTTCAAATTAAAAAAAAACTTCTAATTTGTCAAAAACCTCAAATTCACCCAGAAAATAATATTATTATTTCAGTTATTATCAATGTTGCACATTCCATAATTCATAAACAAAATATAACAAATAGTTTAGGGACAAAAACAATTATTGACAAATTTACTGTACCCAGTGGAAAATATTAGTATTGATTAAATATATTGAATATTAAAGTTATTTATCATATGAATTTATTTGTGTATTTTCAGTAGCTATGGGGATGCGGGGGCGAAGCCCCCACAGGATCTTTGAGGATACGAAATGGGTGACGGGGGGAGGGGTGAAATTACTAATCGACCCCGGGAACCCCGAGATCCGTTTCATGTCCTCGCTGAAACAATAATATTTTAATAATAAAAATATACCTAATATTATTTTTTTATTGTCGTGAGTTCATAATAAAATTGTATTTTTTTTCTGTTTGTTTTCTCTCCATCCGACCTCACTGCAGGCGAACATCCGGCCGCCATACAGCGGGGACACAGTTCCGGCACTCAGATACCCATCCGCCTGTTGGGGCCCCTGTCGGCCGTGTTGGGGCTCAGCTCCAGCCACTCGACGAGGGCCGCCCTGCTAACGACCGCGTTCGCCGTTGACCTGGCCGTCCGGACGCTGTACTCGATGATCGTCTAAACGTGGCGGACCCGATCGCGAGCCCGCCGCCGCCGCCGAACCGACCGGACACGACTTACATACCAAATATTTTATTCGACAGAGAAAAACCCCACGAAAAATGTATATATATATATCGCACGCCGTCGCCGCCGACGGGAAAACCGCGTCCGAGGGCGTGTGCTGGAAAGCGTAATATATAATATAATGCGCAATGCACACCGCCGCCGCCGCCGCCGCCGCCGCTCTTGCACAATATAATTATTTACTATAATAAATATAATATTATTGTGTTACCGAAACGCATATTAATTTTCCGCCGTACACGGGTGGTACTTACCGATATCGCGCGCAAAGTCGATTTGTTTTCGATATAATTATTATTATTCATTATTATTAATATTATTATATTAAAATATACCGAGCGACGGCGACGAGTGTAATATTATTGTTTTACAGCGAAGTGTCCGTCGGCGACGCGTTCTTTTCCGAACGTGTACAGTTTTTTACGTGTATTTACTATAACTATCATTATTATTATTATTATTATTGGATGTCAAACGATTGGAAAAAGAGTTACTGATTAGCTTAAAAACTACGGTTAAAAAAAAAAGAAGAAAAAAATGTTTATTTTTTTTTAAATTATACCTACTACATCACTATATAACATAATATATGTATATAATATATTACAATAATATTATATATATACGTAGTGTGTTTGTCGACCAATGATGATAATATTATATTATATGGTACACATGTTATATAATATTATTATTATTATTATTATCATATTGTACATTATTATTATTGTCGATAACCGAATGACGCGACATGTACAGTGATGCACTATATTATATAATATTGTTCACTTGTAAGAGTTCGACATTTGCATATTGTTTTTGGTATACATTTTTTCCGGACATTCAAAATATAATGTCCGCGAAAATTAAATATACTATACATATTTATTATTCAAAAGAGTAACTTATATAATATAATACATAAAACCATAGGTTATTATTATTATTATTATTATTATTATTATTATTATTATTACCTACTACTACTAAACTATTTTGCTCTAAATGTGTTGATATGATTTCGGGTTTTGTTTTTCTTTGATGTATTGTATAAAATTACGCTATAAAAATAATATTATACTTACGGTTGAGATTTCTGTACAGCACGTGTATACTAATTTTTAAACATTCTTTTACTCTAGTCTACGACGATTACATATTGATATATTATAATAATTAATATAACTACTAATGGTGCGCTGTTTGTGTAAATTATAACGCTATAAAATCAAATATATGAACAAAACTAGTTTATATTTTGTGTTCGGTACAGTAATAATAATATTACCTTATTAATATATTATTATAATTCTATATTTAAAACATTAATATAATTTTATTATCCTCGTAAATTAATATTGTTCTAGCCTTTTATGATTGTTGTAATTTAAACTATAATATTATGAGTCTCATACTTGATAATATATTATTATGTGTTGGTTTTTGTTTATGTTTTGCGATACTATTTTCCATATTTTGTACAGTGATTGACGTGTTATATGTTTCACATATTATTATTATTATTATTATTATTATTATTATTATTATTTGATCAAAACCTTTGAATATTATTATTTTTATTCGAATTGTTAATTTTTCTGATATAACAAAACAACCAAAAAAAAAAAAAAAAGTAATAAAAAATAGTTATATATATATATGTATATTATATTATATTATTATATATTATACTACTTATTTACCTACTAAAAGTGTATGAAAAAATATATTATACATTTTAGATAAGGAAAACAATGTGTACCGTTAAACTAACCTTTAATTTATTGTAATAAATGTTATATGAAATTATGCAAACTCTGTCTCTGACAATTTAGTCGACTATATATACCTGTGCGTGTGCGTGTGCGTGTGTGTGTCGCCAAAAATATTTATTCGCACCATACGAATTTGTATTCATTATTCGTACGCTGCAGCGGCAGTATGCAATTTAGCAAACATTCGTTGGGATTTAGATTAGGTAATGATTATTTCACACACGAGCTTGTCGTCTCAATTTAATCTCGCGGGTATAATTAAGTTAACTACCGTCATTTCTTCAAACGATAAATATGGAAATTACTGTAACTAAAGTGCTAATGTTCCTGCGGAACACCTTAATTTTAATATGTAAATCGAGTAAAAATATTTAAACTCTGTTTTTGAGAGTGCCGGAGCAACGTCCCGGCGAGCCTGTCGATCAAACACTTATAATATACCTACGCTAAAGCCAAAATATAAAATAAACGACATAGACAATTTTTTTATCCATTTGGACGCGTTCGTACGTGCGCCTAATCGATGTATAATTATTTATAATGATGTCGATGAAAACGCGCTCAAAAATATAAATCCAACGCTCGATGAGTTCACTCGAATGACCGTAAAAACTTATTTTTGAAAAATCAATATTCGTACGAACTCGTGGGAAGTTGGTACAGTTAATTAGTATTGCTCGCGGTATATCATCTCGGTATCATAGGAGTGCGCAGGGATGTGCCAGATACATTTAATTTCAATAGGATAAGAATAGGGCTCATATTTTAAACGATGTTACTAGATAATAAAATACAATTTTTTCTAAAATATGCGGTAAAAAATAAATCATGTTTCGTGATAAAAAAAAAATAATAAAACGGAAAATATTTTAAAACTGCGTGGAATAATACTTATTATGATTATATCGGCTAGATTCAATATTGACTACAAACGTTCAAGTACAAATAATAAATGAACATTGCAATTATCTTAGAAATAGATGAAATTAGATCTGAGGAAAAGGAAATATTATATAACTCGGTACTAATATAATAATAATACACCACTGATTGTCTTATGTTAAGAGCAGAGGTCCAAAAATATGGTAGGCACCCCCCCCCCCCACCCCGAAATACAGGTCTGCGCACGCCTATGCTCGGTATACTTTATTGGCGTGTATAAAATATGTATGGTAATTAGGACTCGTAAGTTGTAGGAATTGCATATTGTTCTGTATGCTTTCAATTTATAGCAGACCAAGCTAGAAATCTGAACTATACAATAGCTAGTTAAAAAAATTGAAAATGCATATTTTGTCAATGTAAGCAAAAAAAGTGCATATTGCATTGATTTTACAAGCAATAAGCGTATTATGCATATTTCATATTTTTCTAAAAAAATTGATTTTTTATTTCTTAATCTGTATATTTCAATCGATATTGAATGAAGAACTCAAAATTATCAACGAAGGTATTTACTGTCATCGATTTCAAAAATACTAAAAAAATATTTTTAATTATATTTTTCAGCTCAATAAGATGTCAAAATGCCAACCAGCTATAACTTGTTTTCAGTTATAAATAGTTTTTATGTATATTATTAATTTATTAACAACATCTGATGTATTTTATTTGTGGAATTAGGATATATTATTCTTTTCCACATTTAACATTTTTAATGCATATTTTGCAATATTTTCGTGCATATTTCGCCTTCTTTAGCCGGGGGTGCGAGTCCGGGAAAGTTCGTCGCTTCGACGTCCGCGCAAAAAAGGCGGTGGCGCATCCGGGTCAGTCGGTACAACTTTTGACGTGTATTGCCAAAAAAAAAAAAAAAAACATTTACTCGTTTCGTTTCTCGGGCATCGGCAAAATAAGTGTCGCAGACCGATAATATATATATGTATATATGACAGCGCGGCGGCAGAGTTTCGATTTTGTTCCGCTTGTCATAATAATTTATTGGAAAAGTTCGTTGACGTCCGTCGTCGTCGTCGTCGTCGGCAGTCTTATTTTTAACTACTTCTTACGGCGGTCGAACGACGGGTGGGTGCGTGCGTGTGGTGCGTTTGCGACTGCCAAACATCTTTTGAATTTTGAATTTTTTAAATATCATTTTCAAACGCATACAGTCGCGTGTAAACAGGTTGGTGACATCGATGCGATAGTTGCCACGTGACCGTCGACCAATAAGTTACTATAATTATTGACGATCTGCGATAGTTAGCCCGCAGGTATATTTTGTGTGTCGCAAACAAAACGTATTAACTTAATTCGACACCGAAAATGACTTCTTCCGGCGAACTAAAAGGTAAGCATTTCAATGTCATTTAGTCGGGATAATATAATATAAATTGTTCGTCGCGTAATGACGATAATAATAATATGACGTATCATAATCTAACGTATAGACTGTAAAAACATGTTGTCGAAATAGTTAAAATAATTAAAGCAGACGATGATAAAATAACATTTAATGGTAAACATCAAAAAACTTTGTTGTTGTTTTTTGTCCATCGCTCGTTTAAAAAATTAAAACGTTTTTATGGCACTTTATAAACATTAAAAATAAAAAATAAAAATGATAAATTCTCCGAGGAAATCGTTTTAATAAGCGTTTTATTCTTTTATTTAATCAACTTTATTTGAAAATTGTACGAGTACGCCGAAATATATTTATTCCTTAGACATTAGAGTACTAAATTGCACTCACTCAATTTGTCTATAAAAAGTGCACGTTCAATTAAAGTTCATCACAAATGGCCTTTGTATTATATTAAAGTAGTTCCGTGACTGTTATTTAAGACATGCTATTTTATATGCTTGAAATGAATTCTGATATTCAACTCAATGATAAAAACTCGTATTTAATTTTTTAACGCGCGTTATTAAAGTTTCAACTGAAATGAGTAAAGTTGTTTGAATAATAAAAGTACAAAATATCACAGTACAAGCACTATTATTATAATTATTACCAAGACTACATAAATTATATTGAATTCATGATCCAATTGTATTTTAATTTTTAGATGACGAAAATTACTACGTGTATTACTATTATTTATTATTTATTAGGTACAATGTTCTTTTATATTAAAATATATCAATGACCAGAGTAGTTTATATTAAAGTTCAAAAGTAAGATACCTCGATCGTATGAAAATTGATAATTTAAAATATACTCGCGAGTAAAATAAAAAAAATAGTAATATTAAAATAATTTAGGAAATACGTTTAAATATTATACGATTTCCTAAAAACGGTCATTGGTCTGATTTTTCCTATCATATCCATAAAAAAATATTCAGGTAGAATGTCTCTATTACTGTCTAATGACGTCAATCCTTTTCTAAGGTTGAGAATAATTATACACCCAAACAATAGCGTGATGTGTACAAAGAGGGCAATTTTCGATAAAAAAATTAAACATACAATATTATAATAATATCACATACTCACAGTAATCTGAAAGTATATGAGGAAAACGTTTTGAATAATTCGAGAAATTCTTAAATCGTCTTTAAATTCTCTACATAGTCATTATATAATATACTTATTTACATACATTATTAATATTATTATAGTGTATTTTGTACACGTAATATTATAATTTTTAAAAAAACATTGACCATGCAAAATTACTCGTATCATATTCGTTACTATATAATATTATTATGTATTTAATGCATTTTAAAAATCTTAACTCGTAAATTATTTTTATGTGCACTTAAAATACCGAGCTCCGGAGAGTACCCAACACCCGTCCGTACAATATTCTGTCCGTTCTTTTTTTTTTGTACAAAAATATAAATCATTCCTCTTTGAATAAATTGATACTTGAATGTACGTTGCAAAATAGTAAAAAAAAAAAAAAAAAATACTACGGGAGAGGATACTACCTACTCGACATAGAAGCAATCTAAAATATTATTGTTAGTTATATTTTTCCCCTGCCCGTCGTCTAAAATATCGGAATCGTGTAAGAGATAACGTCATAATGTATTGGGCTTTTGGTCAAATTAAATTTCTCTGCCATTCCGGTCTCCGGAGTGTATGCAATTGCGTTAAGTGCAATAGTAAACGTCAATGCGGACCGTTTAAAAACAAAGAGATTAAAAAAAATGTATTAATATTTTATACTAAAATACCTAACCGATATCGTGGAACAAAATGTATTAAACGTGGAATATAGTAGGTAATTCAACCATGAACCATGTGGCCAGGTGGTCCGTTTAAATGTCTACACTCGATTTTTTTGAAAAGTATTGAATTTTTTAAAAATATTCTTTTATAATTTGATGTAATTTTAAAACAACGGTTTTTTTTCTTTTCTTTGTTGTTTTTATTGTTTTTAAGTTTTTACTTTTTTGAATGACACCGTACATTTTTTATTCCAAAGCAAAATATTATTCGGAGTATTTCAATCTATAAATATCAAATTTCGGACAAACAGTTCATATTAGTTAAAAGTATTTAAAGACTAGATTAGAAAAGTAGTAGACAACAATTATTTCCAGGGTACTCGTGTACCACTCTACTCAGCTCGTCTAAACTTTGAGAATTCATACGACTAATGTCGTATTAAAACGACATCAAATCATGAACAAAAAAAAAAAAATATTTTTAAAAAAGTTTAAATTTTTCAAAAATAATAACGAGTGTAGATATTATTTCCTAAACGAATCGCCCTGTATACGACGCTACCACCGAGAGACGTCGGAAATTGTCGGACGAATATATAATAATATATTATGTATTATATATACACACACACCAAACTGGCTCGGGTCCAACTCATAATTCCTAAAACGCCCAATGAGATACTCGTAAAACCCGAGTGAACCGAGCTTAATAACCAATTAATTACAGTCTCGCTATTATATTCACTGCCAATGCGTCTTCTATAAATTATATGAAAACGTAATCTGTAGTTGGATATACCTGAACGGAATTATCGGCGGAGACTATACGCGTTTAGTGAGCGCGCTCGTATAAACGCCGCCGCCGCGCGGATAAGAACAATCGATTAAACACTTTCCGAAAACAATTCGGTTTTAAAACATTTAAATACCTGTACAGCGACTCGAGTTTATACGCACGTTAATAGTTTAAAAGTTATCCGAAAACTTTTGAACGCCTCGTGTTACATCGGTGGAGGTTCTATTAATTTAAATAATAATTATTATACACGTAAGAATATACCTGAAAACCTATTTTACGAAAAGCCGTTCCGGAATAATTATTATTATATTTCATAATTATTATATGATTAGAACTTCAAAGTGACACCGATATAATATGGAGCGCTGCGAATAACATAAATTATTATAGAGGTATAATCTCGTGCTGTGGACGAATTCGGAATAGACCTGTTTGAGGTTAGATATTATAACAGTATAATAATTAATAATGATAATAAATCGTACGAGATCCAATCAGATAGAGAGGTAGTATTCGTATAAATTTTCCCGACTCACGTGAGCCAAAATATTTTGTGAAATTATAGTCACCAAAAATGTATAGATGTACAGTAGTCCTGTAATTTATGATATTATATCACAAAGTAATATTATTTAGTGCCCGACTTGCTCGAAGGATTATTTAATATTACATGAATATAGTAGTTATATGGTCAGTTCAAACACACAATATTGTGATAATTATTATTCAATATTATGTTAGCATTAAAAACATCAAAGTCAAGACAAATTTATATTTGAAATAAATCATTTGATCCATCTAATATGTTTCGACTTCAAATTTAAACAAAATCAATTGTTGTACATTGCGAAACAACACAAATGTAATAAGCACGATTTATATACTTTCACATTCGCATATTTTTATGACACGTACGACTTACAAACACTAAACTAAACTGTAACACAGAATGAATTTTTTGCTACCCTTTGTACTGATAAAATACTATGCACCGCTAACATGTAATATTATCGTGTAATGTGTAAAACAAAATATAATTTCACCAAAATAAAATGAATATTAAAACAAATGTCAGAGACTTACAATTTGTATTACAAAAGCCAAACAAATAATAATAATATTAGGTTTATTTAAATTAGAGAGAGAAAAAATTACATTATAATATTATGCGTTTCACCATAATACAATATAATATTTTTTTTAACTCTGTCGTCATTTGAATATTTACATCAGGAGATCCGGTAAATCCATTTAGATTTTTGGAAAGCTTCGACGAGTGGCCGGTTCCTGACGTCATCCAAGCCGAAACTCGTCACAAGTTAAACGCGACTTTTTACAATTCGATGCTCGGTTACGTTATCGATCAGTAAGACGCAAAACGTTATTAAAATCCTAAGTAACAAATAAATCAGAAATAATTTATAAAACGTTACCGAGTTTAAGTCAATTGCATTTACTGACTTACTGTGATTATTATATTAATAAAGATGATTAATTAGACATTATTTTACGGTCAGACAATAATATTATTTTAGATTCTGAGAGAAACACGATAAATGTGTTGATTTTACGCAATGATGTAGGTTTTTTTTGTGAGTGAACCCTGAAAACAGTAGTAAAAAAAAATACTTAGATTTTCAACTTCGAAAGTGATTTCTGGTAGCAAATTGGATATAGTATTGTATTTAAAATACTTTGGTAGGTCTCAAAAGTAAAGAGATTCCAAACATTTATCAAAATAATAAGTAAAAAGGTGGGCAAGTGGGTACTGCTCTACTGTACAGTAAGTGACGAGTAGGAGGACACTGTAATGGATGTGTTAAATTTGAATTCAATGATAAAACATTACATACAAAAAACGATTCTGCGCGAAGATTTCGCATCGAACGATTTTTTTATTTTATTGTAATTCAAAAACTAATAATCATATATACTTTACACCAAATGTTTATTTTATCTTTTTATAAACATGATAAAATTTTAAAAATGTTTCACCTCTTTTGAGCTATTTATAATAATTTGAAATTTAAAGTTATTTTTGTATTCTAAATTTGTTGATAAAAATTTTCCTCTAAGTCAAAAATCTTGTGAAATTTAATATAAGGTTTCTCTTCAGTTTTTATCATAGCAATTTAAAAATATTAAAGATAAATAGAAACGATTTTTTTTTTATAAGCATTTAAATGTAAAATTTTAACAAAATTTGTCGAAATCACGAAAATTTGCATACCTTTTGATAGTTAAAAATGTAGAAAAGGTGAAATTGTTATAGCTAAAAATTGAAAATGTAATACTAGGTTTTTGAAAATGAATTCATATACTTCCCTACTGAAACTAAAAAATTCAAAACCTTTAATATACGCACTTTTTTATAGGCATTTTAAGTTAAAATTTGTACGAAATACGATATTTAAACGAAGAATAACGATTTTAGTTATTTTGTTGTAATTTATTTATACATTGTTCGTGGGAACTTGAACCTTTTAAAATATATATTATTATGTTTCATACACACAATAACATTTTAAAATGCAACGTTTTCGGCAAAAATTAATATTAAGCCTACGGCCGCATTACTTATAGTAAAATAAATTACTTTAATAGCAGTAGAAAATATAATTACATCATAATAACTATCCTTAGTAATAGAGGCTGACCGTCTTTGATCGAAATCGTGCATGATGATTTATCATCATAATGATTTATCAGTGAATTCAAATATAACACTTAAATTACCAGTGACTCACTCAATGACGAGGTACAAAACTGACAAAATAGTAAAACTGTACATCAGAATAGTTACCAATTTTCCCCTTTTATTTTTTAAAACTCAATTTTTACAAAAGCAAGGAAAAACTGTCGCCATTGGAAACCAAGGAAATTCGGGAAAAGCTCGAAACAGTCGGCGAAAAGCAAAACATGGATCGGATGACGTACAAATCGGGGAACGTGTTCGAAGGACTCGTGTCCGAATTGATCCCGCACAACACGGGGCGTCTACGTCTGGACAGCGGCGCCATTTACGAGGTAACGCGTTCACATCCGAATGTCAACAATGTTGACTAGACGTATTAAGATTGTATAGTAAAAACCTTATGCTGTTAACTATACTCGACATAAGAATATAGGACTTCTTCTTCTTTTGGTAATAGTTTAAGCACTTGTCGATGGTAGCAATCCACTACTCCTCGAGTTTCTCCACTTTTCTTTCCAACTCACAATACGATTTGCAATTATCATAGGGTCTTTTATGACTCGAATAAAATGAAGCCGAGCGATGGTCTTTCTCTGCTAACTTTCCCCCCTCTGTGGCACCAAGAGACGTATCGACTGAAGGGTATTGGGGGTGGATTGGCCTTTTTTGTAGTTAAGTTTTTCGTATTCCTCAATATAATATAATTTTTAAGTATGTCTGTTTTCTAAATGTTTGAACCGCGGTAATCGTATTGCTAGAAAAGAAGCTGTATTTCTTGTACGTATAAATAAAAACAGGGACAGTGTGCACCCCCCTTTCACTTCTTTTCTTAAGCTTCCCCTTTCCTCAATATATCCACATCGTCCTCATATAGGATACTGTACTACTGTATGAACTATGAAGTTCATACAGAATTTTGATTATCTTTCTACCATTATAATATGTTATCCCCCACACGCCCTTTTCAGTATTTTACACATCGTTTTCCGCTTAACATTACCAAATTTTAAAATAGATACTGATACAATTTTTTTTTTATATCTAAAGATTCGTTATTCTGTTTTTCTGTTTTTCAACGACTTGTCTAAGCTCTGACATAGCTTTATTTGCTCCTCTTTCTCTTTTGAAGCAGTGAAACCAAATTTATTTTCAGTCAATAGCCTATATCCATCGTCTGTTTAATTTACTTTTAACGTAAGAATTTTTGATGCGTGCGATATTATGCTCGACGCTGTACTGTTCACATGTTTTTACCGCTGTTTTCTTAGGAATAATTGGAAGAAATATGCACTCGGTGAAATCTCTCGATATTTGTTCATAATCCTTTCGAATTCGCTCAGAGATCATATTTATGGTATTTATTTTCCTCGCAATCGTAACAAAGTAATCCCAGAGTATTAATTGTATCGGATGTGCGAATAAATCGTTTCTGCGATTTAATTTTTCTTTTGTGTATTCTCAATTATATAATTGATGATGATGATGAATATGTTGAATGGGTATACACAGAGTTTCCGGTTACCGCATTTCACCGCTGCAGCATCGTTCGACAGTTAGTATTCAGACTTATTCGATTATGATAATATTGTCCACGTCCGTCGAATCGTAAAATCCTATTTGCATTTACCGCTCTCTCCGTAACTTATAAATTAGTCAAAACCCAGTCATCACGTAATTAGTTTTATCGTAGGTGCGCGCTTATAACTTCTACAAGTAATGCGGTTAGTCCACGTACGTGTAAACATACGTATATATATATATATATATATATACGTAATGTGTTATATACTTATATACACGGGTAAACCGAACGCCGTGTGCGGATTTCCGATGCAAACGGCTTCAGAAGAGCTATTTTCGTCAAATCCACAGCCACCGCGTACGAACAAAACCACAAAAATCTCCATCAGAGCTTATATACGGTACACTGGAGCGTATAATTAGTCAAGGACGAGCCGTTCGGCGAAATGCGGAAACATATTCTATAAACTATATCATAATATTACTCCCGCGTACGCTTTGAGGCATTATTATAATTTTCCGTAATAAATAGTACGATTTTTCCCCTTACCCGGAGGATTGAAACAAATAAACAGTAAATGATTATTATTATTAGATACTTGCACAATTCATTGTTCCACGCGAATTATTTAATAGTTAAGGCATTTATGGACACCTGTCACGACTTATCGATCATAGTTTGAATACTTCGGTAGGTGTTCGTTTCTTGTCGCGGTTATCGTTATATAAATAAATAATTATATATGTTAATGTATGATAACTGAGGATTATGATGCCAACCAACAATGTTTCACTAGGGCAATGTGACAAAAAATTGTCGTCTGATTTATATTGGCCCAATAAATTGATTGCATAGTTTTGATTATTGATAAAATTAATTATTTCATAATAATTCATTATTAGGGATGAGACTTAAATACCCTAAAAAAATGCTTTTATGCCCTAACAGTTCTAAATAACGGACTAAAATATTTTTTTATTCTTAATCATTTTGGTGTAAATGATAATATTGCTAAATTATTAAATAACTTTTAAAGTACTGTAAAAGAGTTTTACAGATATAGCTGATCATTTTAGACTTCTTTAATCTGAAAAAAACAATTATTTACACATAATTTAAAATTATTTTTGATAATTTAATACGAGAATAGTTTAAAGTTTATTAAATTTACATAAAAACCATGTAAAAATCGAAAATACAATTTAAAATTCAAATTTTGGATTCAAAAATATAAAAAATGCAAAATCAAACCTATTCTTCTTTGAAAATACATGACGAACATAACGAATATAATTTGTTATATAACGAATCATCGCGTAGCTTCGGAAAACAATGCAAAGTGCATCGAAATCCCAGCCTTATTCATTATTAATGAATTTTTTGTAAAATCATTATAGAATTTTTTTATTTTATTTATACAACAAATACAATTTACAAATCGATTACAAAATGAGCCGTAGGGTAGGTAATTTTTGTTTTTTTATACCATGTGAACAATTAGTATAGGTAAACGTTGCTCGAATCACATATATGACTACTATTGGCGTCGTTGATACGAAGAGAGTCGATTATCTATATAGTTATAATATTTTAATATTTATATCATGCAATACGTTATGACGCGTGGGACAAGCCTAGTTTTTAAAATTCAAGTACTTATTTCGTCGAAAACCGCTATATTGTATGTGATTATTGAATTTCAACGCAGTACCATATTTTGGTAATCACGCTAGCCATTTGTTAGAAATCCTCGACCCCACCTCTACGGTGACCCGAAGGTCCCGACCGTTGACACGAATACTCAGAGGAAAATGTTTTCACGCCCCCACAGGGACAGCTAAACGACGGTATTCCCGAGGGCGAGGGCGTCATAAGATGGTTGGACGGCAGTTGGTACAGAGGCGAATTCCTGAAGGGCCTGCGGCACGGCCGAGGACTGCACGTGTCCTGCGAAGACGGCCGCCGGTGGTACGGCGGCGAGTGGACGAACGGCCGGAGGAACGGACGCGGAGAAACGGCCAGCTGCGTCGGCCAACCGGACGGCGCGCTGAACTACTCCGGTGACTGGGTGGACGGGCGGCCACACGGCAGTGGCACGGCGAGTTGGCCGGACGGGACACGGTACACCGGTAGCTGGGCGTGCGGCCGGCAGCACGGCCGCGGCAAGGCAGTGTGGCCGAGCGATCACGTGAGTTGCCTTAGGGTTACAATAGTTTCGAGTTCGGACAACACGATGATAGTTTTTCAAAAAAAATGTGAGTGTATACCATACTGGAATACATTTTACAATACCAATTTTAAGTTCCAGTGTATATATGTCAACGCGAGGTTGGCGCGACATACCACACAGATATCTTATACTATAATAACACATACTGCGGTATCGTCGATAAAGGTTTACCATAACCTATGAATATAGATTTAAGTCAATATTAGATACGGGCTTAGATCATATACAATGGATAGAGCCATAGCCTATAGATTACACATAATGTCGATGATGTACATGTTAGCTAAGAGTCGCGAGTTATGTGACCTCTACTGCGCATGCGCCACTAGCAACTAGTCGCATATTTATCTCAAACTATTTATTCGTACTTCTTATCAAAGACAATAATCTATTAAACGTCATATTCAATTCAATTAATTCAAATTAATTAATTCATTAAAATGTTTATTATTAATTATTGTAATATGTAATTAATAGTATGTTCATATTTATCATATCATTGGGAAAAATATGCGACAAGTCGCTTGCGCATGCGCAGAAAGGTATACATAACTCGCGACTTGTCGCTAACGTGTACATCAAAATATTGAACTGTGGCTCCATCCATTGTATATGATCTAAGGATACGGGATACATGATAAGATATTAAAAACATTATTTAAAAACAAGTACACGCCTTATGGTTCCAATACAGAAATAAAACATACCAAAAACTGATTGGTGCTATAAATCATAAATATTTTTCAATTAATATTTCGTATCAAAAGTCGAGTGCAAAAGAATATGTTTGTTTCCTAATATTAATATTAATAGTATAAATAAAAAAAATAAAAATATAAAATAATATATAAATAAAATAAATAATTAATATTTCTAATATTAATATTTGATGTTGACCTGTGCGAAAATACAGTAATCTCGTTTACATGTTAAAACATAAAAGGTGGGAGTGGATCTTAACGAGAAAGTTGGAACGTTTAAGGATAGTATTTTGGCTGAATCGACCTCGGAATTTAGTAAATTAATTAATGTAATAGTCATCATACATCATAAGGTTATCTTCTAGATTCCACAGTTCCAAAATTAAATTCTATAGCTTACGATTTCAAGGCCAGCGGCATCATTTCAGTTTTTGTTAGACTAGGGCGACCACCAGTGTTGTGCATTATCTAGATAAATTATCTAAATAAATTATCTAGATTAATAATTAATTATCTTTTATCTTATCTAGATAATAAAAAAATTAATTATCTGATGAGTTATCTTAGATGAATAATTATGTTATCTAACCCAAATCATCTAGATAAATAAATAATGGGTACAATTTTTTTTTTTTTAATTAGAGCCTCAAAAACGAAGGTATGGTAAATTTTTATTTCGATAAATAAACCATTTAATTTAAAATAATAATAATTTTTCGTACTGCTTATTTACGTCATTTCTAATAATTCTATACGATCGGATACGGGTAATTAATATACAGACATATACAGTCGAAATATTTTGCGACTAATGATGTTGTGTTGTAACATTCACACACACACACACACACACTCAATGATATTTTAATCGACCTCTCAGAATTATCCGTTAAGTTCTAAATAAAAATAACATAAATAGATATTTATGATTTTACTGATTTCCCGAAACGATATGGGTACGGGTACCTAACGAGTAACGACATGCGCAATTATTAATAAATAATACCCATCTATCGTCTATTTTTTAGACAAAAATAAAAATAATTATGAATTAATTATAACAATACAATTTAATCTTAAAATTTGAATGAAACAATATAGGTATTTTATATATTCTATATTTCTAAATAATAATTATAATTGAAAAATAAATTGTAGTTTTGACAACAAGTGTAGTTCAGTTATTAAAATTTCTATCTTTTTTTTTTATCTAGATAAATAGTGTTTATCTTTTATCTTTATCTAGATAATTAAGGTATTAATCATCTTTTATCTGTATCTAGATAAATTTTAACCAGTTATCTTTTATCTTTATCTAGATAAATATTTAGTTATCTTTGCGCAACACTGGCGACCACTCACTGATTTTCCGACTCGATTTTAATTCACGTAGATTCACATAGTAAGGTACCAAAATGGATGAATGAGAGGGGGGGTAACTATTCAGATATTTTAAATTCACACTCTGGATTTTGAAATATTATAAGTTTAAACAATTTTGTCAAATATTTAATAGAAATTTAAATGTGTAAATAAATACTAAATATCTTTAAATAGTGATTTGCATCAGTTAGCAGAATTTACAGTCACATGTGAACACTTAACCACCTTGATTAATAACAATATAATTTAAATTTTAAAAAAAAATTAATAAATTAAATAAATAATAATCATAATCCGTAATTGAATAATTTCTAATAACCACAAAACACTACAAATGTGCCACCTCCCCCCCTCCCCCATCACCACCAAATTACGCCACTATTCATGGTTAGTTCAACTTTGTTTGTATTGTTTGATAATACATGCGCTAAACTCGATTTTAAAGTCGTTACAATTTTTATTATAAGTTAATTTTGATGTGGAATCCAGATTATCGATCTGAACTTGAACGGACGATGAGAAAATATACAACATTCAAACATATTCGGTGGTATATATAAATATTAATATATGTATATATTATTTATAAATATATATATATATATTTATATAATGGTATAATATACAATAATATGATTTTGAAATAATGTGGTATATAATATACGCGCGCTCGCACACACTGCAATGCTTTGTGTTTGCCGAGTAAACTTTTTCGAAAAAGTCACTTGTAAGTATATTATATTAAGGTTAGGACGCGTGAAAAAAAGTCTTGTCAAAATGTATATAAAGTGTACGCTAGTAATTTACACATCAATGCGATCAATGCAACCGTCGGTCCGAGTTTCGTTCTCGAGTACAATATACTAATATATATATATATATATATAGTATACGCGTAAAGATAATGTGTGAGTGTGTGTGCAAATATATTGTCCTCGGTGGACTCGCGAGAAAATGGGTGCACTACGTGAGAAGATTCGGAAAATAATTTTAAAGAAATTCGTCGGCGTAATCGTATTGAACTCGCGATAAAACGCCGCCGCCGGCCAACTACTCTTTGTCGATCGCACAGTGTTTGGTTTGGAATTAAATTCCTGGAGGAATATTCGGACCGGGGGGGGGGAGAGGCGAGAGGCGTAATGGCATTACGCAATAATAAATTTATTATTTTTTATTAGTATTATTATTATGACAATAACTTTGAGAATAAAAGTGAAAAAAATCTTAAATATGGTTTTTCTCGTTATTATATACGCGTAACGTAGCTGAGTAGGTACCTATATATTATTATCATTGTGACGTGCGCCGAAAGTAAGCAAACACAAAAACACCGTCTACTCTGATGGTGATGGGGTTATTGTCATAGTTTCTAGTCCGAACGACGATTACGAGAGTATATATAACGATGTGCGTTTGGATTTATAACTCGAAACCATATTAATATTTTTTAGACACAAACGGTCAAACTTTTTCTATTAAGTCTATTAAGTACGTATGTACTCAATACATTAGATGACCTAGAACTTGTTGTGACATTTCGTTCTCGAGCTCATGCACAAACCACAAACAGTTTCACAGTTTTTATATCGACAAAATAACCCAAGTAGCACTATAGCTAGGTCGATATGACGCCAACACCGAGAGACATCTCTATAATAATATAATATACGTTATGTAACAGTTATAATGTATTTTTTATGTAATTACCAGACGGTATTTCGAAAAAAATACATATCGGGCGAGTTTCAATATCCTTTCCGCAGACATGTATTCCCTTCGTTTTTGAATAATAATAATAATATTTATAATTATTGTAATCAGGCATTCTGGTAATTACCAACTGCAGAGAAACAGCGCGGTATTTTCAGAGTACAATATAATATATTATTCAAAACAAATACGCAGAGCACTCTAAGCTCGATTATTCTTGTAAGACCTGCTGCTATCACATCCATTATTGCGTTTTTCGTATTTCATAATAATATATTATGTACATTGAATTTATGTCGTGGAAATACAGAATATATAATATATTTCCATATAACGAGTTCAATACGAACATTCAAATATACAAGTCATATTAAAGGTATATATAAAGTGATTTTATAATAATAATTTTCATTATGACAGGTGTACGAAGGCGACTGGGTGGACGGGCACATGGACGGTACGGGCACGTACGAGTGGAACAGCAATCCCCGAGACTGCGGCCGGCTGGTGATCCTGTGCTCGTGCGACAAGTACGTGGGCCAATGGTCAAAGTCGAAAAAACACGGTAAGAATAATACGGGCGAAACAGAGGACGAGGACGATAACGTCACCATAGTCATATTAATCGAACAGACCGAGTGCATTTGATATTATATATTATATGATATACGTTTCGCGGAAGTGTCAAACTTAGGAATAGTAGTGTCTAAAGTTTACGAAACTTCTAAAAGGTACCTGCGCGGGGAGTTATTTCAATTGGAATAATGGACGTTTAAGTTCGGATGATATGAAGACTTTCCGTTTTGACAGTATATCACGTGACATTACCGAGATAGATGGACATTCCGCAAAGTTCTCTGCGATATCTTCAAATAATAACGCATATTATATGATTAACCTGTACAATATTATGTATATAATAATATGCGATTCGCGCTGTGACTATTAATCTCCAGTACGCTATTTATAATTTACAATTTTCGCCCGTCGGTTGAACGATTTTCGGAATTCGAAACTAAACGTCAACTGTTTTTATCGTTGCATAATTTATTCTATGACGAATACTGTTTGACCTTGAAAGTTCACTCTGTGCACGTGTGCTCAATCTATACGATAATGATAATAATGATAAATATAATAATTGTTACCTATCGTAAGACTTAACGGATCAAAAAAGATAGGTACCTACACAACTCATTAAACTCATCGCCGCAGGTCTGGGCATATTCTATTCGGCGGACACCGGGACGACGGTGACCGGCCGCTGGGCGGACGACTCTTTGAACGGTCCGTGCGAAATCGTCTTGTCCACCGGTCGGCCGCCAAAGGCTTCCGGTCTCGAGTTCCGCGACAACGTCCTTTACGAAACGCCGCGGCCGGAAACGCCTCCTCCTCCTCCAGCCGACACTGGTCACAGGCTCGCCGTGTTGACCCCGGGCCGCAAACGTCGACTTTCGTACAAGCCCGTCACCGTGGATTGTCCGCTTTTAGCGGACTCCGGCAGCCAGATCCACCGGTCGTACCGCGGTACCGTGACACACAGGCCGGTACGGGCCGACATCCAAATGCTAAATTCGGCGGACGAATGGTCGTGCGGCGGTTACGACCTGGCCGACCACGTGCTGAGAATAGTGACCAAGTGTAGGCAGGAATCGGACGTGGTGACCACCGCCGATGCGGACTTGGAACCGGATATCCGGGACGCTGAATGCGTGCTCGACGAGTACCACGAACGTCTGGCCGGACTTTACCGGACTTACGGCGCGTTCTTGGCCGACGGTCCGATAGCCTACCGGCCGCTGATGACTCGCCTCGGACTTTGGCAGATGATTGTCGACAGCCGTCTGCACGCGCACGTGTCACTGGCCGACTTTGACGACCTGTTGTGTGAGTATGCCAAACAGCAGTGGTCGGTCTTCAACCATTTTGGACTCGCGACCCACATTTTAGGCTTACATTTTTCGCGACCCTCGCGAGCTTTGTACAAAAACAAAAAAAAGCTAAAATTGCTATTTTTGTTTTAAAAAGAAGGCTTACCGCGATCCAATTTTAAAGCTTATGCGACTCAAAAATGGGTCTTGACCCACCGGTTGAAGACCACTGCCTAACAGTATAATATTAGGCTATTCTATTGTCAGTTATTATCAACGATTTACGTCCTGCAATAGCTGCGCATCAAACTCTTCGATCACTGTCAATACGATTTATTGTCAATACCTTTACAGATCTCGATAACGAATAACAATGTCAATAATATTATAATAATACATATCTAGTGAACAGATACCGTCGATCGGTCTTCTGTGTATTTTTGTTTTTGAATACTGTTTAGTTACTAATAATCAGTGTTTGGAAAGAACGTCGTTTATGAACGCACGTTCACGCGTTCACGTTCATATATAGTGAACGATAAGTGAACGTCACTCGTTTTATTAAAATAGAACGTGAATGTGAACGACTTTTATATTTTTAACGAACTTGATCGATTTTTAAAACGTTCAATTTATTTACCATTTAATAAATATATTTATAAAATATATTAATATTTTCCATTTTAATTCCTATGATATATTTAATTTGAATAAAGAATAAAAAAAATTAAATACGTGAAATTGCGTTCATTTTTTGAAAGAACGTGAACGCGAACGCGTTCGTTTTAAAAAAACACGAACGTGAACGTGAACGAGTTCCTTTTTTAGGGACTGAACGTGAACGTGAACGAGTTCATTTTTTTAGTGAACGTTCCGAACACTGCTAATATTTTAGTGGAAGTGTCAGAACTCGAAACCCGGCTATATCTTAATGCCTACCGCCGTTGTTTTACTGTCGTCGCCATAGTCGGCATTTACTATACATGGCATACGTTTATGATAAAAATTACACTCTTAATCAGAAAGGTATTAATACAAAGTGACAAAAAGTGTTCTATTCAAAACTTCATATTATACCCACAGGCCACAATAACTTACCTATGTCGACAACATTTTCATGCACTTTAATCATTTCTCTCGTCCTTATCGCGCTTTGCGTACAATTAATTTTTTAAGTACATTAAAAAGCGGTGTAAAAATAAAAACAGGATTCAAATCGGTTGTTTGTTCTTTTTATACACCATCGATTATCGTGCACTTACGACAAAACAAAAGATCCCGCCGCTTGTACAAACGTCATGTCCCGTTATAAAGAGATCTTCTCATTTTTTAAAGTGACAACGTGATATCCCACAACAATACGTACAATTCGTGTGGATCTAAATACGTCCATTAAAGAAAAGGAAAAAAGTACCTCCGCACACATACTGTACATAATAATAATGCAGACAATTTACAAACAATGGTGTACATGGTTTAACACACCACGATCAATATCGAAACGTATTATCACGTGGCCCGTCGTGAGTCAAGATATGTCAGACCTATTATCAAACACTCAACACATATTGCAGTGTTTAATATCTCAGAGTAAAATAGTATTATTATTATTTATTTTATTATTTTAATCACAGCCGCACTTGTGCGCTTTGTAAAAAGAACGTGCAGTGGCGCTGAACACGTATTATTATGAGGTGTGATAAAGTTATACTCAGCATTTTAATTAATAATAATTATTACTATGATTAATTTTTCAATTTAACACTTCTATAATATCCTAATCTTAATATATTATATTCGACTATACTATTAAATATATCTAACCGTATTCCCTTTTTCAAATTAGCGAATGCGTTTATCGTTTATGGCTATGGTGGGTGGGTAGTCGGTTTAAATGTCTGCACCTCGTCCTAAAATGATGCCCAGTGGAGCATACACTGCACCCTGTGCACATTTCACACACACGGACATGAGCATTATTGTGTACACGTTAACACACGACTTGTTTTGTAATGAGATGTAAACTAAATTTCACTAAAAAACAATAAATTATTAATTATAGCTACGAAATCTCGTTTATTTTTCGTTTGTTGCAGTTTCCTTTATATTATTGGACCGTTTATAGTAGAGTCTGTAGCCATGAAAAGTACGATTAAAAACTGAACAGTGCGGTTCCTATTTACAGGGTGTAATTTTTTTATGAATTTTGGTAGTTTAATCAACTTTCCAAGTCCAAAATTAACCAAGTAAAACCTAAAATCCTAGAATAATTATTTTCAGAGTTGCAGTCAAAGCATTTTTTTTTGTTTTTAATTTTAATTGCTGTAACTTGGTCAATTTTGGACTTAGAAAGTAGATTAAACTACCAAAATGCATTAACAAATTAGGCAAAAAATAATTAGTGGTTAAAATAGGTGGTTGCAATTTAAAAAAAAAAGTTGACATGCGTATAAAAAATTTAAAGACCATAAAAATGTGTATTTGTATGTCATAACAACCAACGAAAAAACAGAATTCAAATCGCAGGGCCCTACGCAAATGTATGAGTGTTCTCAATAATATTACCGTTTACACGCTGTATATTTAGCGCACGAATCGCAAAATGTATATAAGTGTTTTAAATTTGAACGTAGAACATAATATCGCATAATATGTACCTCTACTTACATTCGAAAAACTGACACGATTAATCGTTGACTACGACGTAACGTTTGGGAATAATTTTCAAAATAAAACATCATTGACACATTTAGACAGTAATATAGAGAGCCGGAGATAGGTAACAATACATTTGGCGCAACGAATTGCGTCGCTCGTGCACATTATAGGTAATACGGATATAGTATATGTATATAAATTAAATGCTCGTGCGATTACAGTATAAGACTGTGCGTAGGTATAATAATAATAATAATAATATAATATAGTCGACTTTAATGACGACGACGTTGATCTTCTTTACGACTACTCGTTATATACAATATAATTATTGTATGATTGCGCTCGAGTGCTCGACTCTCGGAGTTGATATACTTAACGTGTATAACTATTATTATAATGGTACCTATATACAGTTTCGTCCCCGGAGATCAATCGGATTCCGCGAGTTTCGAGCGCGCAAAAACGGCAGTGTATATTATACGCCAGCTTTAATGGCTATTATTATGTTTATATATTTTATTTATACGTAATGATAATATTATTGTAATGTATATTATTATGTATATTGTTTTATGCGTGTCATTTCGACCGCGAAACCAGACGGAAACAAGAATTACGCGTTCGTCTCGGCACACGATCCATTCGAACCCATTTACTTTTGGCAATTCGTCCATGCCGTCTGCGCGTTGGCCACGGTGGCTTACGACGGCGGTCGGCGGTCGGCGGCGCACGATAAAGCCAACGGGACGGACGGCGGAAACGGATTGTTGGCTTGGGCTTTGCGCGAACTCTTCGAGGAACACGTGAAAAACGACATCGTTCCGACGTCCTACGGTGAGGGCAAAATATAGGATTACATATTATAATACATGAGAAAACATATGGATAAACTTAAAAGCGTATATACAGTGGAGGCTCGAGTATGTAATTGATAGAGAGACTATCTAAAGTTTAGATGATTCTAAATCAGTGGTTCTCGTCCGTGGTATAGTAAGGACGCGAAGAATATTCTGTGAAATAAGAAGTTCTCAGTCCTCGTTAAAGCTACTAAGCTATAAATAGTGAAAACCTGTAGTCAGTGGTGGCGCCGATCACTTGATTTACCAACGACAGAATATGCCATAGTAGATTCTTTATTATATATGATTAAATATTTTGTTATGTAATCATTGCTCAACTTAAATTCGGGAGAAACGTTTGGAAGAATTTGGAATTTAGATTAAAGAAATCAGAAATTTGCAACCACGTAATAAAATTAAAATTCTTGAATAATACGAACTATTTAAGTTTACATGACACGTTTAAAGTAGTATATAGGTCAGTAGATCACCAGTACACCTGCCTCTGCCATTTTGTACCACTTTAAATCCTGTATTTACTATCCAGTAGTATTAGAAGCCATCTCGTTAATCCTTGGAGAGCAATAATTTTTGTTTGTAATGTACTAAATTCTAAAAACCATATATGGCGGTGATAAAATGTATTAGCCATTAGGAGGTATATAATTTTGCGAGCTTTTAATAATAACACACATAATATGAGCTCTGCTGCACGAGAACCAGACAAGTCCATTATAGCAAAATCTTTTTTTACAATAAATTCAGAATAGATATTTATTCATTTATCTATATTTTAAACTATTTTTTTTTTTTAGATATTGAGTAATTTTTTAGTTGTTTACTTTTTTGATCTATCCTCGTATATATTTAATACCTAATATAATTTCCTGTGATGGATGTTCGTGGTTCTTGCACAGACCCTTTCTGCTATTGTCGTTTGTGTTATTATTGAAATAAACGCCGATCATATCTTTACGATACACAATATTCATAATATATTATTAACAACATTGATGGCTGTCGGTGCTGCAGTAGACGTGCTGGGCGACGACCCTTCGGCGACAGGGCGATGGGCCAACAGCCAAACGACGATGACGACCATGTACGACTTGTACCTGAAGATGACGATGACGGACGCCGAGAGCCCGCCGCCGACCGTGACGGTGCACCATCTGATCAGGTTGTACGGCGGCAACGACGGCGTCCTGCCGGTCGTGTTGGACGTCGTCCTGGGCCTGGCCGGAGAGGTGGCCACCGCCGCGACCGTTTTCGAGTTTTCGACCAGCACGGTGGCCGCGCTGCTGTCGGCGGCCTGTCCGACGTCGGTGCACATTAGCGACGATCTCCCGCAACCGCTTTTGGTGGCCTTGGACACGCGGCTGACGTTCGCCGATTGGTACCGTTTCGTGTTGACGTGCGTCCGCGACTGTCGCGTCCCGGCCGAGGAGAAGGACGATGGGGTCGATGTCGCCCGAGAAGAAATACCTTTATAGATCTTGAGTTTCGCCGTCTAGATGTCTTCAAACGCCCAGCTGCTAAAAGTGTTAAAAAGTGTTAAATTTAAAAATTAAATATTTTTTTTTTATATTTCCGCCAAATTGTATTATCAAACATTGCCTCCTCCTCCGTCGTTTAAGACTAAGTGGCTGTCGATATCTATTATTATTATACCTAATCCTATCCGGTTAAGGAGTAGTTGGTTATACCTAGCTATTCCCAATACACGAACCGGGTTGTTGGACGATATAAATTAAGTTTTTTAAGTTTTCATATTTTTCAGATCCCAGAAAACTTATGAACTGCGTTCATAAACTATAAAACAATCGAAGTCGATATAGCAACGTATACAAAGGTTTATTAAATGTTTGAAATAGTAATAATATTATACAGTACACTATCACCTGAGCAACCGTGTTCTTGAGGGTAGTTTATTGAAGATCACAGGAGTAGTGAAAGTACGAGTCGAAGTAATCAATGTATTATGATTTAAATATAATTTAGGTTGTAGGTATATCTAAGGTAAATCGAATTATAATGTCATTTTAAAGAATATATGAAAGAACGCTTGTCTTTACTTCGCGATTCAAAGCCGACTGCTGCAGGCTATACCAATATAGGCTCGTACTCAACCGACGATCCTATGTTATTCTGTTAACCTAAGGAAATTCGCTGAACTCTGGGTGTGAGATAAATGACGAGTCAACAATCTGTAAACCGTTACAACATATTATTATATTTTGATTTTATTGTATAGACCTTCACCAAGTGTCACCGAGGACTATAATTATAAAATCTATAATATAGTTTTTACATTTTTATAATAAAGTGATGAATAAACATATTTTCTGATATTATGGGTACGGTATCCACGCGTGACTCCGTCATCGCACATGATCTTCCAAGCTCATACAAAGATTGAATGAAGGTTAGCCAGCAAAACAAGAGGAAGACAAAGTCCCCTAGTATTATGTAAAAAATTATTGACATTTATGATTCAATAATTAAGTAATATCTGTAGCAACTAGAAAAAAATTTCTGTATATCTAGGGAGATAGGCGAGTGGAGCAATATGCATGGTGAAAAGGCTTGTAGACGGTAGTAACATCTCCAGCTGCCCAGTCATAATACTGCAGTACGAGACTATAAGACAATTCTGTGGGCTCTCGACAAGTGTTGTATTTGTCTCAAGTAGGTATAAGATAAATTAATAAACATTATATTTACTTAAAATTACTTAAAATTACCATTTTTTATCATTATTTCAGTCTTGGGAGAAAAAATAAACGAAACACTCACTTACTAAACCTTTTGTGGACACGACCATTAAAAGGAATACAGCGGGGTTATATAATATAATAATTAGCATTGTATTTTGCGTTTACGCGTTTATTTTACTACGCACATTTTATACTCTAGACGGGAAATGTCAGATAGTATAGGTAAAAGCAGACTCCCACACCTTAAAAAAAGAAAAAAACTGAGCGGGGCACCTATATTATATATTTATGATAAAATAGTTTACGAACAAAATAATTATACTCGGCGCCAACTGGCATACACAGCAGAGGTGACAGTATATAATTATATAGCTAACCTATCATCGTGATGCTAATTTATTAGCTGTTCTTATTATGATGATATTACGGTGTGTAGTATAATAATCCCGCTGCGAGAACATTGAAAACAATATAATGTTATTCTTTTTCTCGCGCTCGATATAGGATCTGACACGTTAAAACGGAACGGCGGCGTTCTTGAAGAGAATGAAACTTTTTTTACAAAGTCAACTCAGATATTATCCACAACGAACAAAACCTGCAGCGGTAGACATTATAATATTGCAATATATATACATATACCTCTACGACCGTGATTGTTCCGGACCGAAACAATACGCGAGAATAAAGAATTACATAATAGTAGGTATAATAGTTAGGTACCTACCCCCGAAAAAAAAAAGATTATTCCTATATATACTATTCTACTAACGAAGTTATGATCAACTTATACGCTAGAGCGTATCAAAGAGAAAAATAATTGGGAACAATTGTATTTCACACAATACAAAAAACAATTTTTTCTTATATAGACTTTTGAAGTTTAAATTTTAACGAAAATTAATATTGCAGAAACGTAGAATAACGATTTTAGTTATTCTCTTGTCGTTTTAAAAATATTATTATTTGCGAGGACCCATGTATTATTATATTTTACTAGACTCTATGTGCAATTTTCAAAATATTCTGATTAGTTTTAAGCTGATTTCTTTGGCATCCTCTGGGTACCTATAGTTTTTTTATGTAATCTTAACTATTTCAACAAATATTAGTTATCTGACATAGAAGATATGCAGCTTATCTGTTCGTCTTACTCTTTAGCAAAGATCGACCAGTCAGATTTTCTGAAGTTAATCTTCTTTTTCTGAAGGGAGAAGATTCTCAAGATTCGTGGGCTGATAGCTGCTGAAATGCTAGGCCCATGTTCGGTACTCGATATTGGTTCGTAAATCGTTTTGAATCATTGTATATAGTTTCACTCACAAAAATGACATCAGTGTTGTATCCACGTTTCCGTCTACCACTTTTGAACTATGGTGGGAGTTTATGGTGGTCGTGGATTAGGCTAAGTTCTTCAGATACTGCCTAGGCTTCCAAAATCTGACCGTCATTTGTTGTTTCGTTATATCCCTAACTCGTGTGCTACGGCAGTTAATATCTCCTAGAATAATTTTAGCGCTTTGTGAGCCAAAATTCTTTGGTTTATGGAATTTGAATGTGGCGTAAGTGGGTTTAAACTTTTATACACCGATGGGACTGTGCATTTTTCTAGGTCGATTGTTATGACTTGGATATTGTCTACTTCTGTAATTTCCAAGTGAATGATCTCTGTTGTGTTTAGAAAATATTTTTTATGCAGTCTTATTGCTACTAGCTTCATTCCATTAATCTTGGCTGTTTTCGATTCTTTGTCCCTGTGACCCTGTGTGTCTCCCATGTATCTACAATCTACATAGTATGTCACACGAGTCTCCTTACTTACACTTATAACAGTTATAAGTATAGAGTATACACTAATACACATAAAATAATATTAAAATAACGCAGATAACAATTATTATTAATAAAAGATAAATATATATGATTACCTATTTAGTAGGTAGTGATATATCAATAGTTAATTGGACCTCATTAGCCAATTTCATCGCGCGCAGGACTAGACTGTTGTGTAAATAGCGAGTACCTAGTAGAATTAGCGCACTGCACTGGCCACTGAGACGTGGAGTGAAGAGAATTTATGGAATTTGGGCATTAGAGACATAAAAATTGACCTTAGCTAATAGATTTAGAGCATTCAATTTTTCACTTTTCAGCTAAGATAGGATAAAGTCTGATAAACCGATGTGTAGATTCGTAGTCGTGTAGAGGGAACATTTCTTTATTTTACTTATAAAATAAAGCTATATAATTAGCTATACTTATTTAATATATTATATTCAATTTGAAACTCATGTAGGAACTCGAGGGTAATTCTGTATTTTATTTAGATGTTAGTCCTGAACTTCTAAAGCTAACAAATATTGATTTGAGATTTCATACTCATCTTATTCAGCTAATTTACTGAATGTTATTTAAGTTTGTTTACTTAATAATCATCGTAATATGATTTTATATGGTCAAATAGATGGAAAATAAAGGTAAATTAATCAAAATCATTCTTTATCACCTTTTCACATGGACCAATAGATTTCCCACCCCTGTCACACCTAAAATAACTTAATCCCCACTACCTTCACAATAAAATATCCATAGGTTTGACGTTTGATAGACGCATAACTTGAGCTCAACTTCTTACAAATAAAAGGAAATCAGCCAATTCTAGACTCCACTTGCTCCACTAATAAACCGATTTTCCTGTAGCAAAATACCCGAAAACCCTCAGAGAAGTTTAAAGCGAACCTGGTCAAGATATCTTCTAATGAAATCTATACTTGGGTGGCCCCTTCCAAACTCATTTATTCTCGTCACTACGTACCTACTTAAAATTACTAATTGTGTATTTATGTATATATTTATTTTTACAAATAACTTCTAAAAACAGATTTATATAATTAAAATGGAAAAAATTGGGTGTAGAGTTAAGATCATGGGGTGTCAAGTCATGCTCTCTAGTCACGGGACTCAAGATTTCTAAGTGGATCGGAGGATGGATGTCGTGCAGGATTTGTCTTACATAATTCTATAATATTTTAGTTTTTTAAGTCCTACATCACAAATCGACTTTTCCTTCTTTTTCTTCACCGTTGTGTAGTATTTATTTACTTGGTGTGTTATAATAACTCATCATATCGGTAGGTAATATTATATATTTTTGACACATTTCAATCTACAACCATTCACGATTCTGGATTGCACTAATGTTAAAGGATTTACCGAACCAGTTTTTTTTTTCCGAAAAACATTTGATTCTGTGTCATAGTTGAACTAATATAAGTCTCTATGCTGTTCTTGATGCGCTCCAACGAGGTAGGGCTTGTGAGTTCCCGATTCTGGAAATCGATTTCAAACGATGCACTGTCAATCAAAATGTTCGTACAAGTGTATGTCACACGGATTTTTTTTAATTAATGTGGTCACAATGCGGATACAAGATGGGTAATAGAGGCAATTGCCGTACCTTCACCGTTTACCAAAAATTGTGTTGTTTAACCATAAGATATTTGATTATGCCCCCCTCCCCCTGTTAATGGCATCTGTATCCACCACCCATAGTCATAGATTAAATATTCATATTTCACATAGAGTTAAAAACTGGCAACCACTGTTTTGTTCGAATGGACACTACATAGAGTAAAAGAATTTTCTTTAGGAGTTGTTCCACTATGTTTTCAGAGAGTATTTAATACCTATCATAACTAATTGTGTATTTCATGATTAATATAAACCATATTATAAATGAAAAACAATGAGGGCCCAAAAATAAATAATGATCATACTAAATAAATCAAACTAAAATCATAAATTGATTACGTTTATATAAGACCAACCAATAAATAAATATCAATATCAGTTAATAAAAATAAATGCATAATATAACAAACAGTTACACATCTAACATTTTAAGCACTAATTCTTCATCTTCCATTAGACTCAAGCCTGTGTCCACAGGTTCATCTGAGTCTTCTTCAATTTTCTTTCGTTTTTTAATATTAGTTTTATTAGTCAATAATTTCCTCTTAGGTGGTCTGTAATAATACAAAAACAAACAAAAAATTAAGTTACACAAATATATTTAAACAAATATTACTTATAAACTTACCGATGAATATTTGATGAATCATCAACTTCAGATTCAGAAGTAGCTAAGTTAGGATCAAAATTGTCTTCAGAATCACCGCTCTCTCGTTTGCCATAAACCTTGTCTGGATCAGGCAGCCAGGATAGATCAACAGATGCTTCATCACTAGAACTTGCGTCCTCCATTTCAGCTCTCTTAGCTTCTTCTTTGGCTTTCCTCTTTTCCTCTCTATGTTTTGCTTTAACCTTCTCTCGAAACAATTGTTTATCATACACATCCTCTTCACGCAACATTTGTTTGGCTTGTTCTATATCGATACCACCTTTATCACTATTATTCTCATATTCTCGAGCCATTTGTGAGACTTTGGTTTTAGCCTTGTCCAGTACAGCCTAAAAAAATATTTATCAGTTATTATGTTCAGTGTGAATTAATAATACCTTACTTCTCCAGTTTCATCAAAAACAGTTTTTTGATTTGGTTTGATTTGTTTTTTAATCATTTTTTTTGCTACTGCAGCTTTAGTTAAGGGTTTTTTTTTCTTTTTATTCAAAGTATCAGTTGTTAATAATTCTACTTCATCTTCAAAGTCTTCAGTTTCTAGGATATTATGATCTTTTCGTTTTACAGTGAATAAGTCGTCATTTTCATCATCACTATCATCATCTTAAAAAATGAAAATTATATAAATAGTTAACACCTTAATGTTTAATTTTAAATTTTAAAAATGAATAATTACCATCATGAAAGTTATATGTATCTTTAACTGATGACTGATACACCTCAGGTTCGTTGTCTGAAATTTCAGAATCAGATGATTTGTTCAATTTTTCCTTAAGGTCTTCAACTTCAGTTTGAGCAATTGTCTCCTTTTCTTTTTTTTTGGCTTCTTTAGCTTTTTTCCATTTTTGTAAAAATCTTACACGTGGTGGAATCGCTAAACCTAATGAACTTTAACAGACACAAGATTAAATTTAACTATCAAATATTTGAATATTATGTGAATTTTGTACTTACCTAGCAAATGAATCTGTATCTAAAGCTGAAACATCAAATACACTTTTGTCTTTCATTAAAAATACAGATTTTATATAAGAAACAAAAGCACGCTGAGCAGATTCTTTTAAAATGTGATCTTTTGCTAAAGTAGCTTCCAATGTCCGTTGCACTGAAGTTAATTTATTAGGATTAACTCTGTAAGTAAATATTTGTTATAGTTAAAATACATTAATTTTTTTTTATGTATAATTACTTTATTTCTGAGATTGGAATTTTTTTATTTTTTAACTGTTCTAAAATAGCTAATTCAGATGGCAACAGCACAAGCAATGATTCTCCAGACTTCTGAAATCTAGCCGTCCTACCAGCACGATGAATATACTCATTCGCATTTTCTGGACAGTCCAACTGAACAACCCAATTAACAGCGGGAAAATCTAAATTAAAAACAAAATGACGATAAAAATAATAAGTTAAGT
Organism: Neotoxoptera formosana; assembly: GCA_022818045.1. Lineage (NCBI taxonomy): Eukaryota > Metazoa > Arthropoda > Insecta > Hemiptera > Aphididae > Neotoxoptera > Neotoxoptera formosana. Next base: position 27,415,162 of record CM040632.1, on the reverse strand, counting down.
GCATATAGTTACAGATAAATGGTTCACAAATACATTAATTTATTTAGATATTACAAAATATAATTAATATAATGCTAATTATTTATTAATAAATTAAAAATTAAAAATAAATAATATGATATCAATTATGAAAATAATACATTATCTGTTATTAAAGTATTATTTTATAACACAAATCTATCATTGTAAATATTTTATTGAAAAAGCTAATCTATAAACAATATTTTTATTTTTATAAATACTGTTTTTATAGTTAATTTCAAAATGTGTTTACATATTTTTTGGTTTTTGTTCTAAATAAGCATTTAAGTTTAAAAAAGTAATTTTATTACCAAGTCCTCGAGCAGCAATGTCTGTAGCAAAGAGAACTGAACGTTGTTTTCTACTAAATGACTCATACACAGCCATACGTTTTGTTTGATGCATAGTACCATACAATGCTAATAAACTAGTACCCGGTCGTAGCTTACATAATATTTCATAAAAATATTTAACCTAGAACAACAAGTTTTGTCTATTACTAATACACATCCTGTATATTTTTGGCTGAATTACACTATTCTTACCTGTTTACAGCTTGACATAAATACAAGCACTTTATGGTGTAAATGATTTTTTATAAAAGACCATAATAGACTCATTTTATCATGCAAATCACATACCATATAACTTTGTACTAAGCCTGATGGAGTACTGTGCTCTGAGTCTTCATGAACGGAAATTGAATGAGGATTACTCAAACTGAGTCTTACTAAATCTTTTACAGATCTAAAGTACAATATAATGTATTAATTTACAATAACTATATTAAACTTCTTAGAAAATGTATTTATGTTCAGAAGGCATACTTGGTTTGAGTGGCTGAAAATAGAAGTGTTTGCCTTTCAGGAGGTAAATTCTCAATAATACTGTTCATAGTTTGCTGAAAACCCATATCAAGACATCGGTCAGCTTCATCCAACACTAGTACCAACATATTAGAGCAGTCAAACAGTGGGTTTTCGTCCATATGTTGCAATAAACGACCTGGTGTGCAAATCATTATGTTACATTGGTCTAAACGTTTGCGCTCAAATTTCAAATCTTTGCCACCTAAAATGCATTCAAAATATTTTTTTTAATATTATACAGATAAATAACATAATTAAAATTAGTTTAAAAAGGTATAATTGGTGTAGAAGCAAAAAACTGTAAAAACTATTCAAACAATTTATCAACACAATTAAAAAAACAAGGTTTATATTATTTTCCCAAATTATTAGGGTTTAATTAATTCAATGTCGTTTACATAACAACTATTTTATTTACTCCCATTTTTTGGGATTGCATTTTTTTTTTTTTTATTATTATAGATTGATAATAAAATTAAAGCACATATAAACCTAAATAATAATATTATATTTTGCTGTAAACTAGTTTTAAACAATATTAATTTTTAATAGTTATTTATATTTATACATTTGAAAAATTGTTATAATTATAATTTTTAACAAAAATAGCTGAAAAAATGGTTATTTCTGATTTCAACCGACTATTTTGTTATTGTTTGCACTGTTACTACTATTGAAATCAAATCATCATTAAAGATCCATATTGTCTGTTTTGCCTCTATACCATCAATATGTAAAATGTTAGACTTACCAATAATTAAACCAGCAGAAAAATCATGGTGAATACCAATCTTACGTAGTGTTTCAAATATTTGATATGCTAATTCTCTAGTAGGAGTTATGATCAGTGCTGCTAATCCTTCAGTACGATTCCATTTGTTGCAATATAATATTTCCAATACCTGATAAATTTATCGACTATGATACAACAATTTTAAATGTTTACTAATTAATAGTTAACTAACCGGTATTAAAAAAGCTAGTGTTTTACCACTGCCAGTCTTAGCTGCACCTAATATGTCCTCACCGCGTAGACTATAGCCAATACTTTCACGTTGTATTTCTGTAGGTACAAAGTATTTGTTATCTTTCAGTCCCTTTAGTGTTGGTACCGACAAGGGAAAATGTTCAAATTTTTCAATTGCATTTGGATCAATCTAAAGAGAAAATAATTGAGTCAGTACATTATGATATCACACATAAATAAAGCAGAGGACTTATAGAATTAAAAAATCACAAAACATACGAGTATATAATATATAATGGAGCCGAACTCGTACTTCGTGTAGTTCAAATGAACTGCCTCAAAAATTGGGTGGATAGGTAAAATAAAAGAGTATACTTCCGAGTCTTTCTGCTATAAGTTTACTTAACACAATGTCATTAAATTATTTAACTATAATTAGTTAAGCCAGTTATACATTTGTCAGAAGGGATGGTAAATTAAAAGGGGTGAGTGAATGGGTCAATCAAATTATTTGAACTGTCAGTTTCAATTTCATTCTGGGCCACTAATAAAATGCATGCACTGTGGTAGGGGTGTACAATTATTATACCACCCCCCTCTAACGTAAATATTTCTATTTTCTGATCACTCCTGCATAAATATTATTATGTTATGGTCAGACACGGCTGTAAACACAGCTAACAAATATGGGACAATCGGCGAACCCAAACGTGTCAGTTTAGGCGTTTGTAGATTTATTAATTTCATATTTTTGTTGATAAAACAATTGAAAACTGTCAACCGTACACAAATGCGTCATAATTTGGATAACTATGTGGATGGAAAAAATATCTGTACGCTAATATAAAACTAGATATAACTAGACGAGCCGAAAAACATACGACAGAAGTCGCCAAATAATATAAAAATATTACGTTACCTGCTCGTAAGATTCTTTAAGTTTGCCGATCGTGTCGTCAATAGACTCCTTCTTTTTTTTCGTTCTAAAAACTTTTATTTTACGTTTCTTGTACACCATTGCGAACGAATCGGTTGTCGACGACTGTTAATAATTAGTATGTCCTATTGCTTAAACTCTTAAAAGGCTTAAACGGACAACAATCGAATATCGAGCATCAACAGTCAACACTGAACATAAAACACTCAAAGAGATTGATTGATAACTCGATGTAGATAATTGATATGAAAAAAGCACATGGGACTATGGGAGTATGGGACACGATGTCAGGAGTCAGGAGAATTACTGTAGATAATATATGAATTATTATGAATTATAATCTGAAAATATAGATAATGTAATCATGTCCATTGCTATTATCTATAGCCGTGGTAGTAACCAATAAGTGACCATTCTGGTTAGTGACTTATCACTATTACTATTTTCTTTTTTCTTTTTTGTACCTAGTAATTATTTTCAAATAAAAATAAAGAGATACATATTGGTACCAAGTATAAAAGTACTATAATTATTAATTTTAAATTATTATTTCATTTAAATTAAATAATCAAAGCAAAAAATTAATTGTTCAAGGTATATAAAATATATTACCCCATTGGCTTATCATTCGGGAACGCTCCGGGAAGGCTACGATCTCGATATTGTAGAGAATATAATAATATATTATCTTCTCTGCGTCGAGGCCAAGATATACCTTAAATATCTTAATATCATAATAAATATATATTTTTAATCGAGGGGAAGGCTCTTCGACCATATTATAAACTAAAGTTATACATATAACTATACTTTATATTATGGTCGAAGGGAAGGCTGGCCTATTCATTATATTATAATATTTTTAACTACTGTATGATAAAAACTATTAAAAAGATAGTATCGTCACAGAACAAAGTTGTTCTGTGTTTGTAGTATTATATCTATACGCAGTGTTGTTATCAATGTTCCTTCGTCGTCAAGGTGTAGTGACTTCTCGGTCGTCGTAAATAATAATAAACAAGATATTATTATATTTTTCCAATACAAATCGTCAAAATATCAAACATCAATATTATTCATTAGTCATTACGATTATTTGAGAACGATAGTGTCAAAAAAAGTGTCGAAAACCCTTTTCGATTTTTCGGCGCTCCGAAGCCGAATATTACAGTTTCCGTTTCGTCGAATCGATCCGTCGACGAGGCCACTGCCACTGGGTCTTTGGAGTGCAGACGTTCGGTGTGAAATTTCTGGCAAACGGTTCGCGCGAGCGACATGATGAGTTCAAGTGGTGTCGTGGACGAAAGCGGCGACGTCGTGAGCGGGACGCCCATGGAAACCGATGACGAAATCGAACAACTTGTGGTAAGTCTTGCTCTGTGGACGATCGCGTTCCGATATTTTCGTGTACTTACCGCTCCCGTGGTTGATTTTATGCTTCACACTTTTTAGGCTCAAACCACCACCGACGTCGAAATGGCGCCTACGACGATCGCGGCCCTCGTCAATCCGCCCGTTTCGGCGGTTGCGCCGATTTTGAGCTCGTCGGCGCCGTCAGCGGGAGTTTTCAACAACAAACTGTCCCCGGCAGTGGGGGCTCTCGGTAACAAACCGTCCGTGACTCCAGGCAGTCTACTGGTACCGCAAGTCGCGCCTCTCATCAGTTCGGCCATACCGACAATCGCTCCACTCATCAATCCGATCGTACACGCAAACAACACGACGGTGTCCACGGTCACTTCTCGTAACAGCACTCCTGTGTCGACAATCTCTGTACTCAATAATCCTTCGGTAGTGACCTCTACCCAGCAAAATATTGTAATGCAGCATCTGCAATTCCAGCAATTGCAACAACTGCAACAGCAACAGCAACAACAACAACTGCAACAGCAACAACAACAACTGCAACAGCAACAACTCCAAGCACAGCAACAACTCCAAGCACAGCAACAACTTCAAGCACAGCAACAACTTCAACAACTACAGCAGAAACAACAACTACCGACGCAACAGCAACAAATCCAACTCCAAGCACAGCAACAACTCCAACAAATGCAGCAGAAGCAACTACTAATACAACAACAACAAATAAAACATCACCAACAGCAACAAATAAAACAGCTTCCGCAACCACAATTGCTACAGCAGCTGCAACAAGTAAGAATTCTGTCTTATCAAACTAAAAATTCTAATGTTTCTGATACCATAGGTAGCCCTCCTGGGCCCTGGCTCAGGTGACCACACAATTAAAGATAGTACGGGCATGTACGAAATAACTTTAAAAACAATTAGAACATAATAATATATTATACCCATAGGCCGGGGGGTTCTGGGTGTGCCTGGGCACCCTCTGACATTTAATTGAGGCCCTAAAATTTAAGTCCTGTATCTTATATATGGGGGCGTTATAATTTTTTAAAACGTGTATTATGTACATGTCTTGTTACGAGAGAGCCTAAATGAAGAAAGGGGCCCAAAAATATTGTAGGCACCCCCTCAAATGCAGGTCTGCGCACGCCTATTATTCTATCAACTAATAATTGTCGTTATCCTTATTTCTTATTTAGTTATATTGCCCTACACAAGACTACCACTTCAGTCTGTGGAATAGCCAGGATTTTGCTTGGGTCGGGGGACTGATAATTTCTTATACCTATTGAGAATTATGCTAATGCTGTGGATATATAACATTTTAGACTTCTACAGTTTAGCATCAACCTACATACAAATTAAATTTTAATATATACCGTGTGTTCACCAATTTAGGGAACACATAATTTCTCGGCTGGATTATGTTGGAATAAATCGAATTTTTTTTTATAAGCTCGTGGTATATAAATACACATTTTCAGATAAATCTTAAATTTTTAACCTCTTTGGTACGCGCATGCGTAATGGAACTTACTTTTTTTTTAATAGCAACCGGTATTTTTGATACCAAATTCGGATAGACTGAATTTTTTTAAGTCATTTTGACCAATTAATCATGGCTCTAAAACCAAAATTGACTGAATGAGAGCCATTCAAATTTTAATAAATAATACATTTTTACAATTCATTATAAAATGCATAAAACCATTTAAAATAATTTAAAATTGGTTACTTTTTGAATATCTTTACGTATTTTTTTTTTTATACGTGTTATAAATAAGATTAACATAATATGGATATAAAATTATTTAATGAAAATTGATTACAACAGTTATTTTATAACTACACAATTAATTAAATAAATTGTTCAAAGTTTGCTCCCTGATTGTCGACACATAATTGAAAACGTTGTAGACATCCTCTATTAGTTGCTGACATTATTTGACTTTCAGTAAGGTTATTACACGCAACCAAGATTTTATTTTTTAAATCTGCTAGGTTAACTGGTGGATCTGCGTAGACTACTGTTTTCAAATGTGCCCATAAAAAAAAATCAAGTGGTGTAATATCTGGAGATCTTGCTGGCCATTCAATGGGTCCATAAGTGCCAAGCCATTTTCCCTCATATACCCGATTCAAGTAATCTCGAACTATCCGAATTTGGTATCAAAAATACCGGTTGCTATTAAAAAAAAAGTAAGTTCCATTGCGCATGCGCTTACCAAAGAGGTTAAAAATTTGAAATTTATCTGAAAATGTGTATTTATACACCACGAGCTTGTAAAAAAAATTCGATTTATTCCAACATAATCCAGCCGAGAAATTCAGTGTTCCCTAAATTGGTGAACACACGGTATATATATTATACCTTTAATGTAATACATTCATAGACCACTGAAAGCACTTTTTAATTTTTCTTGAAATTTCGTAGAGGGTTTTAGTCCCCTCGGCTCACTTGGCTCCACCACTGACATCAGTTTTGTTATGAAGTTGTAGCCCCTACAGTCTACGAATAATTTCTAATCATTTTTACAAAAAGATACGATACAATATAATTTAATAAAAAATAATTGAAGATTTTTAATGGGTACAAATGTACAATTAATCATATTATGGACATTTTCATGGAAAAATACAATCTTTTTAACCTTTTTTAAATGGTATGATTACATATTTTTAGCATGAAACTTTTGTTGTAATCAAAATTGGCAGTTGTTGTTAGTTTTGAAGTTTGTAGTTTTTGCGGTACTGCACTACTGCTTAGACAGATAACTTAACTATCTCTGCGAACTTTTTTGGCACATTTGGATAACGTAGCATATGGGTAACCTTGAGTTACAAGGTTCGTGCTATTACTTCTCATAACTTAAAGCCTTAAAAAAGGTTGAACACTGATCTTATATATTATTTATAATTCAATACTTGGATTTTTTCGTTAAAACATGAGTAATCTAGATTGTCAATGAGAACAATTTTATATGTATAGTTATTTTATTTATTTATTTATTTATTTATTTATTTAGTTAACGCCAAACGGCAATTTATAGATACAAAGTAATAGTTGATAGATTAACAAAAGATGAAGATAAAAAATAATATAGATGGAAAACATAGTTATAAATTGACTTAAGTTTAAACTACACTAAACAGTTTTCAGTTAAAAGGAGTACGTACTAAGGTAAAATAAAACTAAAGATAAAAACATTAGGTAGAGATAAATAAAAACATAGTTAGGTACAGATCAGGAGCTGTTAAGTAGGCGGAGCATTCTATGTAATGGATTATTATTGGAGAAATTAGTACGGTGAGAGGAGACAAGGTATAGAGAGTGATTTCTAGTGAAATGCACAGGAACGCGGAAAGAGATAGAGGACAGAAGGTTCGGTGCATCTATTGACCCGTTAAGGAGAGAGGTGATGAATGAGTGGTCAGCATCTATACGGCGAGAAGCAAGAGTAGGGATATTTAAGGAAGTTCTAACCGATAAGTAATCATGGGGTGGGTAATCAATATTGAGTATAAAAGCGGCGTAGGAAAGGAAGCGGTTTTAGACACGCTCTAAACGTAATTGGTCCTTGGCTAGATATGGGTACCATACAACTGTGCCATATTCTAAGACAGAGCGAACAAGGGAAAAATAGAGGGAGCGAAGACAAGTAGTGGACGTGAAAAGGCTAGTGTTGCGCTTTACGAACCCCAGAATTTTTAGGGCTCTACCAACAGTAACATCAATATGGTGTTCAAAAGAAAGAGAAGGAGTTAGATAGAACCCGAGATCTTTGACAGTGGAAACACGAAATGAATGGACCCACTAAGGGAATAGGGATGAATTATGCAAGTTCGTTTTCTATGAAATGACATGGCATGACACTTGTTGAGGTTGAGCGTTAGGCCAATACGCTGGGCCCAGAGAGAGAAAGTATTGAGATCTGATTGAAGTTGAAGACAGTCAGACGGAGATGTAATTTTAGAAAAAATTTTAATATCATCAGCAAATAGAAGAACTCTAGAGGATGAGATGTACCTGTTAATTGAGTTAACGAAAAGGATGAACAAAAGAGGACTGAGATGCCCTCCTTGGGGAACCCCAGAGGGAGTTATAAATGAGTCAGAGTCAACGCCGTGGACTCTTACGAATTGCTTTCTTTGACTTAAATAAGATTGGAGCCATCAGAGTAAAGGATTACCGATACCAAGTGAGTCCAATTCAGAGATAAGACGGCTATGAATGACAGTGTCGAAAGCTTTATTAAAGTCCGTGAACACAGCATCAACTTGACAATCCGATTCAAAGCTTTTTAATATATATGATGTGAAAGATAGGCAGCAAGTGACAGTAGATTTCCCACTACGGAAACCATGCTGCTCATCCATTAGAATATGGTTAAGACTTCTTTTGATTGAGGAGTAGACGATGGACTCAAACAGTTTAGAAATGTGAAGTAGGATGGAAATAGGCCTGTAATTAGAAACGAGCGAGGGATCTCCAGATTTAAAAACAGGGGTAACAGAACATGTTTTCCAAGCAGCTGGAAAGGTACCCTTATCAAGAGATAGCCTAAAGAGTATGAATAAAGGATAAACAATGGAATCTTGACAATTAAAAAGTAAACGTGCTGAAATTCCATCTGGGCCATTAGAACTGATGTTTTTTAGAGAGTTGAGTGCAAGTTGTACATCGTCGAGGGTGAAGTAGCAATTAGAAGGAAGTTCATACGGGATAGTATTAATGTTAGAAATATTGACGGGTGGAGAAATAGAGTTGTTATACATAGAATAAAAGTACTTAGAGAATAGGTTTGCCGAGCCAAGAGGACTATCAACCGTATCATTGTTCCAGTGTAGAGTGGTGGGTACTGTGTTTTTCTGGTTTAAATTTTTAATAGATTTCCAGAATAGTGAGGGATTGTTATTGAACGAGTTTTCAGTAGTTCTTATATAAGACTGGTAGTCTATTTTTGATTGGCGCTTGCATTTAGCACGAAGTTCCGAAAAATCTGAGTAGTCATAGGGGGACCTAGAACACTTATAAATTGTGTGAGCTCGCTTTTTCTCCATAATAAGATTTTTAAGAGAGGGAGACGTCCACGCAGGGAATTTTGGTAATTTAAATGTTTTAGTAGGAACAAACAAATCGATAGCATGAAGCAGGGCTTCATTAAAAACAGAGGCTGCATCTTCGATTGAGTTATAGTTAAGTACTGTCCTGTATCAAAGTCTGAGTTCAATACAGTTTGATAAGTATCGCTGGTATGTTGGCAAGTCGCACATGTAAGTTTTGTGACTTATGAGAGCTCAATCTTGAACTTAACCAAATATACTTTGAAAATAATTATTAAAAGCACGTGTTTGTAATAATTCTTCATATCGTTGGGGTATAAGTACTGTTCAGATATTCTAAGAATAAAGTGTCAACTACTATAAATTCAAAATAATTTTGTTATAAATTTTACATGTTTTCAGTATACAGTTTGGCAAATAAATTATCTATTATTTAATTATTATTTGTGTAGGTACAGCAACCACAGCAACATCAACAGTTACAACAACAACCAACACAGCAACAACCTCAACAACAGCAACAACCCCAACAACTGCAACAACCTCAACAACAGCAACAACCTCAACAACCTCAACAACAGCAGCAACTTCAGCAACCTCAACAACATCAACAGCTACAGCAACAACAACTAACATCGCAGCAGCAGCAGCAACTAACACCGCAGCAGCAACAACAACTACCGCTACAACAGAAGCAATTACTACAGACACAACAGCAGCAACAACAACCAACAGCACAGCAACTACCGCCAACACAGCAGCAGCAACAACAACAACAACAACAAGCAGTACAGCAGCCACAACAACAAATGGCTCAGCAGCAGCAGCAACATCAACAAATAGTACAGCAACCACAACAAATAACACAGCAACAGCAACCAACGTCACATCAGCAGCAACAAACGCCACAACAACAGCAGCAGCAACAGCAACCATCACAAGTACAGCAACCAACACCGCAACAACAACTTACCATTAAGAACTTGACAAGTGCAGACAATGCAGCGGTAAGCATTTCTTTAGATAATCCTATTAACTTATCATATGGATATAAGTCGATGAAATGTAATTGTTAAAATGTGTATCATAAAAGTAGTAGTAGATTAGTATGTTACACTTCAGTCTCCACTAAATTGTTGCCCTACTACTAATATAAGCAGTACCTGACTACAAAAATCGATTATTTGGAAAATATTTGAAGTAAATCTTTTTAATAAAATAGATGGAAAATTAAACCAGAAATTCAAAAAATCGTTATTTTTGGGATAAATAAATTATTATTTACATTTTTTATATGATTAGAAGTTGCTTTCTTTTCATTCTAGCTCATTGCCCACTTATTAAATACTAATGTACAATTATCATAAATAATCAAAAAATTATTATTGGCGCATGGTTGTTGGCATAGTCAATAATGTGTGCTATGGTCAAGCATCGTCCGGCGTCACTAGCTCCCGGGTGAATGACCTCCTGGGTTTTTAGTGACTAATCATCACCCTTCAATTAACACAATTAACACTTTCTTAACCAACCTTAACCCCCACAAAAATGATAATAACCATATTTGCAGATGCTAAAAAAAAATAATTGTCTGTGTTATCCCATTTAGATTTAAGAACTGAGTAAATAAGTATGTATAAAATTGTGATATGAAACATTACGAACTCTTGAACTCTGGTCTCTCCACAAGCTCAGGCTTCTAGGGACAAATTTTTTTTGCATTTTTTTTATTATATTAAATTACTTGTATTTTATTTAAAAATAACAAATCTATTTATCTAAATCACCCCGTGGCGATTAATATGATTAAAAAATAAATAAATAAATAATACCTACACATTGATAACTTTTAATATTATACTTAAAACCCATTTTCTGACAAATTTATTTATTTTAGAGCTCAGTTTAATGGCATAATGTACATAAATGTTTTTATTATTATTGCAATTTATTTTGCAATGTGGCTGTTTATAAATAGCTTCCAAGTTATGGTTTTCGACTTTGCTCTACTTCTACTTCTAAAATATAATTTGGTAACCTGATAAAAATGTATGTGGGAACCAACCTTATTTATTTCACTATTTTTTGTATTATAATGTGAAACAACTTAACATATTAAGTTGTAAAGTTGTACTAACATATTGTTTATGTATTTTTTCAGTTGTTAACAAAAACACGTTTGCGTGAACTAGTCAAAGAAGTAGATCCAAATGAACAGCTAGAAGAGGACGTAGAAGATCTTATGTTGCAATTATCCGACGATTTTGTCAACGAATTAGTCAAAGCAGCATGTGTATTTGCTAAACATAGAAAATCAAATATTGTTGAAGTTAAAGACGTTCAAATTTACTTAGGTTACTATTGAAATAATTATTAAAAAAACTTGTCATATTTTAAATTGTTTATTGCAATTTGAACAAAATCTATAACCATTGTATATGTTTTACAGAACGGTACTTAAATATGTGGATACCTGGTTTTGGCACAGATGAATTGAAACCGTACAAAAAAGCACCAATTACAGAAGCACATAAACAAAGAACAGCACTTATCAAGAAAGTTGCCAGTAAAAAATACTAATTTAAATATTAATTTGTAACATGTCACCAGCGCTACTGTTCAGAATTTCTTTAACATTTATTTTTGGTTGCTAAAACACCACTAAAAGGCTATTTAATATAAAATTGGATGAATGTAAGACTTACTTAAATAATAAAACAATATTTTTTCATCATTAAAAAGTTTTGAATTAGCTTATATTGATCATATTATTCTTAACGGATTTTTTTTATAAAATGTCTTCTTTGTTAAATTAATTTATTTGTATTAAATAAACATGCTTGATTAAGTACAAATGATTATTAATACTTCTATGCTTATGAATTTATGAAATTACTGAGCCCGTTTTTGATATTACAACTTACACTTCAGTGACTTTTTTTTTTACTAGATGTTTTTGTTGGAATAGCAATCATTGTTTATTAAAATTCTGAATAAAGTAAACCCATGTTTTTATATACTTATCAAGTGAAAAATAATGGGGACAACATTTCTTAGAACTAAAGTTTTCTAAGCTAGAAGTATATCGAGTAAATTAATGAGTATTAAGTATTAACGTGGTACAACACACAAGCATTAATAATAATTCGAGTACGGATTTTAAAACAATAAAAAACTAAAAAGAAGCACTAAAAAAAAGCAATAAAGCTGTCTAAATCTTTCAAAAAGCATTAAAAATAGGTTTTTAAAAAAATTTTGTGAGTGACAATCGGTAAGAATAACGAACTATACCTACGGTGTTACAACGAAAACTAAACTGTAATTCTGAGTAGATAATTTCCAGAGCAAGAGCATATTTTTGTGTTTATTGTCGTTTCAAGATAAAATAATATACTATATACATATCTAAATGACATCGATAAACGTATCCATAAATCAATCATAACGAAATAAAATCGGTTGAGCCAGCTATATACAATATGCAATATTGGAAAACACATTATTTAATATAAAAATAAAAATTAACATTTTAAATACGTTTATTTAGAACACAATTAGAAAAAATGTACCAAAATTGCCCAAAATGCCCATAAAAGCATAAATATACAAAAATCAAAAAAAAAGCAAAATAAAATGTCGTGCATAGTAGTATAGTAGTATAAATCAAATTTGTAGCCGATATAACTTCGTTTTAGAGCAATAGAAAAAAAAGGCAAATGCCTTCAAAATCCGTACTCTAATAATAATATAGTAATAATATACTTTTATTGGTTTATCTTATATTTTATATGACTAAAATAAGCCAAAGGGTGGGATATGACACGCTCATCCCCCTTGTGAGCATACCCTGGCTCACGTCTCGCATACACGTTATGTAATTCAACAATATTACCCCTAATAACACGCACTCCTCAAAATTAAAAAAGAAAATGCAACCAATATCGCCCATCAACTTTCCACAATTGCCAAGGCCAGCAGATGAATGATATAAGTAAGAACTAAATTGTTGAAAAAATAGCGTTTCAAGCAATAAACTACCGTGGTAATACATTTATATATTTTTTATGTGGTAAAGTTCTCCGATTAACTTTTTTTCAACAAGAATTTATTTTAGAAGTATTATCTACTTAACATACCGATCAACCCACATCAATTTGAAGCCAATTGGTTCATTCGTTTAGGCCAGTGGTGTCGCAATAAGTTTTCTTTTTAAAATAAAAATACCAATTTTAGCTTTTTTTTGGTTTTCCACAAAGCTTACGTGGATTGCAAAAAATGTAGGTCGCGAGTCCAAAAAGGTTGAAGACCACTGGTTTAGGCAACAGAGGTGTTGACATATTTTTTGAAAAATTACACGGTTTAAATACCAATTGGCCGTCTCGTGTTAACTGTAAATACACAGCGTTGTCATGCGATCTTTTCTTCTTTACTTGGCTCCGAGTGGCTAGATATATTTATCTTCTTTTGAACGTGCAAAACTATAATTTGTTTAAACATTGATTTATTATATAAATAATTGCTTCAGAACAAATAAAAATCATATTTTCATAATTTAAATTGAAAGAATATAGTAGTGACAATAGGGTCAAACTATATATCTTAATTCGTGGGTCAAGCTTATGGTATCATCATAGATAACAAATATAATATAAAAAATATTTATGGTCATAGGTCACAAATTTATTAACAAATAATGAGTATCAATAAATAAGTTTCATATTTACTCATATACATAAAATTAATAAAATACAAAAATGGATCAACATAAATACTCAATATTGAATATTATATGAAATTTAGTAAAAACATCATGCGTTTTATTTATAATGTTTGGTTTACACGAAAGTCAATTGCAATGCTTATCTATAGTATTTTGTAATTCTGTAAGCAATTTTTGTGTTTTTATTACAACAAGATAACAGTGTTAAGTTTAATTGACTATCTACTTATTTAACTATTATACATTCAACAAACATTTCTTTATAAATTAACAGCACAAACTTACAACGGCCACATAAATTAACAACATAAAAATATTAGCAATAAGGTTTCCATGGCATAAAAACAATACATTTTTTTAATTGGGCTCGAAGTACTTTCAATTTTGATACATTTTCATTAATATTAAATTACATCTTCTAAGGACATAATAACCATCTTAAGTAGTTCATTTTCATGTTCAGAGTCAAATGAAATTAAGCAATCCAAATTACCCAACTGCGGTGATAGTCCTAAAAATAGAGCCAATTTAGTTGCCAGGGGATTTTTATCCTCTATTACAGGATCATTATCTGGTTGCATCTAAACATAAACATGGCACCATATAAACTTTGTATTAGCTACAAATTATTACAAAATTATCATACTTTGTCTGCAGTAAGCTTATGAATCATACCATCAGATCCTAAATAAAATACTGAAAAACCATCATGCCACCTAGAATACAAAACAATTATTATTTAATTAATTAATTAATTGTCTACTGAAATTACAGATAATTTTTTAATAATAAAGATGGAATTTGTAATAATATTATTTTATGTTGGTAATATTGAATTCTTCTTAAAACCATGTTGAAACATAATATTCTTAAATTTTTATTATAATAGGAAAATGAATATGTAAATTAATTCCTAAACTAAACCCAAAAAGTTATTATTTAAACTATTGCATAAATAGTAATACCTTGGAGTCTAGAGCATATTTTTTGCAACTTAAAATGCTTACATGCTAATTTTTGTTGAAATATATCAATAGTTATGTTTGCCCTTGAAGCTAAATAGTGTATGACATTACAGTGAAACTTCTATGCTACAAAGTCTCAACGGGTAACAAATTAAGAAAAATCATTCTTATTTTAGAGAAATTTAAATGTAGTTCTCAAACACATTTTGCTATACAGAAAATGTATTTAACTGAAAGTTTATTATATGAAAGATTCACGGTATATAAATTATGACTGGCTTAAAAGAAAGAAAAATTACCAAAATGTGAAGTTAAAAAAATTAGGTTTTATTAAAACCACATAGGTGCCTAATTGATAGATATTTAAAAATGTATATTATGAAATTATTTTTTTTTTAATGTTTTACTTTTTTGGGATGAACGCATACACATTTGTTGTACTAGATTTATTTTATGTGATTAACAATCAATTAATAATATTTAAAATCGAGAAATTCCAAGTTTAACAAAGCTAAACGGAGCAATGAATGTATTAGTATTAATGTATTATAATGATGAGTATGTTTTGTCATCACCTCGAGGAGCAGTAAGATGCTCATATTTTCAACTTTGAAGGTGGTTTCAAGTAGCTAATTGGATCTAGTTGGTGCATTGGAGTAGTGCTAAGCATTAATTTAACCAATCCGGATTACGGATTACAATTATATAATCCGAAAATTGGATCAATCCGTTTTATCCAAAATTTGGATTTGGAATTTCAGATCCGATCCGGCTGGCTGCAGTGTTTTTTATAATCAGATTGATTTCATAGTTATCTATACAATATTATAGTACAAATATGTGATCTCCATCAACAATGTAATAAGACCTATTAAAAAAAAATCCTTTGGTTTTCGAGTTTTTCACAATTCCTCAACTTAATATGTTTGAGAAACTTTAGTAGATAAGTTATATTATAATGCATCAAATTATTAGGTGTAAGTAGCTATTATTATTCTTTATAATTTTTGAGTAACTCAATATTAATAAACAGCAATGTACCTACATACATGATTCATAGCCAAGTCTAACATACTCATGATTTTGAAATAAAGGTTGTTTAAGTTTATTATATTGGTTTATTCAAATCAATTAATATATTTTTTTTTTAATTTTACCATTAATTTCACAATTTTAAAAAATAATAACCATAATCCGAATTTATATCATAATGTGGCTTTGGTATTTTAACCGTATTGTTACTTTTATTTCAATGCGGATTTGGTACTCAGCACTACTTTAGAGGGTCAAAAGCAAATAATTCCAAGTGCTACCTATTCAAAATAATCAAGAAAAACATTTTTAAGCAACATTAAATTTTGTTTTTTTGATGTAATTTAAAAATGAATATCAGTAGACTGACATTTTTACTTATTATACAGCAGAAAATTATACCCAGGGTTTTTTCTAAAAAAGATTAATTTTTTGCTAAGTTGTATGAGCATTTTTTAATATAGTTTTAACTATGTTAATTTATAAATGTATCAATAAATGTTATGCAATTAAATAAAAATGTACATACGATTCTACATTTTCTTTAATGACTTGTTCCAAGTTCCAAAGTCTGAATTTCCAAAACTTCATGAACACTTTCATTCCTGATATACCTTTGATTCTCCATCGTATTTTAATTGTTCCATCTTCTGGGTGTTTGGTTATTTTCAATATATCAAATTTTACAAAAGCATACTTTATATGGCCCATCAAACGCAGTATAGAAATTGTTGACATGAAGTATTCTAAACCTCTAAAAACAGATTTCATATAATAAGTCATAAATTGTATAATAATTATTTTTCTTTATTTTCTTACACACTCTTCGTTCCTCTAATGTTATTCTCAAATACCAATTTGGGATGGTATAATGCATAGTCCAAATTTTGTTTGAACATTAAAGGTAACTAAAATAAAAAAGGAATATATTATTGAACACATAAACCATATGAGCAGTATTATGCAAGTTCAATGTCTTAACAATTCTAATATAGTTGATTACTTACATCTTCTCCCAACCTGTTGTAAACACGATCAAGCTGCTCTACACTCGGTAGTCCTTTGGAGTCTGATGTGTTGACATTTTCATTGGACTTGGTAGAATCGTCAAGTTTAAGTTCAGTGCTGTTACAGACATCATTTTTGGGATTTGTGTGTCTGTTGAACCATTCGACGGCCACTTCTGCGGACTGTTTGTGTTTGACAGGTCGAACAATGTAGTTGAACAACGGTTGCGACTGTCGGAATAGATTGTCGGCGTAATTGATTTTGCACATTGTCTCGACCTGAAAACAAAATAACCACCCCGTTGTAGGAAACACCCTTGGCAGGTGACCTTATCGCAAAGCGAATTAAGGTCACGGGCGAGCGGATTTTACCTGGGCGAGTCTGGTCGAGTGCTGCTGAACGGTATCCGACGCGACGTGACCGCCGTACGCCGTCGTCTTGGCCAACAAGTACTGATGGCCGTTTCCGATTTTCGTGCAAATCTTGCGCACGGAGTTGGCCATGGTTCCACACTGGAAACCCACGCTGACGAGCTCCAAATACCAGGGGCTAGTGCCGAGTTGAGCTGTTAATTAATGGGGCGTTTTTGTGACGCTCCTCGGAGAAAATCGACTTACATCGAAAAGAGAACAGCGAAATCCACGGGGCCGGCGGCACTGCGCGCGCAAAGAAAAATGAAAAGATGTGCACGGTCGTCGGTCGAACGCCGAACGCTGATAACGACTCGTAATATGCATAGAAGACAAGATAACAACTTGCTGTAGTTGTAGTTATTCTGTAAATGTGACAACGCTTATCACAACTCGCGAGACTCGGACCGCGGAACAGATTAAATTTAATGTGCTCCTCAGACCCCTGCACCCCGTGTCCCGTTATGCGCATCATAGACGTTAGACTCGTTTGAGACGTGATGCCCGTGGATAATTAAATTATAAATTTATACGATATATTATATTATATACAAAGAAAATTACCCACAACTTCTGACCACGGCCATGGGGCTTGGATAAAGACACGCTGTTTAATAAACAGTGCCCCAAGCCTCCTCCTTGGCGCGCCACGGCCCACGGCTGACAGACCACAGACAGATATTCGCTCTGAACCGTTTTTCGTGTACAATTTTATAAAAATATCATTGAAATCGAATTTACAATCATCCATTACCTACATTGACCCACGCGACACCTACTGT
This sequence comes from Neotoxoptera formosana, assembly GCA_022818045.1. NCBI lineage: Eukaryota > Metazoa > Arthropoda > Insecta > Hemiptera > Aphididae > Neotoxoptera > Neotoxoptera formosana. The sequence continues at coordinate 27,397,019 of CM040632.1, read as the reverse complement.
TCAGCAGAAGGGACCGGACATATAGTTCGGATTTTGGAAATTGTTTTAATAAATACATTGTATATTGTATACGTTACACGTATATGTAGGTACATCTTGATACATATTTAATTCATATTATTATAATCCTATAAATCAAAAAAAAACATAAAACAAAAGTTTTATTATTATATGTATTTAAATTAATTATTTAGGACCATACACATATTTGACATATATTTATGGTATTTTTTTGACAAAATTATCAATTTTCATTTGACGAAAAGCTGTGACGTTCGGATAACTGAACGTTCGGAAACGTCGATTGCAGTTCGGATAATAGAGTGGGGTTCGTATAACAGAGGTTAGCATTGTTCGGTCAAAATTCAATTTTTTTTTAAGCTCAGAATACCGAAACAAAACCCGTTACGTTTTTAAGTTACCTTGATTGACGGTTCCATTAATATGTTGATTATAAATACTAATAGTAAAATTAATTACTATATTTAATATCAACATAAATATACTTACTTATTAATTGATAGCCATATAGGCCGACCGATTGAATTATAATTTAACACATGCACATCCATTAGATAGTGACCTACACTCGAAGACAAAAGTATACTCTATAATCTGTGGTGTATAATATAAAAATATACAAAAAACCAAAAAAGCCTATTTCTTAATTCTCTTCACAAAAAATACAAGCAGTTTTCTGGAAGACCCTTTGTTTTTGTTGTTTTAAACCACTGAACATAAAGACCGACATTTTGGATGTATAACTATAAGGTTTTGCGCATGATCTATTTGTAGGGGGCGAATGAAATTTCAAAGGGTGCATTTGCCCCCCCCCCTGAAGTATACATGGATTCAACACTGATTTCAACCAAGTTGGAAAGGACTGAGAAGTAGACCGAGGAAGCTATGCTTCGACAGTGTAAGCCAAGACTTAAGACGCTGGACATCAAGAATTGAAGAAATTATTTAGGACAGGGAAAAAATAAAAGCTGTCACAGTGGCGGCAAAGGCTCTAAACTTGGAAAGTTTTAAAGCCAAGCAGGAGAAGCTTTAACTATTAATTATTTAAGATTATATAAATATATACCTAATATCAATGTGAGTTGATTTGAATGTATAAATGTATATGCCTTAAATTTTAATAATTATTAGTATTCTTGTCTATAGTATAAAAATGCGTGATTTGTCGTATTCAACAAAATGCTACAGAGCAGACTTTCAAGTTCCCATTAAGTAAATTATGTACTAAGTCCATATGCATTGATGTATATCGTATAATATGGTATATAATTTTAAATACTTACAGAAGATAAAACATTAATGTATGGTCATAATTTAAATGCTATTAAATTATCATAAAGTTATTGATTATTTGTATGATGTACCCGTGATGTTATTAAATATTTAACTAACCTAAACATTCTTCAAACGCACAAAGACCATTTATGTTAACACTGAACAATGAAACTATTATTTAAAAACAATCATATTATTGTTTATTTGTTTACATGATCAGTATTCGCCAATATAGAAATGTTGTCAATTTTCGTTTCAACTTCCAAGGTTATAATTAAAGAGGTGGATATAATATTATTGTATACAAAAAACGATTCTGAGCGAAAGCTGTTAGGTCTATATTATATTACCAAGTATATTTTATGAATTATGATATTATATAGATATTTAAGTAATTTATTTTACTATTAGTAATACACATTAATTTTTGCCGAAAACCTTATATTTAAAAATTTCTTAGTGTGTAAATAAAATAATTTACAAAAAAATAACCAACATTGTTATTTTTATTTAAATATCTAATTACATCCAAATTTGGACTTAAAATGTCTATACAAATTAAACATTTTATATATTTTTAACTATAAAATAATTTGCAAATGTTCAATATTTTGATGAATTCATTCAATCTCTCAGCTCAGAATCTAAATTGTAAAAAATAAGTAATTCATTATTAAATTACAAATTTACACGTCAGGCTCTTATGTTTTCTATTTTTGTTTTTAGTCGGCTGTTACCAACTATAAACACAGATAATATAAAACATTTTATAAATTTAAAATTTGAGTTACATTTTACCTGAATTGGTTGGTTGGTATTAAAAAGCATGGCATATCTACACAGAATACAGAAATTAAGCGTTGTTGATATTTTGTTCCTTGTCAGTTATCACTCAGTTTAGTAAAGGATGGGGTTAGTAACATTTTAAGGTTTTCATTTACATGAGGCTTATTAAATGAAAATAATAAATTCCTTCATTGGCCGTTGCTATTAAAAAGATGATATTATATAAGTTGTACACTTGTTGAACCTTTTGAAAAAACAAACAAAAATTAAATCATTTTACAATATGAAAACAAAAAGTATGTTTTAATGATACAATTTATATGCAGTCAAATTTGAAAAACATTAAAATTAATATACAATTAAGTTATTTCAAAAAAAAAAAATCCAATCTAAAACACTTACATTATTAAAATTGTCTTTAAATTAACATTTAAACTAATATCCTTCATAGTCTGTTATACTAATATGCAGTGTAGTTCATTAGTATGTAATAAATGATACTAACTATAATACGCAGACACAGTATTCAAGTATTAAACTATTAGATACATTAAAATATAGTATAGTTACAATTATTTGTAATATAAAAATCAAGTAGAAAAAAAGTTTTCTGTTATTTTATGAGTAACAATACACCTTAAACACAATATTTAAAATTAAAATTATGTTTAATTCTGAAAAACAACTGAATAAATATAAATTACACTCAGTCTTTTAAAATATTATAAAAACATTAAACATGACTTTTATTCATAAAAAGTTTAATTCTTATATAATATGAATTATTAAAAGAAATATTGGAATTAGCCATACAATTTTAGTAATTAAAAATTAAAAAATCAAAATCTAATGTAATCTAAATTGATAGCACAATAATAATTATTTTATGTCTTAAAATACAAATACAATGGAAAAGAAAACACACAAATAAATACATTATATAGCATATTTGTTAGTATAATAAATAATTCAAATATCACCAAGGTTTTTATGATTATTTAAATAAAAAGTCAAAATTGTGTTAACTATACAAAATATATATATATTTATCAAATGATCGTTCAGAAAAGTACACTATTTACTTAAATTTACTAATGGGAAATAAACATTAACTTTTAATGGAACAAAAAATTCAAAACAAACTATTGAAATATTAAAAAAATTGACATTTAGTAGACTTAATTAGAACAAAAAAATAGTAATTAACATTTTTAAAGATCACTAAATACTGCGTAAGTAGTAAATTAATTTTCATCAAAGTATATTAGTCATACATGAGACATAATTTTTTTCTAATATTTTGTGAAATTACTGTGATGTATAAAATTCGACTAATTTAAGTGAAATTAATAATTTAAAAAAAAACAACAAAACATTATTATATATAAAAGCAATACATTAATTAATACTTTTAAATAATTGTATACTTGTGTGATTAGCTGAATATACGAAATTACATATAAATATTTGATTATAAAGTCGAATTTATTATTAACAGTATTTTATGTATAATATTTAGTACAAATTAAGATATAGTATATAATATCTTAATTTGTGATATTTAGTCACATTTATTAACTATCTCTATGGAAAATATTAACAACTGTCTTATTGAATAATGTTCTTTAAAAAAATATTTAATAGTGACCAAAAATGAACCTCAAAATAATAATCTTATCATTTTATAAATGTCAAATAAAATAAACTAATAACTCCAGACTGAAAAAAAAAATGTTCTATGCACTGTTAAGACATATTTTATCTTTACCTTTAAATCAGTTAAATTTACATTATATACATATAAATTACCCTTTTTTTTCAAGCCAAACACTGTACAATGTTAATTAAAACTTATACTTTTTTATAATGAGTAATGCTCTTTGAGAATAAATAATAATAAAAAAAAAGTATATCAACATAGATAACCGCGGCAATTATCTGATCCACATTTACATTTAATTCGCCTATTTTCATTGTTGACAGAAGTCATATAATTGAAGGTTAGTTCTTCACCAGACTTTATATCCCTAGATGCGAATAAGGCTAGGGTAGGAATGTTTGTGTCTAAACAATCGATCCATACAGCAAATATGGACAGATTAGAATCACACGAATGATTTATAAAATGTGATATATTACCAAATGTAGTTGCATCGATAGAATATACACTATCATTTTTTTCAGTATTGTAGTCAAGATCAAACAAATATGTTGACTTTGATCCATGTGTGACAGCCCGTTCATCAGCTTCTGATCTGGTAATTACTTCGCCAGTGTATTTGGTAATATAAGTACCCTGTTTTATATTCATCAATGATTTAACTCCCCAACCGCGATTGTTGTCCGTGCGAAATATTTGAAGTTTTAAATTTTTGCTGGGACCATGTTGAACCACTCGATTTACACATGTTTTGTCACAAGTACATTTTTTATTGCACTCATAAATAGGAGTGCCTTGAGGAACTATAATGCGCTTGAATTTATTATACGCAAGTTGAAAATCACCAAAATGGCATTCGGTTTTTTTACGCTTTTTTCCTCCACAGGTGACATCACAGTGGCACCTAAATTAAAAATAAAATACATTAGTCGTTTAAGTGTTAAAACAAAAATATTTTATAATTTTACATACCAAACTGGAGGGTCATTTGGAATAACAACTCCCTTGCCTGCCACACATTCATCCACATAAAAGAAACGTTTGGGTGGGCCTTCAAAGTCTACGTTGTTTATTACAGTTAAACTGAATCCACAGACTTGAGCCATATCATTTTGCCATTTAGCCAATTTATCGTGTTGTTTTAGCCGTTTTCTGTTTACTTCAATTATCATTAAATTATGTCTAATGAGTTTGGTTAATGCTGAACTCCTACTACTTGGTGATACAGTTGATAAATAAGCAATTGTTCCCTTAACAAACTTATCATCTATAGATGGCATGCCTTCCACGATCACATTGTGCAACAATTCTATCAGTTCTTGATCAGCAAAAACATTAAGTGAGTCGTATAGTTCTTTATAACGTGGACTCTTGTAGATTTCAGTAGCAACTATTTTATTTGTTCTGTAGTCATTTAATGCTTGAGTACAATTTGTTAAATTTCTATATGGTTCCCATGTGCATTGGTCCATAGGGTAGTTTTTCCATTTTACGAGGTACATTGTTTTACTGCCGTATGTATCATCAAATAAAATGGATTCAATTTCATACTCGTTATCAGCCACACCTGAAAACAATGGGACTATTTCTAAATTAAAACAATTTTGTTCTAAATACATAATTAAGTCAAATTGGAATAGAGTATACTTAATCATGGTTTTTTATATATGACTTTAAGTAGATAAGCTTTTCAAAATTATATTAATGAAACAACTTTTCAGTAATTAAAAAACTAATGCTGTGTCTAGAGCACCAGGGGCTTGGATCCGTAATAAGGAGCTGAGCGCACGGCCACAAAGTTGAGTACCAGGTGCCTACATCATACACATAAACATTTCAGATTTCTGGAAAAAAAAAGTAGTGTACCTTCGATTTTTTAGGACCGTTAACATTTTTGGGTAGGGTCCCCAGTCCAAAGTGTGAACGAGAGCCCGGTTACCCAATATTTATCCGGGTGCCCGGTGCTCAATTATCAATCCAAGAGCCCTGTTCTAGACCTAGCGTAAAATTAAAACATAATATGTACAATGCAGAATGAAGTACCTAAATATTTTCAGTAATAGAGAAAAAATTTAAGGGACAAGATTTTTTAGTCAGTCAGTAGATTTTTAGAAATTAATATTAACCAAGTTGACATCATAATATTGTATTTTAAAAGAGGGGAAGAAAAATGGGAAAATATGCAGGGGACGACTGATAGATACAAATATGGGGGAATCATCTCTAAGCTGTAATCTTTTACAAGTTATAAAGAAATGAAACAATTAATAGAGTAAAAAAAAGGAAAATTGCAGTTAAAAAGGCAGACTTAATAAAAAAAAAAATGCTGCGTAGAGTGAATGGTAAACGGAAAAAACTACCTGTTAATAAAATCAAATAAAAAACATAGTTGTACCTATATAAATTGTTAATTCTTTTTTTATTGAAACCAACTATTCAAGTAATTAGTAATTATTACTTTCACACAAGTTTTTCTCATTAAGGCCAAATAGTTCATAAAAAAAAAGTTATGATCGTACTCAATTACGAAATATTTTTACTTTATTTAATAGGTACCTATGGGAAAGTGCGAAAAAACCATTGCTTAACTGTACGAACGGTATCTTTTGATTATAAAAACAACATAATTTAATGTTTGTCGATCGATAATTGTAGATATTGATGTTTACTGTTTTGACGTTATTAGTCTGTGTCCGATCGTTGTAATACATGTAATTCCTTTTGAGCTTCGTAATCAATAGTGGAAATATTAAAACCGAATAAAAATAACGAAAAGGTTGCTTTTGAAGGTTATATTATGTACACAAAACACAAAGAATGTACGCAGTTTATTGGGATGGAAATGCGTGAAAAGTAATTCGTTCAAGTGTCCAGCTATTGATTAAAATCAACATTAACCAAAAAAAAAGTCTTAAGTGCTCGTCACGATCACAACCGTACATCTGATCAAAGTGCTATCGAAGCCGTAAGATCTAAAATTAAAATAAAAGAAATTGCTCTGAAAAGTCTCCGATTAGTGAATTGTACGTTAATAAATATGTATTTTTCCGGCATTCGAGTGAATAGATACGCAGTTCAGAGTTTAAACCGTGTCGTTGACAGTAGATGATTACAATGGCGTTGGAGACATATTAATCTGGAATCTGATTCTTAGTTACAAGAAAACAAGTGATTAAAACAAACGTTTAAAATACCTAAAATAAGTATGTTTTCTCAACGTTGCCGTGAGCCGTCTGAGCGGCAGTAACCGTTATCGAGTTCGGTTTGGGGTCACGTCCAGGGGCCAGGGTCTGTCGTCCGACACACCGGTCGGAGAAGTTTCAAAAACCCGAAGGGGTCGGTGGAGCACGGCCAACGCCGGTTTCGAGTTTGACGTGTTCGTTTGGAACGAGGTGGGAAAAGACTATTCCACCGCGCCAAACACCTCTAACCGCCACCGCCGCCGCTGCCGCTAACCGGAAAAACGCTAATCCGCGATGCCGACGGAACGGAAAAGCCGGTGCACGTGGAGTGTGTGAAAAGTGATCGAGGGCCGGCAAAGGACAAGGGAACCAAACACCGGTCGACGCCGCCGCGGGACCCACCCACCCCGATTTCAATAAACAACAAGACTCACCTTTCTGCATTGTCTCGGCCCGCCGCAAATTGTAGAACACTGAACGCGATGGGCCGGCGACGGCGGAGGTGGACGGGCCCGCGACGGCGGAGGTGGACGGTCCGTCGAGTTTTGCAATGGTTTGGGAGCAGGACGGACTCGGCGACTCGGACAACTCGTTCGCTGTGACCGTGCCGGGAGGACACGAACCGTCGAGTATCGGTGGGCGCATTAGCGCGGGAACGTGTAAAACGATTACGGCGGGGTGAGAGCGGTCGAAAGCGCGGGCGCGGGCGCGTCGCGGGTCGAACGGCTGTGAACACGGGGCGGCGGGTGGTGGGGGCCAAGCGGCGGCCAACGACACGCAAAACGGCGGGGTCGGTGTACAATAATAAAATATTATAACGGCCGAATGCCGATAACAAAACGAGCGGTACGGATGGAGAACGGGCGACGGGTCGACAACGACCAATTAGTCTACGACGACGGCGTACGCAGGAAACGGAGATAACGTTCAAAACGAAAGGGCGGCCCAGAAACGCGAGACTACGACTACAGTACAACAGTACACCGTACCGGAACCATAGACAAGAATGAAGAAATACTACAACTGGCGCCCGGAACGTATTCCTCCGTCTAGGTCTAGCCCAAAACACCAACGGGCAACGGTCGGTTTTCGAAACGGGGCCGGCTGTTCCCGACGTCATGACGTTCGGTATAGCGCCGTGCAACAGTGTCGCCAACACCAGATAAGCGTAAACGGCAGCTGTAAAATAGCAAGAGCGGGAAACGCGAGTATAACGCGAGTTGGCGGGAACTATAAGATCGTTGTCATAACAATAACAATGCCTATTTGGATACGTCCTATACACGACCGTCTGTATATTCAGAGTGGCGTATTTTCAAATTTTTTGTGGCGGGGGGGAGGGTTAATATTAAATATACATAATATAAATTAATATTTTCTTTCTCTGTATCTACTTTTTAACCTTTTTTTTTTTTGGGGTTGGGGGGTCGAGACCCAGGACCCCCCCCCCCCTCCACCCCCGTAAATACGCAACTGTGTATATTATTAATATTTATTATTTTATTCAATCCGTGGTTATACGACTTATACCTTATACTGAATATATAGTAAGAATGTAAGGCAGGACGAATAAATAACTCAAAAAATCGATATTGTCAAAAACCAGAATTGCGTAAGAATTTTCGTTTTTTTTTGTTTTTTCCGAATTTTAAAAACTATTGGGAATTTTCAAAAATGATCTCTCCAAAGTACCAACTTGATTCGCCTTCCCGCCAAAAAAAATACTGATGAAGAAAATCGAACCATTATTTATACTACTTTACTACACAGACAGAGAAAAAAACACACTACATCATCTCTCCGCTCAAAATCTAAAATTAAATACAAGCATAGCTAGTACCAATAAATTTTTAAATTATAAAAAAATAATATAATATGTAAATAAAATTTAATACACACTCTAAAATACATAATTAATTTTTAAAAGTAATATCATATATTATGTTATTAAACATTAAGTTTTAATATTTTTAATTATTTTATTTATATTGTTTATTCATATTATTATTAATGCTTCTTATACATCATACAACAAATATTTTATACCTACTTCAATAAAAATACCAGTGTCAATAATTGTCCCATATGTAAAAATTCTTAGTGTCCTAAAAGTCCTACATTTGTATGTGACACATCAAAATATATTTTATATTAAACACATATTATGTTGGATGTTGCCATATGTGTGTATTTAATAAAATTGTAGGCTGTAGCATGAATATTAAATGTCAATCGTTATGCCATGGCAGATGTGACATTTGACTACTAAATTAACTAATTATGAAATTATCAGGTTTGGTTTTTATTCATTATAACAAATATTGCCTGAATAACTTTTAAATGTCATTTTATTTCCAAATTATAACTAAAGTGATTACCAATACTGATTGCTAAGTAACATAATCATGAATAGGTAGGTAGTATTGTAATAAAGTTATTAAAAAACGTAATTGTTTAATGCTTTGATACCTACGTAGGTACTTGAAGAATAAGATATCATACATTCATAATCAAGTTATAACATAATCTCATATATTCTTAATAATAATTAATAATTATTAGCAAACTATTACATATCTATTTTAAATTTTTAAATTCTTACACTCTACAAACAAATATTGGGTCTCACTGAGAAAAACTCATATGGGGACCAAAATAAATTTTGTTAATAATCAAAAATGTAATTTTTTTTAAATGATCTTCATTAAAAAATATATATTGAAGATGAGCAGATTGTTAGTATTGCATGTCAGTGTGTAGAGCATAATTTAAATTAATAAAAAAAAAACTGTCTTGGATAAATAAATGTAGGTCAACAAATATAAATTACGTGTATTTACAATGAATACGAAAAAAATTGTTAATAAATAAATTGTTATGATTACTTAAAGATATGATAACTGCATGTTATGTTCATATTGTTATATATATATATAATCGTACAAATATTGTGTAATATATTAGTTTTAACTCATCTCCCAAAAAAAAAAAATTGTCCCCACAACGACCTTGATTGCAGCTTTAGTGCCTAAATTATGTCGAATAACTTAAATAAATAACCATTTGATTTTTTGGAAAATTACCACATAACAGCATATCAGAAAATGGTGTACAATGGAGTAAGGACAACATCAAATAAACTAAATATTTAAAAAAAAAAAATTTTATTAACAAAATAAGTACTTATTCTAAAAGTGTAATCATGTAACAAAAAATATATGAATATAATGATTGTACTTAATTTTATAGCAGAATTATTGTATACTATATTTTTTAAATGTATAAGCAACAAATAAACTTGAAAAAAAAACCAAAATAAATACATTTATATACTTTGTATAAATAATACATTAAATGGAAAAATAAAATTCATTTTTAAAAAAAAAATTATTGCGTGAATATAATATTAAGAATTGTTATTTAAGAAATGAAAAAACATCTTTGATTGTGAAGCAATTTTAGGGTACTTGTTCTTGACTGTAGAAATTATTAACTGACCACATACAACACATCAGCTACAAATGAGAAGAATAACTACTGTGTTCGGTTGAGAATATTGTGAAGGGGCCTGTAGTTTTACTAATGACAGTTAGTCTACAGGTGAGTTCATAGTGAATATTAACAAGAAAACTTAGATTTCTCTGAAGAAATCAAAGATTAAGAGGACAATGTCTGAGTCTTGAAATATGGGTTTCTAAATTAAGAGTGATAATGATGACTATTGCATTAAAGTAAATTTGAGTCAGCAAGAAAAATAATATGATTAATTTCGTCCATAACAATTTTGCGTGTATGTTCATCAAACTCCCTTAACTTTATTGCGAGCTGTTCGCCAAACAAATCGCAATCATCTTTCACATGTTCAGATTCCATAATTTCATATTCATCTTTCATCTTCTTTTCAATAGTTCCCATATTTGTCGATTAGTGTTTACTGTTTGCTCTAACTCCAGGAGATTTGAAAATAAATTCTGAAATCAAATTTATATCATTTTTGTTATTTAAAGCATGTACTCTATTTATGCATCTATTTTCTTATTCCTACATATTGACTGGCTAAGCAATGTTAAGGGCTAAACAAAATTATGCATACAAAATAAGATAATATGCTTTAATGTACCTACTTCTCAAGTGTTTCTAATTTTAAATATTGTTCTCAAATAAGTTCAAATTGATTTTTAAAAATATAATAATAGAGCGATGATAAAATTATCAAAGGCAGATTTTTGAATAAATACTAAATAGTAGGTAAACAGGTGCTCAGGCTTTTAGATACCTAACATAAAATAGAAAATTAATATATAACAGCCTCATTCCTAAAGATTTTATAAAAACTGAAGACCCAACACCAAAGTTAGGAACATAATATGAAAAGTTTGATTTTTTTTCTCCTGAAAAATAGTAACAGTGTTGCTTAGCCCCTTTTGCCTTTTATGACAAGTCAGGATTATACTATATAAAGCATTCAAACTATATTTCACAAAAGTAATTTCCAACCGAAAATAACTAATTAAATATAATGAAGTCTACAAATGATTTAGTTAGAAACTAAGGTAGATAGTTCAATATTACCTAATATTTATAAATATTGTTGTAGAGTATCTGAGTAAAACAATTTAAATACTTTTATAGGTATCAAATACTCCATAGAAATAATGACAAATATAGTACATACCTATAACTGAATACTATGCGCTGGTTTCAAAAACTTAGGCAGTTAGGCACATATGTAAAATGCTAAGTTCTTAAAGCTCGAATACACACTGCGCCTGCGACTGCGTCTTGCACTCAAGCATCATAATATTATGAATTTAAGATAAATGATAACATATTAATGTAATAATATTATCATAACATCATGATTGTTTGATACGCATTCGTGAGTCGTGAAGTCGACCGGCAGGAACTGTTATCCTTATCACTCAAGAGGACGCTATTCGACACAATTAGCTCAACAATTGTCAAAATATTTTTTAAATTTTTTGGTGTATAGAAAATGATAATCTCAAAATTTGATGAAAATGTTATGTATTTAGTCATTTTTTTTTTGATTTATGCTAAAAAAAACAAAATCGATTTTGTCAAAAACCAGTGTTGTGTAAAAATTGCCGTTTTTCCTTATTTTTTGTTTGGTTTTTCCCGACGTTTTTAAGAATTGTTGGGAATTTTCAAAAATTACCTCCCCAAAGTACCAACTAGATTCACTTTCCCACCAAAAAAAAATATTGATGAAGAAAATCGAAGCATTATTTCGACTACTTGAATGTATACAGACAGAAAAAATAAACACACATCGTTGTAAAATCAATACATTCATTTTGCTTTACTTAGAATCAAATTAATAAATAATAGCGTACCTATAATACTGTGCCCTGTGGTACGCCATATACGATTTATGACAATCATTACTATAATGATTATCATTATTTTATCAATATTTACTTACTTACTAACTCATACTTAATATCTATTTAATGTATTTATAATCATTTATTATACAATGTTATTTGTTTATTACACATTTACACCCGTTTATGTATTATAAATTTATAACGATAAATTAATACTAAAAGCATCAATGTATCTTACTTTTGATATTACAATTTAATTTAGTCGTAACGACATATTATTATTACTACATTTTTGTATCTAATTAAATAATACTTAAACTTAAAATATGTTTAATTGTATTGCATACAAAAATATGTTCTAAGATCAAAAATATGTAAATGTATATTTTTACCATAACATTATATTTAGAATTAAATAATATAATATATTCATAGGCTCAAAACCGGGGGGGAGGGCTTAGCCCCCCCCCCAAAAAAACTAATGATTTGATTTTACTACATAATACATTGCAGGAAAGAATAATCACTTTTCGCACATCACGAATGATTTGATAATGTGCAGCACTGATACGAATTGGTCGGCGGACTTAATGTTCTGTCGTAGAATAGACTTTACAATATCAAACTGGCGTCACATATTTCTCAATATATTATTTATTCCTTGTTTGTATGAATTAATCTTCCATGCATTTTGGCGTTAATTCTAAATCTGGGGAATATCTTATGCACAGTCATAGTTTTGATTTGTAACGTATTTTGTTTAATTATAAAGTTTATTATTTTCTGTAAAAAAATCGATGTTAAAAAAACAATAATATGTTAATATATTATATTATTATGTGAATTTGATTTTTGATGGTATATAATATATACCTATATGTTTATGTTTATTTGTAATTGATGTCGGACTGTCGGAGCGCAGAGAGGAAAATTTTTTTAGGGGTTTTAACGGTTTGTGATAATTTAAAAGTATCATAAGAGTAGGTATCCAGTATCCTGACCTGAGCTACAGCCCCCCAAATTTCAAACACTATTTGCGCCTATGAATATATTATGTATCGCACAAGTGGCTACATGAAAAAATTGTACTACACCAGGCGATCTTTACCTCAGCTGATTTTTGATATCGGATTTTATTATTTTATAAAAGATTACTGTTAAGGGTTTTTATCAGTGACAGGGTGCCAAATGATCTTACGATTTTAATTCATGTCTGACCGAAGTTATTTTTAATATTCTTAAAACTGTTAATGTTAATATGTAATAATAATAATAACAATTTTAAGTTCAAAACCATTATTGAAATTTGATTTGATTAATACATTGGTAGGTAGAACCTTAACTATTTAACTACATCCAAATCCGTTTTCAAAATTAAAGCCCAAGTGGTCAAGGCCAAGTCCCACAGTTTTGTCAGGCAACACTAAATGTGGTTAATTTACCTACATGGCTAGGTATCGTTTTCGTTTTGAGTAACTTGAAAATAATGTGACTTACGAGCGTGAATGTGAATTCGTATTTTGTATTGCTGTGTGCTATAGGTGCGCCGATCAAAATAAACTATTCCTTCGACCGAGCGGTGATAAAATCTCCAGATTAGACTCTCTCACACATTATTTCGTCGTTGACATTTAACAGTTGACTGCAGTACTTACTTGACACAATGACACTTCACACTCTCAAGTACCTATAGTGTGTGGCTGGAGTGCCTGCTGGACCTGGACACTTGGAATGGCATTCAACTCATAATTCATCCAAAACATCAAAAATAATGAAAACATCAGCATTTTGATCATTAAAAGAAGTGATCGTAATTAACAAACTATTATAAACTCTGATATTTATTAATGTATTTCTTTAAAAACCCAATTTGTACAATCGAATTTAAATACTCCGTTAATGGCTAATGTAATGTCATTATTATTTTTACTTCCATATAATATGATTATTATGATGTATTTAGTATACTTATATTAATGTAATGTAGATATTTTTTCTCGGCTAATTACTTTAATGTTGAAACCGTATAAATTTAAAAAAAAAAAACTTATATTTTGTCTAAAATGTTTATTAATTTCACTATCACCGTACAATAAATCTCTTGTAGATACGCATCGTGTTTAGGGAGCTTAACTTTCCATGGCGATAGCAAGTTTCAGCAGATCTCTCCTTTTCATTTTTAAAAGACGAGACATTAGAATATTTACATTTTTCTGTCATATAAATGATAAATATTCAGGCTCATCGCTCATTTGTTTGTTTTTTCTCTAATTTTTATTCCTTTGATATCTTGTCGTGAATCATTGTGAATTATTTGTGATACTCTTCACTTTTGTTTGTTTATTCTTTTCTCTGAGTTTTCTTTATTTTTTTGTTACTTGCGCTCTTCGTCTGAAGTCTCTTTCTATTATCTTCAAATTAATAAAATAACTAATATAAAAATTATTTTTGAAAAAAAAATAGACGAAGAAAAGATATTACACATTAATTTATTGAAGAAATACATTTTTTTGTAGTAAGTATAATTTTTTTATATTGACATTTATTTATAAAAATAACAAGACTAAAATAATACTTTAATGACAATAATCCTGCTACAGTACTGCGTACGCACATTTTAACTTGAGGGGAGAGGTTGAAAAAAATTAATGACACTGCACGGACCCATTTAATTGACCTATTTCGCCCCAAAAATGACCTACTCCATTTTGCCCAGGTACCTATCAGATTCGCCCAAATTGTATTTTATATGATTCCCGTTTCACCCAGATTAGATTCGGTATTTTTAGACAGCCTATATAGTTGCGTCTCAGTTTTTAATAGCATATCAATTATGCATTAGAGATTATCATATATTACAGAATGGATTAATTACAAGATTCCATTATATATATTTGATTGTTTTACATTACACTATCACGCATTTAAATAAATACAATTTTATGGCAGTAAATGTACTGCTAAATGTACTATTAAGTTTAGTACAAATACGTTTAGTATTTAGTAGTGCTGAGCACCAAACCCGGATCAATCCATATCCGGATTACCGATCCGGATTGGTCCGGATTGAAACAAAAGTAACAATCCTTTTAATTAGGATTAAAATACCAAATTCGGATTGTGATATAAATCCGGATTATGATAAAAACCCGGATAATGGTTATTATTAGATAAAACCGTGAAATTAGTGGCAACATTTAAAATAAAATACATTAATTGATTTAAAAAAAAACCAATATAATAAACATAAACAACCTTTTATTTCAAAACCAAGAACTGGTCAACTTGGCTGTGGATCGTGCATTTAAAAATTGCTGTTTATTAATTTAAAGTTACCTAAAAATTATACAATTATATAGAATAATAATAGTTACTTACCTAATAATTTGAAGCAATATGATATGACTTCTCTACTAAATTTCTCAGGGCTATTAAGTTGAGAAATTGTGAAAAACTCGAAAACCATAGGATTTTTTTTAATAGGGGTCTCATTATAATATTGTCTTGACGATGGATCATATATTTGTACTATAATATTGTGTAGATTAATAATACAAAACAATCTGATTATAAAAAACACTGCAGCCGGACAGGTCCGAAATTCCGAATCCAAATTTCGGATTCAATCCGAAATCCGGATCGACGGATTTAATCCGAAAATCCTGATAAAACGGATTTATCCGAAATTCGGATTATATAATATTGTAATCCGGATTGGTCAAAATGATGTTCAGCACTAGTATTAAGTATAACATAGGTATTAGGTACATAATACAATATATGCAAATCATTTTAAGGGTGGGAAATATAAATTTCGTGGAAAAAATTACAATATTATATTTTGTTATTTTTTAAGTTGATAAAAATGTTTTAAACGTTTATGTATACATTTTTTTAAACGAAATTACTTGTTTAAAACACATTAATGTAATGGTAATATATAACAGATACCTATATTAAATATTTTATTGATCCATATTCCATAGCCAACTTAATTTTATATTGATCTAAGCGATATAGTCTGGGTGAAACAGGAATCGTATATTATCAAAATCTGAGCGAATCGGGGAAGGTCATTTTTGGGCAAAACAGGCTAAGCCCTAACTGATTTCTTAATTTCCATTTGTCTAATTAACATTTTTTTTTTTTAAATTTATCCTCTTTCCCTATTTGCGCTTGCCTACGTCTGCAGTCCCTTTACCCCGCGGTACAATGTACATAACTCGTAAAATAATTTTTTAATAATATTAGTCTCTTATATAATAGTTATATTTGTCATTTTCTACCTGTAGGTAAGTACCTACGTTTGTTGATTTACAGCTGATCTGTCCGTGGTTCGTGTAAATAGTTGTTTCATCGACACAATTTCCAGCCAGTCCCGTCATATCAAAAATCCTTGAAAATGTCGCCGAACATGTCCCTGCTGGCGTCGTAAAACAGCTTGCCGTGTTGCGCATCGAAGTTCCTCGTGTCGGTGGTGTCGCTGATTACTGGCGCGTACGGCGGCGTTACACTTCTGTCGAACGCCGCGCACCAGTCCATGTCGTGGAACCATCTGTGCTTCTTGATGTCCCTGATGCCGTTCTTCAGGTTCCCGAATCGCCTGGTCACGTCTACCTTGAGTAAGTTTCGCAAAAGGTTGATTACGTCACCCGAGAAACCCAGCGGACAGCTGTAAATGCCGGTCACGATGTTACTGAACAGCTTCCCGGTGTCGCGATCGACGAACGGCGAACGGTTGGCCATCATCTCGTATAGGAGAACCCCGAGAGACCAGTAGTCGACCGATTTTCCGTATCCTGCACACGACGACGACGACAACCATATAACATAATAGGTGGTAAACACGGTTTATAACTTATAATATGAATCAATAATTAAAATTCTGTGCAGTGTTAGGAATGGATAACTAATAATTTATCTAGATAAAGATGACTGTACTAAATTATATCTAAACGCAGCAGTTTAAGATAGCTGTATAAGTTTTATCTAGATAAAGACAAAAATAAATGCATTTATATCTTTAGATAAAGATTGATTAGATAGCTTCATGTTTAATTTTGCACATTCTCTATAATACGGTTTTTGGTAAAAAAAAACAAAACAAAATATCAATTAAATATGTATACCTAGTTAAATTTTAATAGAAAAGTTACGAAACGCTGTATTTTTGGATCACTTCAAGTAAGTTTAATTTTAAAGCCGAAAAGAGGGTTTTGTGCGAACTTTAAATCTTAGCAGACAAATGTACAAATGTATTTAAATGTAAGACATCATTGAAATTAACAAAAAAATGTTAATTGTTTTACTGATGAAGCAGGCTCGACTTGATGCTGTCCCTTTTCTTGTATTTTAATTGTTTTTAATTTTTACTGTTTTGATTAGGTACGGTAATAGAAGGAAATCGGGGGAGGAGGCTTAAGAGGGACTTACTTAGTTTCATAGCCCTTGCAATTATGAAGAGCCAAATATCTAAAAAATAATAAATTATTAGATATTTAATTTCTGTCATAATTTTAAACTGTATTTTTAATAACTTGGGACGATCATAAATTTAATATTAACCTTCATCAATTTTTACTTTTTTATCAGCAGTCATTCATATTTTGGGACCGGCTTCGATGAAAAAACGTAATAATATACTATAATATTTTTAACTAATTATTTTCAATGACGAATATTTGAACAGATATTTAGTTAGTTCTAATTCAATTAATTTAATGACTCAATCTTTTTTTGTTTAGAATAATTTTAAAATGTTCAGGCACCTAAATGTTTTTGAACTTTTTTACGGCTAAATTGTTTAGTTTGTAAATCGTTATAAGTTGTCTTGCTACTTATTTAAATTAATAATTTCGAGCGAATCGAGGGGATCTAGTAAGTACCTAAATAGGTTTAATGAGCAGCATTATAAGCTCAGCCTCTCCAGTAAATTCACCAGTAATTTCCGCTTATGGGTACGGTCTTGTTAATGGTTTTTGTAATTAATTTTTTTTTGGAAAAATTATTATGGTTTTATAGTTTTATAAATTGACTAATATACCTAATATAACGGATATAGTTTGAAACGGTATTCAAAATTATCTTTTATATTTTCTTTGATCTTTAAAACATTTGTGGCTATTTAAATATTATACTTGGTAAATGTATTTAATTTTTGTATAATTATATTATTAATTGTTGTTTTAATTATTTACTCAACGAAATTTGAAGAATTGTTTAATGTTTAAAATTTACAGGAAAAAAATAACTATATATACCTATTTAATGTAGGTAGCCAGGTATAGCTTATAAGTATAATGGTAAAGCCGTATAGGTCGTAGGTAGTTAATTGTAGAATCAAAGTAAGGCTATATTAATTATCATAACTGCCGGTGGTTAAATCTTTACGCGTCGTTAGTTGTGGTACACTAATATATAATTGTCATAATTAAAACATCAGATATATCATAATATAAAAAGTTGCAGAATAAATTATATTATTTTTATATTTAATAGGTATAGCCCAACGAGTAGCGACCCACCGAATATGTAGTATATCTGCTTATCTGCACATAGTACACACAGTTAAGTATTTATACTTATTACCAAACTGTAGGTATTATATTATTAAGGTTTCAACTTCCAACTATAGGAACTATCGTTCAAAAGAATAAATAACAAAATACATAATTAATTTGCAAAACCGACCTGAAATTTAAATTATACTTTTCACCATGTTTTTATTGTTTAATATCACAATATAATAGGTAAGTAAATATTAATCACATAGTGTATGAAAAAATAATTTTAGATGAGACTATCAAGCACCATAAATCCACTATCAACTGATATTCACGTTCATAGTCTGATAGCTTTAACATGACATTGTGGCGCAATGTCATATAATATTATTTTTACAATGACAGTATCTTTATATTAGCTGTTAGTTAATTCAGCACAAAATCTAAACAATGGTTACTAACTTTTTCAAACTCATGCCGTGACAAGGCTTTAGTACCCAAAATGTGAAGAAAGGCAAAAGTAATGGCACTGCCAAAACCAGGCAAAGATTACAAAAACCCAAAAAACTACAGACAACAGACCGATATCTTTGCTATGTCATCCCTTCAAACTGTATGAACGTATGATCATGATTCGTATCAAGTGCCAAGTCAAAAGAAAACTTATTCCTAAGCAAGCTGGTTTTATGCCGGGCAAAAACTGTACAGGACAGGTATTGTGCCAACGTATAGAGGACGGCTACGAGAACAAAAAAGTAACAGGGTGGTTTTTGTAGGTCTGTCTGCACCGTACGATACGGTGAACCATAATCTTCTACTTAAAAAGATATAAGAAACGCACAAATGACTGTCACTTTGTCCGAATAATATCCTCTATGTTACACAACCGGCGTTTTACAGTCACGCTAAACAACACAAATGGAGAAACCAGCGAAATGGCCTACCCCAAGGTAGTGTATTAGCGCCCATGTTATTTAACATATACACCAACAATCAACCCATCATTAAAGAAACAAAATATTTCTTATACTCAGACGACTTGGCATTAGCAGCGCAGGCCACAACCTTCCAAATAGTCGAACGTAAACTTACCAGATCACTTCAAAAATTAACAAATTATTGCATAAAAAACCAACCAAGACTCAATCCAAATAAGACACAGGTATGTAGCTTCCATCTCCCAAACCGCGAGGCAAAAAGAGAACTAAAAGTTGAATAGCTCAGAAAACCATTGGGAAATACAGAACACTTAGTTCACTTAGGGATCACACTGGACAGAACTCTCACGTTCAAAGAGCAGTGTAAGAAAACTAAAATGAAAGTTGAAGCAAGAAACAACTTAATACGAAAACTAGCAGGTAGCAAGTGGGGTGCAACTCCAAACACGATCCGTACTATACTGGACTAGCACTTTGCTTCTCCGCTGGTGAGTATGCTAGCCCAGTATATGGAACCAATCTAAACATACAAAACTTGTTTACACAGCTCTTAATGAGACCTATAGGCTAATATTCGGATGCCTTAAACCAACGCCACTTAAATATATAATATATATCCATTAGCAGGGATAGCTCCATCAAGAATACGAAGATATGTGGCCACATGCATAGAGAGAACCAAACAAACAATGGACCGAAGACACCCCATGTATGGTTACTCAGGACCCCAAAGGAGATTTAAATCCCGAAGAAGCTTTATTGCCAACTCAACCATGATCCAAGATCCACCGGGATAACACAGAATACGAAAATGGAGAAAAGTACTGCCGTAATTCCACATGTATTAAAAAAAATAATAATAATATTAATATGTGAAATATGTATTGGTATTACCAATAATGAAATAAGTATCGACATTTTATTAGATATATTTTATATATATTTAAATGTAAAATGTAATGTTAATGTGTCATTCCCCTTACCTCTTCTGAGTATAATTTCCGGTGCCAAGTATTCGGCAGTGCCACAAAACGTGAACGTACGACCCTTGATGTGTTTACAAAACCCGAAGTCTGCGAGTTGAGCATGTCCGTTGACGTCGATTAGTATATTTTCAGGCTTGATATCCCGATGTACCAAGTTCAACTTGTGCAGGTATTCCACGGCCAGAAGGACTTCCGAAAAATAAAACCGCGCTTTGTTTTCGTCCATCGATCCATTGCGTCTCATGTGCGTGTGAATGTTACCGCCGCACACGAACGGCATGACAAAGTAAATGAAACTGTGGTCTTGATAGAAATACTCGAGGCGAATGACAAACGGAAAATCGATGGACTCCAAAATTCGTTTTTCATTAAGCATTCGCTGCACCTGTTAGACATACATGGTACTTATTACTTAACTAGGGATATAATATATTAATATGATCATTAATCATACACAGCAGTATACCAATATTGATATTTTGGTAGGGATATACGATGGAGAATGGTCATTATCATCGATACCTTTTTGAGACATTTTTACTATTACGATTGATCACGCTCAGTTCACTCAGTGTTTTCAAATATTGCTATAACTTAATTCGGCACTGTTCAAAAAATATCAAAAGTTCCTACCTAGAACAAGCTAAAATTTCGAAAACAATGCAATTCTATAGTTTATAGTGAGTACCGTAAAAATATATCTTTGTAAGAATTAATAAAATATTCACAGTTTGTGGGAAATCGGTATCAGGAAATCAAAGTATAATCCATTTTTTATTTTAAATTACATTTTTATTTTTTGTATATCTGGAATCAGTTTTGTTTTACATTTTTTTTATATTCCTCGAAAACGAGGAATTAACAAGGAAATTTTAGATTGTCAGGACTTGATTTGATGACCATTCTCATCGTAACACAACATCAAAAATAGATGAAATTGTCAATATTTAAAAAAAAATGATTTTTACATAATATTTATAATATAATAATAAATATTCATAAAATAAAATGACTCAATATCTATTTATTTTGTATTATTATTTTTGTCATAATTATAGCCACTTGGCTTCTTAAAAAAATGTCCATGTTAGTGCGCTATGCTTGACTAGTGGGGTAAATTGGCTCATAGTGAAAATAATTCCTATATACTGTTGGCTGTTGCCAATTAACAAAATTAAGAATATAAGAGTTTTTGTATGAAATTTTAAATTTGAATGTGTAATAAGTAATAATGATACGCCACTGATATATTATATTGCAACGTAGCGTAGAATTTCGTAATCAATAGTAAGTACTAGATTTTTGGGTCTACGATTATTTCATTTCGAGTGTGCTCAATCGTAAGGCCAAAAAAGTAAAATGTTTATTTTACAAAATACAGGCACCAATATATACTATATAGGAGGTAAGCGTACAGAGAATACTGAATAGCCCCCAGATAGCTCGATGGCCCCTTTAAAATCTCTGTTCCTATATTCTTCTAGTACATTGGCTGTGTACATTGACGATCGACAACTGTTGAAGATGGGAGTTAGTGAGTCATATCATGTGATATTGTGACTTAAAAATGAAAGTTATATTAAAAACATTAGCCCTCTTAAGCCGTTATAGATACAAAATATTATATAGATCTATCGTATTCGTATAGTAAAATAAATGAGTACCTAAGCTATCGGATTTACTGATGTGTGATCAATGATCATAGACCTACAAAAGTGTATATAAGTGTATAAGTACTATAAAAACTGGTTGTCATGATGCCCTATTGCCCTGAAACGCTAAAAACCCAAAAACGTCATTAAAAAGTTAAAGAACTACAAATCTTCTGGTTAGGTTAGGTTTGACTGTTTAGGCTTAGGCTGTTGGATGTTTAGAATGAATTTTATAATATCACATCCAAATGTTATTATTCCTTTACTTATTTATATGTATATATTTATTGCTATGGAGCTTAAATAATATTGTTAGGTTATCTGGTTATGTATTTAATTATATATGTGGGTTCCTAATATACATATTTCGTTGTAAACAGAGGCAATTGAGATTCGGCAATTACAGGAGTGGAAAACATAGTTAAATCCAGTACCCACACTTCAACACTCGCAATATTAATAAGATACTTACATTACGGCCTTTAACGATTTTCTTTTTGGCGATTACTTTTGTAGCATAAACAGTACCAGTTATATTGTGAGTTGCCAATGCAACAGAACCGAAAGATCCTTCATCCAATATGGTTGTCACACGAAAGTCCGTCGCATCGGCTGATGGAAAATTTTTATTTTTAAAATAGATATTATTAAAATCTTTTCTTTTTTGGTTCCAGTATTCGGTAAGTCCACATGACGATGTGTTACTGATCGACAAATCTTTCTGGCTTTTCTTTTGACTAAACGATAAATTACCCATATAGGTTTGTTAGACAAATAAAAATGTATTGTGTGGAATAAAATAAAAAAATATAAGTAGGTAGGTCCTTACATAATTAGTATTCTGTACAAAATACAAAATAAATGGTTGTTTGACTTTGTTGTGTTACTAAGTAATACAATTTAAGGTTTTTCTGTTGCGTCGAGTATATTATTATACCTATATTATGAATAATAAACTATGTGTCAATGAATAATATAAATCATAGTAATTTATAGATTTAGGTACAAGATAGCCGATGCCCGATAGGAATTTATTGTAATATCTATTTTGTTATTTTCAGTACCCGCTTTACCCACCTAAGTACCGCAACACATATTATTCTTATGGGCGGGGCCCATTTCGCCTAAAATCAATCTTTCCCGTTTCACCCCGCAGATTACCCGTTTCGACCAAAGCCATTTTAGTCGTTTTAAAATTAAATTGGCGTTGGTTTTTAAATAATATCATTAGTTTTTAAAAAAAATGCATTTTAAATTATAATATACATTATTTCAGTTATAATACAAATTACAAACTATTATTGTCTGCTAAAAACTATTAAAAAAAAAAAATTAAAGATTTTCAATAGCTTTTCGATTACATGAAACACATATTATATACTATTTGATGATTTATTTACGTATCACTGCACACGAATTATGATTAGGTATATTATGTCGAAGTTGGTCAATGTTTAAAATAATATCCTCTTCGTTCACTACTTTAGAATTGGACGTGTTTAATGTAGCTAAACACATACGTTTCACGCATCGTCACATTTTTTGATGCGAAATTATTATATATTTTATCAACGGGATTCGACCCGGCAGTGTTTTCTATCAAAATAGACCTATCTTTTGCCAACTGACCGTCCTAGTAATCGCAGGAAAACAATTCCGAAAACGTGTTTGACTTCGCCGTGAAGTTAACTCGAAAACGACTTTTTCACTTTTTAGAAATTGATCACTTAAACCTTTCAAAGTTTAAATTTTAAGAACTTTAAAATATTAGTAATATTGAACTAAAAAGTTAGTTAAAAAATGTAAGAAAGTATACTTTATGATGAATTCAAATATGTTTTCAGCATTTGTTTCCGATTACTAGGCTATTAATATAATCTGTACAATTGGCAAGAGATTGATACTTTTAGACAAAAAAAAATAGTAAATAATGTTTAGGGCAGAGGACTTGTAGCTCTAAAAAGTCACCAAATATGCATTTAAATACACAAAATATGCATTAAAAATATGCACTTATATATAAAAAATATGGATTTTAAAGTGAATATTTTTGAACAAAAAATAAGAATTTTTCTGTTGGTACTCGTCCCCGTGGCCCTTATCGATAATATTTTGTGAGTTGAACAATATTATCTTATCTGTCTATAAATAAAATTAATAACCCGACAAATTGCGGCCTCTGATCGGCAAATCTCGAGAAATATCGTCGATAACATGACAAAATAAATGTACAAAAATGTATTTTGTCATGGTCGATAATATTATCAACGTTATTTTGGTTGTGTGAATAAATAAATAAAAACGTCGACGAAAAAATATTGATAAAACTATAAATTATTTAAAATATGCATCTAAAAGTATAAAATGGAAGAAATTTATCGTAAAAACCGAAAAAACTCAAAATATGCACTAAAAACTAAAAACGAACGCAAAATATGCACTAAAAACTAAAAAATAACGTAAAATATGCCCTAAAAACCAAAAAAACACAAAATATGCATTTATATGCACAATAAAATTTCAAAACTAGAATTGTGGAAGCATGAAACGCATTTGTTTCGCACTCTGCTATTTTTGTGACTGTGCAAAATAAATATGCAAATGCTACAAGTCCTCGCCCTAATAATGTTCGTCAAACGCGCAACGGTGAGTTTTTGACTTGTGCTTGCGCGTGCGAATGTGTTAGTTTCCTTCAATTGTCTCGCACTATAATGATCGTTTACTGGCTACTGCAAACATAAATGCACCCACTCACTATAAAAATTGCCTATACCCGACTCCTTAAAAACGAGCGGTAATGAATTCCCAGCCATATTGTATTAAATATATTGTATTATATTAAAACCACCACATTGTCTTTATCTCGCTTACTTCTTATAAATTTAACCATCGTTAAGTATTAATTTTAAGCAAATATTTTAAATTAAAACTGTCCACAACTCGAAACTCGACTACCGGACTACTAACTTATAGTTTATACGTCATGTAGGTTAACTGTTATATTAATATGGAAACTTCTTTATAATAGTCGACTATCATGTCGTTAATTTGATAGCGAGATAAAAAGGTATAATTTATGCTATCGGAAGATAGTATATGATCACGAATAAGAAGATAGTATATATAATCGTCAAATATTGTCTTTCGCCTCCTCGTAGTTTTCTCTGGTCAAATAAAACTCAAATATTATTTCAAAACCATTGCCAATTTACTTTTAAAACGACTAAAATGGCTTTGGTCGAAACAGTTACCCGAGGGCGAAACGGGAAAGGTTGATTTTGGGCGAAACGGGCCGAATACATTCTTATAGTGCAGGGTTACTATACCCCTACTGTTCTAGTGTTCTATGAAACAGATTGGCGAATCTCGAGACACGTCCGAGTTGGGTCCCTAACACGGGTGTGCCTCGTTTTGCTTAAACTCGACCTTTCCCGTTTCCGCTCAGATTCTCGTTCGATCAGACATTTTAGTATGTTAAAATTCTAATAATTTATATTTGAATTGACAAAAAAATATTTTTAACCATATCTGTAGTCAAAATAGATCATAGACTGTCTAATGTGGCTATAAGTCTGTTAAAATAATAAAAAGAACGTTACCTAGTTTAAAGTACCTAGTACCAGCTGCCGACAAAAAACCGGAACCCAACTAGTAAAGGAATTTTAATTTCGAGACCCAACTCGAATGCAGCCGGCGAATCAGGATACAAAAAAACGGCATGGATAGTTCATTATATGGAATATCCGTAATAACGATTGAGGCGTTTTCGGAGGTGGCAGAGGTATGACAAAAAAAAATTGAATGCGTGGCTCGTGCTAGAAGGCAATTTTTGTTTTTCTGCAGTTAGCAACCAAAAAATCAAATTGCTACGTACAATTTTATTTGAAAAAAAATATATTTAATGTCATGAATTTAAAATGAATTAACAAATATTGCATCATTCATTATTCTCAAAAAATTCCCAGCCTTATTATTATTTATAACTACTATAGCTCCATGACCAAAGTTATTGTAATATTATGTTGCCATAGATACTTAATATTAAAAATAAATAAATAATTTAATTTATAATGTACCTAATACTTTATAGTGTAATAATGTAGTATTTAAATAACAATTGTTATTTTTAAATTTACATTTTTTTAGGGCAATTTACATTTTTTTTATCTTCTGAAAGTAGGTATAGCTGATTACAAATATATCTATAGCTATAGATAAGCTTTATTAACTTAAATTATTCACGAATGGTGCAAATTGGACATAAGTAATTAACTAGGACAAGGACTAGAGTAGATATCTATTGTATTTTCTGAGCCTCCAGCAGCTCAATTCATCATTGTTCAAACATTTCTCGACAGCCTAAAAAAATATCCAATTTAAATCCAAGATCGTATATGAGATTAATCTTTTTAAATAACAAAAATATAACATACCTATAACATACCTATAAGGCTATAACTGTTCTAACTGTAAATATGTTTTTGTGTTTTTGATATTTTGAAATCGATAAAGTACAGTTTCTCAGGAATCTTGTTTTACATTTTCAAGCTTTTTCAAAAAAAAAAAATGAAATGCCTATAAATAACTTATTGTTTAAATAAATATTTTAAGAATTTTATTGTGTATGAAAATAATAATGTACCAAGTTTTTCGATTTATATTTTTTAAATTACAATAAGATAAGAAAAATTGATTGAGAAATCGTTATTTTACGTGTTAATATCCAATTGTGTTATAATTACAACTGCAAACACTCATAAAAAATGAACGTGACTTTACGCAAAACTTTTTTTAAATTCCTGTTAGAAAAACGTATGAGGAATCAAGTATTAAGTATTAAAATTAACTATTCATCGTAAAACCAATAGGTACGACTGTACGAGGTATCTACCTACATTCATCACTCCACTCAAAAACTGAAATAATAAATCAAACCAATGGTATAGTGATAATTCAGTAATCAAATGTTTATTTTAATTTAATTTATTAAATACAGTTCCCAGATATTTTAAATACTTATTATGTTGAACGTCGATATTTCAAATTTTCCTTCATCTCTAAACTAAATTAAAATCCTATACACTAAAATGCCACTGCGCATATACTAAAACTCGATAAATCGAACTTATTTTGTTCTCCTTAGGATTCGACGTAACTAGAATTTACTTTATTTAACGTAGAAATATTATTACATTATACTTAGTGATGTATTGCTAAGAAAATACACGGGTATCAGCTTTTTAACTTTTTAATATAGGTAGATGACCAGGGGCGCCATTTGGGAAATGACCGGGTGTACTAAACTAATTAGGCACCATTATTTTTTTTTTTTGCGCCTTATTGGCTTGCACATACAATTTACAAACGCTCCGATGCATAAAAGTTAAAATATTTATTATAAAAACCATGAAGCGCAATGCACATGATATAATAATATAATATGTATGGTCATATGAAGTAAACTTATTTATTATTTATAGTATGCAATATCTATTATCAACTTCCAACTTTCCAATTTTTTAATTCGTTAAAATATTAAAATATATAACCCATCAACCGCATACATACATAAAATATGTGTATTTACTATAATAAAAAAAAGCAACTTGACAGTGAAAAAAGAAAAAAATTTGACCCTTCAACTCGAATGTGCCATAGTAAATGACAATGATAAAAATCATTAAGAACAGTAAAAGAAACATTGTTCTCGTTTTGTTCCAAATAATAATTTTTTTTTTCTTTAAGCCCGTATTATACAAGATTAGGTACAAGTAATTAATACTTACGCAGTTAAGGCCATTTTCAGATAACACTTCTAGTACTATATAAAAAAAATATTATTAACATGAAAATGTTATATTTTACATGATTTAAATTTACATTATTGTTTGTAAGGCATAAGCATAATATGATATATACTCATACAACCATACATCAATTATTATTTGCATAATACAAGACTTATCACATCATATAGGATATAGGTAACCCTGCTAGTTTGGTTTTTTGTTCTCCAAAAAATGTTTGATAATCACCCGATATCACCCAGAAATAAACCACTGATATTTTATTTGTACCTATAAAATATAATTGTTAAGATGTAACCTATGACTCATCAGTTTCCTTCTAGCATTTAATATTATGCTAATACCTACTTTATTTTTAGTATAAATTATTTTATTCACCAATAATTAATTATGAAATTTAAATTTTTGATGTTAACCAATCAAAAAGTCCACAATTATTCTCCTCATTTATAATATGCTGGTTATAATATTGCTATATAAGTATTTTATAGTTGAAATATGTATTAATATATATATATATATAATAATATATATGATATATCGCAAAAATTAATCGGTTGAAAGTATTTTATGTATTAATAATGTAGTACTTAATAATCTGATTCCTTATTATTATTCTAAGTCTAAAAATTGTATACAATTTAAAGTTTTTTCCTAAAATATATTACTGATCATACCATTTATAGTTATTATTAAAATGATATACAATAAAGTAATTTATTAAAAGCCAAAAAATAATTTTAAAAAAAAATACATTAATTTTTTTAATTTTTAAGTACTATATTTATATTGGTGTTATAAAGTAGCATATCTATGTATTGGGTTATATAAAAAAAAAAAAAATGTTTAAAAAGAGTAAAAAAATACACATAAATTGAGTGTTAAAAATGCAAAAAAATACATATATTATATATTTAACTTAAAAGTTAATACATCAAGATAGAATTGGTTTAGAGATTCTTAATTAACGGCTATCTATAACATATGCATTTTATGTAAAATGTTCACATTTCCATACAGATTTTACCAACTCAAAAGGTGATACAAATGTAAGAGTATAATAAATTAATATAATAGTTTATCCATCCCATAGAGGAACCATTAGGAATGTTGATGCTTAGGCTTTTTTCTCTTCAGCTATAACTAGAAAAAAAAAAGTCATAAATAATTAAAATGTTGATAATAGTTATAAAATTCAATTGGCTTTATTTCATACTTGTAAATGTAATTTTATAAAATAAGTTATACAGATGTGAAATAATACCAATTGAATATTAGTTTATACTTTGTTTATCTTATCTTAATTGTTATTATTCATTATTCATATAGTGAATAATAAATAAATCATGTAACCTACTAAGCATTATTAAATTTAGTTACCTTCTTTAGTGGGCAATGGGTTTTTTTCTTCAGTTACTGTGGGTTTCAACTTTGCAGTGTCAAAGTTCTCAATACCGGCAATTAATTGTTGTTGTTCCTTTTCGGCTTCAATCACTAAAATAAAAACAAATAAACACTTTTTGTTTTTAATATCTATACAACTATAAATGAGTATAAGTTAGTTTTATATTAAATTATTAAATACTGACCAGTCTTATCAGGGAGTGGATTTTTTTCTTGAGTCTCGGTGGGTTTCAATTTGTTAGTATCAAACCCGCTAACGCCTTCAATAAGTGCTGAAGTGATGGCATTCTGGCTCTTTTCCGCAGCTACGTCTATAAATAAAAATTCTTATTACCTATCTATATAACTATTACATTTTTATGTACTGCACTGTAAACTGTTTAATATGGAACAAATAAATATATATATTTCATATCTAAAACAGAAACAGCATTTGTATTTAAAGTATTATAACATAATATACTTGTATGCATGCTTTTTTTCAGGAAAATGTCAATATGAAAAATAATTTATAGCATGAGCAGACTCACCTTGAGCGTTTGGCAAGATTACTTTTTCCAGAGTATCTGTTCTTTTCAGCTTGTCCGCGCTAAAGTTATTGACGCCATGGATGAGGTCATTATGTTGGCGTTCGCGTTTCACGTCTTTTTTTTTTAATCCAAGAAAAAAGCAACAGCAAGCAATTTAACATACTCATTACTCATAACATGATAATAGCAAAAAGCATGAAAAATTCACATTAACTATGAAATTTACACACATAAGCAACAGGTTTATAATGGCATTTGGCAGACTATTTAAACTTATAAAGCCATTTAAAATAGCAAATACTTTAAGCATTGGTGTGCGCAAGGAATATACCTACAATGCATACTCTTCAAGAAAGTGCCCGTATTTACCTATGACCTATCCATTTGAAGCCTGGAGGTATAACTTTTTATAAAACTCAACATTACTTAATTTAAAATTTTCGTTGGAATTTTTTTTTTGTTTCATTGTTTGAAATTAATTTTAAATTAGTTACTAGTGTACAGATAATACTGACTATAAAGTTTTAATTTTGGTAGTTCTAGATATTTATGTCATAGAGGTTTAAAAGTTTACTAAAACCGATAGATATGAAATAATAACCAAGGAAATAGATATTTAAGAAGTTACAGACGAGATCAAACCTATACTTTGGTGAAAAGGCGACTTGAATTTCGTCAAAAAATATTTTTTTATAAAAAGTTACCAACAAATAGGTAAATTGTGATTTAATAACTGATCTTTGTTTTAGAGAAAAGGGCCTTTTTGGTTGCTAGATTTTTCGCATTGGGTACATTATTTTATATTTACATAACCTGCCAGTGATCTAATATCTGCACACGCCAATGACTTTAAACAAAATAACATAGATACCTATATTAAATATAACATGCTTTGAAAAACATTATATATTGCCGAATTTCAAATGTAGTAATAAATAATAATAGAAAATAAATATTATTTTATAAAGAAAACTATATAAGAAAAAAATGTGTTCATAATATAATAAAACAAATACAACAATATAAATGTATTTATTTATTTTGTTAATTTATCAGAAATGAAAAAGCTTTAATAAATGTATTATTTTTATACGACTTTGGCATTCACACGCACACTAAACTATATGATATTTGATATAAGCATTTCACACGATCAATATAAGAAATAAATAATGATTGAAAAATCTTATTGATTTTGGATAAACAAATTAGTAATTACCTTCGGCAGTAGGAAGAATGATTTTTTCATTAGTATCGGCCTTTTTCATATTGTCAGGATTGAACCCCTCGAGTTGATTTTTAAGGTCGAATGCTACCTTTGGTAGATCTTTTAACGACGGAGAACTCATTTCTATTGAAAACAAAATTAATATTAAATCAGTATTCTTGTGCTAATAAAAATATCCTTGGCTTATACTTTAGTAAAATACTTTTAAGTAATGTATTTAAATTTTTTTTTCAAAAGGGTGATTCATGCAATGACTCATATGTTAAACGGGAAAAAACTCATATCCCTTGGGCATTGAGTGTTCATACCGATTAAATCAAGCATAAAACGTATATAAACTCTACATACTCTGAACATTGCACATATTATGCAATGCGTATAATATTTTAAAGGAAAATATATATTTGTTTTTAGAAAATTATTTTTTTATTAAGTAACATTATTAATAAAATGTCTATGATGTATAAATGTAGGTACAGTTATAATAAACGTATTATTACAACGGAAATAGAATCCCCCTAACGTGTTGAGATTTATTTGCTGTATACACATTTGTCAGTAAATAATGCATTAAACATTTGGGGGGATGCTGAGACATTATCGATCATGCAGGGGGTATCAAACTGGTAGGAAAATTGTACCCACTATATACAATGGCTACATATTTAAATATACGCTATATTATGTGTTATGTTACAATACAAAATATCATTATAATGCATTTTCATGAACGTTCTATATAGAATTGGTAATTTATTTCGAAAGTGCAAAAACGTGTTTTTTACCAGTTGACATCAATATAAATCATTTTAAATCTGATTCATAATTGTTTCCCAGTTTACGTAAAATCGTAAACGTTATTGGTTTTTATGCTACAAATGTTTAGTTTTCGAATAAATAATATTTAATACGAGGAAATAACATAATTTAATTATTTATATTAATATTAGCTGCTCTTACGACGAAGTAAAAATACTAAAAACAACCTTTTTTAAATAATATTCTTGTTCCTATTCTTATAATACACAATTATTTATTACATAATATTAACATTTTGTTAACGTGAACACTAAACTCCTATATATATTTTTTTAATGTCGAATTATATTATTAAATAAAGTAATTTCAAACAGGGTGTGTCGGACCAGAATCGACTGAGACTTGTGGAACCACTGATAGGGACCCTACATATTGGTTCTATCTGAGCATACAGCCATAGTAGGGTAGAGCATGGTACATATGCCCTTTAAAATGTTTATTCACGTGCTCATTTCGTGGAGTTACAGCCGGGCGAGCTTTACAAGTCTATTTGTGATGTCAATCTTGATAAACATTTATTTTTTTAATATTAAGTACTGCATTTTATATTCGTTTTTAGATTTAAGTATTTTTTGGGTATCATTAAACTTGCAGGTCCTTATATATTGCATTTTATTATAGCCATTTTTAGGTAACAAATTAAATTTAATCTAGAGGGCCAACGGTTAATATTAAAAATTCGTCAATTTATATAAAATATAATATACATATTTAGATAAAATCATTTATTTAGAAATTACATATTTAGTAGGTTTAAGATATAACGTATAATATGTGTGAGTGGGAACGTGTTATAATATTTCGCCCTTGTGTAAGATACTAGTCAGTATAAAATGGTGAACTTCATACAGACTCACATCAGTCACACATAAGTAAATTTATTATAACTATTATGAGGTATATATAACATTGTTGAATATAAATCATAAACACTCGACTAAGTAGGTAAAGTAGTAATTGACGATCAGCAATTTAAAACTTCCCAACATCGGAATTTTAAATCATTAATAGTTAATTGCTGATATGCATCGGTGCATCTGTATTTAAATTGGGTCATTCACCCAAAAACGCATACAAGACACGAGTTTTCTCTAAAGTAATTAGACTTCTTTTTAACATAGGTAATTTAAAACTATAGATATAACACCTAGGTAATAAATAAATAGAATATTATTAAATTTGAAGACAATAGACAATACATATATGAACTTAATTAAGCTGCAGATTAATAAGCAAAAATTAATCCATACATTTTTTATTTGATTAGTATAATTTATAATTAGTTATAATAAATAATTTAATTGAAAATATTAAAAACTTAATATTACTCGAACAGTCATAATGAAATATTTATTCTTTAATATAACACCATATGCAGTTTTCAATCTACAGTTGTATATTAGAAAGATGAAACAGTTCGTCATTGAAGTAATACTGCGTGTGTATTAAAAATCATTTCCTTGTACGGTAAATAGGTCTTGAAACCAGTATTAGCTCCATGGTCTTTCTTTCTCTGTTAACCGTTTTCGCGACGCTATATTTTTTTATAATGTATTATTTTTAAAGACAATGATTATGTAGATGAGCCATGTAACCGTACATTTATCCCCATGGCTACCCATCCATTTGATGGTATATATATGATACACCCAAATATGTATAGGTATTATATATTATACTTTCCTCGAGTCCCAAAACAGATATTAGGTATTTATTAAAAACCAACAAGATAAATTATCAAATACCAGATAAAAACATAAATGGACATATTTTTTTTAAAAAAACGCCTGCAAGTATTACGGCTATTATTATAATATATGTATTAAAAAAATGTTATACCTACCTCAAAATAAAAAAAAGAAAGGAGAGACATGTGGGGCACGGCTATTTACTATTGTTTACTATACGGTATTTGCTAATAAACTATTGTCATGTAAAGCAAAAGAAATATGTATTTTTCAAACAATAAAAATTGTGTACTATTATTTCATCCGACGTATCACAATTCACAGAGTATCGAGCAAGCAAACAAGAACGTGTTAAATGTTAAAGATAATACATTCAAACAATTTTTTCACTTTTGAAAATGCGTATTATATAGAACGGATCAATAAGATATAATATATATTGAAAATTTACATTAACGGTTATGTGTTATGGTCATATGGCATTAAAAATATACGGAACAGAAATAATGAACACCGTTAATGCATACGTGTTTCTATATAGAGGTACCACTGTATGAAACCTGAGACCTTAAAAGGTAAAAATCCTTGTTATGCATCAAAACTACTTACTAAACATGTCAGTTTTTTTATATTATGCGTACCTATTGACAACGAGTCTTTATAAAACTATTCTCTACATATTTGTATGATTTAACCATTAAAGAATTATACGATAAGTTTAAAAATATATAATCTATAACGAAGTGAAAAATATTTCTTTGAAAACAAATTTGTACAGAATGTACGACAAAACCTTTATGATAGGTAATTAAATTCGTATTAAAAATAAAAAGTAAAACATATTAATTTTAACTTAAAACTTCTTATTTTCCACAACAAAGAAAAATAAGATGATTATAATGTTATTAAATTTAATATATTAGGTACCAACTTAGCATTATTATTGTTAAGAATCATTTATATACTGTCCATTAGAAAACAATAGTTAATATCGAGATTGCTTATATATTATTGACTTTAAAGTCTAAATAGAAACATCAAGTTTGAAGCATAATCATATAAATAATAAAAACAATTAAATTAACTTAATAAATTCTGGACTTTAACATAAAATTTGCTAATGGCTAATAAAAAAAAAACATAAAATTTGTTAATTGTAGCATTAAAAAGTTGTCATATATTATAAAGGAATTCAATAGTTTATTCTATAGTATGCCATACTCCAATTCAATAATTTATGATTAATAAATATGATTCATTTTTTCCCTATTGATATACTGAATAGTTATATGAGTCATATGATTATCTGAATGATATGTTCCATCGAATACAGTCATACAGATATAAATTATCTATATTATATATATTATCTATACAATCATACCATTTGATCTATATTTATTATGTATAACCTATCTGTGTATATACACGATAGTTTGTGTCCCAAAAATAAAACTGTTGGTAAGTGATATCCACAAAGTTATACAACCTACACGAATGTGCCAAAATTATTATACAAAAAGCGTCTATGCGTCTAACCTATGTCCATTAAATTAATCCTTTTTAATGTTTTAATTAATTGATTAAACTGTACGTCTGTTGTACCTCTATATATAGTCCTAATCTAATCCTAAGTGGCTGATACTGCTAAAAATTAGAATGTGAATAAAAATAATATCTTACGTACGGATGAAACTTATTTGTTGTCCCTATAAAAGAGGATAAGGCATGGACCAGGGATATAAGTATACGACACTGAATGATTTATACATATAAATATTAAATATACATATTACATATTATAATATATACATTTAAATATTTTTAAACGTTATCGGTCAAATTGGTTGTTCAGAAATTAGAATCTAAAATATCAAGACCTTTAGGATAAAATTACTAACAATAGTTTTATGCTATAAATAGTGGTAAAAAACAATAAATAATAATTTATGTATTAATGTGGAAATAGTTGATGAAATAAAATATTGATTAACATATATGAACTTGATAATGCATAAAATTCTAGTCGTATCATTTTTTTCTAAATAATAAAAACATAATCGATGTATTATATGACATGAAATATTTAAAATAGTGGCAACTTCCTGGGACATTTGATAATAACGAATATAGAATTTTAATCCATACAAAAATAATACGATAAAAACCAATCCCTAACCATTCATGACCTTTCTATATTATAATGTATAGATTAGCTAAAACATCATAAGTTTTTTTGGGTTAGGTTTCCACTTTACAACTACATAATATTTTAATTTGATTTTGATTCTATTATGCAATTGTTAATCGCACATTAAACACATGGATTACAATTTACTATAATTATCCTATATCAGCACAGTAAATAAAAATAAAACAACACATTTTCAATAATTGTTCATATACGCTTGAGGTTCTAAGGATTTTTTAAACCTAAAATTAGCTAATCGACATTTTTGAATCAATCATTACAAATCGTAAACAGTGATAAAATCGTATAACCTATAGTAAAAGCAATAAACATATTATTCCGCAAAGAATCTAAAATATACATTAAATTTATCGATATATCGTTACTAGTATAATGAATACCTACGGGGAAAAAGTCTGTGATATATTTTTTTACTATACGTTTTGTATTGGTTATAGGACAAAAAGGCTGACTAAAAGCCTATGTGTATACTAGGTATATTACAATTTAAAATTTAAACAAAATGCAATACACACATGTACCTATTTTTAATTAACCATGTACATAAGTTATAAATAGAATAAACAGGAAAATTAAAAAAATAAATTTGAAAATGTTTTCAGTCACTTCGAAAACTGTAATAATGTACCTAATATATAATATATTTAAAAATCCATCACTCATCAGATAATAATCTTTAATGATAAAGATTTTAGTCTGTGTTACTAAAAGTGAAATTATACAGCCAAATTATAAAATACCTCATAAAATCAAAAAAATAATTGAGAACTTTTCATGGACTTCTTTTCCGTTTACTCACCAGGATATTTACGGAATTTTTTTAGTCCTAACGTAATAATCAAAAAAAATCAATACTACAATGAATGCATTTAATTTATTTGTATTCAAAACAGGGAGTTAAATCATTTGTAGACTTTGTAGATATAGATATTATAGTTATATAGAAATAGAAGCTAATGTGTAATACCCAAAAATTAATTTGATACATCATTTTTTGTTTCACCATTGCCCAATTAATAAATAAGCATATTCAAAAATTAAAATTATAAATTTTTTTTTTTTTTAACAAAATTTTTATATTATGCCATCTGTTACAATTATTGAACAACAAGCTTAAGTGATAAGATAAGAACAAAAAAAAAATAAATAAATAAATAAATAAATAAAAAAAATTAAAAAAAAAAAAATTATAAATATAAAAAAGATACCAATATAGCATTGGAACACATAGTGCAAAATGCATTTATTTAATAGAAGGGACACGCGCCACAAAAAGGAAAATAATACACTGGTATGTGATGACGTCACGTTGAACTCGCCGGATGATGTCATCGTCTAGCTGATATACAACGGTACGACCGACCTCGAATTAAACACATATTCCCCCATTTTGTGTCATTTAGTTATATACTTATATATATTATATACACATATGAATTATATTGACCACATGACTAATACAGGCTATATAGATTTCCTGGATTGTATTAACTACGTAATACCTGTATAATAATATTATACAATTTAAAAACAATATGTATAAGACATAATATAATCAAAAATAATTACACTAACAAACAAATTAAATTATATACACAACTGTTGAATTATTAATGACGTAAAATAGAAGATGGATACTTACAATTATACATTTTGTTTCAAATTCAGAAAAATCTGCTAAGATTTTATTAATTATTTAAATTTTATTGAAACACATTTAGTTGCAATTTATCTATACCTATTACCTACTTATACTTTCACTGATCAAATATGCCATATCGAGGTGTAGATGACATTTCTATTAGTTACTCATTCATAGTAAAATATCGATTATCATATTTTAACTTGCAGGCGATTGTATTACCAAAGAAATAAAGATGTATATGCATATTATTGTGTTTACGTTGACAATTACGAAACCAGCACCCTAGTGCGCATTTCATAAACACAAGGTCTCTGCAGCCATGAACATTTTAACTTATAATATAATATATAATTTATATACATTCTATATTATAGTATTATTGTAACATACAAGGAATTATGTTGAAATTAGAAAACAACTTAACAGAAATCCGAACTAAAGATTTATTTAAACTGTAAATATTAATTTTTAATTTTAAATCATCAAATTAGTTGGATATATTAATCAATAATACAAGAAAATAAAACAATAAAGTTTTTAGATTAAATAAACCACACATTTTATGTAATGTACTTTATATTATTGACATTAACTGATATTTAAATGTATAGCGTAAAGAAATAGCACAGATTTGGGAACATCTTAGCAGAGAAATTTTCACAATATTTATTAGTACTATTTCGATAAGAAGCTAAACTTACGCTTCTCATCGTAAATGTGATATGCTACGCACACGTTATGCGGGTGTGGCGTCCTCTTAATGAATCACAATAGTCTGTATATTATATAGATAAGCTATAAAATATCCCCTTAGGACATAGACATATCATTTAAAACAAAAAACAACAGGCAGTTAAAAACGCTTCAGGAATGTCGTAAGATAACGTAGGTATGTACTTTGGATATTCATACAATGTTGTTTTTGTATGGCGTTTGGCATAAAGGTAAAAAATACTAAAATCAAAGTTCAGTTATTGGTATGACGTTTTATGGTTGTTTAATGACAAAATAAAATAATAGTGAGTCGTGGACTTTCTCTGTAATAATCCATAACCCACTGTCACGCGATGATTTAGATGTTAATTATTAATTTGAAGGCGGTACTAATTGATTTTTTCGCAAATTATTTACAAATCAGAATCAGAAATGAAAATGAATCACAAATCAGAAATGTTTGCCAAACAAAAATTTCTCCAAAAATAATAAACAATAATAATCGCAAAAAAAAGGTGAGTGTTTAAAAAAAACAATTCGATGATTTCATCAATATTTCCATACGATAATAAATAATAATCGTCGTCAATACGTTACGTTATGGACGTTAAAACTTATTAGTATTTCCGAGACGTTCTTATCAAGCGCACGCAGTAATATATTTATACGTGTACATCGACTGCGATACCTGTACGTGCAGCATTTACGTAAATCGTATATATTATATGAATAAATTCAAGTGTTATCGACCCAAAAGACGTCCAAGGACATGAGTAATATGTAGTCTAAATTGTAGGTGTACCGGCATATAATGTAGGAAGTTGACCGTTACTACATCGCAATCTACACCGTGTAAACTCAACAGTATAATTTAATTTAATTTATATAACTGTATACAATACAAATATTATTCGCAGTTTGTACGTCACTATAATATAATAATGTTCTTAAAGGCAGCACGTTTATTGAACTATTGATTTTTATGTCGTAAATCAAATAAAACCAAATTTAAAAACATCAAAGTACCTATAAAGCTGTAACGATGTGTTTAAGTATTACCAAACATAAAATCGAACGATTTCGAGATATATATTATTATTCAAATATAGCAAATTGGCAATGGTCGATTCGATGGTTCCTTGTCAAAATAATTTAGAGCTTATATTAAAGTCACAATATACAATAGTATAAGTCAATATTATTATGCCGTGTCCTGAATACGGGTTATGAGTATGCCCGTTGCCCAGTCGTCAGACAGATGTTTGTACAACAGATCGTTGTGCACGAAGCACTCGTCACGAAACAAA
Source organism: Neotoxoptera formosana (assembly GCA_022818045.1). NCBI lineage: Eukaryota > Metazoa > Arthropoda > Insecta > Hemiptera > Aphididae > Neotoxoptera > Neotoxoptera formosana. The sequence continues at coordinate 27,357,311 of CM040632.1, read as the reverse complement.
CAACACCTCTTTCACCATATGGTCGGAGAACTCAGAATTAAAAACAAAGACGTATTCGAACGCTCCATACCGCGTAAACAACTTTACGAGGAAGTCAAAATCAAGATGTTTATTATAAGCTGAAAACGCATTGTGATTGATCCGCGGACATAAAACGACAAAAACAAGAAACAACAATCTCTGAAAGACTTAAACGTCGGTGTTAAACCGCAATGTTGCAATATGCTAATGTATAACAATACCGATAGTTAAAAAAAATTCAACGACAATGTTACTGGTAAAATGTAAAAAAAAATAATTTGTAATGCTATAACAATATTTAAAATGTATATTATCTCGACGATGACTAATTATGATTTTTCGTTCGATAAATATCTAAAATTAATATTTTAATATAGCCTATAATATTAGGTGAGCTACATAAAAGTTGAAACATTTACCTTATGACATTAATTAGGTACTATAATATAATAACTTTTATACGGATGTTATTTTGAGTGAATCAGCATTCGAGACAAAAAAATAAGAAATACAGGCGTTTCAAATATGTTACCAAATGGCTAATTAGTGTTGCGAAAGAATTTTTTTTCCAATCAGGCAAAAAGTCGACGTTATAACAGATCGATACACAATATCAAATGTACATAGTACCTATATAAGAATAAATACTTCCCATGCCAACGTTATGATATTTAAATAGTTTGATTGAAACCGTAGATGAAGTCATTAATATGTACCTATTGTACTGTAGGTATACGTAAAGGTACCTTATTATAACTTATATGATTATATTATAATATTATTGTATAGATTAAGACTCGAGAAAATCGTTTTGGTCTCCTCTTAGTAATAATGAAATCTCATTTCAATGATGGATTTTTTCCCATAAATATATACGATTATTTTCGTTTTGTAGTCGAGCTTAGATCGCCCTAGTATAAAAATTAAAAGTTTAAAGTTTTGACAATAGGTAATTCGCAACAAAAAAAAAAGCGAAAGATTTAGGGTAGGATAATATTAATTATAACATGTACCGCGAGTGTTTGGATAAATTAAATTAATCTATAATAAATGCACGAATGTGACACGATCGTATCGCTTTTACCTGTTTGGTAATTCCAACGACGGACGTACAACTATGGACGTGGACGCAACGACTGCGACGGCAAAATTGACGTTGGAGGTGTGTCTTCTTGGACGGTGGCAGTACTATAGAGTAACCCGTGTGACGGTATGAGTACAACTGACTGTAGTGACTACTAAGTGTCTGTGCGTCTACTGTCTACGGTCTACCGCTGGAGTGCTCAGTGCTCACCAGTCACCACTTTGCTGCTCGGTGCCGTGGGCCGTCTGGCGTCTGGGCGGGACCGGTGTCGGGGCGGGTGTACACCGCCACCGGTCGCGACGCCGTGGGAGATAAAAAAATATTGCGATCTCCGGTCAGTGCGAACATACAAGGTAGCGTGAAATATCCCGGAGGGATGTCGCAGAGATTATCGTACGAGGCGTTGGCAATTTTTAGCCATCGACGATTTCATAATATTTTTATTCGTTTAATATTATTTCATTACATTACAATATACTTTATAATAATGAACGGTAATGGTAATTATTTAAATATCACGTGCATACTACTATTATTATATTTAATAATTATATTAATTTATAATATATACATAATATATCATATACAAATTATTTAACAAATGTGTATTCTAATCAATACAAATATAAATATATTATACAATATACAAATCTTTAATGTATAAAATATCTTTTTTTTTATTCTCTCTATTAGTTATTACTAAAGGTTATTAGATATTACACAAAATTGGAACAGCTGAATACAATTTTGCAGGTATATTGTAGGACGAGGTTCGTAAGACGGATACAACACATGCGAATGTCGTCTTCATAACTAAAGCTCTGTGGAATAGAGGAACGCAAAAAACTTCACTCTTCACAATGACTATTAATTGGAACTCTCTCTATTCGCTCCCATTAAATAAAAAATTACACTCTATTCTCTGACTCTATAGATCACCCAAATTCGCTTATATCTAATCGTTCTTATATTACTTAGGTGTAAGAGAAGTATATCTATTTCTTCGGTTTTTCCTAAAAAATTAAAAATGTAATACATCTAACTCAATCAAGCTAAACACCTAAAGTATTGTAATGATGGCTATTATAACTAAAGTCAACAAAAGTATCATCATCACATCCCTTACTATATATATATATATCACTACATAGACACAGACATTTATATTATGATATAGACATCTGTAGTCTTATATTGATATGTCTTCATGATCTCCTCTAAACAAACCGTTTCATCGCTCGGACGAAACACACCGGCCTCCACCCCAATCTGGAAAACAGCAGTCGCCCAACATACATCGCCAGCAACAGACACACGTGATGAGCAACGTCTCATAATAATTCTGTACTATATAATATTCTGGTTTCTTTTAATTACAAATATGCAGCGCCGGATTGACAAAGTATGGGCCCACCGAGTTTTTAAATTCCCAACTTTTGATTACAGCTATAAATATATGGTGTGATTTAATAATTCTATTCAATTATAATATAAATCCGGCCCTGCACGAAGATACTATTAAAAGTAGATACAATTTATGAAGTTGCCCCAAAAGCATAGCTTGTGGTGGGTACAGGAAGTTCAGTACAACACAATGTTAACATAATAAAATAGAATACTCAATATAAATTAAAATGATTAAAAGGTAAAAAAACAATTTTTAATGTTAGTATAATGTATTAATGTAATATGATTTAGATTAAGATCTTTTAAATATTTTTTATGATATTTATTTTTATACAATATTAAATTAATATTAAGCATAATTCATAGACGAATGCCGACATTAATAACCATTTTTCTACCAAATTCCATATGGGTTACTGGTTCAGAGGCATATTCAGATTTACAGACTGTTTTAGACGTTTTTGATAGTTATGTGAAGGAGAATAATATTTTAAATCAACATTAAAAATATAATTAAGGATATTCCAAATATATTATAAGCCATTGAGGTTTCTAACATTAAAAGTACTTTAAAGATTTCTTACATGAAAATCATATGATTTCGATAGTATGAATCTCATTAACGAGTTTAATGGGATTTTAGGCAAACTCAGATGCATGAAAATTGAATTTTTTGGTTGAAAACTATTTCATGCAATAGTTTCAAAAAAACATCGTTCTATACAATTCAATTTTCCATTAATTATTTATTTAATGTTTATCTTTCAACAGTTTTACAGGAAAATAGTGTTCAACTATGAATAATTCCTGGCATCGATATGCCTCCAGCCAGTGGTCACATCATAGGCTGGCCATCGGTGTCCGCCGTCCGGTGAGCTAAGCTGTCGCAAAATGCAGCTAAGCTGCACTCTATAAAAATAAAAAAATAAATAAGAATACCTATAATATTGCATTAGTATTAAAAACGAACGCAATAATTGGAAGTATAAAAATTGTTTAGTATAAAATGTAAAATGCGAAACTAATGTTTATACAGTTATTACTTATTATATTACAGCACTGCGCCACTGCAGGATATGACGCGCTACAGGTCTTAGGCAGTGGTTGACTCGAGGGGACGCGGGGGGACTGAGTACCTCAACTAATTTGTATGATACTCAAGCGTACCCCTACTTCTTTATAGTTTATTCGTTAGTTTGATTAAAATGCTAGGGACGCTACTTTTTTAAAAGTAGCTAGAGTACTTCTACTACTTTAATCCCAAGTCAACCACTGGTCTTAGGGAATAGGGAGTATCACCTGTTCTGCTATGCTCCGCTGCGAGCTCCGTTGTATTATAGCTTAACATTTGTTCCAAGTAGTCGAACTTCGCATTGATCTGTCCCGAAACCATTTCAAGTTGGTATTGTAGTGTTTCGAACATTTGAGAGAGATTCATATGTTCAAGGGTTATGTTTTTGACATCGTCTAAATGTATTATTACAATTACATTTACATATTATAATTGTAACGTACAATTTGTTTAAAATATCTAATAGGTTCTATATTTAAATTATAATTTAGTAATACTTTCGACGGCAATCAAACGAATATTATTGTTGTTTAAATTCAAGGTAAATCCTTTGAATTGTCTGTCGAATATGAACTTTTGATCTAAGTGGATGGAAAATTGACGGTTAGTTAGAAGCTTATTATTAAATACATAGATATGGGATTCCAAATTATATTATATTTTAAGTTAAAAAATTATACTACGAGTTTATCACAGTATCAGTATCACCTTCTAGTTCCTTTACAGTATTTTGTAGAAATTGATATAATTCTGTACACTGCGGAATTTAGTCTTCAATGGGAGTACTCCCGGCATAGGCGCAAATAGAGAGGGGCTTGGGGGACTTAGTCCCCCCCCAAATTTCGGTCAACTCCCCCCAGTTCAAAACCTAGTAATTAGTACTAATTTTTATATTCTGTGGTACTAAGCATGTATATTTTTAAAAAAAATATTTTGAATTTTTTAACTTTTGTCACCGTATTTTTGATGATAAGAAAAATTGATATTGATTGTGATTCCCCATAGATATTTAAAATCTATTGATATCCCTTCACACAGCAATTTTGTTTCTGACGATAACAATCCGAGTCACTGTATATTTGGTTTGGTCACAGAATAGATTAAATGTAATTTATTCTGTAGTTTGGTTGCTGTGATCGATTTACGCTCCAATTTTCGAACGGATCACGCGTTATTATCATTGTTTTTTGACATTTTCAAGAAAAAAAAATATCTAAAACTGGTGACAATAATATACCAGTTGAAGAAGAAAATGAATCTCACTCATTGCTTACTGATGTTAGGGTTAGCCTAACACTTACTGCATTATCGATGATAATGAACCTGGATTTTATGGAGATCGTTTCCCTCCAACATTTGTATTACTTATATTATGGCATATGGGGAGGGGGGCTTGAGTTCCCCCAAAAAATGTAGTCAATTTGCGCCTATGGCGGAGTAGTATCTTTCGACGTCTCAACACAAACAATTTATTTAAGACTATCGTTAGTTGTTTAGTTATTTTAAATATAAAAATATATATTGTACTTTTTAACTTAAATTATCATCATATTTAAGCCATGGTTATCATTAGGTATGCCTAATCCTTTAAAGTAAAAATGGACATAGCCACATAGGTATACATACCGACTTTACGTTCATTTGTAAATTTGTTTTCCATATCTTGAATTCTCGTTGTTAACGAGTTTATATGCGATTGCAGATTTTCGTCTGTGTAAAACAGATTTTGTGAATCATCAAATCATTAGGTATGCCTAATCCTACAAAGTATAAATGGACATGGCCACATAAGTACCTACCGACCATACGTTTATTTGTAAATTTGTTTTCGATGTCTTGAATTTTTGTTGTCACCGAGTTTATTTGTGATTGAGGATTTTCGTCTGTATAAAACAGATTTTGGGAATCATCAATATTAATACAATAATGAATTATAATCATAATTATTTCCCCACCCCCATCCATTTGACTTTTTAAAATTTTTTCAACTCTAATATTTAGTACTCCATTCTTGTTAATTCCTGCCATCAACTCCGGAATTCCTGCTCAAGATCCGCCCACGCAAAAGCTAAAAAACTGTGGGTGGGTGGATTATTTATCGCCATCTCTGATATAAAGCTTCTCCAAAATAATTTCTTTTATTTCTCTATACTATATAATAAACAGCACTATCTACCACAATATCACTTTATACTAAACCATAACAAAATCTGTGTTTTTTTTTTTAAAAATCTGAGAACAAAAAAACTTCTTCTTTGTATATTTTCGCGTCTATGCGCATAAACTATTATACATACCCATTAAATCACCTGTTCTGTTTTGCACTCTACGTGTGAATTCATTTACCAAAGAATCCTCTGTACGATATTCTCCAGGTTCAGAATCCTGTGGTTCTTTCCAAAAAAAAAATGGTACAGATTATAAAAAAAGCTATCCATTTTTTTTTTTAAAAATATTTAAATTAACTATCAAAATACGTTAAACAAGTTATGTCACAAAATATAATATTATTTGACAAATTGTTATTATTTTGGTACCAAAAACGTTTTGAGCAACGATACAATGAAAAACGTATGAACTAGCTAATACACGTATAACTGTATAAGTATGGTTTTTAATAACATATATGTTGTCAATCAATATTGCCCAAACAATATATTTTTGAAGTAGATACAATTGTTTTGAGCCAGTTAAAAAGTAACTTTAAACATAGTTTAAATAAAATCAAAACACTATCATTGCGATCCTGCACGACGTATACAGGCGTACAGCTATAATATATTACCTATAGAGATTAGAGAATAGACTATAACTTGTATAAGTGTTTTTTTAAGTAACTATATACATCCTTTAAAGAAATACTTAGAAGTAGTAGGTATATGTACAATGTACATTATTTGTTCATGTATGCTGGCTATTAGTTACTAATAATAAAAATTGGATACAAATAAATTTCTCGCGAACTAAAAAACTATCTTAACTAAAAATTAATAATATAAATAAAAATAACAATAATAATGATCTAACTTACTGTTTAATTAAAATATAGACATCACAATATGTTTATGTCTTACAAGTTATACTGTTTCTTCAAATATTATCATATAACTTGTGGTTTGAATTTGAAAAGAATATAAAACGTTGGAGAATGTCCATTGTTTATATATAGGATCCGAGAATTCTAAGAACTAAAAAGTTGAATTTTTGCTTAGTATGAGAGTTTATTTTATTACATAAACGTCATAAACTATAAAGTAAAAAATGGTCCAAAAAAATAATAAGTATACTAGTATTAAATAATATAATAGTAAAAATGAACACATATATTGTACATCATATATATATATAAACTTTATAATTTACTTTTCATTACAATTTCAACAATTTCATTAAATCCTGGCTTTTATTAGAAATTAAGTCATTAACATCTTCATTATTAATACTTTGAAGTCTTTTTCAACAGACATTTAAAGAAATGTCTCTAATTTTGGTTGAGAAAGACAATTTCTTAAGAGGTTAAGAATATATTTAAGTTTTGAAAAAGTAGTTTCGCACCTAACTTATGTACAAGAAAGTGACAATACAAATTTATAAACTATATACGATACAGATGAGAATAAGCTGAAGAATGTAAGTTGTATTTGTGTAATACATGATACATCATATACACACCTGACACCTAATACAATTTTGACAAGCATTTCCTTTACCCTTTTCTGTACATTTAGTATTTTCATCACTTTCAATTAAAGTTTCATTTTCTTCATCGCTCAGTTCTCCCATGAAGTTTGAACCAGAAGCAATTTTTTTCAGTCTTGGCCATTTTAAATCTTTGTGTTCAGTTTGAATACGGCCAGCTGTTATTTCAGGTTTGAATTTCTGAATTTTTTTACTTAAAAATTCAAAGGCTGTAGTGGGTAAATTAGTATTAATGAAATATTGTGGATTTAAGTAGGATATATCTTCATATAATTTGCCATGAGTATTAAATCGTTTTACCAAACTGCTAATTATTTGATCATAAATCACATTGTAAACATTTATTTCATATTTTAATTTTTGGATCTGTTTGAGGTTGGTCATTTGCATTTATTAGGCTTTATTTATTTAGGCTCTACTGCTCTAGCGTGTATTATCGATTGACAATTCTTGAGAATTAAAATAACCAATACACTATACATCAGTATTATACGGCTGACGCATTTATTGTTTTAACCGTGTATTTGGATCTATATTTTACTATATCACTATCTAAAAATACTAGACTACTTTTGTCCAGAATAATAACGGCCCAAATTTTACGTGGCCCACCGAGATTTTCTCGGTAGCTCGCCGGTTCAATCCGAGCCTGCAAATATGTCCTTCCTAAGGGTTTTAAATAAATCAATTGTGTTATAATATAATATTAAATTATAAGAGAAGAAATATCAAATATATTTTTTCCTCATTTATTCATCAAGCATATAACAAATCTGCAGTCGAATTAAGATGAGTTAACTCGTCATATAATTAGATTCTTACATATATTATATATGTGTGTATTTACATACGTTTATGTGTATGTGTATGTATATTTATATTTATATGTAAGAAGGTGGCAGATTGGAGTGCGTATGCAATATATATATATAAATAATAAATAATATACAAGTATAAGAAAGGGTAAATACGTATATACTGCACACGCACTGCATTTTGCACTACTACAGTAAAGTGTCATCGGATGCCCCCTCCAATCACGCCATCCAGTTTATAATAGTTGTAATCCCACACCAAATTTACCTATATTGTTTTAAATTTTACATATTGTGAATTTTCATTTTTGAAATGTAAAAAAAAAAGTAAATCGTAGTATTTGGGAATTTGGGATAGTATAGTCATATAATAGAGACGTTTAAGTGATTTACCCATGCCGAATTTATAATAATAAGTAATAACCTCAGGTTGTCTTAGCCGTCCTTATTTCCTCAAGCGTCATCGTACTTAGTACCTATAGGCTATAGGTACCAATTAGTCAAACCACCTCATGTACTTATCTCGAATAAAAAACCAACGGTTTCTTTTCCCAACTCTCCCGCTGTCCAGACTAAATTATCTTATTTCTCCGTTGCTTCTGACTCCAATAATATATCATATTACCTAATAGTAGATACATTGCTATCTGAATTCCTTCCAAATCAAAAAAAGGCTGAGTTAATTAATCCCTATAACACTTACTATTATAGTACAACAGTGCCTACTATACAAACATGAAACAATATAATATTCCATGTATAGTCTATTATTATTTATTTCTCATTACTTTTAATTATTATAATTTACCAACTCCATTACTCATTAATCATTATAGAATACGTTATTTCTACCTGTACTTTTAATTGGTCTTAAATGTTACGTTTATATTAATATCTCACATTTTAATACTAACAGTATCTCATTTATATTGTCCACAGGTTTAATCTTTTCCATCAGAATTGTTTAAAAATTAATGATAAAATAATAATATCCAGGGAATTTTGAATTTACATTTTAATCATAGATGGATCAAAGGTAAACGTTTTAAAATAATTATAATTGATGGATTTCACACGTAAAAATAATAATACCTAATAATGAAAATGTATTTACCTACTATTTTTTCTATAATTATTGATGTTTTGTTTAGAATTGAATAATATTTGTACATGTATATAGGTAGGACTTATATGTGACATACTGGATAGGTTAATTACACAGCGTTGTAAAGTATTCATTTGTCAGTTAAAACTAACTGTGATTTATTGAATAGAAGTAAAAAAAACTATAATGCTTATTTACCTGCTGCTGTAGATTCTGAATAATATAATGGACAAATGTAGGTAGGTACTTACACTGCGGCATAGGCGCAACTAGACCGATATTGTAGCACAAAATGTAAAGAATTCCCTAAGTCCCAATCGTTCACTATATATATTATATTAACCAAAATTTAAAATGTATATTTATGTACAATATTTTAATACCTATGAGTGAAACAGTAACAGCTTAACAAAATAAAGCGATCACTGCAACATGATGTTTTTGATTACCTAGTAGGTAAATTATATTTATTTAAATAACTGCTAATTTGGGACGCCGTGATTCGTTCTCTATAGATTAGCCAAAAAAATAATTTATAATGCCATTACAAATTAAGAATTTTTTTTATTCAGTTGAAGACAATTTAAATCAGGTCGATTTGAATTAAAAGTAGAACGGGTTGAAACCGAAAGACCTAGATTGTCAATTTCTTTTCAAGTATTTTTTTTAAATAGTCTTAATAGACTTATTATTTACTAAATATTATTAATTATTAGGTATAGAATGTAGGTATAATATAGATAATATTAGTTACCTGTATTGGCTGTATTAGTAGTAATATTAACATTAAAATACTTCGTTTTCATACAAAAAAAACCAAGCGTACATTATGGAGTATGTAATTTCTTATAAATTATAATTATACATTTTTGAAAAAAATAATTTAACTGTTTACTTGTGTTATAACAAATTATAAGCCGGGAAACAATATATAAACGCGTTTGCATTCATAGGCCGTCTCCATTCTGCTATTATAGATAAAAAAAAATATAGTTTCCCTGTGTTCAATGTTATTTTGTCGATACATTTATTATAATATAATATTATTATGATTATTGTGCCACAAATACCTACGTACCTATTTATTACCTGTTCCATACAACATTAAATAAACTAAAGATTATTTCATAATTTATAATATTATATTATAGCTAGGGCCTAGGAGCATAATGGCGAGGTACGCCTACCTATTATATTCCTCAATATACAGTAAAGGTAGAGTATAACATTTTGGTATTTATTGATAACATTTACTTCAATAAATCAGAGTAATATAATAGAAAGGCTTTTATTTTTTGGGAGTGCACATTTTAAACAAGTCCTATGCGCAAGACTGCAGATACCTATATACATTCTACATAATATACTATGTACCTACACATATTTATATATTTAAATGTATAACTATAAAAGTGTTCGTACGGAGTACATACCTAGTCAGGGTAGTTAGATAGTCTGTTGACAATATTTAATAAAAAAAAATTTTTTAATGTAGTGGTACACGTCTTATAGGTGAATATTGAGGCTATGTGCGAAATGTTTTTGCTGGGCCTATTTGGTGGGTGTTAGGTATTGTTTTGAGGCCTCAGAGACAGTCCGATTTATTTATTTATTATTGATGAATCTGAAACATTAGATTAATACATGAACTATAGAGCTGATAATTTATTTTTAGAACAAGCAACGGAGCCTTTCAATGCGCGAGGCCTTGTGCCACTGCACAGCTAGAACAGCCTTTAAGCCGGCCATGGGTACACAATAATTAATACTTTAGACTTGAGTATCATCTTATTATTTTTAATTTTAAAATAATATACTATATTATAATACTTAGTATTATATACTTTTTTTGTGGCTCATAAATGTCATTTAGAAACATTGATGCTTTTACGACTATGCCTGCAGCAGATCACGCATCTCTATTCAATGCTGTAGCCCTTTCTCCATCCCTGATTTCTAAGATCTTCTTTAACTCGGTCGTTCCATTGTTGTCTTGGCAGTCTTCTTGGTTTGACTAACCTTGTTTACTATATCATATTCTTCACTTTACACATATGTCCTGACCAGCTAAGTTATCGACTTTTAGAACACCTACAAGGTTATAGATATATCAGGTTCATTGAAAATGTCCCCCAGTTGTGCATTTACCCTTTGTTTGTATTCATTATTTTCAGTGTACTTTTTAATATTTTAATACTATATTACCTATATATGTATTCAAGATTATTTTATTTATTATATTGCACTGATTATCTTATGTGGTTAATATATCCGTAAAAATTCTGTAGAATGAGCTTCCCGCATGTGTTATCTCTGTCTTACAAACGTACAATAAAGTGAGTTACAACTTATAAGTACCTACTATAACTCTTAACTATACCTATGTAAAATATTGCAATTGAAAAATTGCTCGCTTTAAAATGAAAATAATGAAAAAAACGAAAAAAGAACATAAATTATTTTTACTTTTAGATTTAATATAATATAGGTAAATTTACTGTAAATATAATACTATATAGGTAGGTAATACACTCGACTCCGCTTAATAGGGACAACTTGCCGCTTATACGGGATAATTCTTCAATTACCAAAATAATAACGTATGATTGTAGTGTAAGTGTTTATCTGGTGCTTATCTGGCCCACGAAACCGGATGATTAGGAAATTTTTATCGAGTAGTATAATATTATATCAGTTATTCAGTTATTACTTATTATGGTTTATGACGAATAATCCGACAATGTTAGCGTTATCGAATTAAATTATTAGATTAAATTTATTTTCCATACATATTTTTATCGTGTGTATGCTCAAATGCAATTTTCTAACTATGAAACATCACAAAATAAATTTATTGCTGCAACTGAACGCACGTTATATAATATATTTTTGAAATTGTTATGTTTCTGTAAGAAAACTTATGAGGAACTTCAGATATAATTAACAAGTTTTATAGTTATTGAAATCAAAAATTTTATATTTAGGTAACTACAAAATAATTTGTGCATTTTACTGATTTGTATACAATTTTTGTAAAAATTTGAACTTTAAACACCTATATACAAAAAATAGTTCTCTTAATGCAATTCCGTATTTTGAAATTTCTGTAAGAACAACACTTATATATGGGATCTCTTATCTTGTAGGTACCTATTGCATTATTTAACCAATAAACTTAAAATTTGTTATCAACAAAAAAATTTTAAATGCCGCTGTATAAATGTATAATTAGCTGCTTAATATTTTACAAATTTCATCAGGTATAGGAAATATTAATTTAAGTATAATAGTGAAATGTTTCAAGTTTCTAAAGATTAATATTTTTTTAACTATACCTATGTACAGCACAATAACAAAAATCGAGTATTAAAGGAGAAATCGTTATTTTACGCCTGAATATTCGATGTCGTCATAATTTGAACAGTAATCGCTCATAAAAATGTAAGTGTGTCTTTATGCTAATTTTTTTTTAATATCTGGTAATAAAATGTATGAAGAATTTTGTATTACATTTTCAAGACTCAGGTACAAAAATTAATAATACTATATATGAACTCATCTAAACTACAAAATAATTGAATAATTATTTTTTTTTGTGACTGACAAATTTCGTAACAATTTTAACTTAAAATGCTTTTTAAAAAAAATGTGACTGTACATTTGGTATTTTTCAATTATTGATGGATAACTTACCTATATGAGGAATCATTATGTATACAAAAAATACTAGTAATACTAATTGAAACTGCTTACGATTTTTATTTCTCAAAAAAAGCAAAACTGTAGGGCGATAGGCCATAGACTAAAATAATTAAAACCTATATTGCTCCTCGTCCGCTCATAATATTAATATTATTACCTAAATATATTTAAATACATAATATATATACTATAAGAATCTAAAAAAGGACTATTTTATTTTATATTTTGACAACAGTGAACAGTGAACACTAAACAGTGGGATTTCGACAATAGTTTATTATCACTAGAAAGTTTGCACTGTAATAATGTAATACATATGTTTTCGAAATAATGATAACGAAAATTAATATGATTTTACTTTGAGTAGTTACTAGTTTGACCTTTCTTTAAAATCTCCGTAATTTGTGCACTTGTTTAAGTTATAGTTAAAGTAAAACATTTAAAGAGTAAATTACAAAATGGCATCCACGAAATTCACAACAGTCGTAAGTATATATTAATGTTTTTGTCGATTCATATTTATTGTTTTTGATGATTTAGGTGAGGTCGTTAAGCTCTTCCTCAACCCAAGGAATGGTCAAAGTGAGTTGTTTTTTACATGATTTTCATACAATAGCAACATAGTTTATTTGTTTATTGTACATTTTATTTTTATTGTAAATAGCCCCCAATTAGAGTATTTGGCATTGAAGGGCGTTATGCAACTGCTTTATTTTCCGCCGGTAGCAAACAAAATCAACTGGAGGCGATCGAAAAAGATTTAATCAAATTTCAGGTTGTAGTTGAATTTTTTCTAATTACTAATTTACATATTCTACAAATTGTGCAAACATTTATTTTACAGACTGCATTAAAATCAGATAAAGTCCTTAAGGAATTTGTTGATAACCCAATTAACAAAAGGTCACTAAAGTCTAGTACTTTACAATTGGCTGCAAAGAAACTTGCTCTTTCACCACCGTCATCCAATTTTTTGAGTATGTTCAATTTTCTGTTTTGGTGGAGGTCCAATGTGTAATTTATAAAGATACAATGATTCATACAAATCCTGCGTAACAAATTAATTTAAATTTAACTTACTCTTATTTCTTAAATAAGTTATCAAATTTATGGCTACTTTATTATATTAGACTTTCACTATTATTTAATTAGTTTTCAATCTAATAGTACTCAGAATCAATTTGTTGGTATGCTAATTTCTTTTTTAGCCTTCTGATCAATTGAGTTCATTTTTCTGCATTTATTGTTTATTTGGTGGTAAAATAACGTTTATATACATAAATTTAAAAAATGTATATTTATTATAAAATTGATCAATTAAAAAATATAACTGTTATAATCAAGATGTTATACATGCTATATTTTAAGTATGTTGTAGATTTAACACTGTTATAAATTAACGCTGTGTCTAGAGCACCGGGCGCCCGATCATCCTGTAGAGCACCGGGTCACGCTATAAATATAAAACATACACTTATCCATTGTTGTATGACATTTAATATTATGGTATAAGAGTTATCTGATAATAGTTAATTAATAGTTAATACAAATAATATATAATAATAATTAATAATATAAATATACGAATAGTAAATATAAATAATATAAGTTCACACAGGTTCTTTGAGTAACTACGCTTTAGGCTTCATTTTATGTGGACGATCTCCGCGACACTTGGGGAAAAACCATCTACCTTTTGGTTTTGTTGATAATGAAACACAAGAAAAATGAAACCATTCTACTGGACATAAATCATTATCGCAACATATCATCTCTCCGTATGAAATCTGTTTACAAATACAATAGGTTGGTTCATATGAATCGACAGCTATAATATCCCTATTTCCATTTTTTTTAGTTTCGGTTTCTGTTTTTTGAGCCAGTGTTCTTCCAGCTCTAAGCCTTTTAGGAGGTCGATTGTTGTCAAAATTGCGCCTTTTGGCCTTTTTTCCCAAAAAAAAAATGGAAATATAGCTGTCGATTCACATGAACCAACCTATTGTATTTGTAAACAGATTTCATACGGAGAGATGATATGTTGCGATAATGATTTATGTCCAGTAGAATGGTTTCATTTTTCTTGTGTTTCATTATCAACAAAACCAAAAGGTAGATGATTTTTCCCCAAGGTCGCGGAGATCGTCCACATAAAATGAAACCTAAAGCGTAGTTACTCAAAGAACCTGTGTGAACTTGTATTATTTATATTTACTATTTGTATATTTATATTATTAATTATTATTATATATTATTTGTATTAACTATTAATTAACTATTATCAGATAACTCTTATACCATAATATTAAATGTCATACAACAATGGATAAGTGTATGTTTTATATTTACAGCGTGACCCGGTGCTCTACAGGATGATCGGGCGCCCGGTGCTCTAATATAAAACCGGGCGCCTGGTGTTCTAGACACAGCGATAAATTAATGTATGTTAGTAGTATATTCTCAAATACTTGAATATAAGAAATATTTTATCTTTAGGCATGTTAGCTGAAAATGGAAGATTAAATAAACTGAATCCAATCATTAACAGTTTCAAAATTATCATGGCTGCCCACCGAGGAGATTTGTCATGTGTTGTAACAACTGCTAAGGTATATATGCCAAATATATTTTGGTTTTTATTAAGAAAGATATACATTAAACAATAAGTATAAAATATGTTTAAGTTTAATGAAGGCTAATCTGTCCCTCAAGTTTAATTTGCAAAATATAATGTTGGTGTTACTAGATCGAAAAAGTTACTAGAAATCAAATGGTTATCCTTAGAGAAATAATTAAAAATGTTTATTTTATATGGAGCGTTCTCAGTTTATGCCAGTATAGACTACAGACATCATGAATAGATTTTCTTTACTCAAAGTTAATACAGCCTGGATTAAATATTAAATTTTTTATTAATTAAACAGCATTTCTGTGTTAGTTTAATAAAATAGTAGCGTGGAGATTGCATACTTTGTAAAATTAAATTTGAAACCGGCTCTGTTCTAGGTTCTAGTTATATGGTCCTTCAAAGGATACTCTTTGAAGCTGACTGTTTTCCTCTTTTTGTACAGTTTTTGGAATTTTGCATTTTTTTCAAATTTTGCTAGATGTTAATGTGGTTTACAATATTTTATAAACATGTTTTTTTATGGGGTTTTCATTGTAGTTGGTATTCTCATGACATTTATTAGTAAATTTATATATATCATATATATCATAATGTTGTAGCCATTTTCTGAAATAAATCGTTTTATGAAATAGAAATTTCTTTTTCACATTCATTCCCTTCGTATTTAATCCATTATATAAGATTAAATTTGAATAAAAAAATTACAATTAAGAACGAAAAAAAATAAAGCTCATATAATTAAAAAAAAATTTTTGTTTGTTTTTATCTGCGGGCTTTTTTTCTCGATTCTTCTTACTTTTTATAAGTGACAGCTCCAATTTTTTCTGCAGATTCTGATGACTATGTTGAGGACCTGTCCAATGTGGTGTAATCTGCAGAATTTATAGTCTAACGTGATCTACCTGCTTCATTTTTTTTTTATGTATACTACATTGCTACTTAAAATTAATGTATTTACTTAAATGTTGCTTGTTATATTCCTACTGCAAAAGTCTTTTTAAATCTGATAAAAAAATTAAATATTTGAGTTTTTATTGGATGACATGATCATTACCATTATAAGTTTGTGGTCTAATAGAGGAGAGGCACTATTAACTTTTATGATTGTTGTATTTGGTCTTGACAAGCTTCCACAATTATGAGCTCCAGTATTTGGATCCACAACATTTTTAGTATGATTCACAGTTTAATGAATTAATCCATGGTCTTTCAAAATACTATATGCTTGTCACTGATCATGGTGAATTTTTGTACCACTTTTCTTTCTATAATTGGTAAGAGCGTTTGTTGATCTCTATTTTTTACAATGGAAAATCAACATTTAGTTTGTCGTCATTATTACAACACAAACCAAATAATTGTGTAGTTGTGTCCCTACATTTGATTTCTAAAATTAAGATAGTTTAGTAATAATTTTAATTTTCAAACATTAGTAATAAGTGTTTATTTATGTCTTCTCTGTGTACCAATAGTCATATTTTAACAATATAGGTGTACCTCGAGTAAAAAACAAACATGGTTAAAAATGTAAACATTTCAATATAACAGTAAATTTCAACTTCTTTGACTTAGTCAATTTTGTAATTAGAAAAAAAATAGTATATCTAAACTGCAGAAAAAATTGATGTTGCCATTTATAAAAATGAATGTTTATTTAAGTTTTCTCTTCCCAATAACCCAATTTCAATCTAAAGTCATCCAGCTGAAATATTTAGCCTCTTAGCGTAAATACAAGTATGTATGCAGTAAATGTTTAATTTTAGTACACTAAGAGGATGACCACATTGTGAAAGAAATTACACAATATTATCATGTAGGAATGACCATTTCATGAAAAAGTTACTATTGTTATAAGGTAAAGTAATGAGAATAACCTGTTTCCATTTTATAAAGTAACTACGACATATACACATATACAATAATATAATATTATGTACTTGCAATAAAAATTTAATTTATTAATTGACGGTAGTAAAATTGGATATCGGTAACCAAAATAACTGTTTTCGGCATCGACTCATATAGTGTACAGTAGGGGGTCACCAACTGGCAGACCGCAGTCCGCATCTAAACCGACACACTTTTTACGGACCTTAATTATAAAATATAATATTATAATATTTTTTTAATAAAAATATTTTTTGATATTGTGGGTACACTAGACATGTCACCGTGCCAAATCTTACATTACAAGCTCATACGAGCAAAAAATATAATAAAATATTCATTTGTTGTTGTGTATTAATTGAGAATGTGTGAAAATAGTCATCGGAAGTGTTTTGAACCTCAGGATGTATGGTAAGTTTCAAAACAAATCCCCGTAGAAATTATTTGGTTTGTGGTACTTTAGTATACGGTATACCGTTCAAGCAATATTTCAGAAATAATTGGTATACCGAAAAAAAACCATCAAACCCTATAGGATGTTTCATACTAATAAAAAATATAGTCAGTTCCATTTACATCATTATGTATTTTCATTTTTAGCCTTTGGATTCAGCTGAACAACAGGAACTTAAAAAGACATTGCAAGCATTTTCAAAAAAAGGAGAGACAATCAAGTTGGAATTAAAAGTTGATTCAACACTTATTGGTGGAATGATAGTCAGCATTGGCGACAAATATGTTGATATGAGTGTTGCTACAAAAATTAAGAAGTACACCGAAATCATCCAGGATGCCGTTTAAATTGAAATACAATGTTTATTCATAGTAAAAAATGGAATATTTTAGTGTGTACTAATTATTATAAAACAACTATGTACATTTATAATATTTTTTTTTTTTAATTCTACCATTAAAAATTCTAGAGTATTTACAAAACATGCATTTTGTTTTTGTCATTTTTGTCTATTGGGTATAAGCTTAAAGAAATATAATTTTATTAGGTCGGTGCAGACTTTGAATTATGACATATAAATTATCAACTATCAAAATTAAAGCATATATTAAAATAGTCTTAACTAATATATATTATTTAATTAAATAATACAAACATTTTATCAATTATGTAAAATATAATAATAAAATACAGTTAAATCTAAAGTCTATAACTTAACTTTAACAACAAAATATTTCATATAGTATTAATCTAATAATATAAAAAAGATAGGTTTATTGATACAAACTTATAAAAAAAAATGTAATTTTAATTTTAAAAATAAGCTTAGACAGTTTTTAATTTCACATTGACATTTTATCAATTACGTCAAATGCTATATTCATAAAATATAATTAGTATTAAAATACAGTAAGTTATATTTAAAGTCAATAACTTAACATTAACAATTAAATATTTCATATGGTATTAAAATTATAATAAATAAAGGATAGGTTTTTTATTGCTACATTAATAAAAAAATTTAATTTTACTCTTAAAAATAATAGCCTCGACATTTTTTCATATTACACTGACATTTAGTGCCACTTTTTTTCAAATTATTTTCACCACTCCGAGAAAAATAATTAGTTGTAAGTTGTTCGCCAGCCAAAATATCTCTACTAGCAAATAAAGCCAACTCTGGAAGATTTCTATCAAGGCAATTAATCCATACAGCATAAACGTTTAAATTTGCCTCACATGAATGATTAATAAAATATGTGTAATTGGCAAAATGTGTACCATCAATGATATATTTATAATTCTGTGAATCATCAAAGTCCAAGTTCCACATATTGTCCATTATAGACGTGCCACTTTGTATACGTTGTTCAGATTCTTTTACTGTGATAATTTCACCAATGTATTTACATACAAATTGACCTTTCTGTATGTTTTGGGCAGTTTTGACACCCCAGCCATAATCTCTTGTCCTATAAATGGAAATATTTACTTTGCTACCAAGTTGAACCACCCTATTAGTGCAAGAATTCGTACATCTACATTTTTTATTACATTCAAATACTGGATTACCAGGAGCTATCATTATATTCTTATTTTTATCGTAAGGTTTTAAACAACCCGACATTTCATAACAACAGTCTTCGGGAGATTGACAATTTTTTCTACATGTACATCCAATAGGGGGATCATCTGGTCTAATAATGTTTGTATTAGTAACATAATCAGAAACGTAAGCAAATAAATCTGGAGGTCCTTCAAGATCCATGTTATTTTCTACTTTAATAATGTAACCTTGAGTCACTACATTAATGTCAATTTCCCACTGTTTGAGTTTGATTAACTGTAGTTGTCGAAAATAACCCAAAGAAATTGAAGTTAAAAATGATCGAAAGGTTTTCATCCGTTTTTGTTGACTTTGTATAGAACCAACATCAAGAATATTATATAAACTATTTACATCTTCAGGTAAAATTGATGGCAGAGATAAACCATTCTCAACTTTGAACGCTTTAAATGCATGGGAAATAACTTTTCTAGACATCATAAGTTCTATTCCATTAACATGTTTACCTTTATTAACATGTTTATCAGCCTTTTTACTTTGAATATAGTCAAGTACAACCTTTTGTGCCTTATAAAGAGCACCAAAACGTTCCCATGTAGTAACTCCTTTCGACCAATTTTTCCACTTCACTAAATAGTAACGTGTACCTAAAATAATCTCATGGTTGATAATTTCATCTATTTCTGTCGGGTCATAAGCATCAATAATATCATCAGGTTCAAACATTTTTCCATCTAATATAAAATCTTGTATTTTTTTATCAGAAACTATGAATCTATATGATGGATCACCTATTTCTAAAATAGATGGAATTGCTATAGATGCAAAATTTTCAGATTCTGATTGAGATTTACGAAGTGATGTATCACGGTAAGAATTAGAAGATAATAGACAACTAGAATTTCTGTTCCTTCTATTGTTAGTTATGGGAGTTGACATCACCAAATTAGGAACCATAATACTTGTTGAAGTAGAATCCACACTATCATTAGATTCTTCGTCCATGTACATAGAGCTTATTTCTCCAACATCAGATTCTTCAGTTCCACTACTTGAACTATCATTATTTATTATACGACTTGATACTTTTGTAGTTTTCTTTTTCATTGAATTGTCCTCATCTCTTGATTTTTTACCCGCAGTAACAACAAATTTAGATACTGGTTTAACAACATTGTCAAACCTTTGTTCAGAGCATCTGACAAGTTTAATCCTGGAAGAATTTATATCAGATTTTGAAGTTTTTTTCTTTTTTGAACCACTTAGTTTAGAAGTAGGTGTGACACTATGTCTTGTAATTTCTTGGATGTTATCATTTTTTGAGCCTGTAACACATTTAACATCAAAATAATTGCCATGCTGTACAAAACATCAATAGCCACAATAATAATTTTTCATTAACTCATAAATTGTATGATTCCATACTATAAAAATATTAAAAAGATGGGCCAGTGGGATACCAATCTGCTGTACAGTAGGTATGTAATGGTCACTGTAATGGATGCTTAAAATTTGAATTCAATGATATATCATTGTATATGAAAAACAATTCAGAGCGGAGACAGTTTCTCAGCCTAGGATTTTTTATATTATATTAATATTGTTATTAGTAATAATAAGTAGGTAGGTAGAATTCATTTTTGTAAAAAACATTGCATTTGCATACCTATAATCATACAATTATCAGTGATTTTTTGATTACAGCATGAACTACTTATGAGAAACCTTGAATTACATTATCTAGCCTTAGCTTTAAAAATTGAACATTTAACTAAAAAATAATTTTGCAAATTGTCTTCATTTTAAATGCTTACAAAAAAAAACCAAGTCCAAGTATTTTTAAATAGTTATAACAACATAGAAACTTACAAAGAATCTTGTATTACATTTTTAAGCTTTTTGATTGAACAAATAACTTTTAATTGGCACATAGAATAATAACTAAGAAAGTCGAAGACAGTCTAACTTTTTGGTAACCAAAGTTAAAAAAATGTACAAATTATTTTGTTAGAAATGTATAAAAATTGTATTTTTATAACTAAGATATGAAAATTGAATGTTCTTTTAACAGAAAAAAATGTAATTGTTTGTTCATTTAATCTGGAAAAAATTTTCCTCCCCCAAATTTGTCCCCCTTTACAACTGGTCCTGATGTAATCAAAATAATAAACTACAATTATAAGCTTATTATTAGAGCATGGACTTTCATACATTTACATAATTGTCTGTTAATTTGATAAAGTACAAATTAACGAACACTGTAATCAAATACTCAAAATTGTTAGTGTTAGTGCATAAATTTGCATATTTCTAAATCTTTAGATTTAAAGGTCATATTTTGAAAGTTTATAGAAAACCAAGCATTTTGGTAAATAATTTTCACAAATCAAGATCAACAATTATTCAAGACATTTTTGAATTTGTCATTAAGAAGCTAGAGACTAATATTATTGTTTTAATATAAGTTTAATGACAATTCAGCATCTATATTAAATGTAAAAATAATTTTGCTGACCAACAATTAAAACTTGATCTTAGTGTATATCATAAGAAAATTTGGGATTATAACAAAATTAATTATCTAGATAGAAAAACTTGGATTAAAACTAGTCTGTTTCATGGTAAACAAAATAAATGCAATTTATACACAATAAAAATATATAAAATATAAAATCAGTAGGGGAAAACTTAAAAAAGTAATGAAAAAAAACTAAGGTTTTTAAATATTCTTAAAAAAATGTCTTATATTTTGAATGGCACGTAGCACAAAGGAAAACATCAAAATGGACGAATTCAAGTTAGTTAAATGGTTTGTTTTAAACCACTTAACCACCAATAAATATGTCATCAGTTGACATAAAACAAAGTTGTTCACAACAAGCCTAAGAACCGTCTGAAAGATAAAAGACATTCTCTATAAAACATCAAACAAATGGTGTATTTAGTGCAATTCAGATTTAAGTAAGATACATTTTTAACAATTATTTAATTATCAATTTAAAATATCTTTTTTGTTTTATTACAAATAATTTTGAATGAAATCTATATTGGCTGTATTATTGCTTATTTAAATATATTTTATGAGAAATTATAATCTAAAATTACAAATACCAATAATTTCCGCCTGCCGACATCATCGGACAACTATCAACCAATATTACTATTTATATAATTTATTAGGTACTAGGTGTTTTTTTGCCATGTGTAATGGCGGTATATAAGTGGGAGACCGGGCCGGGTGGTAAGTAGAGCCAGGTTCATGATGTCATGGTATAGCTCTCTGTGTCACACAACTTTATAGAATAACACTAGCCATAAGACATATACATGTCAAATAGATGTACTCAGACACGTAGCATTCCAGTGCTAATTTTGTTTCTATTAACATCAAATGTATGGCAAAACAATTAATTTACCCATGTTGGACACAAAAACTACCATGACACTAATGAATAGCACTCTTAGTCACTCTAGATGGTTATATAATTCTATATTATTATAGTTTTTTATTAGTGCTATTAAGCCCTGCTCATTAATAACATTATTAAGTATAATAATATATAAATTTGCTAACTCGTACCATCTAACCAGTGTGAAAAAAAACACATCAGGATGTTTGCACTATATCGTTAACATGGTACGGGATAATGTGGGATAATTTTAAACCGGTTTAGCCTGGCTAATTTTTATAATATTATATCTATATTAAATCATGAACGTTATTTACATTGACTGTTGATGGAACTAGTTATTTCAGGTGATTTGCTGTAACGTGTGGAGACACCCTATAACAAAAACAATGAATATTAATATTTAATTTAATAATTGGACATGGTAAACAGTAAAAATTTACCGAAGTACTTGGTTGGTCATCAATGGAGTTTCTGGACAGATCATCAGACATGATGGTTAACGGTGGATAGGTAGAAAGACCTCAAACGGGGAAATGGAAGTCCCTTAACAGAATGTTTACACTATGATGACGGCGCTAATCCGTTGTGCTGCTATTTCTGGAGCCTCTCTGTAACGCAAATCGAAGTAATGAATAAAAAACAATACAATCAATCGATAAATCGAAATTTCTACTTGCCTACTCTAGAGTCTGGGTAGCAGCTGGCTAACTGAAATCGAATTGTCTAAACAACGAACGTATTCCACTATTCCGTGTACTGAAAATTCAAAATTCTCTTTCGAAGAACTTTGATCTAAGCAATAGGGCAATACGAAAAACGATTTTAAGACTGTCGGAAATCGGCAAAACACGTAATAACGCACAAGCTGTTTAGCTGTTGCACGCACCGTTTACGCGCGTTTGTGCTCGGTTATGGCGACGTGGAGGTAATTCCGAGGCATCGTATCGAGAACAGCCGACGCCCATTGGCCCATCAAGGTTTCAAGATTTTAATCTATAAGCGTTGATTGGCCATTACTACAAGTAGACAGTCGCCGGGTCCGCATGCGCCTGGTCTGGGCGTTCTTTATTTTCATCATGGCTAAATAAAATGTATTTACTTATTTGTATTTACTCCATGACCCTGACAAACGTAACGAAACGTTTGCATTGAAGCAAACAGGTCATTGTTTTACCCGTAGACTGGGTAGACATGATATAAATTTATAATTTAGAGTAATAAAACTATAATTATTACTATGGTAAATACATTTATTTAGTCGTGGTCGTTGTAGTTGACAGGCCAAACCAAATATTATAATATGTTTATGGGGGAACACCAAGGAGTTTTGATAAGTGATATGCCACGTCACTATAGTTTGAAAACGCGATTGAACATTTTACAACTGACAGGCATCACCACCGGGAGCGCTATACGAGTAATACGACCTATGGAGGCTGATAAATGAACACTATATTGGCACAGAATAGATTAAATAATTCAAATAATAATTTAATCTGTGGTATTGGAATTGGACTCTAAAGCCATAGAAAATTGAAAATATATTATAATTTAATGAATAAAACTCAAAATTGTATATTGTATTAATGGCATTAATGTTCTAAATTATTTTTTTATGCATAATATTTACTTATTTTCAAATACAATTATTAATAAATAATAATATTAAATACCTACCTACTGGTATTTTTAAATTTCCTATTCCAAAAAAATATGTGAAAAATGTATGATTTAATTCACTAAATTATCATATACAATGCTTTCAGAGTATTAAAATTAACAAATAATAGTTCATATATTTTAAGGTTAATAATATATTAATTTTAAATACAATTCATATGTTGATATTGAGATTAAAATTACCTAGTATTTATTTTATGAGCTATATTCAAATATTCAAATGCATACATTTTGAATACCTTTTTGTAAGCATTAATTACTTGGATGTACCTATTATCTATATATTGTTATATATTAACCGAAATCCTGGGGATAGCAACATATATGCTAAATGCTTGATATAGATGTATATGGTCATCCTAGGATCTAGATCAGTGCTTCTTAAACTGAGGAGCGTGGCCAGTGGCATATTTAGGGGTCATGGGCAAATGCCCCTGTAGGCTGTCACCAAATTTTGAATCCCTATATTAAAGGGGAAAGGTTAAATTGTTTAAAAGTGAAGTTATGATAAAATAAAATACTTAATTTTTTTATTTTATTTGACTTATTGAGATTACCAGGGGCGTCCTCAAGGGGGGGGGGGGCGAATGGGGCAGTCGCCCCCTCCATGACCTCTATTTTCTTTCTTAAAATGTTCATAATTTATATTAAAATATAATACTAGGAAAAAATTATATAAGTATAATATAATATAATAATAATAATAATTAATAATAATTATTATTATTGCTACACTTTTTGTCAAAAACAATGACTAAATTTATAATTTAAAGTTAACTTCTTTATTGTAGGAAATAAAATTCCTAAAGATGTATTTAGTGCCATTGAAGAATGTGATTTAGTTTTTTTTCCCATAATTAAAAAGCTTTTGTTAATATTGGGAACTTTACCAATAAGTAATGCTTCAGCGGAACATAGCTTTTCAACACTGCACAGGTTGTATTTTGGACTATAATAAAAATTATTAATTAAATTATATCTACCTATTCTATTACTTTTTAATGCATTATTTTTGTTTTTGCTTTTAGCTTTATAATTATTTTGTTGCTTTTCTATGCTTATTAGATTGAAAACTTGGTTGAGAAATCAAATGGGACAAGCACGTTTAACCGGTTTGGCACTTATAAATATATACATAGCAATGTGCTTTTAGATATTGATAATATAATTAATCGCTTTGCTAAATCTAAGCACAAGATAGATTTTATTCTTTGATTTGTACATTTTTTTTTTTTTGCATTTTTCATTTTTCATTCATTAATTCATTAATTTAAATTTAAATAATTTAATATGTACACAAATATTTTAAAACTGTGACTCTGTTAATTATACTTTGTTTTTTGTATCTATAACTATGCCTATGTCGAATGCCCTAATGACATTATATACCCAGAGTTAAATCAGGTAAAACACCTAGTAATTGGTGTATTTTCATATATATATATATATAATTATATAGGTGATGTATGAAGTTGCCCCCCCCCCTATAAAAGGGTCTAGGGACACCACTGGAGATTACCTATACCTATCATAAATTCTCTATTTCTCTGAGTATTGAATCAGAAATCATCAGTTCTCTCAAATATAAAGATGTTATTGAAGAGTTCGCTCTACAGAAGGCTCATCATAAAATATAATCATAATTTACTAATCTTGTTTTTTTTTATTTTTTTAGTTTATCCTTCACATTTCTTTATAATGTATTTTATTATATATTGTTATACAATTTAGAAAAAAAAGGCTAGGCTATGGGTATCTAAAATTATAATTAGTTTTAGGTACTTATAAAGTACATGTATCCACTTACATTTAATTTTGAAATAATTATAAATTTTGCTATTTGTTGTTCATTGGGTAATAATTATTATTTAGTACCTATTAACTATATTTTAAAAACACCAATAATTTATGAAATTGAATAATTATAAACAAATTTATGTAAGATTGCTTTATATAAGTAATTTTCATAGATGACGTTATAAGGAATAATTAGAGCTATAAAATAAAAGTGTTCTCTAAACTAGTGGAAGCATAAGTGCAATAAGGGGGAAAATATGCATTTTGGGTATCACTTTTAATGGCAAGAAAAAGTAAATTTTCTAATTAGAGGGGACTCAAAAGCTTTTTTGGGGTCTAAACACACTTAAAGTGCCCATGAGTGAAAGGGAACTTTGAGAAAAAAGAGGCGCCAAAATTGGTGTAGGTACAACCTAGAGCGCCAAAATTGTAAATATGCTTCTGGGCTACAATTATTTCATTTAAACTTTTTTCTTTAGGCCTTAAGGATTTATAAAAAAAAGTGAAATATTACTTAAAAGTTTTTTTTTAAAAGTTTATTAAAAAGCATTAATTTACTATACATTTTAATAATTAATCTGTGTATACTAATTAATACCTACATGTACGTCTGTGCATGCAATATTAGTATATAATTAAGAAAAAATAATCAATGTTTTGATTAAAGGAGCCTTGATAGTTTTGCATTAAATTTAGGGGGTCTCATGACTAAAAAAAGTTTGACAAGCGCTGTCCTAGATTATACTGTAGTCTATAGAATTATAGAATATCTAAATATATATACATATACTGGGGACTGACTATCCCAACTAAAAGATCAAATATCGAAAATATATTGTTAGGTACAATACTTTTTATAAGCGTTAAAAGTTAGAATTTTGTCAA
Source organism: Neotoxoptera formosana (assembly GCA_022818045.1). Classification (NCBI taxonomy): domain Eukaryota; kingdom Metazoa; phylum Arthropoda; class Insecta; order Hemiptera; family Aphididae; genus Neotoxoptera; species Neotoxoptera formosana. The sequence goes on along the minus strand of CM040632.1, from coordinate 27,330,097 downwards.
AATTACAAAAATTTAAAAAATAATCATTTTTTTTTAAAAAAAAAGTAGGTAGGAACATATAACGTTTATAATAATCACATAGGTACCTGAGATTTAAAAATATAAAACAATATAGGTTCCTCATACCTACCTAAGTTGTTATTATAGGTATACTGAAGTTTGGAAGTATAAAATAAGGTTGAACGTAATTCTAGAAATATTTTTTATGAGCGTTTAATTTTAACAAAGTTGGATATTCATCTGTAAATTAACGATTTGAATACATTTTTGTAATTCAAAAACAACAACCGTAGATACTTGAAATGTTCATTAAATGTTTATATTTGCAGCACATAATTTTGAATGTTTTTAAGATATATTTATTGTACCTACTTTGTCTTAACTATTGGGTACATATTTTTGTGTACTACAAAATACCAACATAAATTAGTTAACTAGTGTCTAGTTGAAATTGAAAATGTATTTCCATAAGCACACTTGAAGAGAAAATTTGTTTGTCTCTATAAATTGAATTGTTTACTTTTTTGACACATCATAAAAAAAAAAATTATTATGTTATCCGTTATATCATCGTACAGCCCTCACATAATGTGTAAACCCGGTAACCACGAATATCGCATGACCAGAAACGAATAATAATTATCACTATACGAGTATAGACAAATAAATAAGTAAGTGAAAGTTGATGGACAAAGGTAATGGGATTTAAATTTGAATGTAAAAAAATGTGCAAAAAAATCCAAGGTCCCACCGAGATTTGAACTCGGATCGCTGGATTCAGAGTCCAGAGTGCTAACCATTACACCATGGGACCGCTACATCCTGGCGAGGTCATTCGAAGACATTTAAACTGAAATCCACTTACTTGCAAACTTCAACGCTATATATCGTGATCTATTTTTTTTTTCGTACTATCAATAAATAAAATAAATATATTATTATTTACTATTTGACAATTATATACAAAAAAAAAAAATTGCAAATCCAAGTAGTAGGCGACAGCCTTCTACCATTAATATTAAAATATTAAATACCTACCTAAGCAACCTAACCATTGTCCAATGTCCAATATCATAATGTCATAATATGTCATATATGTCATAATATCATATCTAAAATAGTTCCAATATTCAACAAAATCTGTTATAATATATCCCACTGTCTACTGCCTAACTGCCATAGCTTATGGGGAATTGGAAATAGCCGCTGAAACTTCTTAAAGAATAATAAAGAAATTATTTCCATCATAGATCTATAAACTAAAAATGTAGTAAGTTTATTAAATATAATAATAAATAATTGGTAGTGAGAATTCTAACCCAACTTTCTGCAATCAAGCAAGGCCAGTCCATAAGTTTCCTTTAGGCCAGCGGTTCTCAACCTGGGGTACGTGGCATGATCTCAAGGGGTACGCGAAAAAAAAAATTGAGTAATGGTGGAAAAAGTGAAATTTAATGTAACTGAAATAGTTTGCTATTAACGAAATATTTAACAATTTAATAATTGTGTACTTATTACAATGTAGAGTCTGCGATTTATTGTTATTAATGCGATGTATAGTAGATAGTAGATACTATTTCCAAATTTTCCTTAAAAATTATTATTATTATTATTATTTTCCATTATTTATATTCAAAATTGATATTTGAGGTACGTGAAATAGTGGTGAGTGGTAAAGGGGTACGTGAATGAAAAAACGTTTAGAACCACTGCTTTAGGCTGTCAGGTAGTCTTGTTTTAGAATTTAGGAAAAAGCAGATTTCTAGAAAGAGCTTTTTAGAAATAAATCACAGAGTTGCTTTTACTTTTGGTATTTTTTTTAACGCTTTGGCATTTCTATTTGTTGTAAAATAGTTACAGTGTTATATTTAAACACATTTTGAAATTTGAAATTAATGATCAAATTGTATTTAATAGCTAAAATCTAAAAGTGGAACAAGTTTCTTTGTAAGCTAACAAAAAATGAACAAGTTCATTTTCAAATGAAATATATAATATACATATTAGTAGTATTATATTATTATCATCATCTGTCAAGGCCTTTTGAGAATATGTATATTATACGGTCTAACAGAGAACAAAAGTAAAAAATTAATAAAAATTTAACATAAGACAATTTTTTTGAAAATTATTTGGATAGTAAATAATTTAATAATTACTCATGTTAGAAAATTTCCCAAAAAAGTAATTACAGTTCAAAAAAATGTATTCCAAAAATTACTAATATTTTAAAAAATTGTATAAAATAAACCACTTAACTCAAAAAAATGTTTTTAACACCAACATCAGTTTTACAAATTAGCTACTTTGAATTTTTCCAAAAAAAATTTAATTAAATTAAAATTTTTTTATTTTAAATTTTACAAAATAAAATTAAAATTTGTTATACTTTAAATAAAGAGCAAGTAACTATAAGATTTATATAAAAAAAAATTTTAAAATTGATTACACCAAAGTTATTTCATTATTCAGTTCTTTCTGTTACATCCTGTATTTATGTATAATTATATAATCTGCATAAAACATATCATAAATAATTAATAATTTAACGAACAAATCATAATAAATTATTTATAAATTATAAAATATTATTAATATAATAGTCTTCATAGCTAAACATATAGATATACAATTATGTTATAATTTTGAGATATCTATAAACTTCTATGCAACTGCGTATTACAACTTTCAACTTAATAGTTTTTCACAATTATTATAATAATTAATATGAGTCCTAATTCCCATAATATAATTATTGATCATACATATTGGTATGTATGTAAACATTTTTTTAGGTCATACATAACTAAAATTTCTAATTTCTTTATTCCAAATTTAGTGACGGACGACTAAACTAATTAGTAATTACCATATTTATTATATTTGTTTCATGCTACTTTACGGAAGGAATACTTACACCATACAACATCAAAGAAGCATGGCAACATTCAATATGTTAAAAAACAGTAAAGTTAATTTGTTCAATAAAAACAACTAATAAGTATATAAATAGGATCTGCCTCTGTTTGCATCAAGTCTTCCTACAATTAAAAAAAAATAAATTTACATTCCTATTGCAGTAATTTTGAAACTGTAGGTAATTAATAATTTAAAAATTGAACGTTATTAATTAAAATTGCTAACGCATATTAAACTGTTTTATTTTAATTTCAAAACTAACATAATTTATAAATACTAGATAGTATATACGGTATGGTGAACTGATTATTCTATACTGACTATTTTGTTTAATCAAACAGTATGGTTTTGAAAATATTAAAATGTATGTTGGTTCTATTTAAAATTTAAGATGTAACAAAAATAAATAAATTCGAATTCAACCTAAAATCTGATATTTGATTATAGATGACCAGCCTAAAAATTCTAGATATAGATATATATTAGACCAAATTAATATAGGTAAAATCTTAGATTGAATATATGATTTTAAAAATAAATTAAATAGATAAATGATTTGGACTAATCATATTATATTGTCTTATATTGATAAGACTAGAGCACTAATATGTTTGTACTGTATGTGCCTTCACCAACTTCCAGTTTACAGTAAGTTCCAAAAGTCCAGTATCAGTCTTAGTAACTCCATGGCCATTCAATACATTTAAATGTAGTTTTTTTTTTACAGTAATAAGTATCAAAATTCTAAATTAATGGAATAAGATGCACATTTTTTTTTAAAATTCAAATTTTTTCAAAAAATGATTATGCAATTATGTTTTTTAAATTTTCAAGATGGTAGTTTTCTTGATCATATTTTTTATAGCAATTTAAAGGCAATGTATTAAAATTAATTCAAAATCAACAGAGTTAAAGCAAATAAAGTTGTTGACTTCGTATGAATAATAGTTATGTGAGCAAAACATGAATTCCATGATTTAATCAATCTCAATTAAAACACGGATTTTTTTTTATGACAATCTGTAAATATATAATTATAAGTGGAGCTTTGCAAAAATGTAATTGCAACATCATAACTTGAGGATAACCCAATTTTAGCAGTTTCCTAAAATTGAGACATTAATCTGTTGATATAACATTGAACGATGGTTTTTGACGATTTGGATATTCAATTCCATAGCTTTTCAGCTTGTCCGCAACTTTTGTTATTTCTGGAGTAACATTTAACCATGGGGATGTAATCATTTACCGAGGACGTATAAATCATTTTTTAAATGTAAAACAAAAAAAGGTACGAAGACGAATGATTAAATCATGCGTTTCTTGTTTTGCTAACATAACTATTATTTTTAAGAAGTCAACAACTTAATTTGCTTTAACTTGGTTAATTTTCACTCAATTTTAATATTTTTTTTTAAAATTACAAACAAGAAAATAATTGTTTTGAAAATTAAAAAAACTTAATTGCATAAAAAAAAATTGAATCTCATCTCATGCTATTCAATTAGTATTTTCATACTTAATAATAAATAAAAAACAACTGAATTTAAATATTATTTTGATTTGATACAACTATACAAGATATTAAGGGTGATACTGATACGGGACTTTTGTAATATACTGTATAATAACTGAAAACCTACATTCCCCACATAAAGACATACCTTATAACATAAAACTTCTCTGCAGCTATTAAGACAGGGACAGTTATTCTAAATAAAAACTGAAGTAACAGCACATTATAGCTAACTGAGAAATATTTATTTATCCTTTGTAATTTTTATAAGATTGAAAGAAATCTTATAAAACAATTAATGATAAAAAGTTTAATAATATATCAGAATTGATGTATCTAGTTTTACAAATTGAATAATATACATAATAAATGTACATATATTCAGTCAACACTAAAAACATTTAATTAAACAAATTGTTTTAAACCAATGTGATTTTTAAACTTATCTAATGACAAACTTGATTCTTGATCGTTTTTCTTTTGATTCATTGAATTGTCAGGCTTGAATAAATATACCGCATTTGGTAATAATGACAATTTCATTGGCTTAACTTCGTAATCCTCATTATCAATTGACAACCATTTATTTTCCTAAAAAACATACACAAATGTAATTAAGGCATAACTAATACTGTACAGACTTTTAGCAAATTAATTAAATATTGGTAATACATCATCAATATGAGGTGTAACTGTCACATCTTTAGCTTCTATTATAGAATTTTGAATTTTACTATTTTCAGCTCTAAATTTTAAATAACCTTCTTTCACAAAATCAGAATAAGAAAGAGTTTCTGGACCAACATTTATTCTTAAAACTGGTATTTGTTCGGCATCTAAATTGATGTTGACATTAAAAGTTCTGATTGGAACTTTCGAATAATTACTGCATTCGGGATTGATTATTTTTGAATAATCTGTACCACCTGTAATAACAACAATAAACATTTTTGAAGATTGCAAATAATTATTTAGTTACACTACTTAGTACTTGGTACTCACCAGAATTTCTTTTAAATGAAAAAGCCCAACTTAACCAGGAAAATAAACTTGACGATTTATTGTTGGCCGCGGCTACTTTGTTATAGCAATTACTGCAACCAGAGCATGGAGGACTGTATTCTAAATCGGCATCTACTATGTAATGGAGAAATTTGTTGCCAAACACAAAAGCAGCAACATTTCTTAGTTTACCAAAATACCAATATTGATCACGGGTCACTTTGGCCTCTCTCAATGCACCCCATTCAATACTATTCAAAGCATAGACACATTTTTCGGGATTTTGACTCTATAAAATAGTTGATAAAATTGAAGTAAATTTAAATTTGATCAAAAACTAGATGAATAACAATTACCTCCAAATTTTCAATTTTTATTACGGGATGAGCAGAATTAACCTCATTTATGATAGCCATTGTTGCGTTGGTGAGAAAATGTACTTGGTTGTCGTCCTGAGGTTGTAGCAATTGTCGAGCAACATTGTTTGTACGTCCAAGAGGTAAAATTCCAATGGGTAAATGTTCTGTGAGAGATGTGTCACCCTTTAAACGTCTTAGCAATCCAGTTACTACCTACAGCAAAATTATATGATTATTATTTCAATTGATTGGTAATAATTTAATACTTTTTGTCTTTTCATAACTAGTTTGATTATTTTTTAAATGTGCCTAGGGGGGTTTGTCTTTGGGGGGGGATGAATGTTTTTGGAATAATTGATTAACATTAGATAGATAATGTAGTTACAGTTGGAATAAGGATAAAGTATATTCCAACTATAAGGGATATACATTTTTTTTTTGGTTATCCCTGTATATCATGTAGAATGGTTAGTTTAGATAAATATGAAATATAAATTAAATTTGAGTATTACTAGGCCGGTCGGTTGTTATTTTTAACATATTAAATATCACATTTTGAATGCTCCAAATTTCATGACACAACTTTTTGTTTATATATTTTGGAGGAGGGTCAATATTTTACATTATTAAATATTTGGTATAATTTATAAGCTATATACATATTTCTGTTTAGAAAAAGGCAGGTAGCGGAGTAATAGGAATGTATAAACAATGGGTCTTAATATGATACTCTTGACCTCGAAAATAGTTTTCAATAATTTAAATTAGAAAAAGGGTTGTTGGGATTAAACACGGCAACACCCTGGATTTTATTAAAAATATCACTTAATCTATTTTAAACTAATTATCATACTATTGTGGAAGTAATTAATATTTTAAAAATACCTCTGAAAGAGTGCCATCACCTCCAGCTACAATAAGAACATCTGTTTCACCGATTAAATTTTCTACCAAACTTCTAGCACCGCCCTCTCGTTCTGTTGTGAGGACTGTAACTGAGTAGCCAGCCAAATATAATAGAGGAGCACAATATTTTTCAAAATCTGATTTAGAGTTTCTGAATACAATATAAAACCAAATGAGAATAATAATTATGTTAAGAACAATACAATTTCACAAATAAGCATAAGCGTGCGCACAGGGGATGCCTGGGCACCCCCGGACCCTTCACCAAAAACGACAAAGGCCCTAATTATTAATTAAGTGTACATTTTAAATCTTGAAAAATCCAATTATTATAAAACAGTAAAGTGAAATTATTGACAAATTCAAAAATGTTATTCCCTTTAAACGTTGATTATTATTATACATTATAAGATTGTAAATATATCTATATATTGTTATGAAGTATTTATTACAATGAATAATAAAATAAAATAAAATAAATATTTTTAGTGCATTTTATTTTTTTAAAACATTTGTCTGTATCTATAATGGTTTTTAAAATTATTGTGGGTCCTAATTTTTAGTATACACCCGCGGAACCAAAAGTCTGCGCACGCCTATGCAAATAAGATATACCTTTTGTTGGCTGCTGGATTCAATATAACTGTTACTTTTTTTGGTTTTTTGTCGACAGACAATGGCTTATCTCCATAAGCGGAAACAGTTCTACAGCATTGAGACATAAACATGTGAGTTCTAAAAAAAAAAAATGTTAAAAATTAATAATACATATAAAATACAAAACACCAGAGAATAACAGAGTTATGTTGTAGCAATAAAGGTCATGTTGTACGGAATAACATCAATTGTCCTAATCAACATACAGACAAGATGGTTAACATAGTTTTTGGCACACAATAAATATTTGAAATCAGAAATATGTAGGTATTCTTTAACTGAGTGTTACCCTTAATAATGAATAGTTCTAGTTTTTAAATCACCTCTACATAAATTGTAGATTAATATTAGATACTTAATCAAAAAGGATCAGTACGGTAATTCAGTAACTGTTAGAGACTCACTCATATTTATCGTTGGCGAAATTTGCACCGTATGACAGGACAGCGGTGAAGAACACAGACTTTTTCCAGTTGTTCCTTATAGTCTTGAACACTCCAAATACTTTAGCCATGTTGAGAGCCGTATCATAGACAAGTCATAGTCAGAAATTCAGAATTACAGTCAAACATTTTAAATATTTATAATAATTACAATTCACTAACGTTTGAACAAATTTAAGTGATAAACTGAATTGTGATAACATGTTATCGGTATCAAAATGGATTGATCCCACAGCTATAGATACTAGTATCTATAGCCGTGATCCTAACCTTCGACCATATAAACTTAGTTTATATGGTCGAAGATCCTAACCATGATTAAAGATATTTAGGAGCCTAAACTGAACTTAACAGAAGGGGCCACAAATTTGTATTATTTTACGTATCAATTGTGTAACCAGTATATCTTTAATCATGGTAAAAATGTATTGATAAGTGATAATGCAGCCAAAAATTTTGCTGTTATGAGACACTCGTGTTAAATAGGGAAGTGTCCCGACCTTATCTAAGACCGTGGTCAATATTGTACCCATGAAGACTAGAGTTAAGGAGGCCAAACTCTACCACAAAAAACGTCCCGTAAAACATAGCGCACTAATTTCTCCACCAGTCTGCGTGGCGGTCAAATCCGAGGCTGGCTCGGAGTATAATTAACCCGTATTAGATAGGGACATACTCGACTTTATTACATTTAAAAAATTATAATTAAAAAAATAATAATCGTATTTAAATTAAAATTACACCATCGTATTCAGCGCAAATTTATCTTTACGTTTACATAATTATTATATAGAATTAGGTATTTTACAATATAATTTATACATATTTACATTTATACTGGTGCATATTATTTTCTAGTTTGACGATACCGATTGATTACATCAAATTGAGGAATTATTGATAAAAAGCTTAAAGTAACTTTAAGCACTTAAAGTTTTCGATATTTTTACGTGTTATGTTCTTCATTTTTTAAAATTATTTTTGTTTTTAGAGATTCTTTGGTATGATGAGAAGTGCTTGTGGTTCAAATGATCATCTGGATTCTGTCTTATTTATTCAAATGTTTCGTCTCATCAGCACATACTCATTAATTAAACCACCAAAAAATAGTAATGTAACTGGTGGAGAAATGATTGAAACATTAATAAATATTCAAGATTTATCAAATGTGAATGTAACAAAAGATACACTAGAAGGAAAGTTAGATTCAATTATAGACAAAGGCCAGTTTGAAGAACTTCCTGACGTTGTAGCATTAATGCATGACCATGATTATAGGTCTACCAGTACTTCAAGTCAAGTATTATCATACTTAGCAGGTTATATAGCTAGAAAGGCAAACGGATTCACTAAGTGTAAAAAATGTCTCTCTAGTTTAAGAAACGATTGTTTGTCTTCATCTAGAGACAAACTTATAGACATGCGATCAAAGGGCAACTTAATACATTCATCAAATAATCTATTTAATTTAATTTCTACTTTAGAAAAATCGACACTAGAAGTATTAAAAAATGAAGAACTTAATATGAATACTTTACTAACTATTACGGAAATGATTGAACAAGGGGATTCAATCCAATTGGTCGGTTGTGTAGATCATAAAGAAGAATTTTCTAAAGCCATTGTGCGATTTTTTTTAATAATGCGCATGTGTTGTATTGTCAAAAGAGCCAATTATAAAGATACGATGACTAGCAAAGAAAAAACAAAAAAAAAACAGGAAAGTATCTAAACTGTAAATAATAATAAAAATTATATTGTAAAATAATAATATATAATAATTATGTAAACGTGACGGTTTACATTTTTTTTAAATTTTTTTTTACTATTTATATGTACATATATTACGTAAATATATAACATTCTTAAAGATAAATTTGCGCTAAATACGATGGTGTAATTCTAATTTAAATACGATTATTATTTTTTTAATTATAATTTTTTAAATGTAATAAAGTCGAGTATGTCCCTATCTAATACGGGTTAATTATACTCCGAGCCAGCCTAGGATTTGACCGCCACGCAGACTGGTGGAGAAATTGGTGTGCGATGTTTTATAGAACCAATTTTTGTGCAGGCGGCCAGCAGAGTTTGGCCTCCTTATCTCTAGTCTTCATGATTGTACCACAGAATAGATTAAATGATTGTACCATTGAAAGATACGGGAGTGTTGCACCTTATCTTCTCTACATCGTGTCCTAACCTAACCTATCAATCCACCTTGATCGGTATAAAATATGTGATAAACAATCACTATTAAGATATAGATAAAAGAATTCTCCTTCTTCATTATATTCTTTTTTTGTTTTCCCCAACGCTAAACTATTGGGAATTTTCAAAAATGTCCTCTCAAAAGTAAAAAAGTTCCAACTAGATTCACTTTCCACCAGAAAAGATACTCTTGAACAAAATCTAAGCATTATTTCCACTACTTACCGTGTATAAGGACGGGAAAAAAAAACACATAGTTGTAAAATTAATAATTCTAAAAATCTAAATCTAATCTAAAAACTTTGTGGTAGCCGGTAGGTATGTCGTATGTGACGGATCCTAGTAGCTGATAAATATTATATACTTCTATAATTATATTGTATGATTAACGCATAAAACTCATAATTGATTAATGATGGGGGTGGTGCCGAATGGTAAGTTTCTAAGTTTAAACCCCCAGTAAAAAATAAATCATTTGTGTCACTGCTACTCAATATTCTATGTATTACAAGATATCCAAGGTCACCAGAAATACTTAAAAAGTTTTTAAAAACTTGTCCCTAAAATTCTTTGATATCAATGTTTTCTAAACTTTTAATTTACACTAATATTTTTGTCTCTTCAATTTCCCAATACTTCCATTTTTTCCTTTGTACCTGTTTTGCCACATACGACATACCCAGATAGCTTCAAATGTCTGGCAGCTGTAATTTTCTTAAATCATTATTTGAAGATTGATACATTTATTCTATTTTATACTTTTTTATACTTGACGTGTTTGAATAAAATTATAAGACAAGTGAATAAAGTAATAAGTAATAAGTAATTAATGTATTTATAATTAATATTCTATGAGTGAACAATATATATTTCAAAACATTTTGGAAGGAATCGTGTCGAAGACTGTTTTCAAAAATCCATAACATAAAATGGAAATAGATTTGTTTTTATCATTTACCCATTTTTGGTAATCTATTCATATCTCAAAGGTAAATAAAGAAATTTAAAGGTGTAAAATACTTTATTGACATAGGGGGTTTTATGATAACTTGACCGACCACTAAAACATATTATGTCACCCAGTGTAATTTATATTATAATTTATAGTCATAATATTATTTAAATATAAAGCACAAACATGACACACCCAGACAAAAATGTTGTTTGATAATGACCTGTATTTAATTTAATAAATTATTTAATGAATACAATTAAACAGAAAATAATAATCATACTTTAAGCAAATTCTCCAAAAATGTAATAAGGTACATAATATGGTGTATATCTAGAATGAACACATACATTAATTAAAAAATCTAAGTAAGTATCACTGTTCTAAGACCATGTGCTTATGTGCATAAAAAACGACAAAATATTAATTATAATATAATTACTAAGTATACAAAAAAATAATTAAATGTTATATAAATAACTATAATGTTTCACTTGCTTAACAATATTAAATTCAATAACAATATTATTTTAATAATAATACAATGTGTCAATACTCACACTTGGTGTATATCAAAAGGCACAATGATAGAAAATATGTTCATTTAAAAAAAAATAAACAATTATATTATTCATTCATTAATCATTAATGATACTGTTATGTGTAACAAAATTATAATAATAATACGTATTAAAAGTAGTAATTGTAATAATATATAATTATGTAATGATAAAAGATACAAAAAAAATTAGTATAACAACTTAATAGTTAGATAGCTATTACCTATGAGTAGTCATATTGGTAGGTACTAAAATATATTTTGTGTGTTTCATTAACAGTACATTTTCGACGAATCTAAGTGAAACAATAATAAGTAACTTTTATGATAATAATACTGTTAGTCGTTTACTCGCAAATTAGAAACATAAAATTATTTGCATTTATCCAACTAAACAAACGACTAACATTACATAATATTTATGATTTTGATTGTTTGTGCCGATAATTTTGGTAAAACATATTAACTCCAGATAATATATCGACAAACAAATTTACAAAAAATATAATTATAATAATAATAATAACTATGTAAACTTAGTTAATCTAAAATTATTAATTAACATAAGACAGTCTTTTGGCAATGTAATGTGTTAGTAAAAAATAAATAGCATTTACCTTGAATATAAAATAATAACTTAAAATTATGTACTCAACTAATTCAAAAATATATAAGAAGTTAAATTGTAACGACACGAGACAACAGTGACTATGAGCGGCACACATTTCTTTTAGTAAAACATTTATACACACATATAATACATATAATATAATATATTAATAATATATAAAAAAAATAATAATAAAAAAAAAAACAACAAAATATAAACAACTGTTACTTTTAGTCAGAGTGTTTATCGATGTTCTGAAAAAACCAGTGTGTGAAATGTTTAAGTTGCTGTGCAGCGCTGTTAGATTCGTCTTGTAATCGACGGTTTTCTTCTCTCAAATGTTTCACCTCGTTTTGCAATTCCATTCGCATTTCCATTTCACTTCGCAACATCATTTCCAAATCATCTGGACTCATGTTTGTTCTAATAAATACAAATTTTGTGTTAAACTGACAGTTGGGATACTTAGTAAAATATTGTTCAATACAAAAAAGAAAAATATTTACTTGTTCGTACTAGAAGAATTTAATATGGTAACACTACCATTCATGCCACTCCAACTTTGATCTTTGTTTTCATTAATGGAAGTAGTTTCTGGTTCTTTGATTTGAGCGCCAGCTGATACTTTACGTAATGCTTCAGTAGCTGTATCAACAAGAATTTTCCAATTCATTCGGTCAATCGGAGTATCTGGTAATGGCAAGTCAGCAACACTAGAAAATAAATAACATTTAATACAAGGAATATATTTTATTTATTCAAAGTATACTAGATAATGATGATATAATATCTAATAGTTTAATTGTACTATTAATTATTATCAACTGTTTTAATACCTTTCAACTTGATTCAGTGGTTTCATTTCACTCAGAGCTGGACTTGGTGCACTAGATATCACAGTGGCAGGACGAGCTTTGGTGAGAATAACTTGACCCTGCTCTACATTTGACACATTCTCTCTGGATGGATTCTTATTTATTGTGGTATTTGTATCCTGTTTATTAACAGTTATAAATAGTTTGTAATGTTTCTATGTTAGGTGAAATTGGTGAACTTACAATGAAAGATGAATCTAAATTATAGTCAGGATCTATTAATTTCATCAGATCTTCTTGTAATGTACTCATATTTCCACTGAGTCTACTACTTGCATTTGAATTGCGTCCAGAGATACCAGGTCTAAGTCTTGGTTCACCTCGATCCAATCCAGATCGAGGACTTTGGTTCCGACTACCATTGTTCTTCATACTTTTACGATGACTATGGGGTGAGCCAGTACTACTGCTTCCAATTGTAGAAACATCATCTTTTGAAGAGGAAAAAATGAATCATAAATTGTTATTTAGTATTTAGCAAACAAAATAATTTAAATTGTAATGTTATGACAATTACCTTCACTAGCTACTAGAATTCTTTCATTCAATGTTTCTGGTATGTTACCATTGCTCAAATTCTTTTTAAAGTGATTGGTATCAATCAAACCATTTGTCTTTTCTAATTCAGGACCACTTGTTGCCTGTATGATAACATGAGTAAAATAAAATACAAAAATGCTCACTATTTATGTGTATTGATATTACTAACCTTAACTAATCGTTTTGTCGATCTTCGTGGTTGTTCTGAGCGTTCATCAAATTGTCTATGGAGATCATTATTTTGATCAGAAGATTTGTTCACATAATCATATTGTTGAGCAATAACACTTTTACTACTCCGTGGATCCGAATACACCGAAAATGAATTATTCATAGTAGACAATGGTAATGAATTGCTTGCATGAACTTTAGAGTGGGTTTTGGTTGATGTTGGTGTTAACCTCGTGGGGACAGGTGGAGGATCTTCTAATGGAACTTCTAACAAATCGTACCAACGATCATCAGATGAATGACCGCTTGAAGAACTTGTCAAAGTACCCTGTAAAATATTATATAATAACCAATATAAATAACATATTCAAACATTCATGGTATTTATAACCTACCTCAGGATTTTGGGGAAAACGAGAATCCATAGGTGTTGTGTAGGATTTATTACTTCCCATGGTACCATAACCTGAACTATTGCTAGATCTTGGTGGTGACAGGCTGCGCTCATACCTATCACAATATTAAAATCTGTAAGTCCATTAAATTCCTAAGACCCTATTTACAATAATTACTACATACATTTTTCGGTGGTTGCCAGTAACTGGTTGTTGCAATGCTGTTTGTTTTCTTGGACTAGTTACAGCTGACATACCTGCAACATTTTCATACTCACTCTCGTATCCTTTTGGAGAACTACTGTTGTCAGTACGATAGGAACAATTTTGAATTTGGCAACCTCTGAAATATAATGTATTGTAGTTTCACAAGCCTGCATAATATTATATATTACATACCTTCTAGGAGAACCATCTGTGAAAGGTGGTATTACGGTGACCGTGACAAGAACACTAGTCTTCAATAAATCCACCATTTGATCATGCGAGAGTGTGGCAACAGCTACTTTGCATATCTATGATTGAACATTATTTAATAAAATAAATTAAAAACTGTACTCATGACATGGGTAATATTATCATCATACCTCTATAAGTCTGGAGTTTTGCCTGAGACCAGCTTCCCAAGCAAGGCCAGATTTTTCCACTTGTGTAACCAGACCATCAGGTTGAACGTGAAAGCCTAACTGGCCTAAAGAATTACGGTGCAACGATAGTTCCTGAGCAACAGAACCCTGCGTTACTGCTCGTAATCTAACTACGACTTCCATTAATTCATCTCTATCGCCATCACTGCAACCTTCGTGCATATGTAAAGTAACACATTCTCCCTCATGGTAATATATTCTTAAACTATAAACAAATATACATATTGTGTTAAATTTTAAAAATATTAATCACACTAGTTTCAGCTTAAAAAGTATTTGACACCATAAACACATACCTATTAGTTTGAGTTGTCCAGCCCAATATAGACTTGCAAGGTATAACTAATAATATGTCATGGTTATTTTCTTCTACAAGGACCATGGAGTCTGATGATATGGCTAGAAGACAGTGTCCACCAATAACTCCATTGCCTTCTTCTAACACTACTTGCCAACAAATAGCACCTCTTTGGGATGCGTCTGGCTGAAATCTTGGCCGCCACCTTTCTTTTTTCTTACTGCTAAATGACAGCATTGCTGTAAACAAGAAAATATTGATTGAATTAAATTCTTTATTTTTTACATCTTAGATTAAAATGAACTTACAAAATTTCTGCACTGGTTCAATAGTTGTGTTTGATGAATGATTTATTGATAAGTCCTTTAAATAAGCTTGCCTTGTACGAGTTGCCATTGTAGCAAACTTTTCAGATCGATGAGCAGCATTTTCAGCATTTATAACTGAAAGGTTATTAGTGTTATAAAAATATTTTAAAACAATATTAGGCGGTAATGTTGTATATATACTTTTAGCTAATAAGAAGTCACTAAATTCTTTGGATTTTTTGAACACAGCTTCTGAGGGAATTGGAGGACCAAACATTTCAACCTCTTTAGATCTCGTTACTGCAACACTAAAATTGAAATCGACAAATATTAAATAAAAATTTACTTTAAAATAATTAATGTTAATTTAAAAGCCATGAGTTATTACCTATACTGAGTGTTTTCTGTACATGGATTTATGACTCTGACAACAATAAATACATGTTGAAATTGAGAACGGATATTTTTGGGAGAAAATGGCTGAGCTCCAGGTTCTTGAAATACAATTGTAACAATATCATTTCCTATGTGCCGCTTTCGAAGAAGCTAGACCATATTGAAAATATAACTTATTAAATTGAGCTATAATGTTTGTTTTAACAATAAAATGTAAATTAATATACCTGTTGCCTATTGTTTGGAGTAAATGGCAACATGGTAGACACATGGAACATGATTTCACAGTTTTGAAATTGACTGTAGAATGAATAAAGTCCAGTGGAATCAGCTACAAGATAAAAAATATATAATATTATAATGTCAACAACAATGATCTTATTATAAATTATATTTTGAAGTGGAAACTTACTCTTGTTATCTAATCCTGCTCTGTATTTGTTAAAACCCTTTAGGCGTACTCTTTGAGCAATACTGTCCATGAATTGATAAAATGCTAAGCCCGCTTCTTCATTGTTGTACATGTGTTCTTCAGTAAATTGTCCAGCACGACAATACATTACTCCAACTTTGTAGGTATGAGAAATTCCTTGTTCATCTAGACCTAACAATAGTTCTTCGACTCTGTTACTCGACACACCCAACTTTAAACTACAAATTCATGTTTGACATTTAGTTTATGATCATAATGCATTCAAATATTAATCAGTTTAATGTTAAATTATTTTTACGTTGAAAGAGGAATTTCTGGAACAATATATTCTAAGACATCTTTTGTATTGATGTGCTTTGAACTGCTTGACGGTTTGATATTAGGAATAGCATCTTCGAGAATAGAACCACGAAGAGTTTGTAACTAAGAAATGAAAAAAAATAATTAATGATAGAAAATAATTTTAACTTTAAAACACATATTTATTATCACTGCCATTATTAAAATGTATTTACTTCGCTTGTTCGGATGATAATTCGGTATCTAAACATAACCGATGGATTTGAACTACAACCATTAGATGTTAAATCAGTTTCAACTTTTTCCCTTTTTAAACTGATAGCAACCGGTCCCAGCGTATCATCCAATCCAAACCAATTCTGGTGTTCTAAATAAAGATATTTAAAAAATCAAATTTTTTGTTTCAGATATTTTAAAGTTATAGGTTATAACATAATTGTAATACACATAAACAAAAATTTAAACCACTTAAAACCAGTTAGATACTAAAAAATTTAAATTAGAATTATAGAATTAATTTAATTAAATTTTTTTCTTTTTTTTATCGTAAGAATAATAATATGATATTGTGTACTACGTTACCTTGACCGAAAAAGAACGATCGATAGTATAAATCTCCCTCGTCGGTGGTCTCGATCAGCTTCGCATAGTTTTCGGGGCAGATGCTGTCGGTCCAGTGCGTTTCTCCGGATTGAAACTCGAGGACCGATATACCGTAGGCCATACGCGGCCTGTGGTACAGTTTGCCGTTGTTCAGTGTGGATATCTGTCCGGCTTGGGTCCTCTGCGTCAGGCTCACTTCCCGTTCGACCTCACCGCCGAGTTCGTTTCGAAAGAACGGACAGCTATCGGCAAATACAAAATCATAACATTTAGAGAAAAAAAGAAGATTTGGAGAGGAATAAAAATGTTCAACCTTAGGTCGTATGTTTAAATACTGTTATATTCAAGGTATATTAAAACAGTGGTCCCGTGAATGTACCACATTGTCGGTTGTCGCGTGATCACGAAATTATAATAATATGAACAAAAACGGTTTCATGCAAAAATGAGCCACAAGCCATATAGCCCCATAGTCATGAATCATGATTAAAAAACCAAATTTAAACACAATAAAACAAAATTGTCTGTGCCGTACTGCCGTAGTTTGTTTTTTTTTTTTTTGACATCGTTAGGTAATACAAAAAAAATATTATTTTTATATTTTTAAACTCAAATAACTTAAAATATTATCTTCTGTATACATTTGATTTCTCAACATTGTAACCAGTGTTGTATGAAGATAATTTTTAAAATATCCAGATAAAGATAAAAAATAACTGTTAAAATAGTTATCAAGATAAAGATAAAATATATATAATAATTTAATTATCTAGATAAAAAAATCAGTATTTATTATCCAGATAAAAAAAAGATAATTTTTTAATAGGCATCTACTTTAAAAGTAAGTGCTTAAAGTATACCAGATATGAAGCTAATCTATATTTTAAAACAGATGTGTGATTTATGTAATTATTGTTAAGTAAAAAAAATTATTTGAGACTTTAATTATCTTTACACATAAGTATATAATTATTTTTAATAATGCATTTATGTTTTACCTGTTGAACAAAATTAAAATAAATAAATTAAATTAAAAAGACACAATTTAATTTCTTAATTTTTTTTAATAGTAATAAACTAATTAATAATACTTATAATGGTACCTATTTAAGTAAACATTCAGTATTGAAAATTTTGGTAATAATATCTAACTTATAATTTGAATTTTTTGTTATAATTTAAATTTATTATTCATAGGCAAACGATGCCTAATTATACCTAATTATAGAACATATTATGAAAAACATTACTGTGCACGGTATAATAATATATCATTGATTATAAATCCTATTTATAATCAATGATAATATTTATTAAATTAAACATTATATTTATACATTACTAGCCGACCCGTCACGGCTTCGCCCGTGATTGGTTATTTATTTTGCATTCGGAAGATGATATGTAGAATTTTTTATACAAATTTTATCGTTTAATGTGATCGGCAAGTAAATATATACAAAAAACGGTTAATGAAAACGTATTGAAATGTTTTTTTAGCGGTATTAATGATAAATATATTTTTATTAAAAATGAATACAGATACAAAATAAATGCTAATTAATCTGTTGACAAAAAAAAAATTAAGATTCGGGTGATGTTGTGACATCCAAGAAAGTATTTGGTAAAACTCTGTGAAAAAAAATTGGAAAAATGTTAAATAGTGTCGTCACAAAACGGTAACATACAAATAAAAACCCCGCTCTCCCACCCCTCCATCAAAAAATTAAAAATAAGGCGATGTGGTGACAATGATGAAAGTATTTGGAACAAATCTGTGAAAAAAATTGTAAAAAAGTTCAATAGCGTCGTCAGAAAATTGGAATATTTAAATACAATACACCCCCTCCCAATCCCCTCCAGACAAAAAAAATTAAAAATTGATCGAAGTGATGACACTCGGGAAGATATTTGGAACATCTCAGTGAAAAAAAAAAATGGAAAAAAGATAAATATTGTTGTCACAAAATGGGAACATAAAAAAGTTCTGTTCTTGCGGACATCGTAGTGAGGCCCCAAAAATTAGCTTTGTTTTTTAATTTTTCAAGAATTTTCAACTTATTTTTTAGTATCAAAAGTGGTACTAAAACCTTCAGCAGACTGTCAGATATTAGTATATAACAGTAAAAATGTTCAGCAAAATCGGTTCAGTAGTTTTCTTGGTTAGCGTGGTCACTGGTCGTAGAAAACTCCTTAAATTTTATATATTAGTATAGATATAGATAGATAGGTATACAATTTACACGTTTATTTTAATTAATAATAAGTTTTTTTATTAACTATCGGAGTATCGGACTAAATTTATGCCAAAAACCTTCTCTGTGCTGTCCTCTTTAACTGCACGACAATCCAATAAGTAGTTTCGGAGTTAATTGTTTATCCAGAACAAAAAAAATCGACTTCATTTTATTTAGTAATATAGGATATAGACATACAGTAATAGATATAGATTAATACGAATATTTAGTATACATGTTGTTGGTGTACGTGCGATAAAATTCTCGGAACAACACCGTATCAAACACAATGCAATTTGACGAACAAAAAGGTCAGGTTGCAGGTAGCTGGAAACCCGTGGGCAGCACAATATGTACAATAATACATATAGGTATACAATTTACACGTTTATTTAAATTAATAATAACAAATTATTCATTAACTTAATCGGACTAAATTTTTGCCTTAAACCTTCTCTGTGATGTCCTCTTTAATTTAAAAAAAATTGCACGACGATTGAATAAGTAGTTTCGGAGTTTCCCCCGCACAAAAAAAAGCGACTTCAATTTATATAGTAGTATAGATTCACGTAGATGTTATGGCAATGCTGAAATTACTACAGTAATTTATTTTTATACTAAATAGTGCATTTTATTATTATAATGGTTTTGATTTATGATCGATTCAAATTTAAGAAGTGCGGGACGCGGGTATCGATATCCTGTCGACGTTCGGAGAATACGACGCCGTTACGTAGTTTTCCCAAAATCTATTATGTTTATTTATAATTCAAGAATTAAAAATATATATAGGTAAATTTATAATACTAATATTATATTAGTGATCATTAAAATTATAATTTGTAATATGTATAAATATAAATTTACGATTTTGTAATCGGAAAATATAAAATACCTACCTACCTAAAATGTTAGTTAAACATTTAAAATATAAAAATTTAAAAATTTAATTTTATCTAGATAAATTAATTATTTATCTTAGATAACAGCTCGGATAACTTATTTCCGATTTATCTGGATAATAAAAAAAGATAAAAATATACTCATCTAGATTCTAGGTAAACACAACACCGATTACAACTGCGTAGCCCGAGCAGTTCTTTTTCAAGCTAAACGCGGTTTTCACAAACAATAATTACTTTAAAGGCCACGTAATACAAGTAAACAACAAGTCAACAACGACAACTTCGTACATCGTATAAATACGCTTTTTATTCGATTTCGTATGTACCTGTCTAGTAGATTGTTGTGTTTGCCGTCGCCGAGGTCTTCGTCGCCGCCTTCCGGCGTGGACGACCGGGCGGCCAGCATAGACGCGGCTGAAGCGCCCGTGGCCGTGTTCCGCCGCCTGGACAACATGTTCTGGAGTTTCAACGCCAGGCTCACCGTGGCCGTCAGCGATTGGACGTCGTAATGGGCAAAGCCCCGTCGCTTCTGCCGTTCGTCGCCCGTGAAATCTGTGCATCCGACGCCGGCCGCCTGCGCGTTGGACACGGAAGAGCCCGGCAGGCCGCCGGTGGCCGCGTCGTCCGTGGTCCTGGAGAACTTGTTGTTGGCTCCCCAGAACTTGTGGAACTTGAGCCTGAGCTTTGGGCTGCTGGAGTTGGGCCCCTGGGGCGACGTGGTCGTCTTGTCCGCGGCACTTGCACCGGTGCTGTTGTTGCTCATATTGACGGGCGCCGCAATCCGATCGTCGGGCGGTGTGTCGACAGGCATCTCTCGGTACCCGAATTCTCGGTTGTTACCTGTATGCGAAGAAAACGAAAATACGGCGTGAGCGACGGTGATGTTTTATAACGTCGAGAAAAATACGCTATCGGTGATCATTAATTGAGAACCGATGACCAAACAACATTTTTAGTTATATATTACATGCAAGCGCGATACGAGCAAGCCAGGATTAAGGGGGTCGGGGGTTCCGGGGTGTCACGGTTACGTTTATTTTAAGCGCGAGTACAAAATAAATTTCAAAAAATAAAACAAAAAATGCTCTCATTGTACGAATAATTAATAAATTATAAATGATCATAATACATTTATATTTTATGTCAATACCTATACGTGGGATTAAGCGGATTATGGAATATCGGAGATTTTCTGTCTTTGTCCAACCACGCGAACATGGGAATTTAGACGTGTTATATACCTATTTCCAGCGTTTTTATTAATGTATAGTGAGAACAAATTTGAGTTTTTCGTTAAGTCTACTTGAGATTGACTTTCCCGAATTTTTGATTTTATCCTCCTAAATTCTAAGAATGAATATAAAAAAATATTTAACTTACATTTTTGAATAAGTTGACATTAAAAAATCAAGAATGTGGCAAAGTTGATCTCAAATAAACTTGACGATAAATTCAAATCCGTTTTCCGAATTCTTATCGTTTCACTAGACCAATCTTTAAGGTACATATTGGAAATATAAATTATAATACGTCTAAATTCCTATATTGCGCATGAGACTACAAAAACAAAAAAAACCACCACTTCCAACGTCCTCACACTCACTATTTAAGGATTTTAGTATAGGCGATTTGTATGACTTTTGAGATGTATTAAAATTGTTGATCTTGAATATTATATTTAAATACTACAATATTCAAAGTACTTTAAAAGTGGTCTCATGTCAATAGGTACCAACAATGGTCTTTGAGTAATAATGAGATTATATGGAAAAGCAGTTTTGCGCGGGACAAACTTCCGAGTACATTATTTACAGTAGACCAAATTTAAACATTATATAGAACAAAACTCTCACTGTGTCGTATAGAGAGTTAATTTTTTTAATATCAATACTCAATATTTTTTAATAAACAAACGAAAAACAAATTAAAACAAGTGAATCAGTACGAATGAACAATTTGGATTGTATTTAAGAAATCAAAAAAAAATAAACACTACGACTGCATACATTTATTTTTTATATGTATGGTATAGATTTGATAAGACTACTGAGAATTCTGTCTCCCGTCAGTTTGTCCCGCGCAAAACTATTTTCAAGGATAAATTACTACGGGTGGTGTGGCATCCTATATATTTGTAAATTATTGGAAACGGGAATTGAGTACGCGGTATTACCCAGTAATTATAATATTATAATATACTAACATATTAAATTATTAATTGGTATTGTGTGATTTTGATCAATTTGCTGGAGGTAACAACATATATTTTACATAATATTAGTGCCGTAAAGCTTAAAATAGAATTTGTCACTGCAGCAACGACGGCAGTTGTGACGACTCGCTTTTGCGACAAAGTACTGTTTATCTTTGTTGGAATAATTTCTTATCGCGATTAATATTTCTAACATCATAATTATTATGATCGTCTTAAAAATTATTAATACTACACGACCGTAAAAAAGTAGTCATTGTTTATGAAGTAAGGTTGAGAAGATTGAGAGTTGTATGGGGCCCGCCGCTAAGCAGCGTACTGCCAGGTGTTCCGGGGCCCGATGGACCGATTTAATCCGAGCTTGACGTCGAGGGGCGCACGGGGTTAGCCGCCGGACAACTATATACAGTAAACAACAACTCACTGTTTCCATCGATCATGTCCAACACGGTGGGCCGGTAGTCCTGGAGCAACGCGAAGAAGTTCTCGCCGGCCGACACCCGACCGGCCGAATTCCTGTCCGAAGATATGACGTCGATGGAACCGTGACTGCCGTATTCCCGTTTCAACATCGGGCTGACCATTGGCCGGTCGGTGGCCGCGGCCCGCGGGGAGTCGACGTACGCCGTGCTACCGCCAAAGTGGTGGCCGGCGCCGACGCCCCGCTGTTGATGGTGCTGTTGCTGCTGCTGCTGTTGCTGATGGTGGTGATGGTTGTGGTGGTGGTGGTAGTCCGAGTGGTGCGTGAGCTCCAGACTGGAGTTGCTCCGGTACAACGGGTCCGGGACGGTCCTCTGCTGCTGTCCGCGGGCCGACGACAGGCCGGCGTTGTTGCGGGCCCGCAACACGTTGCTGTTGTAGTAGTCCATCGCTTGGGCCGCATGTTGACGCGCCGTGCTAGTGGAAGTGGTGCCGCCGTTCCGCGCGCCTCCTTCTAGGCCTATCATCACAGTCCACTGCGAACAAGATAAAAAAAACATTGTGAGTATTAAAAGTGTTGGCGAGAATGATGTTAGAAAAAATGTACACACGTATCATTATTATTTATGCAATATAATAATATATTAAAAGATGATATTACCGACCGAAATGTTTTAATAACAAAGAAATATGATCGGTTTTTTTTTTTTTAGGAATTTCGTTTACAAAAAAGACACGTACGACGCAGGAAAACGGTTTGAAGTTTTCATCGGTTCAGCAGCGCACAATATACTCTCTCTCTATATATAATATATATATCATACTTATACCGCGCGATACCAGAAATTAATTGAGTGCCTTTACATATACAATTTACATATTAATAAATAAAATAAAATAAATACATATTTTCGCCGATTTACGAATACCGAAAGAACTATAAACTGTTACCTACTACCATTATTATTTATTAATGAATAAAAAAAATGTAGCTTCTAAATTATATGCGATTTACTGAGGTAGAGACTAAGTGCAAATTAGTTTGCAGGCGAGCGAATATGATCGATCACGAGTCAGTGGCGTTCATATTATATATATATATATGTACATAATATGCAGTCGGTATTAGAAATGTATCGCACGTTTTTTGTTGTTTTTTTTTTGCGAGCGCTGCAGATAAGAAGAACGGCCGACAACGAATCGCCACTGGTGCAGTGCCGTGTATGACTGCTAATTATTGTACACCACGCGAATCTCCGATTGAAATGTGTGCCTACATAATGTATATATTATATTATGAATAATTCAACATCAATTCTCTTCGGCGCGTTGTGTTCGACTTCAATGGCGTTATCGGGGATACCGCCGATTTATGAATAATACATTTTGAAAATTCGGCGGAAGTTTGAATTTGAGAATAATAATAAGAAAAAAAAATTAAATAAAAAACGGTTGCCGGAAAAAATATAAAGGAAACGACGTTGACACAACGCGCTGTTACGTAAGGATATGTTAAGAAATCCATTGTGTATATTTTTTCCAAATTACAAATAAAATATGTAAAAATATGTTAAGGTTCTTATAATACTTCTATATATGTGTATAGCTCGTGAGATATCTGCTCGTTGAGCCTTAATTTAAATAACCATTTGCAACCATTATGATCGTCGTGTATAATATTGAAATTTAGATACCGAAAGTAAAAAATTATACGAAGACAGACCTCGGGCGTATGGAAATTTGTGGTGATATTCAAAACTCAAAAATTTCACACAAGCACGAGTATTAGTTATGTTTTCATCATACAGGGTATCAGGAAGATCTGAACGTATTACATTGAAATTACATTTGAATATGTCAGATGTTTGTGACTTTGTGATACACCTTGTGTATATATATACACATACGTACACGTAACATAGGTACGACGAAACGCAGCTACTCGACGTCAACGGAAACGATTATAGGTAATGGTTTTTTTATTTCGGGGACGAATATCATATATATATATATATAGGTATATATATATATAAATTATTATTAAACAGCCACAAATCTTGGAACCGCGAAACAAATACTGTGAAAATCGATCAGCACGAGTCTATAGGTTTAATGCCGTATAAGAGGTCACTGTAATACTAACAGACAACGCAGTAATATAAGAGTATGTAGTAACGGCTACAGTAACCCGCAGAAACTAAACAAACGAGTAATAAATAGGCGATCATTTTATTTAATTACCCTAAACAGATTTTTTTTTGGAGGGGGGACTCAAGTACTATAATAGAGCTTATATGTTAGAAATAAGTAATTGTAAATAATTTACAATGGAAATTCATATTATAATAGAAATTTGTTGACATAGTGGACGTATATGGTTATAACATTTATAAATTATAATCAACTGTTTTAAATCCATTAAAACGCTAAAGTGATTTATAGTGTATATTATACGCAGACTGCGTAACGCAGTATAGTACCTCTAGCTGTTTATATGGTTATCCCTTATTAGCAGTTATTTTTTAATTCCCTTATTCATTATTATTATGTGTCGTTAGCTATAGAAAGGTTTCACTGTATTATGCATAAGAAAATTTGGAAGTTTGGTATTGATATAATATATCATACAAATTATTTGCTTATGCATAGGTATAGACTATAGACAACAATAATATTATACACATTGAAATTAATTTTAATTTAACATAAAATTATTGGCAAGTTTTTTGTTCTGATATTCTTTAGTGTTTATAAAATAATTGATAAGAATTAACAATAATTATTTTTCTTCAAGTAAATTTTACTATAGTCCGCATAGGTCAAACATTCATTTATACAAGTCGAGAGTTTAGGGACGAGGGTTTAGGGGTTTATGGTACTCCCTAAATAAATAAATATGTATAATGATTTCTATTATGAAATATTACATTTAAAAAAGACATATAGGTAATAAATAATAATTATTTTTATTACATTTATGATAACCCCCCCCCCTCCCACATTACCGAATTCTGCGTACGCCACATGAGTAGCTCGCGTTGTTATTATTATTATTGCACTCATGGTCATCTCGTGCTCAAAATGAAAAATATAATATGACACACCAACATTTAGCGCCATGAGAATATCCGACTCGACCGTCGTCGGCGCCGTGCAGGTCGTAACGGAAGACGTCCGTCTCAAAAAACATAAACACGTCAGTGACAAAAAAAAAAAATTAACCTCTTACTCGTACAATATATGACCCATCACAATTCTCATTTCGACATATCGTCACTGCACGTAAATGGGCTCTCAGTTTTTATACAATCATATTATTTTTCCATCTCAAAATACAACGAGTTTTTCAGTATGCCAATTGCCAATACAGAAAATCGACACACACTGTGTAATTTTATCACTATGTTACATTATCCCTTGCTATTTGCTGATTATTTTGAAAAAATATTAAACGCATTATATTCGTCAACGTCGATGACCGTAAACGTATAGCTGACCTAACATATATAATATATATTATAATAATATAGGTCGTATACATGCAAGTATTGTATAAATACACAAAATATTATTAATTAATGTATAAATAGTATAACTAGGATTCTGATTTTGTAGAAAAATAAATAATTTTTAGCATATTACTATAAAACAATATATCATTATTATTTATTATACTAAGTTTAAATTAGGTAACAATGAAATCAACTTTGACATTTTTATCATGTATTTTTTCAATATTTATTTTTCAAACTTTTTGCCTACTCACATCTTATGTATCATTTTTTAATGGTCTTCATAAGTATTTTATAAGTCCTGTACGCACAACGTATTTAATTATCAATATCTCTAATTAAAAATTTTTACACTTAATATAGGTTTTTATATTGTTTTTAAATTATAATTATTTAATATAGATATCTAATTATAGCGCATTTTATACTGAATTGTTGGAGATTTTAATGCATTTATAAGATTTTCTAGTGAATTTATCGGGATTGTGTATTTTTTACTGATTTTATTGAGATTTTAAGTGCATTTTCAAGGCTTTTTAATGCATCAAATTCACAGCCTATTATATACGTCTACAACTATATAATGACTATATAGCCCATATTTATGTACATAATATTGTAAAAACATTAAGTAAAAAAATAAATTAAAGTGATGGCCAAAAACTACAGACGTCACTCGCGATTATTGCAACAAACATTGCTCCCCCCCCCAACAACATAGGCACACGCGGTGGAATGTGTCGTCGTCATCACTCGTCGCGGTTGAGGTATTTTCGAGGGTCCACAATACTCTACGCACACCAACCGACCGGCGAGACATCCAGCGGGGTAATAAAAGTTGGAATTCCGAGACGTAAACGTGTACGACAGACTATAATATATATATACCTACCCAAAATACGATGTACGATATTGTATGATATTTATATATACGATGTACGCGCATATAAAATAACACAAAGGACCGGCCGCAGCAAGCAGTGCGAGTGATCCGAGAGACGACGAAAACGCGATGAGGTCTCCTCGACTCCTCCTCATTTGCGTCGCTGGTAGCGTGTTCGGTGGACCAATATACCATCTGTCGCGCAGTCCTCTTATTTAATAGCATTATATTATTATATTATATCAAACATTTATATTGTATATTATTATATATTATAGTAGGTAGGTATAATATACAGTATATACACGACGAATACCATATTGTGCAGGCTGCATATTTGACCTGCGGATGCGGGATGGCGAACAGATTTAATTGACCGAAATGCCGCGAGGGGACAGGCCAGCGGACGTTGTTGTGGCGGTGTGCGAGGGACGAGGGAGGTTTTCGATGCACAGGAAATCGAATATAAGACGTATATAATAATATACCCTTTATAATGCGATGCGGGCGGCGACACGTATAAACCTAAAACTCAGGGTGAAACCTGCAGCAGTTCTATTCCGTGTATTTATCCCTTATCCGAGTCCGTTTGCTCGTGAAAATAAAATCGCGAGTTTTTAACATCTAATTGTACACAATATAATATAAGTACTAAATAATACTAAATACAGTATTCCAAAAGTATCGTATATCCGCACCCAATTAGTTCTGTCGTTACTAGTTGGTTTGTAATTTTACAATATTTACATTTTTAAGCGAGTTATGATCATTTTTTAAAAAAAATTGTACATAGGTACTCCTAACTATTTGAAAATTGAAATATCGTAAAAAATCAACGAAAAACAATGACAATGTCCCTGCTACCTTCAATTTCGATCATACGTAAATTCACACTAATACTAGAGCCAACTCAGTGTTGTGCATTATCTAGATAAATTATCTAAATAAATTATCTAGATAAATAATTAATTATCTTTTATCTTATCTAGATAATAAAAAAATTAATTATCTGATGAATTATCTTAGATGAATAATTATGTTATCTAACCCAAATTATCTAGATAAATAAATTATGGGCACAATTTTTTTTTTTTTAATTAGAGCCTCAAAAACGAAGGTATGGTAAATTTTTATTTCGATAAATAAACCATTGAATTTAAAATAATAATAATTTTTCGTATTGCTTATTTACGTCATTTCTAATAATTCTATACGATCGGATACGGGTAATATTAATAATTAATATACAGACACACAGTCGAAATATTTTGCGACTAATGATGTTGTGTTGTAACATTCACACACACACACACTCAATGATATTTTAATCGGCCTCTCAGAATTATCCGTTAGGTTCTAAATAAAAATAACATAGATATTTATGATTTTACCGATTTCCCGAAACGATATTATGGGTACGGGTACTTAACGAGTAACGACATGCGCAATTATTAATAAATAATTATAAATTAATTATAACAATACGATTTAATCTTAAAATTTGAATGAAACAATATAGGTATTTTATATATTCTATATTTCTAAATAATAATTATAACTGAAAAATAAATTGTAGTTTTGACAACAAGTGTAGTTCAGTTATTTAAATTTTTTTTTTTTTTTTTATCTAGATAAATAGTGTTTATCTTTTATCT
This sequence comes from Neotoxoptera formosana, assembly GCA_022818045.1. Taxonomy (NCBI): domain Eukaryota; kingdom Metazoa; phylum Arthropoda; class Insecta; order Hemiptera; family Aphididae; genus Neotoxoptera; species Neotoxoptera formosana. The sequence continues at coordinate 27,301,173 of CM040632.1, read as the reverse complement.
TTATCTAGATAATTAAGGTATTAATCATCTTTTATCTGTATCTAGATAACTTTTAACCAGTTATCTTTTATCTTTATCTAGATAAATATTTAGTTATCTTTGCGCAACACTGGAGCCAACAACACAAAATTGAAAGCAAATTGTATTCAATATGTCGTTGTACGTTTGTAAGACATAAACATTACATGCGGGTGGGTGTAGCGTCTTCTCAAATCGAAATTGTAATAGATGATTACTATAAAGAAGTAAAAATACAGTCAAAAAAGCCACATATTTAAATATATTGATGTGTCGCGGTCTCAGATAGATGTACTAGGAGCGATACGGGACTTTTGAGACATACTGTGTGTGTGTGTGTGAGCACAAATTCTGATTTTCAGACATGACTTAAATTTTGACTGTGCCCTATTATCACTATACCTCTAAAATGCATATAATTTAATATAATTTTGTACATCTGCATATTATTATTATTTAACATAGCGCTCACACATATATAGTCATATATATTATTATATTATATTGATTGAAGTGTTGTTGAACAACATCGGCAACTACGTCTGTTTAGGAACGTGGTTTCTCGGAGACATAATTGAGAGACGTCGCATTCGACATATGTATGGTGTATTATTATGTATCTAGACACGTCACAAGTATAATGAATACGAAAAAACTAGAATGGCAAGAAGATCTTCTGTAATTGGAGCGGACCGAGACGACTGCAGCCGGGCGTTGACACTACCCGAGTGTTATTGTCACGAAAAATTAATTAATATTAACGAGTATGATACGCATCGACGTGAGTATGTTATAAGTCCGAGAAAAAAAAGTGGACAAGAACAATTAATATTGAGAAGCCGAATGAAAACCGTCGAAGAAGAATAATATATTAATAATATTGTTTTGTCGCAGGGTTCCGTTTTCGTATGTGACTGCGCAACACGTGAATATTAATCTAGTTTTTCGTTCACATTAAACAAACAAAATTACAGCGAAACGAAAACGGTATCTCGTATCTGTACTCTGTAGTACGCGCATTCATAACGATCAACGATCTATGGCCGGCCGGCCTGCGACACATTATGCGAGCAAGGCGCGTCCATCCATTCGTCGTCCCATTCTCATAATGTCGATAACACACACACACTCACTCACTCACTCGCACAAGGCGACAACAACGGTACGGTATAGAAATAATATTATGGAATAGAGTATACATTAAACATAATAATGTATCATCCGTTGCAGACTTACGTAACTATTTTATCGTACAAGTGCATGAGCACGCCGCGCCGCGGTGTATACCTTATGCGTTAACCCGGTTCCAATTCAACGACTAATCGATCAAAAAATCGTATTATTATTCGCTTGTAAAAGTATAAATGCGTATCTATATAATATAGAGCATTGTGTAACGCACGGGTGTGTAATGGTACGACTGCAGTGTAATGTGTATAGAAAAAGCGTTTTAATTTAAATCGTATATACGATTCACCATTCACACAATAATAAATAATATTAAACTGTCTCATAAAGTCGGTTATCCAAATACGGATTTCGAGCGGTTTTGAATACAACAGTACAGGGAAGCTGCAGGCGTAGACGCGTCGATGTCACGAACATCATGACGATTTCAAAGTTTATATTCAATAACACTTATGTATTATAATAATTTATAATATTATATTTAAAAAAATGTACGGTAATAATGTATACATCGGCGGCGATGTGCAAGAATAAAAATTGTAAACCTTTTATCGAATCGTCGTCATAGAGTCGGTACTCGGTTTAGATATGTTTAGTGTTTCGGAATCGTGACCGAGAGTGATGGTATATACCACAGCGCAGCAGATCATATTATTATACAGTGTTCCTAAAGTGGAAAACGGACAAGAAATCGAACGGTTTGTAATATTATTAAACAAAAACAACAAACGGCAGTTCAATTTAAAACATATTATTGGACGGGCGTAACGAATAATGTGCAATGTAATTTTTTCCTACAGAAACAGAAGTCATACCTATTACCTACTTGTAAATTTTAACCGCGGAAAGTGGTTGTCGCGGGCAAGGACAAGCTGTATAATATTGTCGTGTGTGTGTGTGTGTGTGTAGTGTGTACGGTGTACCTAGTAGTAACGATAATAAATATGACAATACAAGTTCGCTAATTATAGTCCGGCTATAAATATAATTATTATATTATGTACCTTTTTGTTCTCTATTTCTAGTCGCGCGCGCGCTCACACACACACACGACATGCACTATGTGGTCGCGTGCTGCAATATTCACCGACCAAACAGAAATAAATTCATCACGAATCGAACCAGCATTTAGCTCGCCTAGTCACCTGTTTAGTCACAACGACTTACGACACCGCTGCAGTGGGTATAATTTATTTATGTTTATATTATTATTGTGGTCGTATCCATTTTCCTCTAAATCCCATGTGCCGTTTTCCTTAGAAAAAAATATGAGGAACAAATTCAATTTTCCTTTTGTATAATAATACAATATAAATTATTAACTAATAGCATTATTTATTAATTTAAATATTTTAAACATTTATATTGTTCTTGGTATTATTTTTATTCATTACATAATATTATAAATATTTATTATATAAACATAAAATTATAATTTATAATTTTATAACCAGTGATTTGTTAACTTTAAAGATAAAAAATAATGACTCATAGTATACAATTAACTTAAGAACAATTTCATCCAATACTTAATAAATAAGATCAAGTATTACCGTAGACTATGAAAATATATTCGCCTCGTGATCAAATGTTCATTATATTTTTTGAATTGCGTAAGTTAAGTTAGGTCTAATTTATTTTAAAATTAAAAGTTTATACCGAAATACCAGATATATTTTTTAGGCAATCGATTGCAGAAAATTAAATCAATACTCGTATTTTTTCGGTAGAAAACGATAGTCATTAGCGGAATTCGGGGGCTCGAAGCCTTCGCACACATTGATGTTAAAAATGTTAGCCCCCCCCCTGAAAATTTAATGAACTTTCGCAGTCAGTTACAGTGATGTTCGATAAAAATAGACCCAGCTCTTTTAATTGTCATTATTTAAAAAACGTGCAGTAGTAAGAGGTAACCGTATAATTTGTAGATGCTAGGCCCGGCTAGGGTATCACTGTGGATTTGCACACTGCCGACTCACAGCTAAGAGTATATACATAAGTATATTATAGGCTATAGTGCCTACTACACGACGTCTAGTGTACGTTGTTGACCGCAACACGTCTGTGCAGTGTGTATAATAAATTATGTTATTATAATAATACATTATGCACGCGCCAAGCGGTCGTATAAATATTGGGAAACTTTAATAACAATAATAAAACAAATTGCAGTGCACAAGTAATTTAACCGATATAATAAACGTTACCGTAGAGAAATAATATCATTATAACGTCGCTTCCACACCACCTACTGCGGTTGTGGACAATTTTGTAATAATCTACATAAAACATTAAGTTTTTGAACATAACGTCATAATGTAGATAATATATTGTAGTATTGTACATATTATATACGAATAAACTGAATAATATAATATAAAAATGTATACGAGTGGCGATTGTTTATAGTGTCCGAAGGTTACATTTACTACTTACACATTTACATATTTTTCACCACCTATCACTACAATGTTACGAATAGGTGTTGCAGCAAATTTTTTTAGACCAATGAATAGACAAAATTTGTAAAAATTCCACTCAAAGGTTTGGGTTTGTGTGTAAATTATTCATATTATATTTTATACTTAAGCAATTTTTCACATTTTGTATACATAATATAATAATATACGACATTCGATCGATTGTTTTCCGTCGTACGAGGGTTTCATCTTCAACGAAACACTATATTCATAATATATATAATATTTGATTTGGTGCTGTTTCTATTATAGTAGTTATATGCGCATAAGCATTTTACATTTTAATGGTAATCAAAAAAATGGCATAAGTATTAAGTAGACATTTGTCAAGTGTTTTTCACTCGGGAAAAAAAAAAATTTTTCCCAACTTTGTAGTAATATTATATTTACATATTATTAAATGTAGGTGCATTTAGTGTAAGAGTCTTAACTCAACAGTCTACTCTACACTATAGAATACTAATGAGGTGTATGTTAAGTGGTAAAATAAAAATAAAAATCAATACAATTATTTGAAATTGATTAAATATGTTAATTAATTAATCACACAATCACAGCATAAGACAAGAAAAAGTTGGAGAAAAATATCTTTAAAAACTAAAATACTAATCTATTTCGCCATCACCACACCGACATGCGTTGTCCCCGTCTTACATACGCATATACGTTGCGAATAATTAATTTAACTCTGTTATGTTTAATATTAGAGTTAATTAACCTATATTATCACATTTAGAAATAAGAATATTATCTAGTAATGACATTGTTTTTTTATATTTTAATTTTAAAGCGAGTTATGATCATTTAAAAACTATAAATTGTTTGTACATTTTAAAATGCTAATTTCTTTTATATATGTGTAGTGTGTACCTACTAACTATTTCATATGTTTACACACAATTATGAAGGATGATTCCTCCAATAATAATTTGACTTTAATTTCGTAGGTAATTCGTCTATAGATTGTTGTTGTCAACCGACAAATGTATTATAATCATAGACCTTATACCCAGTAAGTACCTCAGTATAACTACAACTGTATAAGGTCTATGATTATAATACAGTGCATGCTGGTGAACAAAGATTCCGATAGGAATATTACTGATTTTCGTTGTTATATTTAAACACAAAATAAAAGACAATATAACAATAATCAATAAAATCAACTAAATAAAATAATAAAATAATATAATTGTATAGAGAGAAAAACGAGATACAAGAGAAATACAAAATAATACAAGAGAATAACAACAAAAGTAACATTGACAAAGGTTTTTATAGAATAACTATATTTTTTGTATTCGAAAAAATTTAAGGATTCTTTCATCATTTCATATTACACAGTACACACAGTTGAATGTTGACGCATACAATATTTCTAAACGGTAAAAATCGTCATCAAATTAACGAAAAGCGAAAGTTGTGTATCCGCATAATTCACAATTTTAGAGAACCAATATTCAATATATTTATTTGACAACTGGAGCATACCTAGCCGATGTTTTTAAATTTTGTCATCTACATCTTACATGTTAAAAAAAAAAAGAAATAATGGATTTTTGTTTTACGCATACAATACTACAACATAATAATAATAGATTTTTAATATTTAAACATACACATTGATTAGGTTAGCGTAAATATATCGACAGCCCCAGGCGATATTTAAATTGAATAATTATCACCGCATAATATGCAAAAGCCTCTAGGTAGATAAAAAAAAAAAAATTAGTAAAAACATCTTAATAAATATGGAATAATAATAAAGCCTAATGATGGTATAATATGATTAAGGTATAATAATGTTTTTATAATCATAACATAAACCTACTATATTATATATTGCATAAAATCAACGAGTGAAAGAAAGGACGCAAATTACCTACTTCATATACCGAGTAAACCAATGGATAAATCCGTTGTAAAACACCATGTTTATATTGGGTAATTACATTTATTATGATTATATCACTATTTATTATTATTACGTTTTTTTTTCGTAGAATTGTAAAGGGCATATTATTATTAATATTAAGCCATTGCTAACCTAGCCTAAGAGTGACTTGAACAATGTATATTATATTATTATATTTATAAATCAAATATTCCCACCGTGCATTGTTTAAACTTTAAAACAATAAGACTAAAATCCTAATAAGAACCGAGGAATGCTTGAAGGTCTTAAAAAACAATGATTGGATTATTATTCTTTCACATCAGTGGTATTATAGTAGTATATTATGTGCGTGTAAATTGGAGTTTACACTGAACAAATATATAATAGTATAATAATCATTACTAAATAATTATTAGAAATTATAAATTTTAATTAATAAACTTGACTGCTGAAAACTGGTTATTTATTTTCTATAGTTTTATTATTTTTAAAAAAATAATTGTATTGACATTTCTTTACTCTTAATCTAATTTGCAATTTCTTATGCTTGTTATACATCCTCATTTGTTTCTATACAAAAAATTTTATATAATTATTATAAACGTATAACTAACAACACTATTTTAACAATATTTAAAATACAAAAATCACTGGGCACTGGCATTATAGTAACAGTAACTCCTAAATACCATACTTATTATTATATAGTCATCTATAATACCCATTTAAATATTTAAACAACCATTATAATATTAATTATTAATTGATTAGGTACATTATATAAATCAATAATTTGACGCCCAGATAAATGATGATAAAAATAACAATCGTTTAAATAATATTATTACAGCAGTAGAGAAAATCAATAATTTCTTGATGTTTGATAAAGCGTACTTATATGAAACAACTGCGTTTCAAACTGCTTCCACTGTGACACTGTGCTATAAATGTGACGCCCAATGGATTGGGAAAAAAAATTGTAGTAGATACCTACGTTATTTTTATTTTTCACTCTCCCACGGAATATAATAATATTATTGTTCAAATGCGTAGCATATTCTCGCGGGCATAATATTATATTATACGGTCTTATGAAGAGATTTTTTAGCTACGAAACGAGTGCACCTGTCCCGGTAGTTTAAAATGTTTATATGTTGCCAATTTTGGCCGACCCCTCAGTCGAGTAATAGGGTATACGCACAAAACATCATAAAAAAAAAAAAAAATAGTACAACGACGACGGCGGCGGCTGAACTCGAGCCAAGAAATGCGCGCAACGATTTTCCGGGTTGCAACAACCCACCCACTGGCCCCAACTGCGGCGGCCTAGCCCATAAATCTCAGCCTTCGATGCGACTTTAAACAACTATTATACACCACTATGCGGCATTATAATAATATATTAAACTGTACAGTCTTCGTCGTCGTTGGTTTTTTTCACACCATTGTCATGGGCAGAAGATAAGAAAAAAAAAATTACTTGGAAGAAACTCGGCCATCACTGAAGTTGTGAGGATGTACGGCGCCGTCGCCGCCGCAGTGAAATAATCGCGGGCTTGCCTTATGCGGGCTAAATTAGATACATCATATTATAGGTATCCTCCGTGCACTACATATACACGTATTATAGAAATTGAAAATTAATTTCCATCAAATACAGATTACGTGATGCACTGAATGCAGCAGAGCAGCAACACTAAATCGACCGGACATTTTTGACCTACTTCTCTTGGCGGGCACGACGTTCCGTCGTGTAGATACAGACGGCACGCATTTATATTATGTACAAATAACAAACGACAACGATTCTCAATAGCTAGGTCTCTCGTTAGTTTTATTAGCTCTCTGCGACTTCACAACAAAGAACACGGTTTGCGAAAACAAAAGAGTAGGAAGACGTTAGAACAAAAAGTACAATAATATATTATAATAATACATTAATAATAATTATTTATATTTAAAAAAGAACACACATCTCTTAACAGTCTGCATGAGTGGACACGTGAAGCATTATCATTTTTAATTATACGAATACGTAAGTAGTGCTCGCAATGTTATTATGATAATTCTACATAATGTTATACAACATTTAAATTACAAATTTTAAATCAGAAAACCGAATAGACGTGGGCCTAGTTTCTTCTATTTTGACAGCGCTATTAACATGTTCCACCAAAGACCGTGTTTGTTTGTTGATCGGCATCAAAAATACGAATATGTAATGAGTGGTCGAATTAGATTCGAATTATGTCTTTCTAAATGAGTAATGACACCTATTGTGTACCATGTTATTAAAAATATATTTTGTACATTATTATACCTATAAAATATGCTAAAACAAATTATACATACACTCACATTTTACTAATAAAATATAATCTAGCATTTTAAATGTAGTATTTTTGTGAAATAATAAAATTATTTTATTTTATCTTATTTCTCAAAATAAAATACTGGGCACCACTGTGTTTCTCGTGATGGTGCCCGGTAATAATAAGCGAATCGTTGAATTATTTTAATAAAAGTTTTCAACAGAATACAATTATAATTTATTAAAACCCATGAAGAATAGTAAAACATTACGTTGAACCACCTGCGAATCGAGTTGGTGAATACTGTTAATATAATACTACTATATTAAATTATTATTATTATTATTATTATTATTATTATTATAGTAAAAGCAGCTACAGTGAAACAATTTGAATATGCCTACGTAATCTTAAAACGACACCAGGTATATTATACTATATGGTCTATTACAAATATAGGTGCAGTACTTGAGTTTGACAAATTATACAGAGCAAAACTTAAGACAAGTCGTCCTTGTGAAAACCATTTAGCCCGTTGCTGCACTGCAGCTAAATGTATAATATAGAGTTGTGAATGAAATAAACGCGTTTGACATTCGTTGTTGTTTCTTTCACTTAAAATTATAATAAATAATAATATGAAGTACGAACGTAATACTAAGGAAATACAAATAAATGTAAATAACAAACCCGTGGACGTAACATTTAATTAAAGTAGACCCGTGATTGTTTATTTAGAACACCCGTCAGCAGTTTTATGTACTAAGAAAAAATAATAATGAATCGTGTTTTATTTTTTTTTGTAAGTTGTTAGTTGTAATCGACGAGTAGTAATGATTGGTAAACACTATTTGTGTAAAACGAATTACTGTTAAAAATGTAAAAAAAACGCACTGTCGTGTACCTCAATTTAATTTCAAACAAACTCTAATTATGAATTTACAACGAAAAGAAAACTTTATTTTAATGAAAAATAGAATTTAATAGGCGGTCTGGCAGCCATACAATATTGCCATTGCAACGTACAATATACTATATATTATATTATACGCTATTACAGCAATACACCGCGATGTTTCGTTATTATAATATATTATAATATATTATAATATATTTTGTACATGCATCGACGATAATATTTTTTTATGCATCAAGAGAATGCGGTTGGAAAATTAATTAACTGATACAAATCAACGAGTCGGGTTTAATAATCGTATAAAAAACATAATATTGTGAAGTTGAAATCGAAATCGCGTACACGCTATACGCGGAATCGCGGAAAATGTCCATAGCGTCTTATTAGACAGACCTTAATAGTATAAGTGCGAAACAAGCCGACGCTGCACTCGCGCGTGTGCACACTGCACAGTGCACATTACGGACCACCGACTACAATGACACAACACACAACAATAATGTGTTAAAATAATAAGAAATAAGAGTAATAATAATATATGCATCAGGAAAACCGAACGTCGTGTGATTCGTATCGGACGTGCTCGTTGTTACGTTGTATGATGGTTGTCACAGTATCATAATAAATGCATAATATAATATAGAATACCTGCAACAACCTAATACCCCAAGAAAACGTACAATAATAATATGATAAAATATTTGTACCGGTGTTGTATAAGCGATCTACTAAACGCTTGTAGTGATCTACAACTCTTTTTTTCACGAGATTATATTAAACCCTTATGCCCATATAATTCTGAGAGAAGTAGAACTAGGCAGTAGCGCGTACTGAACAGTTTTTAAACTTGATGCAAGATAAAATAATAAAGATCCACCTATACACGACCTACCCTCGATATTTATGTCACATAAATATAACTTCTCTTACAGCAAAAAAACAACAATGATATATTTTATGTTATACCAACAAAAGAAGCCGCAGCCATATCCAGAATACCATTGAATGCGTATATTTAATTATAGCGAAACTACATTTTTCTTTGATCAAAAGGCAGTAGCAAAAATAATTGTGGACATCTATATACATTTGTCAAAGACAAATGAGCAATTCAATGAGTAACTTTATATTTAAAGATTTTCTGAATGACACGACAGCACTTTTTTGTGAGTAATTGATGAATATTATTTTTATGTATAGGTTTACATTTTCTAGTGTATTACAAACTATTTTTGATAGATAATATTTAATAAAGTTAATAATATATAATATATGGGTATATTACTTTTTTATAAAATATTTGTTTTTTTGAATCCCTAAAAACATTTGTCTGTAAAATAGGTAAATCACTTATGACACTTTTACCAATACATGTGGATAACACGTTACGTTTGAAACTGCAGTAGAATAAAAAACAAACGTGTATAATATATACACTGTATATGTATAATATTATGTAATATTTAACTCTGAGCCTTTTCGGGTAAATTTCTTTTACAAATTATTTTCGCCGAAACACAACAATGAACAACAACGCGTAAACACAACGACAATAAAGTCGATAACGCATTGTACTTAAGGGAGAGAGGTACGTAAATTATATTTTTACGAGTACGACGACCGCGTGACGCGTCCTCGTGCGTAGGCCCAGCACGTTATGGTACGACGATGCCGTGACGATACGGGGGCAAAGTAACGACAATGTCCTGCTCTGTCCCAGGGGAGGAGCGAGTCACACTAAAACGGTACAAAAAAATGAATAAAAACAAAAGATTCTCCTACCTCCACCGTGGAGTACCGAGCCGTATTGTCAGTGGCGGAGGCGGTGGAGGTCGGCGGGCTGGGTAACCCCTCTGGGAAAATACCGTCATATTAGTATAGTGGGTACACATAATATTATTATCTACCCGCTTTCGTGGCCGACGATACAAAATTTTTATGAAAACGTCAATAGGCACGTCCTTGAGGGACGGAAAAGCCGGTAAACGATGCCCCCGGCACACTGCAGACCGCGCGTCGTTACCACAGTCCGCAGTTATCTATCTACCCAAGTAAGTATAGAAAGATAAGATATATAAGATATAGTAGAGATATTTTTTCCAGATCGTCTTTGTTCTAATAAATCAAAATTAATCATAATTCATTGTTTCACTTTATTTTTATTTTACCGCGGTATACGCAGCAACACTTAACGTCGCGGTCGTAACATCTGGCTGGCGAGGGAAGAGGGAGAAGACGGGGAGACGGTAAATGATAGTAATTGTAATTATTATTAAATATATATTATATTATCTGCGCCCGTAACGACGTATTCACGTGGGAGGACCTCGTTTTCGGTGCGTACCGTATAAACGCGTGGCCCCGTGTCCGTTCTGCAGCATTCGGACTATACGACTATAATCTTATATAATAATAAATATATAGTACCAAGATACTAAACTACAACAGGCACTATTATAATAATAATATATAGGTACGAGAAGACGACGACGCGCAGGTGAACGACCTACGTGTGGTATACAACAACTACTATATACTACTACTACTTCTACTACTTCTACTACCGTAGTATATATACCATACATTAGTACCACGACCATTAAACGCACACACTGACACATACACATTTAATACCGCGTTATTACTATTATAATATACTATATACGACTTACGTGCGTATAACACTTATCGTAAGACCGACTATATATAGGCGATACACACAATATACGAACTCGATCGGTACCGATATATATACGCCCGACTCGTCGCATAATAATATAATATTATAATATAAATACACGCAATAACGCATGTACGGCCACGCGACTACTTTTAAGTTTGTGCATACCGTATATATACGCACGGTTATTATTCTCTTTATAAAGTTTCCTCTGAAAAATATATTAATCATAATAATAATAATGATTATGCTAAAACTCTATCCAGAATCTAGTTCAACAAATCTCAGTCGCTGGCGCAGCAGGCTGTATATAATTGTATAGTAGTAATAATCATAATATAGTAACTTTTGCAGAAAATAGCCTCAGAATTGCAGCACCGCGTGTTATGAATAAACATTTTTTTTTTTTTTTAAATCCGTCGATGCGAGTCGTAAACATTCAAATATCACATTCACGTTACTGTAATAATATAATACATTAAGATGGTTATTTACGGCGAGGCCACGTAGATATGGGATTTCAAAAAGTTAACAATATTTTAAATATAAATTGTGTCGTCAAAACGTCGCTTCGTCTGTGTTCTGTTCGTGTGTCGCCAGCGGTCTAGACCAATTAATGTCTATACAGAATACAAGCATCGCGTCGCCATCTTTTAAGTGCCGGGTGAGGAGAGCCGGATGACAACACATTTACCTATCATCATATAATCGTTATTAATCGTCGACGGCGATCGGAAAAGTCAGAAAACCCGCCACACCCTGATGATGTACCAACCGCTATCAACGTATCGACGTGTGATGCGAATCTCCGCACCGGATACATCGAGCCCGGAAGAGGACGTGTCAAAAACAGTGGCATAACCGAGAGGGATCAGAGGGTGGAGCCGCACCCGGGCCCGAACGCTAAGAGCGGGGTACACAACGTTTTTATTTTAATATACTATGTAGTTAAATATTTTTTCTTCTATCATTCAAATTCAAAACATACTTTAATTTAATTTTAATTTTATGAGCCTCTTGCAGTGTTGTGGTGTGTACGGTGAGCGGCGACTGGTATGACTTATGATTAGTGCAGGAAATTCAAAATTTTTTAACCCAAAACTTATTGTTTATGGTACTTATTTTTAATTTTGCAAAAATCAGTTGGGCACATTTAAAAACCAATTGAGTTCTGCGTTCTTACTCAAAATTCTATAATTTACAATATTATTGTATACATTACTATAAGCTGGCGATATAATATACTCGTTGGTCTTATAATGACTCCAATATATTATATCTAATAAAATATGAAATAATACTTAAAAATTGTACGAAATAATTTTAGGAAGGGAATGAACTCCGCTTGAATATCCGGGATACTTGCCTGGATTGTAGGGGGGGGGGCAATATGTTGGAACATTTTGATCTCCAACACAAATGTTTGAGTTATGCCACTGCAGACTCAATAAAGACAAAAAGTGCGTTGTATATACGCACCAATGCCACTCACTCGACCAAGTTGCATATCCGTCGGACGAACGACTATAGAACAATAATTTCAAAACTTCTACCAGCGAGCCGCCCCACCCACGCGCACCACCTGCACAGCGCACGACGCGTTTTAATTGTCGCGGCCGAAACGTGATTTTTATTGACCGGACGATTTGTGTGTGATGTGCTGCAGTGTTTATAACGCGCACTTATTCATGAGCACATTATAATAATATACGATATTATCACCGCGCCGCTCCTCCGGGCGGACCGACAACATTGCGTCGTTCGAAATCACGTCGTCGTTTATATTATTAAATATTATTATCACTATTATATATTATTTTGTATTCCAAGGCCGTCGGCCGCCCGTATACGCGGCGGTGGTCTGCGGGCGATGGCGAGCGGGGGAAAGGCGTACGAGAGTCTTGAAGATGAAGTGGTGGAGGAGGAGGCAGGTGGAGGAGGAGGAGGAGGAGGAGGAGGAGGAGGAGGAGGAGAACGACGTGTTGTTGTATTCGTCGCCGTCGAACACGGTACGATGGTTTTCGGACACCCGCGAGACTCCGGAGAGCATAAACAAGTATAATACAACGTGTGCACGTGTGCGCGCGCACTAAGGAGACCCGTTAAAAAACGAGCGCCTATACACAGTGTACAGAACGCTTTTCTCGCGGTGGCGGTGCACTGCACGTTGCAGTGTCAATGGATTTTACCCAGTTTTTCATTTCACAATATAATATAATAGGTATAATATATATATATAACAGTACCTACGTTGTTTGTATTCTTTTCTGTTTTTTCTTCTCTTCTATCTCTCTCTCTCCCTTTGTGGACCTCTTCCACCTCTGTCCCGTTTTCCTATCGTCACACACACACACACACACCGCTCACACCGCCATCCGGGTCTCTGCGGTATAATGTTTACACGACACGAACAACAAGCGGTGCCGGCAGCTAGTACGGCTTTGCTTTTTCCCTGTGTTCGGCGACCAAAATTCAAATAATGTTTGTTCGAATTACACGGCGTTTGTTGAACGCGCCGACAAACCGACTCCGCCACCGCAGCCCACACGATGTGAAGTCGATGAGAAGGGAAGTTGCGGTAATCGAACGTAGAAATAGTAATAATAATAATAATTTGTATTTCCTATGGTGTGGGAGAAATGTCACACGAGAAAAACGCCACTACGTAGACGTAGTATCGTGGAAGCCTCGCAAGGGTCCGGTAGTCGGCTTTTCTGCTCGACACGCCGACAAAACTGATGGTTGATAAATTCAAGGGTTAATTCGAATTGAACTAAAAAAAAAAACACCTCACTTTTCATTATATATAATTTTACTGCGCGCATTTTTTCACCTACAGAATGCGTGTTGCGGTATTATAATAAATATTGCCAATATCGATAAAAGCAATGAGGTGATGCCGTGATGGCGAGTAGGATAGTTGCGGATAAACACGAAACACTGTTTATGTTAAATAAATTAAAAAAAAAAAAAAAACAATTATTTTAGAAACAAGACGTTTTTGCGTAAAGACGAAGGGGGGCTACTTCTCCAAAAATTAACGTCTCGGAAACATCGTATGATGGAATAAAATAAAATAAAGTAATTTTATGTGAATGGTATAAGGAAAATTGCCAATAACCCCTTGGAATGCTGTGGTCGATTCTCCCACTCTGCGGTATTCGTGTAAGGGAGGTTTTATGGAAAAAAAATCCATTATCTCGGTCTGCTAAAAGGTATTATACTTTAATGTATCTCGTGCTGTTTTTATATACTCAGTATGACGTGAACGGGCGGGGTGGTGTCGATCAGAATTGAAATTTGGCGACAACTCACGGGCCAATACGCACGACCTTCCCACACGCGTCCTCACGGCTTTGCCGCACACACGCACACGGTAAAAATAAAATACAACGCGTTACCCGCAATATCTGACGCACAATATAATTTTTATTTTTTCGTTGTTTGGTTGAATGGATATTCATTAGTGTGCATGATAATAATAGTGTAATAGAGATAGACACGGACATCCGAAAAATACATACCACCGTAGCCGGTGCGGTGTAACTGAAAAACTAAACAACAAAAGGCCTAAAAGAGTTACAAAATAAATATTATTTTTTCTTGGCCCGGGTACATTTGGCAATAATTACCGTGTGTTACCCTGTTACATAATATATAGATATACGTATTTAAAAAAAAAATATGTAATCATGTAACACACACACGCCAGTACGCCACCACCGCGAGCCGCCTCCTCAGCCCGTGCACGCATCATAATATTATACGTACACTATTGTTCACGTATCATCGACAGCTCTTCAACAATATTACGCCTTAACACCTACCTAGTACGAATAATGTATGATCTATGACCTACGGGCGTGTCATCATAATGTCATATATTATTTAATTCACCCTAAAACACCTTTACTTACCCAGTATCGAGGTTTTGCGTCGTATATATTGCCAACTATATTATTATATACGCGGAGGAATATATATATATATATATGTAAGGACCAAGGAGGGATATATGTATATAATTGACAAAAATGTACGTAATTTGCTGAGAAAAAAAAATTAAACGTCATTATAATATATGAAGTGCACGATCGCAGTGGAGTCATCGTATCTTTATCAGTCGAGTACCACTACTTTTTTACAATTATGAATCCGGGCACTTACGGAATATAGATCTTGTCCTATAAAATAATTAACAATTTCACGAATAATGTTTAAAACAAGTTTTGTGGACCAAATCGTAGCGCAACTGCTCGTATATAGTTATATACATTTCACTCAATTAAATTATGTACGAAAATATTTTTCACGATTTCTGAAAGTCGCAAACTGAACACATTGAAACTGAAATACACTTATAATTTATAATAATATATGTCATTAAATGTGTCACCTAGAAATGTATTTAAAACAGATCTCATTGTGATTCATGTCTATGAAGTCTATATTATTTTCGAGAAGTATTAATTCATTGATTGTATAATTTTATCCGCGGCGGTAACGAATTACGATACTATGTGATTTGAGTTGGGTATAGGTGGGTGAGTTGCAGCGCACCAAGAATATCTACTGCAAGAGACATTTGGCGTCTTGGCAACCTCCCACTGTAGGCGATATGCAATTAAAAAAAAATTAAATAAAACATGCGTGCGTGCACTTGTATTCATTTTTAAACTGAATAACGCACGAGAAGTCAAGGCCGAGTCAATATATTTGTGTAACCCTGTATGACACCGATCATGCAATATTGGGCTTTGGCCGAGAAACCCACCTACGTGTGTAAGAATATTGTATTCAGCAGAAGGAGTAGAAAAAAAAATACAGTTATTACAACGATAGACTGGTTTATTGCTCCAGGCCAGGCTCACCGTGTTTTGTGCCCAATAATAATATTACTAAACCGGCTGCGTGGGTCATTTCGTTTGATAAACTCAGACACGTGCTCTTTTATTGTTAGTACTACAATATTCTCCGCCGATTCCTCGCCTAGAGCATATAGTAAACAGAAAATAACGAAAATCAGAAACAACATTTTCAAACATCGAAGTATATTTCGATACATATAACCGGAACTAAAATGTTTTCTTATCGAAATTACTACAATAATTTTATCAAACTATATAATATACATTTTGTGAACAGTTAGTATATATTATATGTTATATTGTTTTATATTTTAGTTGATTGATTAAGTTTTTGGCTTGAAATTTGTATTATATCTAAATATTTATCAAACTGATAATTATTTGTATTTTTTTTTGTCTAAGACCAAAAGTCAATAATAATAAGAATTGATGCCCTTTAAAACACTAAACAAATTATTTTACTTCAAATCGTATATATAATTCTATAGAGTTACTATTCTATAGTAAATTAAAAAAACTTAAAAACTTAAAAATTGTAATAACAATCTTAGAAAAATATAATGATAAATAAATAAATGATTTTTCTTTATTTTTGACACATGAAAATACACAATACTTAAAAGAATATACTTTGATTCAACTATAGTTTGCATGACATAAAACTAGTGTAGATACTTAATGTACATATACTTATAATTTTTTAAGTCTTCAATATTTTGGAGATCGGAGAACCCACAAGACAATTTTGACAATTAACATATATTTGTGTAAATCTTAATAAAACAATTACCTAATCACCAACACGTGTATAATACACATACGCAACGCACTTGCAACATAACACAATGACAATACGTCAATATACATTTTGATATTACTAATTATTATATTACTTATAAAAAAACACGATAGTTTATAGACATCGTCCCTATATAGCTGTATATATTTTTGGTAAAACACCGGACCACGGTTTCAGTCAGTCTTTCAGTCAGTTATTACTCATTATTGTACAATTAGATTTTAATTTAGTTTGATTTTAAAGACTCGTCTGCAGTCTGTAGCGTCAATATAATTAACTTAGGTACGAATACGATTTTAATGAAAAACTAAACGATGAAACTAAACATGAAATATAATTTTTTTATTTTGAATATTGGGTTTAGAATCTATAAACATAAATCAATTATGTAGGAATGTGAAAATAAAAAATTAAGGATCTATAAACAATATAATATAAAGACGTATTGACGTTAGACACTATAGTATAAATGTGTCATTGAGGTCTATCGCAGAAATAGCGGGATGAAACATGACTACATGACTA
The DNA here is from genome assembly GCA_022818045.1 of Neotoxoptera formosana. Taxonomy (NCBI): domain Eukaryota; kingdom Metazoa; phylum Arthropoda; class Insecta; order Hemiptera; family Aphididae; genus Neotoxoptera; species Neotoxoptera formosana. The sequence goes on along the minus strand of CM040632.1, from coordinate 27,283,490 downwards.
CATGAGTCATCAAGCGCAGACGTATAAGAATATTATTATTCAGGAATTTAACCGTCACCTGAATAATATTGTTATGAGCCCCGATTATTATTATTATTATTATTATATAATTTAACATTATAGTATTATTACCATTACCATAACAATTTGTAATGTGGGGAAAGAACGCTGACTCGACATGAGACGTACGAACCATGTAAGACCGTCCCGGACGGGCGAGTCAGTCGATGTATGTCTGCGTCAGTTAACGATAGTGTGTAGTAATTTTTGTCTTAATAAATAATTTTACTTATATAATTAAACCTATCAGTGCATTATCACATCTTATCTTCCTTTCAAAAGACTTCCGAATTGACGAACTCAACGATACCTGGTTTCGGCGGATCAACCCGGTGAGACCATAACAACTGGTGGCAGCGGTACCTTCGGAATATTAACAAAAGGAAGCCTCATTATCTGGGGACAACGAGTGCTAGCTGTTTAATACAGCATCCCCAATACACAGTCGTCCCTCAGGTGGTAATAACACAATTTATACGTTTATACGTTTTATAGGTTCCATAAATCTTATACGTTTTACGTTTTAATACGTAAAACGTCCATATACACGTCATACAATCGTGTATCAGCGAGTCAGCAGAATACTCGGGTGTGGCACATCCTGTTCACACGCTCGACGAAATCCACTGTCTCGGCATTATTGAAAACACACTCGGAGGCGCTCGAATAATTCAGGGAGGACATCGTGCTCACTTCTACGGCTCACTTGCATTACACCGTAAGAGACGCTAAGCAGTCGCGACATCAGCAAAAACCTATTGACCTACTACCATTCTGTCGTGGAGCATATATAGGACATCACCAGAACACTCTCCGTCACAGTTCGAATTACCCAACAGGCAACAATGAATTCAATCGCGATAATAGTCACAATATTGTAAGTCATACCATTTAATATACACCTAATCACTATTGTATTTGTATATCATAATATTTAATGTTACTTTTATTGTAATAATTGTATATATTAGTATTAACTACAATAGTATAAGATTATTGTATGTCGAGTAATTCGGATAATAGCGGTCCTAGTAGTCCTGATCTAACAGATAAAGACCCTGATTTTAATATTAATAACATACATACAGACCCTTGCATATCCCCACGAGTTACACGTTCTAAAACAAAAATTAGTCCCTCTGTTACTGATCAAAATAACGAAATTGATTTAATCAGCTTCGATTCAATCGTTAATTTCGAAATGTCGGAACTATCCCTAGAAACGGCTATTAAACTCATACCTCACTTTAATGGCCAAAATGACGAGGATATTTACCCTTTCATAAACGCCTGCGAATTCGCGATGTCATGCGTAAAAGAAACGTGTAAACCTATTTTACTAAAAGCTATTAGCACTAAATTAAGCGGTAAAGCATTTACAGTAACACAAAATAGGGAGATATCTGACTGGGTTGGGTTCAAATCTTTACTCGAATCAGCATTTTGCACAAAGCGTACACCTGGTTATTTACAACTGGAACTTAACTCAACAAGGCAAAAACTTGGGGAACCAGTCCAGGATTACTCGGGAAGAATAGAGAAATTATTCCACGAATTATGCAATGTTAGTATAACGGGTAAAAAACCAGTAGAAGCAGATGCTATTCGAAATTATATCAAAGAAACCACCCTCACATCATATGTAGAAGGACTACATCCCAATTTAAGGCAAATTATAAAGGCAAAAACCATACCGTCACTCGAAGAAGCTATTAAAGAAAGCCTGGAAGAAGAAAAGTTACTCGAGTCAAACAAAGAGGCCAGACGCCTTCTTCAGAATAATTCTAGACCAAGAACAAATTATAACACAAAATATTGTAATATTTGTAAAAGAAATAATCATAATACAATTAATTGCCGATTTGCCGTAGAAAATAAGCAAAAACAAGAGATTACTCAAAAACCAAATACCACTCCACAGCCAAAAATGGTACAAAAATTAACATGTACATACTGTAAAGCAAGGGGACACATTAAAGAAGATTGTTTTAAAAAGAAAAGAATGGACAATAAATACAATCAACAAAATACGTCGGGAAACGATTCCAGACCGAGCACGTCGGGCGAGCGCTCGGTCAAGGAGATCAAAATATCAGCCCAAGCATAAAAAGAACACTACCTGTAGTAATCAAAATGGAAGACAATCACGTCGCCTATTCAAGTCTTCAATCACTCACAGGAAAATTCCGTCTATTGGTAGATACAGGAGCGGATCTTAATATAATAAAAATTAATACTTTAAGTGACGAAGTGATAGTAAATACTCATGATCGACATCAACTGCAGGGTATAAACGGTCACTTAGTTCAAACAATCGGTTCAACATGGCTTAACCTGGATATGAGCAACTTCATATCGGAAGTTTCAGTTAAGAACAAACCTTCTGAAACCAAATTTCAAGTGGTACCGTCGTCGTTCCCTATTGATGGAGATGGAATTTTGGGCAAACCTTTTTTGAAGGAACACAAAATTATCATCGACGTAGAGCACGAGGTAATCACTTACCCGGAGGATACTACAACAACAATACCGTCACGAAGTGAAGTCATAATTCCTATACGAGTATCAGCCGAACTTGAAGTCAAATCGTGTAATATTTTAATACACGCTCAAAACATTAACGAACACATAATTTGTGGGAATGTCTTAAACACAATAAAACAAGGACAATTATTAATAACAGTAATAAATCCAACAGAAACTACACAAATAATAAATGTACCGAAATTAAATGAACTATCACATGATATTTTTGAAACAGTACCCATTAAATATATACAGAGCCACAGGACTCCAAGTAATGCGAACAATCGTATTCAATTATTAAAAGAAAATCTGAGATGTGACCATATGAATCAAGAGGAAAAAGAATCCATCGTAAGATTATGTACAGAATTTTCCGAAATTTTCTTTTTGGAAGGTGATAAATTATCATGCACAGAATCAATTCAACATGAAATAAAAACGCCAAAAGCAAACCAACCAATCTTTCAGAAATCGTATCGTCTCCCTTATTCTCAAAAGAAGGAAATCGATAAACAAATTGAACAACTCGAGCAAGACAAAATAATTAGCCCAAGTGAAAGTCCTTGGAATGCACCACTTTTAATAGTTCCAAAAAAGTCGGATGCATCAGGAGTACAGAAATATAGAGTTGTGGTTGACTTCAGAAAACTCAACGAGATAACCATTGGGGACGCTTTTCCGATGCCAGATATATCAACAATATTAGAACAACTAGGAAAAGCCAAATATTTCACATGTTTGGACATGGCCAGTGGATACCACCAAATTCCATTAAAACCAGAAGATAAGCAAAAAACAGCCTTTAGCACCGAAAAAGGACATTTCGAATTTAATAGAATGTGTTTTGGTTTAAAAGGCGCGCCAGCAACCTTTCAGCGCCTTATGAACAGAGTATTGGTGGGTTTGAATGGGGTGAAATCGTTTGTTTACCTAGACGATATAATCGTCATAGGAACAACATTAATGGACCACGAACAGAATCTTCGTCAAATATTTGAAAGATTCAAAAAACATGGACTTCAACTTCAACCAGCAAAATGTGAATTTCTTCGACGAGAAGTAACCTATTTGGGACATGTTATTACAGAAGATGGCGTGAAACCTGATCCGAAGAAAATACAATGCATAGTAGATTATCCTACACCAAAAAACGTAAAAGAGCTTAAGTCATTTTTAGGACTTGTAGGATACTACCGAAAATTCATTCAAGACTTTAGTAAAAAAGCAAAACCACTCACTACCTTACTAAAACAAAACCAAGAATTTAATTGGTCAGACATCTGTCAAGATTCATTTGATTATTTCAAAAAAATATTAACTAATGAACCATTACTGCAGTATCCCGATTTCAATCAACCATTTAACATTACTACAGATGCCAGTAATGTAGCAATAGGAGCCATAATATCACAAGGCAAAATCGGTGCAGATCTACCAATTGCATATGCGTCCCGCACCCTTAATAAAGCGGAAACTAACTATAGCACAACTGAAAAAGAATTGTTAGCCATAATATGGGCAGTGAAACAATTTAGACATTACATCTACGGCTCTAAATTCAACATCATAACAGATCACAAGCCGCTGTCGTGGTTGTTCGGAGTCAAAGACCCAGGAGCCCGACTGACAAGGTGGAGATTGCAATTGGAAGAATATGAATATAACATTATTTACAAACCGGGTATTCAAAATACAAACTCGGATGCTCTTAGTAGGATAAACGTCACAAAAACAACACATGAAAATGAACCTCTTAATGAATACCAAATGTATACCGAAGAGAAAGCTAGACTACTAATATCAAACAAAGATGTTAATGAAATTACGGGAAACCTATTTGAGGCACCAGCGGAGTACGCCATAGGCCACTGTGTCTCGCAAGATTTTAAAATGATTAAGAACATTTCTCTAGAATTCAGAAGAAAATTTGGTAAAGTAGAACAACTTAAGAATCAAAATAAACAATTAACAGAAATAGCAAGTATTACATCAGAAGGAAGATTAGTAATTTGTTTAATAACTAAAGAATACTTTTGGCAAAAACCATGCTATAAAAACGTATTTTTAACGTTAAAAAACCTTAGAATATTTTGTGAAACCCAAAATATTACAAACATAGCACTACCTCAAAATTCGTGTGGAATAGATGGACTCGAATGGAATGAAATACGCACAATGATCAGGTACATTTTTAAGAACTCTCAAATCAAAATTCTATTATTCGCCAATGTCGAATACTCTGAAGATGAAAAAAAAAACCATCATAAAAGAATTCCATGAGACCCCTCTAGGAGGCCATCAGGGAGTTTCTCGTACAATGAAACGCATAAAACAACACCATACTTGGAAAGGTCTAAAAGCAGATATAAAAGAATATATAAAATTATGCGCATCCTGTCAAAAGAACAAGAGTAGTAACCAGAGTATTCAACAGCCTATGGTCGTTACTACTACGGCAGAGAGAACATTTGAAAAAATTTTTTTAGATATAGTTGGACCAGTAGACCTTTCATGTAAAGGTAATTCATATATTCTGACTATACAAGATGATCTCTCAAAATACTCGACGGCAGTACCTTTACCAGATCATACAGCCAGCACAGTTTCACAAGCATTTATAGAACACTTTGTTTGTTTACATGGAATCCCGAACTCAATCGTCACCGACCAAGGCCGGGAGTTCATGGGTAAAGTATTCTCAGCTTGTTGCAAATTGCTCAAAATAAAAAAAATTAATACTACTGCGTATCATCCTCAGTCAAATGGTGCATTAGAAAGGTCACACAGAACCTTAATAGAGTATCTTAGACACTTTGTACAAGATAAAAAACAAGACTGGGATCAGTACGTCTCTTATGCTATGTTCGTTTATAACAGTTCAGTCCATACGGCTACAGGCTTTCAACCACATGAACTCGTATATGGGTATCCTATTGAAGTACCCCATACATTAAGTAAAATTCCACAAACTTCTTACAATTACGAAGATTACACAAATGAACTACGTCAAAAGATGCAAGAATCGTTTAAATTAGCAAGAGATCGTCTTATAGACAAGAAACAGAAAACTAAAGAACAATATGATAAGAAAATACATGAGATTACAGTAAAAATAGGAGACATGGTGCTATTAAAAGACCATACCCATAAAGGGAAATTCAACCCAAAATGGCTGGGTCCCTTCGCCATAACAGATATACATGATAATGAAAATGTTTCGATTAAGAAAGGACAGAAAGAAATAAAAGTCCACAAAAATGAATTAAAAGTATATAATTCTTAACAGATTTCAAAACAAATATTTTTCTCCTCTATTAATTTCTTCTCGTTGTAAATAATTCAACTAAGATATATATCAATATCAAACAAAAAATAATACCATTATAATGTTTGTTTCAGACAATTCTTATCACTCATACCAAAAGGTCTTACCCAATATGAAGTTAAAAATATTCAACATCCGGCAGGAATTTATTATCAAGCTATAACGAGTGTAGGATTATCTAACACTCATTGGCATTTACTTACCTATTTGAATATAACGAACTATAATGAAAATTTCGAAAAAATAAAAGATATTATAAATAAAGTTGAAACAGCATGTACATTAGGAAAACAATTAGAAATGCAGGACTTGAAACTTATATGTAATCAATATCAATATCAAATAAAACAATTTTTAACAGAAATAAAAAACAATAAAGAACAAATTATTAAGATTATTAGTCGTCCGACAACTGATAGATCCCGTTCAAGAAGGGGAGCAATCAATTTAATAGGAAGAGTTGCAAATGTCTTATTTGGCATTTGTGATGATAGAGATGCAAGTTATTTTTATGATAAAATTAGAGACTTCGATGTATCAAAACTCAAAACAACCCAAATATTAGATTCACAAACACAAATCTTAAAATCTATGTTATCTAATGTAAATTCTTCACTTATAGAGTTAGCAGAAAATCAAGAGATTTTAAACAAAAAATATGATTACTTGATTGGTGAGATTATAACAGAAAAAGTAGGAGTAGGAATTCTAAACTTTGAAGTTGCTCTAGAAGAACAGATTGCATTACTCAATCTTATTTTAATACAATATTCATTTGAAACAAAAAGCTTAGAAAGCGTGATAAACGCCGCTATTCACGGATCAATCCATTCTAGCCTATTAGATTCATCTACTCTGAAAGTACAACTAAAAGAAATTGAATCGCAACTACCAGTAGGAGCAACGATCCCAATTGATTTGGATAGGTCAGGGTTAGCAGAACTACTAGGACTAGCATCAGTTAGTATAGTTTATTTAGATGAAATATTGATGTTTATTATAGAGATACCAATTATAGATAGCTATGAATTCGTATTATATAAAACAATACCATTACCCATACAATTGCAAAATAATACATATACTGTCATAGTTCCAAATGCCGATTATATAGCAGTAGATAAATCTAGATTGTATTATGTAGAATTAAGTACATTACAAATATCGAAATGTAAAAAAACAATTAATCAATTAATATGTGCACATGAGCAACAAATTTTCCATGCAGATGGATCTTGTGAAATATCAGTTTTTAGAAGACCAGATGTTTTACCTGATTCGTGCATTGTAAAATATGTATCATTTAATGTTAACATTTGGCATAGATTAGAAGGAACTAATTCTTGGTTATTTGTAACTAATGTAGAAAATATTATTATTAAATGTAAAAACATGTCAGAATCTATAGAAATAAGAGTAAATGGTACTGGAATACTTAGACTAGACATAAATTGTGAGGCTAATACTGATGACGGCACTATTTTGATTCCAAAACGGAAAATTGTATCGAAAATATATAAAGATTTTATTCCAAAATTAAGTGATTCTGTAATTTCAGAATTTCAATTAAATATACAAAAAACCACTTCAGAAAATTTGTTATCAATGAAAAATACAAACAAAGTAAAAAATAATTTAATTCAATTAATTGGAAACTCTAAATCTTTAAGTGAATTGAGTACAAAAATCAATGATGAAATCTCAGACACTAAGATACAAATGTCAATACATTACTTTTATATAATTATAGTAATAGCAGTTATCAGTATGAGTTTATTAATATTAAAATTTGTTTTAGAAATTAAGAAAACATTAATTAATAAACCTGTAAAACAAGTAGAAAACACAGTAACCAAATCAACAACACTAGACAACCAAACAGAGTCAGCTCATGAAAGTCCCTTGCCCAAAATTGTTTAAAGTTGGACAATGAACTTTCATTTAACCCTGGGGGTGTTATGAGCCCCGATTATTATTATTATTATTATTATATAATTTAACATTATAGTATTATTACCATTACCATAACAATTTGTAATGTGGGGAAAGAACGCTGACTCGACATGAGACGTACGAACCATGTAAGACCGTCCCGGACGGGCGAGTCAGTCGATGTATGTCTGCGTCAGTTAACGATAGTGTGTAGTAATTTTTGTCTTAATAAATAATTTTACTTATATAATTAAACCTATCAGTGCATTATCACATCTTATCTTCCTTTCAAAAGACTTCCGAATTGACGAACTCAACGATACCTGGTTTCGGCGGATCAACCCGGTGAGACCATAACAATATTATCATTTATAGTTACGCAAAATAATTATAGGTAAATAAATGTAGAATCATTTTAATTTATTTATTTTGTAATATGTTATTACAATAGCTAATATAGGTATTACTTATAAGTTGGGTATAATTTATTATAATTATTATAGAAATAATTCTAATAACTATAAACAGATTAATAACCACTTATAATAAAGTAAATAGAACGAAAACGTAAAAAAATATTAAGACACATAACAAGTTAAGTTTTGTAATATTGTTATATTTTATCATTTAAATAAGCCTTTTTAATTTAGTTTAATTATTTATCCAATCGTTCCAATTATTACGCTACATAAAGTTTTGATTTTAATTATTATTCCGTTCTCAAAATTGTTTTCCATATTTTATAAATCAATTAATTAACCGAGGTCCATGATATATGTACAAAATAAAATATACCTAATAACTAATTAGGTAACTCGTTTATAATTTGGTTCAGTTATTTTTTAATGATCTTGTGTCTTAATTATTATAAGCTTATATAATAATTTTAAATAATAACGAAGATTTATAACGTCATAATATCATATTTGTACAACACGCGAGTCTAATGACTTTTTATCATTTTCATAACTTTTGAATACTATTTGACAAATGAAAACTATATGAAATATTATTAAACAGTAAGTACTTATACATATAACATACACTGCACATAACCACAAACAAGTTTTAGATTAATACACGCAAGTGCGAAGTGCCTTGCAAATGCATTTAAATTTTTAATAATAAAACGACGAAATAATTGCTTTATCTATATTCTTTAGTATTATTCATTCAAAAAAAAAACTAGAGGTATGTCAACATTCATCAAACACGCCGATAATGTATTCAGAAAATCATATTATATTAATGTTATAAACGCATAAAATGTGATTTTAATGAAATATTTTTAAACGTTCATAAAAAAAATTAAACCGTAAGATCGTTTACGTACTTCCGAAACTAAATAACTTATCTTGTTTAACTATTTAATTACCATTCATATTGCAGGAAGACATTATTACATAATAATATTATATATAGGTGTATGTTTTGTATAGTCAAAGATAATTATGTTGATGAATTGACACACTTATTTACGACGCTACTCTATAGTTACTATACATAATAAACGCAGACGTACAATATTAATTATTTATCGTCAGATCGTCTATAAATCGATTTCTATTTAAAAATTTAAAATAAATTATAACATTTCAAGAATTTATATTCATGATTAATGTTAATTAAGTGTTCTGTAAAATAACACGACTTGTAAATTGTAATAAAGTATTTGAATAAATGACCTGAATAAAAACTACTAAGACCAAATATGAACGCTGTCAACATAAATCGGAAATGACGGTCGAATTACCAGGGTGACACCGGAAGTCATAAACAAAAAATTTACAATTTAATGCGTATTTAGGAAATAACTGTTCCATAACGTATAGGTTAGTCACTAAAATTAAGTACTCAATTTAAGAATGGTGTATATACTATTTAAATTATTTAAGTACATATTCCTTATAATTAAATTAACTAGGTATACTTTTTTAACAGGTAATGTAGTATGTTTTTAATAAATATTTTCCTTTTTCAACCGGTGTACTACCAACTATAGCATAATGTTTAAGTTACAATTGTAAAAAACATAAGAATCAGTAATGCCGACTGGTGTTTATAAATAATTATTAATACATATACTATATGTATAATATACATAAGCGCTTAAAATATTAAAATACGCACAAAATTTTCAACGAGAGAAAAAGCTTAAGAGCGTATTTACAGTCTTGAGTCACTGTTTATAGAAAATGAGTAAGTTGCAGTTGCACAATGCGCAAGCACACAACTAAATTTAGATACCTAGTTTTAAAGTCAAACATACACTACATAACAGAAAAATTCCGTTTTTACTAAGTACCTTTGTTTTAGGCGATATACTGAACATATTACTATTGTATATATATTTATTTTTGTCGTATTTCGCTTTATTTTTTCTTAACTTTAAATTTCTGTTTTTTTTTTATCTTATTTGCTTATTGTAATTATTGTGTACAGATTGTAAATTGTCTTTCTTAATAAAAAAAAAAAACTTTAAATTTCAATAACATATTAAATGTTAACACAACATTTTGTCCAGACTCCTGAGAACAAATCAAAGAAACGCGTATTTGTTATTTGATTTACGAAGTTATACATCGTGTACTGACATGACCACAGCAATTATGCTGGTAAGTTTTGGGGATTGTGTTGAAAAAGAAACATATGCAGATAACGGGTTGCGAGAGAGCAAGACCAGCTAGTGCACGGTGCATATTATATCGCGCATTCCAGCAGGGCCTTGTCACGACGAGTGCCGTCTGTAGAGGTAGTTGGTACCCCTAAAGTGAGGAAGAAATAAGAAAAAAATATAATAATAATACGCGTTGTAGTCGCATCATCCCCGAACAGCTGCAAATGCCAGCGGCGCGCACTTATACACTTACATACACACACACACACACACACACACAAGATGGGCACCAGAGACGTATTTTATATGGTATATACTCTTAAATAGTTGTATGAGAGGAGTGCGCAGCAATAACAGCAGCCAAACAAAATTCCACTGGTACCGACGTCTTTGTTTCTATACACACGCATCATGATGTATATATAGATCCTTTAACAGCGCACAGCAGCTAACCACACAACATTCAGGGTTGGTGGAGGAGGAGACATCGGGTTCGTTCAATTAATAAATTAATACTACTACTGTCTACTACTAAATAGTAGAACATAAACAAAACGAAAAAACTATACGAAAACACATTATAATATACAGGGTTGGGCCAACGAGCAACGATTCGCCGGCATGCGTATAGATACTAAAACCGGAAAAAAATCATTAACCCACCCTGTAAACGTGACCAAACACATTAAGCTAAGGGCGGTGGCTTCAAACAGTTCAAACGGCACACACACATAAATACCGATAGAATATTATAATTCACACGCGGCGGCAGACAAGGTTGAATACACCTATACAACATAATATATACATCTTGACTAACACACATACACACACACACACACACACACACACACATTCGCGCACGCAAATCACCACCCCGAGGCGCATTTTTTTTCAATTAGTCATTGTGTTTTGTATGAGTACAACGACTACACAACGCACAAAATACATTTTATAGAATATGCGCGTATTTTGAATTTTCTCAAACCCGACTTCTACAAGATTATTGATACGATTACACCGAGTGGCCTTTCGTCAGCTGATAACGTGCACGAGACAAAAAACAGAGTGTATTTTCAAAAAGAAACAAGAAAAAAAAACAAAAATTGAACGTTTGAACCGAAATACCGAAACAGTCAATTCTCACGATGACAGTTTCTCGATCGGACTGTAGAATAACAACACAAACACAAGCCATTGATCATCGTCGTTATTAAGAAAAAAAATTATGTACACAAACACGCACACATAATACTATTATTATAATAGCATCGAATCCAAAAAATCGCCTTCGCAGCTGCCAGCCCTCCTGTTTTTTTTTTATATGTATAATGTGCAGTACATAAATTATAATCGAATATTATACACACACGCATAGTTGCATATAAACGATAAACACACATACGCACACATTCGGTGTTCTTTTTTCGACCTACCACGAGACGAGGTGAGCTCACGTCTCGCAAACACCAGGCGAGATTCGGTCGTATTTTCACAAAAATCTCGGTGAGACGGAAATCGCTCGTCGGCCGGCGCGCTGCGGCATGGTAAAAATACGGACCAAGACGAATTTTTACTGCGTTTCCGTCGGAATGCGCGCGCGGACGACTGCCGAAAGACGTGCGGCGCGCGTTGACACATCCGCTGCCGCCGACTATAGCTGGATGCCACCGCCGCTGTCGTTGGCTTTGGTGCTATCCGTTCACCGCTCAGTGTGTGTGTGTTGTGTAGCTGGACGGGCGTACGGCGGCGGCGGTGGCAATGACAATGACCGGCACCGTCGAGTCGCAGTGGTTCTCATGGTGTGCGGCGCAAGAGGGAAAAAAATAAATAGTACACACACACACACACACCACGACTAGGCGTATAGGTACGAAGCGGAATACGGTGGCCGTATAAACGCCCGTGTAGTGGTGTTAAAAAAAAAAATCCAAAACCGGAAATTATATTTACTGAACCCGAACAAGAATAATATCGTCGTCGTCGGTGACGAGGCTTCTACATCGACTACTACTACTACTACTACTACTTCTATTACTTACTAGTTATGTGCCTATGACGACGGACGGGACGAACACCTTCCGTGCGAATGGTGGATACGAATACGATGATGATGAACAGAAGCGCACCGAAACACAAAAGCGTGTGCTCGGAGAGGAAATTGCAAATCGGTTTTGGATGACAGGCTTTCTGCTTTTTTTTTTTTGTTATTTATGTCGTCGTTTTGTTGATTTTTTTTTTATTTTAACTTTTTATTTGTTGTGCGTTTTTTAACAAAACGATCGTTCCGAAAAACCCGTCTCGTTATTAATACCTTCCATGCGAGAATCCTTACGCACCGGAAATCCTCGGGCGGCAAACAATGATTAGTGATATAGTTATGATTACAATATTTACTCTATATATGTATATATTATATTTGAAAAAGTATATATAATATATAAACACGACTCACGAGTATAAATATATCGTACAGAGCTATTTTTTTTTATATTCTTATACAAACCGTCCGCCTACACCGATCTATTGAGACTGGTGAATATGGTGATAATTATAAGTATACTAATGCAACAGTTAAAATATATTTCGGAAATAACGCGATATCCCGTCGAGGACTTGAGCGACCAGACAAATACAATCGAAAATTATTTTATTTCTCCGCTCGTTGTTTGTGTATTATGTTTAGTATACATTATAAATTATAATATACCTATTATTATTTGAGTGTATTTTTATAATTTTACTAACGTTTACGCGAATGTCTTACATTACAAGTCTATAACAAATATCAGTTATTGAGAAACTGCTCACAGATGAACTCCTATGCGTATATATAAATATGTAATAGGTACGTTGATTATTTCGACATTCGTTACGGGATAACTGTGTAAAATTCAGATTACGTATAATTCTGCGGTTTACATATTATAACTATTTTGTATAATATTTCAATTTTCCTACATATTATTACTATTGAAAATATGACTTGGCAACATTATAGATACATTTATTATTGAATATTGCAATATTATGGGATGATAGGCTATTATTATTATATCAATGGTGTTTACATAAAGAGAATGTTTACAAAAAAAAAATTCAATTTTTCGTGTTCAAAACATTAAGTTTAAAGATTAAGCAATAAAATAGTGTAAGTTGAAATTGGACTATATAATATTTATAACTATATTATGAGACTTATAGAAAAGTTTTTTAATCCGACCCAAGTTCTATCTCGACGTTATTCAAAACTCTCAGAGTTACTTTTCAAAAAAATATGTCGAATTACTGAATTTGACGTTTTAAGTTTTAACACGCAAATCAACATCAAATCCTTAGCATAAACTAAGAAGTTTTAAGAAGAATTTTAGCTACGAGATCAAATACATTCAATTTCGGTAGGAATCAACTGGTGTGTGTGTGCAACTTAGGCAACATTGAAAATATGTACATTTGTATAATATTGTTATTATAACTTACCTATATTATTATTTTATACCTGCCATGAACGGTCGAATAACGCACGGTTTTTGGTTCCTACAAAACAACCGTTATCGGTGTATATATAATTTTCTACAATCCAATCGGAATCGGATAACGATAACAATAACAATTCAAAAAATACATTTGCGACTGGCGACTAGTACAATACTACAATGAAAGCCGAACACGTGTAAGAAATAAATAAGTACGAATAAAACACATTTACTGTAAAATAGTAATATTATCTACGATATCCACTCTCATCACGCGCGCCAACACACATATATATACAACATACGCACGCTCGTTTAACAGTGCAGCAAAAAAATCAAGTCAGTATTTATAGCTTTAGAAAGTGTAATGAAAAATAGCGATGTCTAATTAATTCGTAATATAATATGTACATGTACCTACGTACATTAATATATAGTTTTCTTATATAAAACATGCCTCGTTACAATAAAGTACGATGCGTCGCCGTTGTCGTCGACCAAGGATGTGGCGGTGGATGGTTAAGAAAACAAAGTAAACCGAATCATAAAAATGTAATTATTTTCTCCTATTATTATACGGTGTATTGTTCCGTAAATTTTACACGTCGGATAATTATTGTATACACGACACAACAGGAACCGGTGGGGGGAGGGGGGGGGGGAACAATGGGAACGAGCAATATTTGTGAAAAGAAAATCAGGGTCCGCTAATTTCTGCGGCGCGCGCGTCCGCTTCTTTTTTGTTTAAAACGCAAAAACAAAAAAAAACCTCTACACGGTCCACGGTTTGAAACTAATATATAAAATAGGTATTTAATGACAGCGTGGAATGACAAAAAAACGACGATTATTATTATATTATACGTTGTGAAAACTGTTTTTTTTTATTTCAAAACGGAAACGGTAATACACGCACTCGAACACGTTTATAGTCGCGTCACTCGCGCTCTTCAATCCCCATCAGCGTCTCTCGATTCTGTTTCGGTATTATTGTATATAGAACAACCCATTTCGAAGGGATGCGAAATCGTTTCGAAATAGAAGAACAATCTGAACCGGAGCGCGAAGACCTTATACTCGACGAACCTCGAGAGGGTAACAACAGTATATGTATAGGGTTGAGAGGTAGTGAGGGTTAGGGAGGCAGGTCAAAAACGTGATGACAGACGTAAATACCGGATTATGTGGGGCGGACGCGGTATCCCGGAGACCTTCATTTACGTAACAAAATAGAATAATGACGACGTTTAACACGAAAAAAAGATATCCTGCAGAGATTTGTAAAGCCCGAAAACTATTCCCCGGAGATCGATACATCAAGCGCGTAGTTGGTTATCAACATTATTGCAGTATACGCGACGCACAGTTTTAAAAACCTTAGCACATATTTATGTTTTTCATTGTTTATCAATTCATATTTTTTATTTTTTGAAATTCCGATGGAAACTCGACTCGTGTGTATGTTTTAACACAGTATGTAATTTAACTGCAGAATACACCGGTAACTATATTGTTTTCATAATCGATTCATCCTTGAAACACCAAATCATTGTCTAATTAGTAACGAAAATTGTACAAAGTATAATATGTACCTAATGAAATATTAATAATTAATATCTAATATTATAAATGCGCTAGTGCATATATCTATGTATAAATCATATAATATTAATTTCCATACATTTCGAGCACGTCTAAGGAGGTAAGATCGTACATTTAAATACCCAAAGGGCTATAGCGGTAACGACAAAAATCAAATAGGGTAAGTTCATAGAATTTTGAAAAATAAAATCCAGATATTTTACATCTTAAATATTATTGTGTTACGTCTATTTAAAATATGTTTTTTCTATCGCGTAGCCACGTAGGGTTTCGTTTATGTTCATAAACCACTTAATCGCAATTATATAAAACGACTAACGAGTTCATATATGGCATGATGGTAAGATGTGCTTCGAGACAATACAGAGCAATTATTATAAATAAACGCGAAGTATTTAATCACATACTGGCGCGAGTACGCGATGATAGTATACGATACCGATAACGAAAATTTGTAGTTACCAATTAAAGTGTTGCAAAATGCACTTTATATACTATATCGTATAGGTACCTACATTGTTCTACTTAGAATAGTTTATGTATATCCTAGATAAGTTTTTGGTCAATTAATACGGACTACTTTTCGCGGTTTAATGCGCGTTGAATTTTTAATACAGTTTAACAAACTAATAGAAACAGAAAAAGAAGCCTAGGTACTAGATGTATATTAAATAAAATAAAAAATGTTCGACGTGATCCACGACGACCATTGTACGCCGCGGCTACCGGTGTGGTAACAAGTCACAATCGTACACAAAATGTCGAAAAATCTTTGACGAAAATACTAAGTGTAGCAGCTATACGGCTATACTATTATTAAAACTAGTATACAGCTGACTACTGCCAAGGTTTCTCAATGTGTGCGGCGGAATATTAAATATTAATATATTATATATGCATATAAAACAATATTTATAATCCGATGGGGTTATTCTCTCAAGTCGTTAACATACTACTCACCTCGCCCTTCCACCGAACACAGGCCGGCGCCCGGCAGTCGGTGATTTAATAATAATTATTGTGCAACTTTACGTCCCAATCCAATATCATAATTACACTGCATATACATAACTCGACGTCGGCCGAAAATTCCAATCGCAAATATGGTATTTTGTCATTTGGAAAGCCAACGATTCGACGGAGGAGACGTCACGAATGACGATGACGATGACGATAACAATAACAATCGGATCACCGGGGTCGAAAATTGCGGTCAGCGAGTGTGGCGGTCGAGAGGAGACTACAACGACGGAGAATAACTCCGAGAACTAGGGGGATGGTAAGTATCGCTGTCGCGGCCGTTATTATTATCGCGTTATCAGCGAGTGGTCGGCGTATGTGTGTGTGATAAGACACTAGTGCGGTGCAACAAGTATAAAGTAAATAACTATAATGTAAACTGTATAATATTATCATAATCGTTTAGCATTATTATTAAGCAATTTTTAATGTGTATGCAGCAGTTCTACTCACTTCGAATCGACCACCGTCCTAGTGTAGTAGTAGCAGTAGTAGTAGAAGTCGTCGCAATAACGGTCGGACGACGACGTGCTGACGTCCATTTGTCGACGGGGCACGGGGTAGAGCAGCGTTCGACCCGCCGAACGCAAACAATATTATCGTTCGTACGACTACCAACGCGGCGACACTCGAGTTACTCGTTCCGTTTCGGCGTCCGCGATGCACGATGCACGATTATTATTCTACAGGCCGCAACGATAACGATGCGCACGCTGATCAATTGGCGTGTAAAAAAAATGACTACTTATATTATTGAAATATAACGCAGGGGGAAAAACGGTAATGAAAAAAAAACCAAACTCGAAAATCGGACGGACGTCGTCACAGCGAACAGAACGGACGACAAACGCGCTCGACACCGACGGACGGACTGACACGGAGAATAAATAATAATAATAATAATAACGACACAACCGGATTCGGAGCGCTGGAGGGACGCGAATCGGAATGCGTGGTGGTAGTGGTGGTAGTGGTGGTAGTGGCGGCGGCGGCGGCGACGACCGATGTCTCTCCGGTGGAAGCTCTCGCATATCCTGCCGTTGCCGCGCCGCCCGGCGTCGGAGCGCTATAATTAGGGGTTACCAAACCACGGACGGACGGACGCGCGCGCAATCGGCCGGGCGTGACCGTCCGCCCGCCCGCCGCCCCGCCGACCCAACGCACCGGCTGAGTTTTTGACTTACGAGTTTCTAGCGCGTCGCTAACATCTTATCGGTCGAACGTTCGCAGTTCGCACCACGGGATAAAAATACATAATAATATTATATTATTATACTTATTATTTTTTCTTTTTCGTGACTCGCCATGCAGCCATCGCCCATTGGAATTTGAATGATTTTAAATGTTTTGCAGTGGGTCAATGGTTTTTCGTGAGAATAAACAAATGAAATGAATTAAATGGATTTCAAAACGATATACTCGGTACCTATACTATATAGGTTATACTGTTATAGGTATATCGTATATCTTAAATCACGCGGATGAAACAAAATAATTATTATTTAGTCATAATAATTACTGCATATTATTGCCTCTATATCTATCAATGACTACTGCAGGTGTTATCATATTTATCAAAATATAGGATTTGACTCTATGAATATAGGTTGAACTTACTAGTTACTACCTACTATATTATAATGAATAGACGAATATTAGTGATATACTGATATCCATAAATAATTTAAATTATAAAAATCCTATAAAAACACAAATTAAAATTATATTATATATATTATGTACCAAATATTATAATGAGAGACGTAATTAAGTATAGGGCGCTGGGAGGAGGATTTGCCCAAGTAACAATTTTTTATATGGATATCGCGATGAGATAAACTATTAATCATAAATAATAATTATTATTTAACCCTGCTTATTATAAGGATCTAAATATGATCTAAATTATTTTTTTAATCATTCGACAAGCAGCGTAAGCAGAAATACTATTTAGGTATAATTTTTGAAAAATTTGTCCAAGTAAAGTTATATTAAACATAATTAATAGTAAGTGGTTGTAGTGTTACATAAGTAATTGTGTTAAAGGGTTATATCCCGTATATTTAATAATAATAAAATAAAATATAAACAATAAACGTATTTAATTACATAAAAGATTATATAAACATTTAACTACATCAATTATACTTAATTTTAAGTTTTAACTCTTAAAATATATTTGTGTTGGTCCTTAATAGAGGTAGGTACAAAAAAATAATAACACCAGTGACCAGTCCATGCGACCTATTTATAGGATATTAATATTATAGTCTGTAGTCTTAACTTACGAGTAAAGTTAGTTAAAAATATAAACTATTTAATTTACTTTCCTTGTAATTTATACGGTGCAAGCATAGACATATTATGGTTCAAACCATTGAAAACTGAATTATGACGAGTAATATGTATATAGGTGCCTATATAATACCCGCATTATTAACATTATAATAATAGTATTTGTATTATTAATTTTTTTTTTATTTCGCCAAATACTTCAAATTTATAATCAAAAGTAATTTCCATCACATTTTCGTTACATAGAAACAATTTTAATGAAATTACGTGACGCGATAATTTCATTAAGATATTATACTACCCAAAACTGAAAATGTGCAGTATTATTGTCAACAGAACTTATTTTATTATGTGAAAACAGATAAAAATATTATGTTATATAGGTAATATATTATAATATTATACAGACATATAATAGTTATCTACGTTGTCTTTTTCAGCCATATTTAAATCTGTCTGTGGGCTCTGGCATAATGATCATTTTTAAATTGTAATATTTGAAATAGGTAATCATAACTTGCATGACAAATGACAATTGAAATATATTCAAATATCGTAAAAAAAGTATGTTATTATTAATTAACAAAATAGTAAATACGATGTGTTAAACACGTGGAGTCATGTCATAGATTTATTTGTTTACTAACTACAGACTGTGGACTGTGGACATTGAACAGTGGACTATGGACTATGGAGTAGTATAAATGTGTAGTATCTATATACACATAATTTGTGGAGAATAAATCGATAGAAATTATTGCTTAAATTGTATATAAGGTTTTTTTCATTCCTTATCCCTCTTTCAGAAATCCTGGCTGAGCCACTGAGTGCAATAAGCATACAAATATAATAATAATAATGGGTATAATTAACATAGATAACCATGATCACATTACGTCATTGCCACAACATGTTAAGTTTACAGCAGCTGTGGTTACAGTTGGTTAGGTTTTAGTAATGTAGGTACCTAATAATATTTTGACAAAAAGAAGGTTATTAATTTAAAAAATGATAAACTATATTATAATATGATATTATGTGCAACTATACACCTATGGTGGAAATCCTGTGGGACTACAGCATGTACACTGTACAGCCCCAAGTCCCAACGTAACCAACCAAGTTTGAATAATAAAACGATGTTTACAGAGTTTATACCTATAGCAAAAACCATGAGCTAAGATATACCTAATATTTCTAGACAATACAATTTATATAGTAATTGTAAAATAATAATAGAATTTTCCAATCTTACTGTATTTGGAAATAAATTCAAAATAGTATCACTATATATATATTCATATTCATCTATTCATAGGTACTAATATAATCTAATACATTTCTTTCAATTATTGACAAATTTGAAATTCTTATGAGACTGCAGCGAATCCATCATCCACGTGTAATGTAGCCAATGCTCTTCTCATTGCGGAAAATGACTTTATACACATAGACATACTATAGAAGTAAAGTATACTTTCAAAGTACTATACTGCAGTATATGTATACTTATAACTTATAAGCAAAGTAAACACAAAACCTAAGAGTTTAAAATAGCGTGAATATGCTTTCATTGATCTGTATAGCCTGCAAGTAAAAATATGTGATCTATGAATTATCTATTAAAATATTAAATTATCAGGATACATGGATATAGGGTGACCCGACGTCCTCCTTTACGAGGATTTGTCCTCTTTTTATGAGTGTCCTCGTTTGTCCGGGCTCTTTTAAATAAAAAGTCAAAATGTCCTCTTTTTTACACGTAATCTGTATTCAGTGGTAAAATGTATTTTAAACGATATTATATTTCCAAAAAATAATTTACAGAATTGGTGATAACATGAGTAATGCACACGATTATAGATAAAATTCTGATTATGGCTTGTTATGGCTGTAGTCCTGTAGATAGTAATATATTGTGATGATGGATGTTAAGATATTGTGATAAGATTTAGTAGAACTTTTCTATTATTATTATTATTATTATTAATATTACTATCACAGTATAGTTATTTTTAGAACTAACAATGGAATAAGAATATAATATTATGCTATAAAAACATTTAAACTAATTGACTTTCGTAGACAATGATAAGACCAAAACAAGATAATAAATATTTATTAATCAAGACTTTAAAAAAAAAAATAGCTAATAGTTAATACAATAATACCTATATAGTCATTAGTGTTTTTAAAAATGTAGAGAAAATGTGTCTTCAATGATCGACTGAAGGAATCATTTAAAAGTTTTGTTGATGGCCGTGACGTTAGTGAAGCCAAATGTATCGTCTGTGATTGCTATGTTTCAGTTGCCAATAAAGGCAACTTTCTTAAAGTCCCTAAATGTTTTTATTGATGATGTACAATTATTTGACCAGATTCAAAATTTAAAAACATTTATTAGCATCCAAGATGATACGTATTTCTTTGAAAAATCTCCAAATAAGTTTTTATTGTTTTTTTCTTCAAATCAAAACAATAACATTTTCTGAAATTTTGAAAATTGCACAGTTTTTTTTTGATATTCCAGGACATAACGCTAGTACTGAGAGAGTATTCTCACTTATAACTAGTCAATGGACTAAAGAACGCAACCGTTTCTCATTGGAAAACATTAAGGGTGTTATGATGGTTCAATTTAATTTTAAACATTTTAAATGTGCTGATTTTTTTAAATACTTGAAAGATCAGAAAAACAATTATATTTTAAAAGAAATATCTAGTTCTGACAAGTATGGTCAAGTCAATTCTAAATAATGTTTAAAAGTTTCTAAGGTTGTTTGAAAAGGTTAAAAATAAATGTTTTGAATTTTCGTTTAGTTTTGGTCGATTATTTTTATTTTATTGTTTCTAATAGATATGTTAGATTTTTAATATGCTGTTTATATTGTGCTTCAATCAGCCAACTGAGTATAATAAAATTATGTTAAATAAATAACACAAGTATGTTTTGTATATTATGAATAATTTTAAAGTACCTATCCATAATATTAGTAAAAAATAAAAATGTCCTCTTTTTTTATAAGAGACATCTGGTCACCCTACATGGACATAGTTGGATGTAAATACGATTTTAAGCATTTCTACAGCGATGTTAAGGTATTTTCATTAATTAATATTATATATAGATTCTAAACATTGAAGAGCTAATTCAAAAACTGGACTATATACTAGAGGTCACTGCTTATGCCCCCCCCCCCCCCGGGCCCCGGCCGCCCTTTTGTAACGTCACTGGAAATAAATGTTGTGCAATACTGAAGTGCGTGTATTATATTATATTATAGTCATTAGTCACTTCCATTGATATTTATTTTTGCCAGTTTCCGGATGATTGCTAGCCGAAAACAGAACGTCAAGATAGGACACATCCAGTTTATTATAAAATAGGTAGGACGTAGGTATATTCAGATAAAATAAATGTATTTGCATATTTAAATAAAAATATTCGAGTAGGTACTTAACTAAATACTTACTTTTATCAAAAAGTTTTTTTGTATACATATTCTGAAAAATATGTGAAAAAAAAATACGACACTATAATTTCCAATTATTATGGACAGCCATAAAAGTTTATTTATTGAAGACAATTTGAAGTACCTAACATTTACATGATGGTCGAAAAACAGCCTAACAGTTTTGGGGGACTCAAGCCTCTCTTTCGTAATTGCATGCTTCATATAGGTACCATAGAATATAACAATATTAGGTAGTTGTAATTACTAGCTTTTGAACTATAGGGGGACTTGGCCGAAATTTGGGGGGGACTAAGTCCCCTACCCCAAGCACTTTCCCCCTATTTGCGTCAATGCAGCTTATTTATCGTCCCCTGGCGCTATAATGGCTCATGGCCAATTGGTAAATATGAGATGAAAAATTAATTTAAAATACAACATTTTAGAAACAAATAACATTAATAACTATAATATCTTATCAGTTATCACCGTGCACACGTGCTGTTGTTCCATTATCAATTATCACTGTTTTTGCTTGTGGATATCATACTATCAATGATACATTTTCCGGTTTTTAGTTTTTACAATTTAATTCGCCAAATTTGGTTTTTCACCGCCAATAATGAGTTAATACCCAATAATGACATAACAAAAAGAACGGTTAATTTTCGTGAGAAATGGCACTTTACGCTCGTGCTGTAAGATACGGTTTGCAGAGGATTTGTTTGGCACCTGTGTCGTTTCGATGCAGCGCTCAAGCCTCGTGCCGTTTGGGTTTGGAATTTGGTTTGTCGGGATCTAACGATGTCTCTAAACGTACCCCAAACGTGAGTTAGTTTAATTATTTTATAGAGGTGTATAATTGCGTGCGTGTACACACCTCACAGACCAATAAGTTAAAATGCAACCCCATAATCAATCAAAAACGATTACTAAAAAATATAAGGAACATAATATATTTTGTTTTCATTGTTGTTTCCTCATTGAACTGTCAAATGTTTGTACTATGAACTTGCTATAAACTAATTATAACATTTAGTTTTTAAATTAAAATAATAGATTTAACATAAATCTTATTCTTACAGGTACGATGCTTCAGCTCTAAAAATGAAAAAGTTATTGATCTTAGTTACTCGGACATTGATCCAGTGTATATACCGATTAAGAAAGAAATAGTTGACGAACAAGATTTATACGAAGAAGACCAGCGTCCAATCAATTCCGTTGGTTTTCCAATATTAGCCATTACAGTTTAAACCTTCGACCATATAAACTAATAGATGCAGCGTATGGCTAATATATTGACGCCAGCATCGTATACTGTGTGACGTCACGTTTGGGCAATACCGTCGTATACTCGTATAGAATAATATAGCCAAGGCTATGGCAAATGGCAATGTTTTGACGATCATTATTTTAATAATATAATATTTTTACTAATTAGTAACTACAATAGTATTGACGTATTGTCTATTATGGATAATAATATAGTATAATATAACTATCACTCTATCAGTGGCTAATCCGTTATCCAGATAAATAATTAATATCTAAATTAACTGGCTTAGGTACAACGGTCTGTTGCACTTCTCTTATAGGAAAATGGATTGTTTAATATTTAGTTATTAGTTAAAATGTAATTATTAAACTCTATAATATATACATATAAACATAATATATTTATAATAGGTAATATAATTTCTAGGTCTCACATTTAATAAAAATCACGAAATAGTACAATATTATACCATTAAATGACTATAAATATGATCTTATTCTTAAAAAACTGTACAGTTTTGAAATATGCACAAATAAGCTCTATAATACTTACCTTTAAAATAGGTAATTAGTATTTTTAATCAAACCGCCATGAAACGTTTTGTACTTAGCTGTTTAGCACTCAGTATATTATGTCTACATAGGTACGATCACTGGTCGACTAGTAAATAATGCAATTAATGCAATTATATATGTAGGTACCTAAAAATCTAAACTCGGTAATATAATATTTTTGATTTTATTTAAAATCATTGTCAATAAAATAAAAACACAACATTTTTTTATACAGATATTATTATTATATCTAGTTAATTACTTAATATTGTTAATATATTTAATATTATATAATACATAATAAATCAATTAATTTTGTAAATTGTATAGTGACTATACTACATTATTTAAAAGTAAAGTTTTTTATTCATTAGAAAATAAAATCTGTTTGGTTAATACACTGCGAACACGTTTATTATTACGTAAATCATTGATGGAATTTGCTTTATGATGAAATCTTAATTTTAAATATTTAGCAATTATAATTTTGATCAAAAATATTACATGATTTCCTTGAGCGTCCTCATCAAACATATGATCATGTAAACATTTAAAAACGGATTTATTCATATTTCGTAAACATTTGATCACTAATATCTCAATTATGTTTTCCTTATTTAAATTAGCTGTTCCTTCAATTATTCTGAATTCTGATTCAGCTAGTTTACACAAATAAATAACATCAGGTGAAGCATTTATGAGTCCACTGTGTGGGTTTGAGGAGTATTGTTTCAGAGTCACAAGTCGAGATCTATGATCAGTTGAAGTTAAAGCACAAGTTTCTTTATTGTTAATTTTAAAATTTTTTTACTTTTCTCAGGTGTTGTCATATCATCCTCTGTAAAGTCACCAATATATCTTTTACCACTTGTGCAGATTTTTGTAAGCTTTACTTGAGACTGTTCATTTAATTTTCTAAAAATAAACTTTTAATGTAACTAAAAAAATTTTCATTATATAATAATATAATACCTACTTACAAGTTACAATCTAGGTACTTATATTATATATTATTATTTATTAGGTAGGTACCAATGAACCAATTTTAAATTATTTTTGTTACTAATAGTGTTATTAATTATTATTTAGGTATTACGTATAATCAACAATATAATTAATATTTTTAATATATTTACTACAAGTCGAATACCTACTCGGGTTATTAGTTATATTATTTATTACATATTATTACTTATTATTCATAAATCATAATATAATCACATAATATTAATTGTTATTTTGCCCAAACGTGACGTCATATCACTAAACATGTGGGCTACAAAATTGTTCCTGTACAAGTATATGATAAGGCGCGTCTATTAGTTTATATGGTCGAAGGTTTAAACAATAAAAATGGGAAAAATAGACATAGCCGTTTGGACGTATAAAAAAATTGATAAAAAATTATTAAAAAAAATTTAAAAAATTAAAATACAATATCAAAAACAGGTAGTTATGTTATTTAGATTTATTATGATTTATGATACATCAACAATTTAGTATAAAATATCAAACAATTTATTTATATTATGTTACCTATTATTTAAAAAATTTATAAAAAATTTTAAAAATTTTTCTTTAAATATTTTAATACTGATATATTTTCGGGGTATTATAATAAATAACTATTTTAGATATTATATTTAAATTTTTAAATTTTTCCTACTAATATTTTTATTGATTGATTTATTATTATTTTTTTTTTACGTCCTGTTGTCTCAACGTTCAAACAGCTATGTCCATTTGGCATTTGTCCTAGATTGAAAACAAAATTATTTGAATTAAATTGTAGGTCATTATTGGTTTTAGGAAATTGTTATCAAATGTAAAAGAAAAATTTTAAATCATGAGAGGAATCAGAAATATAATCAATTTAAAGAAATTCCATTGGCATCAAAAGGATGGAAGAACAAGAAGGCTAAAGATGATTATTTTACTATTCATATTTATAATGATGTAAGTTATATTTTTATAATACCTTTTTATGTATTTTAATTTTTTTTTGATACTAGGATTATTTACCTCAAAGTAGAAAGCTTTTATATGAATTTAAAAATACTGGGATATCAGAATCTATTCTTCATATTCTAAAACAGCATGAAATCACTACTCCCTCACAAATTCAGGTAAACATTTAAACTCAATCATTAACACTAATAAAATATTAAGTCATATTAATTTTTTCAGGCTTTAGGAATCCCATCAATACTGAAAGGGAATAACACTTTACTTGCAGCTGAAACAGGTTGTGGTAAAACATTAGCATACTTGGCACCAATAATTCAACATGTATTAGCTTATAAAGAAAAAGTAAAATTTAAAAATCAGTTCAACAGCCCTTTAGCCTTAGTCATTGTTCCTGGCAGAGAATTAGCTGATCAAATTGGAGTATGTTCAGTGCCTGTATTATATTTAATAGAACAATTTTAAAATTAAAATTTTGGTAAGTGACAAGTATATTTTAATTTAACCTTTTTTTTTTATTGTAGGAGATTGCCAATTGGTTTACTGAAGATTTACCATTGAATGTTAAAGTGATTACTGGAGGACACACAAAAAGGCAGATAGTTAATCCAGTTTTTGAGGAAAATGATATAATTGTTGCTACATTAGGAGCGCTGAGCAAATTAACAAACACTGGTATGATTTTTAACCCTTATTTTTTTATCCTCAGACAAAACTCATTTATCGTATTATTTATTTTAGGCATATACTCAATGCGTTATGTACGTCATGTTGTACTAGATGAAGCAGATACTCTAATGGACGATAGTTTCAATGAATTAATGACTCATTTTTTATCTAGATTCCAGGTACAGATACTTTTTATTGAACTATTTAAAATCATATGCATAAATATAGATTTTAATATTGCTTATTATTTAAATACTATTTTACATTATTTGTTGTTTTTATGTTTACAGTTTAAAGGCCGTAATGAAAGTTCTAATTTGACTCAATTGTTATTGGTTAGTGCCACAATGCCAACAAGCTTATCCGATATTTTGGGTGATATAATCGATGTAATGTTATTTGTTATTATGACTTGATATGCTACATACATTTTAAATAAGTCGAATGTTCAATTTTCTCAACTATAATTTTTAGATGGACAGTTTGAACAAGATCAAAACGGACAAATTACATGCCATTCTTCCTCATGTTCAACAAAGATTTATTAAAACTAATCTGGGTGAAAAACCATCAAATTTGTTGTTACATGCAAAAAAACTTTCTAAAAGTAATACTCCAACAATAATATTTTGGTAGGTATATTATTATTTATTTGAATTAGAATTATTTTAGAGTGAACAGATCTAAGAAAGTTTTTGTTTAATATTTTTATAGTAGTAAATTATTTCCAATATAAACTACATCATATTGTAATAATAGTTCTGTGCAGGGGCGTAATTACGGGGGGGATATGGGGAATAGATCCCCCATGTGCCGTATTTATATACTGTTGTCTTACAAAATACAAATTACTAAAAAAAAAGTTTTAAATGTTCAGTTATATTACTGTATTGCCAAAATAATTCAAGAAATTATTCAATTTCTATTCTACAAAATTGGATGTAACTAATTCAATAGCTGAACTTAAATTGTGGAGTAGAAAACTAAGAGAATTAAAAAAATCAAATATCAATCCAAAAACCGGAATTTAAGAGTTAAAACTGTGTAACATTTATTTACCCTAATACATTTTTTATTAAAAATATTATGCACACTCCCGGTGTCTACTTCAACACCTGAAAGAACATTCTCAAGTTTAAAGAGAATTAAAACATATCTTAGAAATAGTAAGACAGAGGTGACACATTATTTTAAACTAAAATTCAATATTTATTATTATGTTGATTATTAATTAATTTATAGGGTCTATAAATGTTGGCCATTCATAATGATATTGAAGTAGAACATGATGAAATACTTAACATATTGGCAAGAAAATTGGAAATTTTGTTATAATAATATAATGTAATAAAGAAAATGGTTTGTTTAATAATATATATTTTTAAAATGAATTATATTGAAAAAGAAATTAGTTGGAAGGTCGAAGGGGGGTGTGGGGGGTAAAGCCCCCCACAGGTCTATGGTTTTAAAATATCCATATCCCCTCCCATAAAACATTTATAATTACGCCACTGGTTCTGTGTTGATCAATTAGGTACAAATTTTGGATGTTTTCATTTTTAGAAAGGATCTGACATTAGTGCAAAATAAATAATAACCAATTTTATCATTTGATATTTACAACTATATTTAATCTATTAATATGAATAATAATATCCATCAAATGTTTATTTTTATAGTAATAAATCAAGTACCTGTGATTGGGCTACTATGTTTCTAAATGAAAATGGTATCAAGGCAGTAAATTTACATGGTGATATGCCGTATGAAATTAGACTAGGAAAATTCAAAAAATACCAAGATGGCGAAGTCAACATTATGGTTAGCACGGATGTAGGATCAAGAGGATTAAATACAATTAAAGTAATTTGATAATTTGTTTTTTAAAAAGTATCTATTATACAATAAAACTTCAATCTAACGGTCACCGAGAGGGCCATTATTTAAAGGTAGCTGTTTTATAGAGATAGAGATGACTGTTAGCAGTCAAAAGAATTAATTTAAAAAATAAAATTTCGATTAACGGTAGTTGTATTTACTTAATTATAACAATTTGGTTTTCAGACTAAGCATATAATAAACTATGACTTTCCTACCTATATTGCTGACTATATCCATCGATGTGGGCGTACTGGACGTTTAAATGCGGGTACAGATGGAAAAGTCACCAATTATATCAGTACAAATAATGATTGTGAATTAGTCCAAAAAATCGAAGTAATTACTAGTTGTTAATTGAATAGAAGAATGAAAAACGAGTTTTAATTAATTGATTTTTATGAAATATTCTAAATATTTGTTTCATAGTTAGCTGCACGCACTATGAAATCTTTACCAAACGTCAATGGAAACATAACTAAAATACGGAGATTCCACATATTGAACCAACTGGAAAACAAAGCAGCCAAGAAATTAGATTAATAATTACTATGATTTGTATTATATTTAAAACACATGTCTATACAATTATAATTAAATGTGATATTGATGACAATGTATTGCTATACTTACAATATGTCAGTATATCACTCTTTCATACCTATCAACAAATTGTCAATTATATAGTTGTAATATAGTTTTATAATATTCAATTTTTATAGCTATAAGGATTGCAAATTAAAAACAATGTTTTCTGTAAATATTTTATAGTGTCTCAATAAAACCAAAAAAATATACTTACATAGCTACTTTTTATAGACATTTTAGGTTCTAATTTGGACGAAATTAGATATTTAAATAAATATTATGATAGTTATTTCGTTGTAATTTTAAAATATTTTTTGTGGGTGCTTGAAATTTTTATTGTAGGTATATTATTATATTTTATACACTCAATGACGTTTTTAAATGTTTTTGGCAAAAATTAATTCAACCTATACTGTATAATAAATAATAATAGTATAAAATGTAATAAATGAATTACTTTAACATAATAACATCAATAATATCATAAAATATACTTAGTAGTGCCTGACAGTCTTCACTCAGAATCGTTTTTCGTATACAATGATTTTATATTTTTATATTATTATTGAATTTAAATTTAACATATCCATTACAGTGGTCCACTTGACACAATGACACCTACTGTACAGCAGAGCGTTACACATATATGCCGACCTTTTTAATATTTTAAAATGCTATTGTTGCAATGTGTGAGGAGCATTGTATTAAATTTTGTAATCTTCTCGACTCAACAAATAAAATGTTTTTGACATTTATAGAAAACAATTTTAAGTTTCATGTCTGTTCAAAATATTTTTTAAATATTACCAAGTATAGAAAATGATAAAATAAATATTTGGTATGAATTTCAAGTATTTGCAGTAAGTATTGATTTTTGAATTACAACAAAATAAGAAAATCGAGTAATATCCAAATATCATAAAAATCAATTGTAAATTCGTAACCTATTTTCAAAAGCTCTTAAAAATGTAATTTGATTTTCCAATAGACTTTTTGTATTTAAGGTAGACTGTAGTCAAACTTATGAGGAATCTTGTATTCAATTTTCAATTTTTTTACCTAAGCTAAAATTTTTTTATCGACATTTATTAAAAATAAACTAATACAAATTTAAAATGTCATATACAATAATAAAAACTTAACATGAGAAAAGTATTTTGAAAATGTTATGGTGTAAGGATAGAAAGCGCTTACACAAACGTTCAGTGAAAATTCACTTCAAAATTGAGTGTATTTACTGTGTTTTTTTAGATTTAGGTAAACCAAAAACTAAAATCGATTTTGTCAAAAACCAATTTTGCGTAAAAATTTTGGTTTCTCCTTAATTGTGTAGTATGTTTTTTTATTTTATTATTATACTATCTGATCCCACTTCGTGGTCCATTAAAAAAATTAATAATGCCAACTCTATATGAATAATATAACGGTTAAAATATACTAAGTAATATTGTTACAACAATATTCAATTTAGTCCCACCCAGCGTTGTCTGAGCCAAATATGAAGTTAGATCAACCTGAAGTGATTTACATGCATTTAAACCACCTAGGTAGGCAATCCACATAATTGGTACTGAATGGTGACAAGTGGTGACATATCAATCTGATTCAATCACGGGTTGTAGAAGATGGAATAATTTTCATTTTTTTTTTTTATATGCTGGGGGAAGAGATGGCAAAAATTATTATAGTCTTAGGAGGGGTAATCAACAAGTAACAATCATCAATGATTGTAAAATTTTAACGATTGACCATTATAAGTGAGGTTAGGTTCATTAAGGAAATTATATTAGCAGAAGAGTATTTGGAAAATGAACATTTGTAGAGTTTAGAATTATATTTGTGGATTTTTTTTCTAAAATCATCTAAATACACAAGTACAATAAAAAAACATTTACTAATCTAATGATAATAATATGTCTACATAATTATCTTACATTTTTAGGTTTTTATAAACATCAAAAATTTTACATTTAAGAAAAAAAAAACATACAATAGTTATATTTCCCATCGATGTCTTATAAAATATATAGTACCAATTTTTTTTATAATCCTGAAACCTGTGTAGGTTTATTAGGTTAAAATACCATTATTAGATAAGAAAACTAAAAAAAATTAAAATAAATATCCCGCTGTATGTTAACTTTAAAAAAATCATAATATTCTATTTATAACAATGATTATACAACTAATAAATAATAGTAGTAACGCGAAAAAATTTCACAAAGATAAAACTTACATAATTAATAGTGTTCTCTACTTTATACAAATAGAAATCATTGGTAAATGTAATTTGTTTTTTTGAGGTAACAATTTTTTTCCTAGCATTTCTGTTGTGTAAATTAAAAATATTTCACTTTTTCTTCTTTCAAAATATGATTTAAAATTTAACTAATGACACTTGGGGGAAATGTTTTTTTAGGAAAATAAAATTGTTAAGAAATATTAAGAAATTAAACAATATTGTTGACAGTGCAAAATATTAAAATAACATTAACCTAAAATAATCATTTCATAATTGCAATAAATTCAAGTTATTCTAATATAAGTCGGATAATTCAGCTGTTTCAGATCTGAATGTAATATTAAACAGTTATATAGGAAATTAGGAACACATATTATATACGCCAGTACACAACAGGTATTGCCGAAACAGCTGCATATTGTGCACCATTGAGCATTATTGTAACAAAATGAAAAAATTTTATTTTTCATACTATGTATGGTAAAAATAATTTTGTTGTTACAAGTATCAAATGAAATTCGGATTTTTTTAAAAAAAATTGTATGAACGGTACAGCGAGGTTATTTTTAGCATCTTTGCACCACAGTCCAAAAATTAGTTTTAGACAGGAGCAAATAGTAATTATCGTCAGAAATGCCTTAATACCTTGCATTTTTAAATCGGTTAGTCGTTTTGATGTATTGAAAATTAAATGAATTTATTGTTAACACATATAGTGTGTAATAGCATAAAATTATTACATTTATTAATGGTATACCAATATTGAGTTTATTATATAAAATAATTATATATTAATGCATTATTATTCGATAATGTGTTCAATAATTGTAAAATTATTTATTTAATAATTAAACTTTTCTACAAAAACCAAAATTCTTGGTTGGAATTATAAATAATACTTTCTCAAATATTGTTAAATTTTGCATTACAAAAATAAAGATAAATCCTCAATCAAATGTTTTTGTCAGTATTTAACTAAATAAATTATAAATGTTTATCAAAATTTGTTATCATTGATAAATTAATATAGGGAGATTATCACATGGATACCAAATAACAGCTTTAGACTTTTCTAACAAGATTTTAATTCTGCAGGCAATTAAATAATATTTGTTAAAATTAATAATATTAATATTTGTAATCATAGAGGTAAGATGGTTTTTAAGTTTAATTAGTGTTCACTCCGTGATACTTAATATAATATTGATGATTAATTTGATTAATAATAAATTGTTTGATGGTTATTACTTTTAATAATAAGTCTACAATATGAGATACTTAAATATATTAAACAGACTTTAAGTCAGAATTGCAACAGTAAGTTTTTTGATTTTTTAGTAATGTTAAAAGAAATTGATGTGGTAAAGTCATCTAAAATGTGTAAGGAAACAGAGTATCAACCCAAAGAATAATATCATATTTCAAAATGATGTAAACTAATATTATCATAACATTAAATAACTAAATACTGATTCAATTTAAATTGTTTTTAAATAATTAGAACACGCAATAATAATGAACTTAATTTAAAAAATAAATATTCGATTAGTTATCTGTTCTACAAAAAAAAATATTTCTATAATAACATAAAAAAAATTCTTTTATAATTTCGAATACATTTGATTAGATTTTTTGGTAAACATAGTTTCTATTTTTGTTCTTCTTAATAAACTATTTACTGTTAGAAAAAAAATCATACATTTTTCAAAAGTAAATAAAATCAATTAAGTTTCTTTGAAAATTGATTACTTAAAATTATGCATAATCATTCATTAACAGTATTAAAAATAACAATTTAATTCATGACATACGGAATTTGAATGGTACTTGGTTTAAAATGATTATTCGACAATAAGTTCACATAAAGTGTAAAGGCTATATTACAAAATATAATTCATAATATATAATTATATAAAAACTTGATTGCAAGCCTTTTAAATAGTTTCTAGAGTACAAATCCCGCTTGTATACATTTTCTACCTACAATTTTTTCCATTCACACTCCCTTATAACCCAATACACTATTTCTAGAGCTCACTATGATGTAAAATAAAGACAAACAGTAAATACCATATTGAAAAACATAAAAAAAAATGCTTTACAATTTTTAAGGATAAAAATGTATCCTGCATACAAGGGAGGCCGGTAAAATGTTTTAAGAATAAATTTTCAACAATATGTACACAAAACAAACACTTTCAACAAGACAGAAAAAAAAAATAATAATTGAAAAAAAAACAGCAATAATTTATAATAAACAACTACAAACAGAAAAAAAAAAATTGATGAAAAATTCTATAAATACTGAACGATCTTACAAGAGTGACTTTTTATGTGTTATAAGTTTCAATAAGTATTTGACCAATGTTCAAAAAAAAAAATTCACTAGTTCAAAACATTGTATAATATTAATATAATTTATATACAGAAATAGCCTAATGTCAAAAAGAAAAAATATGATGAGTAAAGTCAGTTTATCATTTGTAGTAAATTAATTAATTGTTAAGCAATATTTTACAGAATCACTTACATATTTTTATTTTGTTCACGTATGACTGAAACACGAACTGGCACTTATTGATATTGATCCAGCTAAGTCTTGGTAGCTAAATTGTGGGAAGTATGGTTGTGATGGCTCCATATTTTCTTCGGCAATGCTGTTGAGGTGATGCGATGATAGGTCTGGCGGAGTAAGTTCAACAGATTCTCCAGTAAATTCTGAGTCAAAATAACGTGTGTCTGTGTCGGATGATACTTGAGGTTGGAATGGAGGAGGAATCTAAAATAAATGTTAATTATTGTTTAGTTAATGCTAAAATTAAGAATTTATAAAGTAGTATTTTAACTGTTCAATTAAAACAGGATAACAAATTAGATTTATATTAATTTAATAAGTTTAGAATGATAATTTATATTACCTTTTTTTGTTCCAAATCCAACCAATTAATACTACTAAAGAAAACATGACTCATGATTTCTTGAGCATCATCAGGTCCTCCACCCAATCGCTTTTTGGGATCTTTGATTAAAAGGCCAGTTAGCAAACTTTTTGCAGCAGCAGAAAGACCTCTTGGAAATCTTACCTGAAAGGCAGTTAAAAATATTTAATACAACAAATTATTATTATTACATATTGATTAATATTACAAAAGGAATATTTAACATACCGATTCCATTAAAATCAGAGTGAATAATTTGTCATGATCTTTGTTGTAAAATGGTAACCTTCCACACATCATTTCGTACATGACTACCCCTATTCCCCACCAATCGACAGCTCGGCCATAATCTAAATCTTCTAACACCTCTGGAGCCAAGTATTCAGGTGTGCCACAGAATGTTTTGGTTGTTGATCCATAGGTGATATCTTCTTTGCACAATCCAAAGTCAGCTATTTTAATGTGACCATCTTTATCTAGTAATAAATTTTCAAGCTAAAAAAAAAATCAAATATTAGTTAAGAACATAAAAAATACTAATTAGAACCATATTGTTAAAAAAAAATTACTTTTAAATCCCTGTAAATAATTCCTTGGGAATGTAAGTAACCCAAAGCAGAAATAATTTCAGCTCCATAAAAACGAGTTCTATCTTCTGTGAACACACGTTCTCTTGACAGATGGAAGAATAGTTCTCCGCCATTTACATACTCCATGACAAAACATAATCTATCTGCAGTTTGAAATGAGTATTTCAATGACTATAAAGTAAACAGAATTAAACAATAAATAAAGGAGAATTGGGTACAAATTCGAAAAAAAATTCAGAAAATTAATAATTACTATTAGAAAAGGATGACTAGTAGTGCGGAGAACCCTGTTTTCAGTTAACGTATGAGCAACTTCATCTTTTTGGATAATAACTTCTTTTTTAAGAATTTTGATAGCATATAAATGACCTGTTGCCTTTTCTCGACATAAAATCACTTTTCCAAATGTACCTTTTCCAAGTACTTTAAGAAACTCAAAATTCTCAAGAGTCTAAAAAAGAAAATATGAGTGAAAAATACATATACATATTTTTATTTATTTAATATTACATACCACTTTTCGTTTTCCAGTGGATTTACTTGAAGATGTTCCTTGAACAGAAAATTTTGCACTAAAGTCATCTGAAGTGAGTCCTGATGTTGTGCTAGACATGCTAGTCGAATGAGATACACCTTCCATTTCAACTTCATCAACATCAGACAAACGTTCTGATACACCTTTAATTGCAGTCATCCACTCTTCTCTAAAAATATAAATTTTTATATTAGGTATATTAACTGACAATCATACTATATGAAAATTTAAGAAAATTGTTGTCATTATACAGTTATAAAAACTGTTACTAAAAAAATATTTTTTAAGGGACTTACATTAAGTTGAATTATCTACTATTTAATAAATAATAATTAAAAAAATAAATTTGTAATAAAAATAGACATACATTAATTTTATACTATAGTCTATGCATTAATTTCAAAATAATACTTATTTTCAATGATATAATAAATCCAATTTGATTAACCCATTTAAGTTGATTGTAGCACAAGATAATTATTATGTTTACGTCTGTGTTGATGTTATTAGTTTTTTAGATTACCTATTAAATATTGCCTAACTTAAAAATTAAAGTTGTTTATTTATATTTATTATTTATGCATTAATAATTAATTAATTTTTATCTAGGATTCCTAGATAAAAAATAACAACATGTATCATCAAATGTTATGAATATGAAGAGCTACAAATATTAAATAATACCTACCTATTGTCAAAAATATATAGGTGTTTTCTGATATTCCTGTTTCAGTTAAGATGTTCAGGGCAGTAGTATTAAATAAGGAACATTTTAGCCCTAGGTACTCAAAAAAACCAACATCCCACTTTTTAAATTTCTTCAGTACTTATAAATATATAAGATGGAACACCAAGTTAGCATAATATTGTGTTTTCATATACCTAATAATAAGGCAATGTGTAAATATGACCTACCTTGAAAATATATATATGTACTAATATAAATAATTGTATATTTAGATCTAACAAAAAAAGAATAACCTAAATGAAAAAAAAATGTTATAGTAAAAAAATTAATTAACCATGTTAATGCTAAGGATGTGATTGAGGTAGTTTGAATCACTCATGCGCCATGTTTACTAACTGCATGACCTCTACAATTGTTTGTAATTATTTTGGATAACAAATTATGTACTTTGAAACTATTTTCTACTTAATAGTTTTGTAGGTAGGTAGTAAAAAATAAGGCATTTAATATGCTTCATAATATGACAAATAGGGTCATTATAAGATAAAAACTATCTAGTATTTTCATAATCTGACTTTTGAAGTACAGCAAGTTGATGATAGTTAATACATATTATATACATACAAAAATTAAAATTTATAAATTTAATAAGGTATGGCATTGTAATGGGATAACTAGAAAAAATGAATAAAAGTTCATTTAACAAAATATGTATAATATTTATGTATATACCTGAATGGCAAAACATACAATTAAATGCTTAGTTATTTCTAACTATTTAATCTAACTAATAAGCCTTAATATTTAAATCTAATAAGAAATTATGAAATACAAATATTAATATATTGTGCAAAAAAATAGATATAATCTGTTAAGATGGATTCAAATTCAAATTGTATGAAATATTATCAGGACAAAACTTAATCAACAGTTTTAAATTGAATTTTAAAAATCTCATAAAACATACATTTTTTTTTTTTTATCTTTATTAATAATTGTGAGGATGATGAATACAATTTGTTAAGAATTAAAATTAATATTTTTTTCAAACATACTCTATACTAAAATACTTTTGGACCAAAATAATAATTTTCTTTTATAATAGTCATAGGTTAACTGTTAACCTCTAGCTTATCATATTTATTTATGGATAAACATATGGTTTATGTTTTAATTGAAAAAAATTAATTATTCAACCAGTTTTTATTAAAACATTTTCATAAAATTTAAAAAAAATATTTTTTCAACATGTAAATATTATTAAGTAGAAGTGATTAAAATTCCCAAAAATTTTAATATAACAAATTGTTATTAGTTTCACAATTGATTTGCCAAATTTGTACTTATAATAATTGGCCTAATAATTTATCTTTATAAGAACAGTATGCCTAGACATATTATTAGAGCTATTAGTCTATGTAAATGTATTTCCCATTTCTGGATTAAAGAATTAACTATTTGCATTCTTGTTTTCCTCATAAAAAATAAATTGTTTTCTAGTAGAGTAATTTACATAAATAGCAGCTAATTTTATAAAAACTATGGGATGTTTTAACATTTAATGACAATTTTGATTTATATACAACAGTAAGGCAACTAACTTGAAATGCTTAGCAACTTGCTTTCGCAAATTTAGTTTCTCCTTATATAAAGTTTATGTTCATACAAGAAAATTAGTTCGAAGCGAGTAGTTTGACAACTTGATTTGCTTCATGTGAACTCAGCTCAAAAGTAATAAAATTATTAATATCATTATCATAAGATGTAGGTGTTAACTGTTAAGTTAATATTAAATAAACAATTTTGTTTAAATACACATGCATTTGATAGATGAATTCAAAGCACAAATTGAGTGAAGTTCAGAGGTATAAAATGGCTTAAATTAAGCTAATCAAATATAAATTTACTTAACATAATATGCATAACTTTTGTGTTTAAATTTTAAAATGCTTACAAGGCAATTTATTTCCATTTGCCATTTTTATTTTATAATTACTAAAATATAACTATAGTGACTATGTTACTTGTTAGTTGAAACAAGAACTTTCAGAATGTTTACATATACCTACTCAAAATAAGTTGTATTTACATTTAGGTATCTATCTTAATAAGAATAATATTCTCTAGGCTAACAATTTTGTTAAAAATACCAACTAAGGGATATCATTATTAGAAATTTAAATTTTATTAAAAAATATTAAGATGGATGTCGGGTGATAGTTTAAAATAATAGATGTTTTTAAAAATAATACTAACCTTTCTTTATCAGAAGATACGTGAAATGTTCTTTCAATAACAGTGGTCCATTGCAATCCTCGAATTGTGAATGTGTATGGTTTGGGACGATCGACACTCATTATTTGACACCTCTTTACAGTGAAATTGTTAAGAGGTTCGGTCATTGGACCTTCGGGTTTGTTTCTGTAGCCCATGAGTGAACCATCGGCAAACAGTATAAAATACCTGGACCTCCAGTTTTTGATGTGTTCGCCTAAAATGCCATAAAAGTTTATAGTACATAGTTTGAAAACAGCAATGAAGATGTATGGGTGACAGAAGCAACAGAGTGCAAGAGTAAATACAATAACACTAACCTCTTTTGAACAGCCATCCCTCTTTAACAATCGACGACTGGCTGGACGACAGCGGCAACGGGTAGCAAATGGATTGCAGTACGTCAGCCATGGTTACAAGATCAAAGGTCGACGATGTGGCAGAAGTGTGTTCCGTTTCGTCAGATCATCTAGAACCAACCATCAGACGGGCACTAATGAAAACCAGATACCCAGACCAGACCAGAAGAAAACCAAAACACAAATCGCAGTCAACCAACAACAACCGTACGAGACGGTCGCACGAAGTGAGATTTTTGGGTGTGCACGAAGACGAAGGGTCTTAGACCGCCGTAGTCAATCGTGGGGGACGGGGGGGGGAGGACTAATAGACCACTGTAGGACGGAGGACGTGTGACAAGAGTCTGTTGGACATTTGACGTCGACCGTGAGGGAAACAATATTTTTTTAACGGTATCGTCGTTACAGAATCAGCATTTCAGTCTAATCGTCGCGGCGCAATATAGGTACGTCGCAGAAAGCATGATCGAAGCGTGTCTCGGGTTCCAGAGTCACGGTCGTGTACTATAATATTATCGTCGTAGTATCGTACTCGCGCACGCGTGTGCAATGTGTTATTAGGCGTGTGTGTGTGTGTGTGTGTGTGTGTGTGTGTGTGTGTGAGTGTGCGCGCGTACAACGAGAGTTCGATTGGGATAGTCTCGGCGGCGGCGACGGCGACGGCGGCGTTCCGAGGAAAACGACTGGCGATCGCCAGATCGCAGGGGCCAGGGACGCGGATCGATATTTTATTCAGTCGTCGTCGGGGGGACACGGTGAATCGATACGCGGCGGCGGCGATCCAGACGGAGATCGAACGCGTACACGGTAACGCGAGCGCGGACCGAGGAGACACGGTGTCCGCTGGGCAGCGAAATTTTACAGACTGCGGCGGTCGGCGATCGGCGTGTCCGGGCGAGGAGCCGCCACATCACAACGACATTGCGCGTTTCCGAGTGGAATTCGAAAATCCGCGTTCGTGCCGTGCGTCGTTTCTCGGTGATGATGCGGCGGCGGCGGCGGCGACGGCTGATGTAACCGCTGACGGATTAGCTCGCGCGCCTCGTACGATTCCACCGCCTCCCGCGCCGGACGACGGTATTGCGTTAATAATATTAATTATAATACTACGCGACTACGCGAGTGTTCCCGTTAAAAAAAAAATAATATGTCTTACTTTGATGTGATATTTCTATGATATTATATTACAGTCGGCGGAGGACTCGAGACACGCGCTCGGCGACTGGCCGATGATGCTGGAATTTCTCGGTCTCACGTCGTCGACGTCGCCACTGCCATATTGTTCGCGATCCGTTTTCGGACGTATAACGTTGCGTTTTATTATTTATTTATTTTTTTGTTATTATTATTATTGACGCACTGGGTTTGTTGTTGTTTTTTTTATCGCCATTCAGTAATCGGCAGCGGACGTAGACTAGGGCGGCGGCGGCGGCGGCGGCGAACGATTTACACACTCACACTGGCGCGCGCGCACCGAGGGAGGATTGAACTTTACAGTGTCGCCGGCCGCCGTTTCCCCGTTCGCCGACGGCTCGCGCACGCACTGGCCGACAACAGCTGTCGCGCGGAGTGTGTTACGCGCGCCGCCGCCATCGTTTGAAAACAATATCGCTCTCGTCGACGGGTTTTTCTGCAACGACGACGAAGGCAAACGCAGAAAAATCGAAATTCACTCGTTTTTTTCGCAGGTGTCGACGCGCCGAACTCTGTTGATAACGGCAGCAAGTGTGTGGGGACGTGCTGGCGGCGTTTCGTAAAAATAAAAACACCAAAGTTTATGCTGCAATACTACAATTATAGCTATATAACTATCTAGCTATTGCTATGGCCTGTTTGTCTCAACGCGAGAGGCACTTACGTAAATTAATATTAGTTGTTTTTTTTAATATTGCTACATATTTTTAGAAAAATAAAAAAAATTATCGCGGTGGATTTTATAATTTATATGATTTATTTTTTGAATAGCTATCAGATTAATAATTTTTATTGTTATACGTGCGCATTAAATTATTTAACGCCAGCTCCTAACAGTCAAGAATTAAATTCCGCGGTTGGGACTTTTGAAGTACCTCTATCCTATGACCTACCTACATAGATGGTATTCTTCTGAAAATGTTTATGAAATATTTATCGTTATCGTTTTTTGAACAGTCCACTATTAAGTATTTATTATTAACGAATAAGAATTATGAAAACATATTTTACATCGTACATAAGGGATAAGATAGAAATTCGTTCGTTCAAACCGATGTGAAAAAAACGCAACGGAAATTGTTGCACCACATAATTTACACGGTTCATTATCAGGGATAATATGAGGATAATCTTACACCGGTTTGGTACTTTGGTCCAACGAATTTCTAGATCTGCATTCAAAATGTTATGTTTATAATCTACGTACCTATATTACATAAAACTGAATCGACATTTTGTTAGTGAAGCTGCAATTTGGACCGATCTGATTATTTTTTTTCCAAATATTGGCTATAGTTTAAGGATGGTTTTTACGGAGAAAAATTTGAAAATTTGGGAAAAACTGAAATGCCTTTTTTAATATAGAAATAGTAGAAATATGGCAAATACATTTGTTTACAAATACATTTTTAAAAAAAAACAAATCTTTGGTGCGAGCAACCATCTCGATGTTTTTCTTGTACCTTATTCTGATTTCACTCACTTACGCACCTCATTGCGATGGATCGTCTAGGTACTTAATAAATGATAATATACTGCCCGCATATTGTGCGCGATCCGACGCAGTGGAATGTCTACCAAGGCGGCTTAGATGTGAATCACGCTTAAATCACTTGAGGTTCATCATACTTAATTTTTGGCTCGACAACGCCGGTTGGAATAGCTAGTAAATTATAAAAACCAATGGCATTTAACATTAAATATTGTTAAATATTTCATATTAATACACAAGTGTTTTTTAAAAAAAATAAACTGTCTTAGACTATGTAATTGAAAACATGAGCTATGATGCTTTAACAATAAAATATAAGTAAGGTATCAAAACCAACATGCTGTGGTTTAATTACGTGGGGGGGGGAAGGATTTGGGTGTCGTATCCCTACATGACTTTTTTTTAAACTGCCAAACCACATTTATGTACCTATTTAATCATATATATTATTATTTAATATTTATAGGTACTTTAGTAGGTAGGTAACTAAATGTTATAGAAATAATACCAAAAAAACCGAATCCCCTATATTAGCTACTACTACTATTACCCTGTGCCCAGTACTATTCTAACTAATATAGCCCCAGAGCAATAATATTTGGCTCACCTATTGGACATGCATATTTAAACCTCAAAAATCGCTCACTGTGCTTTGGTAAACCAAAAATTAACCCAAGACACTTTTCCCATTTCTCCTATTTTCGCACTAACACGGTGTGGCGATGCCTGTGCCACAGAGCTCATCTAATCTCAATACTTTAAATACTTATATTTCCTAAACTATGCTCGTCCAAAATTTGATTTTTATAAATCAAAATAGGTATTTATACATACTTAAAATAATATTTGCTTAGTACTTTGGAATAAGAACTTAAAAATGTATGTCATCAATGAAAATAGTGAAAAGCTTGGTAAATGATAACGACGAAAAATAAACTCCTTTGAAATAAAAATTTTAAAATGTATTTTCATCCAAAAATGTAAAAAAATTAAAAAATTACAACGAAAAAAATAATAAACATTTTGTTTTCTAACTACTTAAATTCATGTCAACATTTTTCAAAAATAAATGTTAATATAAAGTTTTCCAAATAATGATTGTTTGTTGATAAAAAAATGATCCAATTTATATATGTGTACCACTGTACCTATATATAACTCTATATTCGTATTTGAAAAGTTTTACCTTGCGCCTTCACCATCTATATTTGCTACCGCGTTACTGATAAATTTCTGTATGACTGTATACCGATTATAATGGCTAATAGAGATAAAAAAAAAATTATATTATATACCTAATATAAATCGTATAATGTACTTACCTATATATATATTATTATAAAGAATATGCGTATTACAATATATAGTATCGCGTTATGTCTTTATAAATATCGGATTCGGTATACCTAAAACCTAACAGGGACAGCACTATTGGTGTTTAAAAACATATTTTTCATTCGCTGTTGGAGTATAATATTGAAACATAATATTTTCTCCTGATTATTGGTACGTGCGCCATGATAAGCGTAGGCGGAGCTTCGGAATATGTCAGGTATGCGAGTCGTTACCTAATATAATGGACGATGTATAGTGTATAAATTATATTTTAAGAAATGTTGTCGCTCTTAGTTGCAATTTATTAACAAAATTGTTAAGTAAGATATTTTACATTATATTATATATGTATATATTAACATTTTTGTGACAGAAGAAAAAAAGCTTTACAAAAGAGAAGAAATATTATAGGACATATAGGTAGTAATGGAACATTTAATGTCCATTGTGCTTAGTACTTTGGAATAAGAACTTTAAAATGTATGTAGTCATTAAAAAAAGTGAAACGTCTAATAAATAATAGCAATAACAAATTTGTAAAAATATCATTTTCTTTTCCAAATTGTTATTTGCCAATGACACAAAAATATTTTAAAAAACATAAATAGTTTTTGAAGTTATGATTATGTTTTAAAAATCACGCTGCTTACGAATATTTGCAAAAACATTAAGCCTATAGTCTATACCTTATACTTATGTATGCTAGATACCTAAACCTATACCTAACCTTATACCTATGTCCTATATTAAGAGTGCCTATAGATTTTTAAATTAGAACAACAAATTTTATTTTAATTATAATTCGAACATTTTGTGGATTTGTGGGAGTAAATAAAACTTTCAAACTATATGTCAT
This sequence comes from Neotoxoptera formosana, assembly GCA_022818045.1. Taxonomy (NCBI): domain Eukaryota; kingdom Metazoa; phylum Arthropoda; class Insecta; order Hemiptera; family Aphididae; genus Neotoxoptera; species Neotoxoptera formosana. The sequence goes on along the minus strand of CM040632.1, from coordinate 27,239,748 downwards.
ATGTGTACAGGATAATAAAGAAGATATTATATGAATAAATTATCTAATTATTACAATTTCGTATAGATATATACAACAACATTTTATCAACATTATAATGTCGAATTTAATCGCATTTCAACGAAAAAATATAACAAAACTATGGATAATTCGGAGAAAAATCAATAATACATATTTAGCATTTCTGAATGTATACAGATATATTTTTTTTCATGAACGAAACGACACGTGGATATTGTTACATGTATACAGAGTGATTGACCAAGCATGCTTACCCCCATTTTTCCATTTATAAAGAATTTATTCAAATTTTTTTTTTTAGAATTCTTATGTACCTTTTGTGTCTATTTTCACTATGGAGTGTCCTGTGGGCTGTGGCGATACAAACTTCTTCTTTCAACCTCTTTTACTGTTAGTCGTTAAGTAGATGATTTTTGAACATTTTTATGTATCTACGTGACTACGTCAACATTTGGACGAGTATCTAAGTTATTAAAATGTACATAGTATATACTAAAGATAATAATATAATATATTAAACATTATTATGAAATGCTTACAAATGGTTTAACACACATTTAAAATTTATATTATATATTTAATGTGCTACTTATTATATTCAAACACTTTCTACAAATTATAAAATTATAATGGATTAGTAATATTTATTAGTAATAAATATTACTAATCCATTATAAATTATTACCAATTACTATAATTTTAAAATTATCATTTCCTCCATTAATATCTTCCAAACAGTCCAAATATATTATCATAATATCATGGACCTATTATTATTCTTAGAGCTCTTAGTATATCTAATATCTATAAACATGTTAATAACTCAGATACTACTAATTCAAATGTTGATAAAAATATACATAAACATTTTCAAAAAAATCATATGCTTAACAATTTACGGTAAAAAGGGTGATTTTTATTAAAAAAAAAGAAGTTGGTAACGCATCTTAAATGGTATAAAAAATCTAAGTATTTTTAAAATATGGTCTTTATAAATACTTATAGGTATAGGTATATAACTAAAAATTCCAATAATCAGAATTTTAATAAATGCATTTTTAAAGGAAACAGCAGTGGGAATGAGCATGCGTAACCACTCTACCTATATATAAGTATATAACGTTAGTTTATCAAAATCACTGTCAATCGTGATTTTGTGGCCGTAAGTGGCGAATGTCGCCATGTCGAGGAAGTCTCTATTGTAGGAGACAGACGCGTCTGAGGCCAAAAGTTACGTTTATTTCGAGGATTTATCTTTGAACCCATTCTCTACAGGATGAGTTTGTGGTCGTAATCGCAATTCCGGGTGGGTGGATTTTTCTAAAAACCAAAATTTACACACGTCTGGAATGAAAGGTCTTTTCTTGGTAATAACCGAAAATACCGTACCTTGGTATTTGATATTTTCGATGAATTTAAAAGTACTTTCATTGTTTCCAACCCGCAGGAAAATATAACTTCTATTTTAAAATTATGTTTGTAATTATTCATTATTGTTTAAAATAGTCAACAAATATATGCAGATAATTGTTAAAAAGGTGGGCAAAAAAGAGTGGGTATACCTAACTCAAAGAAAGTGAAAATATTTTGAAAATTTTTCGTTGTACCTATATATGGTGCTAATAATATTCGATGAAAAACAATCAGGTTTCATGTATATCTACCATGGTTATTCGTTTTTTAATAAATTACAACAAAATAGAAAATCAATTATATTACCGGTATACCAAAAATACCACCAGCCTTAACAAATTCATTACTCCCTCTCAGAATTAAAAATATGTAATACTTTCCAGCTTATGATGTAAAACACAATAATATGTCAATGTTGATAATTTGAATTAACTCGGCAAGATGAAAGCAATAATAAATGAGCAAAAATCTGTAATATATATAATATATATGTATATTAGGTTGTGATTGTAAATAATTTAATTAATATAGGTAGGTACGCATACATCGTATATATATTTTGATTATTCAATAATAAATTGTGTAATTTAATTTGTAATTGTTGTGTACTTTAGTACTTGTGTAACATATTTTCACTGAATAATCTTAGAATATATTATAAGGTTGGCTTTTCAAAATTGATAAACATATTTGTGACGTGCAATATATAAGAATTTGCCACAACTTCTTTTTTACGTTTTATTTTTATTTATTATTTTTTACTCAAAATTCAAATAATATCCTGCATTATATTTATAATTAGTAGGTATAAAATAATATTATGTAGGGTTCAGGATTTATTGCATTTGCATGTTGTTTTATGTTGGTAAATAATATTCTGGATAAGATTTATAAATTTATTTACTTTTGTTATATTTTACAAAAAAAGTATTATTCGACCAAATTAAGCGTTTAAATCATTATTATTATCAAAAGGAGTATTTTCATAAACATGTCAATTTCTCACGATTTATCCCCTTATAATTTTAACTGCATAATAAATTATAGCATTTTTAGTAATTTTAATCAAATATTTAAATAATATCTATAGTGCAATAAGTTCTTAATAATAAATAAATGGATTTATTTTATTTTCATTTAATCATACATTTTATAGTTTATAATGATTAAATAAATACAATTAATGATAAAATATATACTTATTAGAGTTACCTTTTAAAACATATAATTTTATTTTCAATTTTCATGATCATATAAGAATTAAAAATATCTTATAATCAAAATATACTATCGTAAAATAATAAAATTAACAATTTATTATTATAATTAAATAATCAATGTACAATAACCAATAGGCAGTAGTACAAATTTATATGTACGTTAAAAATTATATCGCTTCACAGATCATGATAATTTGTCATTCGAGATATATAGTAACAAAAGCTAATGCAATTATTTGTACATCGACCGCCAAACATATCGAGCTTACTATTTGTACAGTTAATAGTTATATCTTTTATATATATATATATATTGATATTCTATTAAACAATTTTATTTTCGGCGCACCATGCCCCCTTTTTTCATTCCTGTAGAGTGTAAAGTATGTATAGAGTATATATACTTATGAAAAGGGAACACAGAACTCACGCTGAGTCATTTCCGGCAGGCAAATAAAAACAACTGAAACATTTGTTATCCTTATAAATTATATAATATAATATCTAGCTATCTAGCATTCTAGCCATATACACACCACTATGTGAGTGTTCGTACAATCGTACCTAATATAAACATATAAATTATATGACCCGCTACGAATTATAATATAAGATAAACTCTGAATATGTGAATTTTTAGTTTTTTACTCGCATTGGCGCATACCTATACAACTATTATTTTGTATTTTTAAATCCATAGAAATAATCAAAATTATGCATCTGCAGGACATCACATATACTCACTCCCATTATATATGTGTTGTCTCCGCGTATATTATAAACTATAATATATAATAAACGGACGACATAATATAGCAAATTTTCCGATTTGCTGCAGTTCTAATTTATTGTGTCGTTAGCTTTAATATTAGTGTGGATCTCCCTATATATTATACAACTTAAAGTTAATATAACATTATCTGTGTTCTCTCGGTTTTAACAATATTTTAATTTTTAAGCCTGCAGTTATAAGCATTTTTAAATTTTAATATTTCACTGTTATAACTTGCTTAAAAATTAAAATATCGTAAAAATTCTAGAGTTTGAATCGATCAGAGCCCATATAGGTACTTGATTCATATTTTATATGATAAAGAATGGATTATATAGAGCCATTATAAACATATGTCTCGAATTCCTAACGAAGTAAAGTTAATATTTTATACAACACGAACAAACATACCACTGCAGTCGCCTTTGCGAATCAGAAGATATATTATGCTCTTTCGGACCGCAGCACCTATATAGTGTTAGTGGCATATCAGTATGTTTTATACATTCTTTATTATTTATATTATGCATGTATTGCATGTATTAATCGACGTATAGGCAATACGTCGATTAGATAGTCAACGATTATCAACACGAGATTCATTTATGAATTAAAAATCCAATCAAAATCGAGTTGGTAAGTTTTATATTATTACCCCGGAAAAAATAACAAAACTTGGTTTTATTTATATACTACCTATATATGATTATATAATATAAAAAAAGTTTAAGAACTAGCATTCAAATAAATAGGTTTAAGAATTAAGGACAATAATACTCTTCATCGTCCAGGCAATCGCTAAAATCGCTGTAAACTCGTAAATGTTCGTTATTTTTTTTAAAGTTATTTTTATGTCGTTTTTCGTATCAAATGTTTGGCAAGTTGTTAAAAGAGAGTTTGACGCACGATATGTAAACTGTACTATACTCGTCCGTCGCATTCTGCGTCAAAAAAAAAAATCAAAAAAGAGAAATATACTTGGAAAATAAAAAATACTATGGTAATAATACCTAGAATATAGGTACCTAGTACCTACTAACCTTATAATATTATTATATTACCTATATTGAACTCTATACTTCTGAAGTTGATTCAGTAAATCTTCGTGGCAGTTGGAACCGTTATTAAGTCTGAATATCCAACCTCGGTGAATGTAGCAAGACGACTAAACGTTAACATTTGCCATTTGTCACTTTAACTATAAACATTTAAAAATATATGGTGGGAGCGTATCTGCTTGTAGATTGTAGCCATCTGATTGGCCATCATTAGTGTATAGTGTGAAGAAATTATTTCGGCACGCCCATAACATAACGCAGCCAACGCTATAGTCTTCCATTTTTATGTGTTTACCAAAATAATTGTTACATTTTTTGGTAAAACTTTTATAACTATATATACGTATTAATATTAAATTAAAATACAAAATATTTTGACTTTATAGTATTATGTATACATATACATAATGTTAGGCAACTTGGTAAGTGTTATTGCCTATATTATTGGCACCTAGAATTTGAATTTTATTTCAATCGATGAAATTAGTTTTTTTAAAACAAAATGATGCGTTTATTCTAAATTGCCGTGCAATGTATAGTGCGACTGTATATAGGCGTATAGTTATTAATTTTATACTTAAATGTTTGATCCAAATTTTTATCCCATGATTTCTTCGTGGATATTGCCTTATATAGATCCTCTTTGCAGGGTATATTATGAATGTGTCGACTTACGACTGAATGACTGATCCAATAATTTAACAGCACTATATGTAGGTATAATATATAAGGTACTTATTTATTGCTGTACCGTACACCATATCAACGTCCATTTGGTTAACGAATATTTATATAGCCAGAGCTATCTTTAAGGAGGGGGGCAGGGACCAGCCCATGACACACGTATACTTTTTACTAATCTTTGGGAGTTTGGGACCACGCTTTTAAAAAACAAAAAAATATGTACCAGAATTTTCAGAGGACGTTAAACAATTATTAAGAATTCTAGAATCTAATACTAATATGAAGATGGTATAATATTGATTTACCATGTGGCTTGGCGCGGAATGCGACTGGGAGTAAGCAACGGCCACAGCTACTAGCTCTCGGATGGGGTGACCACCCGAGTTCATAGTGGTTAAACCTTGCCACACATACACGTGTTTGCTACCTAATGTAACGACCTTAAAAAAACAATCGTAAAAACAACCAACCGTACCAACCCTTCTCCTACCTTACAGTTCAAGGCCAATGACCTCGTTGTCGAAGCCTCAACCCTAAAAAAAATAATAATATTGATTTAAATCAATCATTATCAGAAATTGATTTGTCTGATTAAACTATTTAATAATAAATTGTTTGTGTACATTACGAAAGCAGTTTAGGGCAACATTTTTTTTTTTATTCTCAACAACTTTTACTGTAACATGTATACATTTAAAATTACTTAAGACTGTGTAATTTCTAGTTATGTTCTTTACTAACTGAAAAACAACGGAAAAACGGTTTTTTCGTGTTAAATTTTGTATAACTCTTGATGAAAAAAAAAATTTCTGGCTGAATTATATAAAGAACAAAATAATAATTCAGAATTATATAATTAATATGGACAGCAAAAAAGGTGGTATTTTTTACACTTGTGCCTCAATATACATTTATGGTAGGTTTCTCAATTATTTTTGCCCTGGCCCCTGGGCCTCACAAATCGTAAGGATACTATATACAGTCCTGTGTTTAATCGTATGGCCATATGGCCAAAGTCGACCAAAAGAGAGTTTCTATAATCTATAGTAACTATAGTAGGAGTCAACCAATATAATTGGGTGTTTGTGTGTATAGTGTATACTGCTGCTGCAGGAACAGTGATATAAAATAAACACATGCGGATATGTAGTATATTATATATAGGTATAATACTGCCATATTGCGTACTTATAGCTACAACATTATATTTATATTTTATATTTTAGTAGTATAAAATACCAAGTGGCAAGCATACAAAGCAATGATTTAATAATTGTTGAATTTATTATCTCACAGCATTCATCCAAGGCTTATTTAAAATTATAACTATAATAATGATATTATCTATGTATGGGTTATTTACATCAATCAAATAAATTAACCAGTTTTACATAGATTACACTATTACAGTCAACGTTAGTAATATTTTATAACTGAGAAATTATATTTGCTAGATTATAATTATCAGTGGTAACAATCGTCAGCCAAACGTATATTATCTGCAGCAGACTATATAATATGTAAAACAATTAAATAATTTTAAACTCGATAATATATAGACACCAATACACCATGGTTTTTAATGAACTATAAAAAATATTGCCTTTCTAAAATTCAAAGATGTTTAATGTTTAAAATAATTATATTATATATTTTAATTATAACTATATATATACCTATTAGTATTAGCTTTAAGATTCTGGGCGGAGCAAATAGCGATGAATGTATTGATTTTACAATTTGTTTTTGTTTTTATCAAAATTGAAAATTCCCAGTACCTACTTTTGCTTAATAATCAGGAAAAACAAAAAAAAGGTCGGCAAGTGGGTACAGCTCTGCTACAGTATAGGTGTCGAGTGGGTCACTGGAATGGATGTGTTAAATCTGAATTCAATGATATAAAATCATTGTATACGATAAACGATTCTGAACGAAGACGGTCTATCAGCCTACATTACATTACAGTATATTTTATGATATTATCATTGCTATTAAAGTAATTTATTTTACTATAAATAATACAGTAGGTAGGTTGAATTAATTTTTGGAGAAATATACTTTAAAAGTTTTATAAGTACTCACGAAAAATATTAAACAACGTTAACAACGTAACAGTATGTAACATTGTTATTTTTTATTTAAATACCTAATTTCCTCCGAATTTGAACTTCAAATGTCGTCTATAAAAATCAAACATATTAATATATTTTTAGATTTTTTGGTTACAATATGAACTACGAGTACTTACTAGAAACCTAGTTTTAAATTGTCAGTCCTTAGCTATAAAGATGTTAAAAAAATAGATAAAAAAAAACACACACATTGTAAAATCAAAACATTTATCGCTCTGATCAGAATTTGAAATGAAGGAAAAATGCGAATTTTTAAGCGTATTATCTTAAATACTTTAAATTTTGATTAAATAATTATTTTATCATTTTCTATATACATCACGATGATACAATTTTCAAAATATTTATACTTCAGATGGACATAAAAAATAATTGTGGAATTCTGTTCATCTTTTTTTATAATTCTATTTCATAGAAAACTTCTGAGGAATCTTGTATTAAATGTTCAACCTTAAGTATGAATTGTTAAATACAATACAAACTGAAAATGTTCACTTTAAATTCTATCTGGATGGCACGTGCAGGGGTTTTCAATCTTCCATGGTCCGGAGGGTACACTTAGTAAAAGACGAATTTTATAGATATGCGAGGATTTTTGAATCGATTAAACGAAACCTGTTTATGACATTTGAAGTCACTTCGAGTTTTCTGATCGACCATGACCCGGGCCCCGGGAATGAAACATCTTGGAAGACGCATTATTATAGATCTGCTTAACGAATAGGTCCCAATGAAGAAGAGGTGATATATTTAAGGTGTGGTGGAACCGGAATACCTGCTCTCGAGACACTATCTCCGAATCGTCTGAGTACGACTAGTCGGATTCACGTCGGATTTACCTTCCCCGTCTATAAGTTCCCAGCGGCAGATAAGCCATGTGTCAATTGCGCAGCCGTAAATATTTCTTAAGCAATTAAGTTTTTGTACTATTGTAACATAAATTACATTTCCGTGATAGTTTCCAGGGTAATTTTAAGTATTTAATCCGAGTATCGACTAATGATATTATATCGGCATAAGTCAATTAAAATTTTTAAATCCAAACGTCTTTCTTTATTAGAGATAATCAGACAAATGAATCAATAATTTTTTCGAATATTTATTTCAATATCCCTATTAAATAGTGCCAAACCATTTTATCTATTTTCACTAATAAAATATCTCAAATATGTATTAATACGCTTCAGACTAGAGATTGTAGATACTTTTTTTCAACTAATGCTGTGACAGCAGGTATAAAATAAATAAAATTTAGTTTATTTTTAATTATGTTTTAATGTTAGGACAGATATTATATATCAAAGCAATATTCAGGTATTTAGTATTTTAGTATATTAGTTGATCCCGTTTTTTCCGTTTTCCGTTTAATTTTCCATAACTTATATTTTCCTTTTTTATTGAATATTTGGATGTACATATAAGGAATTTTATTTAAATCATGCTTATAAAAAACACAAGCCGGTTTTACATAAACAAATTTTCCTTCTACCTCATACTGGAAACATGCAAATTAGTGTAAGAAGTCAAAATGTCTGAATTTGAATTAAATTGTTCATAAAAATTTAAAAGAAGAAAGCAAATCATTTAAATATATGGTTAAAAAATGGAAACCATGTAGTATGTTATTCATTACTAAGAATATTATAATTATCGTTGTCAGCCTAATTGTTAAGTATATATTTTATGCTTTATTGCTAACTAAGTCTAACTTAATTGCTATTAAAGTAGTTTATTAACTGCAATTATAAAAACGTATGAGGAACTTTGTATAATATTTTCAAGCTTTTTGACCCAGCAAAAATTTTTTTATTGACATTTATAGAAAAAAAAACCTAAAAATTTCTCATGTTTAAAATATTAAATTGTTCAAAAAGAGTCAAAATATATTTTGAAAATGTTATCTTGTATCATGTACCTATGCAAAATATTTGAATGGGTAAACATCCAATGTTGTAAAAATTTAAACTTCAAACGCTAATAAAAAAAACTCGACTTTCCGGTAAACTTTTTTTTAAGGTTTAAAAAAACTAGTAAGGAATCTAGTATTAAATGTTCAAATCTTAGATCCATACAAAAACATTTTTTTATGAATTTCCAACTCAATATAATTTGCAGAGGTTCGCGTGATTATGACAAGTTTTCTCAAAATTATATCTTCAGACGTCTAAAAAAAATTATTATTGATTTACACTCAAGATTTTTTTTTATTTACACTAACAATACAAATGAGGAATCTTAGGAATTAAATTTTCAAGTTTTTTGAACAAGCAAAAAATGTTTTATTGAAAATAATATAAAAATTTTTTTTTTTTAAATTTACTGTGAAATTTAAATTATTATCTCTTAAGTACACCAACTAGATTCACTTTCGAACCAGAAAAGATACTGTAGTTGTAAATCAAAGCATTTTGACTGCTTCAAAAAGCGATGACAGTTTAAAAATAAAGAATTATTATTCGCAATCAATTTAATATATGTCTTATCTGAGTACAATCATGAATATAATATTAAGCTTATTTGAAGTACCTACGAGAATATATTGTTCAAAAAGTATCCAAAGAGTGTTCATAATAATTATTGATTAATAATACTTTATAGTATCAACAATAATGATAATATTCATAGAACAGATGAAAATGTGGAACATTTAGAGCATAATATATTGTTAAACATTGAATGCGTTTAGTGTTCGTCGGTAAGGGTCTTTTTGCCCCCAGATTCAAGTAGGTATATTCAGTGCATAACCCGTGCGTACTCCTACATAATGCAGTTAAGGACGATTATATTGCCTTTCGGCTGACTTCCTTGGCTTTTTTGGGTGCATCCGCCAAACCGAGTTTCGTGATCGCCCACGACGGCTGCAAAGTCGACATCTGTTTTGTCGCAGTTCAAATGTGCAATGGACATATGCATCATTTTCTGCGTGTTATGACGACACATCTGTGCAGCTTCAGTAGATTTTTTCGGCTGTTTCGTTCGTATATAATCGCCTTCATTATTGTTATCAACCCGACAGCTTCCGACAGATGAGTCGTCAAAATATTATTATCTCGAATAGGTATATTATACTATCACAGGGAATAATATATTTTTGTTTACAAATCACATATGACTTATTTTTTATTATACTTCACAGCTCAGAGTACATTTTGGTATTTTAGGAAACATACAATAATTTATGTAACATGTACTGCAGGACACGGCGGGTAACTATAACCAAAACCTATTATGTAACGTTGACAATTTATTCCTCGAACTGCAATTTAATAATTGAAACGTGCGCGTGCTGAATCGCTGTTGCAGTCGAAGTAAATCGACAATGTCAAATTATATGTAGGTACAGATTCTGAAAAAGATATCACATAATAATATTGTGTTGGCGTAGTTATACTACGCCGTATGTGTAACCGCGCGTGATGTATTGTTCTGGGAAAAATCGAACTTTACATAATAATAACATGGCGTATACAATATTATGTTTGATGAATTCCGTGGGGTTTATGTACAGATCAATAAACAACACGTACAAAAATTGTATATTATAATAATATAATGTAGTACCTATCTACGTTCAATAACAGTAACAATATGGACGAAGGAATAGAACGAAAGGACGAATACGTAAAAAATATTTATTACGATATAATATATTGTAGACTGTAGTATAATAATATATAATAATAAAATAGTATACCTACCAACTACGTTTGATTGGAATACAAAATGAAAAGGTGATACGTGTTTTCATGGTTAAAGAATTTAAATTCCTGTACCTATTTCTAAAAAAAACACATTATTATCTTTATTATTTTTTTTAAGAATGTTACGAAAACAATCATACTTCAAACTGTAGTTTAAAAATCAAAATATATTAAAAGTGTACACAGCAATATTAATTGATTTTCCAATATAACTATTGAAATTTCGTTGTCCAGATCACAGCGGCAGAACAAGTTAACCATCTTTAAGATTCTGAGCGGAAATAGACCGGCCCCTTAGTATCTAGTAGATTCACTTTCCTAAGATGCTATTGAAGAAAATCGAAGCATTTTTACTGCCCCAAAACGTGATACAACAGGACATAACAGACACAACATTGTAAAATCAACTTCCTTTTAAGTTTTTATTGAAGCTTTTCAAGAATAATGAAGATTATAGTTATATCGTCACGATTTTTTTAATAAGTAATTAAAATTTTGACACAACGTATCAAACTTGAAAATGTAGTACAATAGTTTCCTTCATAAGTACCTAAAGGCTAAAAGTAATTAATACTAAAAGCAAAAAATCCAAAAAATAAACTAGCACAATTTTTTTATAGACATTTGAAGTTAGGAATTTAAAATTTAAAATTTGGACAAAATTATATATTCCAACAAAGAATAACGATTTTAGTTATTTTGTTGCAATTTAAAAATACAATTTGTGGGGACTTGAAACTTTTGCGTAGGTATATTTTTTTACTAAATGATATTTTCAAAAACATTTAGATTTATTTTAATCCTATTTATACCGTGTAACGTGTTATAATAATACCGTACCTCATACTTCGTTAAATAAATTACTTTAAGAGTAATATAAATATATCATAAAATATATACTATGGCACATCATATATGTTATATATCTACCTAGTGCTTGGTAGAATATCTTCGCTAAGAATGTGCATTGAGTTATCATTGAATTCAAATTCAACATATTAATATACGCATTACAGTGACCTACTCAATGACGAGATGTATTCGACAACTACTGTACACCACAGCGGTTACCCCCTTTTTTAAGTTAATTTTATGTAGCAATTACATATTATTTACGTGAAATAATAGTATATTATGTCTCTATTTTATTAATCTCAATTCTCAAGTCTGTTGATAATTTAATATTTTGATAAACCTACATATTTTAAATTTTAGAAATTAAAAATAACATATAAATGGTAATAATAAACTTTAAAAATAAGTAAAATTATATAAAATTAATTTAAAAAAAAAGAAAAACATGACCGTGAGACTAATACATTTAGCTCCACTATTAATTTTAAAACACGACAAATTGAATAGCTCTTGAGCTGAATATACGCGTATTTATTGCAATTTGCATTTTTAGTAGGTATTATATAATTTAAAGCTAATTTTGGTTATTGTCATTTGCACAATACACATATGTGACATTTCATAAATACGCGATAATGTTATTGACAACATAATTTATTTTAATTAATATTTTATCATTTGCTATTCTTGGATGAAACGAGATATGAAAAAACTATATCTGTCTGCATTATACACTAAACACTAAACAGACCGTGTTACTTGTAACTAGGCACAGTTATCTGTAAGCACTAGATATGACTAATATTATGTCTAATGCTGTTTGATAAATTTGGAAAACCAAACAAACGTTTAACAAGATAATCACAATACGTCAATACGATACACAGCTGTTTTCGTGTGTATACTTGGTTTGGGTGCCTACAGAGCCGCCCCGCTAATTACCCCTCCTCCCCTAACCCGATGATTGCAACACAGAGAACACTGTACAGTCTAGACGTCTGATAGTCTAAAAGTCTGTTTAATGTTTGAGTGGTAATTTGAACCGATAAAATTAAATTGTAATTGAAGAGTTAGGCAGTTGGTTTGTTTTTAAAACAAACGATGAAATCGATTGACGTAGTATTATTGGACATGTTCATGTAATTATTCGTAGATATGTATATTTTTTTTTATGGTGAAACACGATTTGTCCATATGGCTTTATAGTTTATACCGGGCGATACATTTTTAGGATTTAACTAAACATTTAATATTTCAAAAACTATTAACTTTTTTGAAAATATTTTTTTTATATAATTTTAAGTCATTGAAAACAAACTTTGTCTTAAAAATTATATTTTTTATCCTTTATCCTTTTTAATTTTTGAAGAAACTTTTTTATTGACAACATGACCCCTAAAATATTGGTCCACTACTCCGCTTATTTAAACTATAAATACGTACATATAACTAATAAACTACTAATTATCCAATATTTTATTTTTATACATCAAAATACTCCAAATAATATTCTGCTTTGGAAGATGAAATTGAAAATATATGTTGCCATTCAAAAAAGTACAAAACTTAAATAATGATAATGATAAAAAAATAGTAAAAATATAATATTTTCCCAAAATTGTTGTTTTGGATAGACTTAAAATTATTTATAAGAATATTTTCAAAAATGTTAATGTTTTTCTGAAATAATGAGTGTCTTACGTTAAATACATCACACCGTATAGAAAAAAATATACACTGCTCGTTTTTGAAAATATATTTTATGTTTATCTAATATCTACCTATGAGTTTAAATGTACCTACTTAATTTTATCGAGTAGGTATAAATAAAATATAATTTGATGTAACACATATATAATCAGATATGGTTATTTGGCAAGCACGCATAATTATACCATATTACCACATTATGTGTTTCTTTTAATTATGATTTTTATTTTTTACTAAAATTTAGAATTTTAAAGTTTTTTAATTTTAAGTAGATTTAAAATACTTAGATTTTGTATAAAACTTAATAAGTATCTTGAAGTGATACAGACTTCTTTGTTTTAAATAAGAACCACACTTTTTTATTGTATTTTGTCAAGCATATTCACAGTTGTCTGTTAGAGGAGGTTTCAATTTGTATGTTTGTTTGATTAGACAATAGGCCTATATTTTAAAATGTTAATACTTTAGGAACGTATATGGCGTATCTGTACAGTTAAATTATTTTTAGTTCATACAGTTCACAAAAGAATATAGGTATCCAGCTATTGGCTAAATCTATAGACGAGTAACTATATTAAATTAAATTATAATATTATTATATCTTTATTATGCTACACGTTACGTGTCAGTGATATTTAAATCATTATAATATAAAACTATCGTATTTTATATTTTTTTATTCGATAGAACGTGACACGTATAAATTATAATATTGCAATCTGTGTGGCTTGTTTAATCGTTATTATTATCTACCCGAAGTAATAACATGTAAGCTTGTATATTAAAATAATAGAGCCGGGAGCCGACGATCTGTTTGTGTATAAAAAACAGTCAGCAAGCTGTTCAATAAAAAATTATCACCAACTGAAAACAAAAAAATCACTTAAAATGCATAAATCATCTGAAAAATATCATATCATACAACTAAAAATATGTAATCGCACATTATTAAAATAAAAAAATAAAAAACGACAGTGAATCGACACATTGCAATTCGATAAGTTCTATAATCATTAATCAGAGAGGTACTGTTCAGAACCAAATAAATTCATTAGCGTAAAATAACAATATAATATGCGGGGATTCGTTAATTTATAATATAAACATATTATGATATAGTCGATAGGCATTATCGTAATCAGTGGCGTACACAAGGGGTGGCATGGGGGTCAGATCCCCCCCCCCCCCATTGGCATTTTTTCTGTTTTTGCTTACATTATGTAGAATGCACTATAATTTAATATTTTGTCATATTACGAGTATTATAGTCTATCGAGCTATTGAATTTTGAAAATTTTGTCAATACAGAATACTATTATAATTTTATTTTCGTTTATTTGTGGCAAAGTAATGTTTGGTCGAAAATCGAAATGGTCGATGACGACTATTATTATACTTTATTATAGCTTATAATATAATTAATATAGCTTATAATTATTTATAAAGACAATACTATATATAAATGAATGTAGGCTCGACTAATATTATTGCACCCACGGGAGTGCGCAGGGGGTGCCCCCGTGCCGGGTGTGCCTGGGCACCCCTTGACATATTGTAATTGGGGCCTTAACACTTAATTTCCTGAGCATAGGGATAGGGCCCGTATTTTAACTGATGATAAATTTCAATTTTTTCTAAAATACGTGGTAAAAAAAAAATCATGTTTCGTGATAAAAAAAATAATAAAACGTAAAATATTTTAAAACTGCGTGGAATAACTTATTATGATTATATCAGCTAGATGTTATTGACTACAAAGTATACAAGTACAAATAATAAATAAACATTGAAATTATCTAAGAAATAGATATTAGATCCAAGGAAATATTATATAACTTGGTACTATAATAATAATTATATACCACTGATTAATATGGGTACATGTCTTGTTAAGAGAAGGCCAAAATTATTGTAGGCACCCCCCGAAATTCATGTCTGCGCACGCCTATGATTTTATACCTATTATAATGAAGTACAAATAATGCGTCAAATCGAAAACGATTTAATTATAACATCTACGGCGTTATTAATGTGAATTTTGAATCAATTCAAATTATATTCATTGTTCCTTATTGTTAAATATTTTACGACCTAAGTAAAAAGTGTTGAGAGGGTGGGGGATCTTCCAATTTTCAACTTCCATTTAGCTATGGTTTTTTTTTTATCTCCCCCCCTACCTTTCAGAAATCAGGTCTACGCCACAGTTATCGTTTATTTTACTGGATCCAAATTTTATTTTTTACATGCATATATTATTGTATATTCGTATTTATAAAGATGTATACAAGATAAACCAAGGCTCGGATGAACCGAGTAAAATGAATGACGGTCGAGTAAAATCATGTAGCTCATCGCAAGAAGGTTTATATAAAATTGATAAATATAAAAGAAAAACGTGATTGACTGACTGATCTATCAACGCACAGCTCAAATCACTGGACGGATCGAGTGGAAATTTGGCTATTATGACCAGTACTTTTTGGTCAGACTTTTTTTAGGGAGGCAATCATTTTTTTCAATGATCATTGGTGGTTATGAAAATTCAATATTTTCGTTATCGACGCGCGATTTTCTTCCTCTTCATTTTGATAAACATATTTCCACATACAACGAGCATAAAAAATATAAATTATAGTAGATTATTAAAAATTAATTGCCTCGCAAATCTTTTAGGAAGATAAACCTACACATCTCATATACTTAGAATATTAAATATCATTATTAATGTATACTTATGTGACATTAAGATGTAAATAATACGTACTCTTATGAATTACAACTCCCAAAAACAGTGTTGTTTTCATTTTAATAATTTTAAGAGATTTAAAAATTTCTTCTGACGGCATCTGGGGGAGAGGCGAAATTATACCGACAATTACACCACTGCGTATCGTTAAGAAATATTTCACGAATCAACACACATTACATATTGGTCAACATTGTGCTGGGTTATTGGCATTATTGATAGCAAAAACGCCAAAAACACGTCGAGATATATCTTATCATGATTATTATTATTGAGCAACATGTATTTTGTATTTCGGCGATTTTAAATAAATAGAACAAAAGTTCAAGACGCAAATTGTTTCGAAAGACGAAAAATAGCAGTGCGTTATACCTATATAAATAAAATATATTAAAATATTAAAAACAAACTATATGTAGGTACCGCGGCTCGTGTTCAGGACAAAATAATATGTATCATAGGTATATTACCTGCAGGCATTTCGGGAACGTTCGAAAATTCTAATGTGCCGATATTTGAGTTATTTCCCCGCAACTCACCGCACAAAACCGTCACACATTATAATGTGACATTGCGAATATTATTATTCTGACAGAGAAATTGATTATCATCGAATTTGTTACCACAGACGTCTGTTTATCGTCCGATGGCTGGACTTCCAGTTACAATAAATTTGTATGAAATGTTTTTTTTTTATTATTTACTTGGTAAAAAGACTGCAACAACAAAGGTTTTTAGCCTACATTAGCTCGGAATGTTATTGTTATGTCTAAAAAAGACTTTTCTTACTTATGTGCGGGAGTTGGAAACAAATCTGTTTAAAACTAAACCATCATGTGTTTAACAATGTACTGTGTTACATTTTGTATTCATTCCCATCAACAATCAAGGCCACAAACACAGTTATACAATAGGTCCTTGGAATCGATTGTCAATAAGTCGTTGTGATAATATTAAAATAGCGCAGACTATTGAGACGTATTGACTAATACATAACAACGTTTCGTGATAAAGTTGGTCGTATTTTGAACAGTATAACTTTCTAACTTTTTATAATCAACTCATTTTTCGGTCACTATTAAATAAATGATAAAAACATTCGCAGACGATTTTTTCCATCAAACATTGTTTTATTAGTCATATAGACCATAATATAGTGGCACCATATTACCATAAGTTCAAACAAATTAAACTTAAATAATAACTAATACAAAGAATAGTATTACGAATATAATATAATTTTACAATATAAACACATACCTCGTATACCTAAAAACATTTATATTCTATTAAAGCAACAATATACGTATATATTGGTAATATGGTGTATTATATTTTTGTTAAGCATTTTATGTGTTTAACTAGCTCGTGAATTTTGCTAAAAGTGGGTACCGATTTCGTAGTTCTAGTTGCTGGATTAGTTTAAAAATAATTTTATAAGTATGACTTTTTAAGAAACATTAATGTAAGTTAGGTTGCCTAATTTTGGCGCTCTACGGCTTTTTTTAACAACATTTTATAGGGAAACTTTCATATTATAATAATATTAGTATTATTATTGTAAGCACTTAATGGCGCAATATCGGTTTGAAATGTCGAAAAACAAATCTCGTCATGAACAACATGAAATTATAGGATAGAGTGGGTTAAGTCTTGTATATTCTCACATCGTGGGTCACAGATGTTGGGGAGAGGGTGGTAGCATATTATTATCGTGTCGTACTGTAGCGTACGTCGGAGATTTGACTCAAATTATGTAAATTAGGCTACCTGCAAGGAAGGAGGTTAATTTCACGATAGTCGTAGGTTTTTATTGGTTTCGGAACGTCGGGCGAGAGAATACGACAAAAAATTAAATTGAGTATCGAGTGTCTCCGCGGAACAGTAACCAAAGATGACGATATTATATCGATTTGCATATTATATAAGTGAGTTATATTATATGAATGTTAAACAAGTGTTGAAAAAGCGTGGTTGGTCCAAAGAACGGAGAATGCGTGTTCACGAAACAACAGATTGCTGGAGGTATCGATCAGCCACCAAGGAAACGCATACTGACGAAAAAAAAAATGATGCCTGCAAACGTTTTCGTTTCGTTTAACAATCGGGTGGGCTTCACGTGTACGGTTGCACAACAATTATTTAAAACAATAGACGGCAAGCGCGCCGCTCAATTATATTTTATTGACACGGTATCCTCCTATGTTTGATTTTGAACGAGAAGTATAATAACGAAACCGTAAAAAGTCCACCTCGGTGTTTATTGTTATTCGATTGTTAATAATTAACTAGGTTTCGCCTCGGTGTTGGCGTCGGTGATTTTATCGATAACCATTTGGACAATGCTGCAGTATATCCAATTCGCACACAGCTGATTGATGTGCACTGAATAATAATAGAGACCGTATAGTGTATGTACATAACACTATGTACTGTATCTATGCATATATTACTATAGATAATAACACGTGCCTTGGCTATTTGTTCCTACTTATCTATTTTACGGACAAATTTCGAATAGAAATTAACGAAATAAACAAAATATTGGATAATAATTATTATAAGTTATGACGTATGAATTGTGATTCATTCGTACATCGTGCGTGTATTTGCTTTATTAGTATTTACATTATAATATTATTTACTCAATTTGGCTCCTATACACACTCCTACATATACAGTAGAAAATAAAACTAAATAAAAAATCATAACTGTTAATAGTGTTAAGATGTTTTCCAAGAAAGAGTTTTTAAAAAATATCTTCTGAATCGCTGAATGTATTTATTTACTAAAAATATTTTTAAAAAATGCCAACATTAAAATCGATACATAAACATCGAACAAATGATATATATATATATATATATATCTGCATTATTTAAGATTAAAATATTAAGAACTTTAAGAGTATATAGTTTCAAGCGATTTAAGAAAATAAGTAAAGGCCAGTAATTGAGCTAATACGGCCAACAATAGTTCTAGTACCCATAGCTTATTATAATCCTTCATAACTTTGTAGGTATGAACTATGAAGTATCTATAAGCTGTACTTGAAATTGATATTACGTTGTGAGCAGGGATAAGCTTTAAAACTGTAAATAAATACTGAGTTCAAAATAGGTACCTACTTCAGTTGAAGGCTATGCGAAACACAAACTGGTATAAAAATGAAAAAAAGTCTTAATAAATGATTATCTAGGTTGGGCAAAATTGAAAATTATTTAGAGTTTACCAATATTTATTTAAATTATTTTTTCATTAAAAAATCTATTTAATACTAAATTCATCGAGAAGAAATTGTATTTAAATACGATAGATACACAATATATTGAAAAAAACTTCTTACTAAATTCAAGATCCATTAAATTATTTTTGAAATGTGTGTATTTCAAATTTACTGCCCATCTCTGCTAGTTGTAGGTAAAATAAAATAATATATGCTTTTGTTTACTGAAAATAAAATGTAGTACCTATGTATAGGGTTAGGTCACAGTTTTTTTTTAAATATACAACAAATTTGTGTTCCAGTAAGATCAATTTTGTGTTTTAATATTACAGCGGTAAACTTACCTATTTAATGGTAAGAATATCATTTGCGTTCTCTAGCTGTGTTATTTGTATGTTTTAATTTTAAAGTAAGTTATAAATAAATAAAATATAAAAATTTTAAAATACTCATAATTCATCATACACTTAAAAAATCAAAGAGAGAACACTCTATTCTTATACTTTTAATTTGATAATTGGTCAATTTACTGTAAATATAGGTAGCCAGGTAGGTATCTATTTTTTTTTCGTTGTGATGTCGCCATATGGGGTTGATAGGTACCAATTGAAATGAGCAGTAAAAATCCTTCAATCATGAACTTCGAGGGTGTGCTTCTGGTAGCAAATTGGATACCTATAGTAATAATTCTGCCGTGCTGAACTGCTGAGCCACTAACAGGTAATCACATAAAATGTTTTTGACCTTAAATTAGCTCACTTGTGAAATGCGTTGATTTATGATTATGAAAGTGGTGTTATTTTAATTGTTTTTAGTAAACTATTAAAAAATTCTTATAGAAACGTAAAAAGCAATTATACTTCTTAGACATATTTATTTAGTAAAATAAAATTATTTTTGTCTATCTGACTTAAAATATTTAATATATTATTATACTCTTAAGATAATATTGTATGTTATAGGTACTTAGACATTATAAATTGAATTAGCTAAGTTCCTAAATACCTACTTAATATTATGTATTAATAATTCCTGTGATTTAAACTTTAAAGCTTTCTGTTTCGTTCTGTTATAAAAAAAATAAAATAAAAAATTGGAATTACCACAAAGTGGCTTCATAGCACGGCAGAGTTGGTACTTTGATAACAACAGTTTTGATTGCAAGTCAAAAAACTTAATAATTCAGTGCAAGGTTTCTCATAACTTTTTCTAACAGTAATATAAAATTATTAAAAATAGATAAATACAATTTTTTTATAAGCGTTAGAATTTCAAATGTTGACTACATTTGTTATAGTATACGAATATACAATACTTCCAAATGATGTATTTAATTACTTTAAAAGACAATATTTTATATTTCAATTATAGTTATTGTATTCCGATGATTATTTATAATAAAATCGATTAACAAAATAAATTAAAACTTACTTTAGACTTACTTTTGTATAAAAATGATCATTTTATTGCGTATTCAGGAACTTCAACGCAAGGCGCAATTAATAAACAATTATAAAAAATTATAATTGAAAAGCATAGACATGATTGTATAAATCGTATAGATTTTATTCTATATATTGCAAACATTTTTTGTAAACATATTTTTGTACTTATCTAGTTTCTCAAATTATTATTTTTTATGACTGAAAAACTTTGATAATAATATACTCTGTACCTAATAGTTGGTACCTAGGTATATATATTTGCATTTATTGCTATAAGTTATAAACTTATAACCTACAAGTCATAGATAACTAGATATTGATTTGTGGTGAACTAAATAGTTTCAGATAAGACATAAGAATACAATTAGAAATATACGAATGTATAACAACTTATAATTTATTTATTAGGTAAATGTAATTAATAATTACATTTACCTAATAAATAAATAATTACTAATTATTATGTTATGTTGTAATATAGTATAACATTCAAAATAAATAACAATATCCATAAATTGTTAAGTGGTATCTTGCTTAAATTTACATAAATACATAATAATATTGTATTATAATTTGCAGGAAGATACTTAAATAATAATCTAAAAATACGTCGATATAATATAATATAATATATTCATTATTCACATATGAATACCGGAGGAGTAAAAGGACACGACTTATTCGGCAAAGACTGCTTTTCTATCGAAAGTTCAAAATTTCAAATCCGCGTATTTATAGAACCTAGGTAATAATAGATATAGACTTTATAAATCACAATCATATTATAATATATATGCTGTATATATTATGTAATAGTAAACTTTTTATGATATTATATAGGTACCTATATACTTTATAAGAGTGAATTTGTTGTGTGTATTTATCAATGACTACGATGTCTTCGAACGTCTTTATTTATCTTGCCTGCAATTATGGGTTCATTTAAAATTTATATTTTTTCAATGAATAAAAATACGTGTTGAAAATAAATTATTATCTTCCCTTTTTGAATGCGCACAGTATGGTTTAGTTAATTCCTCTGTATAATACAGGCGACCTCGACATCAATGCGTGCGTTAAAAATGTCGTTTGACGTCTGATTTGTTTTTGCTGAAATCTTCGCGCAGTGCATATAGTCATCGCTGCGAGTAGTGCGCTCACAATATGTACTACATACACAATATATCAGGTAAGACTATTTCCTGCACATCGTGCAGCAAATAGCGAAGATTAAAGACTAAATCGCCAACGACCGTTAGATTCACGCCGAGGTCTAAGATTTTCCGTCGGGTTCTCACACCCCGCAATATTGCATACCCCATCATGAATTATCAGCGCGCTTATTGCCTTCGTACGATTATTATACTTACCGGAAAAAGAGTCAAGCAGTGGATACTGCAGGGACTGGAAGTTGAGTACTCGTCTTGTCTAGGGTCGCAGAAGTCACGAAGGATGGTTGGTGCGTAATACTGCGTATTATTATCAGACATTTGATAAGTACAATATTTATGATAGGCCAACGAGTGAAAAACTTGCTGTAGGTAATAGACATTTTCGAAAACTCGTTCCATCATCAACTACATAAAAAAAAACATTGTATCAGCTAAAACCATCACATTCTTATTCGTAACGTTACCAGCAGAGTACCTATAGGTACCTATTATTTAGAGTTTATTACATGCCGATGATTTTTTTCGTGTAGCTTTCTCATTTATCCATATTATTCTGAGTTACAACTCACAAGTCGTTAGTAAACAAAGTCGATTACATAAAAACAAATAAAAAAATCTTATAATATATTGTATACAAACAGTATACATATTTTAGACTTATATTATTAAATATTTATAATAATATAAACAGCGCGTTATAGTACCTACAGCGATATTATTACCCGCAGAATTCCTCTCCTTTAATATATAATATACACATTCATAATATTCTGTATAATATTATACAATATATATATATATATACTATATTATATAGTTTATACATAAATACACTACGCGAACGAGTATAAATTATTCGCTTATCCTTGACTTACACTATTATATCGTCGTAATTCGTGTTTGTAGTTATTCAATGCGTTATAAAATTCACGTACGCGATTATACGCGACACAAATACCTCCAGCAGTCGTAACTCGCGTGAGTAAAAAACATATTCGCATGGTAATCGGCAGATATATTATAATAATTATATTATCTCTGGCCCGCAAATAACTGGGCATGGACCAGTTGAGCCAAAAATAAAAATATCAGTAGATAACCATTTTTACTAGCACGTAGGACGTCCGCACTATATAATATGTAATATATATTATATATTATACGTATATATAAATTTGAACGGTCAGTGCACCAATTATTGCGATCAAGTTATAATAGTGTGAAAAAAGGTTTACCCAAACGGATCAGGCCAGGCGGGTTCCTTGTAAGTTTTTAACAAATATTTAAAAGTACATACAATTTGAGTTCCGGTATAGGTACAACGTTAACAGTTTGTACAGCATATTATACGCCCGTGAACTTGACTTTTTTTGTGTACAAAATTATTTTTCTCAAAACAAAACCACTATTTTTACTGTAAATTGTTAAGCACAACTCTTTTTTAGATAAATGATAGATTTGTGACCTTATGATAGATATGTGAGTCTTATATTATATTATATCCATATTAACTATTATAGTTCTAAAATCTTCGTTGACCATATCTTCAAACCGACATAAAATGTAATTATTCATTAACTATTTGTCCGAATTTTGATTTATTTACCTAATATATCAACATTTAAAAAATAATAATCTGCATTCTGCTTAACAATTTACAGTTCTTATTTAAACCAAAAAAGAATAATCCTCAAATGGCATTAATCCTATATATAGTATTTTAAAATATAGTCTTTATAAGTTATACTGAAAAATTCAAAAAAACCAGAATTTAAATAAATGAGCATACTTGCTTGGCGAATCATCCTGTATATATTAAAACTAAAGTATAAATAAATACTATAATTGTATATTTATTATATTTCACGATTATAAATACACGATAATATAGGAATCAATGATACGTATAGTGATGACAAAAAGAGTCAGACCGCAGGAGACGGTATCCCGGACACAGTGTCCGACAGTCAAATCCATTCTGAGAACCTCTGATGTAGCAGCGACATAACCGCCACTGACGGGGCCGTCGGTCGGTCGTGTGGGTATAATACGCATAGTCGTCGTCGCGTATTATTTTAGTCTTTCGGTTTCAGTTTTGTTTGGTACCGGTCGTAGCAGTTGTATAGTCGTCGGCCTCCTACTCCACAACCACACCACAACCACCTCTACCTTGGTAACCACCGCCACCGTCACCTCGTCGTCGGGCAACGCCGAGCCCGTCCGTCCAGTTCGGTGCTCGCGTCAGACGACCGCTCGCCGTGGTCGAACGAACTCAAGCACCGCGCGCTTGTTGTACCAGTCATCCGCGTCGTTCCGCTCCACCGTCGCCATATTTTGCTGTTTCGCGCCCATTTCCCGTCGATCCCTGTTGTACAGCCGCCGCCCGTTAGTGACGACGTTTTTCCGATTCGTTTTGCACCCGACAGAATACTACACACGCGCGCGCGAGCGTACGAGAACTCCAGTGTCTGCGGGTTTCGGTTTTTATTTTTGTTTGTAATAATTAGTTTTCCGCTCCGACAAGTGCGCGAGGAAACGGTTTACCGGCAAGCACGGTGGTGCGCACCTTCTTACACACCGCCCGTCTGCAAGCCATCGCCTCGTATGACTCGATAGCCGCCGATTGCTGCGATGATGCAGGACGACGACGACGACGACCGAGGTCGACGACGCAATCATCTCCGCCACTAGAGGACCCACATGAAGGTAAGGACATAATAATAATGTATATGACTCGGGGCTGGCGCGAGTGAACCCTTCCGATTTCGACTCTCGAAAGTCGATACACCCTGTACATACGGTGGGCATACACACAAACACACACACACTACACACATACGCGTACCTTTTATCACGTCGCGTATTCATTACGAGGATACTAAAATATTATATACACGCGTTGTGTTGTTTTCGGTAAACACGCTGCAGGACGAGCATTTCATTGACGGAATAACTACATCTGTCCGCCGCCGTACGGCTTCTGCATAATATCGTTATTAATATTGTATATGGGTACGTCGTCGGGAAAATAGACGACGCGTATTGCGCGTTACCCCCACACCCCTCGCCGGCCGACACACCGCACGTCGAGACTGTACCGCTGCTATGCCGTAAGTCTGTTTTTCGAAAACCATCTTTTGAACCGGCCCGACACTCGAGCGAGCGTATGATATACGTGTACAGTGTGCGTATTAATGCGTACGGGTCGCAGGGTGGGCACACAACGAAAACGACGAGACAGGGGTATAATAATAAACACACGCGACGCTGTTGACGTATTTTAATGGTATTATTATTTTTTTTTTTTTCGGTACCTGCGCCATAATATAGGAAACTGGATGGGGTCGATGTCAATGGAATAATAATAATAATACACGTCTGTCTTCCTATATTTCCGCGAACTCCGGCAAAAGGTTTCGTGTCGTCGGCTATATTATAATGTATTATATATAATATAATATATTGTTGTCCGGAGCGACATGATAACATAATAACGCTTTTACTGTACAGAGGTACCTATAGTAGTATTAATATATTACAAATGTTATTGTAGCGTTTTTTAAACGTCGTTGGTCCGAACTAGTTTCCCGGTATAGGCCCGTTTGCGAACAAAATGTCAAAATCCATATGAGATAAACTCGTTTCCATACACATATACATACATATATATATATATAATATCAAACACACGTCGGAATCTCAATAACAAGGTGTCAACTCTCACTTTATATTTTACGCATACATATATACAATATCCATTGACGTGCGCCCGTGTGTGTGTGTGTATATAGTAGAAGTATATATAATGTAACGCGCGTGTACGAGAATATAAAAATGTGTGTGTGCACGCATGTGGTGTTATTAACAGATATTTTCTTTAATAATAATATTATAATATACGGAGAACGAGCTCGCGGGTTTGAAACTACTCTCGGGAGTATGGGATAATTTATATTATATTAATTCTCCGTGACGGTATATATACAGTATAAAGGGTTTGGAATCCAGCGGATAGCGATACCGACCGCTGGTGTAATATACGGAGGTATACCGTAAGGCAAAACAAGCTGTAAACCGTGTAACGTTGCGAATTCAACACGTCAATAATATAATAATATTGTCATGTACCTACCCGTATAATATTATTATTATTATTATTATAAATATTATTATTATATACTTGTCCTACGCTTGCGCTGCGTGGCCCGCGCGGTCATCCTGTCACCGCGCGCGCATTGTGGTACTTACCTGTTGCTTAAACGTCCTACACGCGTACAATATATTTTCGAAAGCCTGCAGTTAGAAACATAAGAAAATTCCACCGGTAATAAATGGGTTTCGTTTTATAGTTGTTGTAATATAAGAAACGCGTTGGAGACTCCCAAATCCCGAAATTTAACGACCGTCGTCGCGCCTCTCTGAGGTCGTTTCTCGACGGATGCTTCGCGTGGTCCGACGACGGAAAAATAGTTATTCAACACGAATACCTGTTTTGGCAGTAACTCGATCTGATGGAGATTTATGGTCTGCGTCTCTCCTTATCGCGCGCTGGTTGATGCACGCAATTATGTACATGTTACCGCCTCCACCACCGCCTATTAAAGCTGCCCTGTACACCCCACTGTAACCACGAAAAATGTAGGTATAACTAACATACGCACTTAAATGCACGATACATAGGTAACAATGTAATATAATATATTATATACAAGTACATTAATGTAAAGTCTGTTTCAAAATGTTATTATTTTTTATTTTTCCATTTACATCATAACGAGTATAATATAATATAGGTACTTATCTAATTCGTATTATTAAAACCATTTTTTTTTTAATTACCTATTTATACCTAAAAATAACATTTATCACATAATCAAACCACAAAATTACAACGCAGTAATTCAGATGGTATACCTTTTGTTGTTTATGATGAATCCTCGTTTGATTAAAGAAGGGATATCATCTCAAAAGCGTAAATATACAAATACAGAATCATTGATAATGTAAAACTTGACGAGCGTCGCGGTGACAGGTATATATAGTATAGTCATAATCAGCTGCTATATTATACACCATACACATAGTACACACACACACACACACACTCACACCCTCACACTTCTACATGTTTTTATGTACACTTAAGATGGATATAACATGTTATGTGTGATATATATATATTATGATATGAATAAAAAAAAGGAAAACAACGCGTTGTTGTCATTGCGTAGTACGGTAGTCTCGCAAATCCGCTTTTGCTCTTCCAGAATAGCTAATTAGCCACGTGCTGTACGGTTTGTCGGTTTTTATTTATTGGTAGGTACATTGCGGTATAATACTATTATAACGCATGCGAACATAACATTATTTCGAGCCTTTTGGCTACACCGCAATTAGCATCCTATTGATATTATGTCACTCTTCGGATCCATTAATATCTCATCGAATTTAACGTTGTTATAATGGCCCCCTGTTGGATGGCATCGATTTTTCAAGGCCACCTGTATATGGCAATATTTTACTTACTATATACATTGAAATTATTAACTATTTATTATTATATATTATGTTATATAATATAATGCGAGAGACTGCAAAACCGTTTTCGTCGCCGTTGACAAGAATATAAAAAATGTAAAATAATTTACCGAGAACCGTATAATGTATACTGTGGTTTTTTTCTCTTGCTCATTCGCATAGGCATACCATATTTATATTTATGTATATTGTACACATAAGAGCGTGTCATGGGACATACTGCTGTCTCTAAAAAACGGTGAGCTGAACAAAAAATTGTTTACTTAACATTAACGTCCACAGAATTCGACACACGATACGAGTAATAACTCTGGTGCGTGCACGATTAACAATAAATAAATGAAAAATAAAAAAATAATAGCCGACGCTGAGTCGTCGCCACTGTTGCAGCGTGCGATTACATCGTATCGTACCAGAATAATATTGACCGACTTTTGCGCCACCGAGGCAGACTTTTAAACATAATACAATCTGCTCTGTCGCCCGTATAATACATATTTACGCTGCACCTATACTATAGGTAATAATTACATTTTCTTTACGGAGTAAAAAAAATTATCGATGCAAGTGTTAACGATATTAGGCATTTGATTGTTTGGCATTATTAGTTTAAAACGTAATCAGACTTTTCAAGATATAATTATATACCTATATAAGTTAATACTAGACATTACTATACATTCCTGCAGTATATATTATTAAAACTGATTAATGACCTATAACGGCACATAGACTTATGTAAAATATAGTATACATTTACATACTACGAACTTGATACATATACCAAATATTGCTTCTTATACCTATATATAGTATATATAAGCTACGCTTCATTTATGTATTCATAGAATCAACAAATATGGACCTTACAACCTGATGTGCTGGTGTAATTCGCTCCACCGGCGGCCGTAGAAAACTCAGCACTATTTTGAAGTATTTTCCTGCGTTTGAATATCGCTCTTTAAGAACTTTTTTTATCATATGAATTATATAAGAATATTTTAATTATTGCTAAATTTTATGTACACAAAACAGATTTAACTGTCAAAATAATAATCAATACCTACACATTATTATATTTTATGTCTGTATACACTATACAAGTAAAATAGTTTTAAGGTTGTTACTAGTTAGGTAGGTTATTGAATATTTCTTGGTTTGCACACTAGATATAGCAAGAATTCGAAATTTTAAAATATTCTACATTTCTATTGCATTAGCTAATATTTTTTTTCCACAAAATGTATATTTTTTTGTAATATACTTTGCATTTTTTCTACGGCATCCACGATTAACGTGTAGAAAAATGTTGTTTTAAATACGTAGAATGTTTGGATTGGTTTACAAAGAATAGCTTAATGCTTATAGCAATTTATCAGAAAATAACTAAATAAGAGATTCATAGGTCACGCCTATAATATCACAGAATACTTTCGTTTTAATGACGCGTAAAGCGAATCTATACAACTGAAATGTTACATTTTTTTAACCAGTTTACATGTAATGTCTGTCATATTTGACAAGAGCAAACTGTATGTCTGTGTAGGTATTTCTAGCGAGCCAAATGCATTTGTATCCTTTTTTAAATTTTAGGATAACCATCTATTATATGGCCAATTAGATGGTGGCCAAATTAACGACTGTAATAATCATATAGTTGGGTAAATCTGAGCATTACAGGAATTTTATCAAAGTAATATAATATTTTTTTCTTGGTCGAAAAAAAGTTAATATTGTTGTAGTATACCTATCTGAAATATATAAGATTGGTATCCAGTGCATCTTAACAACCTGGTAAAATGGTAAAACGATTTTCATCAGTTGAAATAAAAACGTTTTTCGTGTTTTGGGACCGGGAGGATTATGTTTCAGTTAAGTAGTTATTGGTGTTTTTTTAAATTTGCTTCGGGGCAGAAAGAGACAGCTATAATATTACTATCGCGTTAACGTCGGGAGATTGATTGTCAAAATGTTGCAGATTTACACACAGGTGGTGTCGAGTGTATAATATTGTGCTGCGGGGAGAGGACAATCTACAGGTAGTACGACCAGCTATATATTATAACATACTACTACTACGCGACGGCGACGACCCTTTTCTCGACGGACCACGGACGTATCAACCTTTTTTTTATAATATAATATAATTCAAGTGCATAATGTTGTAATATTGTAATGTTATTATACTGTCGTGCACTTAAAATACACCTGTGCGCATATATACGCACTGCACCCGCCTCCGAATCGATTTCAGTTTACGTCATCAACACGCGATGCGGCGAATTTTTTCTGCGCCGCGATTTAAACAATTTTTTTTATAATATTTTATTATATACTTACACACGCGCACGGCTTTCGCGTTCGTCATATATCGCGTTTACGGTGCACACGAATACACACGCACACTCACACGTATTTGTATTTGAGTGCGTGTGTTTACGCGTGCCCGCGTGTATGTGTATGTGTGTGCATAGGTATTGTATAGTCGGCACCTGGTCACGCACCTGGTCTCTGGGGATCCGGCGTGAGTATAAGTGTGTGTGTGTGTGTGTGCGTGTGTAGACGGGCGGGAAAAAGGTCGACCGCATTCCAGGGCCGGATCGCTCCCTCCAAAGCAGCGTAGGAATGTCGTCGGCTCGTGACCCCGCCCCCCTCTACACCCCCGCGTCCGTAACCGCCAACCCCTCTCCCCCGCGACGGCCCCACCCTATCCTCTCTCGTACTAGGTCTCTCACTCTCGCACCGTGATTTATACACACACACACACGCGCGCGCATACATATTCTGATCAAACAACGCAATCGTCGTCGATCTGATATAAACATATAATAATAATATATATATACCTACCTATAATACATATTATATACATACCTGCGCAGTCGAAGGTACCTACACCTATATATATATACGTATATACGTTTTTTTCTCCGATTTTATTATTATTTTTTGTTTTCCGAACGCGCATCTCCTCTCCCGAGGCGACCATTACTATTATTATTATTATTATTAAACCTCCGAGCCGGTGGCTATATACGCGTATAGGTAAGATATTATGCGCTACTTCAACACACACCCTCTGCCCGAAGAGATTTTTGTGTTTTCTTCGGGGCATACCGGCAGACGGTGAAGCGAGGGGCAGGAACCACAGAGACGTGTTTTTTTTATTTTTTTTATTTACGACTAAAATCTCGGTCCGTTTAGACGCGTATTATATTATACACGACAGGGAATGTATAGTAATGATATGCGTACATCTGCCCTAGGTTAGGCCCACGTAGGACTCTCCTCGTATAGGCATATAACAATAAAATAATATATAATATCAAAAGACAAAAAGTCGCGCCAATTATTAATGACGCACACACGCGCACCATCGGCGAGCGCTCGCGCGCGCGCGCACACACACACAAACAATAACATTCCTCGCGGGGTAGATAAATCGAAGAATGATCGTACACACGCACACACAACGCAATATACGAAAACAACGTCAAATCACATTTTAACCGCGATCGCGCGCGGAGAACCGGTTCGTCCCGGCACGGGGGGAAATATATACGCGTACGTACTATATAGTCGAGTCGGACGAAGACGCGTATATTACGAGCGCGCTCGCGCATACTTGTAAAGAAGGAATAATAATAATTTTTATTTAACAGCGGTGCGCGAGATGTATAATATAATATTATTATAATACATTTTCGTTGTATATATATATATATATATATACATACGACGAAACATAGGTGCACTCGCGCGTCCGCAGCAGCGTATATTCCACAAGAATATAATATTATATAT
Organism: Neotoxoptera formosana; assembly: GCA_022818045.1. NCBI lineage: Eukaryota > Metazoa > Arthropoda > Insecta > Hemiptera > Aphididae > Neotoxoptera > Neotoxoptera formosana. The sequence continues at coordinate 27,208,251 of CM040632.1, read as the reverse complement.
TAGGTATATATTATTTATTGCGTCGTGCGGGAGGTTACACGTTTCATGCGAAGGCGCAAATTGGGGGCTGCTCGGCACCCCCTAAATAATTTGATTAATTACGTGTTACACAAACTACTATATTAATATTATAGTGTAGATTATAGTGTTAACTATTTGTTTGATGCATCGCATAAACAATTGGATACGGGCCAACATGATGCAAGAACGATACTCCATCTATTATCACTGTTAAATTTTGAAAAATACTTGACAAAATATCAAACTGAAGATATTATAAATAAATTTGCAACCGAATACAGGCGAACTTATATTGCCTTAATATAGAAAGCCACTTTTGTTATATTAATCTATGATAAAAAAGAACTCGCGCCCCTGATAAACGCTAACCGATAAACGGACTGTTCGTCCTCGTCATAAAATTGAATTTACAAAATATGTTCCGCATGTTCGTTCCTCTAGCGAATATTAAGATATAAGACATTTGGTCTCTGCACGGAGTCATTAGCCATAAAGGACGTTTGGTACCCATCAGTATTTGTATAATTTTAATATTGGTTCATTATTTCTTGGTCTAGTCAGGAATTTATTTTACGAAAATAACAATTACAAATAATTGAGAGTAATAACACTTATATAATATATTCCTTTCTCGCCCTCTTAGCAATACCCAGCGTCCCTACCATATCTCCGCCTTGATTAATATCAGTGCCATTTCACTATATTTTCATCAAGCCATATAATAACATCTCATATTAAATTTCAACATGACCATCTATTATCTTTTTTCAATTCCTCCAATATTTCTTCTAACACCAAAAATATCCTCTCATAAACCATCAAAAAATTATTATCTTTCTTTAGCCATCATACAAGCTTTTTAATTTATTTTTTTTATTTCCTATTTTTATGTTTCTCGCGCTATTACCTGATGGTCAAAACTAATAATTGTGTATTACAAAGTTAAAAAAAAAACACTTTTTTATTTTATGTATATCATCCTAATACACATTAAGTATAGTCAATTTTGTTTAATAACGAATAATTACCAATAATTTGATCGAGAAATTATAACCAATATCGATCTAATTTCCAAACTTTACGTATTCCTATTGCTGTTCAAATATGCTACTGAAGAAATAACCCAATAAAAATAATGATTTGAAAAACCGGTAGACCAGACGCGTTCTATATTCATCAACATTTAGACCTGCAGGGACAAAACGTCCGTCAACTGATTTTATCGACGGGGACCAACGAGCGGCGGCTATAATACTAACATCGAATATAGATTCGAACACTACACCATATAGACAGACCACGGTTATTGGTTTAACGTGTCAAATCGGAATGTCGTATGTGCGACGTGGATAACCGAGAAAGTAAATGATATAGGTACATTATTATAATATTATACCTCACATCAACAATATTAGTTGGAAATATCCGTCCAGTCGACGGCACCTCGGTCAAGTGGAAGACCCGTGCGCGTATATTATAACTATATATAATAATATATATATAATATATATAGCTGGTGCAGCCCGAGCACATTCTATACTATATTATGTCTACATATATATATGATAGGTAGGTTAGGAATAATATACGTTTCGCCTTGCGCGCAGCCATTTTTAGGCGCGACGATCGCATAACGCTTAACGGCGATTCGTTATATACATGATATTATATTATTATATAAGCTAATAATATACGTACATCGTTTGATTGTAATGATTGCAACTTTTTCGTTCGTTAAACCACGTATTCTACGCGAAGTCGTGTACTTGAGTGACTTGTAGAAAATACGATATCGAGATAGGTAGGTTATATGCATTGTAATATAATTTAGTATGTTGTGTATATTATATTATGTAGATTTAAATATTAAAATATTTGAATTTAAACTGATAAACAGTATGTGATAACAATTAATTACCTATACCCGTGACTGGGCATAGATACAGTGCGCACACTGCTGTAATATGAGCGATACATTTCGAATATAAGGAACGAGTTGAATCATATACACATATAGTAATAAAGGTCAAAATATATTAATTAAAATAATATATAATATATTCTGTTTTAAAATAAGGAATTAAAAATGTCAGTTGTCATTAAAAAATAGAAAAAAATGTTCTTTTTTAATTACTTAAAATTACATAAAAAATGTAATGAAATAATGAGCGTCTTGCGTTTAATGGATTACCAGGTTAATACCTGTAGGCCCATATATATTGTGCAGACCTGGACGTTTAAAAACTATTTCGATGAAATACTCTATATAAAAGCGTAAATGCGGTAAGAATGCGTAAACAATATCATGGTATATAATTGTATATGATATACAATGTTGAATGTATATAGTATAAAATAGGGTTTAGAATTTTTTCATTGTACAACAATGTAAGTAAAAAAAGAGTGCCGATAATATTCTGCTTTTTATAAATTCTTTATTATATATTATATAATACTCACAGACGTTTCCCATGTCCCGCGCTAATTTGAAGTAATAAAACTGTGAGTGCCGTGTGCATATATACATATTACATACAGTAAGTTTAACCGCATAACTCGATGGGCGACGGACGACTGGAGCACAGACTTGTGGTATAGTAGACAACACATGTACGGAATAGTTTAAATCCATCGTGTAAATATTTTTTAACTATAACATGCTACAATATTTATATAGGCAGTTAAGTCAGTTTTCTGCGTCGTCGTTAATCCAAACGCGTAACGCGACAAAAATTGTATTTAAGTAGTTGTCCACTGCAAACAGTGCAAACAATTTCGTTTGTAGGTACTTCAAAAGTCTCTATGTTTAGTTTTATCTACATGCTTTTTGACGTTGCAATAAATTTGTATAATTAACGTTCATAATATTATGTTGTGCAGTTTCGCCGTTTTATGCTCCGCTCTCATCCAACATTTCAATGTCGTAATACACAAGACTTGTAACTATTGAACCTAGGAAAATAAGCCCCCAAATAAAAATACTATAAAAAAAGCCCCGACATAAGAAAAAAAACCTCATCACCAAACACTAAACATTCAATGATTATAATATATGCTTTAAATAATCCAATTTTTTAACTGTTATATGAATCATATAAATTATGTTTATGTAATTGTATATAATATTATTAAGAAAACCACATGAAATAGAAATAAAACTATAAACTATGAGAATATAGATTATAGACAATAGTAATATTAAAAATATAGTAGGATTACAAATTGTATAACTGTATTTTAATGTAGTCTTTACTTAATTGCACCCTACTTAATAAACTACTTACTATATTTAGGTATTTTATTAATTAATTATAAAAAAAAAAAACTACATCTTATAGTTAATATACTTATATACCTATGAGTCTATGACATTAACAAATAATTAGTTATACCACAGTTAAATGAAAATTACAAATCATAAAATAAAATATTCTACATAAAGTTACACAATAAATTAACAAATACCTAACTAATAAGTAAAATATAAATACATTAGTACGAATTAAAAACAATTCAATAAGTATAGCATTATTTACCTAACTTATTAGATATATTTGTAATCAGCGTTTTAAAAATTTAAAACTTTTTTCATTCTATTAAAATTGTCTGTAATAAAAATCACATTTATATGATGTATAATATTATGTACAGAAAGCTTCTTATACAAATTTAACTAATTAAAAGTAATTTTTTTACCGTATTTTTATTTGAGGGCTTGTATTTCCGGGGCTTTTTTACAGTGTACCGTAACTATTAACGAATTGTTTATTTCCCGAATAGTAAACGACCCGAAGTCGTTGTATTAGATTTTTCTTCGAAAGTCGAAACACGCTGCAAATGAAATTAATGCTTTACAAATCTGTACACGTATTCATATAAGTTGGTTATTATGTATATATAATATATATACATATATACATGACCTATAAGGTTTGTATTTCGTACTCGTTTAGAAAACGACACTTATAATATTATTATATTGTCACCCGCAAACGGTTTTTATAAGCCAAACAAAAATATTTACATTTTAAAGTGTGAGAATTTTTTCTTATCACTTAGGTATTATATATATGAGGTGTATTATAAAACCCGCGTATAGAATTCACATATTATTTACATATTTTGCTGTATAAACACAACGCCGTGTCGGCGTCATTCATTTCGGCTGTTGAAATTTACGATAAAATACATTAAGGTTCGATTACGTGGCATCGGCGACGGGTTTTGGGACGCACTTTTGAGTTTCTGCCGCGATCACTGCAATTAATGCAACAGCAGCTATATATAATAGGTATACACCTCCATACCTATATATAGTATCTTCCTATGTCAATAACACTGTGGTGGGAACGGTTTCCTTTCAACGATAACAAAAACTTATACACAGAGGACTGCGACACTGCGTTCGGCATCGAGCACCACCCCGCACCTATACAATAAAATGTAAACACCTACGGTAATAAATTATTTCCTCACGTGTTTTTCGCAGAACTATCGAACCGATACACCCGTTCATGCATGCGCGGGCAATAATGTCGAGCACTCGTTCGACGGTTTTTTTTTGTCAAAACGAACCTTATACTTAGTTAAAAAAATCGGTTTAAACGGTAAATATATATAATATTGCTTATTATCATTTCCGTAATATTATATATAGGTACCTACATATTATATAGTATCTATAAATGTAGCTACTGCCGGTCTAAAGCAATAATATACAAACCAAATATATTTATCGAAAATCGATCGGGTAACTCGATACATAATGAATAATTGGGAAACGCGAAGAACCGATTTTATAATAAATAATGTTATATATGTTAATTCAGATGAAATGTGCACCACAAGTCCACAATCCGATGCGGTAAAGTCTCTCGCATCAAATTACGCGTTATATTCCTATAATTTGAGGGACCTATAATGCGGCCAATGGCCAACAGCTATGTTATTGCTTATTTCCTAAATTCCTATAATTACTTATTTGCTAAAAAACTTCTACAAAAGTCGTCACCATTCGCGTTTTAAAATACACGCAGTATATTATAGTATATGTCTTATTGCGGATGTTCTCGTATTTGCCTGTCTACGGCCTACCTATATGATGTCCCGCTTCATGCCTAAACTTAAAAAGTTAGTAGAAATCAATAATTATAGGTACTAGTGTACTACCATAAGTTAATTTTTTTAATAAACACGAAAACAAAAATAATAATTTGAACCAAGGCAAACCAATATTAGTACTATGAGATCTATAGTGTATATAATGTTTATAGTTGAGTAATAATTTTTCAAGATCATACCAATTAATATAATTGGTAAAAAAGTTACTCAATCGACCAACCTGCTATAACCGCGCGACAGTGCAACACTATAATATGTGTGTCACAAATGTTATTATTACAAAAACGTTTATGTAAAAGTTATTATTCAAAATAAAGTCATCGTTTGTATATTTACGTACCTATATTATGTCGTATATATATATATATGAATTCAAATTATATATTATTAATATATCCGATTATATGGACGTAAAAATAATATTATATTGTACATAATTAATACGATATTATAATATCTATAACCCGAGATTGTGTCTGTTAAACGGTGGAATTTGTGAAATGCCGGTGTTTTACTTTCTCCCGAAGTATGTTTATAGTTAACTCCACGTGATTAGTATTCAGACACTTCCTGGACACAATAAAAATAATACAAAAAAAAAATAAATACGAAATACGAAACAAAACAAAACGTGACAATGGGTTATTATTATTGATAAACCCAATATCGATGACGGCGACGAGACGATGATTATTTTTTTCCTACTACCTATGTACCCGATCGGTTGCACGTGTACTTAAAAATCCATCGCCGAAGCACCGCGGACGACCACGAAACGCGCTTAAGGTCGTCAGCGATCGTATTATATTATATACTCGCGGTATTATATATATATGTACCTTATATACGTATGGGTACTCGCGTGTAAAGATGACATGCCCGGAATACTTAATGATAATTTATTGTTGTCGGTCAGCGGTTACTGTGTGTGTGTGTGTGTATGTGTAAGCGTACGTATAACATTATATTATAGTATATATATTATATTATATATAAGCCTATCCGATCGCCTTTTGACGTGTATATAAGCTCGTACGTATAATAATAATACGAACGTTGCATCATCTCCAGCCACCGCGGATAAAAAAAAAATAGTTCTAGAATAACGGAATTCCTCGGACAGTGGTACATAATATTGAGGTATCTGTGTATATATATTTTATGTATATGCAGTACGCACCGGTTATAATATTATGTAGAGACATTATCGATAATATATGTATATACATAATATTATATTATTACGCTGGTCGTATATATATACGTACATATATATATATATACAGTAACAATGGGGCGTATATACATATACACACACACATAACTCTTTCGAGTGGGTCCTTTGGGGCGCACACGCGGTCATTCCGGCGGCAATCGTTTTACATATTATATTATATACGGGACAGTCGTCGCGCCCCGGTCGGATTGTTTCGATTGGGGGGGGGGGAGTTATTGTATATTGAAATAATATACTCACACACACATAATATATACTAAAATTTAGTATTATCGTACTCTAAAAATCACATAGGTACATGTATATAATATTCGTGTCGTAGCATTCGTGTGTATATAGGGTGTGTGACTTGTTTAATAATACTGTACAGTGTGTATGAAGGCGTACTGCAGCAGTGGGATCTCGATCGAAGTGATGGAGCGTCACAGCCGCACGCAGGGGTACCACGAAAAATATTGGTTACACGTGCAGTTCATCTAAACGTATAAAAACGTATAACTTATAAGCAATACTCGTTCAAAATTTTATTTTTTCTCTGAAACTCTCAACAAAAAACTTCTGTTGTACGAAATATGTTATTAAGAGGACGCCACATGTGTTGTCTACGTCTTACAAACGTGTAACATACCAAATTTACTCTCAGCAGTTCACGTTTTATGCCGTTTGCTTAAAAATTAGAGTGAATCGACTTATTATAAAAGTTGATGGTAAAAACTTTATCTGTGTTTTGTTGTGTTGTGTTTTTACTATAATTCAGTTTTTAAGTGAGATATGTGTGTATAATAAATGTAAATTAAAAATGCTCAAACTCACTTGTGCATGTTGTCACTATCTAAAAAGTTAAAACCCTTACTCGATTATAACTATAAAGGTATATTTCCACTGCTCCGGGCCGTGTGCATTCCGGGATCCGTCCGGGTAGGAATAAAATATTATCTTAAAAATGTATTCTGAAAGACTTCAATTCGTGTATTCGGCATACTCAAAGACTTAAATACTTTACGATAGATAATGAGTGTTTACTGCAGTTAATGAAATCACCCAGACTCAGAGTATATACCAACCTATAGTAAATGACGTACGACTCGACCGGTTAAGCTCAACGATCTCGAGTGTTTAGCGGCCTGACGTGTTATTACTTATTATCTAGTATCCCCATGCGTAAATCATATATAGTATTATATACATATAGAACATTCCACGAAAAAACGAACAAAGATCTCTCAGCAATATATTAAACACGCATTATAATATAGGTGTAATATATAGGTCTCCCTTCGTCCGCCGCGGTCGGTCGTCACAATAATAATAATAATAATAATAATTAGCCGAAAATAATAATAACCACGTTCCTCGACCGGATACGACGGCTAGTGCGTATTATACGTACTATATACCTACACTATATATCATACGCACTATACATCACAGAGTATATAATAATATTATGCGTATAATAGTATGTACTACTATATAGTATAATCTCTGTATCTACACACACGCGGACCATTGTTTGGGCATAAAGACGTCGTCGTTGTGGCGACAACTCTGCAATGTTGTCTAGCTGCGATTTTTTTTCATTGTCATAATTATTATATTATACACCGCACATACTGTGCTCGGAGATAGATAAAAATAAAAACGATTTTCGTTCGAGTAGAGGAAAAAATGTAACAATTTTTATGGTATTTTAATAACGGCTATTACGGAGCGCGCATTTCGATGCTACATAATTGGTCGGTATCCTTGCGCTGTGGCTCACAGTAGCTGCTGCAGTAGCAGTTATATATATCTACTATAATAGTGGTCGATCACATAATAACATCAACATAATGTAATCGAGTAAATTAGCCAGTCATATTAGTTATTAATAATTTTTTTTTTTTAGTTATTATTATTATTTATATATCATATTATTATTATATATACGGGTTTACTTTCGTTTTTATTTAGTCGTTTATTATGCGGGGATATAATTATTATATTAAAATATTATGTGGAAAAACAGTCATTCGTGTACTATATATAATATATATTCGTAATAATCTTACGTAAAATTTCAATTTATTTTTGAAATTGTTTAATTGCACGTTTATATATGTATGTGTGTATGACACGTAAAATGTACTGTTTTTGTGGGGAGAAAAAAAATGTAATTATTGCTCACCATGCAGTGCGGTGGTGGTCTTGAGCGTAGATACGATTTCGCATTGCAGACAAATCACTAGGCACCTAGGTATACCATCTGATGCATTCCAAGACGTATCCCATCGGCTCTTATCTGCAGCAATGTAAAAATAAAAAGATAAAGATGATTTCTTTTTGTTATATCGTATAGGTCAATATTAATACCTATGCTTTGTGTATGCGGCTTCCCATATAAGCTTGTCGGCCGTCGCACGGGGGGGGGGGGCTGTATTATAAATATTATAATGTACTGTAATCTATACTGGTCTGTAATATTGCTAAAAAACAAAATAAATTGCCATTTTTGACGTGATCGAAATGTTAATGATTAATAATGTACGCAATAATATATTATGGTCGGTTAGGAATTTAAAATCGGTCTCGAGTAATTGAGTACCTAACCTACCTACTGTGCTGCATAACTGTATACGAGCGGTAAGTACATTATTAGGTATTGCGAGGAATAAAATAAACTGTAATTATTAACATAGTATTATAATAATATCGTATATAGTATATTAAACTTCACTAAGCACCGCACCGCACCGCTGCGCAGACGACGACGACGACGACGATTCGCGGTATGGAGAAAAAGCACGGCGCGATCAAAATTCCAAGCGGTCATTCATCCATACGAATATTAGCATCGTTTAGCGGCTCGAATATTCGTGTTAATATCTGTGCGCGATTAGCGCAAGATCGCCGTCGTGCCACACGTAAATCACCAAATATTCAGGCGGCCATTGAGTTAAAGATTCCGCAACGAGTTAAAAAAATAAAAAAAAATAAAAAACCCGTAATAAATTAATAACATTGTAGGTAGGTACCTATAGGCTATTATATTGGTATGTATATTTGTAATGTTTGTAGTGTAGTGGTGTGTGTATACATATATATGTACCTATATGTATATAATGTAAAGTCGTTATAATTATATGGTAGTTGGTTAGTGCGCGTATATATAATATAATATTATAATATTATTACTACTGCGGACGCCGAGTATAATATTTTTAATACGGCCGTCGCCGTGTGTAATGAAATTTTTTCGGTGAATTGTCGACGACCAGTTTCATTATATTATACACATAATATGATGGGTGCGTATACGTATATAATATATATTATGTACGGTGCGTGCGAGAGAGAGAGACGGACGAGAGTTATATTACACGTCATATACACATATATACGCGTACACACGACGCGCGCAGGTAAACGACGGTTTTTTTTCCTCCTCGAGAATTCGTAATTTTTTTGGATTTCGACGCACGCGGCTCGTGCGCTGCGGGTGCATGCCCGGTGGCTGCGCCGGTGCGTATAATATATATACTATATATATAATATTATTATTATCGTGTACGGCGTATATATAGTAGGTAGGTATATGAGGTATAATATTATGTGGGCCGCTGCCGTCGTTTGGGGTCTCCGACGTTAGTTCATTATATAAAAATATAATATTATTCTGGAAGAGGTGCATTAGCGGCGGGCGGCGGCGGGCGTTCGACGAAACTGTGTGCAGCGCCGCCGCCGCCGCCGCCGCCGAGAGTGCGCTCGTTCGGGGGTTTGGTCTCGTTTTCCTACGTATATATAGTAAGATACATCTCCTCCGACCTTGAACCGACGAAAACTATTATATACATTGTGTGTAATTTATTCTATTACATATACACACACACACACACATCGAGCGAACACTATATAATTAATAAACTAGAATTCATCATGTCGGGAAAACATTAGGTTCCGACATATTTTCGTCCCGAGTGTTTATACAGAGGTACGTACCCACTTCGTGTACCTATTATATACCTTATATACCTGCAATGGTATACCGAGTACCGACTAAATACGTTTTATATACGACGATGGAAGTGTGCGCGTGGAAATAAAAGAACGCGCTGCCGTGGCAATGTCGTCTCTCCGCCGCCGCGTTTCGCACATCATCATCGTTATATCATATTATAATATTATATAATGTAATAATGTATAATTGACTATTATAATTTATTACCGTATACCCTACCTGTCGTAATATTATTCGTATTGTTCACACGCGCGAATTTTTATAATATTATTATCATAATATAGGTAGTCAAGCTCGTACGTCTGTTCGACGCCTTCGAACGCAGACTGCAGCGCACACGCACAATCAAATAATATACTAATATGTATTATATGTATATTATGTATATTGTGATGCATGTATAGGTGGGTAACGCACCAACAACATTGAAACGATTATTATTTTATTTTTCGTACACGTGCAGGTTATCTGAAATCACAAACAGTTATAGCGTATTATATAGTACGTAAACGTCCAAATATTTGTACATTGCGCTTATTATAATATTATTATCTATATAAAACACATCAAAACGAATGTTTGTCCGTTTCTTTGTCCTCTACAGTCTCGTATAAATTACTAGACTGTTTTCAATCAAAATTATATCCGCGAGAGATTTTCTAGAGATCGGGTAGTGTGTAGTGTGTTTATACCTTATTTTTCAACCGTTATACGTAGCTATAGGGTGGCTCACACGTGAATATTAAGTTTTGATTCATGAAAATCAAATATTTTTTTGTTTTTTTAATTGGCAACCGCATTGATTACAAATTGCATGATTATAAAAAATTAGTAAAAATATTCAAATATTGTAGACACATAATTTTTAAAAAAAAACAAATCTTAAAATCAAAAACTTCTGAACACAATTAATGAAACTAATAGCGCACAAGCGATTTCAAACACATAAGGACGAATAACAATCTTAACGATATCGGATTTACGTCGGCTTTTAAGCATCATTATCTCCAGTTATTTTTTGTGTTCACATCAAAAATGTGTTTAAAATAATATTAAGAAGTGGAAAATAAAAAAATCAATCATTATTGTTACTGTATAATATTTTTCAACTGAAGCAAAACGGAAAAAACTATATAGACAGATAGATTAATTGCAAGCCGAGTGAAGTCGGGTTAGTTACAACTAGCTGTATTATACGTCTGCATATATATGAGCACAGTACCTATATTATTATTATTATTATTATCATAGCATATAATAGTACCTACCTACCTATAATATAAGTACTTGAATATATACACGGCGCGAACGCCGCAGTTATGATGATGTCATACTGCTATGCGAACCTTTGTACACAAGAGATATTATATTATGTATTACCTACCTATATATTATATTATTATTTTTGTTTAACTAATATTGCAGGCAATAACTACTATAATATACTAATGATATGCGCACATTATACGTTGTACAAAGTACAACGAAAACTTGCACATTTTTCTTTCCCGCCGTGTATCGGAGTCGCCGCGGCGGCGGCGGCGTGTCGATTACGCTCGTGTAATAATGTATGCATGTTAATCAGTTGCAGATATTATGTGGGCGCGCGAAATGTAGGCGTCGGGCGAGCTAGCATGCGGAGCGCCAGCACAGTGAGCGGCCCTCTACTGTCTGTTTCAACGCCTGCCAGCCAACAAAACCGGTTCGCTGCCGTCCACCTGCTCACTGGCCAATTATTGTATTTCATTGTCGAGGTGAGTGTAAAATGACGACTATACGACTACGAGAGACGGGCGGAGAAGAAGAAGAAGAAGAAGAAGTCGAAGAAGAAAAAAAGATTAAACGCGAGAGGGAGAGAGAGAGAGAGTGAGAGAGGAGAAAATATTTTTATTTTTCGATACATTGTTTACCGGGCAATCGGGCAAATATTATTACGACCGCGAATTTCGACTGCGATGATGGCACTATACCCAAATCATACGAGTATATATATAGTATATATGTCTCTCGCACGAGTTTTGAGGCCGCCATAGTGCATACCGTGATGCCGCCATATCGTAAAATATAATATAATATTTTATATATATATATACACACACCTATGCTCGCGTGTATATAACACGCTGAATATAACAATATTACGTGTTGTTGTGGTAGACGTGTTATAACTGGACCACTGGAAACCGGCATGGAATTTATTCGGGTACATCCACGATGGAATGTAATATAATATTATATTGTCAGAGTGCGTGAGTTTAAAACAAAAAAAAAAACATTTTTATAAATTATACGACCGACCTACATAATATAAATACTGGTGTATAATAATATTATATTTGGTTGCGGCCGACGATGATCGCATCGCGGCACGGTCGAGATTTATTTTGGGTTGCTCAAATATTTTAACAAATCGATTTTATCGTCGTGTGTAAAAAAAAAAGCGTTTGTGTGAGTGAGCGAGTATTTGTGTGAGTGAGTGAGTGAATGTGTGTGTGTCCAACATGTAATATACCGGGTGATGCATTTAACATAAAACACTTATCATAAATATTGTTTTGGTAATAAGAACACAACTTTTCTTAAAAAATATATTTTTACAATTTCTTATTGTTATATTTTTTGGATGTTCTTCTTCGATGTACAAAAATTAAATTTTGAACAAAAAACCTATGAGTTATAAATATTAAAAATATTTGATGAGTAACGCGGAGTAGTACCTACAACAGGGGTACCCAGCTACTCAACTCATAACATTTTTAAATACTTATGAATTATAACTAATAAACTAAATTTGTCTGAAATTTGATTTTTATAGGTAAATGAAGAGATTTTTATATACTTCAAATAATATCCTTATGCAATTAAAAATGGACGTTGTCATTCTAAAGAGTAGGTCAAAAAAACTTGAAAAAAATAACAACGATCCAAAATAGTAAAAAACATAATTTTTTTCCAAAAATGTTATTTTGTAATGACTTAAAATTATTTTCATAAACATTAGTGTTTTCTGTAGTACTGAGTGTCTTATCCGTTTAATGGATCGTCCAGTATATATATATATATATATAGAGAGAGAGAGAGAGAGAGAGAGAAAGAGAAATTATAGATTAGGATTATAGAATATTATATACGCTTCTCGGACTGTATATAATATATATAAACGTTACGTGAACTTACAGAGAGTGTATTTTTGTTTTTAGGGTAAATCTCGGGTGAAAGAAGTCTTCTCGCAGCTGACGACTTACATGATTGCTCAAGGAATGCAGGACGTCGAACTGTTCGCACTGGCATTTATACTAGGTGAGTCAAATATTACATACTATTACGACGATGATATGTAATACCAAATGATACCTAATGCTGTCTAATACAGTAATACCTATAGCGATGTAATATAATATTACAATGCAATTAATATTTACATAATTGTACATAATATTTATAAAGTGTACAATTTAAAATATTTTAGTATATAGACGCTATACATAATATATACTATAATATTATAATCTATTTAATATTATAAATTCTCTGTTTTACGATGAGTGTTTAATGAATCTAATGAGATATATATATATAACCTACAACCGCAACCGTGTTACACACTGTATATGCGATCACATTTTATTATACCGGTATGTATATTATGATGTATATAGGTTATATATATATATATACACGATTCGTACAATTTCGTAAACATATACCATTTAAATAAATAATAATAATACAAAACTGCAGAAAGGTATAGAACGGTAATGCCGCTTGTAATAAGATGAATTTTATACGGCCCGTCGCTTGTACTATTCTTTATAGTATAGTTTATGATTTCGGTGTATTATGTATTATGTATGTATAATCAAACAGACGATCGATATTAAAATAATATAATATTTCTTTTTACATCCATGGCCACTGAACATAATTGTTCAACTACTGGACTGCAGTCCCGATGATATTTTCAATTAATTTTATCATTTCACAAATGCCGTTTATAATATTATACTATAAAAATATATATACAAATCCGTTAGGAATGCCAACGCGTTTTATGTGTGTGTATTATACACATATATTTTGATTGTGTATAACTGTTAAAATTAATACATATATACAAATAAATTATGCGCGAGAAAGTTATTTATCGTATTAATTATTATTATATTTGAAAATAAATCGGATCTTATGTTTTAATAATAACTGTTTATTTTACAAACAAAAATTAATTAAATTATATATACCTATAGGTATATTATGACGTGTTTGAGTGTTTGTAATACAAAATTTTAAACGTGATTAACGGATAATAATTTCTCGTAAAATATACTGTGATAACGACAATATTATAATAAGCATAGTAAAATAATGTAAATTTTTGTTGAAAAACTACTAATAACAATAATAATGCGTATAATTATAATACATTGTGTCAAGGCGCGCCGTATAGACAATTCAAGCGCATGGCTGACATCGAAGTTAAATGATTATGATATATTGACAATGTGTATTGTTTTGTTTCAGACGAAGAATATTTTTTCACTGACCCTGATAGTAAACTGTCTAAGTATTCGCCAAAAAGTTGGAAATCGTCTTCGACATATGTAAGTATATATAAAAAATTTTCGTTTAATATAAACTTATTAAAATTAATTTATTCATACCGACTTTGCGTTGCGCTCCAGAGTTCACCGATAAAACTGTAGACCGTCGTGTTATCCGACTTCCTGCGATACGATTGAAATTAATTAAAAACAATTTAATTTGAGACAGCTATAATATAATATACCAAACGTATTTATAGTTGTGCAACGTTAATAATTATTTATAATTTTGTTATTCTATGACACGGATTCGTATAGTTAGCAACTTGGTTGTTAATTACACGTGGGGTGCAGGGCGAGGGGAACTTAAAAGTGGGATTTCATTTTTTTTTAATATTAATTTGTTGTTCCGCTCAGGCTGCCGGTTGGAAAACGTACACACATACGTATATAATTATGAGTACAACCCGCGCGAGAAGGGAAATTTATTATGCAACTGTCTCAATTTATTCCGGACGACATATACATAATATTATATATATATAGGTGCACACTCGCGTATACACAATAATTGGTTTTTAAGTTGTCAAAATGATATGTTGTTTTGATACGTACAACAACAAATACGTATATTTATACATTATATATAGTGTATATTATATGTATATACTCGTATATCCGTATATATGTATAGTTTTTCGTCCCGATCCAAGGTCACGTTAGATTATCGTGTTCCTTCCAGCTAAAGACACACACACACATATATATATACGTGTAAGATTGCAAGAAAGCATTACATAATGCCAAATGAAAACGGGTTTAATCCCTTCTTTGTCTTCCTCGTTTATTATTTACATATATATACATTTATATATATTTATAATACACACTCGAGTATTTGATTACAAGTCAACATCGGTATTTTAATTTTGTTTTTTTGTTTTATCACGCCTCAGGGTCTCGATCAAAACGGCCAACCTCTACTCCAGTTGCATTTACGCGTCAAGTTTTACGTCGACACTACTAAATCTCTACGGTAATTACAACGTATATACACACACACACACACACACACACATATACATATATATTTATAAATATAGAGCGATAGATATATATTATATTATATATAATTTTAATTCGATTTAAGTTCGTGATTTTTTTTTTTTTTTTTTATAATATAGCCTCCGAGAATATAATATATATGATATGTTTGTGTGTGCACATATTTTATTACATTATACATTTATACTTATATATAAGTATATATACAAGTGTATATTATATTATATTATATTATACAAGTCGCCGGACAAAAATGTTTGAATAAATATTAAACGAGTCATTAAGTTATTTAAAAAGTCATATTATATTCGACTGGTAGCACGAAGCGTTTGCGTGCGTACAGTTTAATGCATTCGTGGAATTTATGTATAGTTAGTTACGCGAGCGCTTATATATACATTTTATACTCGGACATGTATACACGTATAATATTATGTATATACCTATGTGTATGTATATTATTATACTTGTACCCATAAAATATATATATAAATAAATACCACGTGATCGACAGTAAATTATGCGTTAAAATAATTATAAAAATATTTACGACTCACTAGCTGTCACTGCGCGTGGAATTTTTTCCGACGTCAATTCGGTACGGCGGCGGCGGCGATGGGTGCGGAGAAGAGAATCTCGCGTAAGACAACTGTGCTACGATGGAAATTCGACCAGATATGCTTACTACAGTCGTTCGTCGCTGCTTATTGCCCAAGAAACGAGACTGATATTGCGGTTTCGATAAACAGTAGTGCGTAACGCGGGCTTGACGTTTTTGTACCGTTCGCGCTGCAGATTATGGGGATCTAATAATGTCTATGTGACGTTTATATTATATATAGGTTATATAGAACCGCTAAATATAATTATTAATCCTCACCGGTTACCGGGTTAACTAGACGATATTTCGCTACCAATAATAATATATGCCATGTCGCCGGGCGTGATTTTAACAAACGGGTTAAAAGCGTTATGTCGGATTAAAAAACGATATCTAAACTTAAATATTCTCGTATGGGTATTATACTATTATATACGCCTCGTCGCTGCTACCTAATTACCTTATAATATATTATACGACGGGCACGATATCTATAGTAGAAAGTGCAGTGATGGCTACGTTACATTTTGAGCAGCGAAGATCGCGCATATGTTTGCATTTCTAACCTAACGATGATAACCGTCCAGCAGAGGGTCCTCGCGGTTTTTCGACCTTCTCCGCGGTATCGGTGCGTTACGCGACTGGCGAGATCGAACTGCGCACTTATTTTAGTTCGACCATACACTATAATGTAGGCACTAGGTTTGAGTGAGCGAGAATAAGTTGTGATACAACGCGGACGTTCTTACATACCCATGAGATATCATTAATTTCGTCATCGCTCATCCCTCTCCGACATAATTAGGTATATTAGGCGTTCGTGTACTCCAACATACACATTAGACATTATAATAATACATAATTGGCATAATATATAACAAGTAATAATCTCCATAAAAACCTCAAAATCATAACACCTAAATTACTTCATCAAAGAGTTTAAAACCATTAAAATCTACTAAGTATAATTAAATAGTTCTTTTCTCTTGCACTTTCTCCCCGAAACCCTAATAACAGACGGCTAAAAAGATGATGGCATAGGAAATTATTACTATACTCTAGTAGTCTAGTCTTACCCAATTTACCTGTTAGGTAGCACTGCTGCAGGGTGCTTACCCACATCTTTCACACTGCTAATGGAATTTTGTTGTAATCAAAATTACTATTGTACGGATAATAATAACTTGAATAAATTCGAACTTTTATTTTAAATAAATATGTGCACGCGTAAATCTATCGGAATTGTTGTCATATTATTATTATATTAAATCAGACGCGTCTTCTTTGTAGCGATGACATCACCCGGCAACACTATTACCTTCAGCTGCGGAAAAATATCGCGGAAAGAGGCGGCACCACGGAAGACGGCGACCACAATGTACTGTCGCTGGTGGCACTCGGCCTGCAGGCGGACCTCGGCGATCACACGGCCGACACGGACATATCGTCAGAGCTGCTCGAACAGTATATCCCGTCAAAGGTATTATCAATATAACTCGTATTGATAGGCCTACGTGGCATCCTGTACCTGCACTTACTGGACTTGCGTTACCCATATAATATTATACTGCTGCAGTGTATTATAATTTTATTTAGCAAATTTTTCCCACAGCAATTATTGGGTTTGAGCACTCCTATATTTTTAATAATATACCTACCTAGGTATACTGGATATTGTGGCCCAGATAAAGACATACCTACCCTATTTTACTAACCCTTTGTGAAAATATTTTTTAATATTTAGGTAATATTTGTGTTCAGCACTCTCCTCATCCCTATTTTTTCTTCTAATAATTATTTTATTCAAATTTTGAATTTCAGAATTTTTAAGCATACCTACTTAAGGATCAAATTTGTATTTATTTAGATTTTTATACCATTTAAGATGTGTTCTGTGGTAAAATCATTTTATTTTTTTCATATGGGAGTCACCATTTTTCTTGAAAATTGTAAGCAGAGGAAACATCTTAATACCTAATACTCTCGATCGTGTGGGTTTGAGGGCAGATAAATCGAAATTCGAACGAGTAGTTTTTATAAGTTATTTATCTTTGTGTACTAAGGATAATAAGTCCATGATGCTAATAGGTTTGGAGGATACGGGAGCAGCTATGATAATTTGATGTGTTTGTTAAATTAATCTATCGAAAATACTTAAAAAATTCCAAAAATAAGAATTTTAATGAATTTATTGTAGGTTTATTGTAGGTTATTTATATTGTGGGTAAACATACTTGGTGAATCAACTTGTTACCTTACATATAGGTTTTTTTTTAAACTAATAAAATACATTGAGCATACCTATAATATGATCCCAGACCCTTATAATAATAATTATTATAAATATCTGCGGTTGATGAAGTCCGTTAAGGTACCTTTGGGAGAGATTTCGAGATCTATAGGTATTGTAATATCGTCTAATCGGCGTTTGATTCATTGCTGCAGAATATTCATCCATCGTTGTATACTATATCGTATGTTACTCCCTTGCTACAGGTGTACAAGATTAACGAACACAAGGTGAAACAGACGGTGTGCACCCTGTACAAGGGCCACAAAGGAATGACCAAGACTTGTGCACAGACAATGTTCGTCCAGGAGGCCGGTCTGGTGCATAAGTCGCATCTATACCGGTTGAAGTTGAACAAGTCGCAACCGAAGCAAAATCAGGGAAGCGCGATGTCCATATGCAACAGCGTGTGGCTAGCCATTACTACCAACGGCATACAATTGTTCCACGTGAGTTCCATTGGAAATTTCAACATTAATACCAGCACCTATATATGGTGCATTTTATTAGTACCTACGTCATAGGCGAGAATGGAGTAAAATTATTTTTTGGTAAACTTAAAATACCTAAACACGATGATAACATTTTTTTGTTTGCTCTGATATAATTTTATAATAATAACATTGAACAATTCTTTGTTTTTTTTTCTTGTGAATATCAAAGTATTCAATATCGCAAAAATTTGGAAATTATTTTGTACTTAAAAATGCATAAAATCATAAATTATTAAATTCAAATACCCAAGGCATATATATATATATACATATTACTATAATAATTAATGACCAATTATTTCTACATCGGTTAGCCAAAAGTTCAAAAACTCCGATTAGTAGTCCGATCGCCACCCTGCTTAGCAGTGGAATTCTCTAAGTATTTCAATTTATTTTCAGAGTATATACTATAGCGAGTGGGGTATAATTGGGGTGACTAGGAGGAATTAGTTTTGGGAAACTCCCAATTTCCGCCTATGACCTACGTGATAGTTGTTATAACAATAATCGAACTAACAAACGTTTTTCAACAGGAAAGCTTATCGCAAGCGCTCAGTTGTTTATTCTTGTGGAATAGCATCGTCAAGCTGTGTTTTGACGTGAGTATTATAATAATAATCAAAATTATAAACCGCATAAATATAGTGTCTAGCCAGTGGCGTAGTTGTCATGGGGGACACTTGCCCCTCCCACAGATATGCCAAACAGTATACATCTTTAAATCTTTTAAAATAAAGAATAAATGCAATACATTTAACAAACATTTATAAGATAAAAATATTTTTTTCCTTGAATAATTTCATATAGTACACATATAGTGTATTTATATACACTGTATTTTTCATACAGTTCATTTATTTCACTTTTCTCCTGACGGAGGTTGACTATATTGACGTATACAGTCAACATAACCGCATTCTCTGGGATGCAAACATAACCCGACGATATTATTTCATGAATTATGTTTACAGGGTTATCATGACATTATTTTTTTCAGACAAGTTATATAGCACATTTTTTAATGAACTCTTATGCATATAAAATGAGTTTGAATATTTGTGTAAAACAAACAATATTATTTTATTAGGTTATGCTTTCGTTTTGGTGAATAATTTATTCCCCCCCTCCCCTTAGGTTTTTACCCAATTACGCCACTGTACCCAGATTTTATATATTATACGTATAAACGTATATGTCATATATGCAATGTAGTCAATAATATCGATATAATATTATAAACTCAAACGGTATATTATAATATTATGTGCAACTCATAATTGATTTTTAACGAAATAATATTTATGTCGCAGCGTAAAAAATTCGAACTGAGACCGTCGAACATAGATCGGCTGGTGTACTACACAAATTCGGACGAGAAGAGCAAGAGGATGTTGGCGCTGTGTCGAGACACACATCAATTTTGCATGACAGTACACCCGAGGCTTTTGGACACGTTTTTAAACAACAACACATCTGGTGAGTGCACGCGACAAATCGGCAAAAATAATTAAAACGCAAAACTGTGACAGTGTATAATATACACATTAATGATTACCGTCCACTAATTATTGATTTTCGTGCGGTGCAGATAAGAACGCATTCGACGGGCTGAAATGGACTAACGAGAAAAAATCAAAATCGAAAAAAGTCAATGTAAAAGCCATAGAAAAGAAAAAATGCGAGAATGGTGTTTGCTCCGATTCTAGTATTTCGACGGCCGACCCGAAGACCTCTATTTCCAAGGACAAGGTATGTCTATATATTATATAATAGGTACATGAGCGTTTCAAGTTTTATCATCGTTTCGAAATCTTAAAATTCCTTTTGAAATGACATACGATGAGTCTCGAATAAAGAAATTTAACAAGTTTAAGAACGATTCTATGTTTAACAAGATAAGTTAATTAGACCATTATTTACTAACTCGGAAGTTAAAAAGTTTGGAGAAATTAATTTAAAAAAAACAAAACTATTTGACTTTAAAAAACTATATACTTGACTGTTCCGCATTTGCTCACTCTTCACTATCTTGTATGTTGCAGGTGCCGAACGGAAGCATATCGTCCAGCGTGGAACTGGGCTACAGCCACACGGCCCAGAACTCGGCCATGTCCGAGCTGGACTACTCGGTGCAGTCGGCGCAAGACAGCAGCGACGCGTACCTGATGTACAGGCACCCGAGGGCCAGGGCGGCGTACGTGGACAACAGCAACCAGTCGGCAAACACCAGCAGCGGCGTGTACACGTGCGCGAGCTACAGCACGGCGTCCAAGGACATGGCGTCCGCGTCGTACACCACCGACAACTGCAGCTGCAGCGTGGACTGCAACCACGGCGGCGGCGGCGGCGGCGGCGGTTACAAGTCGGCGACCGCGGCCGCCATGCAGCAGTCGTCCATGATGGCGCAGCAGCCGGATACCGACTCGGCGTACAGCGCGTCACTGCCGCCGGAAACGGTGGCGGCATCGTCCACGTCGGCGGACGACGAAGGGCGGCCGACGGGCCACGGCCAGCAGGCCACCGCTGTCGACGACTGCGACGGTGGCTGCGGCGGCGCCGACGAGCTGTACGACCTGTCGGCCGTGGGCACCAGCGACAGTTCGTACTGCGTCGGCGGCGCCACGACGGCCACGACCGCGTCCGACG
This sequence comes from Neotoxoptera formosana, assembly GCA_022818045.1. Taxonomy (NCBI): domain Eukaryota; kingdom Metazoa; phylum Arthropoda; class Insecta; order Hemiptera; family Aphididae; genus Neotoxoptera; species Neotoxoptera formosana. The sequence continues at coordinate 27,186,238 of CM040632.1, read as the reverse complement.
CGGCCCTGTCGTCCGCGTCGTCGTCCAAATGCGGCGATACCGGTTGCGGTAACCGGTGCGCGCTGGACGGTTACGCGGACGCGGGCGGCACGGCGTCAGGCGCCGGCGGCCGGAGCCGCAGCGGTTCGGTGGTCAGCAACTCGGGCAGCTTCCGCGGCGACGGCAGCGACCCGTCCGAGGGCGGGCGCGGCGCGCTCCTGTCCGCCGTCGAGCTGTCCGACCTGATCGTCGGCCGCAAGTCGCTGCAGACGCCCCGCAAGGGTTTCTACCCGTCCCGGCCTACAACCAGTTCGACGCTGGACTCGGATTCGGATTACGTGACGCTTCCGCCGCCCATGAACTTCGTCACGGGCGCCCCGTCCCTGTCCAACCTGTCGTTGGCCAACTTCGACTGCGGCACCGGCACGGCGGCTGCCCACTGGGACGTCCGCCGGTCGTTCGACCTGCTGTCCAACGTGGTCAAATTCTGCGGCGGCCATCATCATCATCATCACCATCATCAATGCGTGCAAGTCAACAGCAACAATTACCTGGACGTGCACAAGAGCGGCGCCGCGTTCTACCACCATATCTACCCGGCCACCGCGTCCGTCGCCTCGGTAGCGCCGCCGCTGCTGCACGCTCGACAACCGCCTCCGCCGCCGCCACCTCCGCGGCCCAAGCGGTTCGACTTGCAGCTGGAACAGTACAAACAGCAGCTCCGGTCCGACGTCGACTTCGTCGTGTACCCGCTCCAAGACCCGGCCGTCAGTCGCCAAGAGTACGTGGACGCCAAGCTGGCCCGCGGCCGTCGACACCAGTATCACAGGTACTACGGCCGCGATCCGCCGTCGTACCAGGTCAACGCGCACCTGTACCGAAGCACGCCGAACGTGGCGGCCGCAGTGTCGCCGCCCCCGCCGCCGCCGTCCTCGTCATCCGCGTCGTCGTCGTCGCTGTCCCACCAGCAGTACCACCACCATCATCACCACCATCACCTGCTCGGTCAGCAGCAGCAATTGCTGCTGCAACAACAGCAACAGCCGCCGCCGCTGCCTCCCTTGCCGCCACACTTGAAGTACGGGTCCAATCAGAGCCTGCTGTTCCCGGCCACCGTAGCCGCATCAGCCGACTACGCGGCGCAGCACCATCATCACCGCCGCAACCGGCTGCACCCTTTGCCACTTCCGGTCCGGACATACTCGCACGACGACTTGCTGGCGGCTACCACGTCATCGGCACCGGCCGTGCCTCCGAAAGTGCAGATGTTCCACCGACGTCCACCGCCGCCGCCACCACCCGTTGCCGGGCTCCAGAAGCCCGCGGCCGTCGTCCACCCACGTCGCCCCGCGGCCGTGGACGCCGCCACCACGACCTCCAACAACGGAGCCACCACTCCGACGGCGTCCTCGACGGTGTTGGACATCGAATCGTTGCGAGAAAAGAGCCGCAACCTGGACTTGCCGCTCATATCGGCCCTGTGCAACGATCAGACGCTGCTCAAGCAGACGAACGCCGCCATGGTCACCGAGAACAAGGCCACGCAAACCGTGGGCAACGCTACGATGTCCCTCGCCGCCGCTGCGGCCGTCGCGTCGGCTCTGTACCAGCCGCTGCCACCACTGCCTTCGTACCAACCGTCGTCTTCGTCTTCGTACAAACCGCCGCAGCCGTCGCTGCCTTCGTCTTCGTCCGCGGAACAGACGCAGCCTCCACAAGGTGGCGTCGCGTCCTCCAACAAGCTGAACTGCACGAGGTGCACCAACGGTACGTCGTCGTATTCGTCGCCACCGCCGCCGAGTTTCATGTCGGCCTCGGCATCGCCTTCCGTCGCGAACGGCGCCGCTGCCGCCGCTAAGACGGCCAAATCAAAAACCACCACTGCAAACATTATTTAATACTTAGAAATTACGATTTTTTTTTTTTTTTATTATATATTTATACGAAGTGAAATGAAGGATGTCCGAGTAAAACGCGGTTTTTCCGGGAAAGGAACCCTAAATCTATTGTGCTGGGGGGGGAGAGATAGAGAGATTGCCGTAGACATTATCCTAAAAGTCTGTCGGTCACGCGCGAACCAATTTCGAAAAACGGACGTCAACCAACTATACCTTATATTATATAGGATGAACGCACATGTTTTGTTTTTAATTTTTTTTATTAAATCGGGTTTTTCAACCAGAATTACGTATTTTGTATCATTTTATAATATATTCATATAGAGATCAAACTGTATGCGTTCACTTGGTTTCTTTAGGTTTTTACTCGGACACCCTCCGCGCGCATTTAATTTAGTAATCGTTACCTTATGATATTTATTTATTTGTGCCAATTTTATTTTTACACGTGTGTACCATCCGTAATGGTAAGATGATTTTTTTTAACACTCGTTACACAACTCGCATTGATGATGCACGTTTTAAGCATAAAATAATTAAATAAAATATATTTAAAAAAACGATCCGTATAGGATACTTCTTGTACAAATTCGGGGCATAAGTCACTCGTCGAAACGCAAAGTTTTTCCGGTTATTTTTACGCTCCCGCCAATTTTTAGTGGTATTCTCAAAATTAGATTTACCATAAAACGCGTTATGGCTATAAGTATCAAACTTTTTATTTTTTTATTTTGAACGGTCTTCCGAGAATTTCGTTATTTTAAACGTACTGATTGTACATTGTAGGTATTGTACTGATAATAAGACATTTTTTTTTATATTATTGTCCATGGCCGATAGACTGTTATTTAAGCACCGCCATAAATATTAGGAACGCTTGATATTTGTTAGTATTTAAGATATATGAGTCAATTTCGATTTAACTCTAGACTTGATGTAATGTGCCAAAAAATGATTGGTCCATAATATTGTATTATTCAGTTTTTATATAATGTAAAGAAAAACAAAATAAACTCGTGTTTATGTCTGCAGCCGCGATTGCCTATTCGTTTGTTATAGGACCTCTTATATTATTATTAATTTTATAATATTTTTATGTAGGTACTCACATATATTTGTGCTTACTCGTGTTACTTAGTTACCTAAAAAGTGCCTAGAAACATTTTTTACATTTTTGTATGTTATTATTAAATACTATCAAAATACTATTTTTTTTTTTTTTGTACATTGAAGTTACTTTAAAAATTGTAGTTATTTAAAAATCAGTACAAAATATTGCACAGTATTATTTTGTTTTTTTTTCTTTTTATAAAATGTTAAGATCTAAATTAAAATTGTATATCATTTAAGTATTTTTGATTTGAATAAATATAATCTATTGTAATAGTAGTTTTTTCTTCATTGACCTTTATTCAAGATGATGATGATGACACATTGACACACATGGGCGGATAGGCCTACCGGGCATTTCCCGGTGGGCCCCCCTTGTATTTGGACAATATGGCCCATTGCACCTTGGCCATTTTTATCGTTTGACGCAATTACTCATTAATATTATACAATTACAATAGAAATAAGAAATATAAAATAATATAATCTAATGGTTCAAACAGTCTAACCTATAATCTTAAATCTTGTGATATTTAAAAAAAAAAGATTTCTAATCGGCCCGCATCCGGCCAAGTATTGTGTCACATGCTGTTTTTAATTGTAGGTAAAATATAATTTATAAACACAAATACATACCACTTTGAGTATAAATTTATGCTAACTTTATCCATTACTCAAGTAGAATGCAAACAGACGTTTACTAAATTAAAATTTGTCAACAATTATTTAAGAAATATATTAGGTCAGAATGTATTAGAAACAAGTCTGCTGTTAATGAATATTGAGAAAGATATTCTCAACAAATTTGATTCTGATAAAACCATTAATAGTTTTATAACTAAAAGCCCAGTATTTGGTAAAATGTTATTATTTTACAACAAACTAATGATTTAAAAAAAGTAGTTTTGTTATTTTATGTAATAATATTATACACGTGAACGACTTTTTTTCTTCATGTAATGGCCCTTTTTTGAAATTTCCAGGTAGGCCAAAAATGGCCTATCCGCCCATGATGACACACCAAACCAAAATCCACCTCGAAAGTTGAAATTACTATCTTTACAATTTTCAGTGAAAGAGTAATCATCCTGGCCACAATTGCATAGGAATGTATTTATAGGTGGTGATTAGCAAATGCGACCAGTTTTTGTCAGTGGTGCAGTTCACTCTTATATTCTGAATACATTATTGAAATATCTTTATTAGATACAAAATTACATTTTGATTTTAATTGGCTGGGTACAACAACATTGTTTTGCGATGACCATTTAGTAAAATATTATATATTTTTTTGGGAAGAATTGTGGAGTGTGTGAAAAAAACAAAACAAAATATTATTTTCGAGTATAATGTATAAAATATATATGTGTGTAATTTAATTCAAATAACACACATATGGTTATAGAATATAATATTATATAGTATACAAATAAAGTTTGGAAATGTCCAATACAAAAAAATAGCATAAAACATTTTCAAACTACATTTTACGTAATAACTGCATATTATATAGTATTCATACAAAATAAGATAAGTATGGGAAAAATATTCAAAATAATAATTCAGTAATAATTAGGCTAATGTTCCCATTGGATCCCAAATGGGAAGTACTTGAGGTTCTTGTTGGAACACCGACAACACTTCTTCAGATAAAAGACTCTTGTCTACAACCACTTCAAACACATATTCCTTAAACCAATCTGTTGTCATCATCAAGTAACCTTTATCACCACGATCTTCGCCCCAAGAGTTTTCAACACGCCATTTGGTTGCATTACCATTCTAAACAGATGTAAATAAATTATTGGTTTTAGATTATTTTCATTGAGTTCATCCGATTTACTCACATCTACATTCACTCCAGTTAGTACCATTGCGTGTGTCATGGCAGATTCACCATACAACATACGTTGTGCTTTAGTCATAGGGATTGACACATCAGTTCCAAATACTAGCTGATAATCATGACTAAAATTAAAAATGCTCATATAAATTATACGTTTTCAAATAAATATGTGTATACTAAGGATGAGTTTGTAAGACTTACATTTTCAAATCTTCCAATCCAAGCTTATCAGAAAATCTTTTGCTCACTTGACACCCATACCATACTGGTTCACCATTATTTACAATAGATTCTTGAGCTGCCTTGATCAGTACTTCAATTGGCTGGTTGTTATAGAGAACTTTGCGTCCACCAACCATGTTATTTAACATGTCCAATGTGTACAATTTACCGAACCGGTTGTTTGGTCGTGGATCCGAAATCAAACACACCTAAATAATAACATTGATTAATTGAATACAAATAATATTATTAGGTAATCTAAGCACATACCTTTTCTACGACATCAAACACAGGACGGACATGTGTTAAATAGAAATCCAATGGAGTAATTGGTCCAACAGTGTTGAACACTTTAGATTTGTCATAGTATTGCCATTCAAATGTAGCTGGCGGTATACCGAGACAAATACCAACAATTCGATAAATAACCTCCATTTGCTCTTCGATTTTGGTTTTAATCTCATTGTCGGTAGCATTATCGCTGACAAGTTTGTGCAAAATTATGGCAAATTCTCGAAGCTTGAAATATAAAAATATTTTTATTATAAAACATCTATAAGTTGTTGATTATGACATATTACCTTGCTATTGAGTATAACATTAACAGTATTACTAGTTTCACAACTGAATGATTCTGGGAAGTTCTTCTTTGGCATCAACCCATACTTGGTTATGATGTTGACCAACATATCCCACTGACCTCCATCTTCAATAGGTTTCTTTGATCAACAAAAAATAATTGTTAATGTAAACATCATGACTATGTTATCTAATTAGACTTACAGTGAGTAAACAAGCAGTGGTTCTATCATCCACAGTTTCACCACGCTTTGCGGTTTGTACAATCGCGTTTAAAAAGAAATTGCTTCTTTCAATCTAAAAATAAAATAATATTATATTTTAAGTAATATATTATATTGTAATTGTTATAATATATCAATTATTTTCCAACTACCGTTAGCTTATATATATTAACTAAAACATCTCTCTATAAATCAGGAAATTCAAAAAGCTTATAAATAATTACAATCATTAATCAGCACAATTCAGTTATACATGCACATATCATTTTACGCTGTTATTTTTCCTCATACTCAAGGAACTAATAAAATAAGTACCAAGGCTATAAAAGTATATTAACTAGACCAAATTTCAGAGGGAGTAGATGGATTGTTTGAAATTGTTTTCGACACAAAAACAGAAAATAATTGAAAAAACTAATACGTTTCATGTTTTGCTCCGAATAGTTTAGGTGAAAATGATAAACTACATATGCAAATTGTTTTTGTGTAAGTAATATACAAATTTAATTATTTTTATTTAATATATAAATTTTCTAATTCTACTTTGATGCATTTATAATTTATATTTAATAATGTAAATTAAATTTAACGTCTAGAGCAGCAGTTCCCAACCTGGCAGTAATTACCGCTAAGAGGTAGAACAGGAATTTTTAAGGGGTAAAGACTATTTTATTTATTTGATGTACTTTATACTAATTATTATTATTTTATTACTTTCAAATAATATTTATACAGTGTACTCTCAATTATCATCTTCTGCGGAAAGGACCATGTACATATGTACAAACAAAAAATATAGCTTTTATTTTTTTTTGGGGGGGGAGGGGTATTTGTTAATATCTAACCCGATTTATGGGTAATAGTCTCAAAAAGGTTGGGAACCGCTGTTCTAGACTAAATAATTTATTTTAATATATTGAAAGAAAATACCACTTGCATAAATACATTTTATTATCTTAATTAATGTGCATTAGGTAACATTTATTGTTATATCTCTGTAGTAACAACAAAACTAATAGTTACAGAATAAATAGTATTATACCTTCTATAAAATATTTTAGTAAGTACTAAATAATGAAAAAACTGAATAAATATAAAACAGATTTAGTTGCTATATAATATTTTGAGCTCATAAACATTCTACTCTCAAATAATACATGACAACAGCCATGAAAAATGATTGTAGTTTTGAAAAATCTGAACAGTGTTCTGTTTATTATACCTAAACCTCATTGTGTTTGGGATGAATTTTAAACCCCGAAAAAAAAACCAGTCCTATTGACAGAAATACAATACGAATCACAAATGAGGAACAGGTGGGTGTAAGGGACCACCTTTTGTTAACATGATCCAACCGGCCAAGGTCATACAAATATATATTTTTCAGGGACAAAGGATAATAATAATATCTCTGAAAAATGTTATACAAACCATACCTTGTCCCAAAAAAATATATAAGCTTGGCTGAACTCAAATTCTTCTAAGTTGAATTGTTTGATGAATGGAACTCTGATCACATTTAAACATGCAAATATCCAACAGCGACCGGAACTCCTTTGGTTAGTTACTGGTTTACCTTCAGTTTCAATCTAGACAAAAACACATACATTTAAAGGTTATTTCGGAGATTATTTGGATCTAAAGTCAGAAATCATTCAAACCTTGTGCGTGTAATAGTGATGGCATTCCTGTACTCTATTTCTTGAAGTGCTCACTTCTGTTGGGCTGACGCGAGAACAGGCATTTTGGGCCAACACATTTTTGGCATCATTGTAGAATGCGTCACGGAATTTTAATATATTGTTGGGATTGATGACAGCTAAAATATAAAACATTATATTCCAATAAACGTATACAACAAAACATTATTTTTTTAATTTAAAATAAGAATAGTACCTCATACAAAGAGTTTATACAATATAAATAAATATATGCATTTTACATGTAAGCTATCAATTGATACTAGTTTAATTAGGCTTAGTCGTAAATAAAATACATCAGGCTATTGGATGTCAGGTAATTAATTATTCATTAAGTAAATTCATTTTTTTTATGATTTCATCACACTTGATAGTTAACATAATTGTATCTGTATAGATTTATTTGATAATAGCCAATAAGCTATTAAACTATGAAGAAAACAAATTATAAAGAATTCCAAAACATAATTCATTGAGAAGACAATATGTGTAGACAGTAGACGTATATAAAGTTCACCTTGAACCCTTGTATGTATAACAAAACCGAATTTATGTGCAGCTAATCCAACAATTTATCAAAAGGATGGTACTTTTTGAAACTACCAACAAAGACGATGAACATTGTCATCCATGGCATGTCTCTTATTGGTTCACTGTATTCCATTGGACACAGTAACGGTAAATTAGTTTTATTATTAAAAGTATTCATCTATTGCTCAATCTCATACCATTATAAAAGAAATTTATATTTGCTCATATTTTTATATTGCTTATACTATAAAATAGGGAAGAAATATGTTATATCATCAATATATTATATCAATTCAGGAATTTATAAGATAATAATAAAAAAAAAATTCATACTACAAAATCCTTAGCCATAATAAAAATTACTTTCAGGAAAAAAAAAATTTAGATTCAATTTATTTATGAAAGAATAAAAATAATAGTGGCAGTTACAATAAAAGTTGTAGTCTTGGATAACAGGAAAGTACTAATAAAATAATCAGTTTATTTTATTAAAATAAAATAAAATATGTGTAGGTAAATAAAATGATCAAAATTTGTCTTACATTAAATTTTAATAATATTTACTAACAGGTATCAATGAAAATTACCTGTATTTATAGAATTGGCAGTAATTATGGATGATTATTGAGTTTAAGGTTATTCTAAGTGGCATGCGATATTAAAATCAGTATTTATTTTAATGGCTAGGTATTTGTATCAATCAAATTAAAACTTCAGGAATTATAATATAAAATGTAATATTTCTATAGGTAATTTCTATGTCTGTTGATATACACCTACCTATATATTTTTATAGATAAAATAATTATTTGGCTTTTAATTAGATGAAAAAAATGATAAAACAGACTACAGTTGTAGTGATGTATCTAGCAGATGTTTTAAAACAAATTGAAAACAAATTGTTTTCAACAGTGCTCAATGCTACCTATATAATATATTTTTAAAAAAAATTGTTCATAGCTGTAGGTAACAAATCATCAACTATAATAATATCAGGACTGATGCAACCCACGTAGTTGTAGTTCTATAAAAAATGTTAATATTATTATTACTTAGTAGTATTATTTATTAAAGACCAATGAATATTATCTGTTAAAATTACAGCAACGTTGTACAGTTTTACATCAACATTGTAATATAAAAAAAAGGTTACTAATAAATAGATAGTATATATTTGTTGAGTAGGCAAAGATAAATTAAGCAAGAGACAGTTGTAGCATAATATTATTATTAAAAAACCAAAAACAAATGCGAGTTATTTAGGTTATGTTATCTACAAGGTTGTCTACCTGCAGGTTACAATTATACTGTTATCTGCCCACTCATAAATCTGTTATTTTTCAGTTTAGACCGTTCGAGAATATGAATCGAGAAAATTATGTATAAACAAATTATATGAATAAAAACTATTGTACGATTGTTATATGCATTTGAAATATATTAATTCATTTACACAACCAAGTAGAATAACTGACCGGGAGGGGAGAAATTTCAAAGAACCTAACGAGTAACAACCCGAGGCACAAACGTTTAAAAAATAAGATGGATACGCGTGTACATCCCCGACAGCATAACTCTGCAGTGAACTCTTGAAGGATTTTCAGAAATGAAGAGGAGGGAAAACGGCATCGACCCGAGGGATCCCCACACGACAAGTCCGCACAAATCCACCACTCGGATTTTCCGATCGGTCGAAATTAAAAAAAAAAACAAACAAACAAACAAAACCCAAGTCTTTGAAAAACCGCAGACCCGCGGACAGTCGTGGTGTGTGTGTGGTTCACGAGTGTTACATGTGGCCTCGGAAAATCCTTTTCGAAAACCGACGCGGCAGACGCGCAAATCGCGACCGACGGGTAATACAAAATAATTTATCGCAATCGTCACTATCGCGTTATACTTACAAGAGAAGTTTTTCGCCATTTTTCCGGAACGGTCGACACTGCGGCTCGTGATCGTGCGTCGGAATTCGCGACTGGGATTCCCTGTGGTCAGGCGTTATCGACGCGGTAGTACTGTGCGGAGTCGGCGGCGATGGCGGCTGCAGCAGATGATGCTCTGTGGTGGTGGACTGCGGAGCGCAAGCGAGTGAGTGTGCCGTGAAATAGCAGTGCAGCGAGCGCACTATACAATATAATATTATAAATGTTCTACGGTACGCGAAGCGCGGTGTGTGAAATGTAAATAATATAATAATGTACCGTGTGTGCACGAACGCGCGTGCGCGAATAACAATATCGCAGTCGTCCGAAGAGGAGAGGGGTCGGAAACAAACAAAACGGTAAACCGGGAATTCGTATATAAAAACAAAAACAAATATCACATGAGAGACTCGTGCAAGGCGGCGGCGGCGGCGGCGGCGGAATGGGACGCGACGACGCAAACGAGTGAACGACAAATGGTGAAAATAATAAAATATCGTGTAAACGACGAAATGGTGTTATTGCCGCGGCGGTCGTGCGCGTGCGCGTGTGGCACACTACCGGCCACGCTGCGGCGGCGGCGCGGCGGTGGTGGAGGGTCGTTGGCCCGATTGGTCTTCGGCGGTGGGCGGGCTGGCGGGGGTCGTGACGTTTACCGTTCGGCGGCGACCTCGTGGAGGCAAAAATTACGTGTGTTCTGGTTTGTTTTTTTTTCTTTGTCCCTTGTAATATCTCCCAGACATTTTTACCCGCCAATTTTTGAATCCGAAAAACCCGCGCACCGCACACACGCCGTTCTACTGCAGCAGTCTTTCACCCCGACCCCGCAGCTGATAATTATTGTCCGATATATTACCATATACATATATTAGGAACATCAAAATTAATTTTGTTTCACCGTTTTCTCTTCTCGACTGAGAGTTACAAATAATTAAAGAATAATTTTTTTTTGTCACTGAATATGTCCGCGTATACGCGAGTATAAGTTTAAAAAAACCTAGAGAAGTGAGTACACGTCGTATACATCAGTGTACCACTGCCTACACTGCAAACACAAAGTATACATAATTTATGTTCGAAAGATTTAAAAACAGTATATTTTGTTTGTTATGAGAAGAGGACGCCTGCTCACTCGGATGAGTTGTCTCCGGCAAGCAACAAGCATACGACATTGCAAATTGTACGTTCACAATAAAACTAAGTTGTTTTTTTTTTTTTTTTTAATAGAGTGAATTGATTTATTATAATATTTAAAAGTAAGATTATTGTCCGGAGTATCTTTGCGACTTTTATTAATATTTTAATTTCGAAACAAGTTATGATAATTTTAAAACTGTGACGTCCCTTTTATAGTCATTGCTTATTACACGACTTCAGTGCAATCAATACTATATTTAGAAAAACGAGCAATAGCAGAAAATGTATTAAATTTGTATTATAAACAGTTGTTTATCGTCGTTTGTAATCGAGAACTATAAAAACTGTATGAAATTATAAAAAAAAATTATATATTCTTAAATCAAGAGTACGTTGAACTTTTGATTGCCGCTAATAAACTGATTACATCGTAATAATTAAATTTATTGATTGAATCTTACTCGATTGTTAAAATATCCGAAGAGTTTAAACGTTCTTCGTGGATCATACACACGGTTTAATTATTTTTAAAACTGAAAACGACGTTTCTGCTCAACAATTTGATATGGGACAGGCGACAGCAGAGGAATATCGCCGAACGTGTGCGGATGTCAGCGAACTGCGAACTATTATTGTTTTATCTCTCTGACCCACTCGCAACATTGCAAATATATTGTGTTCAGCAGAACCAATCTTGCAGTGTTGTTAGCCATGGCATTAGAGTTATAACAATATTATTGACATATATAGCATCATAGGCAATAAATATAGCTATTATAAAATGTAAAGACTAATGTAATCTGAAAAGAAATTATTTACAATAAGCACAAGTGATTAGAGAATTAAATAGATAAGACAAAATAACATAAAATAAAGTACCTAACAACAATAACGAGTCAAATTAACTTACAATATTATTTACATCAGTCCAGACAGGGGGCTGGAGTGAAGATGCCATCCATTGACGGAACTTCATGACTTTAATATTAAAGTGAGATATTTTAAATTGTAATGATTTATACATACTTACATAATATAAGAGTTAAAATATCCCAAACACAGCTGATAATATTTCAAACTTTATGTCACGAGGTCCGTTTTTGCATTTCTGCTGAACGAACATTTGTTAAACAAAACGTTTTCATTCATATATGTGGAATATTTTTTTACTATTTTTGTTATTGTATCGGAGAACAATAAAAACGTTTTCATCACTAAAAAATGCCAATTAAAAATACCTACGAAAATTCATAAGGAAATGTGTGAATGAGATTTTTTTGTAGTAATTTTGTATCGAATGTCTCGATTGTTAGGATAATAATCGGTTATGAAAACGAGTGATTCGTTATTGACTTGATTAAGCTGTGCATCGTCGTAATAATTATTATTTTTAGACAGCCCATTTTAGTTGTTCTATGAACGTCAATTAAAAAATTGTTTTGAAAACGTATTTGACACAAATATAATCGAGTATTCGACCTATTAAAGGTATCAATCGTATAACTCCAAGCCACTGTGCCGAAATTTACATGCAATTTAAGCGCAGTCACGTGCAACTGCAGTGTTCGCTGTCGCACACTTCGTGTACACACTACTTCCAAACGACAAAACTATGAATTAAAAATAAAAGCGTATTGCAACGGTTTAAAAAAATGCCTGCATCCCTTAAATACGCGTAACCGGATATTATTAGTTGCCTATACGATAATAATAATTTATTACAATAGCCTTTTGCAAGGCTGGGCAAGTTAATGATATTTTTTAACTCAGTTAAGTTAAGTTAATATTTTTTTCAATTAAATTAAAAGTTAAGTTAATAGACAATTTTAAAACATCAATTAAGTTTAAACTAAGTTAACAAATATTATTAACTTAACTTCAATTACTAAATTAAGTTAATAAAAAGGAAAAATAATATTAATTATTATGTATATGCAACCCATATTATATGAAATATATAAAAATATATACAAAATTCTTTGTAAATACACCTTTTTTCCTAATAATATAATATTATAAATATTGTCTATATTCTATGAACTTATAAATTAAATAAATATTATTTTTCTGAAAAATTTCTGAAAATTCAAAACTAACTTAATTGGGAATATTTAAATACCTAATATAAGTTAATTTTAAGTTAACGTAGATACAAATGAGTTAAGTTAAAGTTAAGTTAATTAAAACAGTGAACTAGTAAGTTAAGTTTATAAGTTAAAATTAACTTAACTTGTAACTTATTAACTCGTTAATGCCCAGCCTTGGCCTTTTGCAACAATATGTGGAAGGATTTGCGCTCCTATATTAAATATTTTCTCAGATTTTGTACGATTCACGATTAATATTAAACCGTGAGAAACTGAACTCGGGATAAAGCACAACACGGCGTTTCGGGTAAAATTTACGAAAAAAAAAACCCGAGGAAACGGGCCGGATCGCAGCAGCTGTCGTGTCGCGCATCCGCCGCGAAACCGAAATCCGAGCTCTGCCGCGCCCTTGCTTGAGTACGAGTTTTACAGTTATTACGACGAGTACGACGCGCGCGTGACAGCATGTGCGGGCCGAAAACCGGTACGACGAGCGGTACGCGAGAGGACAAGCGTCGGGCGCGACTCGGCCGCCCGAAAAGAGGGCCCGACTCTGGTCGCGGACAAAAAACGACATTGCGAACGCGAATCGAAAAGGCGATAATAACAGCGCCTGTGCACAACGAGCAACACACGAATACGCGGTGTACGTTTAATTGCCTACCCACGACGCCGTGAGGTTCTGACAGTATCTGTGATAATATACCATAATATTATTGTCTTACGATAATATATTGCACGAGTGGAACGGAAAGAACGGAAATGACTTTGGTCATAATCAGAGCTCGTAAGTTTACGCCTTAAAAAATGCCCAAATAAGCAAGCATGCATATATGCACTCTAAATTTGCAAAATATGCGTTGAAATATGCCTTATAAGGTTAAAAAAATATGCATTTATATGCACTAAATATCTAAAATTATGCACTTAAAAAAATCATACACAATTTTTAAAAATTTCTATTTTTAATTATATTATTTTTAGACTGAAACACTGATAAATTGAATGAAGTAATATTACTAGAGCTATTTAATTTTAATAATTTTATGTTGCGATCGAATTCCCAAACATTTTGTATAAATACCTATATTATATTTATTATATTATATTAATATTATAACGAAAAATTATAAATGATCACGTTTTTCTTTTCGTAAAATGTTGATTCTTTCATAGTATTTCCATAAAAAAAATGCATAATTGATATAATAATATCAAAATCATGTGTAATATGCCCGATAAAATAAAAATATGCATAAATATGCCAAATAGGCAAAACACCTCTGAATATGCAAAATAAGACTTCACATATTTAACCGTGGTACCTCGAAATGGATTTCTATATGTCATCTAGCATTAAATACAACTTAGCAAGATTTATATGCAAATGCACGGAATTACGAGCCCTGGTTATAATAAATGTTTTTAAATATTCATTTTTTAATTCTAAACATTTTAGAACATAATATTGTATGCTTGTTTTGTTTCCCCCCTAGCTAGAACCCACCCACGGATAGACATTTTGAAATTTGAAGAGGGTGTTGTTGAATGTTGATGTAACGTTGTATCGTTTAAAAGGGGTTTTTTGTAGAAACTCAAATCCTAAGGAATGGTAAACGGGAGAGTGGAATGGTAAATAATATTTGTATGGTCAAATTTACACGAAACCTGGTACCTATTAACTATGCACTTTGACATTATTTATAAAAACGTGTATTTCTTGGTGTTTTTCAAAATTTAAGTTCTAAGGGTGTGAAAGGCAGATTCTAACATTTTAGTTTTTACTGATAATTTTTTACCGTTTTTCATAAATGAAGGTAGTAATCTTTTATAAGTTAAGAAAGCAAAGTTGTTTTTTTTTAGCTTTAAAAGTCCTGTGAATTTGAGTAATTGTTTCTTTTACTCATCATAACAGAACTATTGATATGCAAGCAAAGCCAAAGGAAATAGCTATAATGTGTTATATTAAATATTTAATGTTAATGTAATATTAATACAATTTATTGTATATGATTAGATTTTGTATTCAAAACGGCGAGCACGGTTACCTACGGTTAGTATGCGTGTAGTAAACCGTTCAACAATAGAGAACAATAGGTTACGACAAGACATTATGTGCCACTGAAGTTGTAATTACAGTAGTTTGAGGCGTCTGAGCAGCCACTGGAAACAACTAGGGATTGTCGAGACTTATATGACCTCATATTGTGGTTTGGTTGTTTTTAAAAATATAACTAAAATAAAAAAAATCAAGATCGCGTTTACACTCTCAAATTATCAAAAGGTTTCGGTTCAAATGCTTACTACAAAATATATGATATTATAATATAAGTTAATATGGTCCTTTTTTTTTTTATGAATCAGTTAAAGGGTTAGAGTTTTGAAGTAAACCAGCATGTGGTATGAGTCGAGTTCATTCATTAAAAGTGCTTCCAACCTAATATTATACACCAAAAGAAACAACACAATGAAGTGCAAAAGGGCACCACCTTTAGTCTCATTAGAGATTACAAACGGTAAAAACTATATTACAAGTAGACAACACTATATAGCATAATGGTAATAAGACTACACTAAATTTACAACGTTTGATATTATGTACAACAGTAGACACTTAGTAGATTTAAGATTTTTTTTTTTTTTTTTAACTATTACACAATAAAACTAAAATTTTATATGAACTGAATTAAACTTATCATTAATAATAAAAATAAGCCCCCTCCGAGAGCTAAATGTTATTGCGATATAGACACAACGGTAACCTTTTTCTCTCTCTCTTTATGTTAGAATTAAATGAAAACATTATTATTATTAATTATTATAATAATAATTACGAGTTTACACAATTTCTTTGATTATCATAATAATAACCAAACACACAACATTTGATTTCATTTGAAATGTTCTTATTGACATTTATTTATTTTTCATACAAAATATACTATAATATTAACACAAATAATAATCTTTTATTTTATTTTTTAAAATTAATATACATTTTCCAACTATTTTCGCAATATTAAATTTAATTTTTAATTGAAACAACAATCATCATTTTTTACAACAGTTATAATTTATAAATTTTACAATTACAATTTTGCCTCCACATTTTTCAGTCGTTAGCGAGCACAATAATATAATATTTATATAATAATAATAATAATAATAATAATAATAGAGAAATACTTTGTCGAGAGATGGTACCTAGTTTTGTGGTCAACCTAAATCGCTAACCTACACTAACATTAACGCTTTTCAAAGAACATCAGCTTTCCACCGTTATGTATTTTAAGTAATAATAATTATAAACAAAACAAAATACAAAATAATAATAAAATAAAATATAAATACAGGAACTTTTAGAAATTTAATTATTTCTACAAAAACTTTTTTGTTGATGTGTTTGAAATTTGCTATTGGCAAGAGACATGAAGAGGCTTTAATATGTTTATCAAATTATTTTACATTTCATAATAAAAATATGTTTACGATTAAACTATTTTACAACATTATTACATTTTTAAACATTGTTTTGGAAAATCAAACTAACTGTAATCAAGTTATGTTAGCGAAATTAAACAAAAAAGTTTAAAATTTTTTTTTTACATAGGTACATGTCAACTTTAACATTTATCGTTTGACTTAAAAGTTTTAATTAATTAATTAATACATATCAAATATAGTATATATGATACATAAAGTTTAAATATAATCAATACGTTTGTACAATTTAAAAAATAATGGTATTCAAAGCAAGTATAAAAAAACAAATCTGTTAAAAAATACATTAAGACACACACAAAAGAGTAAAATTGGACATTCATTAAGTGTTGAGTTAAAATGCGCGTTATCACTATGTTTGAAATAAAAATTGAAAAATATTCAATATAAATAATATGGTCCTAGAGTAAACGAAAAATACATCAAATACGCGTAAATTGAAAAATAAAATAGTTAAGGATCCATTGCGACAATCGAGGTTTGTTGTCATAATTATGTTATTATTACTTAATTAAAATTTTTTTTGACTACAGATTAAAAAGGGACCATAAATAACATCAACAAGACAATATATAATAACCTATATAGACAACAAGGGTTAATGAGAACTAACACATATTATACATATACGCTCACTATGTATATTATACAACTAAAGTACTTTTTTTTTTTTTATTGATTGACAATGACGGTGACAAAATCGAAATTGATTCATAGAAACATAATATTAACAACATAAATACATATAGAATTAAAAAAAAAAAAACACAATATAATAATATACTATCTTAGTACACAACATGTCCAATCCGAAAACGAGCAGCCTCATATTATATAATATATTTTCAACACTGTGTGCGCCATACACCGTCAAGTAAGTTCACATGGGTACATGTATTTTTCATTGATTTTTCACTCTCTGATCCCCGAGGGGTTAATAATGCGTTCTTCGATTAAATAATATAATACAAGGATAAAAACTTAGGAGGGGAGGAGAATTCCACATATAAGTACTTTCTTTACTGCAAACGAAACGAGAAACACTCGTTGCACAATCGCATGACAACGGCGACGACATATCCGTTGTTTCTTTTTAAATTATTTTTATAACTAGGGGAAGGACAAAAAAAAAAAATGAAACGATTATAGCCGCCGAAAAGTATGGAGAAACAAAAACAATATACAACGCCTTATGATGAAGTGAATGAAAACGAGAGAGAAAAAAAAATATTAGCATTTGTTATTCGAACAAAATATAAGACGTAATAACATAATATCATCATGCTGTGGAAGTACAGAGGATTCGTTCGAGTGGCGCGCGAGGGGAGGACTGCGGACCTTAGACTTCGGTGCCGTCCTCGCCTTCGTCCTCGAACAACGGGCCGCCCTTCATTTTGGGCTTCGGCGGCGGTTTGGGCGGCACCTTGCGCTTGACGCTCGTCTGGCTGGCCGGTTTGAGCACGCCCGACTCGGGAGTGCCCACTCTGCTCGGCGCCCAGCTGCTCCGGTTCCTCGCGTCCATCTCCACCAGCGGCGAGTAGTTGGGCGGCAGCGCGTTGTGCTGCGGCAGGCCGGACACCTGCGACGGCGACTGCGACACCTTGTCCGGCGATCTGGGCGCCGGCGACGGTACTCTGCGGGCGTCGTCGTCCGCGTTGAATCTGGGACGCTGTCCCCCTCCGCCGCCGTGCAGCTTGGTCTTGTGCGGCAGCGTCTGGCTGTACTGCGGCTTGGGCCTGTGCACGGCCGCCGCCGAGTCGGCCACCGCCTTGGTCAGCGACAGCACCGAACTGCCGTCGGCCGTGGTCCGCGGGCCCAGGTTGTCGTACACGGGCTCGCACAGCCGGCCCACGCCCAGCGGGTCGTCCACGTGGCCGGCGGTCGGCGTGGACGCGGACGCCCCGCCGACGCCGGTGCTGCTGGCCCAGCTGGGCACGCGCGGCCGCCGCGGTATGGTCACGTAACCGGCGGGCGGCTGAGCGGGACGCGAGCTGAACGGCGACTGGGACCGGTTGTACGGCAGCGTTCCCGAGTAGATGGGACTGTGCAACGGCGACTGGAATGACGGCACGGTGGACACTATGCTGCCGGCTGGCGAACTGTGGCCGCCACCGCCGCCGCTTCCCCGGGGAAATGCCAAAAGGTCGGGCGGGTGCGTGCCTTTCCGGTAAGAGCGGCCGTTGCCCAAGCTTATGCCGCTGCTGTCGATGATGTTGGCCAGCTCGTCGCCCGACTCGCCGTAAAATTGTTCGTCCGTATCGCCTATATCAATACAGAAACAAAACGGCATACGTTAGTATTAGGTATAATTTATTATATAACCACAAAATTTAAATTCTATTTTCGGAAACGCGAAATCCAAAAAACTCGAGTAAAATAACATTTTTACATATTTTAATTCTATATCCTACGTACGTAATAATTATACATACATTATATTATAAGGTACTACTGCAGATCAAATACGCGTGTGCTCTAAATCGACGGCGTTAATATGCGCTAACAATAATATTATATTACACTAAAGTCAGACACGTTAGCCCGTAATTTTCCGTTCCGTCGAAATTTATATACGAAACAGCCAAGCGAAACCAATCGGAAACCAGAGGCAGACAAAATAAAAATATCTAAGGCTAAATTTGTGCATACAATAAATAAATAATTACGTTTGGTGGCCGTCTCGCGGGTTCATGCAGTCGAAGACGTTCCCAAGTTCCTAGTTTAATTTTATGCGCATACAAATTCTTAAATATTATATCATAATGTTCTACTTTCTTCTATTTGCTAAATACAAACTCTCCAACGTTACTGCTGTAAAGGACTTGAATAAATTATGATCTTATATAGAGCCGCATGTTCAGATTTTTAGCCGAAGGAAATAAACTATCCGTAAATTATGTAGTGGGATGTTGTGACTTAAATTTTAGTTTGATATAGTATATTCTTGAAATTTTTTAATTTGGAGGGCTATATGAGCGTGTGATTTATATTATCTTGAATCCTTAAATATTCCCGAAAATTCCTGCCCATCTTTAATGATCACCAAGTGTTATAACACACGTTACCGCCACAGGCTTGACCTACTACTAGTGTGTGCAAAAATATCAGATATCTTCGGCCGCCCTTCCAAAATAATTATTGAGCATTAAACATTAATAAAAAAAAAGGAATTCAATACGTCAAAGTTGGAATGTACTTACAAAGAAAATCAACTTTATATATAGAATTTAATAGGTAATCGGAATAAAAATCCCCGAAAATATTTTTTTTTTTATATAATACAAAGTATTAAATTATGAAATAAATAATAATAGGCAATTAGTATACATCATTTTCTTATAAGTACCTACCTAATTTGGCGATGTGAGAAATTAAAATTGTATTCATTATTTCTTCTTTTTAAGTTATCGACCATTCGAAACATTTTGTTTAGTAAGCATGTTTTCTACGATGAAACTATTGAAACAGGTAATAACTGTATTGTATTTTTGTGTAAATATTTAAATATGATATTTTCATAATAAGCACCTATATATTATATATTTGTTATGAAATGTTGTAAACGTTTTAAAAATATTTATTCGATAACTTTTTTTATCGAAGAATGCTGTGTGGGTAATATTGTATTCCGGGGATTATTTTCCGCGATTTCTTCTAACAATCAAAATGTAACGACCGCAATAGAATCGTAGCGACGCGTTTTGTAATCGACGATTGTGATATTATACGATTTCAGAGAAAAAACTTCGATCGAATCCATCGAATATTTTATACTCTGCACCGCCTTGCTATATGATAAAAAAAATAAATAAATTACGGCTGCTCATTTGAATATCCCATTGTTTATATAATATTATTTCGATTCAATTATATAAATTTAACGTACGTAAAATGGGATTTTAAAAATCCGATTTTTTGTCGTCGTACAAGAGTGAAATCGTTTATTTTAAATCTCGTGTGAAATCGTACAAAGATAATTCCTATTCAAAATCACTCCTACGCTCCTCGTCGAGAGGAGCCTATTATGTTATTATAGGCACGTGAAAAGAACCGACGAAAACGGGAGAACAATAAATAATACAACAAATCTATATACACACACACGACACGACACGATATAGAAGTGCGAGCCGCGTAAACAACGAGCGGCGGCGAGGGCGGGTGGTCCCCGGTGACATTTTCGATAAGAAAAGACGTGTTCGTTAGAAAACTACGAAATATGAATTCGGGCGTTTTTGAATAATAACATCGGGGAAGGTATATAATAATAATGGAAGCCGAATGCAGAAGGAAAAAAAAATGAAAAATAAAAAATACCCGAGACCGGGTTTGCTGGGAATTTGGAGAGAAACTACAGACATACGTGCGATGTAAAACACAAAGCGACACGCCACTGCTGTGTTCGAGAGGGCTGCTCGTTCGTATAATAATAATAATATAAGCTTTTCCACGAATCGGTGGGCACGTCTGTTGGGGATGGTTAGGAATTCGAAATCGATCTCGGAGGGAGGGCAGAGGGTAGACGATACTACAATATAATATAGGTAACATTATTATTATTATTATTATTATTGTATCATTTGTTAGGTACCTACCCATTATTATGTCACGGCTTACACGCAGGATAACGCAGAGATCTAAACAGATTTTTATAATTTTTTTCGCACAATAGTCTAGCCGAACCTGATCTACGTCGTCGTCGAGAGAGCGCGAATTTTACCTTTTTTCTCGGTCCCTCTCCCTCTCACACACTCGTTTGACGGCGGGGGAGAGGTGCGGTATGATAAACGAAAACCGATATTCCGGAGCCATATTATAGAAGAGTCTTGTATTATATTTATAAATAATATTGATAGAATGATATTATATCGCGGTGGCGTAACCAGGGGAGCTGCTGCCCTACCCGCGGAATTTCAGGAAAATGTAAAAATGCTTTCAGAATTTTGTGAACGTTGGACGTAAGAGTGTAAGACGTATATACAATTGTGATTTTCACAACGGTTAAACCCTCCCCCAAACAACAAATTATCTCTTCTCCCCTGAAGAAAAATTCTGTCTATACGTCCCGCTAGTACACCGCGATGTACTTAAATTAGTATTATTTTTTTATGGTTTGCCTACTGCACCGGAACTTATCCGTTACCCGGTATACGCGTCGATGACGGCGGTGGCGATCGACACGCGTGTGCGTCATCGAGACGAACAATAAATAATAAGCCTATCGGAAATATTATTATCGCTCAATTATTATTTTATATTTTTATGGGCAATAATGCGGTCGTAATTTATTACGTCGTCGTTATGATTATAAATTAATAATAATCATACGAATAATTACTGCTCGTTGTATAGCTACTGCAACGGTTTTATATAAACGAATATGGGCTCCTCTACCCCGCGGCCTACTCATCAATATCGTTAATAAAGCATATAATATACCGCCGTTGGCGAGGAGATGAGATCTACGAAAACTGATCGAACGACTCGCGATAATAGCTGTACTTATAATACTGCAGTAGAATATACGCTATAAATTCGACTTCTGCGTTTTTCGAGTAAAATAACTCAAATATAACTTATAAACACTTCGGGGGGCAAGAAAAAACTTCCGAGTTATCCCGACTCGACCTTATTATATTTTAATTTTGCTGTATAATATTACGGATAAAACGAGTACGCGTAATGTATATTTTGAAAACCGGGAAAACTATAATTATACCATCGAGTATTGTTTGTTCTCTGCACTAACTGTTCGGCGTACAATATTATCACGGCAGAAATCGTTAGAAATCTAGGTTTTTTTACGGCCACTGTACACATACGATTGGTATAGTTCAATGCGATGATTTTAATTAAAATATCGCACAAAATCAAATCGTGTACAATTTGTTGATAGATAAACTAATTTATATCGCACGCAGTTCGCATCTTGTTTAAAAAACATACATACGCTAGTGCGGTGTAAGTTGCAACATTTGAAACAATTCGTTATTGGTCTTTTAGTAGTCTAATTCGATTGGTGCAACTACTCACTTTTCACTGAGTTCGTTGTACTAATATAATACCCATTATAAAAATATAATAATATAATATTGTTATCTAGTCTGTCTTATATCCGAGACGATAGGCAGCTATATCGTAATGTTTGCGCTTGACCTCGTTTGCCTGCACGGTGCATCGTCATGCGCGCAATCGAATCGTCGCAGATTGATACACCGCTGGCTGCAGAGCTACTACAATAGTGATTAAATAATAATATTATTATTATTATTATTATTGTTGTGGAAGACCTAGATCTCGATCTCTCGGATCCGGGTTTGTGTTTCTGGACAATACTACGCGCGAGGCGTGTTATCGGCGTTTGTAATAATATTGCACTTTGAACGGAAACAGTAAAACAGAGGCGACGACAGACAATAGAGAAAACGGAACGGAAAACAATATATAATATCTCCGCAGCCGTTATTACAATATTATTATGATATTAAACACGGCGGTAACAATAACAAAGTTATGGCGCATATTTGTTTGGGGTAAAAGTGCAGAGAACGGAAAATGTCTGACACTCGAAAGTCCGCACGCGTGCGCGGAACAAATCAAAAAATATAATAATAATTTGTCACGACCTACACCACCGCCTTCCCACACACACCAAATTCCACCTCGGACGAGTGTGGAACAACAACAGTGAAATGTTGACGATTTAATTCAGTTTGCATTTAGGTAATTATTATACGGCAATAATACTACTACCGTTACTAACCTATGCGCATGCCTGCAGGTAATTAAAAAATTGTAAATCTTCAAAACGAAGTCCCGATAATAGACTAGCACTATCAAAACCCCTTGCGAAATAAACGTCATACAAACCAATACAAAAACTTCCACAATTATACCCAAAAATAAAACGCAAGGTAGCTTCGCCATGATTATAAAACCGGCGAGAAAACATCTAAAATTCTTAATCTCAAGCCCAAAACCGCGCCTAAAACCACAAGACACGTTCCTAGAAGACCAACCCGACTAACAAAGAAGATATTATTCTGTACGTTTATTATTTGCAGTATTTGTAGTAGTAAAAGCATATTTTAGTTAACAGTTAATAAAAAATAGTAATAAAATAACGTTACGCATTGTATTATCCCCGCAATCCGCATAATATACGATGACACACCCGTCCGCCACGATGGTTTTATCTGCGTTTGACAGCGGTGGTGCAATACACTTTTCAAACTCTGAAATACTGCATTATAATACTACATATACCGACCACGGGGACGCCGTCACATTTTATTTACACACAAACTGGCGTATGTTTGTACACGTCGGAAATGTCTTTCGGTCACCATTTCTAAACTCGTGCATGTCCGATATATGTACAATAAACGCTTACACCACACGGTGTCCGGGGTAAGATTATAAGATTACTCACATATCATTCCACATATACGACACACACACACGAGTATGATATCATGACCTACATCGGGGATGGGCTCTCCGCCGCGATGATAGAAAGCGAGTTACAAAATTTTTCAATTTTTTCTCCAGACCCGACCAAAACATGCTTGCTTGAGTTCTTTACAAAAAATTTGTCGTTCCTCGCACTTACGACATCTGAAATTCAATAACGACTACCTACCATCATCTCTCTGGACTATCTCGATTTTCGATCTCGAGAAAATCTTGGAGCACTACTCGACGGGGATCGTAACTTATAACAATTAAAATATAATATCATGTCTGCTTGTAAACAGAACAAAGTGGAATTATATTAATATCGGAATCCAATGCTCTACACTATAACGACCCAACACACAAAATAAATGATACATTTTTGATTTTTGCTCAAATCCAAATAAAGCCATAGGAATGTAGTCTATTTTGAAAAAAATACGTGCGTCAGATACGAGGAGAGGCGGCGGAGAAGACTTTGTAAAACAGTATTAATAATGATAATAGAATACAAACATAGATAATATAGAATGAATTATGCTTCCTGACTCCTGAGCATTCCTGATTGACAAGTCACGGAGTAATCTATTTTTTAACTGAGAAAAAAATTGTCATTTTTTCCTTTTCAAAGAATACACTCAAGCCGTGTTTTTACAACTGAGTCGTTTGCAGTCGTGTTGTGTCCAAAAGTTCAGATCTGACAGACTACGGAAATTTTCAGGTAGATTGTGGTTTGTGACTGATACCATGATTGTAACGGCTTATCAGAATATACGATTAAGGCACACGGCACGACAGACGACGAAGCTGTAACCCCCCGGCTTAAAGCACATTCATTTTTACTGTTAATTAATATGTTTGAATTCCAATTTATTAGTGTTCAAATGCAAATATTCATAGTTGTTATTTTAGAATTGATAGCGATCACCATCAGTGGATAAGTCGGAATGGTTACTATACTATTAACAGAGTAGTATCGACCAGGAACTCAGGCTATCTTATCCATTCTATATCATCCACATATATACAAAGACTATATACATAAATAATATAATATTATTACTGTCATTGGCATTATATATTATTATTATAAACAAACGTGCACCCACGGACTGCTCAAGACTGTACATTATTAATATCGTGTGTCCTTAAGACGGTGTCGCCGTCGTCTTTTGTCTTTACCTATAGTCCCCGAAAGTGGGACTTTTTTTTATCATCGCCGCCGCCATCCTCGCCGCGGAGATCCGTCGAAGGTGTGGGAGGGTCGTGTGCCGGTCGGTGGCCGGTTCACTCTTCACCGCGGCGATTCGATGCTGCAGCAGGTGGGTGACGCGAACGACACACCAGTGTGCACCACCACCACCACCACCAACCAGGCCGACGAGCAAACGACAATATTAATTTCATTAATTCTTTTTTTACAACTTGACGGTATAAGTACACGACACGGGCGCGTGCGTGTGTGCGGTAAATGTATATTATATTGTGCGAGTCGGCCGCACGGTAAGACAACACGCGCACGCGACGGTATTACAATAATAATAATATTAATATATAACATAATATATTGTATTGTATATGATGATAATAATATTCTAAATGTTTAAATAAGCGAAACGAGAATTTCGTGTTCGGTCTTGTGATGATAAAATACTCGTAAAAGAAAGCACACACGCATGCGCCCGACCCTGCGACACATAGTTGCATATTATATAGATTGCGTGTAAACAGCAGCGGCGCGAAATTAAACGGATATTGGATTTCAGCGGCGGGCCGAATGTGTGTGGTGTGTGCCCCACCCCTCCTATATAATATAACAACCACCTACCTAATATATGATATCCCACCTACATACTCGGATTACTTCGGAGACATTTTTGTTTCCTAGATTCATTTATAAACTCGATTTCTATATACATATATCGATATCATGTGTGACGCCGCGCGTGCACATATTATTGTGGTAAAAGTACATAACACTAATAATACTATATACGTATATAGAGTACAGAGTTATGGACTATAGCTGGTACCTACTTTAATAATACCTAATAATATAATATTATTTATCGTATTTATATGTCGTGCTCGTACAATAAATAAATTGCGCGTTCGAATCGTTACGATATACACGCATCGTTGGAAGTGCGTTGGAAAATAATGAACATGAAGTGTTGTTGAGGGTCTTCTCTCGCTCGGGACGAAACGAGTCGATACAATTATTAACATAATATAATGTCTTGCAATGATCCCGCTCGGCTACCAACAACAAGCATTAAACTACGCGGTGTCGTGTTTTGTATAATTGTGCAGGGAGCACTAGCTGTTTCGAACCACTTGACTCCAATTGCCACTCGACGTCGTTTTCCGCGGAAAATCGGATAATAACGTACAAAAATCATCGTACAAAGTACATATAGGTTAGGCTATTCAAATAATTAATCGGTCGGAAATAAGTGTGAGAGTACTTTAATACGAATAGATCTCTATCGTAATAAAAACGAATGAGAATAATAATAATTTCGATGTATAGCTGCGAAATGCATACATCAAGCACAGGTGTACGTTTATTATTATACCTACTCTTCATTAGTGGGGTAAGCAAAATAAAAATTGGGCCCTTCCCTTAAAACAAAGTGCTGATTTAATAAAATTATTGTCATCAAAATAAAAAAAATGTGAGTACCTAATTTTTTGTAAAAAAATATTTGTACCATTTTAAACTTGTCTAACAACTTCTAATCAAACCGATGCCTGTCTTCCAAGGACATTTTTTGAAAATTAATTAAACCCTTTTCGCAGAGTATATGTTGTGACGTATTATTCTGCTCACCCTGTGCGCCTACGACATAGAGACGGCCAGAGAAGAGCGTTTGGAGTATACAGACGTAACGTAATAAGCAAACCACGTCGCCGGGTACAAGCGGATTGAACTTTTTGGGGTTGTGTCGTATACACAGCGATCGATAATCGATAGTTTTCGGATTGATAATAATGACAAAGATTATGATAAAGCAATTGTAATGTGACAATGGTGAACCTGTTTGTTGGCAAGGTAATTCTCTTCAAAAATACCAGGGATGGTAAACGTTTTTAAGCGAAAAAATTCAAAAAAGGAATCAAAAATAAATTTAGTATAAGTATTATTGTAAAAAGTACTACTACCTATAAAATTTATAACACTAATATTATGTTAAATTGTTTTCTTTAACTTTTTTTTTATTAGCTATTACTATATACTAACCATTATAGCTCCCCCAAGTTTTCTTTAATTACATTTTATAATTAAGAACTAGTTATTAAACATACAATATAATAATATACGATAATATAAGTACCTACTAATAAACTTTTAAAATTAAAAAGCATTTTAATTTTAGATAAATTATAATTTGTTATAATAATTAAAATTTACAATTTGAGAATAAATAATTTCAAATATTATTATTATATTTAATTTACTTTTAAATTTAAATGCGTTTTGTATAGTACTATTGTAGGAATTAAAAAACTGCAAACGAAATTCTCAAAAAACGATAAGCCCATACACTAAGATATAGGTATAAAAATAACGTTTTTATAAACGATAATGTATACATTTATCGCCAAAAACCTTAAAAACATTTTCCATCCCTGTTAAAAGTATAATAACATATTATAATATGATTACGACGCGTAAGGGTAGGTACTGACCACTGACGGACGTCTCGTCCAGTAAATTCCTCTTCAGTTCGGTCATTTCGGTGCCGGTCGGTGACGATTCATATCTCCTGGGCGGCTTTTGAACCGGGTTCACGACGGCCAAAAGACTCTTTTGCTGTTCAGACGGCTCGGACACTAGCGACGTGACGTGGTTGTGGTGGTTGGGCACGTCGCCGTTAGAAAAGCCGTTGGCGTGCGATTTTTTCGACAACACGCCGCCGCTCGCCGGTCGGCGCCGGTAACAGCACAGACAGCAAACGATCAACAACAGGATTATGATGAAAATGCCAGCCACCAGGCCGATGATGATGGGCAGCGATTCTTTCACGCTGACCGTACTACCTAGGATGCCCTTGCTACCGCTACCCTGCAAAGGTAAGGTTAAAAGGTTGTAAATATACGCAATACGCAATAATATTATTACCACATGATTGCGACTTAAACGTTAGAAATGGGTTTTTACTTTTTCGTCTAGAAACCATCTCGACCAGGGTACGTAAACCCTTTCCACGCCAGTATAGTATAGAAATTATTATGACCTATACGACGAGTGAACGCGGATTCAACGATCAATCTGCAGATATGATCCATAAGTTACCTATGCAAGATAGCTGTCTTATTCAGGGAGATAAGTTCCACGGCTCAAATGAGTGCAATTAAAATATGTTCGAATTAGTTTATGTTTAAAGCCTTAAATTTTCACTACATTGAACATTCATCATTATGTATATTGTACAACGTATAGTTTTATTGAACAACGTTTATAATATCCTCACAAGGTCACAGGGACGAGTATAGGAACGATAAGTAAAAATACACTAACAAATAAACCACTACCTAATAGAAAAAGTATGGTTATTTTAAGGTAAAAGGCTATACTCAAATGACCAATGGTAATTTTATGGTAAATGTTATTATCACAAACGGGCCATGACCATAGTTTACTATAGTAACGATTGCCGTGGTGTGAAGGGGGATGGATCACGTAGGTACCTGAACGATGACGGTGATCTTGCGCTCTTCTAACCCAGCGGGGTTCTGCGCGATGCACTTAAATTCGGACTTGCCAATCAACCGGGACCGGGACACGGTTAGGTTGATCCACTTGGCCATGGTGTTGTCCACGCTCTCGTACACTGTGAATTTGTAATCGCCGTGCGAATAATTCGATATGGGCCGGTTGTTAAACACCCATTGGACGCTAGGCATCGGCTCTCCGTATATTTTGCAACCTATTGTCATCAGCTCGTCGTCGTCCAGCTGGAACGTGGAACTCTGGGCGGGATACTGGATAATCGGCGTGCATGCAAAGTCGTCGGGTTTGATGTCGCCCCACAGCTTCTTCAGCAGTCTCGGTGGTTCGGCGCACGATGCTGTTTTAATGTACAGATTTTTGTTCATGACCTGCAATAACAGAAAACAAACGGTAAAAATCGTATTTTGTATTTTTAGACTATAGCTGATAATATAATAACTAAAATAATTTTTAGTCTAAAATGTGGCTCTCGTGGATTTTTACTAACAAAAAAAATTAAATCGACACCTTTTTTTAACATTTAGGTACTATAAATTGCCTTAAATACAAGCTTTAACCGCGTATATAATGTACAATATACAAACCAAGTTCATGAACGGCCTAAGCTTGCAGTCACATCGCCATGGGTTGTTAGAAATCTCCAAGTTCATCAGGCTGGGCACGGAATATAGGACCTCGGACTTGATGTTGGCCAACTGGTTGCCACTTAGCCCCAGGCTGTTGAACTTGGTGACGTTGTAGAACGTCTTGGGCTCAATGTCCGTAATCAGGCACTCGTTAAGCTCGACCGTCTGCAGGAACGACATGTTGCTAAACAGGCCGTTCCGCAATCGCTGTATGAGGTTGCGGTTAAGGTAGATCTTACGCAACCGGAAGGGGTCCCGGAACGTGGCCGGGTGCAGCACGTGAATGTTGTTGTCGGACAGGTCCAGCTCGATGAGTATCTCCAGGCCTCGGAACGCGTCCTTGTCGACCATCTCGATGGAGCAGCTGCGGGCGATCAGCTTGTGCAGATTGATCAGGCCCACCTCCCGGAACGCGTCCTTGTTCATCTCTAGTATTTTGTTGTTGGTCAGGTCGAGAACCTGCACCTCGTTGCTCAGGTTCTTGGGTATGCTAGTGAGGCTCGAGTTGTTGCACTCGGCCATCTTCTGACCAC
This sequence comes from Neotoxoptera formosana, assembly GCA_022818045.1. Classification (NCBI taxonomy): domain Eukaryota; kingdom Metazoa; phylum Arthropoda; class Insecta; order Hemiptera; family Aphididae; genus Neotoxoptera; species Neotoxoptera formosana. The sequence goes on along the minus strand of CM040632.1, from coordinate 27,156,150 downwards.
TGACCCATTTACACCGGCACGTCTGCTGGTTGCACACGGTGACCCAGTCCAATTCGGATGCCGAGTGCGACGCGATGGGCGCCGACAGCAGCAGCGCGATCAGTGAATAGAGGCCGATCATTGCTTACGCATAACAGCTGGCACCTGTGTACGACGACAAAGACCTGTGATCCGGAAAAAAAAATCAATCTTGGTATTATTATAAAGTTTATAATGTTTACGCTAACGTACTGTTCGGAGGGTATATTGTACGAGACTCACGCGGACGTGGGAATTCAAACGTTTGAATATTTTTTTTACAACTATATTGTATGGATTGCATTCTAGGTGACTCAAAGCTGGAAGGGGGGCAATGGAAAAATAAGAATTGGAAGTTCTAGTCGACAAGCCACGAGTTATAATAATAGTTTCGAGTTAAAATCGTTTGTTAGAATTATCGAGAGTAGATCGTCTGTACAACAAAGATTACAAAGACGTATATTTAAAATCCAAGGAATAAGACGTATAATCGTATTTAACGGCATCGACGTGATGACACGTGCGGGTTTCTTTCAATTTCTTAAACCAACCAAAAACGTTGAATAATTTCAACATATATCATTTTATTATATTTATTTAAAATATCTACCTGGTGGGCCAGAATGTATGTATGTATGTATGTACTTAACTACAAATAAACGAATATATGAGGACACGTCATTATATAATCAAACACGATTTCTATTTCTTTAGTAAGTTCATCATTAGCCGTGTCGCTGTTTGTATTATATAAAAAAACTAAATACGAATAAACTTTAAGTATTGTTGTCAGAGAATGTTTAAACTCAAAATGGAAATTCTATTCATTTCGTGAGACTTAATATTTGTGTAAATCAAATTAATTTTATATTATGATGTATTCTACGAGTTTCAAAAGTAAAGCGAACCGAGGTTTGGGTTGATTGATTAACACAAGTTATAATACTCAACGAATGCATGAATATTGTATTAATTCAGTGTCGGAGAATAAGAAGAATACAGTTTGGACGATTAGTATTTCCAGTAAGTACCTACTACGAAATGTAAGTATAACGCTACACGATCGGTGTTTACGTTCTTAGATTCAAACGTGCCCCAATATATGTTTGCATATTATATTGAAAATTCCCAACGGATTATATAGTGAATATATAGTTCATTCGCGATTCAATTCAAATCAAATATCATATATACAATAATGTACGAAAAACCAAAATTCGCACTTGTTTATTCGATTTCTAAGTAGATGCGTAGTTCTGAGTAAATAATAATAATTTTGAGCTTTGGTAAACAAATCCATGCTCCCGTGTAGTGAAAAAAAAATGTAAATGTAATACAAATAAAACACATTTATCACATTCACAGATTATATTATTGTTTGCGTTTATAAAACGAATATATATATATATATATACACATTTTTGTTTTATACATACACCTATAGATGTAGGTGTAATGTGTATTGGTAATTTATTTAAATTCAAAATGTGCATTTTACAAAAACAAAACAAATTGGACGAAAAAGAAAATGTGTACGTTTGTTGTATATACAATATGAAAAGTAAACAACACGATATTATCATCAAGTTTTAATAAATATTGAAAAATTACTACGATAATGATACAATTGAATGGAAAAATTGATTTATGGCTGGCTAAATAAATGATTAGTTCAATTTGAAATATTGTTTCATCTAAGCCCATTCGTCTGTAATCTACGCATTTGTTTGAAGTATTTCATTTGTATACACAATACATAGTATTAGCAGTGATAAATAGTATACAAAATACAAAATAGCAGGCATATCGAATAAGTCGATTTTTAAAATTACGTTCCACATGATGAAATTTTTAATAATAACTCTTGTGCGCAAAATTATGACTCATTTCCCTACTGTTTAATGTATTTAATTTAATCATTTCACATTCGTCCGATGAAAATAATAATATATTCTTGATGGCATTGGCATAATTCTGCAATTAGGCCGCCGGAGTATACAGCGATTGTCGAATAAATGAAAACAGTTATATATACAGTTTGTGATGGTAACCATCATTGATTTAAAAAAATATTTGATTGACTATTATGAAATCAATGATGGGAATTAAAAAACAAATACAATCGAAACTGTTGTACGTAAACAATACAAAACACAAAAAGGTCTACACCACGTATATTAGAAATGAAATGAGGCCATTAAATTATACCATACAGTAGTATACTATATACACGCGCACTAAATATATACGAAATGTATAAATATGCAGTTGCCAGTTATAAATATTGTTCATCTGCATAAAAAAAAAAAAAAAATGAAAAAAATCATGTAGGTACCTTTTTAATATGCACCCTATACAGTTCAATGAATCTTCATTTAAATTGAACACGGGTTTTTTTTTGTGCGTTGTCCATAATAATTATTATTAAATGTTAATTGTGTTTTTATTCTAAAGCTGCGGGGGATCAGACAAACGGTAGAGGTTTGTATTGTATTATAATAAAAATAATAATATGAATCATTTCGCATTTGCCGGCTAACGACGTTAAAGGTTTTTTTTTTATTTTATTCTATTTTTGTAATAATTAATAACGCAGAGATTTAAAATGCGATCGAAAAAAAATACACTATAATTATTATACATTTATACGCGTACGTAGGTACATTTTATAGGAGGCAGGTACAATATATTGAAACAACAGGCAAATCAAAATAAGTTCCAAACGAATCCGTTTATTTGTTTTTCCTTTAAAAAAAAAAAATAAATAATTAATGATTCTGGTACGGGAGATGTATGGAAGGGGATGCGAGTGTGCGACTTACACACTGCGGTGTGATTAATATTAAGGCTGTTAATAATTAACATTTGCGTTCACAGCGAAATTACTAGACGACGACAAATCGTACAAATAACGTCGAGAAAATGTTTCAGTTGGTGTGTTTTTTTTTAATCTTTTGGTAGTATGTAGGTACAGAAAACGATTGTTTGATATTTAGATTCTTTATCAGCGTTATAGTTTAAAAGCATTAAGTAGAAATAGTAATGGCGCTTTTCAAAGTGGAAACCGTGATAATATTAATTCAGTTGAAAATAGTTGCAAATCCACGATAGTGACAACAATTTGAAACGATTTTATTTTCTATTCAAAAATAAATATAAACATTGATTATAAGTTATAGTTTTTAAAAATAAAGCCTAAATTTATATTATATAACTGCATAATATGTAGGTGAAAAATATATTTTATAAAAACTATTTCCTTGTAATTTTTAACTTTTATTTTTCTAACCGTTTTTTATTTAAAACTAGGTGCGAATATGCGATACATTTATAATATTATCAGCGATTAAAACTGTCTGTAAATAAATTAAGCACAACATTTGAATGCATAAAAAAAATCGAACGCAATGTAAATCTCTATGACGGGGACGACTAATGTCTAAAGAGAACATCGCAGAATCTCACACACTTATAAATTATAATATATCTAACAATATTGCGTAATCGTGCCGTCGAATTGTCGGGTACGATTTATTTGCCAGTTTATTACGTATATGGTATTACCTATGGCATTAAGAATATTAATAAATTATGATTTCGACGAGTTCGTATACACGGACATTAATCGAGAGCTTAGAAACGGTGAAAATAGATATTACAAAAACAAAAAAACAAAAAAAAAAACATTGCGGTTTCGCGCACTTACGTCAACAAACACGACGTCTCAAAGCCGGTGGCTGCGGTCCGACGATGATCTAATGGCGGCGCCCACTCCTTGCCACCCGATCGCGTAAAGTTCCATACTCCTGAAACAAGTAAGAAAGAATGGCGTTAGACATTTTATTCATAGTACGAACATTTTTTTTTCTAGTACATTATTATAAATTCACAACAATACGCGCTTCGTATACACGGAGGAAAAACAAGTGCATCATCTCAACGGTGCAGCAGGAAACGGAACGGTTACGCAATAATATAATGACGAATAGTATATATAGTGACGCGTCGACTCCGCGACACACGACTTTAATGATATACGTAATATATACGCACATAAATCGATTATTATTATTGTTACTCGCGCGTATACGAGTGAAAATGTGCGGATGTGGCCACTTGAGGGACGCGTATAAAGTGTGAAAAAAAAACATGAAACGAGTGTACAATAGAGGTACACACACAGAGTATAAGTGTGCAGTGTGCCGGGCGACCCGCGATAGTGGTGTAGGTATGTAGAAGAGAGCGATTTGAACGTAAAATACGTTTTTATGCTTTCCATAAAAATATAATGACAACAAAAATTGATTATTCAGATTGTAATGACGCGCAATCGAGTTCCGCGATTGCGGCTGTGCGGGCCGGAGAGGAAATCGCTTAAGACCGCAAAAGATAATTGTTGTATATTTTAAAACAACGAGAGCGGCGGCGGCTGCGGCGAGGAGAAGAGAAACCCCGGCGATAAAATTGAAATTATTTAATTACAAAATAAGTTTTTTTTTTTCGTTTGCATGTATCGTAAAAGTGTACACCTAATTTACGAGAAGTTATCGTCATTTTGAGAGGCTCTGAACAGACTCCTGAGACTTCTCAATCATTCTCGTCGTCCGGGACGAAATCCGCGAGTCGTCGTAAAAGTTAACTGTATATATGATTATAAACTCATAATATTATGACGCCGTGCAGGCCCAAGGTTCATAGATAATATTATCTATAAACCTTGGCACACACCGCCAATTATTATAGCCGCATGAAATCGCCGCCGTTATGTTTTGAACGACAATAAATTATAAAAATATAAGACCGGCGTGCGATAATTGCATGATAATATTAATTAATAATGCTAGTTTATATTATATTTGATGTTTTTTTTAATTTTTGATTTAAAACCTACACCGTGTGCGTTTTGTGGGTAGGACGCGGTTATCGCAATACTATGCATATATCGATATTTTGTTGTTATACGAATGCCGGCGATGGGCAGGTTTTGCCGCGGAAAATAATATACGACATTTTTTAGCCGACCGGTTAACGCGAGGACCGCCGGGAACTTCGACTACAGAGCAAATGGCAATGGCGTAGTCGTTGCAGCAGTGGTGGATTCGAGGAAAAAAGGGAAAACATATTATACAAAGGACCTAATAAAATAATTAAGTAAATTATGCATAATTATTCAGTGTTAGAGCAACATTTTCGATATAAAATGTTCCGAGTCGAATTACCATAATTATATTCACATTAACTGCAAATTAATTAGGTACACCTGTCGCCTGCGAAATTCAACATCAAAATTGTAACTAAATATATCTGTATTTTGAGCGAAATATCACGAATTTTTTTTTTTAGACACTACCGAGTGTTGTAATTATCCGTTGTTTGTAATATTTACAGTCGTATAAACGGTTATATATATGCACGCATTGAAAATATAAATATGCACATACCTATGTCTTATATGCACACACGACACGCATCATTCCCGTAAGAAATATTCTGTTTTTGGAACGGTTGAAACAAAAATTGTTAGGCGCTATAGCCCCCCCCCCCCCAAACAGACCACATTTACTCCGTTAAAAATCCGCCACTGCGCGGGAGTCGTCATACGTTTAATACACTTTAATTCACGATAAGAAACATTACCTATTTGGTGTTGTACGCGTCGTCTACGACCGAGACGGACTTGTTTCGAATTCCGCTTGTATATGAGCACGACGCACGTACGAACTTCCAAAATTCGGCGGACCGCGACGAAGGTACGGAACACGCGACGTTGATGATAATAATAATAATAATAACGGCGCAACGGTAATAATATTATTATTACAATAATAATATTATAAGATTAAAATAATAATTTATACAACTGCAGAAGAAACGACCGCGCCGGCGCGAGCGCACACGACCGTCGTGGAAATAACGGCTAACGAGCGACCGACCGACCGAGCGCGGGTGTACGTAATGATCATCGCTGCTGTGGCGGTGGCCGCACGTTCTCGTCGCTACACCGTCGGCCGACGAGCACTGACTGAACCTGTTTGTGCGCGCAGTACACGGCGGCAGGCGGGCAGGCAGGCAGTCAGCGGTACAAGGCAGGAAAGCAGTCGGCGGTACACGGCGCACCGTGTAGAATGCACGTCATCTCGAGTTGGTGCATTGTGTGATAATAATAATATTATATTATTATCATACTCGAAACGCAAATAACGACGATAATATATTATTATTAGCTATATGTTTTCGAGGCCTCGAGAATTTCAGCGACCACATGACAAGACATCGAATGAAAAGGGGTGGCGGCTTTGGAATAGTTTCGAATAATCAATATATCATAATATACAGCACAAAAATGTACCTGTGTTTAATTGTTTAAGACTATTAAAATAACTAATTAATAAATAAACATAATATTGTAAATAGACTTCAAACTTTTCCGTCCGAGAATTTATTTAAACACTTTTTAATAATATTATACGAAAATAATTTTATCGGTATGCCCTACATTACACGTCATAATATTTAAGTTACATTTTTATCGAATTCGAGCACAACGCGATACAAGAAAGAAAAATAATTTAATCATTCCTACAAATAAAACAAGCAGATACTTTTCCAGAGAAGGCTTAGATTTCTTGGAAAAATGTCCTAATTGAAATTATAAATTGTAAGTGTTACATAAAATACAAACAACCATAATACAAATATGGCTAACTAATTGCCCTGATTAAATACAATTAGTATTTCTCTTGCTACAAATATTGTCTGTGAGTTCAGTTTCTCCAAATTTATAAAAAATTATAAATATTTATTTACTGTTTATAAATAATTATAAAAAAACAATCATCAGTTTCTCCGATTTAACCGGTATAAACAAAGCGCATCTGTCTAAGTGGTGAATTGGTCCTGCAAGTTATTATCATTTAAAATTGTTTCAATAATTAATTATCTTATCCATTTTTATATATATTTATATAAAAAACCAAAATTATTAGCAATGCGTTGCAAACGTTTTATTCGTCTCAAACTATAATATTACAACCTGTTGAACCTATAATACCGAATTCCACCACGGAGAAGACCTTATATTATATTCGTCCCGCCACCGTGTCCTATTATCATTCCGTGCGACTTATATCGAATTTATCACTCGACAATCAATTCGTGACAAGAACGTCGATGTGAGTAAGTAGGTACTTGGTAAGTCGGACAAGGTTATGGGACACATCACACATAATATAGGCACTGCAGTTTGTGGGCACTGGGCGTGTACGGTACTCGGTAAACGATGAGAAGCCTCAGCTTTTTATATTATTATTAACTCGTCCCACACCAGTCTCGCGGACGTACAATACATAATTTAATACACCTATAATGATATATTATTGTTATCACTGTATTTATTTCAGTATTTATTATTTTTACAAAATGTCTACTGTCATGTATAACTTTTTATTGAACCACGAGGTTATGAAAAGTGATATTATCAGAACTTAATAAACTTTCTTCTTTCGAGGAAGTTTATGAAGTACTAAGCCAGAGTGGTTGTTATTTATTTTATTATAACTTTTCATTTAACTTAAATAAGTTAGACTCACGCGTATAACATTGTTCAGATATTATTACAAATATTAATTATGTAAAATATTTTGCTTTACGATAGGGTCCTTTTTTGTTGTTGTTGCCATAGTTATTTTTCTCTGTTACCGAACCGAAGACGCACGACTGAGGAATTAGTTTCTTATTACCTACTTGGGGGACGATAGGATTCTAGTTATACTTAAACGAATTTAAAAAGTTATCTAGATGTTTTTAAATCTGATACTTATTGTTAACGATAAAGAAAACTTTTTATACATATTTATGTATTTAAGTGTACAAAAAAAACAGTATTATTATGATAAAATATAAAAATTATAAAACTGCAACGTGCCAACGCGCGTAATTAAGAATATTATATAGAATAATATACGAGTATATTCTCTGTAAAGGCAACGTTCACGATGTTTTTTTAATCCTTCGGGACTCTCCCAAGAATTATAGATTTTATACTTGGCTCTACGACAAGGATGAGGAGGAAAACCGATTACTTTCCGAGAGCATATTAAATGACCTTGAAAGTATTCCGGATTCCCAGGCCTGAATTGAATTTCCATTCTATATACCCACAACAGCCGCCGCCCTTGTATACATATTTCATTCGTTTGTTTTTCCTCGACACCAACCCGTACCACACAATGTATAATGTGTATACGTAACCGATATAAGTTATGTATAACGGGTAGCACACACTATATATATCGATACACGCATAGTTTTCCTCGTACAATATAATATCCAAGGTGCGGCTGAGTGAATGAAAACCGATGTGTATAATATATATGACTTCAGGTCTACCGCGTACGCAGAGAAACGACACGCGGGAAATTCACTTTCAATTGGCCGCGCTGATATTAACATACAAATCGGTTTTGTAACAAATAATAATGATCGACGCACCAGCCGACTGGCAACATTCAAAATTCTATCCCGAGTGCCGGGTATCTAACTATACAATATTGAATATATAATATGTATAATACGATCGTTTTTAATAGAGTAGAATATTATACACTAAATACTTTACTCTATTATATTATACGACGCTTTACAAGACGACGACGTGGTCGTAGAAACATAGGTCGTGTCTCTGTCACCGCATTACGCACTGCGAGGATTCCTCCGTCCATCGGACGGTATATAAAGCACCACGTCCGGATAAATGCGAAAACCAAATAATAGTCACACTGCGACGTGTTAAATTCGACGTGTTCTCGACCTGCGATCGGCTTAATACTCGGCCGCCGATATTAATAATACGTTTTGGTTTTTATTCGACGCTATATTATAAGCGCACGTCTGCCGTGTGGCGACAGTCCGCGGACGTTTGTAAATCGAAGTTCTGACTTTTTAATCGGCCGTTGTTGACCCACGGGAAAGCGGGGAGGTGGTGGTGGTCGCGCTGGTTCGCTAAAAGGTTGGCGTGCGCGATTTATTATTTATTATGGCCTTTGAATTATTTTATATCCGCGTTTAATCGTATTTTTAGGTTTATATTTGAGGTGGTTCGATAAATATAATATAATTTTGTATTTACGACTTCCTACAAAAACGAATCTTATTAGATATAGGTATTACATACATATTTGTTGATCGATTATTATAATAAATTATAATAATTTTTATAAACAGCGAAAAATCAACGGGTAATATATGTTTAACAATATAATATATGTACATCTAAGGTGCAGCATATATGTGCGCGAGATCGTTAATATTTACACTAAAGGTGTAACCGAGATTATAAATGTATATATTATGTGTGGGTACGAGTATGATAAACCTCCTAAAGTCCCAAACGACTAGAATATTATAATCATAATAATATTCTATTGTATTATTATGCACCGTTAACGCGTGTTTTGACATCTGCAAAATAGAAAATACAATATTCCAGTATACATAAACGTCTCCTGTTCGCCAATGATCGACTTTGAAATATTGCGATCGTTAAAACCAAAAAACACCTGCAGTCTCTGAACTGCAACATCATCTAGGTCGATTTATAACAAGTGCACATTTATAAGTACACACGCGTAACTGCAGATTGGCATGTCGGACCATCAGCTCGCGAAAAGCTGAGTATAGGTATGGAGATTGATATCGCGGGGCCGCGACACAATAATAGGCGTCTTGTCGGTCACCGTACTTAACCTGCACGGTCGCGAGTCTTAGGGGGTTGCTGCGGGGAGCGAACTGTTATCATTATCATTATTATTATTATTATTATTATTACGTTTCTGGGAACTGCGCTCAGGGATATCCGTCCGAAAGCTCGGTCGTTGTACAACGGATATAAGATTTCGCGGGGCGGCGCGGCACGTACACGGTGCACACACACACACACACACACACAGGTATATAATCTATTACATGTTTAGCGGCGAAGATAAAGCGGAAATATCGATTTTGTGCCGAATAATAATTTCCGCGGGAACACCACCTGCGCGACACCACACCGCGCTGCAGCAGCAGGTGAGTTATACTCTGTTTTGTATACACACAACAATGAGGGCGCAACGGCACGTCGGAGCCGGAAGCCGGAAACTTTGCGACCCTCGAGCCTGCAGATAAGCCGTCTCTATACATATTTTTTTTTACCCGGTAAACCTGCAACCACCAGCAGCTATGTGCGGTGTGTCGAGTTAAGCGCTCCGTTCGCAGGGCATATACATCAGAACGAACCGACAAAAGTTTACCTATACAGTCGTGTGATCCATCTAAAGTAAGACACTCAATATTTCAAAAAGTACCTATTTACGTTTTTGATAATATTTTCAAAATAATTTTTAACCTTATGATTTTGAAGGTTTTTACTTTTTGAATATTACAACATGTAGTTTTTATTTTATAATTCGAAGCAGAATATTTTTACAGTATTTTGATACATTATAATCGAATTTTGGGAGAGTAGTTTACGAATTATAAATATTTGAAGTTTAGACGAGCGGAGTAGTGGACCAACATTTTGCGGGGTACCCGCATACCACCCCTCACACTGCTCATCTAAACTTTTATTACTTATAACTAGTAAACTATTCTCCCAAAATTCGAAAAAAAATATTTCCAAAAACGTAAATACTTTTTGAAATAATGAGTGTCTTAAGTTAAATGGATCACCCTGTATATATATAGAGGTGCACTGTAGTCGCACGAATCACTGCGAGTAATTGTGAGTTATTATGATGGGTAAACGGTTTAATTTTGTGTTCGAATATAATGGATCTGAGCATATAGGCAAAAAGACACAGCGGGAGTTATAAAACAAACCATATAACGAAGGAACGCTTAAATCCACAATAATAATTGTATAATCATAGATATTATTAAACCTCTATATAAACGAGTAATCTCGTGTACTCACACACGATATTGTATTTCATACGATTATAACTACCGAATGTAATTCAAGGGTCTCCTTAACGATTTGCAGTAGTTAAAAACGAGTTTCACTCTAAATAAGTTTTTAATTTTTGAGCCGAAATTATATATTACAATAGGTACAGATTGCAGATTGCATATTGATGCATACTATATTATGACTTTTACTAACAATATGTAATAGAAAACAAAACATAAAGTACCTAGCTAGTGTTTTTTAATCTTTCACTTTTTATTCTACCAGAAAATACCGCATAATTAACGTTTTTGAAACGTTGAATGTCAATAAGCTTGATAAAAAAAAAAAATGTGTTCATTAGTATTAAGTCGGTAAGTATTTGCCAATTACCGGGTCTCTGTGTATACGACTTTACGAGCACCGCGACCACACTGCTGGTAAATAATATATTTTAGAAACACTCGATAAAAACACAATAACACCCGTCAGTGTAGGAGCCCGGAATAATTTACAAATGCGTCACGTGCTGACGAAAAATGTATTTTAGATTATTATTTTTCTACAAGTTTTGTCAATTTTTTACTATTAGCGAGGGTCGAAGTTTTGTCGTCGCTGGTGGTCGGTGGTTACTTTTCTTCGAAGTGGAAAGTTTTTTGGAAAAAAAAATTTATACGGAACCCTTTAAGACTTTTATGAACGGAAACTCTGCGAGTATCAAATAAATATCTGGAGTGATTCCAAAATATATAAGACTCACGAGAAATTGCTGTACGCGTATATATATATACGTATGATATGGGAAATGATTTATGGTCAAAACTCTACACTATATAATATATACAGGCGAGGGGCGACCGAGAAAAATCATAATCAAAATCATGTCCGTCCAAAAAAGTTTGCAACAAAAACGATTTCAAGTGCGTACATCATACACACACACATACCGTATTAAGACTGTATAGCGAGGATATACTATATTATCTTCTTTTTCTTTAATATATAAAACCGAAAATTGAAACCTTTGATGCTGATGTTCTCGGAAACTACACAACCGATTGTCTTAATTTTTTTTAATGAAAGATATTATACGACGGAGAAGGTTCCTATCGCAAAAAAAGTATATTTAAGTATAAATAAAAAGAGGTGCTAACACAAGGATTTTAAAATTCATGATGAAAATCGAAAATTTGTATTTTGTTTATAAATGGTTGCTATTGGTAACAATTATTAGTTATCAGTTACAGTAACAGTTTTTCCTACATACATATTATACGCTAACAATTCTGGAAAAACTGAAAGTGCTATTTTTGATGAGATATATATGAATAATCTCTGTTAATTATCATAGGGTTGTCAATGGTTATATTTCTTATAACTATTATAATTAGTAGGAATATGACATATATATATTTTTACAAATAAATTTATAAAAAAATACAAATCTTTGGCACAGGCCACCATTGCGATGTTTTTCGTGGGCCTAATATTCTGATATCACTTACTCATTTCATCTTTGACTCGGGTAACTCCGGGTGGGACAGCTAGTAATAATATATAATCTAAACTATATATATATATACATCCCCACATTATGACGAATTTCGACAATATAATAATACTGTATGCACATCACGCCGTCGCGCATATTATATTATATTATATTCGTGAGGGTCAAAACAACAAATTCGTGTATATTGTAATATAGAGGATGCGAGAGCAGACGTCCACAGCCGGATTTAATCGACCGCTACGAGCGTTTCACGACGATGACGACGACGAGACGATATTCGATCGATCCAAAAAATAACATAACCGATAGATCTCCGGGGTTTTTTCTTCACGGACCGCCGTCCTGCGGCGAACGCAGAATAATAATAATAATATTCTTATAGGTATTATTATAATATTATATTTATTATATAAACACCGCCGAGAATAACACGTCGTGTAATAATCCCCGGGATTCCACACGTAAATAAACCCCATTGCGGGTCGCGGCGCACGGACGATGGCCACGGTGAAAACGATATTATTATGACCATCTGGTCCTCAAATAGGTACTACTACTAAATGATGCGGTTCACCGGTTTGCGCGCGTCCGAGGTATACAAAAAAATATACAATATCAAGTCCCCGAGTCTACTGGGTCGTTGCAGTGAATAATATTATGACGTATGATGACTGTAATATAATAATAATTATAATACTTCCACCACTGTATACAGCCAGAGGAGTAGTCCTAAAGTTATTCGGGACGAGGGGCAAAATTAATAATGAGGGAGGGCTCGTCGTCGACATGATAATATTATGATAATACAATATTGTATTAATAGTCACAGAGATTTGTAAAATGTTAGCAAATTCGAGCAACCGAGGGACATCAAACTCCTGATATCGGTGTTTGGAACTTGTATAGGTCATAGTAGTTATATTATAGTACTCAGAACTGAAATAATAACACTCTGGCAACTATGAGTCGTTGGCTGTACGACGACGACGACACTTAACAATATTAATACAAAGTAAAAACAAACTATACGTCACGCCGAAACTCACAATAACGAATTTTCTCGAAGAAATTTTGATATTTTTAAATTACAGAAACGATATAAAATTATATTATTGAAATTTAAAAATGACAATTTTTTTTTACAATCTGGAATTATTTTTTTGAGGGGGCCCTTGCAGGAAATCGTCCCGAAACGGTGCAGTTGCCCACGTTGCTCTCTCAGAACGGCACCACTGTAAGTCGTGTACGGCGGCGGATAAGTCGGTTTATCTTCAAAAACCGGCGGCTTCGGGTAAAAAGCGATCGAACGTGTAGCCGGCGGCGGAGATGTTGGCAACAATGCAGTAAACGCGTATGTGCGCCGGAGACGACGACGGTGTGTGTCGTGTCAATTAGTGGGTGGAAAACGTATATAAATACATAATATACGGCGGCGCGATTTCTTCGGGAGAGCAGTGGCTCACACACGCACACACGAGTCGTCGTCGTCGTTTCCGAGGACAAAACAAAGAGCGAATCGTCGGCCGTGAACAAACCGGTTGCCCATTGTTCGGAGCGATCCCAGCTAGTGAAAGGTCAAGCATTGTGTGTGAAGAGAACACGCGGTGCAGCAGCACAGCATCCACATTATAGATGAATATTACGATTTACGTTTAACGTGTGCGAACGCGATTCACCCGCAAGTCCACGACCTACGACAGGACGCGAAGACGGGCTGGGGGAAAGTCTGTAAATCGAATTAAAATCTTTCCAATTAACGAAATCGTACGATCGCGAATCGTGATAACCCTTTGACGCCGATAGGTGATAACACTACACATAATAATAATAACAAGTCTAATAACTAATAATATAGATATATCTATAAATTGTTGTACGAAAAAAAATTATTATTATGACGTGGTCGACGCGAACGAAGCCGCCGATGACGTTTCGTACGAATCTCCTTGAGGCTTGAACATTATTGCCATACGGATGTCGGCAAGTGTGTGTTTGTGTGTATATGTGTAATGTGTTTGTGGCGCGGCGTATAGTGTTTTCACGGCGAAACCTTGAACTTGATACGCGTAAAATAAATTATCCGCACCGCCGTATCGACCATATTTTGTACGAAAACGAAAATGATGTCAGACGTAAAATTAATAACGAAAAAAACAAATAACAATAATAGTACGATTTGAGACTAAAAAATTCGAGACTATTTGCACAATAATATGGTTGGTCGAACAAACCTGCAGAGCACGCGGACGGCCCGAATATTTGAAATTTAATATTGCTATATTAAAGGTAACGAAAATTATTGTGTTCGGTAAACTGCAACATTATAAATTCGTTAAACCCAAAAAAAGCAACATTTTCCTGCAGTTCAGAGGAGAAATATTTTTTTCTCCCATACGACCGCCAAGAAGCACGACTAAAAAATGTTATTCAGTACCCGTGGAATTTATAATTATATATCAACATCCCGTTCGATATTTCAAATTACCATAGTAGTATGAAGTTTCGGTATCTGACTGAGCAAAACGATCGTTCAGACGTAGACGGACAATGAACTTACAGCTGGTATTGTTATTGTAATGACTAATAATACAGGTAGAGGTAGGTATATAAGTATTGTATAATTTAATTGCACTGCACATTTCAGTATAGGAGCGCCATGTGCTCGATACACAATTATAATATATTACATATTACCGATATTGAAACGAGAAATTATAGATAATATTTTTACCGATTAAAATATATAATAATTTTTCACCCATTTTCAAAATACAAACGATTTCTAGACAATATTTTAGTATGGGCTTTTAATCCGAACGAACAATAAAATCGTTTAGAACATATAAACCAACATTTACAAACTGGAACCGCGCATCGATTTAATCGCAACTTGGAATATTTTTTTGGATGGCTAATTTACAAATCGATTGGACCTTGCCCCGTTGCGACTACTCTTTCCACCCACTTGAGTGGTTTTTTCAATCAATTGAATACAAAATAAATTAATTCGTCTTTTCGTATTTCTAAACGCAGACTCCGCGCTCGTTAAGTTCGCATAGTTACTTACGCTGATGGCTGATGAATTGTTATTAGTTAACGAATGCAGCACATTATATTATAAATAGTAATAGTACCTAAGTGGCACACGTAATCACATAACGTGCGAAGTACAGCGCCGGAGACACGATAACGATGCAGTGGAAATGAAAAAAAAATCAAATCGTTCGTATTATGCGCGGTTAGGACATTTTATTACTATACGGTAGGTGGTATAGAACATTATAATAACATAGAGAACGAACGCTGTTTTCGTCCGAATGTCGGTCAAACGTATTATAATATACGACGAAATAATAATAATAATAAGCCATTATAGAAAACGAAGCGAACTGGCTTTCGACAACATCACGCCTGCTGCAGCGGCGAGTGTCGTGCGAATTCCACGACCGCTGACAACCGCATTATCCGCCATAATAATATAACCACACGACGCATGCGTGGAAACGGGCTTTAATAATGTCCGCGCGATCGGCAAGACGAAATGGTCCGGAAAAAAAAGTTTAATTTCTCCTCGCTGCAACTGCGATGATCACGTCAGGCGAGATTTGATTGGCGTCGAGTGTATACGAAGAAAAATCGCACGGGGAAAAAGAGATTAACAGAGCTGTGATTATAATAATTATTATTCACTCGTCGAACGAACGCGACACATATGCGAACGAATTGGTCGTCGTTAGAGAGACGTTAATGTACCGTACTCGGGTGACAGCCACCGCAGTAGTCGTATTATTTATCTGTAGTCCAAGTGAAAATCTTTGGATCAGACTTGCATACAATAATAATTGTGCAGTGTAATACATTGGCTTTCATTGCAATTTCACTCATCGACCGCTGTAATATTTTTAGTACACTATCCGTTGTTATTGTTACTGTTATTAATAATTATCTTTTGGTCTTCTGCACACGGTCCTCGTGCTTTCCGCATAGACTATGTACATATAATAAGTAAAAAGATAATATAATACAGAAAAACCCGGCTACCATTATGTTCGGTTGCGTTGCGCAAAACCAAAATATTTCTCCCCAGTGATGTTTTATGATATTTCTACATAATATAGGTTTCCGAAGTCTATAGCTGCACGTGTATATTATATAGGTACGTAGTGGCGGTGTATTTATTTGTATATATAATATGCCATCAACATGATATTATATGCGACATAAGTACTTTAGTGCACTCGCTTAGTCACTAATACCACGGTAACTAATGATGGTTTTTTTTTTCAAAACAGATTTGTTTGCGTGCGCATATACATATTATATTATGTGCACTGCAGGAACAACAGGCGCGTTGCTGCTGCTTCAACTGCAACATCAACAACGACGGTGACGTTAATGTAAATACTATAAATACCCACTATATACGGTACACTTCCACAACCGTCAGGAAATATCAAATAAATTAGAGAAAATACATATTATAGAATATATATATAGGTACAGAGCAACGTAGTTCGAGCAAAAGTAACAGCGTTTACACACGAGCTCGACGCATTACATTTATTACGGTTGAAGACCCCCGCCCCCCCGTCCCCTCCACCAAAGCTCTTGAATCCTCTAGAGCCTAGAGCACCGTATAATATTACTATACAGGTACTACTCTATACATCCTCGTACGATAATGTCGGCAATTTTTTTTTATTTTAAACGTATATATATATATATACTTATCTAATTACACCTCCATTGCGGACAAAATGTAACTGATAAAAATGATGTACATTAGTGCGATTTACGCGGAAGGTTTGCACTTGTGCCAGATTTGCGATCTACTAAAACGTCAGATGAAAACGTTTTTACAAATGTATACGTACAAATCGTACGACCGAAAAGGGTTTTATAAGGGATTATACTCGGAGTAATTAGGGACGTATTTATATACTAACTTTTCATTTTTAAACGACAGTCATCATTTTGTTTAAACATTTTAAATTATCGTTTGTTTTTAAAAATAATTAGCGTGTGCGTGTACGGTTTTATAAGTGGTATACGAAAAAAAACACAAAAATATTAATCCAACTTAACTTTAATTGGGTTTTCTCTGTTCTATTTGCATTGTTCATCATGAATTCATAACGATTGCTAAGTATACAAGATTAATTTTAGTAGGAAGGTTATTGTTATAACATATATACAAGTTGTGTAAATTATTGTTATAGGCAATAGGAATAAGGGAGAAATAAACAATTGTTAGAAGTATTATTTATTTATTAATTTATTATAATATTATATTATATATGTGATGGAAATAACTATAACAATAAAAGTGAAAAATTAAATAAATATTTAACATTTTTAAAATATACCTATATAATATTTTTAATGAAACTTTCTTATGCTAATATGGATTATGCAAATTAAACATAATATTATTATAACGTAGGTTGAAGTTTTTTATTTTATTTCTTGTAAACGAAATCTTGGGACGCCTGGCTTAAACCTTTTTTTTTTTGGTGATATTGTGGGTTGGTACAACGGTTGGCATGTAAGTATGAGAAAAATAGTAACAGTGTATAAAAAAGTGCATAAACGCAACTTTTTGTGTTTAACGAGGCCATCAAAACTTTGTTTTTCACAATAAACGACACTGTTATGATCCGTTATATTATAGTGAAAGTTTATTTTACCTAATTTATTTTTGACCCAACGTTGTACTAAAAGCAGGTTTATTATGAAAACTGCAAACAAGCGGGAAATTGCTGACGTCCATGGTTAGATTCCCTACGCTTTGAATTTAATTAAAAGTATTATCATGAAAATTCTCGAATGACACGGAACATTGGAAGTGAAAAATATATTTAACGAGAACACTCTTTCTGTTCAATAAAAAGTTGGGTTTACCTTATTTTAGTTTGGAAAGAAAAAAAAACCCGACAAAGTATACTCTGCTGCATAAAAGGTGTCGAGTGTACCTCCTTGTCATTGAGTAGGTTACGTTTCTGTTGTAATGTTAAATTTGAATTCAACGAAAAATAAATATACGAAAAACGATTCTGAGCAAAAATGAAGAGTCAGCATCTATTTTAAAATATTTATTTATATTTGATACAATCATTTTTCTATTATACAATTAATACAATTTGACGTTTTACCTATCCTAACTTAACCTATGTTGAACTATTTTTTGCCCAAATCATCACATACCTTTATTATAATATTATTGTTATTAACTTTTAAGTCGATACCGACGAACTGTAGAATAATGTAAATAGGTTCATATTGTATTTATTTAAATTTGTCTAAATACTTTTGAAAATAATCAACTAAAATCGTCTACGGAAAAGTAATAATTATTCGTTAAATATCCGATTTTATAGATTTTGACAATAATTGTTAACATTTGAGAACTAATTTTAAATGTCTAAAAAAAATGTGAAATCTATGCATTTTTGATACTATGTATTCGACTTTAAGCTTAGTAATTACAATTGAAAAGGTATTCAATTTTTAACCATAGAAAAATTTACATATTTTAGTGATTTTGACAAAAATAATTTGCAGTTAACTATATTTTTTACATGGATTGTTAATTAGTAATAATTCGAGAACTTTTGGTTGTGATTTCATGCAGGAAGATTGTTAACATTTTTAAAATCCCATAAAAAACCTTCTCTCATCTCCCTAACTTCTTGCATTTGAAAATAATGCCGATAAGTTTTTTAATAACAAGTAGGCTTCTTTTTTTGGTATTTTTTTTACGATCCCTTTTGTTATTATCGGTGAATGAACGAAAGAAGCTCTGGAAACTATTGAGCTTAATTTTGCGACCCTGGTTTTAAAATTATTTTGACTCGGAGAACTGTTTATAAATAAATTGTATTATATAAGACACAACATCGACCTATTGTCATTGCTGTTTAACCGAATCGAAGTTTCATGTAAGCCCGCATAAGTTTTCCAACATTATATTATATATTGTTTATTTGCGCACGTAGGGTGCAGAGAATATTATTTTCACGGGAGCTGCCGTCACAGTGAAAACTTCATACTGATTTACGGAAGCTTAATTAATCTCGGATTATATATTGTAACAATATGACGTTCGCGGTGATGGACTGACATATTGTTTTTTATTTGTTCATATTACGCAAATATATATTAATTTTATACATGTCACATAATTAAAAATAATTGACTGCAAACTTAACAAACATTTTATTATCACAACAATCGCAGCACTCAGGAGGACACACTGAGTTTCAGTTCATCGTTACAAGATTAATGCATGTAATAACGAGATAAATAAAGTTTTCCAAAAAGATATTACAACATTTGTTATTAGAATTTCAAAAGCGAAACTTACCATATAAAAAAAGTAACATACCCGGGGTGATCGCCCCTCCCTATTAATAGTTCTCCGGTTTTAAATTTAGATCACATTTTATTTACATATTATGTGGTAAGCTTACTGTATATTATAGTGTAATACACACATAATTATAGATATATCTGGTAAATCCTGCAAGTCAAACTTCGGATCCGGATTTGATACAATATAATAGTCGTGTGCATGAGAGCTGCTTTTTGAACGATGTCGATTTTTAAAATTGAACTTTATTTTCGATTATCCGGTAGATCATATGTAGTACTTATTATGATGGTATTATTTTTCTCCTAGTCCGAGCTCCGTTTGTCTATAGAATATTGTTAAACGTGCACAACAAGCTTTTAGCAGTATTGTTAACAATGTAAGTATTAACAGCAATGATAAAAGTTAAATAATGCAGAAGAAAGTAATATATAAGCCCGCTTAGGTATCGGTTTGGTTTCCACGTTGAACATGAACGAATAACATAATATAATATATAATTGGTTTCGTTAATTGTGTTCACTGATATTTCGGTTTGTTCTGATTATTACGGACAATACGAGGCTTAAAACTCCATCGCCGCACCGTTCCCGTCGGCTTCCTGTCGCTCCAGTACGCCAAAGTGTTTCAAACGAGCTATTATTTTCGTCAATCTCGCCAAGTCACGATGATTAAAAGTACAACATAATTTATTTCAACTAATCGTTTTACAGCACTCACTAAGAAAACTTGCAAGCTAAATACTATATTATGTTAGTACCTATGCGCACAATGCATTATTATTCACACGATTGTATTATTGATATTATATTATAAATTATAATAACCTATAGAATATATATAAATCAATCAGAAATATAAGCTAGGTATATGAAAAATTCCGTAAAAAATTGCTGCGTTTTAAATTAAAGCTGATGCGAAAACATATACCTACACGTGATCAGTAAATAAATAATAAATACATAAATATTAACCTACATAAATAATAAATAATAAAGAGTAAAATAACTAAAACCATTTAAACATTTAATAATTTTTTTGTTTTTGAATCACAAAAACTCCCATAATTATAATAACTAACACGGAAACAAATAAATACTATTTACTTTTGGAGATTTATTTAAAGTACAATCCAAATCGCGTTTTCAAATCAAAGACGGGTTTAGTCCATCGTATTTTAATATCACGAGACAAAAATCAATACAAAAAAAAGCGGGACTGGATAAGAAAATTTTGTTGGACACGACGTTGGATTGTCAGGGTTCACTGACTTCGGCACACTGCAGAGTATAGAAGTGGTGTATAATAATAATTAAATCGAAATCAAATAGATCATAGATGTATAGGGACTTAAGTGATTACTGTGAAAGATTAGTGAAAGACTTAAGGGATTAAGCTCAATTTTTTTATGTCCCGATTACTCCACCCCACCAGCGTGTAATAAACGCATTAATTCTTGCTTTTAACTAAATCCAAATTAAAATTGAATAGTAGATATATATCGTGTATATTATAGGTTTATAACTTACGAGTTAAACGCTCGTTCGCACTCAGTATATGCATAAAGCATACGACTTACAATAGAATATATATAATATAATATAAGTAGTATATATAATATATAAATTAGTTATGTAATATTCAATCGCCGGTTCGCAATTTGATGGAGCAAATGACGATGACGACGATGACGCGACAGCATGTCCTCAGCAGCAATAGGGAGGGGGGGGAGGACAACCTGCTGCAAGAGAGATTTAACGGTACTTCGCATCTCATTGATATGCTCACGACAAGCGATTCCGCAGACATCGTCGAGTATATTTTGTACGTGCCATCATATAGCTGCAGATGGTATACCTATACGATGTAATATATATCGTACACGATTCGCGTATTGTAGGCAACTATTGCGGAAATAATATTATTATTATATCGAACATTCGTCATCGTCGCCGTCGACGGCGCGGCATTGCGAATTCGACAGGTAAACTATATTACACATATAGGTAGGCTATAAACTATATTTACCTATCCTAACCCGAACAGTTTTGTATTGTCAAGCGCACGGTCGAGTTGCGATGCAGTACGAGAAAAGCTCTTTGTAATTATAAAGGCGTCTATATAGCGACCGCGACGGCGACGACGACGGGCGTTAAATTCAGAGTTCAAAAGTCACCCGAACACAGCACACACGCCACGCCGCCGTTTCATCACAATTCAATAATATTATAACGACGTGTGAGTGCGTATACAACTCGCGCATTACCTACCGTACTCGCACAAACACGTGCAGCATATTATTATAAATTTACGCACATTTATTCCGAACTAGGTCTGCGGCGGCCTTATATATGCTAATACACGTCGCCGCAGTCGGTTACACTGCAAACGAGTTTATATATAATTAACGCGCGCGCGCACACACACACACACACACCACTAATAACCCCTCTCTCCCATCACCGCCAACACCGAACAAATACCATCGAGCGACTATATAATATTTTAAAACGAGTGTGTGCCTCCCCGAGCGCGGAATACACCCCTGCCCCTGCACCTCTGTGCGGAGAAGAACGTCATAGAAGAATATACAATAAGCGGGAAACAACGATAATATAATATATTGATAAAATATCAACGAGTGGGGGGGGGGGGGCTCAGAAGGTTTTCCGCGAGTGCAAATCGCAGGGAAAACAGGGACAACACGCGCTCCACCGGCGGCGCGCATAGATTAAAAGGACGCGAAGACGGACATCGTATCGTATACGAATATAGTGAGAGGGAAAAGGCATCACGGGAGATCGAGGAAAACGTTAGCATCGATTAACTCTGTTCTGCGGTATAGTAGAGAGTCCTGCCCTGCCCTCGTCATCGCCGGTTAACACCACCGTGTCATCGTCGCCGGTGAATAAATCGGCGACTGCAGCAGCAGTATATTATATTATTCGCCAAACATTCTTCCCCCTAGCTCATTATTATAATCGTGCAAACAAAACGACGGAGTAATATTATACAGCACACTTGCCGAGTTTAAGTTCGGTTCTCGTTTCATAAATTTCCAGTGTTTACAGCATCATAAAATGTACTATATAATATGTGTGCATAGTGCGGTGTACATATACTTGCCACCGCGTCGTTCTGAAACTAGGGGGGGGGGCGCCCCATATACGAGTAAGTCGGAAAATTATTCATTGGGAACCGCGCGTTTAAGCGTTTTCGTTGAAAAATAGCACGTCGGAAACACGCGTATACTGGTGGATTTGAATTTTTATTGAATTATTTTATTGCATTGGAATCGAAATCCGTTTGAAATAACCCGCGGAAACGTAATTGTATACGAAAAATATTCTGTTGGAAACACATGTTGTCGGAACTGCAGTAATATACCGAACAACAATATTTTGTGTTTTCGCATATTTTTGGGTTACGGTTCTGAACAAATAATACTTTTTTGAGCTAATACTATATTCCGACAAAATACGTTATAAAATAATATCCGCTAACTGTTTGATTTCAAAATGCATTTACGTTTCCGAACAATAAATACTTTTCAGATGTACCTAATATATACATATTTCCGAGCAAATACTTTTCCTTCAAAATATAATACGTCCAAATCAATACAGTTTAGAAAAAAAATTTTCGGAGTTTTGACGTTCCATAACTATAATTGTTTGCCATCAAAATAAAGCCCTCATCGCGGTCAACTTGTAAAGCTGTTCTCCTATGACTTTTTGCCTAAAAATGTAGTACGCGTATCGCTGTCTATATCGCAATATATAAACTTATTATAACGGATTGTCGATCTGACGACTTACCCGTTAATTGAACCCGCTGTTTTTTCATTCATACCCCTACTTACATCTTAAAATAATTGGGAAAATGGGCTTTCGAGTGGTATATAATAATCAGCTCCTCTTGTAGGCTCTATGAAATCAAACACTAAATGAAATTTAATATAGAAACCTTCTTGGCGATTTCGGATCGGATTACAAAATCGATTTGAGAGTATTTTAAGACTCGCGCTGACAATATTATATACTTTATGACGGCCGATCGTCGTCTGCACTAGCAGCTGGCTTGTTTATATATATTTTTCACCGCGATGTCTATATTATATTATTTACAATGACCCGCCGTGGTGGTCAGTACCTACTATAATATATACAAGCGATACATTATCGAATCGTCGAAAATTGTCAACCGATTTGTATTGACGGTCATTGGACATGAAAAGGAATCATAAATAACAAAGTAGATAAATAATGAATAAGCGATAACCCACATATTATATTATCATGTAATATTATATTATTACGAATCAAAACCAATATTATGTATATGTGAATAAGCAAATAATATTCGTATCAAACGATCCTTATTGTTGTATACATATGAATAAACAAACCTTTTCGTGAATGACTGTATAATACTATAATATAATAACTGTAGTCTATACAACTATATGATATTATGATTATACTTATGGAAGTATATTTCAATGCAGTGCTCGTCAGCTGTATAGGAGATAACCCGAATAAATACATTCGTTTGTATACGGCAGTATACATATTATATTATAATATGTATACAATATACTATCATTAGGAGAGAAGAAAAAGGTCGAGGGGGGTGGCGAAACCGTATTTCGACAAAAGAATATATAGAGAAAAAACACTCGAGTCCCACGCAGCTATAATATAATATACGAACGAACGCCACGGGAATGTGATCGGTTTATTATTATTATTATTATTATTATTATTATTATTATTATTATATAGAACGCGGTTTGGCGCCGAAAAATGTAAATTGCGCGTTGTTAAATCCTGATGATTTTCCGGGACTCCGCCGGGCACCAACACACCATTACAGCGGGAAAGCACGGAACCAGACGATTATAATGTACGCGGTAGGTATATTATATGGTCGATCGCGTGTCCTAGCCGTTCGTATGGCGCGTTTAGTATATTTCTTCGAAGATTCCAAACTATAAATTATTATTATTGTTTTATACGTATAAAACGCGTACGCGTTGCAAACTCGCGGCGATATCATATTATTGGTTATCTCACGTCGACTGCACGTTCGGCAAATGTTATTTTATATCGCACGCGCTTTTCGAACCTGCAGTCGTCGGAATTCGGTCTCGAGCGAGACTATACGCTAATAATTTGTGATATTTGAGAATAATACGATGTGCAATAAGCTCGTTTATTTTCATCGGGAAAACAGTCGCACTGGAGTTTTTCTCACACAAACCTACGTGTATAGTTTGACCGCTGCAGTTTTGTAGGACGCGTGTGCAGCGGCGGCGGCAAATACGAATATTATACCCTCCACACCACGTTTAACACACACACGTTTAACCACGTTCACACATTTATTATTTATAGTATATAAACGAGGCCATGATATATTATTATAATCGATATGTCAATTTTATCGGTCTCGGCGAATTAGTCACGCGAAATGTCCGGCTACTGTGTGAAATGTAATTATATTAATATTATTATGACTATAAAGTGAAGTAGAATTTTAACAAAAAACTATATACTTACATCTGTCGAATCGCTCGAGAACTCGATTATATATACGTATATATAATATAAATATTACGTAATGTACACACACATAAAACGTGCTAAGTGTCCATATCGGTCAGAGGAGTGACTACGAAATATGTATCCGAAATTCATTGTGCGTGAACGAATCGACGGGACGCGCCGACATGTATATGATGGTGGTAACTAAAATTCACACCGGTACACCATCTGACACACACTATATTCGAATGACACAGGTATAGTTACCACATCGTCGGTATAAACCAAGATAATAATATGTAGGTATACTACCCCAGCCCGACGGCCGTTCGCGGGGGGCACCGCTCGCGATAAAGTCGGAAATGTATATATACAGAGAGGTGCAGAGTGGTGCTAATATATAATATTATGTTTATTGAACGGGAAACACAGCCCTGCAGCTGGGTACAAACACACACCGTCCGCAGCAGTGGTGGTGTCACTTCCGACGTGACACAAAAATACAAAACTATAATCATAATAATGATGCTAGAACACGATAATAATTATATAAATAATAATAATAATAGCAAAAGCTGCCCCCCCCCCCCCCGCTGTCGTCTCCAATAAAATAATACGCCTCCGCCGTTTGAGGCGCGCGCGATTTCACGTCTCGAATTAAACGAACGACGAGCAGCGCGCCAGCTGTACAGAGTCCGCGTGTTTTATTGCCGTCATAAATTACACACGACCCCGGCGATGGTATTTATTTATTTATATATATATATATATATATATAAGACAAGTACAAATGACCGCACGTACACCATTCGACTCAATTTTGAGACCGTAATAATATAATTTAGCCGTTAGCGTTATTGATTGACAACCGATTTCGTGGTCGTTATAACTTGTAGAATTCATCCCCGCGCGGTGCAATAAATCTCGACTGTTTAGTATACACATATATATTATATATAAACAGTAGTATTATATATACACACATAGCGAGGCGGCTCTGAGTTTATCGCGGGAGAGGGCCTATATAAGTGTGCGGCGGCGGTGCTGCTCGAAAAAATATTTTATTCACCGATCGACACCACCGCGCGGGATCCGCCGACCCGATAAATATAGCAGATGTACGGCGGCGGCGCTGCACCTATTGAATAAACCATGATGTCCGAGTTATAAATACAAACAGCGGTTTCTAGTTTAACGTACCCTTACATACAACACACTGCGGCATCACCTAACTATATATTATTATGTTGCGCGGAAATCGAACGATCGAATGATGTACGCGGGGGGCTTTTGATTGAGCTTTTGACTCTTCGGGAAACAGAATTCCTAGATAACCCCGCGCGAGTCCTCGGTAGGCGTATAATAAGTAGAAAAATATGTCAACAGGATGTGTGTGTGCGGCTGGTGTATTATCATTTGAGTGATTCATTTCTAAATTCAGCAAGATCATTTGGGTCCCATCACTTTCAATATATTGTTTTATTTCTGTATTAAAAATATGTATGCTCTAGATCAGTGAATCCCAACGTGGGCGCTACCGCCCCCTTGTGGGCATTTTTTATTTTGAAGGGGGCGTTTTTTTGAGGGGGCGCTAAGGGGGGCGCTCATCTATCATTTACTTTTTTATTTTGAAATCAAATTATATAATTCATATTATTAGTAGGTATTTAAATATAAAATCAACTAAATTGTAGCATTAAAATGTTAAATTATATTTTTTCTTTAATTAAATAGCTTATTAAAATATACAATGTTAATCTTTTGAAAAAATTGATTGGGGGGGGGGGGGGTATGAGATTTTTAAAATCTAAAAGGAGTAAAAAAAAGGTTGGGAACTGCTCTAGATCTTAAAATCTAATGATTTTTGCCTAGTTATTACACTCTAAAAGCATAACCCAATTCTTTGTTAGTGATACATAATATTGATAATATTATGATTAGTCGTCAATCGCGCAATAATCGTTGTAATAGACTTTTTTTTAAACATTTCTCACAGCTTCACTCCTAAAGACAAATTATACGGAACGGTTTTTTTCTAGTACAGTGAATTAAAATATTATATTAATTTGAGTTTAGTTTTTAAACATTATTATATTATATAGCTATAAGCTATGGAGATTAGTGAACATTATTCCTTTGTAAATCGTATTATCGACAATCCCTAGAGTAAAATAGTTGGAAACAAAATTATATTCGACATTCAAGACAGTAATCGATTACAAATATCCATATCCCTTTCGCATACGAACTTTTAACTCGGAAACTTCTCGAAATTGCGTTCAAACAACTTTCAAATTCATACATATAAGATTTGATTTCAAAGTTTGAACATTTACCGTCACATTTATACAAGATTTCATTAAAATCTTAGAATTGCAGAGTTTTACAGTCTGGTAGATATTAATTATACAGTAGGTACATTGGGTATAGTCGGGTACCTATATTTTTTATGCGCACAAAAAACATCCATGTAAGTGTTTTAAATCCAGAACATTTAAGATTGTTAAAGAATTTAAGTGCACAAGAATAGCTTAACTCGCAACAATTATATAATTTTATTTTAGAACATTTAACATTTTAGAACAATATAATATTTCAAAGCAAAACTGGCCCAAACCTAAAAAAAATGTCCGCTAGATGGCAGAACTTATTTATTTTGGCAAATGAATAATTCAGAAATGGTTTGAAATTTATTTCAGGACCAGCAGGGAACCTAGCCCAACACTATAAATTACTTTTAAAATTGGAATACCAGAGTAACCTATAATTACCATTAGTTAAAAAACCAATAAAAATTTAAAAAATAAATGTCATACTTAAATGATATTATATAGTTACTTACGATTATTTTTTTAACAATAATATTATTAAAATTTTGAAGTATG
Source organism: Neotoxoptera formosana (assembly GCA_022818045.1). Classification (NCBI taxonomy): domain Eukaryota; kingdom Metazoa; phylum Arthropoda; class Insecta; order Hemiptera; family Aphididae; genus Neotoxoptera; species Neotoxoptera formosana. The sequence continues at coordinate 27,127,892 of CM040632.1, read as the reverse complement.
CAAAACTCATTACAGGCTTTCTCTCAGAATAATGGATTTTAGGGTTAAGCAGTTATGGCGCTATGCGCTTCAATTCACAATGTCTGAATTATTTTCCCGAGTCATAAATGAATACCAATAATGTGTACATATAAGCCATGATAATTATTTATTTCCCATATTACGTTCTCATATAAGGATATAAAGCATTCCATAATCTTTATTAATATGTACACTAACTTATATGCGCATAAGTTTTTATTTTAAACTAATCCGCTGACTACACATATGTATAATTACATCCGTTAATACATTTTAAGACATTAGGTATTCATTGAGATTAAAAAGTAGGTATTATCTTTGGTATAAACAAGTGTAGTATATTACCACGACTGAGTAAAATGTGAGTATTTGAGCCAAATTAGCACAAGGCTGTGTAGGTAGTTTCATTCAAATTATTTTAAATTTAAATTCAATAATAATTCATTAACTTCTGAAAAAAAAAAAATTTCAGCTTAACATATTCAATATTCCTCACAATAAGATGTTTCAAAAACAAGTTTTATTAGGTATAAAAATTCAACAATTTAGTAACCAAACTATAATATAAATTTATCTGAAATTTAAAATTATATTTCACCAGTCATTTACCAAATGTTTGTTGCATATATACATATTATACTATATTTATGCATATATATATTTTTTTTATAGTTTTTAAATAATATACCTACACATAAAAATAATTAATATATTACTATTCGGCACCCCTTAGCGAAAGTGCCCGGAGAAAGTGCCACACCATCGTTTCGCACATTGGTAATAATAGCAGGTATTGAACAACACCTACATGTTCAAAATAAAGGTATATATTATATAGCAATAGCTAATATTATAATAATTGGATAAATTAAATAAAAAAAATCATAAAGGCACGCGGAGTCGATACCCGCACACGCTCGATTTATCTTATTGTTCTTAAAGTCTAAACAATTGATAATTTTTCAATTTTTTTTTTTTTATGAAAACATGATTTACGTAACGTCGAATGTGGGTCATCGTAGACAAAAACTACGTTATAAATAAAAAACGAATACAATACTACGACGCATGTTCGAACAAAACCCGATTGTTATTTCAGAAATCGCATTGAACAACGAACGAGCAGGATATATTATAATAATATTCAAATAGACCGGCGGCGCGGCGGCGTATAGATTTCTGGCTTTTTTGTACAAAATACGTATACGTATTGCCGAGCCGAACTCGTCTCGAACGACGACGTTATACAGCCCCCCTTTTTGCGGACGGCAGCCGTTTTGGAAAGCAATACACAATGGTTGGCTGCCGCAATAATGGGACACACAATAACCGCGGTCCCCGCCGTGTACAGACCCACCTAATATTACTGCGTCGAGTTAAAAATAACCAATTCTTCTATATATTATATTATAATATAATACAAAATTTGTTATTTGGTTTGTAGCGTTTTTCTCATATTTCACATAATAGACGATGGTGATATCGTAATGTTACCCTGCATATATATGTGGACGGGGGAAACGCGTACGCGATTTATTGACGTATTATAATAAATTAATATTTTTTTTTGTCACAACCGACGCGTAATAAATAATAACAATAATAATATATTAGGTACCTACATAATATCGTATTATATTTTGTTCTACGTATAAGAGGATATAAATGTGCTGACGTGTTCGAGACTACGGCAAGAGTGATGTGTTTATAGGAAAATTGCACGCAGAAATAATATTACACGAGCATATTATGACATTTGACAATATTATTCGATCTTAAATGTTTTGTAGGAAATCGATAACGAAACACAATATATTATATTATTACCTCCTCCTCCTTCGTACAAGGTTAAAGAAAAACTCGCTGCACAAGAAATGTCGTTATCGAATAACACCCATACCGAAATGGCAAAACGGTTCGAATATACGATTAATTAATATTAAATAATAAATTACGATTTTGCAATGCAGGTACATGATATTATACGACATATTATAGTAAACATAGATCGGTACGACTAAACCGTACGCTGACTAAAAGCCGCCAACCTTCCTTGTAGGTGATATTAAGATGGATATCGCACGGCTGTAGATCGTCTGATCGTATAATATTATATTCTACATATAGCGCTCCTATCAAATGGCGGATATTGAATTCGACTGTTATTGACAATCTAATATATTATATACAAATAACAAATAAAATATCTGTGCGGTTATACGAGTAAACTTGTAAGCCTAATATTCGATAAAAAATTAATGGTCCGGTTGGGTTGAGTTTTCTATGATTTTTATACGACCGCCTTGATATAGGTACCTAGCCTAACCATCATAACATCAACACGAAAAAATAGAAAAACGGCAGATCAAATGCCAATAATAATAATGAAAATGATTATTTTAAGTTGATTCTGTTTTATTATAGAAAAAAATAAAAAAAATGAATTTTTTTTCGCGGAGCTCGCATATAGTATGTATTTAAGCCCGAGCAGGTTATTAAATGCATTATAATTATGATACGTCACGACCCGGCAGCGGGACCCAGAAACAAAATATTGTTTCGGGAAAATCGCGATGAGGTGGAGAATTTGTTTATTAAATCGCCGTCACAAACAGCAGCTGTGTGGACGGGTCGTGCCCGTTGTTTGGAAAAAAAAAAACAAAAAAACTGTTTAAATTTGTGTCGACAACAAACGGGACCCAGGGTACATCGTCGTCGATATAGCTGATATTGTTTAGTATTTTGTATAATATATATATTACATATATACACGATAGCACAGCAGTACGCGATATACAATGCACACAGGATTTCGTTCGGTCACACACACACAACAATAATAAATAATAATGATGAACGAACCGTGTCCTCGACGAGAACAACGACACACTGCTGCAGCACACGAGCTCATATCATAACGAGTAATAAACTACGCGCCGTCGGGCATTTCAATGAGCGCGCAATAAACATATTATAATCTCACGACCGTACAATACATTTGTACGCAGCAATTACTAAATATTACTCTATTTGAATAGTCTACTGCATAATATAAGAGCCGATGAGGATTGAAAAACAAAATAATCAAATCCTATTATCTCAAAAATCTACGAGGTCGACCCCCTGCCCTTTACTCGGATATTTTAATTTTCACTCCTATAACACTTAGGTATATACTACGGTCGCCTTTTATTATCATCATCGATTTCGGCGATGCTACGACATTTCGTCTATATATTATCGCCGTGGCACACGATATTATACCGCGGTTGGATACACCGCACAAAAACATATTTACGTACCTGCATAATAATTTAACATAGTATGTGTATACTCATTTCTCTCACGTTTAATCAGCAAACAACCCCGACCTGCAATGTGCGACTCATATGCCACACACACTACATTAATCATCAAACACCACCACATAGTGAAGGAGCAGTGCACGCAATATTCTCTTCAACGCGCACCGATCTCAACACGCCACACAGCATAATATAGTAGAAGCGCTCGACGAAATAGCCAATAACCACGAAAATCGTAGCATTTTTAAGTGCCACAAATATTGTTAAACAATTGTAACCTTTATGACTTGTTGGTATATAATAATGTAACGACTAATCTCAAGAAACAAAATACCGTGTACAATTTAATGTCAGGCTAATAACCTTCGATGTCAAAGCCTTAAACTTTCAAAAAAAAAAATTATAAATTGCGGCTTTGCCAGGGGAGCTCTGCTTTCGTCGAACAGTTCAAACGTCGCTGCACGGGTTATGGTAAATTAAATAGAGACTTTCGTGGAAGGAATATTATCGACAAAGTGCGGGCTACTATATAATAACCTTCTTTTTCTCATAGTCAACGATAGTTTTTTCTCGGAAAAAAGGTTAAAGAAGTTATTAGTCAATAAACAATATGATGACGGAAAATCTATAATTACGGTGCGGAGAGTATATGACCACGACGGCGATGACTACTCAAAATCCAAAATGTTGTACCCACTTATTGAGATACCAGAAAATCAAATCGTCCGAGAAAGACGTTCTAATAACGAATTCCGTAAGCATATGGTATAAATATATAGTGTTGTCGTAACTTCAACGTATCCTAAACCGAAACCATGTCGTTCTGCGAACAAAAAAAATTAATATCTCCGGACACTAAATTACATGCAATTTAATGTTTTGGCCGACCGCGCACAGCTATATCATTACGCCGCCTGTATGTAGGTGTAAAATAATAATTTTAAGTTTTCGAGTAATAATAATTTCTATGATTTGACTGTTGAGCTGTACATATATAATAATAATTAGATGTTTATCGCCGTCATACGCTGAGATTGCCGTGTTTCTGTGATCACCGCGTTTATCACGTACTTTATGGCTTGGTTTAAACGTACATCGTGATTCGTGCCTCCTCGTTCGTATCGTTAAGTTTTCGCGGGTGAAAAAAATACGAAAAAGACACACGCGTACACACGCCCAAAAAGTGGAGCGGCGTCGTGTAAACGACGAAAAAAACCAATCGAAAATTATAGATAAAGTGAAAAATTATTGACGTTTAAGCGGGAGGTGATGGTTTGTAAGTCGTTAAAACGTAATATTTGTATACATATCTATAGGGAGTTTAAATAGGTTTCCGGTAATAGAACTAACTCGCGGCGGCGGCGGCGGCGACTGTTTTAGCCGGCGTTTATATTTTTATTTTTTACGCGTTTCTCTCCGATAACACGTGCCCGCAGCAGCAGCGAGATGATAATATAGCCATGTGGTATTTTCCTAATGAAATCTCCGTTGCCCTGCGGTTCATTTCCATTTAAACCCATTCTCGAAAAGTTCACCACTATATAAATACGAAATTCTCCTGCGCCGGTGGTGATCGTGGAATGTTCCAAATAACTCAGAAGCAATCTATGCTGCTCTGCTGTATGTGTGGTTTTTTCACTCCCCCCCTCACTGCGCACCATATATACACGGGCTCTTCCACCGCCGCCTGCGAGGAACACGCTTTACTTTGACCGCCGCGCACATACATCTGGCGGTCGGTCACAGGATATTGCGGTCGGTTTAATGATTCACGCCGCTTTACCATCACACACGCGCTCGCAATGATTTCTATTTCTCTCCTGCGCGTACCGAGGTTCTGCGAGAGGTCCTGCAGCCACGGCAGGCGACACGTTCGTCGTTTTTCGCCGGTGTGCAGTATAGGTATTGAGTGTGTATTGGACTCTGTTATAGTAGATTCACACCGTCCAAGAATTTCATTAAACACGAGACTTTAACCGTTGTGACTAAACGTTTTTTTTTTCCCGTTTTTTTCCGGCTCTTTTTCTAGACGATTTGTCATTATTGATTAACGGCCCCGGCTGCAGCAGCACAAAAGGCTAGAGAAACGCGCTTTAAGAGAAAACATTAATAACCGAAATAATTTACCGCGTCTTCCGCGGGCGGGGCGCAACATTGTTTAATCATTATAATAATAATGTATATATATAATTATTAAACCTGCAATATAATATCCAATAAATACAAAATAATATTAATATAACATATACAGGAACCAAATTATATAATGGGCCTTGAGCAACACATTTTTTTTAAAAATGTAATTGAAAAATATAGTTGCGCTCTTCAATGATATTATGTTATACGGCCGTAGCACATATATATATATATATCATAATAGAACACAATTATATTTTCGTCTGTGGTGATATATTTTCGTTTCAATAACAATAATATAATAATAACACGGACAGTGCCGACACAAATGACGAAGCGCGTACGAGACTCGTTTTGTATTATATCATCACATACATACGTATATAATATGTGTGCGCACATTACGCGTGGGCGGAGGACGATATTTTAAAACAAAATTGTTTTTCACGGTCTTCAATTATATTACCGTGCCTGCGGAGAGTATAATATATTATTTTATGTTTTTCGGTCTGCCCGCGTGTGTGTGTGTGGTTGACATCCCGTATACGCACCCAAACGCAAATATTTAACACGAATGTTTTGTAGACGTTTTACTGTGGTGACTGCATATGGGAGATGAATACCATCATCATAATAATAGTTATATAGCCAGCTATAATATACACAAAGGCATACGAGTATTGAAATATGACAATCGCGGTGTACCGCTGCTGCAGTGGCATTATTATAATATTATGTGTGCCGTGAGTGTGTGTACAAATATTAAGTCGGAGGGGATTTTTTTTTCACGTGTAATCTACTAATGAGTGCGTTTTGTTTCGATAATGGTTTGAATATCGAGCGTAATCGTGCGACGAGGTTATTAGAATAGAAAATTATATGATTCGAATCATAATGTGCAACGATCGCGACGACCACAACCAAAAATATTAAAACTATAGGAATTTTGAACAACTATAATAAATAATAAAATAAAAAAAAAAATTATTTAAATTAATTTAAGAATATCTTTTTAAATAAGTTTTAGTAGAAAAAGTGAATCTATTGTGTTCGAATAATATAAAGCATTTCTGTAGAAAAAGAAACTTATTTTTTTGTTTGTTATAAAATATTATTTACAAAATAAACTTTGATAAGTTCTTTATTATGTACATTTACAATACTTGAATTTGAAATTGTCCATTAATAATTGAATTGATGTTATATAGGTATAGTATATGCAAGTGTGTATTGAACACTTTAAAAGTAGCCAGCTAGTTACTATATAGTATATCATCTATGTAGGTACACAAGTTTTAATATTTTTTATTATAACTTTTATGGTTACCATTTTTATTATACTGCTATTTTCATATATTATAATAATCGATTAGGCATGAATAAACTCATTTAAATTTTCAACTTAACACGAAAAAAAGGTTTAAATTAATTATTTATTCTTCAACGGAATGAAAAACAAATTAATAAGCTCATATACATATTATTTATAAATCTATTTTAAACAGTTTTTTTTTATATAAAACGCTATTATAACTCTCTCAGTTACAGAGTGGAAAATTGTGTTTGAATGATTTGCATTGCATAATGTCATTTGCCAACTGAAAGAATTTATTTAATATTTGCTCGGGCTAATAAATGGAAAAAAAATCATTAACACGCAAATCCAATATTCTATATTAATTTATGTGAAATAAGTTATAAACGTCGATATTCGAAGAAATTGTTAAATAGAAAAAATGTGGACACAAAAACATATTTCCATCTATTATAAATCGATGTTTATTATGAATCTTTTATGAAGTACAAAGCTTATATTTAAAAAAACCATTATTACTTTTAACACTTGCAAGGATTTCTAAAGCATGTAATAGTAATAAGCGTTCGCTATGTGATGGACTCGATTCATAATGAATCATAATTATTTCAATAATTTAGATTTTATACTCGAAAACATAACTCTTTTTTGCACACGCTAAGCACCACAACCAAAATTAACATTTTTTTTTTTTTTATACAATCATACCAAAAATTTAACTAATGTATACATATTTTGTTTATATTAAAATAACCGAGAGTTTATTGACCAACGAGCAGTGATTTTGTGGGTCGAGTGGGTATGAATCCCGTACGTTTCTATTTTGATGATACAGAAATTAATTCAACGAGAAAGTTGTAAAAAATTGCAATTATTTGTACTTGGAATGCACGAATGCAACGTGTATATATATTCATACGGGTATTTCCACCGATGTCTGATGTACACGGTTTACATCGTTTTATGAATTTCAAATAAGATATTATAATTCAAACGCATCGGTTTGTGGAACGAGATTTATTTTATGCATGTCAAGTAGAACAATAAAATTTGTAAAACGATTTTTCATTTATCAGTGTCGTGTAGCCTATAGGCTATAGGTAATCAAGCCAGCGGAAACTCGCTTTACCGGTTTTATAATATACTAAATAGCATACGTTGCGAGTATAGATGTTTGATTTCTAAAATAGAACTAGGTTTGTGTTAAGTATTAATCACATTTAACTTTGGTAGAAATAACAAATTAATAGATTCAACTTTCATTACCAGTACACAATTTTAATTCATGTGACTGGATTTATGAAGTTGCATTATTTTTTTGTTTAGTTATTTTCACAATACAAATATAAGAAGAAAAAAAAAGTATTAAATCAGTTGGAAATGCGTATACATACTTCTTTGTACATAAAAATGCACAAACAAAAAGTCGACGTTTAAATTATAAAAAAATTAAGTTCAATGGCCCCGATGAACGTTAAAAAAAACACATCGTCGCAGGGACGGACACCCCGCGACCCACGACCGCACTTCAAGCAACACTCAAAGTATATTTAAGTTTAAGTAGGTACGTGGCTTAAAAAAAGTCGAACATAATTTTAGCATGCTATTTTTTAAACGTTAGTTTAAAAATAAAAAATAAAATAATGATACATAAATTATATTGTTTTTAACGCGCAGTCAATAGTAGTAACAGTTATTATTAGTATACACTGCAGTAACTACAATGTGTATTAATAATTAACTTGAAATTACAAAGAAATGTTTAAACCGTACCGAGAATTTAGACAGTTACGCGCGTAAATAATTATACAATTAATAGTAGGTAGGTACTAACAAAGTGTATTGCTAAACCGTTATAATGTTTCGTATTTCGTACATCACTGATCATGTTATTAAAATTAACCTTGCAGGTAGGTGTATATTATTATGTATGACCACGGTTTGTATGAAAAAAATTAGAAGAAGACTTTATAATTTTCTAACTAAATTCTAAACCGTGCGCACGAATGCACGATTTTAGACTGTGCGGCATGTAAATGTTCATCCGTTAAATCTAGTATATTATATAATAATTAATGTAAAATGTTAATCCGCATTACCATTATTGCGACCCAAAATCGTTGGATATTACGTTGCACGTACCTATTGGGAACGAAAAGTGATAAGTCGCGACGTCGAGTCGTGGAAATTTTGTTTACGATAATATAATAATAATAATACCATATAGGCGGGAGTAATGAATTATGAGTTAGGTATGACATATTGTGTGCATGACGTAAATTTTGTAAGATATCAGTCGTGCAGTCTTGACACGGAAAAGCTGGTGTACAATCATATCAATCGCGCACTGCAGCAATAACAAATGAGTTAGTCGTAATATATAGGTAAGTAGGTATGATATTACGATATTATTCTATTCGAATCGATTCGCATCGCCGCCTCGATGGTCGATATAAAAGGATAAAAATACGAACGTCTGTCGACAGCTGGGATTGACGGATGAAATAATTTGTGTTACCCGAGTGTGTGTATATATGTATAAAAAAAATAGCAGCGTTCCAATAAGACCGTCCCTTTGGACACTCGAGCACCCTTCTTAAAAAAGTGTTTCGGAGGCGGTGGAATTTGACACGTCAGATGTTTTTTTTTTTTTTTAATTAGACAGTTTAAAAGTCGAAAAAAACGCGTTTGGGGCGGTAACTATTTAGATTCGGTTTCTTCATTGTTCCCGCCGAGCGGATGTTGTTCAATATCTACAAAACATAATTTTATTGGAAACGTTCCATACGCATTCTCGAGATTTTTTTTGTCTAAGATTTTTTCGGTGTACTTACCTATATTTATACGTTTTTTTTTTATTCATTATTGCAGATACAGTGATACTACGCGGCTATATATTAAATACCTCGTAAATTCACAATAAAAATTACATTAAAAACTGTTAGAAGGTACAAAAATGTTAACGCTTATCCCTATTGTCCATATAAAAACTGTAGTATAAAATTGTACTTTTAACAAAGGAAATCAAAAGTTAGGCGACTTTTTAAACCACGTTTAACTTGTGAAAATGGGACAGAGTGCATACGATACATTAAACGTATTTCATATTGAACTAGCTATTTTGTATATTTGCAATATGTAAATATATATTTTTTCTCGAAAAAACTGCGCAAACAAAAAGGTTATTGTACAAATAATTATATTTCCATTAAAAAACGTTTTAAATAAAGAAACACTATAAAATACCTATTACTGCCCTGCAAGAGGGTGTAAAACGGTTTTCCATAGTTTTCCACTACCTGTTTCGAATACAGTAATTAACAGTCTCCGTGCGATTTTTCCCTCTCGCTGCTGCAGTATAGCTCCAGTTGTTACAACAGAACGACATTCTAATATATAATACACATTACTATACTAAAACTAAATCGTTTTATTTATATTATATATATTAATGAATTATCATAACGTCCTGCAGCAGACCGTACACGCGACGAATACTAATTTCGCGTATATATTGACTACTCTTGTTAAACGAGAATTAATTACACCAGCGAGTCAAAACGCTTAAGAAAAATTACAGTTTGAAATAAATTACTCAAACTATTAGTTATATACCTAGATATACGCATTATTAGTTTGCCGGGGAATATCGCACGGACCTCCACGACGACGGTCGCGACTACTTATATCGTGTGTCGTCGACTGGTTATAGGTATAATAATAATATATTTTAGTCGTAAATAGGTTAGTATCACCGCGGGTCTTACAACCCTTCATTGCGTCGTACAAGATATGTGTACGGTTTGTTTTCCGTCGAAAGAAAAAGTCTAAATAGTTTTCCTCCATTTTACTTACATATTATATATTATTATTATTATTTTTTTAACTTCGGATGTGAATAATAATTGTGCGTTGGCAATAAAATTCGCCATCACCATAAATATCTATTATTTACGGTACTGGAAGCCCGCGTGCGACTCTCTCTCGTGCACGAGGGCTTAGAGTTCGTTATTATAACGGGCATATATATATATGAAATATAAATAAATATATATTTTTTTTAATAACGAAAATACATAGTGACACGATTTTTTCGGCTATTGCAGCGCACGGGATTGAAAACAAAGCACATTTTTTTTTTTATTGTTATAATGTTATTATACGACTGAAATTAGTTTGGTAGTAATTATAACATAATATATATAATATAATATATAGGTTAGGTACCTGCAGGGTTTCCAAGATAGTATCAAAAAAAAGTACGGAAATTTATGAATACTAACGAAATAAATAAAACGGCAAAAGGTCATAATATTATTATAATAATAATCTCTAAAAGGAATTAGTTAAAAAAAAAAAAAAATAACATATTACGGTAAAAAAAAAAAAACTAAAAACATTACCCACGCGCGTACATCATCAACAGCTTAACGTAAATGTTAAGTGGTGTTACACGAGCGGGGATGCACGCGTGTGTTCTTGACACCGCGATGTCAGTGGCAGACATTTTATACGATACATTTTTATGGCGAAAAAATGGTTTTTTTTTTCTAAATATTTGTGTTTCCAGACGAGTTATTGACAAGTTATATGACGTTAATTTAAAAGAGCAAAACCATCGATAAAATATTATAACAGCTTGTGTGTAGGTATAGCCGTATAGGCGGTAGTAAAGTTGCTGTTTTCATATTAAAACACACACCGCGTGTTCAGTACGCATATATTATATTCATTAACTTATATAGGTATAGGTATATATATATATATATATATATATATATATATATATATATTTTCATTTTCAACAACAAGGCTTGATTATTTTAATACTGATAGGAGGTATGGCTTTGCGATTATACCATGAAATGAGGTATACTTTTATATGTTATCCTTCGCACCTGCAGAGGCTAAATGTTTGTCTTCATAACTTATTTTTGGTTTCATATACGCAGAGCATAATAAAAATTGATTCCGTGTCCACCACATAAAAGCCGTATACTGAAAGTTTAAGTAACTTATTGTTATACCGCTGCCAAAGCAATATTAAACATCGCGTATTTGATACTCAGATGTACCTACGTAAATTATAACATCCCTTGGTGTATAGATTAGGTAAATATAAAATAGAGATGTTTGTCCAAACTATGTGATAATTAACGTACATTTAATTGAAGCACAAGCTGATCGATTTTTGTGATCGAATAATATATAGTGGGTACGTTCTGCGTTTATAATAATGGACTGATGAATTTATATTTGTTGTTCGATAAAAATTATAGCCTATAAATGTACAGAGTGATTCACCGACCACGAACATCTCATTTCTACTTTAATAATGTAACTATTCAAATTTTGATTTTTGGAATTTACGAGTTAACTTAAAGATTATATTTTTAAACCCTTTAATTTTTGATACTATTCATACGTATCCAGCGGTGGAAGAATTTTGTTATTTTTTTCGAATGAGAAGCTCCTTTTTTATTGTAAATTGTTCAGTAGGTTTTTTTTTTTGAAAGTTGATTCATATAAAATGAAGTTTGAAAAGTACAGTTTTATTGAATTATTCAAATTGTAGTATTTTTAAAAAAAATGGTTTTAAAAAAATAAAAATTAATAAATGTAATATTAAATATTTTATTCGAGTCTAGCAGTTATTCTATTATGCAGATAATTTATGCAAATTATAAAATATTACTAGATTTATAGTTGTTACTAAATTATTCAAAATTCAAATCATATAGCATCCATATTATTATATGTTATTATACATTATGTATAATAACTCAGAAACTACTCGTTTTGGAATTTTAATTTAAATGTATACAAAAAAAATTAAAAAAAAAACTACACTAATAATTTACAGTAAAAAAAGACAGTTCTCATTTGAAAAAATATAATTTTGTGTTTCCGCAGAACTCTCGTTAATAATAATGGCATACGAAAATCGAGTATTTAAAAATATGCGATCTTTGTTATTAAGTAGTAGGTATATACTAGTAAAAATACCAAATATCAGAATTTAAATAAACACACATAGGTCGTTTTAGGGGAAAAAAGTGGGAGCAGTGAGCATCACCACGGTGCTTATAGTGAATCGCACTGTATAAACACAACTATATGCGATATCACTTGGCTGACACATTAACGACATTCGAGTGCCGACGAGTGGCGCGAGGATAACGCCGACAAATACAGAAGTGAAAATTGACATTTCTGATTATTTTTATCTCGCATCTTGAAGACGGTGTACGTATATAGAGTTATTAGACTGAAAAAAAACATATGATACGATACGATCACAAACCGAGTACAGTGATAAAAATTCACTTCGGAATAAACATGCTCGACTCGTAAATAAAAAAAAAAAAAAAACTGAATACTGTTTTTATATTTATAAAACATTTTACACATATTATTATTATTATTATTCACCTCTGCTGTTACGGGCAACAAACCGTTTTTTATACGCATCGTGATGCCGCCGCAGCAGTTGCAGTCGGATCGAGTGACCTGCTGGTTTTATCAAATCGTACGATTATTCGGTCTCGGTCTCCGTGGTGAAACGAAAATTATAAGGATTTTAGAAAACCGTTACCTTATATAGGTATAAGGAAAAAAAATACTCCGTGAAGAGTTATGATTTCAGTCGTCGAAGACGGTGCGGTAAAAATCGTACGTATAGAAAACGAGTGGGAGTAAAAAAAAAACTTACCCCAAACATTATAATGTGTGGAATTTAAGGAAACTAGTTTTTTTTTTTTTTATCACACAGAGCAAACGATGACGGGCTTATCGATCATTATCTTCGCAGACGAACGCGCGTATTACTGTTATTAATATTATTTCTAGTACCTATCTACCTATTATTATATTATTATTAATTATTGTTGTTGTTATTATTATTATTACTACTACTATCGTTATCGTCGTTATTCATTATGAAAATTTAATCACCTATAACCATTATAAGCGCGTTCCTGCAGCAGTATATATACGTACGAATAAAACACACACACACACACACACACACACACACATATATATATATATATGGGTATACCTATAGAGCATTAAACCGTGCACTGTGCAGAGAATTTTCGAGGGGCGCATAATATTCCTTTAATAATACGCGAGACAGCATCCCTACACGCGGGGAAGATTTTAACGTAGACCTAAACACAATTTATCGAACGATATACTTTTAATTATCGTCCGACTAAGCTCTGCAGATTTTACGCATAACGGGATGGCGTCCTCGCCGTGGAATGGTTATGATAATAATAATATATAGAGGCACTTGGCGGTTGATTGTCGATTTAACAGTTTTCATATTAAATGTATAATATATAATATTTATTAATATAAATTTACGCTCCAAATAACTGAAATTATATAACTTCGAACTCTATAGGAAATTTCACGTAGGTAGGTATCAACATTAACTTTTTCAAAGCATATACTAAGTCAACTCAAAATATACATGAAATGAAAGAAAATGTATATAAACTGTCGTTATACTGAATATATTATAATATATAATAACTCATTATTATATAACTATACCTACCTACCGAATATTTAAAATATTGTTTGGTTGATATATTAATGTTAATAATGGGGATTTTTGCATTGCTTATTTTAAACATAACAAACACATTTTAATAATGAGATGCAGTAAAAATCTTTTAAGTTTTCTATAAAATACAAAATGTAGCGATATTTTGAAGAGTACTTTTTCTAGAATTATGTTTAGAGTAAAATATCAAGAGAAGAGTAAGGTACCTATAAATATTAGGTATACCCAATTGTGGTATTTTAGAAAGGTGTCTTTTACGAGCGAAAGGGCAAGGTATAGAGATAAAAAATAGATTTACTTGGAGTATTTTTATAGGAGCTTTGACAGTTGGTATTTTTACACAGGCCACATGATTACTGCAGGATGCCAAAGTGTGAGGAAAGATAATCAGAAGATATTGAAATTATCTAATAAACCATTTTGAGTTTTTCTTATGGTTATATTGTCTTCTACTCGTTGCAAATGTATAAAATACGTATAAAATGTATAAAACACATTTTCAATAGGTTTTTTGTAATTTGTATGTATAAATATAACATGTAAGTAGAACTGAACTGCACATTCGCACTAAACTATTCTCAAGAGTGAAGAAAGTCTTTTTTAAATTCCACGCAGTGAAATATAATCTAGTCGAATTCGATAAAATCAATCGCATATAAGTATTAAATACGATTAAAAAAAAAAAAAATACTTATTTTTATTTGTTTGATCGGCTATATAAAAGCAAGTCACACGTAAAGGACCGAATAGAATTGATCTAAATCACTCTTTACCGTGGTTTATTTATGAAATAGTAAAGGTGTGTTGTAGATGGGAAATAGCAAATATTGACACCTAAGAATACATTTTACAACCGCTTTATTCCTTCGTCGTGTAATAAAGCTTTTACTAAAGCAAACAAATATGTTGCTACCTTAATCGGCTTAATCATAGGAGCGGATCGCTCACACGAATATTTGTCGAAAATCTAGAACAAAAACCTCCAATTTATGAAAGAAAAAAAGAATTCAAATATTTAAGGACGGGTTATACAATTAGATTTAAGTATAATCTTATATACGAAATTGGCGGTTGTTTGGACAGTTTTGACGCGCGATGACTTTATTTTGCGTATGCCTACGACGAGCAGCGAACATCACGAACAGAGAAAATAAATAGTATCAGCTGTTATATTATAGTGAATGTGATCGTAATAGTGTGCCGTTCGGATTGGAACGTATTCAATTAAATCACCACGTGTATTTATGAATAATTCAATATTTAAATTTGGTTTCATACATGTGATCTGAATTGTTTATTATTTAGTAATGATGTATAGGTACAGATTGTAGATTTTCTGTTTTTCTATATATTATAATTTCATGTTATAAATCATCCCATTTTGATTCGATCAAACAAAAATAAATATTATAATAATATGAAAAATTCAACCGAAAATAATATTAGTTGACATCGGATACAGCTATAATACTATTACTACTATACAAATATATTATTATCTAATAATAATAATAATAATAATAATAATAACAACAACAATATCAATACTAATAATGATGATAAAATATTATAAGCTTGACCGCGGCCGTGTCAAATGACAATGACTCATATAATGTTATCAGTACGAGGAAAATAATATATGATAATACCATTCAAACATAATAATATATGTACGTGTTTACGAGCAGAGGAAAAAAAAATCAAGATCACGATGTCGTCACATTAGAATTAGTTGTTTCGAAAGATCATACCGATTTGGATTACGCCGTAATGAAACTACAATTATTATATTATTCAGATAGCTTTAAATCATAACTATATATTATTGAAGGTCACATATTTAAACGGTGCGATATGAAAGAGGACGTCGAAACCTGCATTGCGGCGTTGCAGTCCAACCCGATGCATAGCGCATTTTAAAATTGTAAATTTGAATGTAAATATTATAAAATGATCGTAACTAAATTCAAAATTAAAACATCGAAAAAACCTACGCGGGACCATACATAATATACTTGCAGTTAAATCAGATGATACCTACGCGTACGATTTGCTGTTAGTAGAAAGACGAGTTCAACACATACGACAGACAAGAGGAAAACGTCATCATCAAAAATTATTTCAAGTTAATTACAAAATATGGAGAATGTCGTATCTGTAGATTATATTTTAGAAACACAGCAGAAGAAATTGATAAATAATTTTGCACGATTGCATTACAAGATTCCCGGTTATACGACTACTATAACCTACATAATTTTTCCATCTCGAAATTGTTTAATATTAATTACTTATTTTTTTATATTAAAAATATAAAAACAAATAATAATGAAAGGTGTTTTCTCGGTACTTATTTTTACTCTAGTCAAACGGCAACTGCAATTATACGGAAGAACACAGTAGTAGTATTTTATACACAAACGGGTCGTATACACTTTATATATAAAATAAGTGTCTTTTTTATGTTCATCATAACTCGCATAACATCCAATAACTGATCGAGACCAAACGAACGATTGAATAGTTACGCCCGAGTTGATAACGATGTAATATTATATGTCGACTCATTAAAAATAAATTAATAAAATCATTGATACATCATCGTATATATATGACGTAGGCTTTTGTTTGTTTTACATTCATATTGTATTCGATATTATTATTTATCTGCATTGATTTATGTATTTTTCTGTAGCAAATAATATTTTAGTATTTTAATTTGTCCATAAGTACTATGATTATGATGTTGCAAAAGTATATTATAATGATATAAGTTTCTCTTACTTTCTTACCTATACAGCTAGGTGGTTAATACATAATTAATATTTTACATCATAATAGGTTTATTTATTTAAAATATATAATTAAGATTTACGACTTGTGTACACTTGGAAATATTAGTCTCGAGTGCTAACTATTGCGTTGATACTTATTATTATTAGTTATTACCATATTATTATTATTATGTAATATACCAAAAGGTAAAAACGGAAAACAAAATTACACTCACGCACTATTATATTTAAGTGGCAAAGAGAGTTATGTGAATAAAACAATTTTGCAAACATATTTCTTATTCGGACCCCTATAATGACAAAGGTCAATATCATAAAACAAAACGGGCGCTGAAAATTGTTTTTTCATCGTTTGTCACGTAACCTTGCAATCAATTTCGCACGGTTTAATAGGTGTCCCGGACTCGGTTCACAATAATATTAACAAGTTTTGCGAAACTACTTTAGAGAAATGTGCCATTGTCACCTGTAGATTTAATATAGAAGGGAAAATATATATATTTGGTCAATAATTTCCTTCCAACAACCACGCCTCATTGTATACAGTCGTACGAAATGTACATTATTTTTTAAAAACATTCTCTAATTTGTGATAAAGTAAAGATTGTGTTTGGCTTTCATTGGCGCACTAAAAAGAGGATTCCCGGGATGTGATCAAGCTGTACAAACTAAAGATTTTCCCACGGGTCACAGCTTTTGAATTTTACTACTGCTTATTCTCGGAATATTATTTAGCTTTATATTATTTTACAGATAACATATATTTTAACGGACTAATACTTGTGGGATGAGTTTAAAATTTTAATTACAGATACATATATACCTATTAAATATATATAAAAAAAAAAACGTTTACTATATTTGTAAATTTATTAATTATAACTGATAGTCGAAAAAGGTAAAACTACCACGACGATGCAACTACAATACTTTTTATTAGTTGTGCATTTTAATTTAAAATGCACCTATATAGTTATTTAAATATTTTAAAAAATGTGTTTAAATAGGAATTATAAAATAGATTAAAAAATAAAGATTAAAAAAGCAATTATAAAAAACCACTATTTTTGCTCGGTTTATCACCTGCAGCTTGCATTCTTTGTTTAAACAAAAATGTTGACTGTTAAAACAATCCAATTTCGTTAATACTTCAAGAATTTTAGTTGGCCAATCGTTGCTTGAGTAAAGCAAATCTCGTATAACCCCACAGTCTATAAAAAGTAGGTACTTATGCTTTTTGGGATTCATTTTTTATTAAAATGTTTTTTTCTAACCGTAATGCGATCGAATGATGACATGCGCTACTCTTGTTAAAATAAATCCGCTTATCTTCTAACCTAATGATTTATATAATAATTGGTCGACAGCACTGCACTCCGCGAGCAAAGAATCATCATTTTGTTTAGAATTTCCAGTTTTGAAAATTGGCTAATGAGTAAAATGAGTATAACGAGTAAAATAAGAGGAAAGAAAACTTACCAATTACATTTTCTCAAACACGTATCGAGTGCACGGTGGTTTCCTCTGGTTCAAATTGATCTGAAACACAAAGGAAAACGAAACGTCAAGTATGATATACGTGACGGCCGGGGTGGTGGTTCAGCCGATATCGGTGTATAACAGCTAAAATATAATAAAATGTATAGGTCACGGCTTTAATAATGTACCAAACGCAAAAGCGAACACGCGTTTAATAACATTTTAGGGTTCAACGTTGTCGATATTTTGTGAGGACAAGAAGAGCACGAACGAAAAAATATCTAGGCATATACGTAATACGTAGCTGGTATACATCATACCAAATGATAATAATATTAATCGAATACACTAATTTTTTAGCATAAAACAATAATTAGAGGGATATAAATATATATATATTTATAGACACAGGTTGGTATCGTTTATATTACATCAAACAAGACACATGCATACCTAGGTTGTTTCGCAGCGTTTGTTCCTAACCTATTCTTGCTCATAACTCTTTATTAATTTAGTTTTCATGAAAATTTTCTTTTTTACTTTAGAAACTATTTTGTAGCTACCTATACACATTTTTAAGATTTTTAATTTTAATAACGAAGGATGATGGAAACTGGAAAATCAGGTTTCTCATAAATTGTCCTTACTGCGACTCAAAAATATCAAAAATACATGAGCACAATTTTTTTTCTTCATAGACGTTTTAAGTATTCAAGACTCAAGTGTTGACCTAATTATTGGATATTTAAACGAAATATAACTACATATATTAGTTATTTTATTGTAACTATAAAAAAAAAAAAGGATTCGCAGAGAAACGTTTGGCAATCACGCGAAGGTATGTTATTATTTTATACAGGCAGGAATAATACGCAATGGAATTTTCAAAATATTTAGATTAATTTTAAGCTATTTATACCACGACGGACTTATTCACACCGTTCTACGCGCGGTACAGCGGCACGGGCTTATAAGTTTATAATACCACTTGTAATATATCATGATAATAATAATAATAATATTATTAGGCGAAATAACGCGTTTACATTGCAGCTTTTTAACATATTCTTTCGGGTTCGGCTCGACGACGGGGCGGCTGCAACAAAGTGTATACACACGGGTTGCGTGATAACTGATTACTGATTAATTTTGTCACAACAATTTTGTGCTCGCGTACGACAGGTGCACGTGGTTGGACGGCTACTTTCAAAGCGTAGCTCCGCCGGCAGCGTTGTATATTATGCTCGTTGGATGTATATAAAGGTCTGGCCTGCGTGTCGGTGGGCTTTTCCCGCGCCATCAACGGCAGTGGAAAAAGGCACCGGCCGGAGTGGTAGGAAGGTTAGGTGGGAAGTGGGTTGCGTGTGATTTATACCCCTCTATTGTAGAGAAATAAATCTAGTATTTTTATTTAAAAAAAAAAAAGTAAACAAATAAAGTTAAATATTGTAGGTATATACGCATATAATATGTATATAATATCTATACCTACATATCGTTAAACAAGGGGCCACTAGGATTTATAATCATAAAAAGTAAACAGCCTTGAACTTAGCCCTAAACTGCGCTAAAAAAAAATTCATAACCTACAGTACCTAAATTATGCTTATATCCCCCCAAATTGTTCTCATTATAACAATTAAAACCTTTTTATTATTGGGTATATTACAATATAAAGTTCTTATTTTCACACAACACCAAATCTATATATATATATCACTATTAATATAAACTATAATACCTATTACCTACATATACACATAAATAAATAAATATATAGGTATCAATAATAGGCTATTATATTACAAAACTATTTTCATAAATATTTAATGCGTAAACATAAGGAGATATACGAAATATATATGTACAGGGTGATTCACCAAGCATTTGCTTAGCCCCAATTGTTTAGAATTTTCGAATAAATATACCTATTGTTTTTTTAAACATTTGAATAACAATTTTGAATATAATATACTGCTATAGCAGTAAGTACTCAAAAATCGACAGAAAAGACACACTATACTGCTACAGCGGTGGTATTTTCAATGACGGCAAGCATACCTAATCTTAATATATAAAACCGAAAATTGAAACCTTTTATGCTAATTTTTCTCTGATACTACTCAACCGATTGTCTTAATTTTTATTTAATGAAAGATTATATCACGAAGAAGGTTCTTATAGGAAAAAAGTATAAGGAAGTATAATTTAAAGAGGTGCTCACACAAAGATTTTGAAATTCATGATGGAAATTGAAAATTTGTATTTTGTTTATAAATGGTTGCTATTGGTCACAATTATTAATTATCAGTTACAGTAACAGTTTTTCCTGCGTACATATTATACGCTAAAAATTCTGGAAAAACTGAAAGTGCTATTTTTGATGAGATATATATATGAATAATCTCTGTTTATTTATAGGGTTGTCAATGGTTACATATCTTATAACTATTATAATTAGTAGAAATATGGCATATTATACATATTTTTACAAATAAATTTATAAAAAAAACAAATCTTCTGCGCAGGCCACCATTGCGATGTTTTTCGTGCGCCTAATATTCTGATATCACTTATATTTACTCATTTCATCTTTGACTCGGGAAACGCCGGGCGGGACAGCTAATACTATTATAAAAGACCAAGTTGCCAGTGCGTGTTAAATCGATTAAATCAAAATAAAATGCAATCTAATATATGCTATTTTAATATACAGAGGGATACAGAGTATATCATATACTGCTGATATTATAACGAACGTTCCGGTAGGTACACGAGTAAAAGATATTATGATGTGCAGATTTAATGTGAGAGATATAATCGCGTCTTAGGCCGTATATATCGTCTATATATAATATATGCAATACGATCATTCGCTGTGTAGGTAAGGTTTATACTATACACACACATTAATCAGTTAATATGTTCTTCGAGAGTTTCGCCGATGTCGGCTAAAACACGCGGCATCATATGAGCGACTGTTCTGAATAGGTTTAGCTTTTCAAAGAGAGTGAAGACGTGTGCGCGGCGCCGCTCGTAGACGTCTGAACGTCAAAATATTAAAGAATATTTTACGATGATCTATCATATTTTTCTTTTACCCGCGAGCACAACAAAAAACATACGATCAGAATAATATAACATATCCTGAAACAGCAGCAGCAGCAGAAGCAACAATATATATAATATGCACACGAATAATCTACCCGCGTATATAAGAACAGCGTATTTTCTACATACGATCCAAAATCCGAGAAAGAATTTTTTTGCTTATACTGAAACATTGCTCGTTACGATATATATAATAAATATATATATAGGTATACGCGACGCACAGAGAGGCAACATAAAAATAATATAACAAGTAGGCACTACATACATATGTATAATGTATATACATATATACAAATGCGGAGCATATACCGATGTAACGCAAAAAACGTGTGAGTATATTTTTTATTTTTATTATTTTTTTTTTTTTTTGTTGATAATTTTGTCGATTACAATTATTTTTCCCATTATTTGTCGCTATACCAACACGCGCGGCGTGTTGATATATTATTTAAAACATTTTCCATTCAGACCGAGTAAACACTTTTTTTTTTTGGCGCGCGCGTCGGCCTAATCAGCCGATCCAATTAATTTTAAATTGGTGAAAAATCGTAACATCGTAAATAACACGGTAAATAAATCGCATTGCTGTGCACGCACTGCAATAATGAGAACGTGTATACGCCTACGACTGCGACAACAATAATATAATATATATATATATATATATATATATGTTGCCTATATATAGAGTTTGCCCGACACACGAATATTATTAAATTAACATTTGAAAATTCAAAACACAATATTGATAAATCATCTACATATTTAATATTATACGCTGCGATGACTCGGGGGGAGGGGGGGGGGGCGGAAAACCACAAAAACATTGTCATCGATTTTAAAGTCGAAATACGCGCTTGTTGTTTAAAGTTTGAGATATTCGAGATTTATTATAAAAGTCGCGCGAAGTTGGGAGAAAAAAATATTTATTTAGTATTTACCCCATGGGTAGACAACAATTGGGAAACCTATCAATGAGCATTTATAGTTCACAAAATAGTTGTCGAGATAAAATGTGTGTTTTATGTGTAAAAAATCTATTGTCATTCCGCAGAGTACTATATATTGTTATAGGGTTTTATCGATCATCGCAGCAGAGAGTTAAATAGGCTGGCGACATAAAACGTGTCTCGAAATAAAAATATAGTTATATATTATTTCACATTATTTTTATGTATATATGATCGTTATTCGAATGGGTGTTTATAGGCCTTTAGGGCAAAAGTGACATTTACTTATTATGTGTTTTTTTAGTTACTCGTTTTCATAACAAATGTTGTGCAAGCGGACGTGTCGGTAAAGTTTCATAGTAATTTCCATAAAAAGAAAAAAAAACATCGCTCAATTACATTAATTTGTAGTTGCTAATTACAACGTTTCTTCGCAAGTTACTTCGTTCTTTGACCTACTTAATAGAGTTTAATACGCAAGAGTCGTAAGTCATAACTTATACTCTTACTTAAAATAATTGAACAGTATACAACCCCTTTATATAATATGTTATTTTAATATTTAATATATTATCTATGACGTATGTGTTGCTGCCTACGAAATAATATTTTTCATAAACCATATGTGAGTAGGTAAGTAATTTGTTTTTTTTTTAGTACCGAAAAAGTAATACGATGTACCCGAGTGTTTTTTCAGTAGATAAGAATATAAATATTAAAAGTAAAATATTAAAAGAAAAATGTTGTACATGTTGTACACTATTCATAAAAGGCAAAGTATACATAGTAGCTATAATATAATGTTCAATATATTTACATTGTACGTGTCATCAGACTGAGTGGGTAGGTACCTATTAACTTTCAAAGTTGTTTTGATTGAGTATCGTGCAGTGTATATAATTTAGGCACGAAGACACATTATTTTAAGTGATTAAGCGATTTATGTGCATATAACTGCGAGCAAAATAGTTTTTAAGATAATTACACAATTCGTGTGTTTCTTGGACAAAATACGATATCGCGAAAGCTTCTGCATTCAAATAAAAAAGATTGAGAAAAAAAATACCAATTGAAAATTGGTCTGACAATAGTTTTATAGCTTTTACCTATACATAATATATACACGGTAGGTATGTCAAGACAATAATTCAAATCAAATCGAATAGTTATGCTGTTCAAAAGCATATCGCCCGCGATAGATTTAATAATAATAATATATACATATAGGCGATGACCACCCTTTCGTCACAATATTTACGATAAAAATAATAAATTTTCGACGGATTCGATACTACCTATGCGCCCTGCGCACGATGACGATAATAAACGACATAATCAAAGTCTGACGGCTGTCAGTTGCCCCATATATCCTCTGGTTAGGTTTGGTAAGGTTAGGTATAGTAGACTAGGTGTTATTTTCCTTCATTTAGATATACCGTATAGCATGTATACCGGGGCTTCGTGACAGCCGGGCCAGGTCAAAAATGTGTGTTCTCACCCTATTATAATGATAATGGAACGGCTCTGGACATTGCGTGACAATATAACGGCGAAGCTACGCGCATTAACAAGGACTTTGCCGCACCGCTGCTGCTATGGCCTAGGGGTTTTTGAACAAAATACCGAAGAAAAGTGCTTAAAAAAGGCCGAGTCGAGATAACACCAAAATCTTGGGCGTGACCGACGGGTGTGAGAAGTGGAAGGTACGACCACCGCCGTTTTTTTATTTTCATTATTGACAAGAGATTGGAATGTAATAAACGAATTGTATATATAGTTTCGAAATGAAATGAATGTGCGTAGAGGCTAACCTATATAAGATAACAATTTAATACAACGATAAATTGTGACAAAATTATTATTATTTTTTATAGCCGTCGATCGTTATATTGTTGTACTACCTTACCCATCATAACCTAACATTAATTTAAGCACTTTAAAGGGGTAGGTAATAAGGGTAGGTATGTATATATAAAGCGCATTTATGATTTAATCTATAAACTACGGACAATAATATTGTGTTTGGTTTTGTATATTTATTCCTTTTTGGACCAAATGTACTGCAATTATAACATTACTTCGCCGAGGAATTAACTCACCGAAATCGAACACAATGGTATAATAATATCAATTTAATTCAAAGGAAACACCATTATTAACTTGTAAAATAATAAAATATACAACTGCAGGTTTAAAATATATGTTCAATCGACATCTCATATAGGTTTATACGATATCAGATAAATATAATATTGAAAAAAAATAAAATTTAACTAAAAGTAAAAAAGTCAATATTGGAAAGACGTTCTGAGTTTCGAATACTATATACGTATAATGATTAAATGGATTGGACATGGGTGCTGTACTTAAACTTTAAGTATGTCAAATATTTTATGAAAATATATAACATAGTATTAGGTAAACATCGTAATAATTTTGTGTAAACAATATAATATAATGTTGTGTACCGCAAAATTGCAACGAAAACCTAAATATTGTTTACATAATTTTGTCACGTAGTTTAATTTAGGCACATATAACATATTTACCTACCTAGTACCTACCTACTTATTATTTTTTAAAACTCAGAAATCGTATTTTAAATGTGTTCGGGCATTTACAGACCAACTAGTACAAAATAAACACAACTAATTAACACGATATCAGTTTTAATGAGCTTAATAAATTGTGGATGCTTAAATAAATATGCTTATCTTACAATTTAATTAAGTATTAAAATAAAAACATAATTTTGCAACAAGATGTATTTTTTTATAAAAGTTTGGAGAAAATATTTTATTAAAAATATATTTGATTACGAATAATTTAAATTACCTTCATTTTTTTTATAGTTTGCAAAAATAAAAAGTGAGCTAGAGTGGTTTTTACAATAAAAAAAAAAATCATAAAAAATAGTAGAACTGGGAATAAATAAACGATATAATTAATGCGTATTTTTTTTTTTTTTTAATGAAATAAATTTCCAGATAAGTACTGTATACAGTATACATAAACATATAAATATGACCATTATAAATAATATTATAATACCTACATTAGATATACATTAAAGTTTCAGGGACACTGTTATTTTAATAGTACCGAAAATAGTGCCAGGCTATTTTTTTTGTTTTATTGTTTAAAGGTAACTCGGTACAAAGTTATAAAACAACGAGTAGGATAAACCCGAGGATAAAGCCCTTCACCAAAAAAGTAAAGTTTTTTTTTTTTTAAATGTTTTAAGTGCACGGACAAATCATTATTTCCTGCACAATTGCAAAAAAAACAACATAGTGATCGCAGTACTATAATCAATATTGAAATAAACCTACAAAAGTTAATAATAGTTAATATATAATAGTAAATTATAGTTAATATACAAAGTGATTCAGCAAACATGTTCAGCCCCTTTTCTTCTCCAATGATATACAGTCATTTAAAATTTTAAAATCTGATTTTTGAAATTATTAAATACCGTATTTTAAAATTCTTAAAATTTTTAAAACACGAGGAGTGTCTTCCGGATATATAAACTTCTGTTTTTCAAATAGAATACCCTTCCACTATAAAATATACAGCGGATAATTTTCCTGAACATTTTGACCTATATCAGAATCAAAGTTCGAAAGAGTAGTTTTTGAGTTATTTGTTTTTGTATTTTAAGGATAATATAGGTCCATATGATGTGGATTTAAACGATATAGGGGCTATGGTGATTTGAACATTTAGTGATTAATATTAATATTTAAACTACCAACATAAGTAATTTGTAAAAACGGTCCAAGTATAATAAATACTTTATCTAATATTACATATACTTTATATTTTTGTAATAGGTAGGTACAATTTTTAAGGGCTATATTATCTATAATATAAACATTTTAATAACTGAAAAATTATCCGCTAAATAATTGACGGTAAAAGAGGGAGTTCCCAATTGAAAATCAGAAGCTAGTATATATCACCACAAAACAGTCCCTAAGTAAGTAGTACAAAAAATCTCAAGAATACGAAAACTTGTTCTTTATATAAGTATTTATATTTAAAAATTCTAAAAATCAGATTTTAAACAACTGCATTGTTGAGTAAAAAAAAAAAATGGTTTGGTGAATCACACCCCGTGTAATATTATACCTGCAGGTACATGTTATTAATTTATGATTAATGTGCCTTCGGTAAGCAATAATAGTGATAACAATATTGAGTTTTTATAACATAATATTCTGGCTAGAAAGAAACGGCTACGCACCGACAAAACTCAAGATTGTAATATATTTTGTAATAAAAAATATTATTTAAAGGCTTAAAATTAAAAAAAAAAGACTGACAAAATATCTGCTATACCTACCTGCTAAAATCGAAACATTCGCCACGGAATCTGAAATACAAGTACCGATATACAACATAATATATATTATAGTCTCGTGAAATTTTACAAATCCGATGCTATTCGGTTCATTTAACAGTGGTGGTTTTTATTCTGTTTCTGCAGGAATCAGAACGATTCGAATCTAATCGAATGCTCTTTCCGCCCGTTTCTTTTGCTTCGTTTTTCCTGTTTTTCATTCACGACGAATTACCTGCGCACACGCACACTCATATATACTAGACATTTATCGTAAATTTAATTCACTCGATATTCACCGCAGACTGTCTACACTTCTGTCGGAGCATAATTTAATTGGTACCTACCTACTACTATTGCAGGTTTTGGAAGATAAAACCAAATTTAATTTCACGGTTACCAGACCGATTGACGGGGGAATTTCAATGGTTTTCGGTCTAAAAGTTAATACGATTTAAAAACAATATCTGAAACACAGGCGTGATTACTGCAAGGTAGACATTTTTTTAATAGATAAACATATTATATTATTATTAACGACGTACTAAATACATCATTAAACATTCATTTAGATTTCAGTCGTACGTAAATATTACAAAGACAATATCTGTAAATAATACAGCCGACCTTATACGACAATCATAATTCATAACATAGCTACGTATAGGTACGGCATAATACATTATTAGATGTCTAAGTTTGAATGTTATGAGTGTTGACTAATGTAATGCAACAGAATTGGAAATACAAACCTGCTTAAACATTTCGAAAAATAAAAATAATTTACAAAAACTTTAAAATTCTGTTTTGAATCGTTCAAGAAATAAGATAAAAATAATAACATTTTATAAGATTTACATCAAAAGAAATCGATTGTAAGTCATATCTCAATATAGGTCCTATTGTACATAGTACATACCTACATACATTTTGTTTTACATATATAAAACATTATTAAGTTTACTAATTTACTATCATTTATCATGATCATCGCTGCATTAGTCCTGACTATTAAGCCGAATGAAAAATATAAAAATAAAAACACGAATATAAATAAGTTATATTATTTATTTATTTAGTTGCGTGTTGAAAAAGCTTAAATTGATATTTGTTTTGATGTATATCAAAACAAAAATAGTTTAAATAAGTTTTAACAATAAGGCTATATATTTTTTTTCATAGTACCACTCAATTACTTTCAATTAAATATTAATTTAAACATTATTTTCCATGCACTCTAATCGTAATACACAAGTATAAGATGAACAATTAAATACAAAATAATATTTGCTACAGAGTTGAGTAAATAACTCAATAATAGTAAATCAATAAATAGTAATTTTTAGTTAAATTTACATTGTTTTTTGAATACCTAATTATATTAGTGCACATTACTAATATTATATCTTTGGTTTTGTTTGCACTGAATACAATATAACACGTAATATAGTAATACAATATAGGTATATTTGAACGCTATCGTATTTATTGTTGGTATTAAACTGAAATTAAAAAAAAATCAATAACAAAGAAAAAAAATTCTGATAATTTTCGTTTAAACAGATTGACAAAATGCCTAATTGACGAGAGAGATCAATGCCCTACATCGAAGGTATCATTTAGCCTGCACATACGTCTTATAATGTGTTATTTATAGTTTAGTTAGTAGTAGTATTAGTTTTATAGTATCAGTGACTCTATGTTTGTATAACACAATAACATATCGCTTAACCCCTCCTCTTCTCTAGAAATATTTACTTCACATTTGGTAGATACGAATATAGGTACCTAATTTAAAAAAAATTGTTTACTACTAAAATTAAATTATAGTTTGTTTATAATGACCAATAGTAGACGACCTCGCTTGTTTACAACCATATTTTTAGAATCATAATATTATGTGAATTCAAAGTGAATACTGTGAATTAACCGTTTACATTACACGAATGTTATGGAGTATAGTTGAGTATACTGCAGTCACTATATATACTCAGCTAGGTTAAGTTAACCTAACCTATACATTTAACAAATCAGCCCGATGAGAGCCAAGATTGAAATATTATAGTTTTCTGCGATAGCTAGGAGTTTTCAGTTCACAATTTGGGAAAAATTTACATTTTTAACTCTTTTGGTGCCCAGATAAAATATTTAAACGAAAAATAACGATTCGACTATATTCTTTTATCGTTGTATCTACCTTATTTATTTTAATATTTTTACTTTTTGAATGATAACACTCATTTTCAATTTTATATTCCGAAGCGGAATATATTTCAATTTCAAAATGAGTCATATTAATAAATATGAAATTGTAAATTGTAATATACGTATATATGACCTCTTAAGAAAAAAAAACATTCTTAAAAATAATAATTTCAAAAACTTTTTGAGACGAGTGAGTTTTTACTGTCAAAAGAACCAATCAGTGTGGTCAAATACATTTCATTTTTATAACACGCAGATACAAGGTTAGGAATAGAAGATTTAGCATGAACAAAATGGACTAATAATATGTTGATACTTATTGGTAATGGAATTGGTTGTTACATAATGCGGCTTGTCGGTTGCTTTTCATCGTATGGCTATAAAAACATATATCATTATCTTTTATTGCATCTTTTAGTTCGTAAAAAATGTTAAAGTACTCATAAATACAACTAGATATAACTAACTATATACACTCTCGTGTTTAAAATATTTTACTTATGACGTAATTAATGGCAAGTCCGTAGTGTGATGCGAATATGCGATTATATTTAGTAGAAAAGCCTGCAAATGATAAAATCCACTCAATACACCACCACGGCTACTGATAAATGATATTATACGTATAATTTCCTTGATTCGAGATCGAGAAGAAGCGACTGTTACAGAATAATACATTTCAAGTGTAAATGATCGATGTAACAAAGGTTTAATTGGCATAGAAGTGAATATTAAATTGTCCAATCAGTATTATAACTTATTTCCCTAAGGAAAGTTTCAACATTTCTACTGAAATGTAGTGAAGTTCGTTTAATAATATTAGATTGATGGCCAAAATTATGGCGAAACCTTGTTGGTGTAGGTATATACGTCAACGGCCAACGTATAATTATTATACACGACCGCACATAAATAATTGTATGTATACAACTTTAAGAAACATAATGTACATTTTTAAATAATCAATTGTATTACTATTTTAACAATTTTCCTTCTTGAAAAGTCTATATTATTTTTATTAAAAAAATACAAACAATTTTGAATTCTGAAATATTGAAAAAGTTTAATATTTATCATTTACCATTTTTCAAACGTTTAAACGAAAACGAGACAATATTTATAAAAACCGACGATAAAAAATGTAACAAAACATTTTGATTTTCGAAAAAAATGTCAATGATTTAGATGTGGTTATTACATAAAACCAAAAAATTACATTGATTTATAGTTACTGAATATATAGTAATATAGATATTTGTACAGATTAATTTAACTGAACCTTATATCTTATATTCTTCTACTTTAATTTTCGAGATTGTTTTCGAAGAGCAGTGCAATATTTCATGAAAGTACAATAATTAATTGAACAAAACTAAATTTATTAGCTACTTTGTACGCGAATACTAAGCTATAATAACTAATATTGTATTGAGGCATATATTTTGTTAGAAATAATAATTATAGTTAGGTATATTAAAAGTAATAATAATAGTGACATTATAAATTATATATAATAGTATAAGACATAAAAGTTTTTTAAATATAATGTTTATATGAACCTACTTGTAAACATTTTTTTTTGAAACTAGGTATATAGTACATTTACATAATTTGTATGTATATTGTATACCTAGCTAACTATTATAATGGCTACTATATAGATATACCTTTTACCTAGGTACGTCCTATGTATTGATGGAGAAAGTAATACTTAAACTAGGTAATCAAATATTTTAAGTGTCTAACTAAATTGTGTAAGCAGTGGTTTTTTTTTTTATTATTGAATTTTGTTAAATATAAAACTTTTGGTTGAACGATTTAACTGTAAAAAAAAGTAATAAAATACAAAAACGATAATTTAAAATCGTAGGTACCTTCTATATAGGAATTAATATGATTATTGTATGAAAAATATGATTCTGACCTGAGCACGGTTTACAAAAAGATAAATAATCAAAATTTATATGAAACGTGCCTTTAATTGCATTCATTTTTGAATACGTCGATTAAAAATAAGATTATTTCTCAAACGTACAATATATTATGACTAGACTGTACATATTTCCATCTTTAAAAACTTAATTTTTAATACAACAATTATAATAATATCGATTTATATAAAAGAAGAATTCGAGCAGGGATTGATGGCCAGGTATATAATTTAATTATATATTATGAAGCTAGGTCAAGCTACGTCACTATTATAATAGATATATGGAACTATATAGTGCTGACGATGAAAATAATATTATTACGATCGTTTGGTGCATAGCGTAAGAGAGTATACGACGACAAGGCGTAAGTATATTATGAAATCTACAAGTCATATATAATATTATTGCCGAAACAAACAATAACACTAGGTATATATTATAAATTATTCCAACCTTCGCAGCACATATATATAATACGCGTATATATACACAAGGCATATAAACACACACACACACACACACACACACACACACATATAGGTGGTACACAACAACACACATGCATTCGTTATTATTATGATTACCTATTATTATTATTATTATTATTGACATTGTTATCCCGAGGTTTGTCGACCCGCGTGTGTATTTACAAAACTCGGGCGCGAGCAGTTGTTGTTTCTGTGTGTCGCTGGCTGTCTGTTATGATTTCGTTCTAGTATAATATTTGAGACTCGGAGCTACCACGGCTGCTGTAGGTCAGTTTGAAGTTGAACATCCGAGTGCCCAGACCGACGACGATGGAGATGAGAGGGAGAAGCTGATCAAACGTCCGATCGAATGAAAAAAAGAGACAAGCGCAACAGCCGATAAAAACGTTATTTAAACATAGGAGTAATGACGAAAGTCATAAACGAATTTCGGACAATATAATATTATGTGAGCGATGTTCAGATTTAAAAATCAATTTTTGTTTTTTCGACAAATTAATAACGGACGTGACCGGAATAATATAGGAGGAGAACCTGCAGTTATGTAATTTTACATATTATAGTCAAAACTGACTTTATATTTTGTCTGTACCGACTGCGAGTAGTATTATATATTACACTTGTGAGTTGTGGGGCAGTATACTATTAATAAGTTAGAACCGTAGTTGTATAACCAGTCATTATTATTATTTTATGATATCGTTATTGCAGTAGAGTGTATAAATACGTAATATTATAATATATCGATTAGTCCGTTTTCAAAATGAACTGTCTCTCTCTGTTTTGTCGGTTTTATTATATATAACGTTTTTGGGTTCTTAATAAAACGGATAGTTTTATAGGTATACCCTACAGCTAGGTTGACATTTACGGATATTAAGTGTTTTGTTCTCTGATGTTGTATTGCCGCATCTACACATATGTGATCAAAGAGATGTTTTCGACTGAAAATTGAGTAAACTTAATCCCCACGCGAGAAATAAATTTAATCGACCGGGGATGGGGTTTGACACTATATGTATAGAATAGAGTAAAAGGATCCTTCTATAAAAGCTTGTGAAATAGTAATACGCTCAAGAGGTATTTTGTCAAATTTCTGATAAATATACAGAATTTGTAATTCAAAAATAATTATTACTTGGTAACAGTATACCATCATAATATAAATATACAATGTATACACGTGTTTTATTTATATTTAATTGATTTATTCCTACCTAAACGTTTACCATGAGCAATAATTCAGCTTAAATAATATATATATACTACCAACAGAGTATATTATAATATATACATTTAGGATTTATAGGAAATTAAATATTTGAAAAATGTATATCAGTGGTATTATAATTTGGTACACATACTTTTATTTTAAATTTAAACGTCAGTCTTCATACCCCTTCACTTGCAGGCAATATTCGCCACATGCTCAGAAGAAAGTTGTTCCATTTAATTACGTTTCTTTTAAATGTATTAATTTAAAGCTATAAGGGTGAAGTTTTAATCTGGTAACTCCGATTTATGTTTTTATTCTCCCCCAGTATCGCATATTATACTTATCGTGAATATATTGTCAAAAGAATGTCAATAATTCTTATTAAAATACATTTTAATAACTATACACTCGTGCACATTTTTTACTTTTACTTAATAACTGCAATTGTAGAGACGTCAGTAAATATTTTATGGCACGCAAAAAAAAAATGCCATACCAAAGGGATATCTGAAAAATAAGAACACTAATACGTTTTATTTATCCAGAATAATTGTAACTGATAACATAATGCAGTCGAACGAAACGAATAGTGGGTGTACGGCGGCAATAACACATTTATTTTCACGTCAGTTCAAACGAAATGCTCACAAATCAAATTTGTTCATATTGTAACGACGTCTCTCCTCTGCTACCTTCGAATAAAATGTTGACTTAGAATTCGTCCGAAATAAAATATCTAACATATTATAACGTTAGTTTAATAACTTGATAACCAAAATAGGCTTGCCATTGAAAAAAAAATCTTATTTGCCAATAATATACGTATTTTAATTTTGAAATGAACTTATGACGTTGTTTTATAGTTTTATACATGCAACAATGAAGTCGATGTTTGTTTCATTATAAATATTGATTAAATTTGTTATTGTATTTGTTTTATTGAAAGTTTGAAGTGAATAAGTGAATGATATTAAGTTCACTGGAAATTGTTCTTAAGAAACAGTTAAGACTACGGGAGATTCGTTTCTTAGGTGTAAGTTAGTTTAATTTTTTTTTTTAAATAATCCAATCTACATAATATTATTCAAAGTAAAATTGTATAAAGAGTTTTTCAAACAGTGTTATAGTGTTATAAGAGGGATTTAAAGATCGGCTATAAGCTCCATCAAAACTTAATGTGAGTGGGCAACTTGACTTGGTAGATATAAAAATTAAAAAACGTATAGTCAGACCTTAGAACTTATAAATAATAATATGGATATTAATAATTATATATATATATATATACCTATTTATATAGCTTGTGATTAAAACAAATAACTGCCGACTGAACCGAATTAAATAAATATAATTTGAACCTTATGTCATTAAATAATCCGATAATTGATACGTAAAATAAGTAAAAAATACGCCTATGGAAACCTTTGGGAATTATATTTATACCCATAGATATTTAAACAAAACTGTCATATTCATATTATATGTACCTAGTCTAAACTCTAAAGCGTTAATTTTAGGATAAAAACGTAAGTTATTTTGACGAATATATTATAATTTAAAACATAATTACTAAATAACAAAAATAATTCTCATACTTTTGGATGGTATACTTATCATAGAAATAGGTTTTTTTTTGTCACAGCTATATTATGAGTGTATTTAATCGGACAATTAATGTTATGTGATCATGTAAATACAAACATTAATATATACAGCGAATAATACGAATGTATAGAAATTTGACATGAGAATTATTTATATCGATTGGTTGCATTTTTTTAATTTTTTAAGAATTTACAGAATGTTTTCATGAAAGAATAATACATTTTCGATCTGGGTTAGCATATAACATATGTACCTACATCCAAAGTAAATTATTAAAAATGTTACTTTATAAAATGTAATACATATTGTAATATGTTTATTTGTCATTAAATAGTAATAAAACCCCGAACACATCCATAATTCATATTTTATACAGTTTAAGTGCGAACCTCGTACAACGATTAATGACGATCAGGTCTAGACTCAAGACTTTAACGGTCTTCAAACGACTAGTATTCTATATAATATTATTATATATTATGGTCTATACATAAGTATATAATAATGTTATCAGGGTCATGTGTTGATTGGTTACACACTTATACTATATTATAATAGGCAAACGTTTAATCGAATTATGATTGATAGTTATAATAATAATAATACTCATCTGTTGAATATCATACAATATACGATCGTGTACTTAGGTATACATATACTAGACTGCAATGAACAAAATACATATTTCATTTTTTAATTTACTCGATCACCATTGCATTATTATATGGAAAAAATATTTTTAAAAAAACGAATAAAGATCTGAAAACCGTGATTAATCATAATAATATTCGTCAGACCAAATCATCAACAACGACCGTTTGAATGTAGCCCCAGTTAATTCGCTTTGTTTCGACGTTTCCCGACCCCGCATAATCCAACTACCTATACACTCAAGTGTTGATTATTATTATCTGGCAATAATTATTTACCCAAGTACACTGCACCGCAGAATCGGCCAACATAAATATAAAATATTTTTGTTAGAAACGGGTCAAGAGCTCTAAACCAGCAACAGCAGCAGCGCCTGGGACAACAGCGTGTTCGTAATTTTGAAATTCCACACAAACTCTATACACAATAGTTTTCGACATGATATTATCTTTGGAGCGGCGAACCAAAGTTATTATTGCGTTAGACTTTCTCGAACATCATTTAAGCCAGGTTAATTTTGAAACGTACAATAATATTCTGGTGTACCCGCGTCATGCCGCGAACAAATACTGCTGCTGCTAGGTTCACCGGGAATAAACGTTTCGACAATTCGGTTTGACCATTACCACCCACTTCCCTATAAGTCGAGTTGTTGATAAAATACTATGGCTGTATATTTTCTCTTGTTTTCATTGTTTCGTAGCTCGCACAATAATTGTGTGTACCTCGTCACTTCCCCATAGCTCTGTAAGTATTTCGCGTACGTGCCTTTATCGAACAATGGTTATCATACGAATTAACATAGATTACGTCATATTAAATGGTTTGGTTCTCCGCGATTTATGTTTCCTAGAGTTTTTACCGTTGCCGCATTGCAACCCAGGTCTGAATCAGTGTAAAACACTGTAACTATATATAATATTGAAATTGACAATATGCAGCCTTAGTCGTAAATAAAAACGTTTATGATTAAAACGCGTATAGCGCGTATGATATTTAATATAAAATTCATAAAACTATATATTATTATATGCCTGGATTACATCAGAAATATTTTATGCACCGTAGACGTCATAATTCCAAACTGCAGTAGATACCTGCACACGGAGACATATAACCAGCCGTCCTGTCGTGTAGCAGGGGACGTTTTTGACGTGTGGAGTAAGTTCATTACTTTGGTTTTAGAGATGTATTAACTATTTGGACATTAATTATAGTGGCCATCATTCTCGAAAACATTGAGAAATAATAGAACTTAAATAATAATCCACTATATATTGTCATCTGACAAAATTTACAAACCTACATAATAATTACCGTTTAGGTTCAATCTCGGTATATATACTGCGAAGAATGTAAAAAAAGAAACCCGGTTAATCTACCGACTAGCTGCTGTTGTATAGCGGTAGGATAATTATTATTGAAACCTTACGGTAGACATAGTCGACTTGGCCCCGTGGTTCCCCTACGCGCCAAGATTTCAAAAAACCATTGGGTGCTCCTAGTGAAAAGCATGCCCCCTCCATTAAAAAATAGTAAGACTTTAACCATCCATTCTTAATGATAGTGATATATGACCACTCGTACATTTGCATTTTGCACCGCGGCAGTTTTTTATTGATAATATTTAAAAATTGAGTTAAAGCATCAGAAATCAACAGTCAGAGAAATACTGATGTACAGAAGATTATACCCTGTATCGAAAAAACCTTAAAACAGTTCAGATATATTTATAAATTATCGTCGAACTATGAATATTGTTTAATCCTTCATAATATTATCCCTCAACGTATTTAATTTAAATTTAAAAAACTTTTCAATCTAATTTTTTTTTTTAATAAATTTATTCATAACTAATTTGATCCCGATTTGGATGGGGTGCTCGGCGCATACGCGTGCATTTAGTACAGATATATACGATGCGAACGATAATATGTTACGTGCAATCGGATTTCGACTAAACGCGCGGCGGCGGTGCGAGTGGAGTGTGCGCGCGCAGCGTTTGAGGGGGAGGGTGGAAAGTCGACCGATTTTCGAAAACGGCGTGTGTTGTTTTCCATTACATAATAATATAATTTCAGCGCGTTTTTCGTCGATCCCGACGCCGCGTCCGCGTGCGTGCAGTAACAATACTATACGTTCACCGCCGCCGCGGTCGGTCGGTCGTTATATATATTATATACACGCTGCTGCAACGACCCCAGAGGAAATCAATTTCGCGAAACACCCTTGGCAAGCGCGTTCTGTACGTACGTACGTCGTACACGCACACGCGGTATATATAAAGTCGAAATGAGCACGTATATATAGTTATTCCCACTGTACTATTATTCCCCCGCCGCCGCCGTTGCCCCGGCGGTGGGGTGCGCCGCGGTGTTGGTTTTTCGACAAAACCCTCTCCTTCGCACAAGCACACCCACACGCACGCCGAGTCCTACAATCGTGTGTACATACATTAACCCCGTGCGTCGTCGCGACCGGGTGTATGAAACTACTATTATATACTATACTATACAGCGCAACTTATACTATATATAATATGATGTATATATTATATATTGTACATAGGTAGTACTCGGGGGGGTCAAGGTCGTCTTCGGCGGCGGCGGCGGCGACGACGGCGGTAACCGTACGTGACCACAATATAGTATAATAATGTTATATATGTATACACATCACGGTATATATATATGTATACTCTGCAATACGTATACGATATGCGTTGTACATGCGAACTGCAACGACGACGACGATAGTATAGGGCACGAAGAAGAAAAATGTACTTACATAAATATTAAATAACAACGAGATCGATATAATTCTATAAACGTATACATATTATACAGGTAGACGCGGATTACATTTACACGCGCACACATCGAGGGTGCCACTACGCACCTCCCCTATATATAATATCATCGTGTCGTCCATGATTTAATAACACGTCGCGTTAAAATCCCAGTGTTTTAATTGGCTAAACGCCGTGGTAATCTTTTCGATATATTATATTATATATATATCACGCATTCACGCGTTAGGTACTCGCGCACGGGAACCGAAGTCGAAAAATATTCAAAGTGTCGACGTCAAAGGTCGAGCACGGCGTACAGTGTGCAGAGTTCTGCAGCGGTCAAACGGTTATTAATTATTACTAAACCGATGATAAAAATGTTTAAAATATAATATGATATATAGCTGGTTACCCCGATTGACCCCACAGGTTCAAGATATTATGGCTACCGAGACGCATAATGTCGCGGTCGATCGAGAGAACAAACGGCACGACAAATTTCATGACGGACGGCACACGATATTTAGTAGGTACCTACCTACAAAAGCGCATCTTTACGCGTACAATACAGTTATGCAGTCGTGATGGAACGCGTGTGTGGTGTACCAAGGATCGAAATATTGGATTAAAAGCTCGAGGTGCCGCGCGTTTGGCTTTAGCTAAATAAATCCGAATCAGCTTTGACGGGTTATATTTAAATTATATTATAGGTTCGCAGTTTTATACCGCTATACCGCGGTTAAATATTGCAATAATACGCACGCGGTGTCAAATCAGCAGGACTTAACGAAAACATGATCCACATCACGGCGCGTGTTGTCTATATACGTACAACGAACAATAGGCATATTATATATACCTCCATGATGCGTGTTATTACAATATTGGTAGATTAACAATGTTGTTGTGTTCGCTTTCGTCGAATTAGTGTTTCTCTTATATTAAATTTATTTTCATATTATATACAGCTGCAGCGGCTACAATACCGATCGCAAAAAAAATGTTATAGTTCAGTTGGTCTTAAAATATTTGCACGAAATAAAATTGATGAATGAATTCATCGATATGTATTATGTTTATTTGCTAGGAGGTTACACGCGTCAGCAATGCGCGTTTAGTATAGGTTTTCGTTGATCAAACGCATTTTTTTTTGTATCCAGTACCTACATTATATACCTACACGTCATGAATTAAACATATAATAAAGGCCACGGCGGGCAGTGCAAAAGTTGAAGCCAAGTCGAAAATCGAAAGGAAACTTTAGTTTAAATCATTTTTTTATTTCTAAGAAAAATACTAAATGCCGGCTATTACATTTAAATTATAATATACTATATTATGTGGAGTTATTATTATACGCTACTGTACCTACCTATCCCGTTTTACTATATTTGTATCCCGTGAGTAGATCCAATTAAGCAGTGGAATATAAGTAATTTATAATTTAAGCGCTATATACATATATATATATATAGTTCTATTCTATTTTATACTTAGATTAATAAATGATAGAGGGACCAAACTCATGCTATCCTCAATTCAAAACACGGTCTAGGACCAATGGCTTTTACACGTGACCCTATTCAATGTTCCCTCTCACTATAAAAATGTTCTCCGAGTACACAGTTCATTGACCATAAATTTTATAGTATTTCATTAGTTTTATAGCATTTAATTCGTTTTCACTATATACACATCGGAATTGTACCTATACTTAAATATAAATACATTATCAATAGTATAAAATATTGTAATAATTATGCAAGATTTGAGGATTTTACCGTTTATATATTTTCATAGGTGGCATATAATATTATAGGTAGACATAGGTATATAATAAGTATAGCACAGATTTTTTTTTTTTATTAAAACAAAATTCAATATATCTCTTCGATTTCATAATCTATGTATTTAGATATACATATTACATAATAATAATATATGAATTGTCCATCGTTTTTCTTGTTCTTTCTCGTTCTTGGTATTTTAACTGTCATATGAATCATAACTTATGATAAACTATTTAAAACAGTGGATCGCCTTAAGCATGCGAATACTATAGAATTCTATATATAGTCTTATATAATGGCCTTATGCATAAACGTCAAATTTAGTTGTATTGAACTCCGAGGGTAATACATATTATAGAGAAACTAGACGTAATATTTTAGAAATAATGTTCAAACAAACGAAGCGAACAAATATTTGCACACAACTAGCTTAGCATGCGATATAAACAACTGTTAGGCTAAACAAACATGAATATTATACATACCGAATTCACATTATAATATTATATACCCACTGAATCGGGTAGCTCGTTAAAAAATGGACTAAGCTGACATTAAGTTATTCAATATTTTCCCGTTTACCTAGCCGTGTAGTTTTTATTAAAAGTCTGTTGAAAAAGCTATTTAAAAAACAATAATAATTAATATGGTTGAGAGTATTAAAGCGAATCGTCAGAAATAAAAAAAATGCATTAAAAGTAGTTTATCCTTTTGAAAATATAATTTTTTTTGTCATCGCAGAATACAAATACTACAAGCAAGATGAAATAATTTAAATTTGGCGTCAATCAACAAAACAGATTAAGTTATTTAACTGAATAGTGAAGTACAGTGAAAGTTCTCTATAGCGGACACCATAGGGGCGAAATAATATTGTGTCCACTATTAGGAGGTGTTACCTATTAGAAGGGTTACTTTTCTGGGTGGATTGTTTTCCTTAAAAAATAAGATACTCGCCGTTTTCTAGTTTTAATGTTTAAATTGCATACAACGAATATAGAATTTAAATTTACAATGATACATATACGCGTAGTTCATATAAACATAATATTATTTATGTTCAGTTAAGATTTTTGAAAGTGTTAAAATGTAGAGTTTCTCGAAGTTTAACACAACTTAGCATATTCAACAGTACCGATATACGTGATAAGTCCCAAAACGGAAAATGAAGATTAACGGCTTAATTAAGTGATTTTAAAAACGTCGGGTGTACTAAGGAGAAGGTAATACAGATAACATGTTAAACTGAGTTAAATTAACAGAATCCTAAATGCTATACAAAACAAACAGATATACAGAAATAAACCAAGAAAATAATATATTATACAACATATTAGTTTGATGAAGACAATTTTGAAATACCAAATGGGGCGAAATTGAAAATTGGTTCGTGTAAAATATTTAGGAAGGGATATTCATAAAAAGTCAAAAAGCTTCCGTTTTTTTGAAAGGAGAATTCATGACCAATTATTATTGAGACATAAACGTCAGAAATCGTTTGTATATAAAGTGTACATTATATTATAATAATGGTTGTGTGGAATATATTAAAATAGGTTAGAGACACGTGCAATTTTAATTTCAAATTGCTCGAATACTCCAGATATCTAGATTTGCCGAAGACGATTAGTGATTATTTTAAAGAAAAATGTTTGGATATTACAAGATCAATAAAGTACTAAAAGTATATCTAGATTTGGATTTTTAATCTGCACACAAAATTCAACTAGTAATAAATTTGACGGCGACGTGCTTATAAAAAAAAATCATTTATATAAAAATATAAACTATATAATAATGACAAACATCAAAAGTGTGATCACAATATTGAACGATAATTGATAACAGTTATGGGCTAGTAAAATGTTTTTTTATAGTTCAAAACGATGACTATTAGGTATATAGCTAGGTACTAGGTACTCGCATAAAAAGTCGCGAACATTTTATTTTATAATTGATCCATACGAATATCGGAAAAAACTATAAAATAGACCAATACACTTTATTCTTAGTACGCCCGACCTAACCTAACCTTATACCCGGTAGAATTAATTTATATACCGTTTTAAAACACGGAAACTAGGTTCAAAACCTTTTCAGAGGTTCCGGTTATTTGAAGATCCAGCCGATCAGATACGCTTGGATATTGCGTGGCGGTCGGCAATATCGCAACACACGAGTAATATTTCAAACACGTTAGGATATTTTTCTACAATATTACGTGTTAATGACCAATAGAAAAACACAAGACCTTAGACATAACATGT
This sequence comes from Neotoxoptera formosana, assembly GCA_022818045.1. Taxonomy (NCBI): domain Eukaryota; kingdom Metazoa; phylum Arthropoda; class Insecta; order Hemiptera; family Aphididae; genus Neotoxoptera; species Neotoxoptera formosana. Next base: position 27,085,909 of record CM040632.1, on the reverse strand, counting down.
TGTACACAAGACAGTCGCTTTAAGCTCTAACCCATACGCGTATTCTGTAGTGCAATTATATTTACTATATACGTAAAACAACAACATTTTTATGAAGAATTAATTTTTTTACTTCAAGTACTTGAAAAACGAAACGAAAACTTTATTTTAACGATGCTACTATATGGATTCTTTAGTCTTAGATAGTAGCAGTAGTAGTAGTAGTAGTAGTAGTAGTAGTAGTAGTAGTAGTAGTAGTAGTAGTAGTAGTAGTAGTAGTAGTAGTAGTAGTAGTAGTAGTAGTAGTAGTAGTAGTAATAATAATACAAGAGTACATGACAGACATGGTACAGAGTTGGTAACGTAAAATGTATATCGAAACAATAATAGTGAACAATATGTCAATATCCCCGATAAGAGAATCGTTAAAACTATTTTAACCAATATTACCGAAATTTTACGTAAACGTTTATTAATAGTCGTGAAATTTATCGGCACACTCAGATGGGCCTCGCGGAACACCGGTTTGGAAACCCTGCGATAATGAGTTATCAGAGATAAGCGAGCAACAGCTGTATAATAGTAACTGTGCTATTAATAAATAATAACCAAAAGTAAATACAGTTGTTCGGTTGTTGTGGGGACGTATTGGTCTCGGTCAGTAATCATCATTCGCAATCTGTGCAATCGATTCAATTTTACAATTATTTGTTTTTATTTTTTTTGTGTTACCAAGAATTCATTAAACAAATGAATGAAAAACTGTGTACTTTAAATTTTCCTGATGAAATTAATATCGGCAATGCATTTCCAACTTCAAGAATTAGCAAAAAAAAATCATTTTTCGATGAACAATGTTCAGACGAAGTTTTGTCTGTTCCTATTGATAAGTTTAGAGTTGGAACATATGTAGAAATAATAGACCAAATAATAAGTAGTTTAAATCAAAGATTTTCTGCCAACAGTCAGTTAATAGCTGATATTCAGTATTTTATTCCAAAAAATTTTGATTTGGTTGCTAGTATGCCAAACATAGCTTTAACATATTTATTTGAAGTGTTAAACATTCCAAAAGATAAACTTCATTCAGAGTTAGAGTTTTGTTGCAGTTTTTCCAAAAATATTTACATCAATTAAAGAACGCACTCAGACAATGTATTAGGAGCAATATGTTTCAGAAGATGATGATAAGAATGAAGAATCAATTAATGAATTTTCTGATATATTAGAAGACAATAATCTTGAATTAATTGGTATGTTTAATAATAACTTAAAAATATTTTCCTAAATTTTATTAATGAATTATTTATGCTTGTAATACTTGAAATTGTTGTAGGTAATGATTTCTAGCAGGAGAAGAAGTGTTCTTTAAGTATCGATCATGATCCGAAAAATTGCTTAAACTGTGTGTACAAAGTATTATATTCATTAAATTTACATGTTTCATCTTATAGTTATCTTTGTGAAGCTTATGAATTTTTTTTATAACTTTATCTGTAACACAAGTGAATTGTGAACGGACATTCAGTAAACTTAAAATAACAAAAAATCGTCTTCGTTCTAATTTAAGCTCAGAACATTTAGAAGCATTACTGATCATGTCAATTGAAAAACAGATGTTAGAAGAAGTAGAAGTATCCGATATTATTAATTACCTTAAAAGTACATCAACTTTAATGCTAAATATGTTTACATACATTTTAATTACATTATGTTCTAATAAACTTTATTCTTCTGTAACATGATTTACTTATATTACTATTATTTCAGAATTTTAGAACTTATTAACATAAAAACTAAGTAAATAGGTATTATAAAGACAACTGAACATTTTCATTAACTATGTAAAAAAAATGTTGGGCCGCTCATACTTTTCTCCGCCTGGGCTGAAGTATTCCCAGTCCGCCCCTGAGTAGTAGGTATAAAATATAAAATAAAATATGAAATTTTAAAAAAATAAACATTTTTCCTAGGTACCTACTTTAAAACAATAATGCATTATACACATTCTTGAGGCAGCACAATATAATATGTACAATATATAATATAAGTATTATAATTGTTTAAAATATAAAATTATAAAAATAAAAGCAAATGCCATACTGGGTTTGTTATAATATTATGATGCACGTCGGCGGTAATAGTAAAATATAATAATTCCAGTTAGGTAGTCGTCGCCGTAACCTAACGTTTTGATGTACAAAAAAACCCACGGGTTTTATCATAATTGATGATTTGTTATGTAAACGATTTAATTTTTTTTTTCCACTCGTCTGTCGATTGTATTTTAATGTCAGTCGGAACCTTAAAATTACAGTGCGGGAGTATTAGTCAAGGATTACGACGCCGCCGTATGGTCAATGTACACGTAGCAGCAACGCGCATTAGTGACAAAGGCCTATGGCGAGATCAACAACAACATTCCATCTCTTGTGCACCTCGAAGGGAATAAATTCGAAAGCACTTTTTAATTTCACGGTTTGGCTACAATATTTCAATAATAATAATAATATACACGAGTAATTTTTTTCTTTTATAGCCAGAATACGATGAATTATACGAAAATTCTTGGAGTTTCAGTGGAGCGGTGGCGACTATAATCTTTATTGTATGCTGATGCAAATTAGATTGTTTTTTTTATTTATGTATACTGTTATTCATTCGGTAATACCATTTAATTTTTAGTATTTTGAGAAGTTTGAGTTTTTTTTTAAAAAAAAAGGTCAAGAGAAACGTGAAACATACAAAAATATTAATTTAACGGGCAATAACAATATAGTTATTACACTCGATTTCTTTTATTCTAAATATTAAACGCGTATAATTGATGGCATTTGGAGGAGAAATTGGATAAATATTATAACTAATATTATATTCTCAAAAATAGTAGGTACTTAACTATATTTAAAGAAAAATCATAGTAGGAAAACATATATTTTCCCACATTATGTAATTATTATTACTACTTACTAGGTACTTAATTTTATTGAAAAAATTCTTCAGATGTGATAAATTATAAATAATGCGTATTTTTTTTCCTATTATAATAATTCAACGTTCAAAGTTATATTGTACTTATTAGTGTATGTGTAACAAAAGTTCGTTATTTGAAAACGAGTAGGCACATTTAAAAATGTTTAGCTTGATAATATTTTCATAGAATATGAATATGAATATTATTGTTGAAATGAAGTTTTCCTATACATAATATTTTTTCTTTCGTAAATGACTTTATTTTAAACCTGATTTTGAAAATAAAATTAGTGGATTTAAATCATATAACCTATACATCTTAATTCTTAATACCCATATCTAATTTTATTCTGGGTTGAATATCTTCAATACTTCAATAGTTAGAATAGAATAACATATATAATAGTTGACATACTATAAAATAAAACAACAATCCAAACGATAACATTCATGTTTAATGTTATGCAGTCTTTGTGTGCTTTATGTGAAAAAGGTACAACAAAAACTATGAAATGGTGCATAAGTTAAAAGTACTTATAATGTTTATAATTACACAGGCAAATGAAACTTTTTTCCATTTCTTAAAATTGTTCATTTTATATAAATCATAGACGTATTTAAGTGTAATTGTTGATATATCATAAATTGCTATATTCTCGTAGGCATTTATATTTAAACTAAATTGTTAACACAATATAGGAACATATTTTATTTTTTGTTTCACTCGATTTCGTATTACAAAAGTAAGACAATGATAAGTATTTTAAAACTCAATAAATAATACACAGCAGTTAAATACATTTTACAAATATCAGTTCGAACATATCAAAGAAGCATTATGTACCTATATACAGTATATAATACACCTACACACGATTATAAATCTAATGTTATTCTTATTTTAACTTTTTAAAAACTGTTAAAAATTAATAAGTCTTCAAGGTCATTATTTATAATGAATATACGCATACTCAAATGTTTTTTTATCATTATCATATACTATATAGACACTACAGCTGTAGCTAACACAATTTACTTTAACTACAGTCGAATTAACATTTCAAAGAACAATTAAATCAAATAAATAATTTAAGTACAATAATACAATAGGTTTTGCTATTTTTTCATACGTTTTATACTTAAATGAAACAAAAGACACTTAGACAACGGCTCGAATCGTTCTATTATTTTATGGAAGGGTTTTGCTTTATTTTTAAAGTTCTAAACCTTATGATGGCGTGGTGGCTAACTACCTGTGTCCAGTAGTATAGTTTTGGTCACTTTAAAAAACCGACCCTATGCGAAAAAGAGGTAAAACTAGTCGGGGGGAGACAATGGGGTTAAAATTATTTATTTGAAGAATAGTTGTAGGTGGGAGGGGGGGGTGCGCTTAACACAAACGACCACTATATTTCACTAGACAAGGTGACTGTAGCGGTGCCGCCATTGTCTGAATAAATCAAACTTTCATTTTCTTAATGGTTTTGTTTTGTCAAAATTCCAAAAACTTAAAAACCGTCTCTCCGGTCCTTACGCCGGAGAGGCAACAAATCAACCGGACAGCTATAAAGTGAACAGAAACGGATTTTTTTTCTTGTACACTTCTGGTGTCGACAACAATCATTCCTCAATGTGCTGAAGACGAATTGTAGTGAAAATGATTGATTGCCAAGGTCAACAAGTATTTACCAAACAAACTTACTATGTTATCTATTTCACAAGACATTTAGCAAAAAATAGTAATTATTGAGATTTAAGACTGAACAAAGTATTAGTAATACAATTATGATGAATTGTATTTTAAAACTAGTTTTGAGTGTTATAATCTTTTCTCATACAGTAGGATTTTTCACAAATATAATAAGATGGATAATGTCTCTAATATTTCAATTATCAATATTGAAGTTCATATCCAATTGATACCTTCGATGTCAGTTTTTTATTTTCTTATTAGTTATTTAAATAACGGCAGAAATCACCAAAAAACTGGAACGGACAAACGATAATATCTTACAGCATACCCGATTTTAAAGAAAAAAGTTTTAGTTGGAGAGTTGCATTCTCGCAGACTCGTGATTTCCGCAAAATAAGTTATTTAGATTAATGTTGACAGTATAGAAATTAGATACCGGTATTGCAGTACCAGAGCCGGTACCGATATTCAACCGTAATACCGTTGATTTATAATTACCGATAATACTGATTTTAGATTTTACGGTATTGCAATCAAGTATACGGAAATATCATCAGACTTTCCGGCAATTTTGGTATATTCAGTAGTTTGGTATATAAAACGGTATTCGAACAATCACCGCAGCATACCGGTAACCGGCGGTTAACTGCAGAACATCGTAAAACCGCCAACCCTTATAAAGATATGACATATAATTTCCAAGAGAAATTATACTTTTTGGGCTAAATATAAATAATATATGTACTTAAACTTTATGATGTTAATTTAAAAATTAATTGTAATAAAATTTGCAATTTTCGTTTCAAAGACCTGAAAATGCAATAAAAGGTTTACCGCATTACCACCTACCTATACACCTAATATTCAAACTAAAATTTAAAAATCCTAAAAACCATAATAGTATATATATTTTTTTAGTAGTACTATGTAAATAAAAATACTGAAAGCAACGGTTGTAATAATTTATACATTTATGCAATCCTCTAATCTAAATGTTGATTTTTATTTATTGATCACTACTATATCCAATCTATCATGTCACCCGCATAATATAGTTTGCAAATGCACGAACATTCACGCCCAATAACCTAAACGTCGCACCGTCGTTTTGAGTCTTGTAATTTTAATTTTATAATAGATAACTACAGTTAAAATGTAAAATTCAACACATTTCGCCGATCAACGTTCAATGAAAATGATTTAAGAACCGCGTTTTATTAGATTAGATTAGAGTATAGAATATTTTAAAACTGTATTAATTATAAAGTAGATCTTTAATTTCAATTTTTTCGTTAACCTGCCTCCTCATCAGTATGTAGGTAAAAAGTCGTTTGAGGATTTTAAAAACGAACGATTTTCGAGAAATTTACAACAACATTAATAATAATTCAAAAAACGTATCACGAAATCATCAAGAGCTAGGCAATAAATATTATGGTCCCACAGTGTTTCGTTATCGTCCCTTCATCTAGCAGGCGCTTCGGTCTATAAATACGGAACATAAACGTTTTAATAGTAGGTTTTTATTATTGACACACGCCGAAATACCAATTTTTTTTCACCAGAAAGTACCACTTATTTTAAATTCACGATCTCTATCTTAATCAGCACAACGAATAATGGTTTCCACAATATAAGAGGCAGGAAGTTGGTAAGATTACAAATCGTTTGTGTTTCGTCGTATAAGACAATCCCCTTATAATAATATAACCGATGGATTCGTGTATTGGTTCATTTCTCTGTTGGGTCTTATCGGTTCCCTGCAAATGACTGTGCGCAATAAGTCAACGGCAAACACAAAAGAAACCGACTGAGAAGTCTTATTATTATGGGCTCGGGATAAATGCACGCGCATTACCCCTCGGGCGCGCATACGGGAAATGACCACCCGGGAAGGGGACTCATGAGTCATCTGAACTTTTGAGGGTATATATCGAGAATATAAATAGGGTCTACTCCGGGGTCTATCGTCGTCGTCGTCTTGGTTTTATATATATATAGACGGGAATAAAATTTCCGAAATATTATAAAAACGAAAGCAAACAAACGCCGAAACGTCGTCCTTTGGGAACCATTGATCAATATTAATTTTGTTTGTCAAATCGAATGAATCGCGTAGGTAGGTATATTTTTATTCGTTTTTTTTTTTTAGGTTTTCTTACAAAAAAAAAATATATATATATTAGATATTGATTAATTTTGAAAACCCCGCGTTTATGCGTACATATAATACAATATGATTTAAAACATTTTATGGTTTTGAGCTATGTATATAGGTGCCACCATATTTTATTTTTTCACGACTATGTGACTGTGCAGCAGTGTAGTTGAACTTTATATGTAAATTGTATACTGCTTGCAACAATCGACAATTTCGTTTGTACCGGTATTAACTATTAACATAAAAAAAAAATGGACCATAAAAATATTTTAAAATATCATGTTATTGCTTGCCGTCTTTTTTTTATGACGGTCACGTTTAACATGGTAATGCGCTCGTTGGTATGACTTCGCATGATCTGTTAACTTCGCGCTAACACGTACAATCATTGTCGGGTGGCGTGGTGGTGGTATCATTCCCGTTTGAATAATAACGTTATTAACCATACAATTTGTCAAGACCCCCCACGCACGTAGAATCGAGTTGACAAATGACAAGTAGGGCTTACCATAACACTATGGTGTCTAGTATTTATTGCTATATGTGTATACATTTTTTTTTTCACGAATATCAATAATTCGTATACTATCATTGAAATATATTTATTAATTATATAACATATTATTATATGTAAATATAGTCTACAAAGTTATGAATTCCAAATAGTGGTTTTTCCAAATTTTAAAATTCAAACACGATTAGATGACATTTTAGGTCAAGGAGTAATTAAATCGATCAGTTTTTACTTTCAAAATAATGTAATAGATATATTATACAACAAACATACAAAACTAAGAAAACAAAGACCTCGGCCTTTTTCGGGGTAGAAAAGAAATACGTGTAAGCGACTAGTAAAAATTTGTCAATACATACATTTTACAAACAAACAATATATGTATTTCTAACGATTATTATCACGAATACATTTTGTTGTTGTTATTTTAAGGTTAAGTAATAAATGTTGACGTAAATAGCAAAAGTAAAATTAAATCAAATCAAAAATTTCATCAAACATAAATTAACATCACATTTTAAGTATAAAAAATATATAAATTTATTGTGTACAACTATAGAAGTGTAGGTGCAATTGTTTTTACAATCCAAATGAATCCCATAAAGGTATAAAACCTATTGCTTCTCTTTAGTTGACCTATATATTGCAGCCAATGATTAACATCGGATTTACATTAAAGGTACCTACAACTGCAGTGGTCCAACGATAAAAACGTAAAATAATTAATATTTCGATTCAATTGAGGAGGAGTCTAGGTTGCATATTGCGTTTAATAATATTATGCGTTATATACTTACTCGGATACAATAATACATTTTCAAACATACCCACGAATGTTATTACCTATTGTATATATTTATTTATTTATTTCAGTAAACTCCATTTACAAAAACAATTTACAGCAGCAAAACGTATGTTACACATCAGTATACTAAATTAAAACAGCGTAACAATTAATGTATAAAAATAATTCACATGCTGGTGAAATAGATACCTAATCTGCAATAAACTTTAAACAGCCTTTTTTAAAATTATATTCAAAATGCATAACCTTATCGATAGAATATAATATATTATATAATTTAGAGACATCAACTAATGATTTCAAGTCCTTAAATAATCAAAAGAAATCCGCCATCAGTTAGTATAAATATTTAAGCAGACAACGATTATAAATTTAATTTTTGTATTACGCTATACTATATTCAATTTGCATTTTGCGTATAAATAACATTATTACAGAGACACGATGAGATAATAATAATAATAATATATAATATCGATCGTATCCGGCACCTATTATTTATTGTTTTGTCAGTGGCGCGCTAAAATTATTTTGCCCCGCAGATAGTGCTGCGGTATAGTCGTACGCAGAGTGTAGTTTACCTGCACGAGGTTATTATAGGTATAACCCTATATTGTATTATTATCGCACCGGACATCTCGGCGGCGGGTCCGATTTGTATCCGGACTTCGCGGAGCGTATACGTACAATATAAAGAACGCGTTTTTATATGCGTTATCCAACGGCAAACTCTTTACGACCACCGACTCCCTCCTCCTCCTCCGTGGGGCGGCGTTCTTCTCTTCCGGCGTGCGCACAACAACGACAATAATAAACGAGCTGAGCGCGCGATAAGGAGTGCCGCCGCCCGCGAATATCGTGTGTGCAATATCATTAATGATACGCCTTCCCATTATACACCTATATTATAATATTATTATCACACCGAAAACAATTCGTCATATCTAACTCTGTGTAAAAAAAGCCAAAAATTAAATTTAGTAACGATTAAATCTTTAAAAGACGTGATGGAAACTAAGTGAAATGCCATTTTATAACCTACTATCGAATTTTTAAGGAACTGCTTAGCGTTTTATTGTATAGAAATATAGGATTACAAATACCTATATGACGACAAATAAGATCTGCAATTGTAAAGTCAAATAAACACGGTCAACATATTGTTTTTGACTACTCGGCAGAACGTGTAAGTCAGGGGCGTCGTTTCGGGTGTGCGAGAGGTTTCAAGCAGGCCATTTTGAAATTTCACCAGGCCATATAAAAATAGATATGTACATTACCTTGCCTTCAAACATCACGGACCGTGAATCATTGCATCAAATTAAATAGTAAATTATCAGTTCTACCATGCTATATCTATTGCTTACTGAAGTAATTGATAACACGATATTTGTTTATGACCAATGTAATCATATGATTCACAATGTATACCAATATTGAAAAAGGGCACAGGGGGCAATTGCAACTATTTTAAAAGTAAGGGGTGCAACCGCCCACTCTGACCCACCCACTACCCCAAATGACACCCCTGGTGTAAGTATACTTAAATAAATACGAATAAACCTAACCACTTTAGTATTTTTTGTAATCAATATAATGTATAGTATGTATTTATAATCGATGCTACAACGCGCTGTTTTTTTTTTTTTTTACTTAGCTTCACGCCATTACCGTCGAGCTGCAGGATACTGCGCGTGTATAGTATAATATTGTGGTGAGAGCATCGAAACATTATTAGACGAGAAAGCTCACACATCATGTAATATACGCTCTGCAGCAGCAGCCATACATAATAATATAACGCGCTGCCATCGATTTATCTGATCATCGAATTCAATACACGCAATAATATCTTTTGGTACCTATACGCGTTGTGTTTGTCCGCTCTTTATTCGATTAGGCGATTTTCTAGGTCGGCCCAATCCGACTTTTGACGACTCGCGTATTCTCTCGTTGTACATACGCGGTTGCACGTGAGCGGGACACACGCGGGGCTTGGTAACAGGTCGGAAATGGAATCACGTACCCGCCGCAGCAGCCGTATAGTTAGACATAGCCACCGAAATTGATAAATCATTACCCGGGTCGTAAGTCACAATTATTATTATGCTGTTGAGCGATATTCTCAAGATGTTATATTAAATTTTAGTCCAAACGGTCGGATTCCGTGTTTTAAGAATTTCACCGACGGATTAAACACCACGCGGCACCATCGCCCATGTATACGAGTAAACAGCAATTAATTCATCCAACAACCCGCAACAACAGCAATTTAAACCACAGAGTAATTATTATAATATTATATTATATTACTCTACGATTTAAACATATTATTATTCCATAATATAAATAATAGCAATGTTATCGCCTAGAAACACACAACGCGCGCGCATCACTTTTGTTGCTCAACTTTCGTTATCATCTTAGGATGAGATACGCGAGTTGTCTCCGTCTCAAAAACCGATACAATACACGTATATATTAATTCTGGTACGTTCTAAAAGAGACTGTGTGTATATTATTACTTACCAATAGGTTTCAAATGTTGAATTACTTTTTAAGTTCCGCAATTATTTCTAAAAAAAAAAAAACATAGTTATTAATATGGAGTAGCGGTAATGCACAAAATCTACATCAAATTTTATTATATATCTAAATATAAATAAGAATAATTTAATGGGTTTATAAGACGAACGCATTAAAAAGTGGAGTTACATAATATCAGAACGGGATAGACATAGAAAAACAGAACTTTAGTGAATAATAATAATTGTTTAAGTTTTTCCTATATATACCTACAACATTTTATAACATTTTTATAATATAAAGTAACTATTATTATTATTATCTATTAACGTAGACACGATGTGTACATACAACAAGAAAATATAAACTGAATCTCGGCTGGCGGAACACAAACATTTAAAAAACTTTTCGTTTTTAATAATATATTTTACTCGGGATTTGACTTGACGCTTGATTAATAACTAACAATAGAAGGTCGTACAACAATAAAGTTATAAAATGTCATTATTAATATATCCAATTAGTAGGTCAACTTTCAAGAATGCATTTTTTTCAAAACGCTTTATGCACATATGTATTATAAATTCTAGACGACATGTACTTGTAGGTACAAAAGAAATACTCGAGAAACTTAATATTTTGTTTCTTTTTATTACTTACAATCTTTCTGCTTACCTACGTAGGAAAAGTAAAAAATAGAATTGTGAAAAAAAAACACATAACATATTATATTGCCACCCCCATATTTAAAACCCCTACATATAATTATCTCTTTTATAGCTTTTTGAATACATATTCAGACTGACTTGTAGATATTTGAACAAAATTTAAAACACATTTACAATGATATGATAAATAAATGACATTATTTTTATTTGACTTTATTCGTTTTGAAGGTTTTAGAACGAATAAATATATATATATTGCCGAGAGAAACGAACAAAAACGTTAACTATATATAGGGATGCCTAAATGGCGTTGACAAACATTCCCACGGGCGTCGGATTCATATATATATATATATGAGCAAGTACCTCGGCGAGTACACACAAAAAAAAAAAAAAAATACCGTTATTAAAATAAATAAATAAATAAATAAAAACTCGGCGATATTTCATCGCGTCCACTTGGTGTTTGCAGTGACCATATATAATATGTGGCCGTGTGATGATAATGCTTCTTGTGGGGATTTACGATCTCCTCCTCGCGTTAGGGGTTTAATGGACCCCCTCGGCCCGTTAACCCCCCCCCCCAGCCCCGTCCGGCGTGTCCCGTGTGCAACAACCCCGCAAAACCGTTTAAATTAGGGAAAGCACGGTAAAATTGTTGCACGGGTTTTAAGTGTATGCTTTTGGTTTCGACATCCGACGACCCTTAAATATGGTCCAACTGGGTATATGCGTATATATATATAGTGGTTTGTCCACCGGTCCTACGTGCTCGGGTATTAATGTTTTTACAACGTCCCTTAATTGGACGATGAGCCCGACTGTGAACTGAACACAAAAGTGTATAGGCGCTCTTCTCGGTAGGATCTCAATATTGTTTTGAACGACGAAAGTATCATAATGTAATTTTGTAAAATATGTAAGCGTTCGTATAAACGATATGCAAAATGTAGATATACCTAGTACCTATAATATGGGTGCTGCTGTTCAAGGATATTGTAGGTATATTGATGATATAGAAAAGCACGATAATAGAATGTCTTTAATTTTTCTAGTAAATCGAGAAACAAAAATACACGTCTGCCCCGTTGATAGTAAAAAAATATTATACACCTATTTAATGGCTATTTTTTTAGTGTCTTTACAATTATTCAGGATTGATAGTCATTCAGTGTTTGTAATTTTTTAATAGTTATTTCTTATTGAGTAAAAAAACTTCATCATAATATTAAAATCTTGATTACATTTAATATCCCATAGGTAGCTGCAGGTAAGTGTTATAATTATTTATTTATAAGTTATACGGACTGTCGAATGACAAATGCAGAAAATAAATAATAATGCAGAGGTTGGCACACTTTACAAACATTGCATAATGTAATTAAACAAAAACGGAATATAACGCGTGGGTTGTGACATCAGAATTTAATAGAAAATTAAACAATCTAAAATATTAACTCAACCGAGTTTTAAAAAAAGATACCTATAATGAAATCGATGCGAAAACCACAGTCCGCGTACCTCCGAAAACCACAGTCCACAGTCCGAGTACCTTTGCCTAGAATCTATGGATGCACGCACCATATCTATTTATTTGTTTTATTTTATAACACCTAAACGACAAGCCGGTAATGTTTCAATTACAATTTAAGTAGTACTTATACAATACAATTATAAACAATATGATAAAACTAATTAAATACAATCAAAATGTATAATGGAGAACAATTACTATGGTAATTTTAATCCTGGAAAATGTGGCGAAGAGTAAGCTCATTGAGTCGCCCTAACATCCCGTGTGGGGAATGATTTTGACCATAGGAGGAGGTGTGATGATTTGGAAGCTGGAAAAGGGAGTGGTTTCTAGTGAGTGTGAGTGGGAGAACTAGGAAGCATATATTTGAGATAGGATATATCTCTATATTAAGATATTATTTGGACATTTCAAAATATATACCTAGTTGATTGTTAAATGACTCCATGCTCAGTTTAAAAATCAATTCAAATCAATTATTTTTACTTTATTATACGGTTAATTATACGCATAAGCTGCGTAGTAAGAATCTTATGATAAGTAGGTACCTATAATATTTGCTATATTACGCGTGAGTAAAACTGCAGAGACAACCCATTAGGGTACCGACATATATAGTCTATATATAATGACCTTATACCTTTTCTATCATTAAAAAAATATATTTTGATTAAAGAAAAAAATACACGATAATATAGGATTAAAATAAATTGGAATACTCCAAAAACAAGGACCGTGGCAATAATAAACAACTCGATGAAACAACATTTTTCATTTATTGCATTATGATAGGTACATATATAACTCAGTGAACTATGCGTGTATTCCGATAACTTTCCTAACTACATTAATATTATTAATACAATTTATTGGGCATCATTTCAACACTGATGTAATATTGTGTATGGTAAATAGTAATTTAGGTAACATACACATTATACTAAGGCAAAATCGATAAAATAAAATTAACAAGGAAACAACTCCGGAAACAACCTACAATTAATAATATCTTTATTTAAAAAATAAAACTAAGTAGTGTTTTTTTTTTTTTGGCCGAGGTAATCTCTGAAATTACTGAATAGATTTCGACAAACTACATATCGCGGGCTCAACATCAATTAGGTCACGATCCCCTATTTAGTCGACATTTTCTATATCTATACGTGCGAGTACCTATATATACGATCGACACAACTCTTGCACCTGGAAAGCAGAGCGATTAAATTGGAGTAGGTACATATGGACATCTGTCCATTTTGTAACACCTTTAAAAAAATATTTAATTCCTCTAGCAGAGCTATATATTATAGAAAAGCTAAGCTGCGCAGTTAGGCAACGAAGAGGCACATTTTAGAAGAAGAAAAAAAATGTTTATACAATTAACCGATTAACTTGCGATCGGAATTAAGCTAAAATGATAATATCTTAATTTGTGCTTATTAGACATTTTACGATAGGAAATAATCTTTCATCATTATCTAGGCAAAATACTGTTACGCGCGAGGAGAAAGAAACTTTCTACAAAGCTGTTCTCCCGTAAGCGTGAATTATTACCAAAGTTTCACGAGTACAAAACTCGAGTGAATATTTTTTAGTGTTACAAAGGCCATTTGCAAAAGGATGGGCCATTTTCTGACATTCGACGAGGGGATATATAAATAGGATTTTTACGCAACCAAATATCGTAGTTGGATTAAAAATATCTTAAAAGTTTTCGATTTGACACGTTACACCAATAAGTTTCCGATTACAATCCAATAAGCGTGTCGTCGTCAAACTTCGGTAAAAGCAATTTTTAAGTGTCTTTGTCAATTTCGAGGAGATTTATAAATCTACGATAAGAATGTAAATTAAAAATGTCGAAGTCGAAAAATCCAATTTGATAGGTATGGTATTACTACACCAAGTATTTATAAATTGAACAAAGTATAATATTTTTCTTTCGAGCGTTTTTTCCCGGCATAATATGATATTAGGTATACCATTGATTTTATAATATATACTAGTATATTATAAAATCAATGGGTATACTCACAAGTAGGTATGTAATTAACTATTGGAAGGACATAGAACGTAATAAAACTCAATTTAACCGTAGTACTTACCCACCTAGTTATAGGTTAGGTCGAGAGATGGTATTTTGCGCCAATTATACCAAGTCTTGTAATTTGCAACACCAATTTAGGGACTATATATAGAAACCAATATGGGTCACCCAAATCTGCGCCGAAATATAAAAAAAACAACAAGTAATTTGCTAAATATAAATTTTGGTAATCTTGTGTATTTTTAATATTAATTATTGGATTTACCAGATAATTTATCGGGCTCATATCGCAGTAATAGAATTTTCACAAGGTTAGACTATTTTAATAACATTATTTAGGTAATGTTATTATATTATTGTAATAATGTAACCTGCATAGGGCTCCCAGCCCGCGTTCTATTAATAAAATAAATAAATAACAATAATATTGGACAACAAAACATAATATTATAATGATATTCCTGAATTTTACTAACTGAAATAATACCTAAAATAACACTAATTTACAAACAAAGTACGTAGATAAACTATACCCACTATAATTACAATTTATTAAACGCTTACATTTTTTATCTCAACTCTAATGTATATTTTAATATTTTTCGCAAAATGTATCTATATTAAAATGAACTCGATCGATGAGTTTAAAAAAAAATTATTTAAAAGTAGTGCAATTTACTGTTTGCAGTGTATATAGGGTACGAGAATGCACAGATTACATAATGCCCTTTTGGCTTTTATCTGGTTTCGTGTGGCGCAAATTAGATTTTATTTTGACGTAAATTACATACGCTTATTAGAGGTTTGGGTCGTAGCCTTGGGAATCGCGGGTATAGAGTGTACTTAGAATGTAGTTCGTAAGACACCACCGCACGAATATAATATGTGTATATACATAAATGTATATAATATTATGTAAAAACTATAGTATATAGGTATAAGTGTATAACGCGTAGGTATATAATCCGTGTTACATAAAATACGGCATACCTATTATAATATTTGAGAGTACCTGTTGCCTGTGTTCACGTTTAATTTTAGCTGTATAATACTTTCAAATTTAATTATTCGGGAGGAGTATTTCAATAAAACTAACCTATTTAGTTTCAGAACAACCGATACAAAATTCTTTTATTTAGGAGTGTTTTTAAGCATATAATATATCGATTTGAAACGTTCAGACGGCGAGTTTCGATAAACAATGTACGCGCGTCTTATTGAAGCAGTCTTTTGTGGGGATTATCCCCTATCGCTGCGCACCTTATTAATTATATGCTTGAAATGCACGAAATATAAAAAAAACTATTAGTTTGTTCAATATTTGATATTGGAGATATAATAATTTTACGGATTATTAACTAATTCGATGTATGGGTTAGGTACAAATCGAATGTTGTATGAGTAGTTTATATAAGTTATAATAGTACTTATAGGTATTTTAAGTTTAGATGAGCTAAATAAAGTGACACCACCCCCCCCCCCCCAAAAAAAATGTTGGTCCACTAATCCGCTCATATAATTGTTAAATACTTACAACTCTTAACTATAATTAACTACCAACATTTGTTTTTAATATATCGAAATGCCGAATTATTCTGCTTCGTGATATATTATACAATTTAAAATATAATATATTATAATATATACAACGGTAAAAACTTAAAAATGATAACGATATAAAAATATAATTGTTTAACATTTTGTATTGTAGGTTATGACTTAGAGATATGTAAAAAAAACGTTGATAGCTTTTAAAAATAACGAGTGTTCTCTGATAAAAGAATCTCCCTGTATACCTACATATACACAATATTTGTGTATATAAGTATATGTTGTATGCGCGCAAAATAGTTTTTCGTGTTTATAGTTTTTGTGGCGGAAAAGCGAGGAAAAGCCCCCCCTCCCCCCGGGTCATCACTTCCTATAGTACGAGGAGGGGGCGGAGGGGGGGAGGTTTGGTCCGGATTGCATTAGAGACGCGTGGTATTTTTTTACTGCAACACTCCACTCCACTCTTTCGGTCGGAGTATATATACATGACAAAGCCGGTTGATTGAACGACTCGCATGCGTCTTGGACGACCGGCGGCGATGACAATGGATGCGGAATTAAAACCTGCAGGAGCATCCAACCGTTTCGATTAATCGAACTCGTGGCCTTAGGGGACGAAAAGTAGACGAATGAAAAATAAAATAAAATAAAATAATCCCATGCGAACCGAGACAAATAATATATAGTAATTAGCCCATGGGTTGACAAATCGATTGTTCGACTTCTCTCTATATATATGTTTTTATAATTCGTATATAATATTATTATTATATGATCGGATATGAAGAAATTCATCGCGGGAAATTCGCTCCGACAGACACTCATCAATAATCTGCGACGAATAATATAATGAAAGCCGCTGCATTGTGTACATAATAATAATTATATATTGTACTGCTGCTGCAGAACAGTTTACTCCGTCGTTTCGGGGGGGGGGGGGGGCGAACATAATATTTTATTTCACGGGTACCTCTGCTCTCTACCTACGAGCTGTATAATATATGTATTTGCGTGTTTGTGTGCTCCGCGCCGGACGATAACGGACGTGAGAAAACATAATATTTGCATTATTTACACACTTCATCGGACGTGTAGCATTCGTTACACACGCCCAAAACTCACACCCCTCCCCCAATTTTTATCTGTAAATGAGTAAATAATAAAACGAGCGACTCAACACCGTGAAATCGTGCGGAATACTAGGAGGCCATAAGGCGCTCCACACACAGTCCCTTTGAATATGAAAATACACCGAATCCCTATACCTATACCTATTAAATTTTTTACGAACCCTCAACCCTGTGCGAGTAAACACGCGCGACGTGAAACCCCGTATAGAGGAAACTGCATTAGATAATATATTATATTTCGAGGCACCTATATATAATGTGTATATTGTAAGTTACTGCAATTTGTAAGGAATGCGCTGTGGACTGATAAATATCGGCAACCGCGGCACGCATACTTGCGGGCTAGGCCTTACTAAACCGACTTTTGAGAATGTATATATATATGATTACATTTTTAAAGAGCTTTGCAATTCTAATCACTGGTGCACACCTAGCTAACCTAACATTAACCAATTATTATACACCATTAAGTCTGTAAAATATTCAATTGTAGAATTAAAATGTAAGTACCTACCTACTTTCAAAGTCCTCGATTTAATCAAACTTACTCAACCAAGACTTAAAGGTATTACAAACGAGAGGCGGCCTAATACGCAAATCTATTTATTTATTTTTTTAATCGCCGACATTCTTCTATTGTAATAATTACATTATAAATACATATTAATAGCCAATCGCAGTATTTTTATGAGTTTCTATAGACATCAGAACATTACATATTTTAACGACTATTGAAAAACTCACGATTGCGGTAGGTAGGTACTGAAATCAAAGTTGACATTTTGCTCGTTAAACACTAGCCGAATTATAAATAAATCCCACGGGGCACGAAGTTCTTTTAAGTTATCAAAATTAGTACCTATATTCTGTTCACCGCGAGAATAGTACTGCGCGGAGGAAGAAAACTCGTCGTTTCTCCCCACTACAACACGAAAAATGGCCAGTCGTTTTGGTCGCGGTGAGGGGATTTTTGACGGAGAGCCAATAGGGCACTAATTTCCGTCAGTCTTATATGCGCAATGTGCAGGTACTATTCTCTCGGTGAACAGATTATATAGCTAATTACAACTGCTAGACGTAAGCTAAAAATAATAATGCAATAGAAAAGGTTGGTAAAAATCTGAGTAAAAAAAAAATATTAAGTATATACGATTTTTTAAGAATTGTTCATTTTTCTATGTTTTTATTTTACCTTTATTGGCACAATAATATTTTGTTTACATTACGAAAGTATTTTTTTTATAGTTTTGTGAATAAAATAATGGTTAAAAGTTTATATACATAGGTATATAGTAGTTGAAGAGTTCCTATATTATGATAAAATATTACAAAAATAGTGAACGATCGGCCTAACAGAGAACACGGACAAAAATCGATAAAAAAAACTTTTAAATATACATAACACACTTTGAAACACAGAACTTTAGAATATTTATAGAAACATAATAATAATAATAATACTCAATCCATATAATATCCTCTACAATTCTACATCTACGATTATTTACAAACAATTGATTAAACCGAAACATTCCATTTAAAAAAAATTAATATATAAAAGTACCTATATTACTATTGATTTGACTAAATTTCTACGTGCAAGGCGCCGCATTTTTACTTCTACTACATATTCTAAATGGGATATTATATAATATATTTAATAGAATTACATTTCCGATGTAATATGTGTTATGCATAATACGTATTATTACGCTTTCATTTTATGACGGAGACGATTGACAATAATAAAATATAATAATACATCAAACGATTCCCGCACCCCCCTAATAATATTTGGTAAGACTTGAACAAATATAACGTTTGATTACGTTCAAAAACTGCAACGTGTTTTTCGGTTATTTGCTCTGAGTACTGTAGCTTGTAGGTAGGTAGTACACCGTATGCATTTTTCGCATTGTCCTCGGTGCCAGACCTTTAAAAAAATATCGTTTCACACCCTCCCCCTAGAGACGATCAAATACAGTGTAAAAAGGCGGTTATTACGAAGTTTTTTTTTGATATATTTAATTCTTCTTTATTTCTTTTTATTTAAAGTACCCCTATTATTCTGTTTAATATTCACATGCAGTGGAGAAAATCGATAAGACAAAATGTCGGATAATAATTATTACGTCGCAGATCCCTCATAAATAAATCATATTATTATTATTATTATTATTATTATTATACGATCTATAATAGTAGTATAGTAGTTTTACCCTAAAAGATTTTATTTGTACAATTCACGAGCCGGTCGTCTGTTCAAAGAATAGACATAATAATATTATTATTATTATACCTACAAACATGTTTCTTAAAATATTATACACATAAAAAAAACACGTAACGTGTAAAGTATTTCGACTGATTGTGTTTTGGTTTACATCACGCAAACGCCTCACAAGCAATAGTAGTGTATCATAAACACGGTGTGAAAACGTTTACAAAAACCCGCCAGGTCAGCTATTCTTCCGGCGACGGATTTTACACACTATCCCGCGAAATACACTGCACAGCGCACGAAACCAAAACGTAGGTTTTTTTTTGGAAATTTTATTACGGCGTATTAGACTTTTAAGGTTATTATAGCTCAACACAAACAAAACGTACACGGTGAATAATACATACAACGTAGGCGCGTTGAATGCGGTTTGGGTACAGTAGTAGGAGTAGTAGTAGGTATAGTAGGTTATACCTACCTATATAATATTATGAAAATATTATACGTTTTAAACCAAAAGCAATAAAATTCGGCCGTACATTTTTTGTTTTTGAAAAAATATACAATTATTAGACGGCATATTTGGCATTTTGCTTGGGCGTTTTGGACGTTTATTATGTAACGAAATTTTTCACGTTTAAAAACATTTTCAACTCCTGGAAACCCCCAAAGAAGAGGCTTAAGAGAGAAGGTGGTGTCGTGACCTTAACACTCAATCCTGTGTAAAAAGTAATAAAAAAAATAAAAATAAAAATATAAAGTGATAAACCGCTGGGCTACTTCTTTTTTCGTGTTAGGTACATGTGTCAGTTTTCACAATATTCGCTAGTACGATAAAGGGAAAAAAATCGACGACCAGTTTTTTACCTCACTAAATTTTGTCAATTTTTGAGCGGGTTCAACTCAGTAGTCGGAATATACCTATTATATTATATGTGATATTGTATCGTTACACGTTCAAAATTCAAATATAAAAGAATATCCGACGGCTATCCTATATCTCCAGAGACCCACCCGATGTCAGTATCAGCACATTTTATAAGTACCTACCTACTTTTTTTTTGTCCAAGCACTACTGCTGTGTAGGTGAAACGATTGGAAATAATTAAGAATATCAAAGACCAACAAATAATAAAACGTGGGCGCCGACCTAGAGAATAATCAAAGATATAATATTATTTCACGATATTTTATAAATTTGACAATTAAAAAAGTTTAACAACAAAATAATATAGAGCATACGTTTTGTTTAAAAGCAGCACATAATAATCTATAGAAACGAATCTCTCACGAATCGACTTGCAGGGTTCTGAAGTACAGATTTATTTCCGAACAAATCTAATAGAGACGATATTATGCATAATTATTTTGTGACTTTCCTGCACTGATGAGAAATACATTTTTTAAAACGCCTACTCTACTGCAATTATAGAAGTTCACATACGTGTATACCGCGCTGTGATATGATTTTTTTAAGTAATCATAATATTATAGTTTGTTTAAGGTTCTTCGGTTACGCCCTTATTTGAAGACCGCCGCGTTGTTTGGACAAACGTCTCTCCTCTTTGACAAAACGTTTTAAAAAACCGATAAACAACAATACCGTCTTGAAATATATGACTAATCTCAAAAATATCCGCCTATTATATAGGGATTCAGTGGTTTTAAAAGTCAGGGGATCACGTCGTCGTATGCACACGAGTGAAAAACAGCAAACGATTACATAATATACCTTTGTAATTTCAATTCGTTTTAGGTACTCTGAGGAATGACGACGTAGTGCGCAGCCAAACGTTAAAACGGTTGGCATGTAAAACAATAATAATAATAGATAAGACTGGAGATACAATATTATAATATTAAGCTACATATATGCAAAACCCCGTCGTGTACTACTCGAATAGGGAACACAATATTATTATAACGCTACGCCGAGTACGGTTCTTAACTCGAACGGAGTATTTAGGTAGAGGTAGATTGAATATTCATAACAATATTCGAGAATAACGACGTTTCTACTCTAAAATTAAACACCGTATTTATATTTTACATCCAAGATCAATTATTTGTAATAATAATACACGTCGACAGACTCGGTCGGAAACGCTAATATAACATAATATTATAATACATTTATAGTAATCATTTTATACCTACAATTAATATAATATAGAAGTGGCTTGCCCGTTTAATAATCTATTCTGTGGCTCGCCCGCCGAACATTCCCAGGACGATTGGAACTGTAGTTTTTAATTTACAGTCGTTTGTTTTGCGTTTTGATATTATTATTATTTACGTACAAAAGTGTCGGTCGATTTAAAAAGTTCAATCACGACTAATGATAGATCTTTTTACTATCGTCGGGCGGCGGCAATGCCCCCCCCCCATCCGACGCCGACGAACCCGATCAATTCGAAATAGCGACGTACGACATACGCGCTTAGAACGAGCGTGCAATATTATTTACGATTCTATTGCTAATAATAATAACAACGATGGGTTTAATTTTAGTGCGAGCAGACGGAATAACTATTTTTAAAGAGGGAAATATTACGTCTCAATGTCATAAATTGTGGGACGCGTTTAGACTTCGTCGTCTTTGTTATAATGAAGTCTTATCAAATTCTTCGGGTATCGAAATCCGAGAAAACCGGATCGGTTTTAGTGAACCCCGACAACGCCGCCGACGACACGCGGGCTTCATCATTACGTGCACATATTATAGCTGATAATGATACTACATAATTACATTGTATATTTAATCAATGATAATAATATAAAGCGCGAATTTATCTAAACTGTAATATTTACGTCGGGTACACCATTAAAATCTATACTTTATTCGTGTAACTAAAAAAAAGGTAATACACGTCAAAAGTTTTCATAGAAACTATGGAGACAATATTTATGAAATCGATTACGCCGCCGTAGATACCCGATATAAACAAAAACATAATATCACATATTAAGTAACTGACGCACACGCTTGCAATCGACGTCTATAAATAAACAATCTCCGTTTCAATACTACAAATTATTATTTTTTTCCTATGCATTAACCCGGTTATTCGTATGCTTTTTTGCATAAAACAGAAAATTTTTTCATAAGTGCACACGAGTGCATAACGCAACAATAATACGTAGACTACACGTTTAATTAATTTTCCTAGTGCACAATTATTATTAATGCACTGATGCACTTTTAGCCCGACGCGACGATAACTTTGGTAATCAACACCGTCGTCAGACGAGCAAATAAATAAATAATTGTTGTACGTTGTCCCGCCGAAAAGACCAGATTCCGCGTGGAAAACGGCGGTTTGACGGTTGGTGTTTTTTTACCGTCCCCTCGCGCGCGTATCACCGACGACCCGCGGGGGACAGGTGTTCGGTGGCTCGCGTATAGGTACACACGACAATAACAATATCAACACCGTCGTCGTCGTCGTCGCGTTTTTAAATTTAAATTATTGTCGTTTATTTGGCGGTCGTTTTATTCTCAGCGGAAAACTGTTTTTTTCCCCAAATAGGACGACAATATTATTATTAGAACGGTTAACGCGTAACTATAGTCGCCGGACGTAACGAGACGACGACAGCGGCGGCGGCGGTACCGAAAGGTACACCACGACCAAGGTTACCTCCACTCGTCGTCTCCGGTGCTATGACGACCTTAGTACGCGCGAAGTAAAAGTAAGCGAGTAAGCGGCGTTTCGGCCGCGAAATCGTTACACCGACGACGGTCGGACGTCAGTCAACGGGACGTGGCCACCAAGAACCCCGTCAAGAGTCGACCTGCACGGATCGCCGTGCAAAGTACAACAGTGAAATATTATATTTTTAATAGAGGAGATATTCAACCGGACGGCACTCACCGGCTCAAGCGGGAAATATTCGTCCGGTGTGTTGAGACACTCTTGCGGTCGTCTAGTATCCGTCGTGCGGCGAGGACGTTTTGAACGATCGACAAACGCGATATCTAACGTTTTTTTTTACAAACAATTCCAAAAATATTGAACTGAATCGACGAGAATTAATATTAAAAGGAAAAAAAAGAAAAACTGATCGCACTCCGCACGGTCAGATGCACGTGGAACGCGCGCGTGAGTGGACGACGACGAAAACAGAAAACGATCGCACACACGAACGAACACGCGGCGGCGGTGCACAGGACACAGCGATAACCGTTGGCGACGGTGGTGCCGGACGAACTGCCGCCGCGCGCTCGCGAACCGACTCGGTACGGTTAACCGACCGGCCGGTGTCGTGTCGGTCGCCGTCGACGGCGTTTATTGCCGGTGGGTGGCATCGGCGCGGCGGCGGTGGCGGTGGGTGCGCGGCGGTCGGGAATCGGCATAGGCTCTCGCTCACACACTCGCTCGCTCTCCGTCGCTCCGCCGCCGCAGTCGTGCCACAACACGCACGCGCACGTGCGACCGTATGCCGCCGCCGCCGAAAAGACGGTTTTTTCAAAGTATTTCTAGCACCGCCGCCGCCGCCATACGACTTCCTTCAGCGCGTTTCGTTCTATCGGAATTTAAAATAAAAACATTTTTTTTTTTTTATAATGAGATTTTAACAAAACATAATACCTCGACAATAATTATGAACATGACATTAACACTAATATTTTCAATGGCGTCATTTGAGGGGGGGCAAGGCGGGCATCTGCCCCTGTCTGATTTTAAAAGCGGCCTCTATGGACCGGTGCCCGGGCTGTTGCCGGTATTATTATTTTTATGTCATTAGATCAACAATTTACTTATTTTTATAATATTATATCGTGGACGAGGAAATTCATAATGTTAAATTTGTAATTAATAATTAATTGTTGGAATATATTTATATTTAGACGCATGCGGGAACGCGCATACTTATATTATGTGCTTGTGTGAGTGCTTTGTGAAGGAAGAGGAGCATAATATTATTGTTGTACGTAGGTACAATATTAGTGCAACAATAATAATAATTAACATCATAAGCCCATATAATTTTATTTCTAAAATCTAAAATAAATACAAATTCTAAAAACAACAACCTATCGGCACTATCTTATTTATCATTGATTTCAGACTTCAGTAGTCCAATAAACTTCTGAGTTGTGACAGTCGTGTACGGTGTAATATTATTCTCTATTGTGTAATGTAATGAATTTAGTTTAGAACATTATAATTACATTTTTTCGGCCATAATATGGGAATGGGAATGGTAATTTGATAGTAAGTGGATATCTGTAGATACTAGATATTTTGTAGTAGATATACTGTGTTTACGATCAAAGTGAGTGGTTTTTTTAAGTTACCCATCTGGGCTGGTCAAAACTTTTGCCCCCTCTATTGAAAACTGAAATGACGCCACTGATATATAAGTTGGTAGAGCTCACACTTTTAGATTTTGAGGCCAAATTGCAGTTTAAAACTGAGCTTATGTGTAATTATTATGTTAACATTATCAGTTGAAAGAGCGTCGATAAGGGAAAAGTTAATACCAAAAGTGGAAAAGAGTGATTTTAACCGAGTTCTCTGGATAGAGAGAGACGGACAACAATTTGGGATTAGATGTTGTAATAATAACATTATAAATGTTTATTGCGTTTAATGCGGCGGCTGTTCCAGTGGAGGGGGCGAGGTTTTCCGAGGGCTTTTCCTAAATTTAAAACTATAATTTCTCAATCCTATCAATATAGAAACAAATGTATTCAGTGGAGCAACTCAAATTCAAATCTTTGATAATTATTATGAAACCCTCGCAGAACCGTGGATGTCTCTGACCCCGCACACACCATCCGAAATTACGCGTTGCCGATATTTAATTTCCCTCCCCATATGAAAGTTATACGCTACTTAACTGCATACTGCAGTTTCTTTACCAATTTTTTAATCTTCGCATCGATGAAAAACTATACGTCTGCGTATTTCTAAGCTCCCGCGCGGGGATATGTAATGCAGTTCAATACAAAACTAATAAAATACAATATTGAAATGCAAGATAATAGAAAAAAAAAATGTTAATAATTGATGATAAACGCTTAAAAATAAAAATCACAAAGTCTAGCTAGTATATTATGTATTTTAAATTATAAAGACAAGGGACTTACAGGTTTCCCCCTATAGTATAGGTATTAGGTACCTGTAGTTACGCATCTGAAAATTAGATGAATTAATGTGAGTCATAATAAAATATAGTTTATACCACAAATATCGGATATTCACGTGTGTGAGATCGAAATTGTGCAGTAAAAAAATATGTATTATTTCTCTATATTATTTTTCTATTATTTTTCGAACTCGAGCGACTACATTAATATTATTGTTCCATAATATAGTCCAAAGCCATATAATTGAGAAGTCGATACTTAAATCAGTAAATATTAGGTATAAGTACATGACGTTTCAGTGGCCCCGTCGAATCAAAAATTCAAAAAAATTTTTTCAAATTTCGGAGTAGCATAACGTTTTGAAATTTTTGTTAAAACCACTGCAGATATAGCCGCTTAGAATTTCCAAACGTAAAAGTGTTTTTTTATTTGTTTTTGACTATAGGAGCCCCCACACAAAAAAAAACTATGTTCCTGACCCTGTATGTATACATTTTCAATATTTTATTGATATGAATTTTTTTTTCCGGGGGGCCATCATTGGTCATGTCACGTTAATACGATATCCCTGTTGATAGTATACGCAGTGTTCGCCGCTTATAGTGTTCCCATTCGTTCAAGAGTATATACCTATACTTTGATCACTATAACCGGAAATCACTATAAGCGGCGACTCGAAAAACGCAGGTAGAAAATAACGTACAAATAATTAAATATTAAAATTATATTTATTATTATTTTTTATTTATTATAATTTTAATATTTTTAATAATTTTTATAAACACTTTATTTTGTATACACAACATTAAATAGACGTTGCAACATGTAAAAATAGTATATACATTATACATACGTGATTTAACAAACTTAGGTTTTTTCAAAAAAGTAGTCTGGGCGCCTATGTCGTGCTTTTCTATACAGCTCTGCTGAGTGTATTAATTGCATTAAGTACTTCACTCGTGCAGGTAACTGGTACTCGTTCCTCTGCGTGTTCAACTCCGTCTTCACCATGAACTCCAACACCATTTCCCTGTTCCTTATGCGTGAAACTGAGGCAGCAATTTCGTCATCATTCATCACATGAAAAACTGGTAAGTCCTTATATCAACGTCCAGCCACGTGTCTTATTATATAATAATTCGTCGTCGTCGTCTGCGTCCGCATAATAACTCAAATACTCAATATAATACTTACCTATATAATACCAGCTACCTATATAAGTATGAAATTTATAATATTTTATTATTATTATTGTTACCGCGAAAACGGGGTCGTGGTATGTAGTTTTTTTTTTTAACCACACCGCGTTATTATTATTATTATATATTATGCCCACATACCGCCGCCCGATATGCGCCGGGCACCGAAACCGAACGGTATTTGGGCGCGTTATGAATTATTATATTATGTGCTGCGCGAAGAGAAACTCCGATGGAATTTAATAAAACTGTCAAATTGTCAGCTGATAGGAAACAACTATGTGTGGAAAAAACCCCATATACTTGTGGAAACATTGTTAGGATTTGCTCGAAAAATCAAACTTTATTATATTATACACACACACATAGGTACTTACGCCGTATCGTCGTAATAATATTATACGCGTAGTTAATATACTGCTGCTGCTGCTGCTGTTGTATTGAATTGATATTTTATATTTTTTTATTATTATTTTATACGCACACTATTCATTATAATATTATATTAACGGACAAGATTTTATCCCCTCAGACATTCGAAAGTCATAAAAAATCAATGTATTCATTTTGTTTTAAAGCCTGCAGCAGCGGTGGGCTGCAGTATAATAATACGAAATCTTATAAATATTCGACGACATTATATTATAATATCTCATTCACACTTCAAAATATCTTAAAATCCCAAATAAATATCGGGAGTTGAATTTATATTTATAAATTACCCGCAAGTATAAATCAAAATAATTTATTATGTTCGACTACATATAGTTATATTATTATAGTCCATAACGAATGACGAGATCAACAAATTACAAAATACGCGCTTTAGATGTTTTTTATAATCGACAGAACAACATTACGTCATCTGTATACACGACGGCTGTCGTCTAAAAATTGTAATTGTTATATTATCGTGGAAGTCATTAAGTCACCAATGAACTTATAGTTTATAGGTCTATGGGCCCAATAATATCAAATATTATGTTTTACATTTACCACGTGCCTATTATATTATAGTTATCTGCGAGTACCTAATACCTATATGGCTTAATATATTTTTAAATTTTATAAGCGATCTACTACAAACAAGATACTGCAGAATTCACGGCCATCGACCGTCATAATACATACTTATGTACATACTTCACCGGTAAAAATAAAATATCGCACCGCAAAAATGTTGACAAGTGTTGTGCAAAAGCCGCAGACCGTAGTTCCGTACCTACTTTTACTATAATTTATTATATTATACAGTACACAATTTGTTATCTAAATTGATATACATATTATACATTATATATAGGTACGATGAAACAATTAATAATAGTTATAGGTATTACAATAAAAATAATAATAATTGAAATCGGTGTTTCCTTTTTTATTTCTTCCAGTTCGATATAAATCAAACTGAAATAGGTAGGTACTTATAATGTATACTACCTAATTTACGACATCTTAAAAGAAAACAAAAGAAGACATCTTATATCGTACACAATAATATATAGTAATATATAAATGCTTCAACAATTTGATATTTCATGGTACATTATGCGTGTGTCTGGGATGGCGGCTAAATATTAATACCTATATTTTTGATATGTAATATAAAAATAAAAACAAATTCAGCTTATTTTTTAATTATAAAAAATAAATTATAGAATTTCGATAAAAATGTAAATCGTTGGACGAAGATTTAATACAAATATATTATAGTATCTTATACTCAAATACGTAATCGGTTGACGATTAAAATATTAATAATAATAATAATATCCACCTCGTGTCGTGTGTAGAAAAGAGGACGGAGAACGCGGCGGGGTACATATATTATAATATATTTTGCCTGAAAAAAAAAATAATCGTATAAATGACACCAGATATGATATACCTATAGCATACGCAGCGCACGTGTATTCGAGAGTTACCGGGAGGGTCGAATTAGTATTTATTTCTACATTATAGAAAGAGATAGATGATAGCTGCAGTAATAACGAGAAACTCAAGAATACCTATATAAAACTGTCGGTAGAACGGTGAAACGTCAATATAATATATACTCGGGGCGAGGGTCTCAAACAAAAAATGTGTTCCTCGTACCTACATGGCTACATATATATGTAATATTCAAATACGTATATAAACGTAGTATATAGGCCAATGATGCTTGTATAATAGGTATATTAAAAAAAAAGAAAAATCAAAAATAAGGGCGGAAATACGCATCGTAATATATTTTTTCAGTGGAAAAAAAAAAACATCAGAACATTTTATAATATATTATCTCGTCATACCCCCGAGGCCTAAAGTATGAAACCTTCCCACGACATATATATAGTATATACGCGCGTACATCTTAATAATAATGATTAAAACATTTTTTTTCCTATATATATATAAATATACATTTGGTCTCTCGGTAGATCTCTCTATTCGTGTCTGCTGTTCTTGTACATTATATAATATTAAATTTTGATTTTATTGAATATTATATATAATATGTATATAATAACGCACGGTCAAAGGGAAAAATACGTACAAATAATATTGTTAACTACAGGAATATCAGTTTTATTTTTATGCATCATTCATATAATATATAAATCCGTTTTAGTATATTTACACGTATAGAATTATTGCATAATATTATTTGTATATACGACTAGAAAAAAAGAATGTTATCAAACACGCGCATATATTGGTAATAATAATAATATGTGCATTTTGAAAAAGCTTATAAATTACATATATTATTATATAATATAATATACGCTATTATACTTATGACCTATATATAATTTATTACGATTGTTTAAATTCCTAATATTGATAGTGAGTAATGCGTGCACATATTTTAAACGAACGGGTAACAGTTATTATATTTACAAAATACTTTCATTTAAATTTCATTCAAATTTTTTATTTTCAATGATAAAATCAGACCTAAAGATCCAACTCGGACATAATACGTATATTATTATTCAATTGACAATCATTACTAGGGCCTGGAACTTGATGGATTTGCATCTTTTTATCTAATGCTTGTATTAGAGGCCCTTATTCTTTATGGAAATTTGACTTGTGCCATGCAGAATTCAGTGGTACAAATTTTATTTTGCATTTTTTGCATTTTTTTCGGTAATTCTCAGTTGTAAGGTCAGTTTTTAACAATTTTAGTGTATTTTATGCATTTTTCTACTTTTGTAGGTATATTTGCATTTTTCTTCCAGAAAGAACATGTTTTATTCCGGCATATTATTTTGATAAAATTAAATATTTTAAAAAACTAACATATTATATCGTATAGCTGAATCCTTTAACTATTTACGTATTGATATTATTTTGCATTTTGTTTCAATTTTTTCAATGATTCATATTACGTACACGATATTATTATGTAGATACAGCGTGTATTATTATAAGATAGTAAAATCTGTAGTTCGGTAAACAATCTATTAAATAAATACTATTTACACTTACATTTAAACTTCGTTCAAATTTTTTATTTTCAATGATAAAATCACACCTAAAGACCCAACGCGGACATAATACCCGTATATTATTATTCAACTGACAATTATTACATATATACACGATATTATATGTACAACTCGTATTATTACGATAATAAAATCTGTAATTCAGTAAATAATCTATTAAATAAAATATATACTTTATTCGTAGCCGATCGCGATTGTCGAACGCATATAATACGCTTTAAGTGTGTAACTTCTGGCGTTCATTCAATAGCCTAAAAAGTGCTCAGGGACACGAAAAAAAAGACGAATCTATACGACAATTTCACCGGTTTTTTCACGTAGTTTTTTTGATTTTCTCGCACAAAATAATGGGAATTTCGCAATTTTTATTTAACCAAAGTACAATCTAGATACAATTTCCAATTGATTTCATACACTATACATGGGACTTTTGTAGCACGTTTACTGCACACTAAAAGTGTTTTACTGAAAAAAAAAAAAACTATAACACACCATTGTAAAGTCGATAGCTTTTTCGCTCTGCTCGGAATATAAAATGGTCATAAAAGTAAGAGACAAAAATAAAAGCGAGATAAAAATAATTTAACATTTAAATATCCGGAGAATTAAACTCTTTACAGCTAAATCATTTTATGTAATTAAAATATTTAATAAACATGCGCTTTTTCTATGAATCGTCGTATTAATATCTATATGTAATACGTCCAATCAGGCCCCTCTGATGCCGCGGATAGTTTATTTAATAATAATAAAAAAAAAAAACATGCATCTGTAAAAATTCAGGAAAAATACACCTATTATATTAGTAAATATAAACTAACTACATTATATAGAAATATTTTGAATTGATAATTCAAAGAAATATAGTATAATATATTGAGTATAAACAATTAATATTTGATTGAAAATTTCTAAGGGCTTGTGGTAGGTAAAGGTAGTGTTTAAAATTAATGAGTCATTTATTGTTCTCATCAAAATCTAAACCATTTTTGAATAAATTGAATATCACTCAGCGTTCTGATTCATTGCAAATTGCAATGATTATTATTATGATTGCTTTAAAATAATATAACAAAACTCAGACACATAGTGACATCCAATCAATTTTCCTGTATCACACACACATTTTTTATTTTTATTTGAAACTATTTAAATCTTATTAATTATCTTGCACAACGATAAAAATATTACAGCACGTATATTATAATATTATTATATCTATTTAAACTTTTAATCTTATTATCTGTATTTTGGTATGAGATGAGTTGTTGTGAAATCGTAAATAATTATTTACGTTATAAAATAACAATCTAAACAAATATTTAAATACACAAATTACAGGGGGTAGAGAGACATAACACTGTCTACTAAATCACACTATATACACATAATAAAATTAGATTATATTTGTCCAAACTGCTGTTTTATATAAAATGTTGTTTAATTCAAGGATATTAAATTTCATTTTCTTCTTTAACCTTTTAATTTGTTTATAAGACATAATTTAGGTGTATACTAAATATATACTTAATGACATTTAACAGTGCTTATATATTATATACATAGTCGAAATAAAAAATATATACAACGCAGTGATTTTCTGTTTGTTTAGTAAAATACAATAATTATATTTTGTCAACAATCAATTAATTTAAGGGTATAGTATGGTTTTTTATTTTTTAAATCAAACATTTCATTATATACTCGATATATTTAAAAGAAATTAAAATCATAAAATTCGCGCGCTTATTGATTTCATTCTGTTACAGCCGTTAGGAAATAATTATATAATATCATTATAAAATATATAATATAGCAATTAGCAATTAAAATAATATTGTGCTGCAGCGAAAACGAATTATTTGATGGTAGCAACGCCGACGGACGGAATCGGCGGGTCCCAAATTGAGTCCTCCAACGAATCGGGGAGCTTTGTATTTTCTCTGTCCTTAGCGTAAGTATTTATAATATTTAGGTCGTACGACGGTCTGTGAAAATAATAATAATATGTTTGATGTCGATATTATATTTTAATTTCATCGGCAACATTATTATTCGCGAACACAGCCCGTGACGTTCATATTATACCATTGATTATAAACATGGGTATTATATAATATTGTTAATTTATATTATATATTATTGCGTATTCGCAGTATTTTTTTTTTTTTATTGTTATCCGACTGGGCAGCAATAATGGCCATATTAGTTACATCGAGTCACTCAAGTGCTAAACGTATAATATTAAAGTAAAATATACAAAATTCTATACACTATAATATTATATTAATCTAATAATTGTATTTTGTCGATTAAACTATTGGTCAGAATTTTCTCGTTTTGTTCGGGATCGGGACCAATAGTCGACTGGCTTTCTACCGTGTCGAGGCTTTCTGTCGATATTCTGTTTTCATATTATATATCGTTGACATTCACCGTTTAATAGGTCCTTTACTGTACGGACGTATACGCATATATAGTACCGCGTGCTTCTCACAGAGTAATAATTACATTGCGTTTTGCTGTACATACAAGACTTTGTTTGTAACAGTTAAATAAATACGAATCCCACGTAAAGTGCATAGACCTTATAGACACCTATATAAGCGTATACGTACTAAGAACGAGGTTTATGACATTTGCGTTCTTTGCAGGCGCCATTAACAGAGACTGCAGTGCGATATCAAACCGTATATTGATTATTATAGAACAGAAAATATAGTAAAAATATAAACCCAAAGTGGACGCACTCGTAATCACTATTTAAACATTTTCCGACTAAAACGGTACTGAAGCCGTGGTTACGTACCTATACACTGCTCTTATACAAAGAACAATATTATTACCTCGTGAACGGATACCACACGTCTTTTTCTAGCACCAAAACTATAACGATAAGATAATATTATTTGTTTGGTCCGTTTGCCGGTACTGTTTAATGCAGTGGTTCTCAACCGGCGTGTCGCGACACAATAACGTGTCACGCGTATCACCACGACGTATGTGTCGTCAAAAAATGTGTTAATTTATATATTGTAATAAAATGGTATAATGGTCGATGTAATGATTTAAATAGGTTTATAATTGTTACTTTTTCGAAAATCCGAAAACTTATAAGTATTATCGACTATTATCGTTATCTATTATAGATTGTTGATAGTATTTATGATATTGCCCTGGGTCGGGTAAAGTTTAAAAGGCACGGGTCGCCCTCAGTTCCAACTCAACGTCGTGTCGGTGTCAATGCCGATCATTACCGCTTCGTAAAATAATACCAAACTACATCATTGTAAAGAGTGAATTATTCAATATGTTCGATTGTTTTCAATAAAATCAATTATATCAGTCGATATGCAGTCCAGTAGTTTTTTCTCAGTCCATTTATGATGCTAAATCGCAAACTGAGCCGAAACAGGTATCTAGTAATTTATGAAATGTATTTTTGTATTTGAAAATATGTATATTTGCCCAATATTGTTTTAATAATGTTTGTCCCGTTTATGATTTATATGCATATAAAATATATAAGTATGGCGTACCTAAACCGCTATTTGACATTTTGCAAAATAAAAACGATATACAAAAAACATGCGAGCAATGCGAGTTTCCCGCGTGGTCATTGATTTAATTATACTTAAATCAACGCCTTGGCTAAGTCATAATATAATACACGCGACCTACGCGATTATACTGCCATTATCCGTTGTTTTATGAACATTATATTATAAACATTGCCGAAGGAAGTCGACGTAAACTTAAGATAAGGATTTTATTTATTTATCCAATAAACACAATACTCGACCAATAACTGCAGTTAATAAAATTAAAATTATTAAAACAAGGACAAAAGCATTGGAGGCAACCACGTGGCGACATGAGAAAAAAATGTCATAAAATGATACACACTGGTGCCTATTATAGACGTCCGTTATTGTTTTTGGACACGATGGAGGACAAAAATATAAAAGTGAACATTACCGAGAAGAAATCTACTGCAGGATATTTAATTTATTTTAAAGTAAAAGTACTTTTTAATTAAATACCAAAAAATAAAAAGTGTACGCACCCAAAAGTTGTTTTTTTTTTAAAACTCGAACGAACGACTTGAACGATACTTTTTCTAGATTCTGACTGGGTCGTAGAACATTGCGAAAATTATCGTCTATATACTCAAAATAATTCTGCAACACGTGTTGTATACTGCTCGAAGAATCGTTTAGATGATTTCTATAATAAAAACTTCAACTGCACTTTAAAATACTTAAAACCTTGCGTATAATATAAGCACAGCTTTGTTTGTCGTTATTATATTATTACATTTTTAAGTGTAATTATTTCGGCTCGACTGTATGTATAAGTATATACGCGTTAAAACGAGTAAAAAATAATAACTAAAATATTTGTTTCAAACAGCTTCTCGTTGCCAAACAAAAACTTAATATACATATAATTAGTCATCATATATAGACATAACTACATATAGTTATAAGTTTATAACTTATAGGTACTATGGTATCGAATATAAAATATTTAAATATAATATATGTTTTTGTTGAACGTCCATAAAATAAACCATCGATTTGAATAGCCTAAAAAATAAAAACTAATACTTCAAACAGCGCAATATACTTATGAAAATAAGCAGTCGTTTTATATAATTTATAGTAAAGTCGAATGGAAAATAACGGGGAGGACTAATTGGGGTCGTCAATTGCACATATTATACAAAAATGTAATAATCGACTTTTCCCATTATCGCAATAGCCCCGGCCAATAGGTACAGTATACATTATTATAAATTGTAAACCTTTTTATTTTAATTGAAGTCATCACGCCGCAGTCGCGTTATCATTATTCGAATAAAATAATAATAATAATGCTATACTGTTGTTAGTGCATTTAATAACAGCAGTAGGTACCTATAATAATAATAAAATATCCATATTTTTTTTTTTTTTTTGAAAAATAATTTATTGTAAATAAAACATAAATAAAACATACTACAATAATTAAAATTTTAGAATAAATTATCTACCCCCTTTAAGCACAATGCTTGTGATGGAAATAGAGAAATACATTATATAATGATAGAGACAAATACATTTTGAATATTAACTAGAAAAAAGATTTAAACATAGAAAAACAAGAAAAATTACCTGAAATAAACTTAAATTTAAAAAATGAGGCATATATATATTATATATTATTCAAACGTTCTATTAATCATTCTTACATATTATTTAATAAAGAAAATGACCATAAATTAATTTGTATTTTTATTAATGAATATTCTAAGATTCCCAGTTGAAGAGTGAATGAGTTTTTTTATATGTAGTGGCATTGAATTATAATATTTTGGACCAAAATAATTGATGAATTTTTGCCCGAATGATTTTTTGTAGTACGTTATATTTACATCAAATGCCCTTACTTCGCTTTTTTTCCACATTCACAAATGTTTCATAATTTTGTATTACATATAAAATAGTTACTTTCTTATAGACACTCTCGAATGGTAACACCTTGAACAGCTTAAAATTTTCTACCGTAGAACCAACTAAAAATTTTTTGCATAAACAAATCCTAATAATTTTTCTCTGTAGTATTTTTAGTGGTATAATATAATATTATAATATGTCAAATGTGGGCCTCGAAATTCGCGGCGCCGTCACGTACCTGCGCCGCAGCAAGTGTTGTTTTTTATTATATAAAAAATTAAAACACGCTTTAATAAACCGTTCGTGATCACGTGGTCTCGATGACTGTTAACACTCGAGCACCAGCTATATACTTGACGCACACTGTCTAATTATTCAAAATCATTCGCCAAACAATATAATATATGAGTAGGCGTAGTAATTATTCCATACAAAAACGCACTGTTGGCCGGTTAGTTCGTCTTCGTCGTCGGCTCGTTATTATTATTATATTGTACGTAAGTACACAGTGTTAAGAGATTTCGACGACAATGGGAAATTGGTGAAAATCGAGTACCTATATATATATATTATATATCGGTCGATATATTGTACTCTTTAGATTAGTTACACGCGATTATCATTTAACGGGGAACCGTAAAACCTTTATATTATTATTATTTCGTACTCTCGCTATATACGCTGCAGCAGCAGGACGTGATCATTATTAAATAAGTAATAATGGTTTTAAATCTAATATCGTATACATATATATATATATGTTCAAGCCGCCGCCTTTTTCCTCGAACCGGTCCGCGTGAGCGCGTGGCGGACGAGGAACATTCGAGAACTTTGTGGCCTTACCGATCGTTGTCGCGCTTTTGTTTCCGTTATCAGCGGCCGGTTTTTCTTGGTCGTACCTGTGTACGCGACAATGAGCGAGTCTGCCGTAAGCTGTCGTGGCCTTTTCATAGTGCGTGTATCGTGCGTCGTACGACGTTGCTGAAATCCATAGCGGTCCGAGATCACGTGGTTCTTTGACATTGACATTTTATCTGCCGCCGGACGCATCATCCCGTTGTGGTGAGCTACGCGTGTCGGTCGAGTAACGCGATTTATACATGATCCAGGCAGTCTGCGTTGGATCCGTCGAGCTCGGACGTGATGGGCGGTTTCGCCGTCTTTACCGTGCGTCGTCGTGGCGATTCTCGTGAGCGGTTTGTCGGGTGCGACTTGTTGCGTGCGTTAATTGGAGGTATGTGTATGCTGCCGTCGACTCCGTTACTTTCCGTCGTCGTACCGCCACTCTCCGTCGTCACCAAGGTCACTCGCTGCCGCCGCGGACGACGGTCGCGTTTATAAATACGACGAATATAGGTCAACGGCCGTTCCGTCAGCTGTCACTAGCGCGTTCCTGTACAACAACTGGATGCAGTGATAAGTCCTATCTTCCTTTGTTATTTTTCATATTATATTATTATTATATTTTGTGTATTTTGTATCACGTTGTTCAATATTTACTTATTATTAGCAGGAGACGTCCTCACATATATAATTTGTATTATACATATCATTATTATTTGCAACTATCACATGTTATTATTGTTCCTTTTTTATTTATTTATATTGTAAGTGGTAACAACCGTTGTACGGTGCGAGTTGTCGGGTCAACTGTACGCAAGAGCTCGACAGCGTATACAATATATATATAAGAAATGGGTTATCCAAACGGAACGCTAAATTTGATCGTCAGATTGTATAACGGATGAATTGAATCGAACTGTACAATTATATATATAAATGTACCTACCTATTGCTTTCACGAACAATTTTTTTTAGCAAAATAAGTGTTTGAGGAACTCAAACGGATTTAAAAATATGAGTTGTTAATCGTTTTAGGAGTCTGATTTAGCACGCGAAAGAACGGTCGTTTTATTATTGTTTTATTATTGTTATAATATTTACTGAATATTAATTAAAAAAATATTTATCAGTGATCACTGATCAGTGATAACAGTTAGTCGTTGTAATAATATAATCGCAGTCGTACTTTATAGATTATGCCTATATTTGTAAATATATTTTAAGCTATACAAACATAATATTATCGTATATATATAAATGTACCTACCTATTGCTTTCACGAACAATTTTTTTTAGCAAAATAAGTGTTTGAGGAACTCAAACGGATTTAAAAATATGAGTTGTTAATCGTTTTAGGAGTCTGATTTAGCACGCGAAAGAACGGTCGTTTTATTATTGTTTTATTATTGTTATAATATTTACTGAATATTAATTAAAAAAATATTTATCAATGATCACTGATCAGTGATAACAGTTAGTCGTTGTAATAATATAATCGCAGTCGTACTTTATAGATTATGCCTATATTTGTAAATATATTTTAAGCTATACAAACATAATATTATCGTATTATGTATAGAAAAAATTCATTATTAGTTTACCATAATTTAACGTTTCGACACTTGATAACAAAATAAGACGTATTTCGGGGTAATCGTTTGAAGAATCAGACTCGAGAATTAGGTCAAATCGAGTATTTTTGTTTGATAAGAATTCATAGTATATATAGGACCCATACTATATAGGTCATACAACATATTTAACATTTATAATTTATATCACTGTATACCTATGTTACTGCGGTACTTAATACACTTATAAATAATAATAATGTTCATATATTCGTTTCTTTATTATAAAGTACCTATAATATGTAAAAACGATTTTTTATGAGGTATACCTATTTTATTTTGTTTATATTAAAACCATAATAAAAAGGAAATTCACCGAGCAAGTTAAGTGCGCTCACTCCCTTTTTTTAATTATGCATTTATTCATTTTCTGATTTTTTAGAATTTTTAAGTAGACATGTTTACGCAGACACTTATTAGTTATTATGTATACTAAGGATAAATTGGTTTGAATGGTTTTAGGGTTTAAACGATTGGTTAGAACCGTGGTAATTAAAATCAGTGTATTGACATTTATTGATATTTTATAATTCGTAAAAATTGTCTGGGTAACAATAGTACTATAGAATATAGACTAAATATTACATCTGTTTGATATTTTATTTAAAACCGTTATTAAAGAGTACTATCCTTGGTATTCATAAAGTTTAATATACATGTGTGTATATAGAGTATAGACCATATGTTATATGTATAATGTATATATACTTTATACAGTTATATACATATATATTATATATTATATTATCTTTAACTGGATTTTAAAACAAACGTAGTACTACCTACACTTATCAATTAACTCATACTGTTCTGCGCTCTGAATATAATATTATATGATGCTTATATTATTATTATTACCATACGCCCTGCAAAGTTGTATCTAAATCAGATAATTGAAAATTTATATCGTTTGCCAAATATAAACACAAAAATGAATAATGTATGCAATTTGGCAGACATTTAAAATAATAATATATTTTATAAGTACGTACATATTATATACTGCGAGTATCAAAAATTAATATTTTAGTTTTTCCATAACTTTTGACGTTCGTTTAAAAACAAATATTTCAAAAGGCTTTAAAACATATTATAATTTACTAAATATATCAATTAAAAAAAAATTGTAAAAACACCATGTATTTTTAAAATAATAAAAACAATAAATAATAAAAAAAATATATCTATGTTCGTTTAAACCTAACAAGTGTATAACAATACTATTTATATACCTATTCAACTATACCTAAAAAGCATAAATTTAAATACTATCTCTAAGGATCAAACACTTTTAACCAAAACCTGTATATATTTGTCTTAAGACTTAGATAGTTAAATAACTCATTACATCAAAGTTTAAGGAGCCGTTTGCGGTTCTCGGAGTATTGCTTTTGCATAATGATATATATACTATATAATCGTTGGATCTTGGATATAATATATTAGACCTATATATAGTTGGAATAAGACTATAACAAAGTAGCAACATATTTGAAGCCAAACATAAAGTCAATAATAATTGTATGAATATATTATTTTCGTTAACGTTGACATATCGTACTTTTATGGAGTTGTTAATTTATTTTGCTTACAATTTTGAATTTTGATCGGATTAGAGGATTTAAAATTACCGAGAGTAAACGTCAAAAATGTTTAAAAAATAATAATTTTGGTTAAGGTGCTTTTACCGCAAACATATTATATACGCTGTATATAATATATGTGTATATAAATTCACACTTCATTGTGTATTTTTAATAAGTTTTATTACCTCCGCAGTTTTGAAATTGTTAGTGTTTTTTTCCCCCTTTAATCCGCACCGTCGACTCGGAATTCCCGGCCAAACAACAATGTGCCTTTAATTTCAACAGTATTCTTTACTTTGTTTTTGTGTTTTTTTACACTGTATTTCATTTCTCGGACACACAGTGCACACACAGTTAAACTTTTTTTTTCTCGTTGTTGTTGCCTCGAACACTTCTTGATTTTCCACTTTCGCGTTGTTTGCACTATCGCTGCTCGGAAATCGAGCACAAAGCTCGTCGCTGTCTCGAGTTTTCAAAAATTACATTTCTCTCCGTTATATATATATATATACTCGATTTCCGAGCAAACAACACGCGATTCGTTTGTCCCTCTAATCACCGCGCCGCGGTCGCTGCGACGACGACGCACAGATTAATATTTATAAATTATTATTATTACATTATATATGGCGGTGAGTTTTGACTGTTTTGTGCGAATGCCGCGGCTGCCGGTTCGAGAGAATAACAACAATCGTCGCATTATATTATTATTATGTCTCTACGAACAGAGATATATCGAACGACGGTCGTTTATTTATTTACGAGTTTATGAGAGTGCGCGCCATATATATTTATTTATTTTTTGTCGAGAAATTACTAAAAAAATCTCCGCGACAAACGACTGTGCCGACGTCATTGCGAACACTATACTCGTCGTACACGCGATCGTATACAATATAATAATATTATATATGCGCATCTGTATGATAATAATATATATATATACTGGCACGGCGATGCTCTATGGGTGGGTAGGTAGGTAGGTACCTATATTCTATAATATTATTATAACCTCGTGCAGCAGCTCTCTCGGCGGGGGGTTTAATAATTCTCTCGCACATCGCCCGTTGAAATAAATATGAACGCGTATACGAGAAAATATACGAACGACGGTAGGGTGGAGGGGAGGGGGGGGGGAATGAAAATAAATAAGGGACACGCGGATAGCAACTGTACAGCGACAACGTCGCAAAGTCAGAACGAGTGAACGCCGAGCGCCGTCTCGAAGATTAATCGAGCGCCGAAAATTGACATTGGGAAAAATACGTTTCCGTCTGTTAAAACGCGCATACTGCTCGAGTGTTGTGTATATATAATAAAACGACGTACACAATGAACTGCAACAAAATTATTATTATTATTATTATTATTATTATACATCCGTGTACGTGAGGGGGGGGGGTCGCATTGTCTGTGACAAATAAGACTCGGCACGCAAATATTATGCGCGGAAGACGTCGTTTGCTATATACCTATATATTATAATATATTATAATATATTTTTACGTCTCGAAATCGCACAGGTATATAATTTAAAACCGTATATACGCTCGCAGCAAAGGATTTTCGACCGAGCTCGTCATAATATATTATTGTTATTATAATATAACATATCGATACGTCGTCGTGATAATGCGACGGTGATGATGAATAAATCGTAGACCAGCGGGTACGGCGTAACATATTTTATAAATTATATTATTATTATTTTATCGTTTCGACGGAGAACGTACGAGTAGTAGGTATTATAGATAAAGACGAACAAAGAAAAATTAATTATAACGCGCGAGACTACGCTCATTATACGCGAGAACAAGAGCCCCAATCGCGACTTTCACATTTTTTTTTTTTTTTTATCTTGTTGGCAAAGGACACTTACATAATATATTTTGTAAAGAACTAAATATTTTGATTAGGCATACACGTTGTTTTTTTTTACTCGCCCATACTTATAACTTATTATTGTGTAGCTATTATTGGTATACCTATAATATATACTTTGTAATTATTTGGATAAGCAAACAAAATATTTTGTTATATTAAAAAACACATTTATAGTACTTTCGAAACAGTATTTGAACGTATTTTTAAAACAGTGAAATCGGATACATATTTTATTTTTTTCTTTATAAGGCACGTCCCCCCCGTTGTATATTATGTATATAGATTCCATACCTATTACCTATACGTATATTTTGAAAATGTACGTTAATGTTAATATTTTTGTTGACCCCGAAACGGCCGAAATCGTATTATCATTTCAGTTTGCGCTCGAGACAAACAAAAAATAATGAAAATAACTCGAACGGTTGTTCATATTATTACGAGTATTCGTCATGTTTTTGCGATAACGAATAATCCTCCGAAACAGCTCGAGTGCTATATTGGAATGCTCATCGATGTGTTTATATAGAGATAAAAAAAAAACAAGTGGCATAATATATGCGTATAGTTTTAGCGAGTAACCAGCTAGGTATAATAATGGTCCCGTAGAGTTCTGTCGACTTTATATATTTTACTCGCTATCGACTCGCAACATTATCGTTGTGTCAATATAATATTGTAATAATATACTGTAACGCGATTTAGGCTTAAAATATGGTTTAAACCACAAATTTCCTCGGGTACGCGAATTGCACGCATCAAGCGATCGTGTCAAACGATATATTATAACGACTTGATGTATTGTAGGTATAATACCTATACCTAAAACGACGTGATTTATCGTATATACAATAGGTATACCTAAAGCGATGTCCGACATGACATCATCAGCCATAACTGCTGCGTCCTGCCAGGCGATTTATTCCATATACAATCCATATTATCGATATTATATATTTTTCTGCGATATTATTGTCTCTAGAACGTTCGGTCTTAACATTTCTTAGCCCATCACGTTTGAGATTGGTCTCACACACTTGGGCGTTCTTTTCACGTCTAGATATAATAATATAGGCCTCCTCTATATATACGTGTTCGTGTATATACTGTATACACACACACACACATATATATATATATATATATATTATGTACGTGTAGGGTTTCAAGTCAATTTCGCACGTATGACCATTCTATTGCGTCATCGTCGTCGTTGTATCGGCTTTTATATTATTAGATAATATCATAATAGCGTATAGGAAATCATCATAAATATAATATGTGTGTGTGTATATATATGACGTGTTATATTCTGTATATAGGTTTGGTTTTAACGAGTGCGATAGAATTCTTATTCACCCTTTCGGCTATCACTCCACCACTCTATATAATATAATATATAGTAGGTTACCTATATCTATATATGTATTATATTGAACTATATTTTCTATTTAATCGATATTTATATAGTATTCCGCGGTGTCGTTCTTTTTTCACATTTTTTTTTGTCGCTATACGACATTTGAAAAAAAAAATAAATACAAAAACACACACAAAACGTCAGTGGCCGATTTTATCGTTATATTTTATTGCAAATGAGAGGGCGCATTAAAGCCGCGGTAGTCTTGTGTTGTTTACAAGGACAAGACATAAACCTAAATG
Source organism: Neotoxoptera formosana (assembly GCA_022818045.1). Taxonomy (NCBI): domain Eukaryota; kingdom Metazoa; phylum Arthropoda; class Insecta; order Hemiptera; family Aphididae; genus Neotoxoptera; species Neotoxoptera formosana. Next base: position 27,042,270 of record CM040632.1, on the reverse strand, counting down.
GTGTTTTTCCGATTTCCAAAACGGAAGTTTTTCATAACAGTCGGTACATTTCGTACTGCTGCTGATATTGCGGTATATATTATTTGTGTATAATAATATGCGTTTTAGTGATTATAAACCTATAGCTTATATAAGCGAGATGTGATCGAGCTACCCGCAAGTCTAAACTATCTGCGGAGACAAACGTTGAACGGTTCAGAAAATAATACATAATACCAGTAATCGCAGCCAGTCGTCTTTAAAAAAAAAAATGACGTTTCGTAAGTACCTACCTATACTTAAGGAAAAATCTTTAGTTATTTTTGAATTATTCCATATTTTGAATATTGTTTGTCAACGAATCAAACGTCAGTCAAAGTCAACCAAATCTATTGATTTATTAATCGAAAATATAATATTTTATGAGTATAAATATATAAAAATACGCAATTAATGCAAATTATATAATACTAGCTGTCCCAACCGGCGTTGCCTGAGTCAAAGATGAAATAAGTAAGTAAGTGATATCAGCATACTATAGGCACACGAAAAACATCGCAATAATGGCGTGTGCCAAGTTATAACTTTATAAGATGTATAACCATTGAGAACCCTATAAATAAACAGAGATTATTCATATATATCTCATCAAAAATAGCACTTTCAGTTTTTCCAAAATTTTTAGCGTATAATATGTACCTATACCAGTGTATAGGTTGTATTTACATAGGAAATACTGATAATAACTATAACTAATAATAAATAATAAAAAATAAAATAATAAATTAATAATAATATATCTATTTAATAATAAATAACTAATAAGTCTTCTATTTTTTCAATAATTGGCTAACCTCTTTTGTTCGACGTAAGTATATAAGTATACTCTCTACATCATATTTGTTAGTTTTGAGATGTATGCATTTTTTGCAGGTCATCCGTCAAATTTTTTTCTCTCTACGACTCCTTCAATTATTGTGTGTTACAGTTCTTCGCTATATGACACGACTGACAATTTTCCGTCTATTTTTGTTTATCACATTTATTATATTTTTTACTTCTCCGATCTGCGTTAGCACCTCTTCATCAGTTTTCTGTCCGTCCGTTAGATTCCCTTCGTGCTTCTCCGACATCAAATATAAAATAATTTCCGGTGATATTTTCTCTGTTTCATTAATCTTTCATATTCCACAACCATAATATTATACTCCATCGTAAGTTCTTCTAATGCTTTTCCTAACTTTTATTCTAATTTTCTCGACGAGACAATTTTCTTTTTTCGATAAATGCTGATTTAGCCGGTCCAATCCTTTGTTTTATCTTCTCCGTGAATTTTCCTTCAGACGATGTCATTAAACTTCTAAAATATTTAAATTTATTTACTCGAATTAAAAGTTATAGTCGACTAAACAAATACCATTTGGATTTTGGAACTTCTGTAGCACTGCTAACTAAAATGTAGATTTTATTTGTATAACATTATATATTATAACTAAAAGTACTGCATCATAAAAACAAATTAGGAATACAATATAAAAATAAGGAAGCCGTTCTCGAGTCGACATCACGACAAATTCAGATAGATTTTCAACATTATTATCGCGTCATTAGGTTTACCGTGGTAGTCTTCGGTACTCGATCCATTATTGGAACTAACCAACTTTTACACGTCTTATATTGTGTAAATCAATAAATCGGTGACTTATTTACGTACTAAACAGTTTAGCCGTGACCATACTGACTTGTCAATAGTGCGTGGGCAATAGTAAACATATACCACAGATTAATTGGGATTCGAAAAAATCTCACATTAAAAACGATAATTTACTTATAGAAAATAATATATTTTACTACGATAAATCGCCAATAAATTGTTAATTATTACGAATATTAAAAATACTAGGTCATTCACTAACGAGGCGATATTATAATCTCGTTATTAATTATGCGAATTATTATTGTACTGAGTTTTCTCGATTAGCAATATACGAAATGTCAGCTTATTATTATACTCTCTTATCAAATTAGTATAACTCATACGAATTTAATTCGTTTAATTAAATCCGTACACAAAAGTAAACATCGTACAACGAAAAACATATAATTTAAAATTGGAAAAAGTATTGACCTGCAGTATACACGGCGATTACACGCGAGTATAACTAAAACGATAACGGATATTATATATTATATTATCTTACACGAATATTTGTTATTAATGTTACATTCATAACATAACACTGCAGAACAGCGTGCTGTTGAGATAATATATTAGTCGCGTATAATATTCATACATCACAATATTAAAATATTAACATAATCATGCATTCGTGCGCGAGCACTGCTTTAATATTTAAGAATATTATTTCGTGTGCTATTATATTATAATATTATGCAGTATACAAACATAATAATATTATATACCGATTAGCCATCGTGTACATATTATAATATCTAAGCGAAACTTACTATACGGTAACGATATAACTAATATAACTAATAGCGTGTTTAGTGTTATTATATTAGAGTTATTGATTTCGTTGGTTATTCATTTATTATGAACTCGTATTGAAATATTATGTTATAACTAGAGCTAGGATTTTAATGACCGTGAAAATACACAAAAACGACCTAAAAACTCTAAAAAACGAACTTCAAAAATGACCAAAAAATGTACTTAGATGAGCGAAAAAAATGTATTTTTAAAATAAATATATTATTATTAGCTATGAACAAAATAGGTATAAATTGAATGTAATATTTGTAATATTACGTAAAAATTACCTTAAAAATGCGTTTAACACAAAGATTTCAAAAAATGCAAAATAAAAATTACACATTCTAAATATTGTTATATCACAAAACAAATTTAGTTTTTGGTTAGAACTGTATAGCACTTAAAGAAAAAAAATGCAAAAGTCACCAAAATCCTAGCTCTAGTTATAACTTACAATTGGGTGAGTATCTTTTATTAAAAAAATAGTAAACAAAAGTGGACTCGTACAACTGAAAATAATAATCATTGCGTATAATATTATATTGGTTGATTAAAACACATATTAAAATGTAAAAAATGTCTTATATTTTACGGACGTTACGGAGTTACTATACGCTTTTGACGAATGAAAACCCGCATGAAACCAACAAACTCCGCATTGTCTCCGAGAAAAAAAAATAGGTAGGTAACAAGAGTTTAGTTGAATCCAAACAAATAACCCTGAAACTCGTTCTCGTAAACAGAAACCGCACTGTACATTCGTAGTTGACCGCAACCACATTATTACACACTCTACAGACTTACGCAGAAGGCATATTATTAAACATCCGCCCGAAATTACATATTGTAGAATAGTACATCAACTATATTATATTCTACGCCGAATGACTTCAAAATATTTTCAAACGAACGCTCGATGAGAATCGCAATTATTATTTTGACCGTTTTACGTATATTTTACAATGTTCGGGCCGTATGGCGATTTATTTTAATTTAACTTATCGAACGCACGACAGTTAGAACATTAAAATTATAAAAAAAACCACTAATACTATATTGTTTAACCAAACAAAAAATAAACTTGTGATTTGATAAAAAATGTTCATTGATATAAAATGTAATATAATATAAGTACCTACATATAATTTTATATACATAATATATACATTTTATTTTTGGTCTCATTTAACTCATTTGGGATTGGCGATAGACAGTGCATCAGTCGCAGCTGTCATAAGACTGAAAACTGTCCTCTTGACCGATCGAACCATCGGGTCCGTTATTGTCGCTTATCTTACGCCGACAACCGCGATCATCGACCACTATCGATCGCCAATACCGAACAACAAGTGTTCACAAAAATATATGAAAATAACACAATCTGCAATCTCGCTGCTGTAAAAATGCGTGTACGAGAATATCATACCACTGTGTCAATAGACGGACTATGCTAGGTGAGTATTATTTGTACGGGTCATTATGACTATAATATATAGCTGGTAGAATACTGTTGGACATTATTATTATTGTTATTATATTAATTGCCACTGACATTTCTCACGAAACACGAATTCAGTATCCACGGTAAGCTGCAGTGGTGCGTCATTTCTGCAGTTTTCAATTGGAGGGGCAAACAGATGAACCCTGAATCAAAAAACAAACTCTTCGTTTGCAAGCTAATTTTCACTTACATTGCGATACAATTACCATCTCACATAACTTTATACGTGTGACGTATGTAAGAGGAAAAAATTGCCTCGTTTTATGATAAAAAAAATAGGTAGAGGTGCTAAGTAATTATAGTCCGACCTCTGTGGCTTCATTTTATACTTTTCTAGAGGGATCGAACAAATTAAATTACAATATATGATGAAACTGCTAAAACGAAATAATTGAAAAATCGAAAATTATTTTCAAATAGGTACCTGCTTCGATTGCAGAGGTTTTTTTCAATCCGGCAGGGGTAAAGCCCCATTCAGCCACCCCTCAAATGACTCCACCGATAACTGCAGGTGAACGTGTTTCATATGATGATAAAATATTATAATGTCTTCGGCATTTTGTTACGACGGTCGTCACTCTCGGAAGACCGACATTTGTATTTTTACTGCACTTGGTAAACGAAATACCTACTGATAGCTGATAGCTGTATAATATGTATGATGGCCGTTAGAGCTCAACCCATTAAAGAAATGTCTACATAATTATATTATTCCGATAAAACGTATATAATCGACGTAAACATCGCAAACGGTTTATTGTGATCGAGATAATCAGACTTGTGTTTACTCGACAATAATATATAATTCAAAATTATACAACAGGACGAAACCGAATACATAAACCATCACGCATCGTTCACGAACTGCACAACCTACAAAGTCGTTGTGAAGAAAACCAGATCGGTGTGTTAAATTAAAAGTGTGTTAAATGTTTATGCTGGAAATAAAAATAGGACGGACGTGCGTACAACGACTGTACAGTCGTATGGACTTTATTCCGAGCTCGAGTTTGAACAATGCAGGATATTATGAACCATAATAATATATTATAGATTTATAAGTCGGTTTCGACAAAAAAATTACGTACGTAATATGTAATAAATTATTTAAAAACAATATCGTAAGGTATTATGTATGACGAGAAGCTGTTCGAAGATTTACATTTCACATTATTTACTGTAAAATCGATTCGAATAGCTTATAGGTATATAGCGGTAACACTATACAAGTCTTATAAATAGTTATGACTATAAGTCTCGTACATAAATACGCCTAGTATACGAGTTAGATGATATTATATGTATAAATATTTATAATATTAAAACGGCGTAATACGCGCCTAATTTAATCAATCCGTAAACCTACCTATATATATATATCGTTGCGTTATCGTCCATATTTTATGGAGGTTATTAGGGTCACACTAAAATACTCGTTATCGCGAGGACGTGATTTAAGTTTTTATTAGACTTTTACACCTCAAAAGTCGACACGACACAGCGCAGTTAGAAAACATTGTTATTATTATTATTATTTATTATGAGCGACTTGTATTATAATAGTATACGCATATACAATGACGGCGGCGCGGCGGACGGGACGTATTTTTTTCAGCACAATATTTTTTAATAACCAAGGGGTGTGTGCATTGTGATGGCGCGTATACTGCGTGCGCCCAAACCGCACATCGTTCGATTATTTTTCTTGACGTGTAACTCATAGAGATGTACAAAAAAAGACACATAACCCGCAACATACACGGAAAAAAAAATTTGCGCAGGCAACGTAACATAATATATCGTTATTCTGGCTTTCATTCTGTTACTAGTTTAGCTACCACTGGTTTCAATTTCATTTTTCAATTTTTGAAAACTTCTCATATCTTATGTCATCTTATCTGGGCACTTATCTATAAATAAAATAACCCAATCCATAGTCTTGTGTGTTTAAATGACAGAAGTTTTCAGTTCCGATAAAGTGAGCACTACATTTTTATGTATAGTGATTTTATTTTTATTTTTTTAAGAACTGTTCAACTATAATTATTTATAATGTATTAATGTATATATTTTTATTTTTCAACTCAAAGTATGATAAATTATTTTTTAAAATTACCTAATTACCTATAATGAATGTATCTCTTAATTTTCATATCAAAGATTTATATCTTATTTTTTGATTTATAATAAGTTTTGACTGAGTAATGTACCTACCTTTTATTTATAACAAATAATCATAGTAATCCTAAATAATTATTCATAATAAAATTCTCACTTACTGTTCGATTTACTACTTTTAATGGTGAATATTGGAAAAGTGAGCGGGGCCGCTCATATACTCGCCTAAACGTGTTACAAATATACACGCGTCTGTATTGACGGGTTAAGCGTTTCATAACCTATTATCCTATAACAGGGATGGCAAACCTTTTGAACACTGCGTGCCCAAAATTACCTTTTTTTTTTTTATTTAGAGCGTGCCATGAAAAAAATTATTACCTATAAACTATAATACTATATAATAGTAAACATTTTCGAGTGCCCACAAAATCTTTTCGCGTGCCATCTTGGGCACGCGTGCCATGGATTTGCCATCCCTGTCCTATAATATATGGGTGGTATGTCTTAAAAATGTTTTGAAAGTGTCTCCCCCCCCACCACCATTTTGGACAGGTAAAACTGTGGTCACACCGGGGCGTAGACCATAATAATATTATATGGTCGCAGTACGGTAGAAAATATTATATTCATAACTATTCCCTGCTGCAATTGCCGTCTCGCGAGGTTTATTTTTCGTTTCCATCGCGGACGATCGTATTATATTAATTATTGTCCTTCTTCCCCTTTTCTCTTTTTTTTCATCTGCTCGCGGTCTTTTGGGACTGACGTGTTTTTATCTTTAATTTCGGAAGTCAGTCGTGCAGTACTGTGTAGTAGGTATACGTCCGTCGTACTCGTGCAGCGATCCGGGCCGACGAAAAATAGCGTTTCCCACCTGTCAAAGTAGTCGGCAAGCACAACATATATATACACTATGGGGCATGGGCCCGCCGCCGACGGTAATTAGACTCATAAATTCCGAGGATACTTAAGACGCCCACGGGAAAACGCGCAACAAACGTCGAAACGCGGCTACCTCTTATTCATTCTAGTGCTGCACAGTGCATATTGTCGTTCTGTGTATATATACGTATACAATAAAAATACGTTTGTTTTGGTTATTTCGGGGGCCGAGGGCTTTCGAAAAATTAAAAACACCCTCTCTAGACTAATAGGTACATAATATAGAATGTTAAATCGACGAAACACTCGCGTATAGTTACGTATAGCCCAGCGGTTTACGTATATGTATTTATTTATATAATAGAAGACTGCTTAATCGACGACGTCGAATATAAGACACACCTATTAACGCACTAATGCGTTCAACGTGTATAAGTAAGTAAATTCTATTTTCAAAAACAGCAGTCTTCGGCCGCGGCGGGCAATCGGGATTTGGGGTGTTTTCTATTCGCGGCTGCAGTGCTGCAGGACTGCACTTTTAAACGCTGCAGCTCCTACTGCAGCGCGTTTGGTTACATTTTTTTTTTTTTTTTATCATTTCGTATTATTTTTTCGTCGTGGCCATTTATATAGGATATATTTTGTAAAAATCCTCGTAATGGAATATAAACATTGTATTTTACTTTTGGTAAATAAAATAATTTAAATACGTGCTCTGAAAAATTAGAAAACACTGACGATTTTAATTAGATTTCATATGAGTACTTATAGGATTTGAAGCGTACCTATTATTAATATAATATTAGCTACGATGGTCTTTTACAAAGTATTCGAATTAAATCCTGTACATCGCTATATATTATACTAAACAGCAGTTACTAATATATTGACATCCATTGACATTTTAATCTAATTCTTTCTTGGTTTTACTAGTTTTTAATAAAAACATCACACATATTGTAAAATGTAAAATGTTTACCTATTTTTCTCTTATTCGTAAACGATTTAGTAAATGTTAAAAAATACTCAAAAATATTACTTTTAGCTGATTATGCTCAATTATTTAAACCCATTTAAACGACCTCAGATGCTACCTGCTGCTGCCTTCAATCCGATATACATATAGATAGTTTCGTTAAATGGTTTGAAATTAAATATTTATAAAACGTTCGGTGTTTTTACGTTCAAAAAAAAAAAAATCCATATGAAACAATACTATTCAACTAACCATATATAGTAATATTAGTAGTCTAAAATTAATGAATATTGTTAAAGATTTAGGTTTGTCAATCGAATCCAAGCATGATTTTAGTGTGCATATACAGCACATTTAAAACTAAGATTTATTAAATTTATATTTCCTAAAACGAATAATATTGTTCTAAATTTTACTGACGCGATGTTTTATAAACTGTTTACTTCTCTCAGCTATACTATACAATCTCGAGGAGTGTAATGCTTCTCTCGTCCGGTACAACGATTCTGTCTCCTAGAATCAACAATTAGAGTCAGTACAAAAAAAATTTTCTCTGTTGTAGTTTGTTTTTAAGTGCAATTTACAGTGGCCTTCACCTCGGGTTATGATTCTATTTTAAATTTGATTAGAATAGATATACATTAAAACACAGAAGCAAAATGTATATTTTTATATTGAAAAAACTAGGTAATGAAAAAATACTCGCACTTACTATCCCACTAATATTTTAATGTCACTAGAAAATAACCAGAAAACATCTTTTTAATTTTTCGAACAATTTAAATTAAGTTTAAAATCAATTAAATTGTAATATATTTTTTTATCTTTATTATTCAAATTACCTTCTCGGAGAGTAAAATATAATAATACAATTAAAAAATAATATATTATTGTATTGTTATTATATCATTGTTTTTTGTTTTTCATAGCTTACTATACTGCTTACTACTATGTATAATAAATTGTTATTATTATGCTATAGTTATTTATTTTATTTGTTTTGTAAAAATCAATACTAGTTTATAACATTATAATCTTATTCACGAATAAAGAATTATTAAATAATAATTATTATTATTATTTATACATGATGCCTAATCATTATTTTATTCGTGAAGTAGACAAATGAAAATATTATATAGATCAGTCATACAGAATGAGTAATGTTATAGTTGCTATATTTATTCTATTTTATATTGTATTACCTATATTGTATTTGAAATTTAGTAATCGTGGTCCCGAAAATAGAATAAAATATTTAATTTTGAAGAAAAGCCAAAATCGTAAGAACAGTGTACTTATATTGGAAAGAGTTTGGTTGTTCGGTATAGGTACTTTGATTATTATATTTATTTATTTTTCGAAAGTTTCTATTTATTTTAAAGTATTATCGGATATGTGCTGACTAGACTAACAATAAAACGTCGATAAAGTGGATTTTAACTTGGACGCAGAACAGAACCATTTAGCACGACTGCGTGGGACTTGGCTCTCACCACAAATATTTGCAGTTAATTCAACTCTGAAATTTATGCGTACGTTGTGTGTGCTTATTTCGACCAACACATTTTTGTAACGTTCAAAAAAATTGTATAGGCACTCTTCTTTACAAACAATTTACAAAATATGATTTAATAATTGTTTTGTAGTATATAGTAACTATATAGTAGTAATAATATAAAAATAGAAATAATTCTATAATAATATATTGTATAATATATTTTGAACTACTTTTATTATTTTATGTTTAATTTTAAAAGAACGATAGACATTAAATATAATAATTATAATTGAAATAATTTTGCTGTTTACTTCAAGCTATAAACTATAATTAAAAACTATTCGAAATGTCAAAGTTATCAGCTCCTCTTGATATATAATATAATAATTTATTTTATCGACTTGATATACTGTCGAGATCGAGCGTACAATGTGCACACCATATTTTCGCATTAGTTATCATATCAACGCTCTAAAAGTATTAACATTTTTACTACAACAATAAACGGTAATAAATAACTTTATACTGTATAGTCTTAACTTCTAAAGTCGTAACTACGTGTCTATCATAAACTCTTATGCAATAGTATCGTATTTTATAACACTCGATTCGAAAGATCTAGTGTGCAAATAAATAATATAATAATAATATATTATACATAGTATACAAAGTATGTTAACCGCACAACAATGAGAGTATAATATAGTTCTTTCGAGATCGAATTATAAATTATTAAATTAGTTTGAATTTTCTGAAATATATTGCGATGAGGTGAAAATGTGAAAAATAGTATAATATTATGTACCCATTTGTTGCATAATACGAAAGGTATTCTTTTATTATTTATTTAAAAAATATAATATGTAAGTAAGTATACATTGTATATAGTTGTTAGTAGTTAGGTACTAGTTACCTATCGACAACCGAAATCGATAAAATGTATGTTTACAAAATTAAATTTCGTTTAACACGTTCACATTTAATAAATTCCTTTTCAGGCTAAATTATTCAATATACTCAATATTGATTATTTCAAACGTTTTATAACTAAAATAGAAAGATATTAAATATAATATTTTTCTTTCAAAGCAGTGCGCGGGTGTATATACTGTATACACTGTACCTATTAAATTATTTAGAGTTTTTTTTTATTTTTAATTAGTCTCCGGGTCTATTATTATACCTGCCCTTTGCTTAATTTAATTTATGACTCAAATTCCAAACGTGGAATCAGAATTCGAATAGTGATGATTTGCGAATCGTGTTTTCCTTTCAATTTTCAATGGGTACCTTTAATTTTTGTTTGGATTTATGAGTGAGTTTTCTATATTTTTTTTTTTTAAATTATTTTTGGCAGTATAATTGCATGCAATACGATTTTTCTAAACACATAACTATAAAAGACTTTGATACATAAATAATAGTTAATCGATGAGTATGGCTGCGGAATGTATCTGCTTTTTTCGTGCGGTCATCCCGAATCCCGATAATATAACAATTTAATCTGTATATTAATATTCAACCCTGCATCATATTTATTGATTAAAGAACATAAATACGCTATATGTCACAAAAGAATACGAAATAAAACGCTATAGGTGGTATAGCAATATAATATATATATATGTGTTTCCACGTTCTAGACAAAGAGCAATTTGTTAATGACAATCTCTTAAGTACGTATTTGCGTAATGCAGAGATACTTTTGAATTATTTTCATTTATCAAGTTGATGTTGATAAATGTTATTATTATATTATAATAATTGTCGTATATTTTGCTGTGGTTCGAACACTGACAACGAAATGTGTTTATTTTTTGTTTCGTACAAATTATATTAAAGCTATACTCGAGAACTTATCCTTCCATCGACCCAGTTATAACATTACAATACCTACGAGCAGTGGCGTCCAACCCTATTCCTACTGCTAGGCGTGTAGCAGTCTCTGTACACGTTGAAAATAAGGAGAGAAGAATATTCGAAGAAAAATATTATTTAATAATATTGTAAGTAGTTGTTAGAAAACATAATATACTTATAAATAAGGTCACTTTTTGGTCACTTTTATATGATTAGACTTGGTCACTTTTTTTAAATAGCTTTAACCAGCAATAACGATACCTTATATAATATGTATAGTGTATACCTAGGTATCTATTAATATTTACCGATAATCACAATTACCGTGAAAAAAATTTTGAATTTTGATTTTTTGAGAAGGTGGGTGGGTAAAACTGTGTCTCGCAACAAATCGAGATGAACATTTTTAGCACAAAAAACGTGTTCCGACAAATAGTTGCGCTGCTGGCGTGAACTTGGCAGCGCAAAATTGGAAATTGGACTTCCGGTGAAAATAAAGTCCAACAAATTTTGAAAGTTGTCCAAAAACGTCTAACAATTTACCAACAAATTCGTTGGATTGCTCGCGGATCGATGCCTGCTATGGTCGCGCTGCCAAGTTCACAAGGGTGAAAGATATGTCTCGGGCGCCGCCACTGAGCCTACGAGTTGATTTCAAATTGTGTTCGAATCCACAACGGGTGCAGTAGAAATGCAAATTTAATTGCATATCACCATCGAAAACAATTCTCGTACCCTAACCAAAACGGCAAGATTAATATATGATGCACGGAACTTTCTCACTCGTGACGGAAATCTATATACTTTGATATTAAATTGTATGAAAAAATGTATACTGGAAATCAATATAATATTTTCTATCTGATTATTATTAGCTCAGTCACAGGGGACCGAGGAGGTACTAGACGGTATATTTTTAAATCGTTAAAACGGACTGCTAACTGCAATATATTATAAAATAGCACGAGAAAGCGTCCCCGCGAATGATGAAATATGCTGAATAAACCGTCTGCAGAGCTGGACGACCAGCTCTTTTGAGAGGTCACACGACGCAGGGCGAGCAGTTTAATATTATAATATAATATATAGTTTCGGAGGACATTTATTTTTCATAATTTTATTGTATAACACTGCAGTCAAGTTAACCCCATAAATAATAATAATTGACCGTGCCAAATAAATCAGCGTATCTTTATTTTATTTGTTATCGCGAGTCTCTTATGTTTTGTAAGATATAGTTCATAACGATATTCTCTCATTTTTTGGAGTCTGTTATTATCGATAAATGTGTGATTACTATTTATACAACACGTCGTCGGGTGCTCCAAATATATCCGAATTTTCTGCGGATTAAATACAAATAATAATCATATAGTGATTTTTGATAACCTTGTATGTACTTGTTTATTACATTGCAAGTCTTAAATTAACAAATTTTTGAAAATATTTCATCAAGTTTCATGATTACCTAGTTGTTATGAATGCATCGAAACTTGAAAGATACCATCGCTTATGTGTGTTGGCATACAATGATTACGAAACGTACAGTTCTTTAAACAGTTTATATAATATAGTTTTCAAACATTGTTATAATTTATTGCATATACCATTCAATACGTATTATTGTTATCTTTTTAGATTTAAAACTACTATATAATATTATTATTATATTTGCTTATTATCGTTTTTATTACTCCAATAACATATTATTTTACGATAGACAATAATATTATAACTCATTCATTTTTCGCGGAAAGATATCAAACAATTATTATTACTATATCGAATGCCATAAAACGAAACAATATTTTAATTTTGAAACGAAAACAATTTTAATTTTTATATAATACACATTTACGTATTGTGATTTTTTTTCTAAAGAGTGAAGAAATCCACCTAATGGAAGGTAATTTTCCACTCGTTCTCGGTCGGTAAATAATAATTACAATAACGGACAAAGACGACTTCTAATCGTCGCGAAGTCCCCTTCGACCCTTCCACACAATAGAGTTCATGCGGCACAATATGACGTGTATTGTAAATGTAATTACGATTCGATTACGTAAAAGTTCTTATCGGTATTTTAGTTCTAGGAAAAAAGGTCGTTATCAGCTCTCGGTCGACCCGTTGATTGAGTAACAAACGTCGTAACAAACGCATCTGGTCGGATATGGTTCAGATTGTAAAAAAAAAATATTTTTTTGTTGTTTGACAACGCGTTTTGTCGTCATAAATCGTGTCTTTGTCTATTGTGAAAATTTGATTTTACCATGCGACCGGTTTTGGAAAAATTGCGGTTACGAAGAGAGACGAAATACTGTGTCCTAATATTGCACCGTATGGTACGCATAACCGCCTGACAAACTGAGGTGAACTCAGAGAACTCACCGTGTTGTGGTGACGGAAAGAAAAAATAAAAATTTCGTAATAAATCATAAGACGTTTCCCACACTATATACCTACAGTCATAACAAATTCATGGTCGGTGGAATTATCACACACAGCCGCTGTACGTATAGTGTACCCGCACACGTAAATTCGCGTTATTTTTTTTTTATCCTACAGTATAATAATGTCGTGTATATCGTGAAAACTGAAAACCATATTTTTCGAGTAATTTTCGTTCGCGCGAGAAAGGTCGCTCGTGGAAGTTTATATTTTTTATTTCAAAATGTAAGAAAACTATGACGATTCTTGATATTATGTTTCTGCATGTCAATTTTATTTTACCGTGGTAAAAAAATGTTAAGACAGTTACAGCGTGTGGTTGCTTTTTAAATAATATTTATAAAATTATAAATAACTCTCTATCGTTTAGTTAACTTTACAATTTAGTATATTTATACCGTTGGTTATGTTACACAGTAAATTCTTATTATATCGAACGTCGATATTTCGAAATCATGAACTCAAATTATAAATCCCCTTGAAATAATTACCATTATAATAAAACTCGATATCACGAACTAATTATTGGTATATCGAACTTTTTTTGTTTCCCTCGGACATATTAACGAGAGTTTACTGTAAATATATTCATATAAGGTTATATACGCATTTATAATAGATTTGTCGAGTAATAATTAATTGTATTGTATTCCAAAAAAAAAAAAAAATGATCATAACAAATAGCCAATAGGAGTTTATTCAATGTGATGCACAATATAACAATAGAAAATTTAGAAACATTTCGATTTAGAGTATTATTTTTGATAAGTTTCCATAAAAAAAAAAAAGTAACAAAACAAAGTTCGAGATATTGAGTTTTAATGGTAATTATTTCCAGGGGATTTAATTAGAGTTCCAGAATAGACAAAAATTCGAGATATCGACCGTTCGACGTAATAAGAATATTTACCGTATCAAAAATCGCTATGAATTAGTTTAATAACTGTGATACAAAAAATGGTTTTGAAATGCAACAATATTTTTGTTTTCAAAAAATATTATTTTTCAACCATAAATGTTTATAAAAACTATATGAAAACATAATTGATTGGGCAAGAAGGAAATTTGAAATTAGTTTGTTATAAAACGCTGTGTAAGTTTGCGAACGTGTTTGTGTTGCATGCGTGTGTACAGAATTGCTTAAATTTGTGAACAAACTATGCTTGTTAAGGTCGTGTGTGGAAAATATACATATATAGGTATAGTAACTGTTGTGCGGGTTCTTTCCAGCAATACGACGATAATTTTGAGCAAGTTTTGTTTTGTTTTCTCATCTACTCGACTTCGTCGAAATGTTTACTCACGGAAGCCAGTCGATAAATTGTGTAAAATTAATTTTGTGTGAACACAGCGCAGTGCTTGAATAAATTTGATATTATGCAAAAAATGACAGTACGACCTTTGCTTAAAGTAATTTTACTTTACCCTTTTGTAAACACGTAATCTTTGTTTAGTCGAGCTCGTAAAATATTTTATAACACTAAAAGCTTTCTATCGTAAAAAAAGTAGTTGGAAAAAATTTGTAAAATGTTATTGTTGGCGTTAATGTTTACAAATAATTATCAAATACCTATATAGCTAGTTTAGTCTAATATTTGGTATTAATTATACACAAATTGAAATTAGGTTTATAATTTTTTTCCTTTTTTTGCCTCTTTGGATTTTACTTAGCATTTTTCTATTATAGGTACTACTACTACATAATTAATATAGAAATATGTTTCATTTCAATAAACTGTTCGTTTTATCGATTTTGCAAGGGAAATATCAAAACAAAACTGTTCGTTGTACTGTTAGAAAATATACATTTTTTTTGTCGGTAAATGCATATTTTTAATAACGAATAGGTTAATAATCTCGGTTAGGTGGTTTTAGTGGTTACTTTATGAATAGAACTGTACAAAGTATACCGTAGGAACGAGCTCGGGATCGACAGACATTGTTACCTACAAAATTCGTAAGTACACGCCTACACCGTTGTGTTTACAGTGGCGGTCAAACGGGGGGGGGGATCTATCATGACCTTTTTTCATTAATATTTATAACAATTACATAAATAATTTATGTATATTGTACAATTGTACATACTATAATGTTAATGAATTAAATTTTGTTTTTTTTTTCGTAACAAAATATAATCAACTGGTAAACTTCCTCGGAATATGTCCATATGACTATTTTCTTATACAGTGTGTCATCGTGTATAGCGTATTTTAATATTATCTAGATTTATGCCTCATTATAGGAACAAGGTTGTTATTATTATTAATATTTAGTTGCTCGTACAAAATATACGGGAATTAACACGCTCAATAGCTTGGCCACTATATGGCTTTTTATCGTGGGGTTATAAATATAACCTCCAACAAAGTACTGGACGAATTGGCGCAAAAAAACAAAAAAATAGATTTAATAATATAATACAGATATTGTTTATATTATATTGTTATAAATAAAGTACTTTACCTTAATTTAAAAAAAATGATGTTAGGCATAACCATAAACTATTTTAGTTTAATGATTAAGTAATACATGTTAAAAAATCAGCCACATCCCCCCCATGACAAAATCATTTGACCGCCACCGTTGTGCGTATAATCATTGGCCACTACATCAAACTTCAGCAAAGGCTTACGTGATCGTGACCAATGGTGTATTTAGGGGGTGCTCAGGTGTGCGATTGCCTCGGTCGAAAATTCTGAGTATACCAGGTAGGTATATACCATGTTGTTAAATATTATTAATTATAAAAATATATTTTATCAGTTTAAGCTTCATTGTACAATTTTTATATACTACATATTATTTTAGATATAATATGTTAAGATTTTTTAGTTTTTAAGATATTCACGGAAATGTCAAAGAAAGACAGTTTTTATACTAAGGTACAATATATCTCACCAACAATTGAAGGTATTAAAAAAATTATAGAACAAAAACGTTCGTAAATGTAGTTTTATTTAATTTAGTATCCATAATAAATTTCAATTTGACCAACGGTTTATGACATAAGTACAAAAACTTCATCAATTTTGAAAATTTTTAAAATAAGCAAGAGTTAACTTTGTTTGATTGATTCAATATTTCGTGTAGTTAATTTTTGTATGTATGTACACTGTTTAAGGGGGTGAGATGAAAACAATTTTGATTTTTTTTTCATCTATAGTTAATGGCCATTCAGGTATACCTACTATAAAGGGACGCTGAGATTCAATAAGTAGGTATCGAAATACCAATGATAAATTATTTTTTATTTCTAAGTACGTCAATTGTTTTACTATTTAATATGCGTATTATTAGTTATTACAAAAATAAAATAAACGCAATAGTAAAATAAAACAGTACAAAATAAAATATGACACAAAGTGATTCGCGAATCAGCTTCACCTCTCTTTTTCCTTCAATAATTCAGTTATTTAAAATCTGTTTTTTGGAATTTTTATATAAACTCGAAGACTATAATATTTCAAATTCTTAAGATTTTTGTACCGCGTAAAGAGTATTTTCTGTGGTATATAGAAACTTATGTTTTTAAAACGAGAACCTATTTTCCCGCTGTAAATTATTTAGCAGATCATTTTTCTGATTTCGATCGAGTCATTTTTGAGTTATTCGGCATTGTGTACTAATGAGTAATGACAATATTGGTTCATGATAATGGGTTTGATTATGTGGACACGAGAGCTATGGGTGATTTGACAATTTTAGTAGTTAATATTAATTTACAGACGGTTTGTGTAAAAACGGGAAAGAAAACAAAATTCTATAATAATATATAATATTTACTTTTTGTATTTTTAATTAGTAAGTATTGTACCCAAACAACGATCGGTTGACAGTTCCCGTTTTTCTGCCGTTTCGTTTCGCCGAATTTTTTTTTCACCGAATTTTCATTTTTATTGTGCTAATAATAATAAAAGTTAAATTTATAAAAACTTTATTGTTGAATTATTATTATACAAAACAGTTTTCAGTCAATAAAATACAATTTAAAATTGCATAAATATATTATTATAGTTACCCTTATAACACTGCAAAATCATAAATAAAAACAATAAAAAATAAAATTACAAGTCAATTAGAGTATTATTACATTATAATTTATGATAAACCAGATTAATTCAAACGTGTATGTACATACAATTAGCAGTGTTTTTTGAGTTTATTACTATAGACAAAATTGATAGCGTTTGTACTTCATATATCAAACAATATTGTTATTGTAATAGTGAAATTAATAATAAACATTATTTTCATAATAAATATAATTGCATTTATTCTGTGATGTGGCCATATGGTTAATTATAATAATAAGTGATATACACCGAAGTGATATTATTATAGAATAGAATATACATGTTGTACACAAGTCACAATAATCGATAACTAAATAATAATAATAAAATAATATAAAAATTAAAGTTCACTGACTGGTCACTCAGCGCTGTTAGTTCTGCTATTATTTATCGATAATATTATTCGTAGTACTGTTTAATTAAATAACACTGTCTAGGTAATATTAATCCACGCCATTTGTGGAGGATCACTAGTTATTATATTCTCTTTTAGACTGCAAATAATATTGTCTGATCTATAGCTAATGTATATTTATTATGAATTCTTTTCATTTGTTTTCCTCGATTCTAACCGAATGATAGGGATGTGCAGGTTGTGATTACAAATACGTTTATTACTTAGAACGCACTGTAAATAAATTGGAAATTATGACACGAGTTCCACATTCGACGCATTTCCAATATTTTTTATTGCTTCATATTATATTCTTAAAATATAATGATTGGTAAAAATAAGATTCACTCCACGCATTTCGCCGGTCTAAAAAATATATAATATTAAATCGTTGCTATATTATAAGCTTACTTATTAGTTTTGATTGTTTATTATATTAAATTATTTAATATTTCCTAGACACTAACGAAATCCGCATTGACGCCGTTTCTCGACTTTGTCACCGCCATCACTACTATTTTATTTTTATAATAATTATCAGTGATTTTTCAATCGATGACTTCAGATTATATTGTGCTGAGATCGATTTGCGCGATGAATCGTCGTCCACTGTATCTATCACCATATACTGCAAATGTATGTTAATAATACTGGCTTTGGGGCGTTAAGATAAAAACCAAATACCTAACGTTCGAACTGCACTCGGGTTCAAAAATCTGTTCCAACAAAAATGTCGTGCATAAACAATTTTAAATTATTTTTTATAGTAATTATAAGAAACTGAATTCAATAACTCTCATCTGCAGGTAATTGATTTTTGATCGTATAAGTCAATATATTTTTTGCTACAGTCAACTTTTTTCTGGTATGTGTAGTCGAAGGTCTGTGACCTATTCACTTGGTCACATTCAGCAAACGTTTAAATTAACTTTATTTTTTGAGCATTTTTGTACCAAAGTGCAGTTTGACCATTATCTGCTCTTAACCCGAATGCATTCGGTCGATGAATCCGTTCGATCATTATCTGCTTTTTACCCGAGTGCAGTTCGACTATTTAATTCGGGTAAAAAGTAAAATTCGACTATTCCGCCATAAAAAACTAAATCCTTGTTATTAAATATCAAAATAAAAAAGAGGTGCTACTTCATGTGTATCCATGGTCCTATATATGAATTCCTATAAATACGCCAACGATTGTCGCACGCACTTATGGGAAATGTTCAAACGTTAATTCGCAATTATTGTTAAATTATTATTGCACACGCTGGTGACCGCTTCAACGACTAATAATTATTTCCATATCGCATGCTTTATTATAACACATATTATATAGGTCGGTCGAATGAGTTTTTATCATTAATTGTTATTTCATATTACGTATATTCTACTCGAAGATTATTTATCAAACTACTGCTGCAGCGGGGCTTTCCGTCGAGACTCGAGATGTTTGAAGATAATTTATGAAATTTATTTCGAACAATGTAGTACAGCGTCGGGCATGAAATCCAATAAATAAAAGATTTTATGAAAACCGGTAAGCACCACTACGAGTGCACTAGCAGGGGAACAACCGTCGTTGTTTGATGGCTGCGGTGGCGAGTAAGTCACGCTCGCGGTTTTTCTCGCTGACAAGCAAAGTTTGAAAACGACGTTCAGGACCGAGCAAGTTTGAAAACGTCAATACCGCATAATCGAAATTAGACACCGACGTTTCTGCCTATTAATTTAAAGTTAAGTAATTTTTAGATTATTTTCGATTATTATCCTCGACGAGGAGGCGATGGACCCTTCATAAAAAATTGGGCTATTTGCTCAATGGCAATGCTTTGACCGTCCACCCTTCCACTAGAGACATTTCCACTGTGCAAAATGAGTCATACGCTCTTCATTGTGATGCTTGCACACCACATGGTCTGATGAAATCTTTTAATTAAACTGGATTAATTAATAAAATCTAAAGCTTTAAACATCGATTTTTGAGAGTACCAGCTCAACACAACTAGCAGCATAACGCTTGAGGAACTAGCAAATTAGTATAGCGTCTGGAATCGCTCAGAAAGAGAAGAGAATATTGCAAGATGTGACTTGGTTATACAGTTGATTACTTAGTTTTTTAATAATTATATTTCCTGAATAATTATTAAGCTTATTTCCTTTTAACGTCCCTCAAACTAATATTATACTCGTGTGTCATAAACGTTCTCTACGCTACTACATTCTACATATTATCGTCAAAATAATAGTCTATTCGCACTACCGTCCAACAGAATATTAATTTCAGGTGACTCAATAAGAAATTTCTATTTTTTCCACTATAACTTAACCTGCAGGTTGAAATAACTGATTTAATTGTACACGGTATCAATAATTGTGAATGTTTAGTATTTAGATAAGCATATCATATTATGTTGTTGTATAATTTATTTTTGTTTGTATTGATTGAAAAATAACCGTTCTGAGCCCAAATCGTTGGGGGTATATTTATTATAATAAATAAACAAACGATTTCCACATTGCCAGGTATTTTCGATCACATTTATACCATATAAACACGATGGAAAGACGCGTCGGGCGTGGGCCCTATATAAGCTGAGCCCCGCAAATACCCATAAGAAATGTATAGGCTCGGCGAAACGTTATTTACAAGTCTATTAATAATATATTTACGCTAAGCATAAAATCGATTGTACCTACCGTTTTTAGTGCTGTTTGGCAACTATTAAACCCCTTTATTCGTCTCAGTTACCATTAAAACGAAATGGGTTAATCTGGCTGAATCTATTGGCACACAGATATATATAGTAGGTACCTAAATACAATCGAAAAATTGTGGTTTTTAAAGTTTGTAATTTGGAAAGAGGTTCTTTTCAAAATTTGAAATCGTTTGGGTTCATAAAAAAAGGATTCAGGACTGGGGTAATTTTGCACTTACCGAGGAATAAACAATACATACTCGTTATAGGTGTAAAAAAAAATAAAACGATATATAAAAGTCAATTACTTATTTATCTAATGTTTATATATGCTTATTAACTGTGTGGCAGACTCGACCTAACCATCTATTCTAAACTTTAAAGAGCTTATACATAAATAATCAATGATCGAATAAATAAAAATCCAAGCCATCTATTTATAGGTTACAATAGTTATTAGCTGATAATTATTTTCCTATCAAGTTTTATTGTACCCGGAGTAATAGAACTGTTTTATGCCCAACGTGTCCATATACATTACTGCGGTGCACTGGTACGTTAATTGAGTTTGCGGTGCATCTCGTACCAGTGCATCAGAAAATATTTACAACCCAGCTGATGTTTTTTACTGCTTCAGACATAAAAATGTGCATGCGTCTCACTGCAATCGGTGCAGCGCCGAATTCATGCATCCTATATAGGTAAGGTACCTATAATAATATTGTACTCCAATATTTGGTCACAATAGTTATTGTAATATAATAATATACGTACGACGCAGATCTGGTATACGCGATCTACAGCGAATGATATCAATAACATAAAATCATAATGCTCTACGAATTTACAAGTCCGCCGTAATCGACGATAATGCCGCGGACTGCAGTAATATTTATTGATTTAGTCTTATTATACGTGACTTATGCGTACGCGTCGAGTGACTATTTTTTTTTATGAAGGTTTTACTCGGATTCCCGAGCCTATGTGCAATATACAAACATTACGTTATGTAAATACGATAAAATATTCAAAATAAGCGTACTATATCTATTACGAAAGGAACCTGCACTGAATAATGTATATATAGACGGGATTCCTTGGGAATTGGGTGGCGCACTTCGCATGAACGGAATTGATATGGAGGCTCGTTTTTTTGCCCGAAATGTTGTCACACTGCATAATATATTATATTTTTTTGCCGTAAACGTCTGTTCGCGGAAGCGACTCGTTCGGATCAGACGGCCGCCGCGGCCAGACGAGACTACAGACAACTGCAGACACAGATATAGATAATAAACTAGATGCTTGGTTCCTTATACTGACCGTATAAACGTTTGAAGCCACGCATCCGCCATTAGTAGTAGGTCATTCGTATCTTATCATGTTATAATTTTGATAACACAATTTCTCGGTTCTCACTGATTTCTGATTTAGACAATAATAATTAATAAATAAATGTTTTTAAATTTTAAATTTTAAAATGTGCGAAGGTAACAAGTTTCTTTTATTATTTGACGTTTGTTAAATAATTTAGAAATGTTGATCTATGGAATAATTTCATGTTATGTTTATTATTTATATATAAACATATAAATTAGGTAAGTGTATTATAATACTATTCTGTAGTTACTATTTTTTTACCAATTATATCATTATATTATTATTAGTTAATAATACTTAGGAATATTTAATAAAACAGTTTCTTAACTAGGTAATAGGTGTATAGGTATTTTGATAAATTAAAACAACGTTACACAATATAATAATAAATACTTTTACATGTTGTAAAATAAAATAGTTTTATGAAGCTTCTGTCTTTTGCTAGCCACCTTCATTATTGAAGAAGTTAATATTTTGCTATAAGAGTGTAATCTTATATTTAAATATGTGTGTGAAATTAGGTTAATTAATTTAATTTTGTGAGGTCTTGCATGTATGTCTGTTACACACCAACAATCTATACTTTCAGGAAAAAGAGTTGCCGATAATGCTAATGTATTTTGGACCCAGAGGATTATTTTAGTATCTACATTCTTAGACAACAATTGCTGTTTATCAGAAATTACAGACTTAAAGTATGTTTCAGTGGTTTTGATAACTCTGAAAACACTTTCCGATGCTAATTCTAAGCCTCCTCTGTTCTTCATTCTTGTGAGAGTTTTGAATGATTCATTCTCTACAGTACAGTATGTATGCATTTTTAACAAAATGTAATATTTTATACTTTATACAGATATAATATAATATTAAATATTATTAACAATACATATAAATTACACTTAAAACTTTCATGTGTATAAAGTAAATATTTTGTTCGCCTAGTATAACATTTACAACAAGTATAAACAGGTCTGTACAGGAGTTAACATATTATGTACAGCGCTATACTGCACACTCCACAACTATTTTCCATGAAAAAGTGTAAACAAATAACGAGTAATAATATATATTATACATAGGTAATAGTATATATTATATATATAGGTAATAACTAATAATATATAATATAATATGTTAAAGAACAACACACTGGTTTTAACGAATAATTCATTTATTGTTTACAATTTTAAATCATACATTTAAATAATTATATACTACATAAATATTTTATTCAAAAAATGTACTTTTGAAAATATACAATCATAATTTATTGTGACAAAAATGAATATCAATGACAAAAAAAATTACATTTCAAATATTTTAAACAAAAATTAAAATTTTGGCGGGATTTCGGCATGCATTTGACCTACTCAAAATGGCGGATAGTAACTTCGCATCATATCACTACTTAGCAATCTAGTTTATTATCTATATCTGTGACTGCAGACGACTGCGGACGACCGTCGACCAACGGAATGTACAGAGCGTTACCATTCCGCGGTTACCGCGCGGTGGTCGTCGGAATAGGGAGGACCGGGTTTAAAAATAGTATACGAGGGTTATAACCTCACCGTGGAATTCCCGCGATTCCGGTCGAGTTCAGCTGCTGGTCCGTTCAGTGCAATAAGCTCGCGAGTCGATCGCCAACCATAATTTAATATAATATATTGTTCACGGCGAGGATCGTCAATCAATAATAATATTTGCAGGGCTGGTTTGTTTTCGGGAGCCATCAAAATAATGTAATGTAAGTACACATTTATCCAAAGAAAGTAAAGTCAAAACGAAAAAATGAAATAAAAATAATTGTTAATAACCTACCTATAGATTAATTCATTAAAAAAAAAAGGCTCGTCTGCGGGCCAGATAATTTTCGTTTAGGGGTTCACTCGGTGAAAGCAACACTACCTTTTTTCTGACTGCCTTAATATTTATTTGTTAATTGTATCCCTTTAGGAAGATCTCTACACCTGCAGTTAGCCTTTACATAGTCACCGAGAGAGATATTCGATGTTCGTACGAGTGGCTAGATTTGAAATACGTATATAATACTATATATACATAAAGGTCGGAATGGGAATGGAGGATAGTTTTCTATAATATGAAACCGTATACAGAATTGCATTGCTTCGGCACAAACTATTTTAATTTTAAGTTTGTGTGTAAAGTAAAATTAGAAATATATATACACTGTGGTGGGGTATTGATGATTTGTGCGTAGGATTTAATTCGGAAAAGTTTTGATTTTATTGAGATTGTTTTTTTTGGCATTGTCCCGCAGTCAGAGACCACAAGTATATATATAGGTACCTACCTACACGTCGCGCGTCGGCTTAATCAAAGAATATTATCTTATCACGAGTAATTTGCTATTCAATGCGAGTGTGTTTGTTGAATATAGAATATATTAACGTTTCGCACTTATACATAACTAGCTGTCCCACCCGGCGTTGCCCGAGTCAAAGATGAAATAAGTAATAGTAAGTGATATCAGAATATTAGGCGCACGAAAAACATCGCAATGGTGGCCTGTGCCAAAGATTTGTTTTTTTTTATAAATTTATGCCATATTCCTACTAATTAGTTATTAGATATGTAACCATTGACAACCCTATGATAATTAAGCCGACAGAGATTATTCATATATATCTCATCAAAAATAGCACTTTCAGTTTTTCCAGAATTGTTAGCGTATAATATGTACGTAGGAAAAACTGTTACTGTAACTGATAACTAAAAATTGTAACCAATATAGCAACCATTTGTAAACAAAATATAAATTTTCGATTTTCATCATGAATTTCAAACTCCTTGTCTGAGCACCTCTTTAAATTATACTTAAATATATACTGTTTTGCGATAGAAACCTTCTCCATGATATAATCTTTCGTTTAAAAAATAATTAAGACAATCGGTTGAGTAGTTCCGAGAACATATATTAGCATCAAAGGTTTCAGTTTAAGATATTACTATTGTATACAGTTGAATTTCAAACAAAACAGCTCGCGATTTACCCCGTTTAATCTATCTATTATACGAGTGCGTTTTATTTGCGGTCGTCGATCGTATATACGAAAAATATTATAGTTACCGAATCGAGTTTAATGCGCACAACTGCACTCGGCGGACGACGTTTTTATCGAATTAAACGTCGCTGCTGTTTGCACAGTCGCGTATTTACTAATATTATTGCGGTGAAATTTATTAGATATTCTATTATACATAATATTAGGCATTATTATTATTATTATAACATTATACGCGTTTCGGGAACTTCTAAGATCAGCAAAATCTGTATGTTTACCGGACATATAATAATATATATATAGTGTTATTGTAGAGTTATTCGGTTAAGACCTATACATAGTGTTATATACATATATACGAACATAATGCAATATGTGGCCACCGTCGTCCCACCGGGCCATTGTAATATTGCAGTTTAGTATTTGAGGCGATATGTATACACACATAATAATATATATATATATATATATATATGCCACACGTATATTATAAGGTATAATACTCGAGAACGACGACGAGGATGGATATTATTATTATTATTTTACCCCCTCCGGGAGCCGCGAGTAAGATCATAAAATTATTATTACAGTGTGTTATCTACTAATGTATAATCACTATATTATAGTTTAATTTTCCCGACAATTAAGCTCGTTCGACTGTGTTATTTCATCCTCGCTATTATTACGAATTTCTATAGGTTCTACATAATATTATACCGATTACCCGAGTGTAGGTATAATATTATGTAGATAATTATTATAGTAATTACTAATTTATCACGCTCGGCTTACTGTAACGGCCGATCGACGCGACGTTTTTACCATTTTATTGTGAAAAAATTATCAACGTATCAGCTATCTACCAAATCGACTAAGACTTTCTATTCTTCTAATATTATTGACGAGCTTTCGCCAATAAGCGTTTCGGCTCAACTACAATCCAAATACAATTAAACATGTCATGTCTTATATGCATTTGGTCATTTTCCTGCAAGAAATCGCATAAACAAAATATGATGATACTTTAAACAAATCGTTTTTATTCTTCGTGCTTACTTTAATATACCTCGACGAATAATACTATCTCGTATGCGGTATGCACACGTGAATCATTGTACTATTGTGTGCGTTAACATATTATATTAGCAAAACTATTTCAACTCGAAATAACCGCGATTTAAAAGCTTTGACGTAGTGCATATTATTTTGTTACCAATACACTGCACTTTAAATAACATAATAACAACTGAAATATAATATAATTCGTACGAGAAAAAAAATGAATCGCACGTCTATCAAATAAAAACGAAGTACGAAAAAAAATAATCTTCGAAAATCATAATGAATTCTGTGAAAAAAAAACATAGTAATGAAATTAATTTTTTTCGAGCAATTCTTGTAGTATAAATTTAAAATTATACAATATTCCCCTAACAGATAAATACTAATTTTTTAAGGTACCAACTCAAAATACTCGCTGGGGAATTAATTCCCAAAAAACTTGTGCATTTTTTTCGAACACGTTTTATTTTAAAACTTTTTTTACGAATTTGAATATACTGTTATTAGTTTAGAAAGGTCACGAGAGTCACAACAATAATATAAAATAATGATAAACTTAAGTAAAAAAAAAAATGTAAAAAAAATGTATCTTTGCAAATAAATAATACCTAAACCTACTAATGACCTCGGATGCCGATATAATCATAATTTAAAATCTCGTAGTATATGTTTTAATCGTTTTTTATTTACTTAACGACGGTATAATCGTCTATATAATATAATATCTCATCATCTATTGATTAATTTGAATGAGAGCGACTTACCCGATAAACGGCGGGACGTGCGGGGCTTTCGAGTCTATTATTTATTTTTGTCCGGAACATAAATAATAATGATAATATTTAAATAATATAACAACAACAGGTGACTGAAGTGGTTAAACGTGTTCGCTCACGTAGGTAGGACCTAAGTGCTATGTATATGCACTTACACAGTGAGTATATATGCATAAGCTTACATATAATAATATAAAATGTACCTACAATATTTATATATGTATATATATTAGACTCGGCTAAATATATATATAAGGGATAAAAGGGATGTTTTTGATCAAAAGTAACAACTTTAACTGCGGCACGAAGTTTAGTATTCCAAATGTCCGATAATACACGCTTTTATTTTATTCTAACCTAATAATATATTATTACGCGTTATATGCTCAGTGTATCGGACCACTATCGTCGATCGCGCACAGTGTTGAGACCAGATAAGTAAAAAATTATCTAGTTAAAAGATTATTGGTCTAAGATTATCGAGATTAAGATAAAATAACACGTATTTAAGTATCTCAGATGAGATAAAATAAAAACAAAATGTATCTAGATAGAAAAAAAAGATGAAAATTTAAATATTTAAAATAATTTCATTTAACCAACAGTTAAATTTGTAATTTTGGAAATTAATATAATATTTACCAATGATCAAAAATCTCAAGATTAGGAATACAGATTTTTTAAGCATAATATAAATAATGACTTTTTATTTAGTGGTAATTAATTTTTTCCTGTTATAAGCTTGATAGTTCTATATAATAGTATGAGGTTCGTACTTCGTAGATTATTTTTGTTGATCCTGTTTTTATTATATTTTACATTATTACTGTTTGACATATTTTATAAAATGGACTCCATAGACCATAATACTAACTTGCACGCATACAGGGCGCTCAAAAAATATTGTTTTTCTGTTTACTTATATTATCTGGATAATTACTAAAAAGATAACCATTTTTTTTACTTTAGATGAACCTTAGATACCTATCCACATTTTCATCTAGATAAAAGATGAATAAATATTATCTAGATAAGTCTCAACACCGGACTCGCCCAATACAATTTTGAACATAATCTTGCGGAGCACTCCCGAGCCGATGGAGTGGATCATTCACAACACGGACATACGACGACGCGTTAATAAAATAATAATAATATATAATATGCAGTAATAATAATAATCGATAATATTCATCGGTTTGGCTAAACGGAATGATGATAATGTTATTCGTACGTGACTTGATCAATTATTTACACGCAGATTTTCGTGCACACGTGCAGACAGTCGAACCGAGTACGTATATCATAGACGTGACGCGTTTTTCCGCGAAAATTAATACCGCACACGACGAGGGACGTTTTGGAGGACGTGTGCGGCGCTGTGGTTTTTTATGTTTGCTATTTAGACGATAATCGTGCGCAGACTGGCCGGACATAGAAGCGTACTTATATTATCGTTTTATTTTTGTTTTATGATTTTTTTTAAATTTATGGCCTCTATAATTGGACCATTGGTTTGTTCAATACTTATAAATAACTTAAACCAAATTGTACAAATTAATATATTTTGTAAATAATAAACATTTTTTAATAGTGTCTTCGTCGGGTCCAAATGCATCGTGAAGGTGTTCGGGTATATGTCGAACTTTTGCCGGTCCTCTTGTGTGTACCTGTGATACATTCTGCGATTATATAATAATATGTCTGATAGAAGTCGGATATATAAATATAGCCGCACGTTTTGATGAACGTTGAATTTTTCGCCAGCGAATTTTCTTCGGCAACAGGAAATCGGAAAAACTTTTAAATCGAAACGCTGTTATAATATTATGACGCGTATCGGCATTTTCGCCTCGACCGACGACGACGAAAGCGTGGGAAATTTTTGTTTCGACATTAATCACCGTTCATCGCGGGCGTTAAATCGTTATTGGTCACAATATAATAATAATCGTATAATATACGAGCCGAGTATTATACGTATATAATATAATACGCTCAACACAAATGGCGTTCAACGCAATATTATTATATTACGATAATATTTTAAGATATTATTATCGAGTGGAGTTCCGTGAGACGAATTTTAATGAGCGTTTAATTTTTCGCCAACAAACCGTGACCGATCGAACACGCGGCGGCGGCGTTTAATATAATAATAATATTACCTATACCCAATCGTTTTGTTTCGACGGCAAATATTCACGTCGGACGTGAGTGTCGGAAATGCAATAGTTATTATATTATTTTACGCCGAGTTGTGTATACGACTGAGAGACTGAGAGGCTTAAATCCGATACAGTTTTATTATGTTTTATTATTATGCGTACACGCGACGCAGGAAATCGAGGGTCTTATCTTCGCCCGAGAATCTTTGAACTTTCCGAAAAGGATTAACCGAAACAAAAAACGAATACAAAAGCTATACACAGGGCCTTATTATGCGTGCTAGCTATAATATGTATAGATTTATATAGAACAAAAGTTTTATTTAATTTTTTTTATTTAATCAGCGCATTATCGTAATATTATATTATAACTCTGTGCAGTAATAGTTCAGCTATTTATCTAGTTATTTACGTGATCGCCGTCGTACAATTTGTTTCTGAACAGTTTTTTTTTTATCGAATTTCCAAAGTAAATTAACAGTTATTGCAATATTCAGCTAAGTCAGCTATAAAAATGTTTTTCCTATGTACGTCACTGCAATATGTAGCATATAATATTGTAAACACAATGTATTTAAATTTTAATAAATATGGTTAAAACTTGGAATTATTATTCATCGACCATCACTATCGAAGTGGGTGCAATTCATATTTTATTTGTATAACGGTTCGAATGAAATCATATTTGTATTTATAAATCGTTGGAGGTGCAGGTCCCACGTTGCTATTCGAACCTAAACATACCTACTCGGCTTTGGCGAATATTCGTCAATCGTTGCGTTTTTCACGGGTCGATATTATATTTTAATAATCGTATATGTATAGCATAACGTTTTTATTTTCTCTGGCCAAGTCGCAGGCCTCAGCTCATGATTCACCACCACCGCGGTCGGCGCACGAGTCAAAAAAATAATCGCGTTCGCAATATTATTATTATAATCGTCAAGTCAAAGTGCTCGGCAAACATCCGCGATTGCGGTGCTGGCCAGCTGGTAGGTAAACTACGGTTAGGCCATTAATTTCGATCCACTCGTGAGTTTTGGCCCAAAATATTTATTTTCAAAAAGTCAATAACGTCGCATGTCACATCAAACAAAGTATATTATTAATAAACTCAGAAGTACTGCTAGAAACTTAGTGATTTCGCGAATTGGCGAACGATGCGTATTACGATAAACCATATTACATGTACCGGCAGTAAATCGAAAAAAATCAAAATACCCGACTGGTGACTGCGAATATAATATATGACATTAGTGCCCCGTTGTGACCTTTGTCGGGACGAGAACAAAGAAAACATTTTTATAAAAGGTTAAATAACTCGATCTGTTTCGTTTTTTTTTTACACGCGTTTATAGGTATATAAGTTTCTCGCGTTCAACTGTACGCCGCGAGTATATGATAATAATATTATTATAAGCAATATTATGCGATGTCGACGACGAGTATATACAAACGATAAGCTCTGGCGCGTTGATAAAATAGAATAAAAAAATTTCGGGATTTTTATACAAAGACATCATTGTGCATATGAATAAATTCGTACTTGTAAACATCTGTCGGTTTCTCTCACACACCGAATGCGAGCTTCGGCACTCGTATGACATTCGAATATTGTGTCGTAGGTAGTTGTTTATATGATAACCGCGAAATGTGTGTGGCGTACCTACCCACCCGCACCTATTATATTATGTCGTGTATACAAATATTATATACTTTATGCATATTATAATATAATGTATTTTTTCGGCATCGTAGGAATCACTCGTCGTAGCCGAGGATGGCTTGACATATTTTATCGAATACTTTTTTAATGCGTAATATGCAATCCACTTGTGTATAAAATTATACACATTTTCATTGTATGTCAAATACGCGTAGTACCTACACCTTTACAATGAACCGACGACGACGGTATTAAAATAAAATAAAAAAACTACTAGCTGTCTTCCCGGGGGTAGCCAGGGTCAAAGATGAAATAAGTAAATGATATCAGAACATTAGGCACATGAAAAACACCGCAATGGTGCCAATAAGATTTGTTTTTTTTTATAAATTTATTTGTAAAAACATGTATGCCATATTCCTACTAATTATAATACTTAAAACATATGTAACCATTGACAACCCTATAAATAAACAGAGATTATTCAAATAAATCTCATCAAAAATAGCACTTCCAGTTTTTCCAGAATTGTTAGCGTATAATATGTACTTTGGAAAAACTGTTACTGTAACTGATAACTAATAATTGTAACCTGCAATAGCAACCATTTATAAACAAAATACAAATTTTCGATTTTCATCATGCATTTTAAAATCCTTGTGTGAGCGCCTCTTTAAATTCTACTTAAATATACGTTTTTTGAGACAGGTACCTTCTCCGTGATATAATCTTTCATTAAAAAAAAATTAAGACAATCGGTCGAGTAGTTTCCGAGAACATTAGCATCAAAGGTTTCGATTTTCGGTTTTATATATTAAGATTATATTCTTTATGAATATTATAATATTTCTTCGGCGTCGTAGGAATCACTCGTCGTAGCCGATGATGGCTTGACATATTTTGTCGAATACTTTTTTAATAAGAAATATGCATTGCACTTGTGTATAAAATTATACACATTTTCATTGTATATCAAATACGCGTAGTACCTACAGTCTACACCTATACAATAAACCGACGACGACGGTATTAAAAAAAAAAAAGGGTATAATAGAACCATAGACAATAGCTACTCGTTATATTTTCGTTGATGATAGTTTCACGTATATTGCGATGAAACGAACAATTAGTGGAATTAATTGAGATTAAAAAGTAGGTACATTGGTCATATTATTAGCATATCGTAATCCGTTTTTTATTGTATATACGACATAGATCGAAAACGGTAAAACACCCTGTGGTCCCACTGTCCCGGTATAATTGTAGAAATGAGTTATGGACATGTGTACCTATAATATATATATAATGACATTAATTAAGCGGTTATTTGTTTTACCACATATTGCGCAGTTTGGTGACTTTTGGTTTTTATACACGTTTTTTCCGAAAAATGAAATATATTGTAAGACAATAATTGCATACAGTTAAAACAGCATATTTCTCAATGTCGTCTTAATCATCGCAAGTAATAATCCGAAATCGGCTTCGTAATAATAACCGCGTTATAATATAGTGAAATAACACTAAATATTATATGTTATACATTTTTATTCACTTATGCAATATAATATCTAATAATAGGATGTGCGTAGATGCGTAATACCTTAATTTATTTATTTATCAATACGGACAAATGTCCAATTCACAAAATATTTGTATAAATAACAATAATAATATAATATAATTTAAAATAATAGATTAAACATAAAAATAGAAAAATAAAAAATAAAAAATAGATTTTATTTTATAAATACAAATGTCAGTCGAAAACGAATTATAAACTATAATAGTAATATTAATTATTCCTTTTTCGAATGGCATATCCGATGACAATCCGAAAAGAATAATTTGAGAAAACGATATCAGTATAAGTCTATCATCCACTATATATTAATAATAAATTACGTTAAACGGTTGAACGTTATATGCACGTCACAATATATATATATATATTATTCAACAGCTTTGTAGACAAATTGTTTCGTACGTGCAACAATAAAGAAAATGTTTATACTTTTATTAGACAGACGTTAAAAGAAAAAAACCATAGACGTACCTACACGGCTGCTGCAGGTATTTATGTATTTATATAATATTTTAGGTGTATATGTGTACCTACACACGCGTATAGTAAGTACCTCAACGTTTTTTGAAAATTTCTTCTCGAGTTGATATTTTAAGTGTCGGATACTCGACTACGAGAATAATATATACTTCTCAATTCTTATTTCTTAGACGTAATAATAATAGCACACACATAATACGGTGTGCTTTCATGTTTCGTCTGTGTCGTGTCAGTACTCAGTCCGCGGGTAGGTACCTGTTGTGTATTACGTGAACAATAATATTGTGTGCATATAATATTATATCGCCGTGATGTATAACGAATTTTTTTTTCTTTTGAAGTAAGCTGCGCAGCACTGCTGTTTATAAAGGCATATCCAGGCGAAATGGAAAATATAGCTTACGCTTTCTAAAAATAGAATAGAATTACCGAGGAACGGTTCTGTACATAATATTATGTATAAAGGACATCAAATTACATTTCCTTTTCTGTTTTCTTTAATAAAATCGTGCTGTAATGCCAGAGAAATGTTTTGCGAGTCAATGAGTACGAGAAATCGCGTAACAGCATACAAACGCGCTCAATAAATGATCCGTTTTGTACGATTATTATCGAGATAAAAAAAAAATAATATATCAAAATAAAGTATCATATATAGTCCATATGATATTATGTAGTCACAGAGATACTTATCGAATAACATTAATAATATGTATAATATTATGTACACTTAAGACTTAACATTCTGTTTTTTTTTACAATTTTGTTTAAATCTTTCTGTTGACATATCCCAAATTGCCGATTGGCATAAAATAAACAATAATAATAATAATAATTGTCTGTATCATAGATATTAAAGAATGTATGGCTATATCAAAAAAAATAGAGGAAAGCGTACGCGAATGGGAAAGAGAGGAAAACCGTTTCATCGACGCTTCTTGTTCTGGCAGAATCTTCTCATCTAAACATTTTAAAATTATTTAAAAGACGACAAATCATTGAGTAAATAATATCATATCATATCATATTGTTATCAATATTACTATTTACTGTAGACGTGCATAGATATGGATCAGACAAAAAATGTTTCCTGCGAAGAGACATTCTTGAATATCACGGGTCTTATCATAATATTTATATTCTGTATTATCATTATCTATTACCTCAAAAAATATTACCACGTCCCTTGCTTCGCACCCCTCCCCCACTCTCATCGAGACTTAAATAATTCCCTTTAAAAAATAATAATTGTTGACAATATTGTTTCCAGGACACAATATAATATGCTAACAAATTGTAAATACTGCATTCGCGCTCCACTTTGAAGTTTTTTCACTAAACCACCAACAAGAATATTATAAATCATCTCTATAACTTGGCCCGTTTTCATCAGACTAATTTTCGTTCAAATTGTAGAAAACAAAATATACAGGAGCTTATCGTTCACTGACCGTCATCGACGTATAGTTGGTTTCGATTTTGCTGTTTGGCAGTCATAGCCGTCATAGCCGCGGTAAGCAGAACTGAAAATGTGCACAATTTACTTTCGGCTAGAATTTCATAATACAAAAATATTATACACTTAACGAAAGAATATTGTATATCAATAAATACCGGGAAAAAGTCATCGCGACAAAACGATGACGCATTATTTTTTAATAAAACATATTTTACTTAAAGACCGGCAAATAATACATATTATAATCAACTTTTATCACTAGAGCTAGGATTTTGGTGACTTTTGCATTTTTTTTCTGCTGTACAGTAGAACAGTTCTAACCTAAAACTAAATTTGTTTTGTGATATAACAATTTAGAACGTGTAATTTTTATTTTTTGCATTTTTTGTGTTAAGTGAATTTTATTGAGGTAATTTTTACGTAATATTACAAATATCACGTTAATTTTGTGTATTTAAACTAATTTTTGTTTATTTTAAGCTTTTTTAATATGACATGTTGTATAGGTAATCCCAATTATTACCTATAGGGCTATAGACAATTACCTATACTCCAGTCCATTGATATTGAAAAAGTAATATAATTAATTGTAGATGTATCCGATAAGATTAAAATATATCAAATGAACCTAAAATTATATATAGGTATACAATAGAAGCTTAAAAGCTTTAGTAGTGAATACGACACGTACCTAGGTGGTTCTACACCATAGGTTTTCAAACTTATTTCATCCACAGCCCACTTTGAGAATCAACAATTTTCTAGCGCCCCCCCCCCCCCCCAAAAAAAATTTTAATTCACCATTTGTTATGTCTTTGAACACGTCGAGTGCCACAGTATATTTTATGATGCGCATATAGTATGTATCCGCGCCAAAACTGAGCCGCGACTACGTGTCGCCACCGGTTTCGCGAAATTGTTATTTAAATATTATGAAAATCCTTATTTGCCGTTGCCGGAACTTACATTTTCGGAATATTGATTTATTTTACTAACGATCGGTAGTACCAAGAAATAATAATTTTTGTCGTCATCAAATGGGGGGTAAC
Source organism: Neotoxoptera formosana (assembly GCA_022818045.1). Taxonomy (NCBI): domain Eukaryota; kingdom Metazoa; phylum Arthropoda; class Insecta; order Hemiptera; family Aphididae; genus Neotoxoptera; species Neotoxoptera formosana. The sequence goes on along the minus strand of CM040632.1, from coordinate 27,006,691 downwards.
TATCAAAATAAATAATAATATGTAATAAACAGTGTGTAAAAATATGAATATAGAGTGTACCATAGTCTGCGAACATAAATATACACCTGTACACTTATAATATTGTTATTATACACCCGAGCAAGACGATACACCCTGTACATTATCAAAATAAACTAATGCTATTTCGTCAAAATGATATTATATGGTGACAACGAAAATAATATTATCGGAAATAGCGCAGCCACGTAATCGAAGGCGCCGTCGAAGTCGGCGTCGCGCGTCGGCGTCGGCGCGGCGTCGTCGTCGTTCGCGGAAAAATTATTAAAACTCGCTAAAAATAGATACGGAAAATCCAAATATACCATTGAAATCACGAGATCCTACTGAATAACCACATAATATAAAATATATTGAAACGGTGCGTCCATAACCAATCAAATAATACGCTCAGAGAGATGTGCATAAAATATACATTTGTCGACCGCGGTCCCAGGGACCGTGTGACAGTTGTCGACTATTATAATACGTGTCGACCGTGGCATTGAACGTGTTAAAAACAGATATTACAATTTTATAATATATAAATATGCTATATATCTTATTTCTGAGTTCTGACATAAATTTTAAATTAGCTTTTTGGACGACAGCAATTAAAACGCATACTTATTCACACTTAAAAGTAATAATATATACATTTTTTTATCGCCCCCTAAACCCAACTCAACGCCCCTAAGATTCCTCCGCCCGCGCCCCCTGAAGGACACCAACGCCCACAAGGGGGCGCTATCGCCCACTTTGAGAATGACTGTTCTACATCGATCTTTACTGTGCACAATGATGAACAAATAATATTAAAAATTAAAAAAAAATGTTTTTCGCTCATCAAGTTCATTTATTAGAGTTTTTAGTCTTTTTTGCATTTCTTTTAGTGCATTTTCGTGTATTTTTTAGGTCATTCAAATCCTAGCTCTACTTATCACTTTTACAGTAGTTACAATCAATAGCGGTACAGGTACAACGTTTTAACTTTGTACTATATATAGAGATAAATTATGCGTGTTTTGTGACTGGATTTTAAACGTAATATAATTCAATATTAATTCATTCGATTAGCTGTGTATATAGCACATATTAAAAAGTGTATTAAACGCAATGATACAGAATCGATGCAAAATGTTCAGAGTTCAATAATAATAATTCACACTCGAACAATATCTTGTAACAAATATTTTAATTTCAAGCCCGGCGGTATAAGCTCGAACGCTTCAACAACACGCGGACAAGGCGTTTTCTCGGTTTTTATATAATCCAGTTATTGTGAAAAATGCAATCCTTTCGCGTAGGTAAGCATTAATTACCTCATTTCGTTTTTGAACGTCGAACTGAAAAGCTATACAAAACAAAACGTATTTGTTGTATTTTTTTTTTGGTTTCAGCTATAGTATGGAAATGGATTTGTAAAACAAAAACATATTATATTTTGTCAAATCATGGTAAATATTATTAAAAAAATTATAATAATCATCGTTTTTTATCAAATATCGGAATCCGATCGAAAAGTTGTTATTTTATACGATCTTACAAAATATTTATAGAAAATTAAACAAAAATATTTATGTTCGATGTTGCCGTATTACAACAACATAAAAATAATCGTTCGTGTTCAATATATTATTTATCGATTAAGTGACCGTGAGGCATGTATTATGTATATAACTATATACATAAGGCTTTACACAAGAAATGTGTAATGTATAAATTAATTTTAAAAAAACATACTAGGTATATAGCTATATGTACAATATTAGTAGGCGAGTGCAAAGGAAGAATATTTTTATTACAAATAAAAAAGAAACTTTTTACATTAAATAATTGCTTATTGTTTTAATTTCACGTCGGTATAAATCTTGTTAATGCGATTTTTCTTGTCCATATAAAATATGTCTTCATTTAGCGACTAAATTACTAAAGTCATTAAGACATTTTTTTATACTTAAAAATGGTGTGTTATAAATTATATATTGTATATATATTATATATATGTGTGTGTGTATCCGGCGTATATTGTTGTGATATACGTTTTTATTGTTATTTTTTAACCTAATATTTGATTGTATAAAATACTCGTGTAATGTTAAAAAGTTTTAAACCAGATTTTAATGGGTTTGAACTAAATAAAAATAAAAAATGATATTAGTTGCATCGTATTTAATTTATAAGCTATACAAAACGTCTATTAGATGTTTTTAAATTTAAAATAGAATTTTATTTCGTGTAACTAAATGCGTTATAACTTATAATATGTTTTATTTCTCTTTGGAAATTGTTATTATTTTTAACTCGTCAAACAAACTTCAGTAAATTTGACATACTAAATAATTTACTAATGAATTATAAAGACTAAATTATTCACAATAAAAAAAGTAGAATTAAATGTTTTTATAGTCTATTTTAAGTGTTCTAAATAGTATAATGTAAATAAAACAAAATTACAATCCCGATAATAAGGTCAGTCTTATTAAATATTAAAACGAACTGATTGGCGATCGCCGATCGAACTTCATATAAGCGTGCACTTAATTAGGATTTATGGGAATTGGGTTAAATTTGATAAAACAGTCTGTACAATTATCCATTATCGTATCGTTTGAACAAGTTAAACGCATCGCATATTCGAGTCGGTAATTAAATGATTAAAATTCGATTTTCCTAAATAAAACATGTGTAATTCAGTTTCTTGATTTATTTATTGGACATAAAGTACTCGATGAATGGAATGAATCTATTTGAAAAAAAAAAAAACAAAACGGAACTTATATAAGTTAACAAATGAAACTCGAGCAATACGGTATATTCAAATTTTGTAAATATCGCGCAACTACGTATACGTCATTATAATATTATATTATTTTTAAATCTTGTCGATAAATAAAAATGTAACAAACACTAATAATTATTTCTTTTATGTTTCAAAATATTGTTTAATTCATTTCAGTCTGTTATTTTTATTTATTTATAAATAGTAAAACGTAGTAGTAACAATAGTAACTCAAATTATGACCTATATGTCTTTTTATTTTAAACTTGCAGTTTATACACTATTTGTAGGTATATTATAGGATAACAGCTATTATGTGCATAATAAATAATAAATTACACATTGTGCAGAGAGAAGATTTCCATCGGTAGAAACTTTCAGGACGGAATTTGTTTATTTAATCATAATGTGGTACTAATCTAAATTATAGCCCTTAAGAGGTCTCAGCTCCATCGGGTTTCACGTGCATGGAGGCTTGGAAAAGTGCTTGATGATGATGATGATGATTAAAAGGTTTTGACGGCGTTGGAGTTATTTGAGTGAAACCCATTTTGGTAAGTTTTTGTTAGTTTGATTAACGTTTTCGATTTTTAAATGTTTATTCAGAGAGGTCATTGATTTCGTATCGGTTTGATATGGTTTGGAGTTCTCTCATATTATGTATATTTGAATTCCGCGGGCCTCAGTAAATATTTGTCGGTGTAGATTTCGGACGAATTTATAGTTTGAATCCAATTATAGAACGAAGCAGCCGAACGCGGTTATTGACTATTTAGAGTTTGGACTCGAGGTGAGTACCTACCCCAAGACGTATGTCGTTTGTCCAGTGTGATCCCCAGATATTCGACTTTTCGACTTGAGAAGTAGTAGCAGGTATCGCTTCAACCGTGGATTTGAACCACCTATTCGGGCTGTAACAGTAGTTTAGACACCAAATTTTGCACTTAAAACTGTAGAGTAAATTAGGTACCTGTAAAATATCCTTTTTATTTTTACTATATCTTTATTTAAAGCTATACTGCAGTTGTTATAAGAATTGTATTTTGTCATGTTTTTGAAACATAGCTATATGGAACTATGTACGGAAGTATAATAGCTTTAGCGACAAAATAAAAACAATATTTCACCGATAATGTTTTCATCTATTCATATATATTGTAAATAAATTTGGTGTCTTAAGAGGAAGTCAGCGCAATATTTGCTTTCTCTCTCAGATCCATGCGTAACGCCGTAACATAGATGAAACGCCTTAATCTAAAATCGTTTTTTATGTTTTTTAAGTAATCTTAGAGTAAATCCACCTATTACAAAAATTATAGTGGATAATATTTATGAGGTTATAACATATATTGGTTTTATATTTAATTATTATTTGACCTTGTATTTGACTATCAAAAAAAAAAAAAAAAATGTATATTTAAATGATTTATTAATTGTTTTGTGACAATATTTAGACAAATCGATATGTCATACCCTCAAAAATATTATTCTCTATCATTTTTGTAATGGGTGATTTTACTCTAAGATTACTCAAAACTTAAAAAAATGTTTCTGCGTAAATACGTTTAGTCTATGTTGCTCGTAGGCCAGAGAGAGAAAACAAACATATTGCGCTGACATCCTCTTAACTATCACTGCAGCCCGAGTGATTCTAGCCCGAGTGAAACTCGGCAGCATTGACATTGGAAGATAAAATATAACTTAAAAATACCTTTTTTAATTAATTTACAAAACTCTGCAGGGAATATCTAAGTTACCTATACGATTTTCGTCAGAGAGAGCGTATTAATTTGCTTTTTTTGTCAACAAATAATACGACCGTATACTACCTAATAAGCAGCTAATATGCAGAGAAATTCTTACATAGTTTATCCGTCAACACAAAAACGAACCGACCGGAAAATGCTTTCGAGAATATTACATGTACACAAGAGTGGCATACACGCGCGTCTGAATTCCAGTTCAATGGCGTCCAGTCACAAGGCCGCGCGAAGTTCTTTTTTGGATCAAAGTCTTTTCGTAGTATGCCCGTGCGTGTTTCGGAGGGTATGCCAGAAACGAAATTCCGCGCAAATTTGCAAGTTCTCTCGTTTGATCGTTTTTAGAACGCTTTTAATGGAATAGTTTAGACGAGTTAAGGGGACCCACAATACCCTCGACTAATTCCTACAGTTTTTACTTTCACGTGCAATGCGCGTCCCGACTGGTTCCCCCATGGCTCATTAAAATCGCTGCTCAGTGCTCACCGCATATATATATAGTGCGATCTAAAATTTCCAACAGTCAAAGAGTTTGCAAAAAAATCCTTACAAAATATTCCACTCAAATAGTCAGATTACACCGACCGTTTCCTTGTAGTACCACACGGTTATTTGTACCGTCTGCAGCCTTCGGTTAATAAAAATTGGTCCAGATGGTAACAAATTTTAATATATTCAAAAAAAATATATTAACAAATTGTCTTGGCATATTTTGTCTTATTTGAACGATTTTTATGGAATGCATGACTGCACACAAGTATCGTATATAGATTTAAGAAAGCACTCTCTCCTCACAAAAATGAATATTCTAGAAGCGTCACTGATTATGCCGGTGTAGGTAACTTTAAAAAAATTGTCTCATAAATGTACTTGCAACGTTATCACTGATTTTTTTAAGATCGTTTCATCGAATCGAATGTAAATTTAATATTTATATGTAGATTTAATATTTTATCACTTAAAGGGGACGTATTCTACACAATATGTTATGATAATGAGTTTTTTTAATTAAAAACGCTTTCAGTTCAACGTTTACACCGTTCGGTTAGCTAACTGTCGTGTGTATTACTCGTTCCTGATATGAGTAAAAAAAAAACATTTGTAATAATTATTGTTTACAACATATTTTGAAACCATCGGATTAATTTAATCATTACGCTTTATCGTCAAAAGGTAAAAATAATAATACAACGAGTATACATATAGAGATGACTATATTTAATTTAATCATATACTGCACATATATTACAGGTTTACAGCAGCGTATATTATATTGACAATATTTATTGTGATCACAACACGGACGTCTTACGCATAGCTAGTACCTACTAAATGTCTATATATTATACTATATAGTATGTTTTCTTTGACAATTATTTTTTCATTGCGTCCGATTATCTTTTTTTAATTGGTTACCAACGTTCCACATCATAACAACCATATAGAGTCGAGTTATAATTAAAAATGCAGAGATAAAAGAAAAATATTTTACATTATCTGCTGACTGCTAAACCATTCATTTTATGTTACATATTATTAAATACGCGCATGGCACAATGGTAATTTGTAGAGGTCTAACTCGAAACGAAATAATATAACATTTGAAATTTATTATAACTTACTCTTCGAAGTATTGGTAAAAAATGTGTTGTACCTACCACAGTAAAAGATATGTAAACTAACTCAGTGAAATTTTTTTTCACCGTCAAACAGCTGGATATCGCTAGGTACATACGTATTATAATAAGTGAACATATTTTTTTAGTCATAAAAATTCGATTTGTACAATATAATAATATCAAAAAACACTGGATCGTGGACATCCTCCTCTTCTTCTTTTTTTCTACACCGTGTTAATTTCCTATTTTTAATGTTGATTATTTATCTCGACTATGTATACACATGCAATATTGTATTAACACCATTGAACTACCAGCCCGTACTTTTAATAATAAATAAATAAATAATAGTATAATATATAGGTGGTGGGTGTACAATAGTTCAGAGTTTTTCTGGCCTCGGGTTCACAATACGATTTAACAAGAAGAAACGGTAAATCTATAAAATATGTTATACTAGTCGCGACTTTCAAAGGTATTCGTAAAATAATTTCCACGTCTCCCGAAACGGTTGGGTACATGACGTATTATGCAAAGCTCCCGCACAATCTCGGGGATTACTCAAACGCCCATATGCGGCGGCCGTAAATTCCACGTGATTAACGCAAACTCGATCCTCTCGCATCCTACCAGCTTGAGGGTGGCAAGAATGACGAGTTTCAGATGTTTCACCCTCCCCCCCGCCGACAAAGTTTGAACATTTGTCGCGATATCGTACCCTTTGAGCGCCGACTGCACCTTTTCACCGCTAACCTTTTCGCCGCCACCGCACCCTTCTCGTCTTTCGCCGTCCAACTATTATGCTGAGCGTTCGGTTTGTTCGTTACAATCTTCATTCGATGGCAAGCCTGCCAGACTATGTCTGACTTTGGCCGTCAAATAGCTGAATATCTCATGTATTTAATAATATAATATAGGTTACAATAGCTCAGTCCTTTCGGACTCTGCATTAAAAAATATTACAAGAAAAAACAGTAAATCTATAAAATTAATACTAGTCACGACTTTCAAAGGTATTCTCCAAATAATTCTCCCAAAACAGTGGAACGTTTTGTGTACATGATACATAATATGCAAAGCTGCCCTACAATCGAGGATTACTCAAACGTCTATAGCGGCTCTAAACTCCACGCAATAACGTAAACTCGCTCGACTCGCATTTTTCCCGCAAGGGGGTGGCGAGAATGACGAGTTTCGGAAGCTTCAAACCCCCCGACAAAGCAGGAAGATTTGTCACGTACCCATTTGGAAGCCCATCTTTTACACCACCACCCTTATCGTCCGTCGTCGTCCGCACTGTGCTGAACGTTCGATCCGTTCGTTACATTACATAAAGGTACACCAATACCGTAGGACAACTTGTGTTCCTCGTTTACATACGGATTACCAGCGCTATTTTTTGTCTTCTTGTCTAGTTCATCACTGAAAAATCTTCATTCGACAGCAAGCCAGCGGGACTACGTCTGACTTTCGCCGTCAAACAGCTGAATATCGCATGCATAATAATAAAATATATATAAGCCAGCCTGGGCATAGAAGTCTAGTATGGCGCATGTCTTACGAAAGGCATTTACTGTGTGCAGTGGCGTATTTAGGATTAAGAGTAAAGAGATGTATCTCCCGCCTTCTTTGATCTTTATTTTCAATATAATATGTGTAATATATTATGGTCATAGTTGTGTTTTTTCCATTCATCACTTTATCTATATTATAGGTAGATAGTAAAAATAAACAAGTAACAAAATGTTTTAGTTTTAGAGCAGGTTGAATGGAATTGTTTTGCTATTCATCCATAGCAACATACAATTGTATGTCAAAGAATAATAACTGACGAAATCGTTAAAAAAATTATAGTCGACTAGAATTTGTTTTTTGTGAACATTTCATCGTTTAAATTCATATTGATTATAAATTTATGAAGATTAAAGGATTATATATACAGTTTTATACATTTTGTGGTTATCAAACATTGATCTACAACCTATATGTACCTATATGTAAGTGGAGGGAGAACATTTTTTTTTAGTCATATCATCTCTTCCCTTAAAGAAATCCTAAATACGCCGCTGATTGTGTGTGTGTGAGTGAGCTCGCGCGTGACTGCAGTGAGAGGGAGACGAACACGAAGGTACCTATATAGGACAACCCCTCCACCCAACCCCCGTGTCGTACACCCGTCACTTCGCACTCGACGTGCACACGGTTTGATTCTTCGCTGCTAACGAGCATTTGCCGCCGGGCATCATCAAATTAAACGCAGCACGTCGGAAACAGTTAAATCCTACGCGTATAAATACATATCCCACTCGCGCGCGAGAGATAGAGAGAGGGTTGAAAATAGGGCGGTGGTGTTGGTAGTAGTAGAGTAGTAGTAGTAGTAGCCAGTAGGGGTAGTAGTGGTAGTAGTGGTAGTAGTGGTAGTAGTCGTAGTGATATTAATAGTGGAGTACTAATAGTAGCGTTAGAGTGGTAGAGTATAATATATAGTTGGTGACATTCGACACCTGATACCACGACCGCACGCACCGCCGAGTAGGTAATATTTTAGACTTCGCGCACTGTTAGAATAAATTAATTATTACCGTCGTCGTCACCGCCGCCGCGATTTCTCCAGATTTTCCACCCGAAATAGAACCTTCTCCGCGAACACTCGGGTAGTTTAAAATATATTATCCCTATATATACACACAAACCGTGTGTACCGACCACGTGTAGTTTCATTATAATAATAATAATACGCGCACCATTATAACGTCGTACCAAAGCATATAATAAAATGCGCATTCGAGTAAAAACTTAATTCTTTTTGAGTGGAACGAAATGAGATTGAATCTCTTAGGTTTATAATGATGTTTTTTTTTATGTAATCGTATTTTTCTTCTTACTTTTTTTAATTTTAATGTTTTCCCACTTCAAATATAACGTAGGTATATATTATTATCTTGAACATGTTTATTGTTTTAGATACTGAGAGGACCGACGATTGTATTTATTTAACAATGATGTACAATTTTTATTTTTGTATCTAAAGACACACATTTCCAGGAAAAAAAGGCTGTGATCATCAACTTCGATTTAGGGTTACTGGTAGAAAATTGGACCTAATTTGTATTTTTGGAGGTTAAAATTGAAAATGTCCAGTTCTTTTTAAATAAAAACTTATACGAAAATAACATTTTAGTACAATTGATAAAATACTTGTTGGGTAACCTTGGTTACTAACAAATTTGAACTGTTGTGAGCTGTGTGAACATCATTAAAATTTCAGGAGGAGGGGCTAACATTTTGATATCAATGCGAGTATGAGGGCTTTGATTCCACACTACTAAAAAGCTACCTATTTTGGGAGGGCTAAGCCCCCTTAAGCTTACCCTCCATCCTATTTCCGCCTACGGGGACACCAGCGTTTATAGCCGGTATGTCAGAGTGTGCAGATCCATAGAGGTTTTGAAAGTGAGTAGTTGTAGACGAAAAGAAAAAGAAGACTGTACTCTACTTGACTCATAGAAAATATAATGAGAAACGCACGACGGAACGTTAATTATTATTTGAAGATGTCCCCACGGAAGCAAATCGAATTCCGTTTTCAAATGGTTTTCGCCACGAACCAGTAAAGCAAACGTTTATAATCGGTGAAGAAACCCAAGCAAACGGTTATAAACAGTGTTATGGGTCCAGCTGTCGACAGACAAAATAGAGCAACACGTGTTATATATAGTCCGAAATAATAATAATATGCGTTACATATTATTATACGTTTATTGTATTATGGACGGTTATCGTTTCATTCCACCGAGACGCAACAGACACCCTTTGGCCTATATGTAAATTAAACAGCTGGACGCATATTATACACACATAGCCTGCATAGATAGGTATTACAGATACGTGTGTACGTGTGGGTATTATAACATGTACATGTTTGATATCGTGTGCGACACTGTGCGGGACTGTTTAAATAATAATTTGTTTGCCTGACATATAATAGGTATACGAACTAGGTATGGTTTTTTTTATTTTATATTCCCCGGACACACTCGAGTTGGGTTCTCGCTGCACCGCCGGCCGTGTCCTCGGGTTGAATAAAATAATATTCGACTCGTAGATGGATAACGTCGTATTACCGACTTTTTTTTTACCTTCTTATTAAATATAAAGTAAATTGATCACTATTCACTACGACACGATACTTTTGCATACCGTAGGAATCACGGCATTTTATAAAACATATTTAACGTACCTTCTTCGAAAACAAAATATTCTTCCTGCGCGGTAGTGGTTGGTATTTACCGTTCGGCCGCGGCGGTAGGTACTGTGTGACGGTATGACCTTATTTTTTTTTTTTACCAAGACCTTCTGAGAATATAATATTTTTCCTTTGAGGATATTATAGACTGAGTTAAAATGCATTTTTTACTTTTAAGTCACTTATATTATCATACTTATAAAAATAATACATTTATAGTGTTGAGTTATCTAAAGACGCGAGTATTTCATTTTAAACTTTCATTTAAAATTGTTATTATTATTAAATAACTTAATTTCAAAATAAATTAACACTATACGAATCGTGTCATTGAATAATGTCGTCGGTCAATAATCGCTAGACGACAAAGACACTGCCCTAAGACCTAATAGTGATAATAAAAAAATATAGCTCGGTATTCAGCTTTTATGAATTTTACGTGAAAAAATGACATTTCACAAAAACAGGTTAATCCGAAATCTGTATTTAACCTATCGTCTGCATCTACGTATAATGATCAAACAAAGTGATGAGTTCGACAAAGAAGGATGGACTTATTGAAATCGTCCGAGATCGACGACCCGTCGATGGCGATCGGCCGCTCCTGTGACGCTGGTCGTTACTTATTTACAGCAGCCTTGTAGAACTTTTTCTATTTGTAGTGAAGATTAATCAATGCTTCGGCCTATTGTGCGGTGGGTATTGCTGCATATAGACCGTGGAGGTTATACACGCTGCGGAGTTTCTAGACGGAGAGAGAAACCCGCGGTGTAGTCGGTGGAGGCGGTGCAGGTCGGGTCGGGTCGGGAAACGGCAGTCGGCAGCCGAGAACGATAGTAATGAAAAACGTCAGTGTGTACAGATATGATCAATGCCTTTGAAAGTGATAAAAAGAAATTTTTTGTTTAAAGAAAAGAGGAGGGAGCCCTTTGAAAAAGTTGTGTGGATTAAGTCCAGTCGAATGCAAAAGACGTCCGTCGTCGTAGTGCTCACTGCACATAAATCCTACACCGGCGGGGTCCCTCCCCCACCAACCACTGCAGCCCGCGCAGTCACTGACGCCGCAGCGTAATATTACCCACTGCACCCTCTCCCGCCGCCGGTACGTTTGTAATGCGCACTTATTTAATCCTCGGCCCGACGACCATATACTCAGAAGTCATTGATTCGGATTTTCGACGAGCTGCGTATTATAATAAAAGTATATTATGGCGTGCGTGTTTGCATACAACTCGGGACTTGCCGCCGCCGCCGCCACCGTTTATTGTGTGTAGACGCCGTGCGTATATTATAATACGCGTACAACGAGACTCGTGTGAACTAGGAACAAAAAAAAAACGGGGGAAAAATAAAGAAGGGATTGAAAAAACGAAGAGCCGGCAGGACGTCGACCTCGGTCACTTCAGTGCCCTTACTCCTATATTATATCGTGTCCCGCACGACCGAAAAAACATTCAACGACTGCTGCACCGGCGGCGCATTAATAATTATTGCCTCCGCCGAACGATATACGCGTACATGATAGTCATGAGCTGCGCGGGGTTGAGAACACGACGTGGGTCCATGTGGGTGCTTGTTTTTATGACGAATATTATTATCCGTCGCAGTGCAGACGGCGGCGGCTATCCCGCAGTTTATGTACGCAAAATATTCTGTAGAATAATAATTGGTGTTGGGTTAGAGCAGAGATCGTTGTTAAAGCGAACGTGTTTGGTATTTTTGGGCATGTACCAGTTGCCCCCAAAAGCACATTTTTTTGTTCAAATTCTCCCCAAACTACCTAAAGCAAAATGTACCGGTTGCCCTAATATGTTAATATAGCCCGTAAAATAGAGGAGGTAAATAAACAAATAATAAATAAAATATATTAAACTATTTATAAAAATTAAGTAAAATAGTATAAAATGTATATTTAATGTATGTTCAATTATATAATATTATGATATTGTATTTTGTAATAAATAATAAATTTAATATATTATACAAATAATATAGATAAAATGAAAATCATATTAATAATATTAGCAGACTTGGTAAGAGGCGAGGATTTTACCAAAACATGAAATTTTAGACGTGTCCGAGTGGATAGCCGATATATAAGTAACGAGTAACGACAATTATATTCGGTTTTATTATAACAAAACTTAATACAAAATATTATATCTAATTTTTTTATTATTTTATTTTTTTGACAAATTATCACATTGAATGAAACATGATTATAATATTTATTATTTTATTTACTATTGTATTCGTATTATTTTGTTAGTAATGATTACAAAATAAAATATTATGTATAATTCCAATCGTATGAATTTTTTGTTGAAAATTTAATTGATTTGTACGAAATGTGATAATTATTAGGTACGATACAAGTTTTTTTTAGAAAAAAGCTGATTTTTGTGATATTATGTTTGAGATTTGTTTTTTCTTTAATTATATTAATTGATTTAATATAATAGCTATATAATGTTTTCAATAAAAAATAATATACACCACCTATTTCCAACTAAAAATAATAATATCAAGACGTAATACGGTTGCTATATCTGTTTTCCGACGTATTTATAATATTACAGTATTCATATTGTTTGTACGTTTTTTTTTTTTTTTTTAATGTTATCAACTAGATTTTTGTTTAATTGCTGCGAGTAAAATGTAAAAATGATCGTTAGTTTACACAGTTTATCTCATATTATTATTATTATGCGCATAGATTACAGAGTGTGTGCACAAACACATTGAGTCATATTCTCGCGATACACTTCACATATTGTGCTTTAAAATATGATAATATTCCCAGTCAACTCAAATAATAATATGGATCTCGTTAATATTCAAACGTGTATTTCATCATATTATATTAGAGTCATTACTTTTGTAATATTTTGCTAGAGTTTTTAGATTTCGTTTTACCTTTTGCTATAGTTCACGGGTATAATATTAGCATGTCTACTCGTATGATGTATTATTATATTATGTAGTATTTTCTACCGGTAAAACTAATTAATGTGTCTAATGCAATATTTTTTAGAATATTATAATCTAAAAACGTACGCACGTATCACGGCGCTAATGTGTATTTTGACTAAAACATAATATTATAATGGCAATAATGGATATTCTCGTTCGTCACGTTCAGTTCGTTGCTCAACCCGGACCAAAATAATAATATGACGTTAAATCGAGACGAATTACGACACATCACGACCTTTTTAATTATTTAGGATACACTGGACAGTGTATTTTTAAGGTATTCGGTAGGACGATAATATCTGCGAGGAAGGGATGGCATTATACTTTGTTGTATACATAATAAACGTAAATGATTTAAACTAATTATTGATAATGATAAATTACTAATAACATAACGATAGTGAACATATTATCACACGTCATGTATACAATAAATTATTGTTCCGTTTAGACTTGAAAATATCGACGCAGTTAGCTTGCCACATTGGCAGCATATATTATTGCGATAATTAATTTCGTATTAATGTATTATCGTTCATTCGAAAGTCTTGAAGTGAAATTCATCGAATTAATGAAAGACTTAAGAACGCATGGAAACCATTTACTAACGTCTTGTTCAGCGCACGCACAGTCCTTACGTACGGCGAGCAAAAAATCAAATACTGCCTCCTAATAGGTATAAAGATAAAATATCTCTTTAATTAAATTAAGTTCTTTTTTGTAATATATAGATGTATAGTTAAAAAAAAATAAAATGTTACTTATTTCTTTATAATATATTATGTTATTTAATTTGTAAGTGGACCAGTACATACAAATAAAACAGTCCTTGAAGTACATTACTTACGTTACAGACGTATTGGTATTTTTAATTAATGTAAGTGATTTAAAAATCCCCTATATGTGTAGAATGGTGGTTTTCACTGCGGTATTGACTTTATGGATATTTCTCGTTTGCTGTACGTCATTTAATTAAGTAAGTATTTTATTTAAAATGTCAATATATGATAATAGGGTAAATAAAAATAATAATATTGTTTTATTATGCGTATTATATAATATGATAAATGTAAATAGTGTGTGCAGAGTAAACTTTTAACAGAAAATAATAATTTAAAAGAAAAATAGGCAAGAATACGCGTATACTTTAAAGATTTGTGATTTGCTCGATAAATTGAAACAGGATCTATGAATATACAAACACTACATAAATACAAAGAAAGTATTAAATTTAAATATTTAAACTTTTTAACTAAAATAATGAGTATATTTTTAATGGCGTAGCAAATATTATAAGCTTATTTTATCAAAACAAATTTTCGTACATAATTGCATTATGCTGTGCACAGGGACATAATAATAATAATAATAATAAGTACACTATTTACTAAACTATTAAAATATAATATTATATACCTAAAGCGAGTTGCTTAGGCAGCTTTTACTGTTTATTTTCATGTTTAAAACATTTTATCCCAGCGCTTTAATATTTTTGAATATAATAATATGTATATTGTATAATAGTAGAAAAAATATGATAAACATGAAAGAAAAATGAAATCTGCAGGACTCATCGCTTACAGACTTGGTTTGTGTTATTAATCGTAATTATGACAGAAAAAACAAAATACGCACTCTTTCTGTCCACGTCCGTCCGCGATAAAAAATATATTTAACACTACAAAGCATAAAGAATTGCAGAGACTAATTATGGAAAAAAGAAAAACGTATCAGTTATTATATACATATAGGCCAAAAAAAAATGAACTATTTTGTAATAAACACGAGCCAAGAGATACTATCCATACGAATGTTGTTTCATTAGTTTATTATACTTTTCAATAATTATAATAGTATTCCTCGCTTTGATATTATGTCGAATTCAAGTATGGAGGCATAAAATTGTTTTTTTTATTTATGAAATATTACAAGAATTAAATAGAGCGTATAAATAGTAGGCGTGCAGCTGCAAGTGTTGAAAAACAATTATTATTAACTACCTACGCAAACGAAAAGCGTCTGTGGCTAGGGATTTTCATTACAAGAACACAATATGAGAATTGACATTGCTTTATCCGATTTATTATTATAGTAGAAACTATTTAAATGATATTTCTCAAAATCGTCAAGTCTTATTGGAATATTCGTAACTGACATTTGTATTGGTAGAACTACGTGTGTGCGGTTCATGGCATTCCTATTCCACGTCTGCAAGTCAATATACAATGTAGTATAATATACTTTGACGTCATGATGTCCATCGATGATCAATATCACACCTTAATCTTGATAACCAGACAAATTTGTGATATTATCATCCCTTCGAAATAAGTCTCCACGTCATTAATTGATATTTTTTTTTTTTTTTAAATAATATTGACCATACGTATGTCGAATAACGTACAAAACTATGACATAATATTATTATATCTATTTATATGTATACAATATTATACGTCATACTTAATCGAACAAAATCAAGTTATCGATACATTTCGCAAACGATTGAAATTAAGTAAAATCGAAAATAAATCACCGAATACCAGACATTTCAATATACACCTAATTTTAAATTCCGTCGTGACATTGTGAAGTCCATAAATAACTAGGTAGGCCTATTAGGAGTTGTTATTAGTAACGTGTTAATATGTTTTAGTTAAAACGCGAAAAAAAAATTGGTAGAGCAGACTGCAAGTATTCCAAGCCTGCAGTGCCTCACAAACCATCATGACGTGTTTCAAACACGATGT
The DNA here is from genome assembly GCA_022818045.1 of Neotoxoptera formosana. Taxonomy (NCBI): domain Eukaryota; kingdom Metazoa; phylum Arthropoda; class Insecta; order Hemiptera; family Aphididae; genus Neotoxoptera; species Neotoxoptera formosana. Next base: position 26,990,540 of record CM040632.1, on the reverse strand, counting down.
AGACATTTTACTGGTAAAGAATAATGTATTTTATCGCGTAGAAATAACACGTCCTGTTTAGAAAATATTTCAGTTAAAATTTAAACGTAATGCATTTCATAATTTTGACGACGTTATATTTTATGAAAACATTTCATGAACAACAGCGTTAAAGAATTTTATTTTATTTGTCGCGTCATTATTTCAGCCCCGTAACAACATTAAAGCTATTCAACATACATCAAGATAATAATATTATTTAGAATTTGATTAACAAAAAAAAAAATAGCATATTACATCAGAATACAAACAATATGTTTAACTTTTAAATAGATACCTAATTATTTATTATAAAATAAAACAATGCACTGAGAAACAAAGAAAAATCGTGGTCCATAAGTTAAATATAATAAATAGATTTTATTGTAGTATATCATCGTTGATTGAATAAAACGTGTATATTTAATCAATGTCATTATTAGAGCTAGGATTTTGTATTTTTTTTTCTGTAAGTGCTAACAGTTCTATCTAAAAACTAAATTTGTTTCATTATATAACAATATTTAGAATGTATAATTTTTATTTGGCATTTTTTTGCGTTTGTTGTGTTAAATGCATTTTATTGCATTTTTAAGGTCGTTTTTACAAATATTACTTTAATTTTTTGTATTTAAACTCATTTTTGTTTATTTTAAGCTTTTTTAATTTGTGTATACGTACAACCTATATAAGGTAATCCCAATTAGTAATGCACTAATTCAATTCCCTGATCCAGTTCAATGATATTGAAAAAGTAATAGGTATAATTATTTGTCAATTTATTCGATAAGACATAAAACAAATTTTTACCTTTTTTGTGTAATATAAAAAATGAATAAATAATAATGAATAATTATTATTTTAAAATTAAATTTTTTTCACTCGTCTAAGTACATTTGTTGGTCATTTTGTAGTTGTTTTTTTTAGAGTGTTTAGGTCATTTTTGCATTTTTTTTTACTGCATTTTTGTGTATTTTTTGGGTCATTAAAATCCTAGCTCTAGTCATTATATAATACTAGTGTGATATGATGTTGTTTTGAAAGAAAAATAGTGCAAAATAATGCACAGTAAAGTAAAAATAAATTGTTAGATATTAATGAAACAATATTATTAGTACTTAAAATATTTTATTTGTATACGTATATTATGGTTACATTTGAATTATATATTATTATGATAATTTAATGTTTTTCTATCCGTTGTTGTTATTATTTGTACGTTCGTAAAACAAATCGTGTACTCGAAACGTATTTCATATTATAATTATACAGTTTTTTTTTAAATTCGTGTATACGACTTATTATTGTACGATATATAATAATAATATTCAGACTGCTGCGTGATGAGTAACTCGACAATAGTTTTAAAAATATATAGATTTATAGTCCAAATATGAGTTAAAAAATAAAAGTTATACTAAGTAAATTTAATGCTGTACAAAAAGTCTAGTTTATTCGGGGTAAGGCTATTGCAGCTGAAATTAGTTTTTTTCAGTGTTAATAAAATAATATCTTATGTAGGTACTGATAAAAAGTGTTATAGGTACTCGGCTAACTGTAAGCTCTTATGCCGTTTATTTTTACGACTTCATCTCCTTAAATGTAATATTATTACAAAATGTATATCTTAAACAATAGTAATAATTGATACGATTAAAAACGAAATATTTTTATGGCATGCAATTTTGAGAATCAAGCGTTTATAATATCACTTTGGTAGTAGTAGGTACCTATATAAAAAGATAAAAAAATATTACAAGAGTACATTGAAATTACGAAAAGTATTATAAATTAATGCGGCTAAAAGTATTAAAAAAGAAAAAAAGTATAAGATTATTAAGGCTTTTACAGATAAAATTAATTTTTAATTTTTTTTTAATAATTAACGCGAAATATCGGCCTTTAAAAGAATGCACAAAAGTACGAGCGAAACACTCGTGTAAGAAAAGAAAAGAAAAAAAAAACAAACGACAAGTTTTTAAAAATCTGATATTATGGGACATTATTATTATTGCTATATAAGTTTAACCGAACATCATAATAATAATGTCCCGTAGCATTATAAATATAATATCGTCACGAGCAAAAATATACGAACCATATTATAGTCCGCGACTAACGAGCAAAGATCTGTTGAGATATTATGTGGGTTTTTATAATTATTATGTAACATATGATATTATGGAGCTTACACATGTTAAGCTCGCGGACCTTTAATAAGTATAAGTCACCGAGAAATTGATAAATAAAATATTGTTTATATATTATGTACTGTACATCGGGACTCTGTGTTTAAAAAATAGAAAAAAAAACCTCAGACGTAAGTACGTTTTGTTTTGTCAGTTTACTTTTGAAGCGAGCGGTTATCGGCGGCGTTTTAAAAAAATAAATAATATTATCGCGACTATATTTTAAATTAAAACTTTGAACGAAAAACCGACGGGAAATCGCGGCTATGTAAATAACGATTCGATATAACATATATATTATATTATATACTTATCGGTCGTTTTCGAATCATCGAATGTATGAAGAGAATTCATTTTTTTCACATTATTATTATTAGGTACCTAACTAATGTCTATCATCGAACGGTTTATTATTTTGATTTGAAAAATAAATAATACCGAACATTGTGCGGCTCCAAAAAAGGGGGAATCCTCTGGGTTTTCATCCATTTTACATAAATCCGGTACGCTCTCGAATCCTATCAGTTAGTGTTTATTTTATCTTTATCCGAACGAAAAGCGTCCGCGTTCTCCCCTTCCCCCCCGTTTTATACCTCCGGTTCACCTAAACCGTCCCTGCAAAGACATAAAACTTTTGCCCGCGATTATTTATGTTTTCAGACGTTTTAATCACCGAGGCCCGGCACATGCACAGAGCGTCCGGAGCTGTGTCGAGGAGGGTGTCCCGAGGAGGAAACGGGGAGACTAGATGAATGTGCAGCATTGCAGTCGGGGTAGAATACATGTTTTAATTACTGGATATTCCCGTCGAATAGAAACGTCGAGACGACACGCGATCGTTTTTTTTTATCGAAACCCAGGCGCTATAAATAAATACGTTTTTAAACGGTTAAAATAATATAACGAATAATGTTAAAAACTAGATTTTCTAAAAGAATTTTTTTCCTAATATAGCAAATGGCCATAGTATTATTTAAATATTTGTCTAAATATTATAGAAATCAATATATTATTTATCTTATGCTCGTTTTAACGCGGTTTTTATTCGACCGATTTTGATTATTCTAGCCTCGAAACCGGGAGGAAATAGTATATTGGACATATACTGTGCATGTTAACAATCAATGGCAAAATAGATGCTACTCGTATAATATTAAATGAAAATCGCATGTACCCAGAATAATATTGAGTCACGAACTATGCATACGCATTTCAACCCAGTTCAACAAATTACTTATATGTATATAATGTACCTATACCGCAGAGAATAATGCGTCTCATTAATTTACGACCAAATTTTTTAGACTTAGCGTTTACAATAATATCGTTCGTGAAAATCTTAGTTTCGGAGCACAATAATTGTTTGTTTTCATTTTGGTGAACGAACTACTCTCATTTGCTGTTAATAAATTATACAATATTTATGTATTATCTTTATGTAATAATTAAAATTTGTGAAATATTGTCGTCAAGCGTTAATATTTACAAAATAAAATATTAATTTTTCTTGTTTCTTAACAACATCTCCATTGGTTCTAAAAACATAATATAGTGATTTATGCACGGATTTGAAATAATAGTATGTCGAAATTCAGACAAATTAAAACTGTTTGAGGGGGCAACGTATACTAAAATAGATATAAATTTCACGTCGTAAAGATAAAATCCGTTTTATTACCCACTGATATGCATATTTTTTTAACTCCAGGCGTGTTTACCAAGTTCTAGGTCTAAGACGTACTGTCGGCGTGGATGAAATTTGGTGTTTTTGACATATAATATATTACATATTATAATGCCGACAAACATTGATCTGACATTCGCGAAACTATATGAATTATATTACATACCTACAACAATTATCAAAGCAGCTATCAGCGTATTAAATCTATAAATTCCAAGATTAGCTGACGCACAAGTCCGAGTTTGGAGGGATGAACTGCTTAGTCATCGCTGTCGACTTCAGCGCTTACAAATAATTTCTAAACACTCGATAAATTAAATTATTGTACTTATACTATGATAACGCCTCGGGGAATGTGTCTATAAAGTAAGTAGGAAATCTGGCACCGTTGACAATGGCGATTTTGGTGGTCGCGAAATAGGAAAAAGTCTACACCGACCGAATATTGTGCACTACGATCAGAGGTGGGAAAAGTTAATAAAAAATAAAACAAATAAATACATTTGATTAAACGACATACATAGTTTATTATTATAATCTCGCCAAACAAAACGAATTAAAATAATATTTTAATTAGAATATTTTATATTATTATTTTTTTGCATAAACCATTATAATGGCTATATTGAAATGGGCAATTAATTTGTAAGTAAAAATATTAAAACAAGTAATTTAAAGTTAGCTTAAGTAGAAAAACAATTTTTATAAATATATTTTACAAATTATTATTATAAGCAAGACCTGATATTGTTATTTTTTATTAATGTTTTATGTGAATTACTATACTATTAAAGTGGGCAATAGACTTACAATTTTAAATTTGATCAATCACATTTTTTTTTATCTACAAGATAATTAACTGTCATATTATGTAATAAAATTGTTATACATTTTTATTTAATCACCCATTCACCGATGGACCACTATAATGTCACTTAGAGTTGCAAAGTCAAACTTTTGCAACTATACACTCGTGTGTCTTACACAAAATCTTCAAGCACATCGTCGTACAATTATTTATCCAATTCGGATAATTTCCACAATATTATTGTAGGTAATATAATTATTATTCTGTACGACTTGCGAGGTGTATCAGTAAGTGTTTTTTTTTCTTCCATAATTTTTCGATTCAACTCTGCACATTGCCAATCACAGTATTCTGGGCATAGTATTTTTTGCCTGAGCATTTCGCCTGTTCCCGAGTACCGTACATAAAATTCGAGGCTTAAAATCAAAATTTTCAAGATTTGCCCAAATTGATCGGACATTGTGTGCAGTCTGCACTTGTATGCGGTGTCAGAAATGTCTACTCGCTGTCCGTATAACCGAAGAGAACGATTATGCTAATTTACGGTAGACTCGAAAAATAAAATATTTGTTTTCGGGCAAATGAATGTTTTTTAGTGCGGTAACGTCGCATTTAAAATCAAGCAGATATAAAAATGTACTACATTTGTGGAATTCTGCGTATATTATATTATAAATATCTCACGATAACGGCGTTGCAGCCGTCCGTAAAATATCGATTATTAGCGGACGATTCGCGGTGAAGTCGAAATCATATTTTTTTCATCGATTTTCACGGGATATTAGTCGTTATTATCATAATATTATTATTCTCGAGGAACTTATTTTTCCCTCTCGTCGTGACGATATAATATTGCAGTGCTTTTTTCATCGGTAACGAATCATTTCAAACGCATTACCTCCTGGGGGATAATAATTGTTTTGTGAATTCTATTCGGGATGCAATGTAAATGTAAAGAATATAGTAAAAAAAAAAAAAAAAACACGGCATAATATATGGGCACGACGTGTGTCGCGCACCAGAAGAGCCTTTAAATCGTTTCGTTGCATCCGAAACGACGAACAACGAAATAACAAACATATATTATTATTATTATTTTATGCGGAAAATCGACCCTGTGCAGTTTACATTATTCGTCTCCTCGGCGACCGCCGCCGCCGCCGCGCCGAATCCGAACCGTCCATATGGGACTCTGTACGTACACTGTACAGTGTTGAGTGTACAGGTATACGGTTCGCGGTATATACCACTGTTATGGTATTGCGCGGTGCTCTGCCAGCGATCCAGAATGAACATTGTTTTAGTAGAGTGATGACTTAGTTGATTCGGACAATTCCCATCGTCGTAGAATAAAACAGTCGTTTATTAAAATAAGACACGAGTTCAAAATATGTAATGGTTCAATATTATATTATAGTCGTATGGCGAGAAGGTGCTCGGGGCTCAACTTTCTGGCACTTTCATATTTTAAATAAGCTGCACTACGGAATCCCTTGCATAATAATAATATTGTGTCTCCCGTTTTGTTCGCAATGGTAGTTGTTGTATTTCGTGTGCGAATGTCGTTTTTGTGTTTGCGGAATAGACGATAACTCGAGTAACGCGAGATGCACTCCAATAATTAGTGTCGGACAGGTCGTCCCGCGAGTTCGCAAAGCCAGTATTATTATTATTTCCACTTCGATAAACAATACCTTTTTAAGATAGATCTCTATAGCGGTGTTTGGTAGCTATAATTGTGATTTATGTCGGTGTTTTCGGTAAAAACTTCGGGCTATTTATATACTTCCGAAACGCGCGAGATAAACATATTATCATCATCCGAGTTTCTGATAAGTTCTCGGGAATCCACAAACAACGGCCGGCATCACGTTATAATAATATATACTAACGACGAGTGGGTAGTGCCCACACGATTGCTGCAGGTCGGATATACCCGCACGGCGCGGAGGGCAAACCGCGAGAGTGATAGATCGCTCGTTCTCTTTCTCCGTCTCTACCCGCCGAAGTCGCGTCCCGGGCGAGCTTTCTCGCATAAACCACCACGCGATACCCGTCGCGATATGCCGTCGCGGTCAGCGGGACTCGTCTCCTTCGAATAATAAAACGCGCGTATTGCGTGTGTGGGTGTGTGGTTGGGTGGGTTCAGGTGGGTTCGGGATGACGTCAACATGGTCTACATAAAAACAGTGAAAGGACTTATTGTGGCTGCCGCAGTTTTACGAGTTCCGTATTATATTTGTCTTATAAAGTAGGTGCGAGGTTCCTGCGGTGCGGCCCGCGAGAGACCGTCGTCGTAAACATGATCGCTCGCGAGTGTGCTCTGTTGCGCTATCAGCGCTTGTTCAGGCGCTCGCGTATATCCTCCGATAATAATATTATATTATAATAACTCCGTGAGCGTGCTGCAGAGTGTGTGGGTGTTTTAACCCCGGCGGGTTATCAATCGGTTTTTGGATTTCGCTTTCGTCGAAAACGTCATCATCATACACGAATTGTATACGTATTATTACAAAAATAAACGAAAATATTATCACAACTCCGGTGTACGCGTCGTCGACTGCGGGGGGAGTAGACGTTCTTTTTGTTTCGAGGTCGTCCATAGAGTGATTCGATACCGTCGTTCGTTTTTAAAGGGTCGGGTATAGGTGACTTCCATATAGTGCTTGGCGTGCGCATTTGTGTTTGTATAGTAAACGAACATTGGTGTGAGGCAATATTAGAGGAAACGAACAGTTTCGCACAAGTCCAAACGAACCGTTGACGAACATTATTTACTACTAAAATTTTTTTTTCTTCTAAATGTCTATCAATCTTTTTCTAAATGCTAAAAACATATTTGAATTAGTCGTACTTAGTCAACTCGAAAACGACTTTCTTACATTTTTGAATTAATTGTTCAATATTACTAAATATATCTTAAAGGTCTTAAAATTCAAAATTTAAAACACAAACTCTGAAGGGTTTCATTAGTAATCGATTTCTAAAAAGTGGAAACGTCGTTTTCAAGATAACTTCATGACGAATTTAAACACGTTTTTGGAATTTTTTCCGTTTTCTAGGCCAGTACCTATAGTTAGTATTGCAGTTGGCAAAAGATTGATCTATTTCGGTAGAAAACACGGTCGTGTCGAATCCCCTTAAAAGCAAAATCTACATATATATATATATATATATATACAAATAAATATACTTTTCATGGGGCTTATAGGTCTAAAAAATACTGAACTAATTGGCTCCAAATGTGTTGCTCGCACATTCCACGAGACTCGAGGACTGTTTATGTACTTTCATTTTTCAACCCCTATAGCAGATTGCCATGGGGTGGCTCACACATGAATTTTGTTTTGACTCGCGAAAATCGAATATTTTATTGTTTATATTTTTTCAATATTATGGTTGATATTGGTCACGGAAATACAAGAGATTTTTTATATAAACTCAGTAAATATTGATAGAAAAATCATAAAATAATATCATGAAATCGGTTCATTAACTACTTTGAGTGGTTGGAAAACGCGTCATCGTGTTTGGTGAAATATGGCAATAGCTTGCAGTAGAATTAATGCTCAATGGTCTCAGAGCTGTGCTTGTAACATTTAATTATCGTTCACGGAAATTTGTTGAAATAATTATATTTCACCGTCGTCGCGATATTGAAATTACAATAAGTTGGTACCTCTTAAGTGAAGATCAAAAAACAAAGTTTCTATAACGTTATGAGCTGATATTATTCCCAATGAGGAGATAAAATATATTAAATTTACCTCTGAGCATCTACCAAAAGCATAATAAATTATAACCTCATAACTAAATTTGAATTTGCAGGTTATCTGATGCATGTACGATATTATAATTATTCAACAATATGATAGAGCCTATTAGCCTAAAATAATAGTTATTCACTACGTCGTGGACGAGAACGATACATACTAAAATTTCAGAATAATGGTAATATTATTGTTTATAGTCTAAGAACCCGATAACAATGTTGCAAAATTAAATCTGACCCAATATGCTATTGATAATAATATTTCCATTGCATGATATTTTGATGGCAAGTTTTTCTCGTTATTTCTGTCTCGATTTTAATTTCGACATACACACCGAAAATACCAATAATCGTATTTAATAGTGGAGCGAATTACATTTTTTATGAGCTCGTGTACTGCCATACAGTTCAGTATTTCGTTTTTGTTCCCACGAGGGAAAATCCGACAGAAGCCATTATCAATTAAACAATATATTAAAGTATTTTCCAGCTTGATAATTTTTCTACACACATATGGAAACTATTTTCAACGATTTCCAAAAGTTAAGTGCAAACTTCTAAACTATTGGTTTTTCTCCAAATTGTTCGATTTAATAGTTTGATCGCAAGTCTTATATTATGTGGCCAAAGAAATTAATTGGACAAAATAGATTTTCTAAATATTTTTTATTCGTTTCTCGGTCTGGGTTTCAATCTAAATGTCGATAAAATATTTTGACGAAAAATCAATACGTACAAAACGAAACGCATCGATTTGTACATATTTTTCTCGATTTGTGAATGTACCTATAAATGTCTACTAAAAGATTTTCATAATTAAAACCTTAAACCTACCTGTTGTCATTGTGTGAGTAATTCATAATGATGTATTTATTTATATAATATTATTACGTAAGTCGTTATACAAAAAAATATTTCTTTCCAACCGCCGCAAAAACCTTATTTACCGAATGTTGATTGGATCGCAGAAAAAGTCCATTATCGAGGAGAAATAATATACCGGCTACCGTTAATATATTTATTCAAGAGTCGAAAGCGAGAAAGGCAAGACTTTCGAGACGTTTTCGAAATGGAAGTTTACGGAGGTAAAGTACACACAACAAATATACAGATATCTCTGCACCCTACGAGTCATATGTATATAGGTATATCGCCAAACAATATAATATGTCGGGGGCAATGAGATATCACATGTATATTGTTGTGTATCTTATTTCCCTTTTGTTTTTCTCGACATTGTTAAAATAATATAATAATATATTATACTGTTGTAATAATAATGCACCACCACCACCACAGGTACATTATATATTACCGATAAAACGCGAAAAATCGTTAGACACACACGTGAATTATTCGAAATTATTTATAATACGATAAATCAGATACACGTTTTATTATTATAATATTTCGTTTTATACATAATAATATTATAATCCATTTAAAAATGCATTATTTTAATGTATCGTAATGGCTGTGCGTATCGTAAAAACAGCATATTACTGTTAGTCACGCCATTTAAATGTGTACAAAGTTCACGGATAAATTGCGAATTAATTATTGTAATTCAATTATTATATTATCTTCACCTCGTTACATAGGTAACTAAATTCTGCGCGGTTTGTAAAATTAAATATAAATATATAATATTTTAAAGTACAATAGGTATAATTAATTGCACTGTCATATTTTTCGTGCTAGTTTACAAAAAAATACACGACTAATTTATTGTACTGCAATAATTATTATAATATTGTCCAAAGTACCTACCTATATTATACTACGATTATAATATTATATGTAAAATGTACAGTGTGATCCGTTTCGTTAGACACTCATTATTTCCAAAAGTATTGGAAATATTTTTGTTACACGGTATGGGGTCGTTACGAAACAACATTTTTCAAAAAAAAATATTTTCTTAAATATTTTTTAACCTTATTATTTTTTAAGTTTTTTACTTTTATGAATTACAACACACAGTTTTAATTATGTAGTCCAAAGCGAAATTTTTTTCTGAGTATTTTGATACATTAAAATCGAATTTTAGACTAGTAGTTTATGAGTTATAAGTACTTGAAGTTTAGATGAGCAGAGTAGTGGACCAACATTTTGCGGGGTAACCGCATACTACCCCACACTGCTCATCAAAACTTTAAATACTTATAACGATTTTAATGTATCAAAAAACTCAGAAAAATATTCAGCTTCGGATTCTAAAATTAAAACTCTGTGTTGTAATTCAAAAAAGTAAAAAACTTGAAAAATAATAAAATTAAAAAACATTCAAAATATTTTTTTTTTTTTAAATGTTGTTTTGTAACGACTTGATAACCACGTAATAAAAATATTATCAAAAACGTAAATACTCTTTGAAATATTGAGTGTCTTGCGTTAGATGGATCACACTGTATAATATAATTTAACGAATTAAATGTTTATACATTTCGTTTGTTTCGTAAAAATATAATATATTAATGGGTGTAATGGCATAAAACGATTGATCGCTACGTATGATTTGTGGAACGATAGGCACTATAACTATTAACGGTCAAAATATATTATATTAAAAGATAATAATTTTTTCAACACACCAAACTTCCAAAGATCTCATTGACCTCGACATACAAACAACGGAGCAGCAAACCCAAACTCAAATTATATATATTTTCTAAATAAAGCAAAATACCTTTACTATGAAATCTAATCTAAATAAAGCGTATCATTTAAGGGGAAAAAAACTGTAACCCTAATAATTGAGAAAACCATTTTCTAGATTTTTAAAGAATTACTTTTACAAGTAAAAGGCCTTGTATAGTTAATGCTTAATAAAAAACAACGGCAAAATGATAATATAATAATAATATAATATTGTTTATGCTTTAATCATATTAACATAAAAATAGTAAATCGTTTTGAGTTCTGAAAATCGAAGATAGGTACTTTGTGTTTTATTACGTCGAAACAAATAACATTTTAAAACACTATTAAAATAATATTCAATTCATATTTTTAATCGGTATATGCGAACCTGTGATTCAATATAAACGGAAAAAAGGGTTTCCCGCTGCATCCACGTTCATTACATAATTTCATTAAAAATAAAAACAATATAAATTACTCCGAGAAGTGATATATTCCATTAATATTTTATCTGCACTGCAGACTTCGTTCTTAAAATGTCTGTGCGTTTCGAATAAAAAGTCACAATATTCTAAACACGTCAGATACTTTTTAGGTATACTGAGGACACAACACTTCTATTATTATGCATAGCTATTGATTCGATATTTAAAAATAAACTATATAAGGTGAACACGTATTTTCAAATAATATTTGGTTGTGATTTCACTCGATATAACATATTAATATTATTTCAAAACGTGTACAACCGTAGTCTAGTCTTCGAGTCTACACGCAATAAATTACGCGCTAAACTTTAAGCATTAGATAAAATCGTTCTTATAAATATTATAAATCATTATTACTTCTAATATATCAAACAGCCGTCGCAAATAAATAAAACCACGAAAAAAACGCGAATGTCGAAACGGAAGATTAACCAAAAATCAAAGTTTGTCATTATCTCTGCAGATGTGTAGTACGTAAGTACAATATTTGTAAAGGAAATATTAATTCCGCCGGGAACGTAGCAGAACGATGACGCTCCCGAAAATACGATTCGACTGTAGAATGTTTATATGAGTACGAAATTAAATTTAACTCGAGGTGTTTGAACAATATTATGATAATTAAAACGCTCGTATTATTAAAATATCAACCAACTTCTCGATGAACCGTGAACCGAAATTATTGTTACACCTTGGTTTCAGCGAATGGATTATTCGTCAAACGATAAATCGCAAAATATAAAATCCGAAGATTTCGTTAAAAAATTTTACTCGACATCAAAGTCGTAAGGACGATCAAGGACGTAAGAACTCGGAGAAGTTTCCTTTTAAATACATTTATCGAGATTGAGGTATAAATTATTATATAAATGACGCTCGGTTAGAGATTCCTTTCTTTGGTAGGTATATACTTGCTTTCCTCGACAGCATCAGTTATAATATATTTACTAACTTGTTTTATATTCAATACTACCGAAAACTATACTTAACCCGTCGTTGGTCTCGTCTTTTTTTTTGTACTCCTTTGGTCGCGTGGTGAGAGATTCTCTCACTTTCTTCAATAAGTCTTATAATATGGAATAAACTACCAAAACACATTTATTATATAAATGAGAACTTAGAAACTATATATACCTATTTAAGTATTTATATATTTATTCTTTTTTTACAAAATATATTACACATTACAATTATTTGAATAATCGAGCATTAACATATTGTTATTACTAAAAAAAAAAATAATTAAACTTTTTAGTCTTGAATTTGCGTATTACAGATACAGGAATCGCATATGGTTGTAGTATGTTTTTTGCAAATTGGATTTGAACATGTTGCGCAAATTACCTATATAAATAATAGTATATATAATTACAAATATAAAATATTTTAATTATTAAAATATAAATTTGAAAATATGTAATCAATTACAAAGTCGTTTAATGCCTATCTATTTTTAGATTATCTGTATCTGATAAGGTATAGCACAACTAATAGGCAATAAACCAATATAACAGACAGTGGTGACCAAAATAATATCGTAATGAGAGAATCTCTCACCACGCGACCAACGACGGGTTAAGTGTTGAAATCACAATCCAGAGAAAACTTGACCCACGAATATTACACTTTATTTTTAATTTTATTGAGATTATTTTTACCCATTACCCGCAATAGTCAACGAGTAAACTTTCCTTCGTCGAAGAACAGATTTTTTTTAGTTCTAAACTATTAAAATAACATATTAAATTATATAGACATAATATGTTGTATAACTTGTACGATACCTTATGTGTACTCTACATAGTAACTGGTTATGAAAAATATTTTAAAATGATAAGGATTTACAAAAATGTATATGCGGGCAAGATTATTGTGTTATGATTTATAAATAAACATAGAATAGTAAGTTCAAATTTTCAAAGTGTGTCAACGAAACAAAGGAGACAATGATTTTTTTTTTTTAGCAATTTTATACATTAATTACATGTTTTAATAATAGTTTAAAATTACTAAAAAATTCTATTTTGACGGTAACAAAAAATGAATACTGTGAAAATTGCACTCTGTTTAATACAAAAAAATATAGTACGCACAATAATATTGTTAAATTTTATAACTTTTTTATGTATAAACTGTCCAAATCTACATCTACTCCTAAATTGTTCATCTATCCAGAGAACTCAGTCAAGATCTCTCTTTTCCACTTTGGTATTAACTTTTCCCTTATCGACGCTCTTTCAACCGATAACGATAGCATAATTATACATACTCTCAATTTTAAACTGCAATCTGGCCTCAAAATTTAAAAGTGTGAGCTTTACCAACTTATATTATATATTATATATTAATGTTATGTTCACAATTGTCGAGATATTATAATGTTTTGTTGAAATATCATTTAAAAAAAAACAAATAATTATCCAAATCCGTTAATTATTTTGTATTAAACGAACCGTTAATCAAAATTTCGCACTACGCAGTAATCAAAAACTTGATATATTATGTATATAGCAAATAAGACTGTGGGTAAATCTGTAACATTGCAGGGTATATTATGCTATTCAGCTATTGGATTTATCGATGTACATATTATATATTGAAGTCTCCGACAAATGTTAGGTATTACGCGTATATGTACCTACTTTAGATTAAATCCGATGGAATATTATTGAACAAGTATTTCGACATATTATTATTTATCGCCAGAAACAACGAAATTACGAATGTGATTAACAACCGAATATTGCAGCGAACCAAACGGACGATGAATAATTCACAAGACTATAGAGTATAGAGAGAGAGAGATTAATGCATATTATGGACGAGTAAAACCGCCGAGGTACCTAGAATTATTTCCAAACATCGAACGCTCGGCTAATAATAATAATTAATAATAATAGTAGAATGGCTTTATTGTAGAATATCGTACTAGCTGCAGTATTATAACCCGACAGAGGCTGGGAAAAAATGAACAAACATAAAATACGGTGCCGTAGGCACGATGTACGTACCTAGGTTGTAGTGAGTATACCTCGATTCACGGTAAAATCGACATCGGAGTACCTATCTCGGCTTAGTGAAATGATTATTATTCGACCGAGATGTGCGACTTGCCTGTGGCGGATTGGATACAGCACTTGAGGTATTAATTTCGAACGACGTTCATGCGGGCATGTATACCGGTTGCCTCCAAAAGTACCTTTTTTTATACCAATTCCAAAATATAACAGTTTTTTTTTTAAAATTATATTTCTGTTACTAATGGCAACCCTATTAGATATATGAACAAAAGAATTGTTCAATTTTAATGAGCCAAAACGAAATTCATATATGAGTCACTCTCTAGCGAGGGTTGCAGAACAGAATTCCCGAGTGTCAAGGAATATGTGTGCAACATTTGGGGCCAATTGGTTCAGTAGTTTCCAAGCCTATAAGCCAGGTATAAAAT
This sequence comes from Neotoxoptera formosana, assembly GCA_022818045.1. Classification (NCBI taxonomy): domain Eukaryota; kingdom Metazoa; phylum Arthropoda; class Insecta; order Hemiptera; family Aphididae; genus Neotoxoptera; species Neotoxoptera formosana. The sequence continues at coordinate 26,975,490 of CM040632.1, read as the reverse complement.
ATGTTCGTTTTTATATAATATATAAATAGATTTAAATTACAAATAATATTATTCTCATATTATTATACATTTTAATATTATTGTTTTATTTCGAGTTCCGTGTGGTTATTTTTGTCTAAGAGTATCATTTATGATGCTCAAGACAAAATTGGCAAGTATTCGTAAAATATTAAGGGCAATAATTGAAAGTTTGCCGTGTATCACATAATATGATACGCAAGTCAGTCAACTTGATAATAGTAGTATGGTATGATAAAACATTAGAAAAACTTGGTCACGATCCGTATCAGTCTCAGTAGAAAAAAACTACTCATAAAACATCAGAAACAAGGTGGGTAATACATCATTAAATAAAAATATTTTTTAAGCTAAATTGATTTCATAAAGATGCGTATAGGTAAAAAGTATTTTACGAGTTAATAGTAATAGGTGATGCACTTGAAAGATTGTTTAACAATTATTAATATAATAGGTATATAGTATAATAATTAACAGGCAAGTGCTTTTTCCATCGAATTACCAATTTTTGGCAAACCGTTCGACATATTATATTTTCATAGTTCTCGTATTCATGAAAAACATTTAAACATATTTTTACCATTTCAGTCGTTCGGTGTTACGACTAAACAATTCTAGTGGAAAATTTATTTTTGTTTTTATCTCTCTTAGAAAACTCATATCTTGACCGTATCCGAGCTAACAGAAATGAAAAATAATAGCATTTCATCTTTTATTATTTTTTTTTATACACCACGATAAAAACATTGCTTTTACCCTATCGGATATATTATTACATAGAATGTGTATAGTTTGAAACAAGAAGCATAAATTCTTGAGAAAAAAAAAAAATTACATTTTAATAGACAATGATATTATTCGATTTTAATCAAATGTGAAATTGGTTGTGTTATAATTATGCAAAATATTTTCGAGTAGTATTGGTCGATTTTTACTAAAACCAGTGCTATAATGTATTATGCATTTTAAAAATGAATGGTAATATACTCATTCGAAGAATGAAGAGAGCAATGCAATATTTCCGGGAAGCGGATATAATTATTTCAATTTTAAAACTACATTTATTCGATTTGTATTGAATCGCATAATTATTCATTAATTCGGTTGTTCAGCGAGCATATAAAAAGAAAACAATATATTTTCCATTAATCTAAACGTTTCGCTACAGCTTATGAAAATTATTCATAATTATTATTATGCGTTATCTAAACCTTAAGTTTCTTCTTTCGTTTACTGATTACCTATATTCGACGACACACAATTATTAAATTATAGTCGATCCAAAAGCTCCAACCCCGTGGCCCAAGACGAAATCAATTGATCTCATTTTTCCTCGTAATAGCTATTTTAATGTTAATATTCGTTGACATTTTTTTTTTTTTTTTGTTCAAAATACATTTTTTTAACACAACACGTTTTTAAAAGTACTTACGATAAGTTCTGTCTGTTACAATACGAGATTGGGTCACCACGTTGTACTTTTTATTATCTCAACTCCAGAACGAATACCGGCCGAAAGTAGAGAGGCAATCAATTAATGTTGTTGTTGGACGTTGGCGCAGTCGACAAACGTAACAAAGTAAATAAATAAAAAAAAAAATAGTAAAATAAGGAATGAGAAATATAACTCACTTTATCGGTGGCGCCACATAAAAAACAATCGGCGAGAAATCATTACTATAAGGGACAGGTTTGTTTTTTATTTTTTTTCATTGCTACAAGACGACTCCAGTGATCTGTACGCGGGCGGCGGCGGCGGGGCAGAGCGAGCAGGCGACTAAATGTCTTAAAATATTTATCGTCCCTTTTTTGGGTGACGCTCCGAGAGGGTCGAGTGATTTATGCGAACATTGCGTATAATCACGTCTGTAAAACTGCAATTGGTTTTAAAAACGGAACGGTGTATAGCGATGGCGCAGATAGAAAGAAACGAGGCTGCAGGAAGAATACGGTGAATAATAAAAGATAGTATAAATATGTATATACTTTACTTGACTAAATTACTCTTTGTAAGACCGGCTGAAGTTTTGAACTCGGATTAAAAACAATAAACGGCTCGATTGATTTTGTATTATTTAAAAACAAAAAAAATCTCCTGATATCTCGGAAGCTTTTATAGACTTCTATATACAAAATAATAAATTAGTTACCATAATTTATTATGCATATAATATTTGAGTTTAATTTATGTATAGTTAGGAAAAAAAAAAATGTCGTTTCGATATATTATCGGCAGGTAGAGTTTATGTACCAATAATTCGTGTCTGGCTGGAGAATTCTGTTGTAAATTCGCGCTAAAAATCGGTGGTAGATTTTCAAACCGAACTAATGTTTAAAACATATATATATATAATTTTTTTTTTATGGTGAAAAATGTATACGGTTTTAGCAGATTCTTTAATATCTAGCGAAAAATGGAATCCAATTTTTAGCGAAAAACGTCTGCGGCCATAAATCATTATATTAAATGTTTACATCGTAATATTATTTATTGGTTTGGTTGGAAAAAAAACAACAACAATAATTTATGTGATATTTTTCTACTTTATTTATTAAAAATAAATTATTTAATTATTTTATTTAATAATAAAATATTATACACCTAAGAATAAAATATAGTGTTAACTGCAATAACTATTAGCAATTATAATATGGATTTACCAGAAAAAGATTGTATATAATAGGTACCTATTTCAAACAGTTTATTTATTTTTTACTTAAATAGTAATAGCGGGTAGTGTAAGGCGTGTAACCGACTGTTAAATCACATTATTTTTACGAAATTAATAGACGACAAAAAGGACTGATAAATGATAAAAATATCGATATAAATATACTATTATTACCCCATACAATGTGGGCGCGTATCGGACCCAATCGCGATAATTTAATTATACGTCTCGTATACGCGCATAACACAGTTTATCACTGAAAAACGACGCCATTGCAAAACGCCGGTTCGCGTTTATCCGACGCGGTCAAGCGAAAGGAATTCAGTCTCTTATATAATATATTATATAGGTAGCGTGTATTATATGAAATTAGTTTTCCGTCTAGCGAGTACGGCAATTTGTCTCCGAACCTCCCTGCTACTCGCTTATACGTATATATAGGTTGGTATACCTGCTACACGTGCCTAGGTACACGCGGATTTGGTCGGAGAATCGCCGAGTTCAGTGGGTTTTTATTTTTCCCGATTACTCGTGCACCTATACATATATATTATATACCTACGGGGTTTTTCGTTAAATTTTTAATCACTCGGAGCGGCATTCGGGGCCAGATCGTCGTAAAAACAGCTTTCGCGAGACCCCGCACGCGTCGGACGTGACAAAAAAGCGAGATTCATCGTTCCTCCACTGCTACAGTTTAGTAACTAAGAGTCTAACTAACTAAGAGTCTAAATCATGTGCACTGGGGACGTGTAGAAAAATCATACTAATAACTTCTATTCAAACTTGCAGGACGCTTCATGAGGTTCACAAGAATAAATAGTTTGGTATTTGAAAGAAAAATGCAGAGGTCAAGTTTTGGCGTGGATGGGTATAAAACAGGTGAGCGGAGGGTCAGAAATAATGTCGAGATTATGTAGCTTTACGAGAAACCCGCAATAAAGTAGATGAAATAAGAAAGATGCGGAACTGCCACGTGTGGGGACAAGAAGGTTGGATTATAATACACACGGTACGACATGGTACTCCAGAATTTAAAATACCAAGACGACGACCAAGGTCAAAGTTGGAAGACCAGACTACAAAATACGTAGAGCTGGTTGAACGGGACTCAGATTGGCGAGTCTTACCCATGGGTAAAAAGGTAAATGGTATTTGTTTGCCAGAATGTTCTTGAATTCCGACAATTACAAAGAAGAAGATGAAGACGAAGAAGAAGAAAAAGATGATTCTATACTACATAGTTCTTCTAATATCATTACACATATACTATAATATACCTATAATATTCAAAATCTGATTTTAGGATTTTTAAGCATACTTGAACATCATATTTTAACACTCTTGAGATTTTTTTTGTGGATGTAGATGTAAACTTCTGTTATACAAACTCTTTTTTTTATAAGAACCTCTCTTTTCTACGGTAAATTATTTTATTGGATATTTTACAGTATAAAGAGGTAGGGATTATCATTTGAAAAACACAAGTTCGTATTGCCACAGAACGCTCCTCGAGTAGTTAACTTTAAACAATTTCAAGAATGTGAAAATATAGTTTTTGAGTATATTTAAAGATTCAAAAATTATAATTTTAATAAATGTATTAAAGGAAAAATGGGGCTAAGCTGACGTTTCTATAACAACCAGATTTTTTTCAAAGATTTTTGTCTGATTGGTGTTAGATAAATCATCTGACACATTTACTGCACAAAGTATTGCAGTGTCATCTGCGTAAGTGAATTAGTTTTTTTTTATGTAATCCTACCTATAGAGTATATGTACCTACCTATATGTACCTATATTTGTCATATAAATATTTAATATAAGTCTGAAAAAAGGTCACTTCCTTGGGGTACATCATCTGAAGAAGTATGACGATAGAGATACTCCATTTTGGACATTATAAAAGCGGTTTTCAAGATATGAACGAATAATATCACAATAATATTATGATGACGGTGTATATGTACCTAGTTTAAAATGATTCAATCGGAGGCCTGTGCTACTTCCAAAAAGACACGTGGACAAAATTGTTTCCTCTAAAAGAAAGATATTTGGTCGGTATTAAGTCTATGCGTTTGATACAAAGTAAAAAATTAAGCTCTGATGTCAAATTTAGAGTTTGGGATTATGTTCACCTATCTAATAGATGTTTAGCACTGACCTACTCCGCAGGTGAGATGATATTTTATACTTATTGATATTTATTAATCAGTAAATACACTGTATACTAGTTTACAATATGGATGATATAAATAAACCCAATTTTAATCGTCTAGTCCAAAGTATTGCACTATCTTTGATCGGAAAACTGCTCGAGGGCGGACTATCCAAACACACGCTATATACGATGATATTATAAGTTCCCGAGAAAACTTTTTTCACTTAATCTCTATACACAAACACACACACACACAATATGCATGCCTAGGTACATAATATGAAACGTTTATAGTTTACGCACTGTCACCGCAAACTCATCCAGATAACATATCGGGTGGTTAGAGCGAAAAACGACGACGCCATATCCGGTACACAGCGGCGTTTACTTTAATAGTTAAATACATAATAATATTATGTCACGAGTAATTATTATTATTGACGTCCGGTCAGATTTTTTCGTGAATTTCTCACGGGCCCAAAGTACACTTTTTTATTAGTTAATGTACTCGTCGTACAGTCAAAAAAAAAAAATGTATAAAAAAAAAACCGGTGGACGGCTGCTCGCTGTCGACATTAATTCGCCGTGTGTCATAATCCGCCTCGTCCGCCGATACATCATCAATATTACACTTACACTCCGGGCACCAGTAGATAAATATTGATTTACATCGATGTCCGTTTTTTATTTTCAACAGGACCAAACTTTCGAAATTTCAATCACGAATAATTACGATTATATTATGTATATGCGAGTGAAAACTTTCTTAAACGTAATTCCGCGCGGATTGAACAAAAACAACTTTGTTTTATTTTTTTATAATTGATAAATAAAAACAAAAAAAACACGAAAATAATCAATATCTTTTGTTTCGGGGGGGGGGGGGGGAGTGAGCGTGTTTCGATTAGAAGCCTCGAGTCTTAATATGCTTCTACATCTCGTGCGAAATCAATACGATATAGATATATAGTCATAAAAATGGCTATACCTTCCCGCAATAAGATATATTTCGAAACGGAAACATTTGACGAGAGACGCGAGTGTATTACCGACTTATAATTTTTTAATATACGCCAGATAATGCGCGAGCTCTCTGCAGCAACGATTGCCGCTCAGTATTTAATTTTTAATTTACTGACGAAATCGCATTAGTCGCGTAAGACTTAATTATTATAACCCCCTGATAGGTTAGATCATTTCACAGACGAATTTTGAATTCAATAGTGCACTTAACGTATTGTACTCGTACAAAACGCGGACGCGAAGAGATAATTTCCTTTTCGTAAAAGCAAAGTATTACTAAAAAACAAACGGTCGCGTTGTTCGTTTAAATACCTACGCGTTAAAATATTTCGCATTAGACAAACGCTATTATTCAAGTGTATATAATATACGTAGTTATGATTATAGCTCAGAATGCGTTCAGATTCGCATACATAGCTGAACTCCGTTTTCGGGACGAAGCAATACAAATTGTTGTAATAATAAAATATCTAATAGAAAATAGACACACGATTATTCTTTAGTCGAAAATTACTAAAACTCTTTAATATTTCCATTCCAGCTAATATTATACTGTAATAAATTCGACGTCTTATGTCGGTATTACAAATTTATTATAGCTGATAGCGATATGTATGAAGTAGAAAGTAAAAGTTTGTTGTAAATAATTTAATAGATATAGAGCAGCTGTGAGACTTTAATTATCAACTAATAAAAAGTAACAAACAATAATAATATTAATCTATTGACACTGAGCGGGGCGATTTTCAAAGTTTACCATCCAAGTCATAAAAAAGTGAAACGGACATGACAAGACTTTGTGACGTCATGTCGAAATCGAAGATGCATAATATCGTAATAAATAATCTAATAATTATCACACAACACCTACAATTATATACCTACTCGATATTATTAGTCAAATTTATAACCGTTTAATTGCTACCTAGGTATATAAATCACCGAAAACCAAAAAAATCGTTTGCCCCGACTCGGTGTTTAAATATTCGTAAAATGAGAGGGTATAACGAATAAAGAGACCGCACCGAGTCGGGGCGATCTATACTTTTCCCGCCAAAATCGGCTTTTCCGTTTACCGCCAGTACAATTTAATATCAATGTTCTTTTTCCGAGTTGTATGACGGTTGTTTTATAGAATATTCATTACTGATTTACAAGCGTATATCAACCGATCGTACCTATAATGAATACTGCAGTCGTACAATTCACGATTTTTTTTACGTGTCGGAAACCCTCGGTTCCCATACAGTGTCGCTTTACCAAGGATTATTTGCGACGTCTTATAATAATAATAATAATAATAATAATAATAATTACGCCATCGGTTGTGCACGCGATCGAGTTGTTCACGAGTACATGTACTTCAAAAACATAAGAAGATGCTATTAAAACGTACACTCGTCGTCCATCATCATAATAATAATTCATTATTATATAAGAGTTTTGACTTTTAAGTTTCACTGTCGTTTCTGAACGACAGCGTACTGCGTACCTGTATATATAGACCGCAGCGTATTTTATGAGATAAAATTAAATATTTAAATGAAATAGAAATTAATAGCAAATGGGTAATAAATAATAATAGCAGTAGTAATAGCTGCAGGTATGTGTTTGAGATTTGAAACACAAGATGACAATATATGGATATGTTTTCATGCTGTAAAATAAATAATATATTGGAAATCAATCCTCGAATCGAATTCAATCGTTTCAATTAATTAATTTAATACATTTTCAGAAACTTTTCAAAAATATCAATCTTTTATACGTTGTTATATTATCATAATGAGTTTGTTTTGTTATCGATTTGAGAATCCTTTGAATCGAAATAACGTATCCGCGGATACAACTTAAATTCTTATTTACAAAAAAAAATGTTTTTTTTAACTCGATTGAATCGTAATAACGTGTTTATTTTTCTCGTATAAAATACCGTATAATAGCACCGTATAGAGTGCTAATAAATACGCAGAAACGTATTCGTCGAAGAGTGAAGACGTCTTAAATTTCACTGCTATCTAGTGCCTAGTATGTAACTAAATTATTATAACGTACTGAAAAATTGTAATTTTTTATTTCGAGTCTATAAAAGATGGAAATATAATATTGAGTCGTTTATTATAACAATATTATAGGGTACTGTATAAGAGTCCGATTTTTGTAATTCCTTAAACCTATTATAATTTATAATATGATATTTAAACGCAGTATAATTATGGTTATCACATATCATTATATTACAATTTTATGGTTAGATTAATTTACTAAGAAATTTTGATTATTTTTTCGCATCGATTAATGTATTGATCTTATAATGATGTGTGTGTGTGTTTTATTTTTAAAAGTTGTTTCTGCGTCTGTCATCAAATTTTGGAGAATAAGTAGATACAATAATTGTAAAAACGCTTCAACTTTCAACTTTTGCTGGTGGTTTCTGGTAGAAAATAGAATCTTGTTTGTATAATGGGAGGTCAAAAGCCAAAAGTTTACTTTTTTAGAGGCAGGAATATAATTATGTGAAAATAAGAGATTTTATCAAAATCAAAATTCAAAAATTATTAAGACTTGAAATGTTCACCAAATATTAAAATTATTATTTATTAATATTAATTTAATATTTTAACTTTTTTTGTGTTAATTATAATTTATATAGATAGGCATTTGAAATTTTCAAAATTTTTTCATTTATAATTATGTTTGTTGTTAATAAAAAAGTTAGTTCAATAGTGACATCGATGGAAAAATAAATTACTAATAGTAAAAAATTAAAATTAAATATTCTTAGAAATATAGACTGACCGTCTCCGCTCAGTATCGTTTCTATCATGCAATGATTTGACATTTTCAAATATAATTACATTCATTCAAATTTAACACATCCATTTACAGAGTGACCTACTCAATGACGAGATACATTCGACAACTATACTATTATAAAACAAAGCGTTTTCCCGTTTTGATTCTCATAATACCATTGTAATTATTATTAAAATCAAAAAGGGTATTAGAATGGTTCACATGCAAATGGTTCGTCAAATCTCATTCATAAAAATCGTATTGCATTTTGCAAAAGTGCAGAGTAGAGCAGAACTCTAAGCGTACGTGAGACGAACTCGTATTTTAAGAATATATATATTATATTGTAAACGTTTTTATAAGATTTTTTAAACGTGTAATGCGTTCGAGGAGAAATGAATATTTTAAAGTCGGTTCGGCGCGGGATGTACGGATATGGCCCGGGAAAGTGCGTTTAAGAAAGTATATAAGCATTATTGAATTTATGAATAATGAGTGTTACAAACGTGATTCTGACGTTAAAAGCTCTTTTGGTTATTCGTAATATGTCAATACCTTTTTCACCCTTAATCATCCACGTAGAAAATGGAAAGCGCATAAATCAATTGTCAAATCGAATAAGAGATTTCAATTTAAAACATTCTGCGTTTGAATTTATATATATTTTAAATTTATTAAAACTCCTGCGCAGCTGCTCGTTCATTTTAATTAGAGGCTTTTGCACGTTTATCGGTTTTCGGCGAAACCCGTCGGAATAAACTGATCAATAATATTGAAATACATGCGACGTTTTACGCGAAGACGAGAAAAAAAAGACGCCTGAAACATTGATAACGCGTGTACGACATTTATTTCATTATTTCACGGCCCGCGGGGGACAAGCGAGTGCAGTTCGTTATTGTATTTAAAACGTGCAAATACATAATCAGGAATAAATACGAATAATTAACAACTAATGTCATAAGCCTGCGCACAATATACAATACAATGTTTAGGGCGTACAATCTGTTCTAATTAGAGTGATTTCACCCATTCATTTAGCTACAATTAACATTTTTCAAATCGCTTCAGAAGTTTTAAATTCGATAGAGAAAGTGCTATTTAGAGTCTTGGAACAAAATATTTTACTCGAGGTTCGACGCCGAGTGTTGACTTGAACTCCGTTTAATTATATCTTTTGCAATAAATCCGGAATGTCTATATATCTATTCAAAAGTTTACACACAAAATGTACATAAATAAAATTAAGTCTTCGATGCGACTATCGCACTTACTGACGCTTGACTTCAGAAATAATACGACCACCCGATTGATGATATTGCAATATTAATAATATAATAAGTAATTTTCGATCAGCCCTACGCCCCCCCTCCCTCCCCCTCGACTGTCGATGATTCCACTGCAAGACTGATTCGAATTCAAGTCTAGACCGAACTAACGCGTAGGACTGATCTGTCGAACAATGAAATAGTTTTTACTGCACAATGCGATAATAGAACAATTTGGTGATTTTTTTCTTATAATACACAACGGTATCATCATTATCTTTATCTGTATGAATTAAAATAAATTCTAGAATAATATTGCTTATAATGCGCACTTATATCAACAACGTCGTGCATTATATATTTGTACAGACTGCTGCAGAGCCATCCGTATAATAGTCTTTACAGCTTACCTACCTACGCGAGTGCTAAGATGATATTCTGACGTTTAAGTATAATATTGCTCGACAAAAAAAAAAATGGTAAGTCGCCAGTAATAATGGTATTTGTCATTTTGTCGTTCGCATTATACATTTATACCTATGTTTTTATCGTACTTGGAAGCTTATATTGTTTTCGATTGGAAAAAAAGGCGAATTGCTTATCACTATTATTGTTTACTCGTTGATCGCGCATATCGTATTAGAACTTTCTACGCATGGGCGGAAAAGCTGTTTTTGGCCTACCGGGAAATTAAAAGAAAAGTGGTTCCCACCGGGAAATGCCCAGATTTCCGTGGGTAGAGGCCTGTCCGCCCATCCTGCAGCTTCTACGGCTACATCCGAGTTCCGTCCCAATTATAAAAATTGAATTTAAAGATATACCAGTTCCGTCCCTGGTTTTTTTTTTAACGGATGTACCAATTCCGTCCCGTGTCAAATCGAATTTAACATATCACTTGTAAAAAAAATATCCTATAAATTCAACCCAATTGCAAATTTGAAAAAATGTATGTTTTTTGACTATTAATATTCGGGCAGTTTGACTCTGACAATTTAGTATTTACTGAATTTTTAATAATTATTATATTTATATACTAGCTGTCCTGCACAGCGTTGCCTGTGCTATAGATTTGTTTATTTTATAAATTTATTTGTAAAAATAATGTTTATGCAATATTTCTACTTCTTATAATAATATAATAATTCAATAGGAACTTTAAACAGCCTCCAAGTCCCACGGAATCTATTGCTATAACTTTTAATGAAAACGGTCTAGTAATTTTTGAGTCTCTAGCTAACAAACAGACAGACAAATATCCATTTTTATCAATACATGTAGATTGACTGATTGAGTATGTATAGATATAGATAAAATAATATTATGTAACCATTGACAACTCAATAAATAAACAGAGATTGTAATATATACCAATAGCAACCATTTATAAACAAATATTTCTATCGTAAATCTTAAGACCCCAGTGTGAGCACCTCCAGGGGTTGGACGTCTTAAAATTAACATATGTTCTTTCTCAGTGTCTAAGCTACCTATGTACCAAATTCCATTTAAATCGGTTCAGTAGTTTCGGAGACTATTCAATACAAACAATCAAATCTTTCCTCGTTATAATATTATAAGATAAGATAAGATAAGATAAGATAAGATATAGATATATATATATATTGTAACGATGAAATTATGAAAATGTACTGATTATATGAATATTTATATTTTCTGTATGCATTTTACAACAATGTTTATATTATATTAAATTATTAAATTTATTAATTAGTATGGGCATACTTTTTTTTGTTATTCTATACATAGTGTATATCTTTTTTTATTATTATATAATAAATATTATTACGATTAATTACGATTGAATTATGAAAATGTACTAATATTATGAATATAATAATATAGGTATCTATATTTTGTGTATGCATTTTATAACAACAATGATTATACAAATTATTATGACTAAATAATTATGAAAATTATTAAGGGCGTAGTTAGAATATATAACTTTTTATTTTAACTGGGACGGAATTGGTGTATAACTTTTTTTTTAACAGGGACTTAATTGGTATAAAAAAAAGGTTCTCGGGACGGAACTCGGATGCACCTCTTCACCGTATTCTTTACTCTACATCGGTACATGCGATATCGAACGTAATATAATATTATATTACTCTGTGCCTACCCACGCGAGTTTGAAAAATAATTTTGACTTTGCGCCGAAAGGGGGAAAACCCGTAAGACGACTTGTGTCGAACGGCAGTAACAAATCGAAAGCTTAAAATTATATTAACCACATCGTCACGGGTCGTGTGACTTAGGGTGTGTGATAATAATTTGATGTGTCGTGCCGCGACGGTTAAAATCTAGACCGTCCTCTCGTCTCTCTCGACTTTGAGCAGGTAATATAAAAATAAATAAGTCGTCTGTAATACGCTTCGCGTTGTGTAGGATTTTAATATTTTTATAAATCACACGTACCGAGAGTTGTCACGATTGATAAAACGTTTTCGAATCATCGATAAGCCTGTTACTATAATGTGGTGTGTGCACGTTATTTCCGGGAGACGATGATTTTTTCCTTTTACAAAATATATCGATAAATACGTTTTTGCTCTGTCGAAAAGCTTAAAAGTTCAATACGAATTTCCTCGTATTAATCTTTTGTCACTCGACTTTATAAAATAAGAGTTTTTCGAGTAAAATGTAATATTATTAAAATATAATATTACATGACTTATAATAATCGTGTATTATATGCAACTGGCATCTGACAATGCGTGTTACCTTAATCCCGTTTGAATAAAAGCTTTTCCTGTGCCGCGAATGCGGCGTTTTGATATTTTCTTGTCAAAATAATATTATGTCGTAAGGAGAAAATTAATTTTTAGTGGCGGTTAAATCGTTTTTTTTTTCCCGATAACAAAAGAGTAATACGCTAGCGCATGATTCGAATTCAATTCGACGGTCCATTTTTTATAGACATTTTAAGTTCAAATTTGGACGAAATTAGGTACCTATATTTATATGAAGAATAACAAATGTTAGTTATATTTTGATGTAATTTATAAATATTTTTCGCTCGAAACTTACAATGACTTACTATTTTATTCGGTGTAACCAATGGTAACCATATATAAACAAAAAAAAAATATTCGTTAGCCAAAGAAATACCTCTGCAGTGTTTGCCTTCTAGGTGCACGTTTTCGACCGTACGACTATTATACCTATGTACCGAATTTGAGAGCCAGTATGGGTTACCAGGTTAGGTTTGACCTAACCAGTATACAGGTACCTGCACGATCGGCTTGGCTGCGTATATTGCTCACTAGCACAAACACTGCTGGCTTTTAGAAGATTATTATTGGGCGCGGAAAATGACGGTTATCATCCGTCCGTCTCGACACGTATTATGAAAACGGCGCTTTTCCGTTGGATTGTCCCGAAAAGGCATACTAATATATTATTTCCATCACGGCGGAGGTATAACCAACCAAAATCCACGTGTATACATCTGTAAGGTTTATATATGCGCCTTTGCTCGCGTGTACAACGACAATACGTGTGTGTACATTATACATACACACTTTTATACATTACATATATGTGTAGGTATAAGGTATAATAGGATAAAATCAATCTGGCCCCCGTAAACCGGAAATAGCCTCTGCGGAGATTTCGTTCGTCATAACGTATAACGAGAATAAAGAAGATAATATTATATACATAGACAGCGGGGCCATAACACTTTATCACCAGGTCCAGCGCGCGGCCGAGAGAGAGAGAGAGAGAGAGAGAGAGAGGCGATGTGCGGCACCGTAATATTGTTATTGTCTCCCACGTGTTCGGTTGGGGGTTAGGTCGAATCATCCCTATATTTTATCATACGAGTTCGACCCGAGGACCCCATGTGCAGCGCACCTCCACCGCCACCTACACCACCACCACCGCCGCCGCAACCACCTCCACCACTCTCGAGTTGTGTCGTTACTCCTCCCGTCGTTTGAGAGGCCACGTCTTTATTATCACTATTATAATATTGTATATTACATAATGATCGCGTGCATATTATACACGTGAAACTGAAGCAGCAGTGGAGGCAGACAAAACGCTTGTAATTTATCACGAATTGCGTTCGCAGGCGGTTTATTGGGTAAATCACACGTCGCGGTTACCACACTGCACCGATGGGTTGATGGAATCTTTTGTACATTTCGTGTTTTGAGATCAGAGAGAGAGATCAACGCTGTCGAAAAATCACTTATTTGAAGGTATTCCACAAATCGTCCTCCAGCTGCAGTGGGAGCGGTTCCTATGGCTCAGTACGCACGGTCGTATTGTATGGGGGTAATAATATAATAATGTTTACTCGGAATGTGTTTAGGTGGCACAGAAGAGGGACTTTTCCTGGTTTTTTTTATAGTTAAGACCACAGACCAGCGGTTTACAAACATTTTCAGCCAAGGAGCCTTTTTTTGAGCAGTGGTTTCTCGCGCGGAGCCCCGAGAAATATTTGATGTCAAGTTGTATCATAATATTACACACGATATTTGTGGTGAAACGAACGGAACCCTCGAGAAAAAAAAGTCACGGTTTGGGAACCACCCTCTGTCATGGACAAATTTTAGCTTAAACTAAAAAATTATTATCGTTTAAAAAATATAAAAATAAATGCTTATATAATAGTGATTGTACAAACAGTTGCTATAAAATTGAAAAAAACGAATTTCAACAGTTTTGTGTTATCGCCTATAATTAGATTCTCATCAGCTATTGAACTCTAAAATCCCAATGAAACGTTTTCACTTTCTCAGCATTCATTTTTTACGCTATTTTCATACCGGTAATACTGTCTATAAAATAAGGAAATTGCGTGTACAAGCTTGAATTCTGGTTCCGATATTATTTATGATAATAAGTGGGTATATTATAGTATGTGGGCGTATACAAATGTAATGCTTAAGACTACTCGAAATGAGAACTTTATTGTCAATGATGCAAATTATTTTCTAAACGAGGAATTCGGGTTGATGTGTAAGCTATTTTTATATTCACCGTATCGTATGCTTTGTACTTGTAATGTTGTAACGACATAAATTTGCCGTTCAATAATTTATACTGCACTTTTAATAATAATTTATTATTTAATATAGCTCAGTCTTAGGTTGTCGGGTCTACGTCGCATGTCTACAATGTCTACACGTCAAATTTAATGTCTTTCTAATACTGCAGCCCAACGATTCGTGCATATATTTTATTTGTACACCATATAGTCGCCGATTCGTGGAGGTAATACCGGGAACTCGGTAAAAACTTTTGTGAGTATTTCACCCCCCATGCCACGAGACATAATTTCGTAAATTTCACCATAAAATATACCGTCGAGGGGCGGGGGTTGGCCGTTTTATTTTCGAATACGACTTAAAAACTACTTTAGCGATAGAACCCCCGAAGAATACAAATTTTTCGACTATTCGCGTTGCACACCACAAAACATAATATATTTAAATATTTCAGAGAGTCGCAGCGAGTGTGAGTCAGAGTGAGTGGGCAGCGAGTGTAACATATTTCGTTTTCGAACTTTCAATATATTAAAACGAACACTGTAAAAATAAAAGTGAAAATCGATTTATTTTTATTATTAACGTAAAAACGATTGACACGAGAAAAAAAACGCTACCCGTGATGATATTTTAAAGGAAAATATAATATTACGCGTTCGGTAATTATTATTATTTTTAAAGCTGAAATCGAAATACAATATAGGTAATATGCGTATATTGTGATATCATCGCGACGTGTGTTTTAAAATCAAAGGGCATTGTTTCCCTTTCGGAATATTGACGTGCACGTGACGGCACCGTCGGAAAATTATTCGAACGAGTGTTACACGCGTATACAATGCGCCGCGGGACACTGACGTATGCGATAAACGAAAATGGAAAACGGGCGGACTGCTCTCGAAATTCGGTAAAACATTAATAATTACAAACATTACACCGTAAACGAGTTTTCGTCTCTGACACGCACGAAATAATAACAATAAGCGCATCGATCAACAAAATAATATCGTAACACGACGCGTATGGAATATTATAATATTAGAGTACGGATTTTGAAGCAATAAAAAACTAAAAAAGCACTAAAAAAAAAGCAAAAAAGCTGTCTAAATCTTCCAAAAAAGCATTAAAAACAGGTTTTAATAAAAATGTTTATCACAAAAAAAGTATTAAAATTATTTATTCTAATAATTTACTATATACGTATCTAAA
Organism: Neotoxoptera formosana; assembly: GCA_022818045.1. NCBI lineage: Eukaryota > Metazoa > Arthropoda > Insecta > Hemiptera > Aphididae > Neotoxoptera > Neotoxoptera formosana. The sequence continues at coordinate 26,959,322 of CM040632.1, read as the reverse complement.
TTACATTGATAAACATATCCATAAATCAAACATAACGTGATAGAATCGATTGAGCCAACCAATAACCATATAATATACAATATACAATATTGGAAAACACATTATTTAATATAAAAATTAAAATTAACATTTCAAATACGGCTATTTAGAACACATTTTGAAAAATGTACCAAAACTGCCCAAAAAAGCAAAGAAAAGAGCAAAATAAAATATCGTGCATAGTAGTATAAATCGAATTTGTAGCTGACATAGCTGCGTTTTAGAGCAATAGAAAAAAAAGGCAAATGCCTTCAAAATGCGTACTCTCGGTGTCGGACTGGCTCCAAAAGGCCCCATCAGCAATCTCTATAAAGGGCCCCCATTTAAATCTGATACATTTATAGTATATGTACAAAACGTTCATGACTTGATAACATGTGTCCAAGTTTCATAAAAGACATTTTTTACGTACGGTACTCTATAATATTATAATATACGATTCGTTGACATCACGGTGATGATACCTCAGAAAATATGAAATGTATAAATTTATAAGTTTCATATTATATTCTGTGATGATACGAGTTCGACGAGCTGGACACGGCTTCTTGCACGAAAACATCAGTTTTTAATAATATTGCGGGCGAGGGTGATGCACGTGATTCCCTCTGATTGTCATGACTTGAAAATATATATTTCGTGTTTTTTGAAAATATTATATTTTCTGTTCGATAATTTTTTATATAAATAAAAAATCGATCTCACAATATTAGGTATTTTCTGTCGAATAAAACCTCGTATCGGCGAGCGGTAATATTACATATTATTATTATTATTATATGCTTTTCGATATGCGGCCAATAACACGTGGACAGCGTATATATATATATATATATATGTAGGTAGCACGCACATAATAATAATGATAATAGGTATATCGCTATTGGTGGTTACGAATATTGTTCCAATTAAACGAAAAGACGACTGCCTTCATCGTCAGAAACATTACTCTCTCGGGACAATCGTAACCGTTTTTATAATATTATATTCACAAAAGGCGACGTTTGAGCGAGCGTTTAAGCCACGCCACGGCCAAGTCTATCGAGGTTTTGAAATTTGGCGCCCTACCCTCAACGACTTGCATATCGAGAAACCAATTTTTAAAAAAATTGTTTTTATTCTAAAGAGACGCGCTCACACGGGGATTTGTTGGCTCTCGAACAATATTTTCAAGTTCGTATTGCCCCATTTGCGGTGGTTACTGCAGAAAATAAAACAGTAGTTATAATATTATATTATTCTATTTAATTTTAGACTCGTATCGAATACATTTCGGTAGAAATCACCCAAAACAAGACTGTGTTAAAAAAAATATGTTTATATCTATTATTGATAAATCAGTAAATCTTACTGGTAAATCTACTGGAATTTTTATTTAATTCGTATTGTACCGACTTATATAGGCGCACAGCAATATGAAGGCATTATTCAATTTCTATTTTTTCACGAAACGTCGTTATGACTTATTTATTTGTAAAACATAGCTGATTGATGGTGTTTTCCCCTCACGTTTGAACGGTGTATCGTGTATAATATTATACAATATAATTGAATAATATAATATAATATATTATCTAATCTATAATTCTGCGCCCTCATCTGGATAAATAATACGTCAAAACAAAATCTTATGCGAGAATCTATTCAAAATAACTTTCTACGTTTTATTCCGTTTAAAATTCAACATCGACAGACCTCTCCGTGGCATATATATAAAATAATGTTTTAAATTTTCTAAATATTTCTCTACTGTCCGACTTTTACTCTTTACATTTTTGTAAAAACTGATCAAGGTTAGGTTCAATCGATTGTCCTGAAATTCTTTCTTTAATCCGTTTCAAAACGAATAGCCTTAATGGCAATAGAGATCTCAAACCTTTTTATCCCCTTTTTTCAACTAAAAATCATATTATCATATCATGTATTGAACTCTCCTGCTAACGTTCTTATATGGCTGCAAGTTATACTTATGATTATATTTTAAAAAAAATGAATTATATTTGATTACTTCCCAGTCTTCTTATTATATCAATCAATAATTAAGTAAAAATGATGATCAAGTCCGTTTATATTAAATAAATAAATAAATTCTTTAACTCAGAGCTTCTTACTCGTGTTTTAAAATGTGTGTTTATTATAATCTATAATAGGCGAGGGAGTGAAAACGCGAAAATCTCTCTGAAACACCCCCCCCCCCCTACCGACGACGATAACGACAGCCAAACCGTATAACGAACGTCGTCATCTGTGACCGCGTTCCCGGTATGCGCTAACCTAACCACCGCCTACCGCGTCAACCGTCATCCGCGACGCGGGCGACCGCGACGTCGACGACGAAGCTATGGGCGGCACCGCGGACTAAACAATTAGCGCGCTCTCAGTGTACCTCCACCCACTCGCGCGGATGCTTTTAAAACTTTTTGACGTGCACGCGTTCGTGTTTACTTGGGGAGCATACATTTCTGTACAATGCCTTAGTACGCCTGCCTACACATCAGGGGTGGAGGGGGAGGGTGAGTAATCCCGGAATGATATGTGGGTATATATCGTATACCTACCCTAACCGTGTTTCGAGTTGTCGGATAGTAAGTCATACCATGTACAGACAGGGCCGCACTATATGTTTTCTCGTTTTACCGAGTTATAGACTCACGGAAAATCGGAAAACACAGTGGCTCGCCGTCTATCTTCTTTAATGTATAAAACCGAAAATTGAAACCTTTGATGCTAATGTTCTCGGAAACTACTCGACCGATTGTCTTAATTTTTTTTTCAAATGTAAGATTATATTACGGAAAAGGTTCCTATTGCATATTATACCTATATAGTTTAAAGAGGTGCTCACACAAGGATTTTGAAAATTTGTATTTTCTTTATAAATGGTTGCTATTGGTTACAATTATTAGTTATCAGTTACAGTAACAGTTTTTCCAACGCACATTTATACGCTAAAAATTCTAGAAAAACTGAAAGTGCTATTTTTGATGAGATATATGTGAATAATCTATATTTATTTATAGGGTTGCCAATGGCTAGGTTGTCAATGGTTACATATCTCATAACTAATTAGTAGAAATATGGCATATACATATTTTCACAAATAAATTTATAATAAAAAACAAATCTTTGGCACAGGCCACCATTGCGATGTTTTTCGTGTGCCTAATATTCGGATATCACTTACTTATTTCATCTTTGACTCGTGCAACGCCGGGTGGGACAGCTAGTAATCTTACATAATATTATAATGTAGGTGTGCATGATATCAAGATAAAACAATATAAATTTCGTGTCAACGCGGTCACGTTTATAGAATTTTCGCTTAATTTATACATACCTACAAATTACAATCCGTAGTAGTTGTATGATTTCATATAGTAAAACTCTGAAGACGTTTGCTCGCGCCCTTCACTGCAATACAATGTCTGTCTGTTAATATAATAAGAATCTATGCGGCACATATTCTGTAAAATTGCGGAATCGTGAGTAGATAACCGTGGATTCATAACCACGACGTATTGTTTACATACCAGATTCGGCAAATTTATAATATACCTTATCATACACATACGTGCGTGGTTTTAAACGCAACGTCGCCATACCGAAAAACGAATAATATAAACATATTATCGTTTTGTGCAATAGACAACTCTGCTGTTTTGAAAACGAGACTTTTAAAAAAACACGATTTGCGTTTGCACTTATTTGACTTTATATTTTATTTTTTAACTCGAATTCTTATATATATACATATATACATATTATGGTTTTTTTTCTTTTCTTATGATTAGAGAATAATATATAGTTTTGAATTATTATAATAGATTTTGAAGCACGTTTCGTGAGATTTAACTATTGATGGTAAAACATCGTGTTTATTTTGTTTATGGCAGCATAATATTGACAATGTTGTCAAAAATTCATAATAATTATGAGATTATACCAATAATTAGATTATAACAGATTATTACCGATTATTGGTACATCTCATCACTATCTACAATGTCCAAATATTATCATTTTATTATTGATTTATAGGTACCTATTATATATTTTGAAATCGATGGAAACTGCAATATTATTGATGTAGGCGCATCTATGTGATATGATAAATACTTTTAATCTTATTTATTTTTTACCAGAGATTCCGAGACTTTTGGCACACAATATAGACTCACTCCCAGATAAACCGCGGTAACGGTCACACCATCAAGCTAAGCAATGGGTTTTTTTTTCTAACGACACTATAGTCAGCTGTATAGTTAAAATATAATATATATTTGTCGAGTAGTCGCGTACTACAACAGTGCGTATTTATTATTATAATATTATTATACTGATATATCGCAGTTGCTATTATTTGCTGTATATAGAGTATTGTCATATAATATTTCAGAAATTTCAGAAACCTGCAGCCACTAGACCAAAGCACTTCGCGAAAACCGCTCGTCCGATTTCCGTTACGGGCGGTGGCGGCGGCGTCAGTCGCTTTTCCGACGGAAATTAAACGTTTATGCGTTTACCCCAAAACCGCTCACCCTAAACACCCTCACCTCGACGACGACGACGACGACAACGTATCTACGAAAATTGTCCATCAGCCAAGCACATTTATTAGGGTGATTTCGGCGGACCTCGGCAGGTTTTGTGGCTCCACGGAAACCTTTGAAGACTGCGAGGAAAAAAGGTTCGATATATAATTTTATTATAATATCCTTTGCACGATTTTATATCGATTTAACGGTCGATTCGAAATCCAGTGAGTTGGAGGGGGAGGGTTAGACGTCTAAGCCTCCGGGCGACCACTTTATATAATATTATAATACAGCTCGAGTTCACTATACTAGTTAGTTTAGAATCGTGTTGTCGTTATATTATATTATTATATTATTATGTCGACTCATCAGAAAATATTATTATTATAATTTTCTCTGCGGCGGTTAACGACGGCGGTGGTGGTTTTGGAGTTTCGGCGTACGGTCTGCAAGATTGCTGAGCAAGACAGTCCACAGCACAATTTATTCGAACACACTTTATAATAATAATAACTATAGAGGAGGTATAAACGCGTATATGTATATCGACGGCCCGAAAGGACTGAGACATATTTGCCAGACGTCGACGACAACGACTGCTGAGTGATAAGACTGCACGCCGTTTACTATAGACGGAGAGATTACAATATTATATTAAACTAGAAATATTTCACAAGTCGTCAACTCCATTTATACCCGTAGACCTGCAGCTATTATCCGAAATCGGCTTTTACTGCCGATAAGACGTCGCGAGTTTGGCTCCGTTCAACACCGCCGCCGCCGTCTTTGTCGGAATGACAACAAATATACCGATATTAATTTTCTCCTAGCGCTCCTGTTTTCCGGCCTTATCGCCGATACAACTGCTGCCGCCTTCGTCACAGGGTCGACGTCTTATAATATATGTGCCACTCGAGTGATAAACATTTCGGTCCGCATATACACTTGATTAAATAATAATTGTAGACATTTGCGTCTGTGTTTCGACGCCGCGGGACCCGCAGAGAGGTTTGGCTGAAAATAATCTCGAAAAGAGATTCGTAAATAATATTATTGTGCCGACGGCTGTCGCGGGTAATATCCCGCTGTCACCGCGGGTCACCTGCTCTCGACGAGGTAAACGAATTTATCGACTTATACGGTCGTCGCAGTCGTCGTCGGTCTCCAAACGACCGTATACATCTCTCTTTTTGGTTTTTTTGTTGTGTGTTTCCGAATCGGTACGCGAGGTAACTGCGCGAGAGTACGCGCGGATTTCGTAAACACGAAAACCGTTTTTGTTTTCATCAAAGGTCTGCTGCAGCTGCAGTATATTATGTACACAGTGTGACGTCGTGATTGTTTCGTATGCGGTTCAAACATTTTTTAAAAATACTAGTAAATACAACGAAATAATTCAAAAGAAAATTCGTTACTCGTTCGTATAATAATATCGTATATTGATTTGGCGCGGTACCTATTTATTATTATATTTGTCAAGCCCATCGTGTCACGGTATATTAATATATTATAAAACTAAACATTATATTGTCAGCGTCGAACAGCATCAGCAGTGTTGTAGTACAGTGCATCTCAATCTTTTTTGTTATAGGGCCCCCTAAATTGAATGTAAAATTGTCAAGGCCCCCCTCAATTAAAATCATTAATTTATTATTTTTATCTTGGAGTTGTATAGAACTTGAAACATATATAAACAAAAAAAGAATTGGTAATAAATCAATACAAAACTATTCAGTAATATAATGTTGATTTGGCTTCAAACAAAGGCTAGGCTAATAATAATAATAGAAAATGTGATAATTATTAATGTGACGGTTAGGCTTGCATATTTTCACATAACATATGTCAGGTGTGATGTTTGAAACTGAAATACGCAAGTTAGCTCCTAAAGACTGTTGTGAAATGCATGATCTGTGTTTGTTTTTTATAATTTGAAATAATTGTGAAAACGCAGTTTCACAAAGATATGTCGATGCGAAAGGTATTAATATAAGTAAAGCCGCTTTAGAAATTACAGGTATACAATGTAATTTACTACAATATCATCATTTTCGATAGCTTAATAGATTATTATTATTATTATTATTATTATTATACTTTAATCAGTAATCTAATAACTCTTAATGTGAGATAAACTTCACCTATGTAATAAATAATGATTATTAATATAATATGGTCGGTTAAATTATAATTTTATAAAATAACTAAATAATCGAAAATATTTTAAATTAAATAAATATTTCAAGGCTCCCAGTCATATAGCCACGGCCCCCGGTTGAGAAGCACTGTTGTAGTATTATAATGATCACATATAATATTATTATAGGTATACGAATCGCGGTACAGCTTCAATCGGTTTACAGCTTAGTATATTACGTTTTATAGAATTCGAATTATATTATATTAATATAATATATTAATCCGCCGGATGAACCGAAAAACGGCCTTTTGTCGACATAAATATTCAAAATACAGAAAAATGTATCTTTTTTAGTTGTTTATACAATAATATAATATTAGGTGGCCAACTTTCAAAACTCATATGGGAACCTATACTTTTTTTGTAAACACAATATGAAGACATTTTTTCAATACATTTTAGTGATCGAACGACATTGACAAAACTCTAGCTCGACAGGTATTTAAAGTGTTTATACATTTCTAAAGTCGACCCCCCAAGTTCTTGATATTAAAAAAAACTTTCGTATCGTACATTTTTCTCTATATTTTTAATCAATAAAGTGGCCGCAACATACATTTTGAATCACCCTGTATATATACTCTATAGCATCATGTTTTTGTATTTGAACAGTTGTAGAGCACTTTAGCGGAAATATGATAAAAAAAAATGTAATTTTTTTTTTTGTTCTGTGGAGGTTACACCGTTACGACGGCCATAAGCCCGCTGCCGGCAGTACACTGTTCGATATTAATATAGTACGACGATAATAATTATCGAGAAATATTTTAATGACAACTGATTGAAATATTAAACATTTTATAATAAAAAAAAAATCATCTAAACCGTCGTTAATATTTTATACTCGGAAGAGAGTTTTAATAGGTTTTATTTTTTTCCTGTTCGTTTTCATTGTGTTTGTTGTAGAAAAAAAAAATTATTACCTACCTCTAGAAAAACTTTACCACTTATACCGTACAAATAGGTTTAATAATAATAATAATAATAATAATAATATTAACATTATTATATTTTACGCGCCAATTAGTTTTGTTTAAAAGTAGTGGGCAAGTGTTAATTTGAATTCATTATAATATAGTCCCTGCTCTGCCACCATAGTTAAATTCACTTCAACAATACTAGAACTTTTATAGGTGTATTCAGAATAAATCATAATACTTTCCATACCCTTAAAAAACTTTGGCTTATCACGAGGCATATTGTGTGAGTTTAGCGACTAATCGTCGAGACACATGATTTTCCGGCAAACGAGACTTGGAAAAAAAAACCCAGCCTTGTTAAACACTGAAATGATAGATGAACAAGTGGCTAATTTTGTTTTTTCCCGATATCCGTTCAATCGTATTTCGTCACGTTATGTCGGAGCGCTTGAAATTAGTTTCACGTCGTATTAAATTATTTACGATACAAATATTAAAAAAAAAAAAAAAGAAGAAAATATAGGTCATACACGAGACACACAATACAATGTGAGAGCACTCTTCCAATGCAACTAAGTTGAAAATCGATATTTTTTTTTTCGACTTAACGTCATACAAAAAGATTTAGTGCCAAACAACATTTTATTTCTATTCGCGTTTTATCATAAAATCAAAATAAATAACCGCCACCACCGCCACCACCACCACCACCGCCGCCGAAAAGTACATAAATATGTCGTTTAACTCTATATAAATAATCATTTTGTCGAATTAAATTCGTGTTAAATATGAAAAGTTGCGTGCCGTATAATGTCAGAGCACATTCCGATGAAACGCAGAAATAGCGAATAAATGTATTACGTCTGTCCGCGTACGCATCGTATAATACACGCGGAATAAAGATATTATTTAAAATGATAAAATACTATCGTAATAGTTATACGGTTTAACTGTAATAAAAAAAAATTCAAATAATTTACCCGACGCTACAAAATCAGCTACTATATTATTTGTTCTGAATTCTGAATTTTCATCGTCACTGCAGCAGTTTATCGTTTTAAACGAACTATCGAATTGCATAATAAAGGCGCAGATCGCAATTTTTTCGATACGTCATAATAATATTGAGTGCACTCAGTACAATTACGGCAAAGGTATGAGAAAAACGAGAGGAAAATATGAAAATTAATTTGATTTGTAGGATACTCGTATACGTAAGTTATGTCGTACCGCATCACATTTTGTATCGTATAAGACCGCGTCGTGTTTTACATTTGATTATTTATATTACGAAATATTATACTCTGCTCCGACCCATTGTTTCACGCTTTTCCGGGTTTGTATTTTTGACATTTTACCTACAGGCCGCAGTGTATAATATATTTCTATTTTTGAAAACTTTACTTTTAAACAATCTCTCGGAATGACTAAGTTTTGCCTAGTAAAATTTTACAAAACTTGCTCAACAGATTTTCCTGTCCCGCGTGATTGATTTATGGGCCCCTTTTCGAAGTTTAATACGCGTACATTATTTTTAAAAAAGAAAAACAAAAAACAACGAAACAAAGTAAGTATAACAATAATAATAATTATTATGAGTGGCGTTTAACTAGATAATTCGGTTTGATAATAATAATACTATAGGATAATATAGGTATATGCACGACTACGATTATAATTAACAGATAACTCAAATTAATTAACAATATCGGCATTAAACAATACACATTATTGTGTTTTGGCAAAAAAAAAAAAAAAATCAATAGTTTTCAATTTTAGTATAAGTCTTGAAAAAAGAAAAAGAAATTATAATACTCGAAGGCCAAAAACAATTCTAATTTATTTTTATCTTCTTTCAGTTGTATAATATAGTTTATACAAAACTACTATATACACAATATACGTACATATTTGAAATGGATTCAAAAAGAAAAAAAAAACAAATACTCTTGAGAATATATTATTTTGATTGTGAGGAAACTATATATTTTTTATTAATTTATTCACCAGTTATATAACCGCAAACATTTGAAATATATTTATACGAGCTATTTCATAATATTTAAATTAGATTATTTTTATTCAATAGATCGTGTAAAATGTGATAATAATGTAATCATTGATTAATGATCCTTACTAGGGCCCTTAACTTGATGCATTTGTATCTTTTTATCTAATGCTTGTATTCGAGGCTCTTCTTTATAGACATTTGACTTGTGCCATGCAGAATTCAATGGTACAAATTTTATTTTGCATTTTTTGCATTTTTTTCGGTAATACCCGGTTGTAAGGTATTTTTTTTTAACAATTTTAGTGGATTTTATGCATTTTTCTACTTTTGTAGGTTTATTTGCATTTTTCTTTCTGAAAGAACATGTTTTATTCCATATTATTATTTTGATAAAATTAAATATTTAAAAAAACTAACATATTATATGGTATAGCTGAATCCTTGAATTATTTACGTATTGATATTATTTTCTATCTTTGTTTCAATGTTTTTTAGGCCCAGTGCAGACGTGCGTGAGAAACCCCTGTGTTATTGTAATTTTGATTTGATTGGTTTACCCAGAATAGATTTATAGACTATATTTAGAAATTTTTAAAAATTAACATTTTTCACAGTCATTATAATATAGTCATTTTTGTTATTTTTTGAGTCATTTTTTAAGTCATTTTTTTATACTTATAAGTCATTTTTACACTTTTTTGTGTGCATCTTTTTAAAGATTTTTAGGTCATCAAGTTCCGGGCCGCCCTAATCATTATTAATTGTATTTAGATAGTTATTTATATTATGATAATTTTATTATTTTTTCAATGTAATAGCGTATACGCTATATTATATTTTATCTCTAAAAGCATTTCGATACTGTGTAAACTTTAATCGATACGTTCAATTCCGTATTTGCGATGCACTCGATCGTAGGTTTAATTTAATCGTTCTTATCAAATCGTTTTAATCGTTATTATCAAATATTTTATAGACTCGCCGACCGAAAACGCACGAGTCTATGTGCTTACCCGCCGTCGGACATTTTCTTTTCCGCTGAGATCTCACCGTGTTATTTCGCCGTGTCCGCTTAGTAAAAAAAGCTCCCGACTCGCCGTTGACGTTAAACATATTTTAATATGGTTTTTATAATTATTTCGTGTGAATGATTATAATATTTAGTGTATTAATAATATAAAGGCCACCGCAGCCGTTATTTACCGTCATACCTACCGCGGGAGGTATATGTATATTATAGCTGATATTATACCGCTGCGAACTATATCAAAATAATACGAAACAATATACGACTGTATTATGTGAAATGATTTGTTGGGGTCGCGAAGGAATTGTTGTCCCGCGACCGTACTGTCCACGGTCCACTTTAATAATGGATACTTAACACTGAATATACACCACGGGGCGAGTAGGTAGGTAAAATACACACTTCGGGTCTGGCGAATTCGGGGGAATCAAAAAAAAAAAAAGCCACTAAATAGGGGCGACCTTTGTTAATAAACTCGAGTGCTTCTTTAGGTCTTGTGTAGCGAAAGAGATTTTGTAAACACGGTGATTTTTTTTTTTAAAATTTATTAGCTGTTTTACTTTGGCGAATACAAAGCCGAAAACAGAGTAAAGCGGTGTACGCACAATATAATATATTATTATACAGTAATAAGTATAATGTGGTACTTTTTTTTTTTTGTTTATTATTCTTAACAATAATAATGAAAACGTGACACATTCAGTGCTCGCGGTAAACATAATATAGAACAAGTGACTTTCTTTTTTTTCACCCTTAATTATTATTACTGCTCGAGTTCAGTTTAAATACGAACACGGTCATAATCCGTCTCCGGCGTAATGAAAATCGTGCGGGGTCTCGAAAACGCACACGACTGCTGGTAGTTATACTTTTTTAGACTCGTTCTATGCGTTTATTATTATTATACTTGTCGGGAATAAATTACGCGGCATTATTTTTGACGTCGTCGGTTTGGAGTTTTGCACGAATGTATATTTTAAAGGCCAGTCGAGAACCTCAGACGGTTTCCATCTCCGAACGCTGAGACCATCATTGCACGTCATACGCATAGACGAGACGAATATGAGATGAAATAAACGGTGTTGTCGTCGGCATTAGCGGTGTCCAAGATTTTGCGATTTCGAGTTTATAACAATTTTACAACATTTCGAAACTTACACATCGTATTATCTATATTTTATTCTCCCGCTTGAAATCGTCTGTTGGAATCGACGAAACATGCTGGACTCGGGTATTTTGATAAAATAGGGAAATTCGACGTTTGAAAATATTACGGTAATTATTTACTAATGATAGTTGATAATAAAATTATTATATTACATCAAAATGTAACTATAACGAACGAAACGTTTACAATTTCTCCTGAAAGTTAATATTAATTCTACAACAATAGTTCGGAGTTGCGAAAAAAATGTTTCAACTACCTACCTACTTCGGTCGTTAACACTTTTGAGCAGTGAACAAAAAATAAATCGAAACTCAGTCGAAGATAGATACGCGTGTTCGTAGGTTATTCGTTCTCTTTAAACGGCTGTCTCGATAAATGCGTTTATATTTATATATATTATTCAGGTCTTGTTGTGCCGTTTTCAAACGTATATAATTTAAAATATTTTCACTCCCGTATATTTCATGATTTTATAAGTTCATAAAATTTTACATGCCTAGGCCATATTAATTATATTATGTACAGTAAAACTATATAATTTCCGAAGCTTAATATAATAATAATAATAACATAATACAGCAATTATATACCAAGTAATTTATAGTAGTCGATAATTATATTAATTATTATAATATCAACAATGGATTCATTTATTTAATGGCATCACGAGCAAAATGATATCAAATATTTTATAATATTTTCTTTTTCTCTATTATTATAATACTAGCTGAATTACCCGGCTTCGCCCGTGTGTATTTTTTTTTCATATTTAGCTGATGAAGTGCACTTCGTTGACCATTAAAAAAAATTAATAATGATGTTACGTTGAGGGCAAAATACATACCATAACCTATTTCAACCCTTTACAGCCCGTTTTTAGTATTAAAGTAGCCTATATCCTTTCTCAGTGTCTAAACTATCTATGTACCAAATTTAATTTAAATAGGTTCAGTAGTTCCGGAGCCTATTCAATACAAACAAACAATCAAATCTTTCCTCTTTATAATATTAAGTATAGTATAGATAAAATATGTAACCATTGACAACCCTAAAAATAAACAGTACATAGCAACCATGGTTACCAATAGCAACCATTTATAAACAATTATTTCCATCGTAAATCACAAAATCCCTGTGTGAGCACCTTACATCACCCCCCTCACCTCACCACTTTGTGAATCTAAACCATTCAGGGCGTCACTCTAACTTATACAAAAAAATGCATTCAAATCGGTCCAGCCGTTTAGGAGGAATTCAGCGTGCGCGAAACATCGTACTAACCTAAGAGGCCATAACTCCGGAACCACATATCACGCAGCGTACAAACTTCACAGAAATCATCTACATATCAATCTTAATATGCCCTGAAATTTTTATCGAAATCGGTTCTGTGGATCTTGAGCTATAAAATTTATTCAAAATGTACACTTATTTTTATATATATAGATAGAGGCACAATAAGTGTAATATGTGGTAAAGGGAAGAAAATACATACACATATTATTATACATTAACATCTAAAAAAAATAGAAAACTAACATAAACATAATATATATTTACACGACACACGCGAGATGTGAGAAGCCATCCACTAACTCACTAATGCATTTTATAATAATATATACTTTTAAATAAGACAAAACGTTTTGCTACTGTTTTGCCGATGTCGTTCTAGTAATTAATATTAATTTGTTGTGTGCACACTGCACAGTGCACGTAATAATAATTATGCACGATAATTGAATATTGTGCTGTTCTTGAAATCGTATACAAAGTACGCAACAGCTGCTGCCGCCGTGACTACCGTTCATCAATAATTATTATTATTCATGCAAAACGATTTAATACTTCACTATTAAACAAAGAACAGACTGTTTGATTTATAATAAATATATTATATTAACACCGGTTTCCGATACATTTTACCGGTCTTGTTTTAAAAATCGTTTATCGCGTATAATCATTTATAACAATATAATATGCGGGAAAATTGTGTTTTTCTTATCCCGATAAGATTTTTCAACGTTGTAATTAAGTACAATTTTTTTCTAAAAAAATCAAAACACTTCAGCGCTGAAACTCGGATTCGGAGTAGTAGTATAATTTAAAACAAGTTTACCGTGTTTTCTATATTATGTTTTTTTTTTTTTATGAATAAAAATATTATTTTTAAAATATGTAACGACGACCCATCCTTAAGTTTGTTTTACTTGATTAACAAATTGTTTAATAAGACCTGTAATTGCCAAATTAATATTTCAACAAAACGTGGCAGTATACAACCATATTATACTTACTTAAAACAACGATATACCTATAGAACATGCACAATGAACGAACAACGAGTATTTCATTTCAATGATATTCACAACTGCGTTTTATATTTTATTTTAATAGGATTATTGTTGTGATTTAATTTGAAATTTTAAGTTTTGTTTAGATTCGTATTTTTTTATTTTTTATTTAAACTTTTTTTTGTTTCTGTCATTACAATAATGACGTTTTAGAGCAGAAAAATACAATTATTCAAACAATCTTCTACTTCGAGGGTAGTGTGTGGTGACGATTTGGATATAGTTGGCAATGCAAGGTACCTCATTAGTTGTTCTTACATTAATACAATTAAAAATATCTAATATACAAACACGCTTGTTTTTTTTTTTTTTACACATTTGAAGTTTTAATTTTAACGAAATTGGATATTTAAATGATTATCTCCTGCCTAAATGATATTTTTAAAAATATATTTGGACTAAAAATATAAGTCATAGTTATATTATGACACCATTCTAAAATTGATCGGTAATAACTTATAAGTTAATAAGAATAATATATATTATTATATATTATCGTACCGTTTTAATAATAAAGCAATTAAACTCCTAATAGCAATTAAAGAAAAAGTTATTTCATAATTTCGGAAATAGACGGTTTTTTACTTAAATCAATTTATCGTATGTAATGATTTTCTTTTGAATTCAAATCTGACTTATAATATCCATTACATAGACTTATTTCAATGATGACGTACACACAAACATTACTATATACTATATAGTATATATTATTATAGTGGCCAAATTACTTCAATCGTGTTTTTATTATGAGTTTTGCTTCATAAATTATTAAGGATGATATCGTGCACAAAATATGTGACACTAACTGAAACTCTTCAGCGAGTTTCAATTGAATATTAAGGAATTTTCATAGCATTGTCCATCTATCGAGACATATCGAATTTCCTCCGTTTTTAAAACGATCGCTAAGTCGTTTGCAATCAATCGATTTCGCGATTTGTCTACGGTATATACATAATATACTATAATAAAAAAATTCTATAAATGAAATAAAATGGGACATATTTTGTTCAGAGCTTATAATATAATATGTTAATAGCTCGAAAAGATAAATATTGTTATCGTGATACGGGAAAAATAAAAATAAAACTAGGTATCAAGATGACTAATTTAAAAAAATATGTGGAGAGTACCAAATTGTACTTACAGAAGAAAAACTAAATAACGTGGGTATAATAATAATAAAAATAATAATACGCAACCAACGTAATGTTTTTTTTAAGCGTTAAATTTATGTATTCGTGTATGTATATTTTTTTTTATCAAACTACAATTTTTACAATTTCTTAAATTTATCTTGCTTAGGTGTATAGGTTATATTATGTATTTTTTTTTTTTTTAATGTCGTCGTTTACCATTCAGCTGTAGATAGAAAGAAAACGCTCAGGCAGAAATAACTATACATCCCACATTACACGTAAACAACATAAGTTTACTTTTTATGTCTTAATATTATTATTTTTTTGTTTGTTTTATTTTTAAGTCCTGTCGTTTTACTTTCCCGCGCTAATAAATTTTAAATTGCATCCCAAACGGTACGGCACATGCCAGCTTAAACTTATCGGTTAGATTGTGAAATCAAAGAATATTATTTTCGTTAATCGTTGGC
Organism: Neotoxoptera formosana; assembly: GCA_022818045.1. Taxonomy (NCBI): domain Eukaryota; kingdom Metazoa; phylum Arthropoda; class Insecta; order Hemiptera; family Aphididae; genus Neotoxoptera; species Neotoxoptera formosana. The sequence continues at coordinate 26,943,456 of CM040632.1, read as the reverse complement.
ATCATAAACAAATGCATCTTTCAACGTACGTTACCTTACCTTTATTGTATACGATTTGTTATGTAAATAAATTAATATAAAAACAAAATAGCTCATAAGCTAAATACAATATTATATTGCTGCGTTAGTGGTTTAATTATAATATTGTTGTGCCAACTCCAAAGTTCATATTAAACAAAAAATATTTTCTAAAACAATAATATTATATTATACAAGAATACAAATATAATTTTGAAGTAAATGCGGGTATTATTATATTATTATCTAAATAAGTATCATTTGGGAATTAAAGTGTTTAATATCAGCCTATTGTTTAATATTACATTTGTTCAGGGCACATCGGTTTGGACGTACAGCGTTTTTTTTATGCTAAATTTAAGCGGCTAGGTCATAATAATATTTCATCATGTAGCTAAATTGCCTATCCAAGACGCCGTGTTACCTTTATCTTATATATAAAATTCTCTTGTCACAATGTTAGTTACCATACTCCTCCGAAACGGTTTGACCGATTTTTATGAAATTTTATATGCATATTCAGTAGGTCTGAGAATCGGCTACTATCTAAATTTGTATGCTGTGCGATAAGTGGTTCAGGAGTTATGGCGAGTTTAAGTTATTTTGAGATTTACGATGGAAATATTTGTTTATAAATGGTTGCTATAGGTAACCATGGTTGCTATGTATTTGTTTATTCGTAACCAGGGACAACCCTATAAATAAATAGTACATAGAAACCACGGTTACCAATAGCAACCATTTATAAACAAATATGTCCATACTTTCGATTGATTTCGACTAACTAACCTAAGAGGCCATAACTCCGGAACCACATATTGCACAGCGTACAAACTTCACAGAAATCATCTACATATCAATCTTAATATGCCCTAAAATTTTTATCGAAATCGGTTCGGTGGATCTTGAGCTATAAAATACTTAAAATACTATACTATACTTAAAATTATAAAGAAGAAAGATTTGATTGTTTGTTTGTATTGAATAGGCTCCGAAACTACTGAACCGATTTAAATGAAATTTGGTACATAGATAGTTTAGACACTGGGAAGGATATAGGCTACTTTTTAATACTAAAAAAGGCTGTAAGGGGTTGAAATAGGGATTGGTATGTATTTTGCCCTCAACGTAACACCATTATTAATTTTTTTAATGGGCAACAAAGTGCACTTGATCAGCTAAATCGACCGCCGGTGGATTGCCTACCTGATAATTTACTACTTATCGCATATATTATCCACGTTTCGATGCAGTGGATTGCCTACCTAGGTGGATTATAGATGTATGTAAATCACTTGAGGTTAATCTTAACATAATATATGGGCATATGATTCAGGCAACGCTGGAAGGGGCAGCTAGGATAGGACAGCTATTATAGCTGACACTTCGTGTCACAAAGTGCACGGGATCGGCTATGTTGTTGACGGTCTATGTATTATTTCGATAAGCTCGCGATTGCTGATTACTGATTAGTGATTAGTATCGAAAAACCAGTCCGTTACGAGCGCTCGACGATGACATGTCCGACGCGTACCGTCCGTTATATGTTTTTGTCAATATGAATTATAATATTATAATACTTCTTAATATTTCTTTGTATGGATAATAAAGTTTCGATACAGTCCACATAATGAGATTTCAAAATCATTTCGTATACAAAACAGGCTAGTCTTATATATAAAATTCTCGTGTCACAATGTTAGTTAAAATACTCCTCCCAAACGGTTTGACCGATTTTTATGAAATTTTATATGCATATTCAGTAGGTCTGAGAATCGGTTACTATCTAAGTTTGTATGCTGTGCGATAAGTGGTTCCGGAGTTATCGCCTCTTAAGTGCAAAATATTAATCAAGGCTGGATTTTAAATCTTTTTAAGACATGGTCTCGAGTTCGATTCACGGTAACGGTTGCAATTTTTTTTTCATTTTTTTTTCAGCTTTTTACTTAGCTATTAGTTTTCACTAATGAATAGGTCTAAACTCAAGGATTATTATAGGCGTGGCTAATCTTAGTTTTGTTAACCGAGTTATCTTACTATTATATAAAGAGACAGCGTTTGTTTGTTTGGTCGCAAAAATCTCAAAAAGTAAACAACGGATTTTAGTTCGGTTTTTACTATTAAATAGGTCTAGACTAGGGGAAGGTTTTAGTGTGGAAAAATTAATTGGGTGTTGAAAAAAATAACAGAAATGTAAAAAAAATTAAAGCCTTACGTCGTATTCAGTGGTGTCGGGTTCGAGCTATAAACGCGTTAAAACACTTTTTACCCGACATCCGTGATTCGCTTCGTACTAATAACTTACAATATACTCGCACTTGCCGTCGTTGTATCAATGATGTCTATAGTTGAAAATGTGTCTATAAAAGCCGGGGGAATCCCGGAACGGTCAGTATAGCACAGCTATAATAAAAGATGAATAAATTGTAGGTGATATACTAAGTTCACTGGGTCAAATTTACCTATGAAAAGTATAGCAATAGCAAAGCGTTGCCGGTTCAGCTATACATTTATAAAAAAAAACAAATTTTTGGCATAGGTCTTACGCACCTCATGGGGTCCGCAATCCACCGCAGGTGGATTGCCTACCTAATAATTTACTGCTCACATATTTCCGTGATCCAATTCAGTGGATTACCTTGGTGGTTTGGATGCATGTAAATCGCTTGAGGTTAATCTTAACTAAATATTTGCCTCAGGCCACGCTGGGCGGGACAGAATGAAACGGATCAGAATTTTCTAAATAAAACGAATAAAAATACATAATGACCCAAAATAAATTCAATATTGTTGTAACGATATTACTTAGTATATTTTGACCGTTATATTATAAAATAAAATATATTATTCATATATATTTGGCATTATTAATTTGTTTTAATGGGCAACGAAGTGCACGGGATCAGCTAGTTTTGTTATAAAAATATTCTACCTGTACGAATGAGAAAACCCCACCAATGCTGGCACTAAATTCCTAAAAAAATTGTATTTTGTTCATTTTCATTATAATTTTCTAGCCGATATACTCACTGTTAATTATTTAGGGTTTCAAATTTCCTTATCTATATTTTTTCCTTATATAATTCAGTTTTCCGGTGTCATGTCGTGTTATTTGGATAATTATTTAAAGCGTCGAGGAGTAAAACGAATTCAAACACTATTTTTATACCTTTCGCTCGGTCTATTTCGTTCGTACGCGAAAACGCGATTCGCTGCATATATTGTTCCTCGGAGAATTAATTTAGCTTTTAATCGTCCACTCGGAACCGCGGAAAACATTGTGATATATAATAATAATATTACTTTTGGCCGGCCGGAAAAGCCGTGACGTTTTCAAGTCGTGTTTTCCTCTTTATCCGATTCTATGTCGCGATAACAACAACTGTAGTACTGCTGCTGCTGCCACACGACGACGATGATAATAATAATAACGTATACGCGTGGCATATAATACAACTGCGCGGCAATTTATATGCAAATATCCGTACGCGCGCGGCACCGTTGTAACCGCGACAAAAGTTTGCGAGTAATTATGTATTATTTACTTTTTAGTCTCTCTCTCTCTCTCTCTCTCTCTCTCTCTGCACGAGAGTCACCGACTCGAACGAGTAATAACAATCATTCCCAGCGACGAAACGCTGTATTGTTTGCAGTCAAAGAAACGCGTTTACTAACGCGACACCACCCCGCCATTAGCCGCGATAATAAATAATACGAAATATTTATTATTTCGAAATCGGTCGGCCGCGAACGACGTCGTTCAACAACAACGCGGTTTCGACGGTTGTAATAATATTATCGTTATTATATGTTTTTTAATCGTGCCGAGTGTCGTTTATGCTGCTCTCGGCAGGACAGAAGTCGCGGGCGAATGTAAGTTCCTACACGAGACCTATACCTTGTCAAGAAAAATACATAATATTGTGTTAGTTCCTACACGATAGAAAAAAGTACATATTGTGTAAGTTCCTATACGGTAAAACACAGGTGTGTATGTTAGTTCCTATACTGTAAAAAAAGTTAAAATGTCAAATGTAAGTGTATAATTAAGCTATATTATGGATTAGGCTACAAAATAATAAAAATAGGTACATTTTCATAAATAAATAGATGATGATACTCAAATATAATAAAAATCGTTTAATGCATTGATAATATGATATAATAAAAATGTATTATTCGTTTTATATTATATACTGTATAATATTATCATTATGCGATTTTCATTATATTTATTAACTTATTCTATTTATTTATGAAAATGTGCCTATTTTTATTATTTTGCCGCCCAATCCATAATATGGATTAAGTATACACTTACTGACATTTGACATTTTTTTACCGTGTAGGAACTTACATATTATATACATTTTTCCGCTATGTAGGAACTAACATACGTACCTGTTTTCTACTGTGTAAGAATTAACACATCACATTTGTAGGAACTAACGTATGTAATCGTTTACCTGCTAGGAACTTACTATTCCCCGAAGTCGCGAGTACCTTTGTTCAACTACTATATTATTATTCGACGATTTCATTTGCGGCTATAATCCATTGTTGTACAATCGCTCGTTTATCGTGTTTTTTTGTATATTTTCTGCATAAGAGAATAACAAATATTTTCATTATTTTGTTGCTGCGCCTGCCTAATAACATTATTATTATACGTCGTAGATACTATATGGTCGGGGTTTCACTCGACTGAACGTTCGTTTTTGTTTCTCGAAAACACGGTCAACCGAAGATAACACGGCGGGATAAAAAATCAAAAAAAAATCTGAAAGGCAACTCTTTAATGTTTTAAAAATATAATATACGAAAAGCCGTATATTTTCTTAAGTCGCACGTATTTCAATTGGGCTCTTACCTACGAACTCGGTCCCTTTACGTTATATCGGCAGCGTATCCTGCAGGAATACGAGTAAAACGATATGTTTAAAAAGCCAAAGAACCGTCATATCGGGGGGGGGGGGGGAAATATGTTTCATAAAACCCCCTCAGATGTGTTGGTCCAAGCGTAACGCCATAAAAAAAAAAAAAACGTGTTCGGTTTCAGTCGCATTATCCCTTATTTCCACTCGCCTGACAAACGACATACTATTTTACTGCGAACTACGCGTAGGTATAACCAAATATGTTTATTGATACTGTATTAGTTTTTTTTTAACAGATAGGTACCTACTACATAAACCTTACATATTATAGACTACCTGCGGTGTTGGGAATAGACGACTAAAAAATTAGCTAGACGAGATATTATGATAATTTTAACAAATTATTATCTAGATAAAAATATAGATAATTATAATTTTTTTTTAAACTTATTTGTTTTGTTATTTAGTATTTATTTATTTTGTTAGATGCACGTACTAATAGTGATACCCACTTGACGTATTGATATACTCTTTATCAAATATGGTGTCTAAACGAATTTAATTTTGGTTTATTTTTAAAATAGACTAGGAAATAAATTAATAACTTATATATTTTCATTAATCGTAGAGTACGATGTATAATAGTGCCCGCACGGCGATGGCAATAATAACGAGAATAATTGTACACCTAATTCTTATTATTTTAAAAATAATTTATATTATATTATAATCTTAGTGACATTGGTTTTATTATCATAATCATAAGTCAAAACACGATTAAGGTGCTCGTGTCTAGTAGTTCGTGTTTGTAAAATAATACAGTAATTAAAAAAAAATGTATAATTATTCATAAATATAATTTTTGTAAGGGCACTATAATATTAAAATGATCTAGATAAGCTCATTTTTTATCAAAGCTAAACATTAGATAAATCGTAACATAATTATCTAGTATATAGTATCTAGATACTTTAAAAGATAATTAATTTAAAAAAATATTATCTAGATAATTCCCAGCGCTGTAGACTACTTACCTCAATACATTGTAGAACAATAATTTTACTTTTTCTGTTTTTGGTATTAAAATTGTAATGCGTTTATCCGAATTTGATTACAGGTAGTTTTATTAATTAAAATATATTAACGAAAAATATTAGAGTTCAATCTGTCGGGGTCGTAATCACATTTTATGGTCATGACTCATGACAGTTTTTTGTTTTTTACTTAACCACCGTTGAAAAAATATATTAAGATTAAAAATGTTTGTGTACACAACAAACTAACAATATTATTGAAAAAACCTTCAACATTTTACGTTTTGATTGAAGTGTATTATTTATTTACTAATTTAAAAATTAAATGAAGTGCCTTTTGATTTTCTCAATATTGTAACGCGTCATCATATTTATCTAACACGATTTAATGGAATTGTTTTTTTACGTCGTTATCACTGTTGACACTTTACGATATTATTTGATATCGATCACTTAGTTATTTAAAAAAGATATTTATTGTGTAGAGTGGATTAACTGTTTCTTTAAACTCCAATAATTAATTACATTGCTAAAACGGTTGACATAGTTTAATATTAACATAGCCTGCAAAACAGGCCGTATGAAATTATAGCACCACGACGAATTTGTAACAGACAAATATAATGTTTTATGCACTGGAAAAACAGTTGTCAATCAGACGTCGGATCAGGTAACGTGTCCACGTGGACTGCGGGAGAGAGTAAAAAAAATAATATTATCACGAATAAATTTTAAAAAAATATATCAAAACTAATACGGAAAAAAACAAATATAATTTTATAAAAATGAATAATAATAATTAGAAAAAATAACGTCAAATACAATTATTTTTAAACGATTGTATAAAACGAATACAAAGTTTGGATAACGACACAATGATCGCTTTGTACTCGTTTAAACATAGTTCACATTATCATTGAATAGTTTGATGATAATTCATTAGTATCACACTCGAATTTAACCTATCGAATGTAAATAATCGATGTGTATACAGCGCTAATCACGGATTTATAAAAAAAAAATCGTAGGAAATTTTTGACGAAAGCGTTTTGTTGTCAAGCAATCCGAAATGTTCAAATCCATGATCCTATTTTAAATCGTATTCATTTGCCATCCGACCGGACAAACGCGGGACCAATGGCCTTCCGGTCGGCGACGACAATATTATTTTCAGAAAAATTGATTTTCAACCCCCCCCCCGGACAGAGAATCAGCATAAATCAGTTAACCATGGTGTATATGGATTCCTTTTCTTAGTATATAATATCTGAGTATCTGACTATTTTCCACCATTATGATAGTAATATGTTTGTATGTGTTTTATCGATAAAGGTAAACGCTAGTTTTCTCAAAAAGTTTGAACGTTCTTGGAAATATGTATTTTTTTAAAAAATAATTTGAAGTCATTTCAAAACAAAATTGTATACAAGTAGGTACAAAGAAACCCTGAATAATGTAGATCGATGGTTTTCTAAAATTACTTATAAGTATAGGGCTAGACAGTACAATATACAATAAAAACTGGTAAGATATGCATTTGATTTATTAAAAATATGCAACAAAAAAATGTGAAAAATATGACACAAAATACAAAAACTAATTTTTTTAGTTCTTATCAATATTAAAATCATTATTATAAGATATTGATGTTGTTCAAAAGTATTACATAAAAGTATAAAACAATGATGTGGTGTTGAAAATGTTCGACAATAAAATACCTTCTGTTAGATCTTAGTATGTTTTTTTTAATTTCTTAAACTACGTTCAACCTCACATTACGAAATTTTTGCGTTTTTAATTTTTTGATTTCTCCGTGAGTTATATTGCAATGAAAATTTTCATCCAGATTACTTTCATTTTTACACTGTACATAATAATAAGTACCTATACTTATGTCTATACCGATATAAGTACTCAGGTATTTTTTGTTTTTGGATTGATAATATTCTATTTTCTTTTTTTACCATCCACCGTGTATATAAACATATATTTGCGGAAACAAGTACCTAGGTACTTCAAAATATATAAAATATCATCGTTATAAGTTCGTCTATTGAAATACAACTCTCGGATCGTCCAAGTACCAGACATTCAATTATTATTATCTTAAGAAATGAAACATAATTATTATAATAATATATTATAGTGTCCTTATTTGTTTTGCCCGATGATGCCAGGGTTTTCGGTTCGTTTGCACATTTTCCCCTTTGGACGTGTATCACTTGTATATTTTTTTAATAGTTCTACTGCGATTTTTAAAATTTAAATTCACGTACCTGATACGTATACGGGTGTTTTTACGCGAGTCGTGACTTGTTTTTCGTGATGAACTCGCGAGTATACCTAAAGAAATAGACACACAAATATTACGTATTTATAAATGTTATGACGATACCGGTATTTTCCTACCTATATATAAAATATGGCTATAAATATTAAAATATACGTTTTAGAGCTTATAATGTTTTTTTTTTTTACTATCAGCTACGATCAATTTAAATGTATTATCACGAAATCCGAAACATTTTATCGACTGAGGTGATTCGGGAATAAAATACACATTAGAGCAATCCAAATCAATATCGTAAAAATAACTTATACGATTGATATGTCAGGTCGAAAAATATGCTTCAAACACAGAGAGGACACTTACAAAAAATATAATATGTTATGATGCCGAATCGGAGAGGTTACTTTTCTACTGATACTCTACACGGATCAAATATATTATGGTCAGGGCTCGGGACTTATAGCACATAAAATCATTAAAATAGGCGCTTAAAATAGCGCTTGAAAACATCATTATAAGCACTCAAATAAGCATTTAAAAAACTTAAATTAGAGCAAAATTATTTATTAAAAAAAAAAAAAAAAGAAAATAAATTTTATTGTCATTATCGCATTGAATAATCAATGTTTTCTGATGTTTTCAAATACAAATGTTGTTTGATAATATTGTTTTATACTCTGAAAATGACCGTTTGACATCTACTGATGTAATAGGCGCATATTTAATGTACACAATATCATCGTTAGAGAAGTCATCTGGAAATTCACTGTAGTCATCTATACTACTGTCATTTCCACCGCCAAGTATTTTTAATATTTTTCTAAAACCCTTAATCCATTATTTTTAATACTCTGAAATCAAAACATTATTTGTAATTATCACGCCTATAAACCAGTAACCACGACGGTCAAATAATATTATTTACCGAGAAATTAGTGATAAACTGATAAACATGAACTCAATAATTATATTAATTTTATTTTTGTTAAACCTGCAACGATGCCGCGGACGGCGACGGACTACGCGACAACGTAGACATTTATAAAATATTATTATAGAATTATTATATTATATTATTTGAAGAATTATTTTTAATTTTAATTCTATCAAAAACAACATTGATGCAGGAGAAAACCATAAAAAAGTAGAAAAACAAAAATAATCAGAAAATCAGAAAATCTGGAAATAAGCATTTTTTTGAAAAATCGCCGAAAAAAGCAGATTCAAATTTCATAATAATTGAACGTGTTGTAACATGACATACACTTCCATAGCACTCTCATTTTAAGCCAATCCATAAAAATAAGAAAATGCTGTAAGTCCCGAGCCCTGATTATGGTTATATTATGCATCATGATTTGAATGACCTTGTACGGGTTTAAGTAAGTAGATATCTTAAGCTCATATAGTTTATTTTTATTTTCCGAAAAGAACTCTGAGTGTCTTTATTCAGACGGTTCGCGCCCAGCCGCTCCGAGTCCATATCGACTCCGTATAATATTATTATTATTTTTTTTTTTTGTAAAACTGCGGGTTTCGACGATTGTTCTTATCAAAAAGATACGAACCGCCTTCGAATTATCTAATAATTATTAATGTGTGTGTGTGTGTGTGTGTGCATGTGTGTGTAAGCCGTGCGGTCGAACGGGTCGCGAGCAATTAAAATTATTTTAAGATTATATTATTGTCAGTTGTAAGATATACGTCCCGATGGCGGGTCGTTCTCTGTGACGGATTATTGTCGATACTTTGCATTTTTAATATTTATTTGGTTTTAAATACATTCCTCTTACAATACACAGTGCGTTCGATTGTTTTAAATATAAAAAAACAACATTATTAATATGTAGGTATTTTAAACGTTTCGTTTATTTGGCTTATATAATTAAATAATATTACTCGTAGCATAATATTATAAATATCGTATGGTGACTATGGACTATATAAACCGTTTGGTGTGTGTTCAGCGGCGGTGAAGCCCTTGTCATATAAAAGATAACGTCTACTCGCTAAAAATATCGACAGATAACTTGGTATTATTATATTTTACGAAATATATTTTTTTTTACAAATTTGAATTTTTCAATATATATTACACGTGTGCTTAAATATATTTTTGAAAATGTATTTTTGGTTTTAGTATTTGCGAGTTATCGGTGCCCGACGAGGCTGGTCAATCCGGTAAATATCCAAGTACAGTATGAAAATAAGAAGATGTGAAATTTGTCTCATTCTGTCAGACGCAGTATGGATCAGGGGCGAGTGGAAAACAGGTGGGGGGGGGGGTTATCGTTGAGCTGTGAGACACATTGTCTTTCCATTCGTATTTTTGTTATATTTTATATTATTTTAAGTATAATCGTCGACGTCGCGTCACCGACTGCTACAAACTGGATTTTCGATTTATTTATTTCTGGTGTGTGATATTATTTAATATTGATGACCATCAACAATATTGTCATTCTGACTAATTTATTTATTTTTGTCGACGTCTTTCCGACCTAAAGTCTCACTTCGAGACTCTGAGTTTAGGCACTAACCTGTTCGAAATGATATAGTTCGATCAAGTGTACCACATAATATGCAGTGTTGTATAAAAATAAATTTTTAAATATCTAGAAAAAGATAAAATTTTTATCTAGATAAAAAAAAGATATTTGTTACTCGTTTAATGGGTAAGGTGTCTATAACAAAACTAAATTTTTCTAAAAAAATATTTAATGATTTTTAATTAAAGTTAAAAAAGTAAGCATAGAACAATTTTTAAGTTACCATAAATAAATGTTAAATGTGGTATTGAAAAACACAAGTTAAAAATGAATTAGACTTTTACTTTCTTTACACATATATTTTTAATTTTTAATAGTGTTGCATTAATGGTTTATTAATTTTATTTCTTATATTATTCTTTTAGCGGTAATAAATAATAATAATAATACTAGGTAGGTACTACTAACTTATAATAATATGTATTTTATCTAGACGATTTAATTATTTATCTCGGATAACAATATAATTCACATTTATCCGGAAAGATAAAAATATACCTATGTAGATAAAACACAACGCTGCATATTATATTATATTAGGTATATGATGTGTTCGAGTATGGTAGAATAAAATTGCACGGACTCGAAAACAAATAATATGATATTATTATTACCCGATCAACGTGTACTGTGCTTAAATGCATTTTAACGTTTTTTTTTTGCGAAATTAACAATATTGTAAACACCGTCTGCGAATACGATTTGTATTGTTTGTCACACACTCCCAAATGCAAATATATACATATGTATTGAAACCTGCAGCGGTGCAAGCACGTACAATAATTACGTTTAGTTGTTCGGATTTTTTTTTTTAAACATTTTAATCTTGCCGAATACCCATAATATCACAAACCAACGAACTAAATATTTTGTACGATTTGTCATAAATCGTGTGTAATTATTATTATAACAATCATTCAACAGTATTATAGTCGCGTACAGGTTATGTGAAATGTATTTCTGTTTTATTTTTAAATAAAAAATGTAAAATGTTTTACAGTTGAATATTATGACGTACTTGATTAAAAAGAAAAACTACACGGTTATATGCACTATAAAATTGTAAATATTTTGTAAGGTATATTGAAAAAAACATTCTTAAGACATTCACAAAATATTTTTAGTTTTCTTGTTTTGTCGCGCGACGTTGAGAAGCAATCGTCATGAATTCGTTACAGTACACTGGAAAAAGCATATTTCAACGAGGTACGATTCAAATTAACATTTTGTCTATATTCCAAATAAAAATTGTATTTGAGCTTAGCGAAATAAATTCACTGAACTCGCTGCAACTTTTTAAAGTTTTTTCCCGATTTCAAAAGTAAAAGTTAAAAATGCTATCAATTTGTTTTTTTTATCTCGACGATATTGAGAAACGTAATATATGTAAATTTGTTTTCCTTTTTGTTTTTCCGCACGCATTTACGAGTTAAGTTTACTTATACATTTGGAGTTTCTGTATTTTTGTCGGAAAAAAATCCGCGAAAGTTATAGAAATATTATTAGAAATTTAAAATCTAATTTGTACTACCTACGTCAAAATATGTATATACTTAATACGTTATTTTTTCAAGTACAAAATATGTCATTTCAAATTACAATTATTTGAACACGAATCAATAGTTACAGTCGTGACACACGCAAAACTTGTTATCGAGTTTCCTAAACGCCAAAAAGACGCTGATCATGTGTCATTTTCATAGAAATTCTGTTTCGCGAGGATAAAGATTTATTGGACCGATAAGTCGGCTTAAAGTTATTATAAATGAACTCAATTGTTTTTGGTCTTTCGTTGGAGTTATTCATGTTTTTTGTAACTGAACAAATGTTCACCGATTTGTAGAGATCAACCCTTGTAATATTGCGGCATTGACAATTTACGACGGTACAATATACATAATGTTTATAATGTTGTATTTTTACAGTGTAACTGCAATAAGGCAACATAAAAAAATACTATGTCTGCTGAAACTTAAGCCACACAAAATATTATATTTATTAAACTACACAACTACCTATAGTAAAAATGGCACTTAAATAATGTGATAATTACTTGTTTACGAGGTACTTAAACTTTAGAGAATAAAAATGCAAAGCTGCGCATACACGATTTATAAATATTAAGTTAAAAATTAACTTAATTTTAACTTTTAACTTAATTAGTTTTTATGGATATTAACATGATAAATAACGAGTTAGATACTTTCAATCAAATCCAAATTACGGGTTTTTTATAGTTAATTAAATAATAAATAAAAAATAAAAAATGTGCTTCTTGTTAAGCCAATAACAACTTATTTTTTATACCAGTATGGGCATTTATTTTAAACTATCAATCAGCTATTTACATATTAAAAAAAAAAAAAACCCCGTCCAGGGTTATAATCTAGATTATATGGACGGACGTGTGTTTCGCCTGGATTGACGTGTGTTCGCGGACGAACGTGTGTTCCTGGATGGAAAGTGTTTTTTTATCCTTGGGGGGGGGGCTGGAGAAATGGGTATAAAGGGGTAAAGCTTCTGGTACTTGGGGCTTTTGGGGTACAGTTTTGAAATAGGTCACAAATTTAAGCTAATTTCACGCTAAATATTGTGGAGGGGGGAGAACTCTTTAAATACAAAATTTGTATGAGGGGGCTGTAGAAACGTTTCTATAGCTTCTCCAACTTATTTACAACTTTAATCTTGATAGGGTGCCAAGCAAATTTCAAAACTAGTCAAGCCAATTCACGTTAATTGCACGCTAAATATTTAGGCAAAACAGTTTTTTAAATTCGTAAAGGGGTGGCTGGAGAAACGTACGTTCGTCGCAGGTCACACGAACGACATTCACGAATACCGCCCGGACCACCACCGCCGCTCGGCCTATAGATATCTGTAGGTATCCGCGGTAAATACCGCATCCCGTAGCAGTCATCGTATCGTATGACGTAGGCATATCGTCTCATCCCATTACGCGTGTGCTGCTTTGTACGAAATAATATTGTAAATTACGTTTATGCGGAATAACGGGCGCGCCAAAGCACTCGCGAGCGCATACGCCGCCGCCGGACCGTGCGGGAGTAATTCAAAACCATTATCCCGGAAGAGGCTCGGAGAATGTCGCGTGTGTGCCGTCGTCGTCGGGTCGGCGGAGAGAGAAAAAGGATACGGCGAACGGGGGAAAGAAAAAAAAAATCCTTTTCGGGAAAAGTCCTTCCCCCTCGCCCGAGTCGCACTCCCGATCCGCGTCTCCCCCCCCCCGCCCCCAACGGCCGACGTATAGGACCTATTTATAACATAATATATATACGTATATCACATACTCGGGTCGTATAGGTATATACTCTGTCGTTTACGTATTATATATTATATTATATACTGTGTATATGTAGGATACATAATAATAATATATATATAGGTCGCGGAGTGCCTACCTTACGTGTTCGAGTCGTGTCAAATATCTGCCGAGCGTTATATATTTATATGCCTACCATCATTTATTCGTAGGTACCTATTTATATATACGTATATTATTATACTCTGTTTGCGGGAATAATAATAACGAAAAAAAAACTCGACTTTACCCGTACGCCCGCACTCCGACGACGACGAAGCTGAAAGGCACGTGAAATCAAACACGTCTACGCCTATATATATATATATATGTACTTTAGCCCTTTGCCTTTGCACCACTTTGGCACTGTCTATATTATACGTGTATAGTTCTCTGTGCCGTTTGTTAAAAGTCCTGTGCCTACGACTCTTTGTGTCTACCCGCCCGCCCACCCACACACCGACCCTGCACCGGTGTAATTACGAGTGCACCTCGCCAACGTCACGTTTCCCTCGAAACGAACTCGGCTTCGTTGTATCGTGTGCACCGCCGGGCTCAACGCCTTTCGCGATAACTCGAAAAACGGGAGAACTAGATTTTTTTTTATTCTCCTAGATGGTCTCATGATAACACTCAACGCTCTCGACGGCAAAACAGAAGATTTTTGTCAATAAACAGACGAACAATTAAAAATTAATAATAAATGATTTTTCTACAGTTTATAATAATTAATATGCTTGTAATACCGTTGTATCTATACTTGAGTTTTTTTTATAACATTTATGTTCATATATATTATTCGTCTTAACGTTTTTTTATCGTCCAATTTTAAAGCCATACACGTACACTTCATTACTTATTATTCAAAGTTTTGGTTTAATTTTGATAAATCTGAGTTAGGTATCTCGAAGTGCATTTTTATCTCCCTTCGACTTCGAGTTATCGTGACTCGCGTGCACTATATTATTATTGTTATTGGAATTGAGACTATTGTTGTACGTTTTTTTCCCCACTTCTGTTCGGTCCTAATAATCATTTGTGTACTTTATTGTAATATAATATTTCATTCGAGTCGAGGCGAACCGACTTTGCTTCACCGACGACGGGCACGCGGACGGCACACGACGAGTATTCGCAGCAACTCGGCAGTCGTTGTTATTTAAAACAATTTGTGTTCGATTTTCGTTTTTAACGTTTTTTCGTTAAATTCTAACCTATACGGCCATATTTTGTAATAGTATGTTTCGTGAATTTCAGAGTAAAATGCTGCAGGTGCTGATTTACTTTTACGTAAGTATTATTATTTAAATAATTGGGTATGTTATGTTTTGGCCGAGTATTTAGGGGCGTTTGTATTTTTTCCGATGTGTTTTCAAACTATCTGTATTATTTGACTTTCTGCGTTTTATAGTATATCGGTCGTCGCTCATATTTTTTTTCTTCTCACATCGAACTTTTGTCGTCGTATCGAAATCGGTGTCGTTTTTTTTTTTTTTTTTATACCGTTATTGTTTAGAAATCTCCGGTTGAAACAAGGTGTATACGAGTAGCTGAATTCTAAAAATAATTTCTCGACGAAACGTTTCAGAGCGATGGAAAATAATATTATGTTCTATATCGCGAACTTTGTGAAAAAGCTGCCTCAATATTTCACCACTCGGCGCTATCGATTAAAACGCGACATAGGCGTTTCTGTATTATCGGGTATCGACTATTGACGAATGATAAAAAGGCGAAAATTCAGTTCTGAGCCCGATAACAAATACGTTGTAGGAATGAATTATTGCAGGGGCTGAGCGAAAACGGCGACTGGTGAGCTGCAGCGTTGTATAGATTGCAATCATATAAAACCAGCCTAGTTGTTCCGCTTGCTGGTTCGATGTGACGACCCGCGAATGCGTAAAACGTGAAAACGTACTTTTTGTTCTGAATATTTTGATAAACATCATCATTGAACATAAAACGGTTACATAATAATATAATGTCGTGATTTTTTTCTATACTTATTTCAATAAAAATAACTATACTTACATAACATTATTATACTTTGGTTTCGTTTTTTATTACGTGATAAAATACGTTTTCCGGTTATCGTCGCGTCTCGTGCTCGCCTGCAGAGTGCGATGTGTATTCGACTTTAATACCAGCTGTATACCTGTGAATATATGCGGAGTGGAGAAATAAAACGCAATAATAGTCTACCGCTATTATATACTGATCAATCTGCAGATATCGCAGGCGCTTTGAAAACATAATAAATTATATAGGTACACAACAACGATACGACACGGCGATGACGCTCACGGTTTTTTTCCCGCCAAAATAATCAATATAATATATTATTATTATTTTTGTTGTTTTTTTCTTGTGCCTACATAATATTACGTAAACTGCAGCCTTCCCGGAGACGACTTAATCCCACCCGGCCGGGCCCGTCCTCCCTTTCGTTTTGACGTCAGAACCGTCGATTCGGGGGGAGGGGGTGCTGTCATTAAATTCCGTTCACACGCCGCCGCCGAGACGCACGCCGCCGATTGTTCGCAGGGATTTCGCGACGGAATAATAATAATATACAAGAAAGAGCTTCCTAAAATGCACGAAGAAATTACAAGATAATCCACAAACAGCAAGACTTAAGATATGGGAGGTAGAGAGTAATCAAAAAGTCGAAGAGAATTTACCCTTAGGACATAACAATAAATGGATGGTCTGGAGGACACTAAACCGCTTACGTAATACGAACAGGAGTTGGACGTTCAAGGGGAAACCTTAAAAAATGGGGAATAATCGAAGGGAATGAAGACACAAACTGTGTATGCGGAGAGGTCCAGACAATGCCGCACCTGCTAAATTGCAACGAATGCACAATCAAATGTGACGTAACAGACTTACAAGTCGCAAATAGCAAGGCTATAAAGTTGGCAGAATTTTGGAGCGACATCATTTAAAAACACAACTCATATGTTACCTTTTAGTACCATTATTATTATTATTTTTTTTTTTATTATTTCATATTTTATTTTATTTTATATACCAATTGATTTCTTTGACTGATTGATATTATGTCGTGTTATTTTTAGTTTACTGTTTGTACATTTAATTACTTGTAAAACGACCTGTTACCCCGACTCGGAAAAAAAACAGGTAGAGCACCTCCGCGGCCGCCGATTATATTATATAATATATAAATTTTTTTTTTATGAAGAATAAAGGCTTCGACAACAGTGGTCGCATTAGCCAGCAAAATGTAACATTCCACAAGTTATGAGAATTGTAGTAGTAGCTTAGAAGTATTAATTATACATAATAGTTATAGACAAAGAAAGTAATTTACAATTATCTTATAATAAGTTGGATATAGTTTGGTGGCGTTGAAAAATTGAACATTGCATCGGTGCTGGTCTCTCTGAGCACTTCTTCTATATTGGTGGGGTGGTTTAATAAAATGCTTCGTTCCTCATTGTACTTGGCACAGTGGAGTGTGAGGTGATCGATTGTTAGAGGAAGGTCACATTGGTGGCAGGTTGGCTCTTCATCGTGGTTGAAAATATGAGAATGTGTGACATATGTATATTATTTTATATTATATTATACATTTTGTTCTCGTGTCACCCGATCTACTCGTCGACTTTGCGGACGAGATTCCGATAATATCATAATTCCACCGCCATCGTATTATTATTTATTACGATAATCACGATATCATACCGAGCGAGAGAGATGCATCGACACTGCGTATGAAATAGAACAGCGGTTACCAACCTTTTTTCGTTCCTAAGTTTAATATTTTAACAGCTGATTGCACCCCTCATAATAATTTTTAAACTTTTTCACAAAACTACTTTTAAAATATTTAAAATAACAATAATGTAATAATATAATATAAAATATATTTTTATTTTTTGTAATAAGACACCCAAAAAAGAAATTAATTATTTTACTTATTTAGCAAGAATTGCAAGAATTTTAATACAAAAATTTAGTGAGATCCTCGTTGAGAATCGCATATTTTTTTTAAAATTAGGATCAAATGACGCGAGATATAATCTTAATATTTATAGTATATGTATTTTATAATCTACATTTTATACTCCATGACTATGAGATATGTAACTAATTTAATGATTAAGTTTTAATTCGTGACACAAATATTTTCATTTTTAATAACATAATATATTGAATATTTTTGAAACAAACCGTTGTAAACAAACGAATTTAACGTTTTCCCGCCATTAGTCAATATTTTTTCGCGTACCCCTCGAGATCGGCTCGCCCGGGTCGCGGGAACCGCTGCTGAAATAGAAAATAATAAAACAAACCAAACGCTTTTTTAGAACGCCGCCCGAGCCGCGAAGCCACCGCCGCGTCGAACGGATTTACTCATGTAGTACAATATAATATACACATATCGTATGCGAAAAAGAAAAAAAAGTTGAAATAAGATATTATATCACAATAATAATAATAATAATAATAATAATATATATAATATAATATGCCGTCTGTCTGCACAGTAACAGTACGGGCACGCCATTTCAGACGGCACGTGACTGGTTTTCACAATAAGTCGCGTTCGTCGAGAGTATATACTCGGGGCATCCCTCTCCCCCCCCCCACCACCCTGCGTATGTTAATCGGGGCCCGGAAAGGATAACGATGATACTAGCGCAATTCTCTGGATTTACATTTCAAAAAAAAAAAAAAAACAGTCGTCCGGCGGCATTATTATAGAGCTCCACACGCGGTACACGTCGTCGGCGTTTTTTTTCTATATTTCCCCGTCATCGGCGCGAACGATGTTATAATAATATACTAGCTGTCTTGCCCAGCGCTGCCTGAGCCAATTATTGAGTTAAGATTATAACCTCGAGTGATTTACATGTAAGGTAGGTAGGTAGGTATGTAGGTAGGTAGGCAATCCACTGCATTGGATCGCGGACAATATGCTCAAAATAAAATAAAATGTAACCATTGATAACCTTATATAAATAAACAGAGATTAAACATACCATAGCAACCATTTATAAACAAATATTTCCATCGTAAATTTTAAAACCCCCGTGTGAGCACCTCCAGGGTTGGACCTCTACCTTTTTAAATTAGCCTATGTCCTTTCTCAGCGTCTAAGCTATTCATGTACCAAATTTCATTTAAATCGGTTCAGTAGTTTAGGACCCTATTCAATACAAACAATCAAATCTTTCCTCTTTATAATATTAATATGGATTTTTTAAAATATTATAATTATTATACAAACGAAACCGCATCGTAATAATATCGTATTCAATTGTGTTTTCTCCGCTGCTATATTGACTTGATTGGCCGTGGCTATAATAATAATATGTATTATGATTGTAATCGTTTATTAAACTGTCCGGAGGAGTGTCATGATAAAGTCAATTTATGGTTTTTTTTTTTGTTCTTATTTTTTTCGTATTTAATTGTAACACAATCTGTATACGCTCGTTATTGTTGTCGTTGTACGATGAGCGCGGCGACATCGAGTCTGCATAAACATTTATTTTTTATTTTAATATAATATAATAATTTGCCGTGTAAATGTAGAAAACATTAGTCTTGAGAGTTGAAAATAATATAAAAAACCATTCGAGATGCAAAAAATCCACGGGGTTTGGCAAAATTAGGTTCGTCGAGAGCGGAGGGCCGAAGTACCCCCTGCAGTATAAACAATTGTAAATATAATATTTTATTCATGACTGTGAATCATAATGCAAAAAAGTTGAATATTATTCAGCATTAAATCAATTGGTCTCAAAATTGTGCCCGAAAAAATAAAATAATGTGAATAATGTATATCTAGCCTGTACTAATATAATATAAAGTGATCAGTAAAACTACAGAGGAAGGTTTTGAGAGATTCTGGGAAAATTTAGCCGCACATTAGTTTTTCTTTTGAAATAATGTCTATATTCTATTCATTAATAATAGCATAGCATTATTTATTCATTTTAAATATCATTAAAATCAATTAGTTTCAAAATTGTGTGCGAAAAAATAAAAAAAATAATGTGAATAAGGTATCTAGCCTGTACTAATTAATAATATAAAGTGATCAGTACAACTACAGCGGAAGGTTTCGAGAGATTCTGGGAAAATTTAGCCGCACATTTATTCAATTGAAATAATGTCTATATTTTATTCATTAAATAGCATGACATTAGTTATTCATTTTAATCGTTAAATAAATCGGGTTTAAAATTCTGTGAATAAGTTATAGAGAGTACCTATGCCTGTACTAATATTAAATGATCAACAGGGGAAGGTTCTAAGAGATTCTGGTAAATTGTAGCCATACATTTTTTCTATTTTAATAATGTCTATATTTTATTCGTGCGAAATCATCACAATTTATGTTACGTTAAAAAGAAAAACGTAGTCAGAATATAATTATTATAAATAATTAAAACACAAATTTAAGTACCTACTCAGTTAAAATAGGCAGCCGGTCAATAATGTTTTGTAGGTAGAAAATAATGACTTATGAATGCAATTTAACTGTCGCCTTTTTTTTTATATAAAACTAGCTGATTCCGTGCACTTCGTGACACGAAGTGTCAGTTATATTAGCTGTTCAATTCTAGCTGTCCCTTCCAGCGTTGCCTGAATTATATGCCCATATATTATGTTAAGATTAACCTCAAGTGATTTACATACATCTAAGCCACCTAGGTAAGCAATCCACTGCATCGGATCGTGGATAATATATGCAAGCAGTAGTACATTATCAGGTAGGCAATCCACCTGCGGTGGATTGCGGACCCCATGAGATGCGTAAGTAACTGAAATCAGAATTAGGCACATTAAAAAAAACAACAACCAAGTTAGTAGGTTGTAACCAATGGCAACCATTTATAAACAAATATTTCCATCGTAAATCTCAAAATAACTTAAACTCGCCATAACTCTTGAACCACTTATCGCACCGCATACAAACTTAGATAGTAGCCAATTCTCAGACTTACTGAATATGCATATAAAATTTCATAAAAATCGGTCAGACAGTTTCGGAGGAGTATATTAACTAACATTGTGACACGAGAATTTTATATATAAGATATTAATTATTACCGAGAGTTAAAACATATTATATAATATGTATAGCCTAAAACAGTGTTTCTTAAACTTTTTTAGAACCCTTTTTGATGTTCACTTTTATCGTGAAACCCCTACTTTTTGTTGATGTTTTTTTAGCTTTTTAGCTTTTTTACGGTCATAACCAATTAGTAATTTTATCAACGACGTTCTAATATTTTTTCTGTATACTGTAAAAGCTATAACTTATAAGTAGGCAATAGATTATAGAAGTATAGAGTATAGACTCTACCATTATACATACTTATTATTTAAGTAATTAAGTATTTAGTTAGATATTTTAGAGTAATTTTTTGGAAAATGTTCAAAAAAATTACTTAAGCTTCGCGGAACCCTGAAGTGATCTCAGTGGAACCCCGGGGGTTCTGCGGAATACAGTTTAAGAAACGCTGGCCTAAAAGTATACAAATAAAAACCATTAAAGTAAGTGATAAAAGTACAATTAAAAACGGTTTGTTTGACCTATGCTGTAACGAAAATATCAAATATAATTTTTAAACTTGGTAAATATAAAATGTACTGTGCAATTATTAATCGACAGTGCATACTCTACGTATATAGGTAGGTTTATGTTTTGTCGAAGTGATAAATTGAACGGCCGAGTAGAAAAAGGATAATATTCCTCGACACCCAATTTTCGAAAAATTTAAAAAAACTTTTTATTTCGTTAAGGAATTTGATCTCTTTTCCACTCAGCGTAAACTCAAGGCTAAATTTATAAACGTAGTTTCAATGGAATATTATTCTTTATACGCTCATTAAACGAATTCGAAATTCAACTACAAAATAGCTATCTCAGTTTATCTTTCGTATTTTTGGAATATTATCCTCCTTTTTCTACTCAGCCGTTCAATTATTATTTCTATATTATTATTTTTTTGTTTATCGAAACATCTGCAGGGTGACTACTTCAGCAGGAGAGGTAAATATTATAATAATAATTGTAAAAATATTAGTCGATGGAAAAAATTGAGTATAACAATCAGAACATGTTTTTTAATATAATAGAATAGTCACATGCAAAAAAAATGTTATTCCTCGAGACGTCGTAAAACAAGAAATTCTTCTCAGAGCTTCTCTCCTAACCATTATTATTATGCGTATTGTTAACCCCCCCCCCTCAGTCTGCAGATATTATAGATATAATACGTTTTGCAAATCTTGGCAATAATTTCTGATTGTCTAAAAACTATACTTTCCGATTCCACATAATAAAAATACGATTTATTACTGAAGTTTAATAATATGTTTTCGAGTGCTGCTGCACGAATCTCATGTTGAAACGATTGACCGTACTATACGCTATAATATGTAAGTTTTTCGTATTTAGATAATTTATAGTGCTGTGCCCATAAAACGTCGTATGAATAAAATCTATTTCTTTTTTGTTTTTAAAAGTCGTCGTCGTCGTCGTCGTCTTAGGACGAAGACGCTTATGATTCTCGGTACATCATAATATGATATCGTTTGGCATTGAAAAACAGAGTTTTCCGTCCGTTATTATTGATTATTAGTTGTTATAATTCTGTAGTGTACAATATTATATTATTATTACGACTACCAATTTACTCTATTTTATTATTTATTTAATATTTAAAAAAAAAATAAACATGTCAAATCACGATAGATTTGAATTTATATTTCCGTGCGATATTTTAATACTAACAAATCAAAGCTTCCGTAATCAAAACACGATTTTGTACGATTTTGTACGGTTTTTTTTTTATTTTTTATACGCGGGAATTATTTAGTTTATAAGTTATTGTGTGTGTGTGTGTGTGTGTGTGTATTTTTTTCATTTGAAGTGCTGACCGCGATGACCCTTCTGCACGTCTCTACCCGTCGGCGCTGAAGGGGATGTTTTTGATACGCAGAACTACCCCTCGGATAAGGTTATTATAATCCTCACAGGAAAACTTTCGTGTTTGAAAAAGTAATATCTTGACGCGGAGTTTTGTTGTTTGTTGTTCGCAAAACTTTCGGTCTCACGATTGATTTTCATTTTAATGGATTTAAAATCTATGTATGTGATTGCTTTTATTATATACCTACCGACAATGCACGCGTATTAATAAATAATAATTATATCTGTGTGTGTGTGTGTGTGTGTGTCGGATAATAGAAAAACTAATATCACTACATCAGAAACGGTTTACGATTATGGCGGCGGTAATGATTGCAGGTTTGCAGTCCTTTGCTTTATTAATAAATAATTCTTCGCGTAGGTAGTTAAGTCTCGAAGACACGTAAATAATTGACCGTCCGAGACGAACGAATAGATTTCCATAAACAAATAAAATATAAATTCCATCGACGTCGAAAGAACCTTATTATTTCTGAGCCACACATTCGATATATTTTATTTAAAAAAAGTTTTTATTTTTAATGTCGATCCATATACATATTTGTAATCACCTATTTGGAATTTTAAGCCTATTGCCGGTAAGTTTGCAATTTGCGTTGAAGATTTTACGCATATGACTGCCCGTTTATTAAATAAAATATTTACTAAACCAGAATAATATTTATTTTTATGACATTTATTTTTTTTTATTTCGACATGACAAAAAGTAACTCTCGACAATCACATTAATGTTGCATGTACGTGTTCACGAAAACATTTTGTTTTTTGTTTTATTCTTTTTACCATATTATTTTTATTTAATTTCTATGTTATAATAATTATTACGAATTCAATAATTTAAAATATTATAGTGTTTCATAAAAGTTTCCGTGAATTATGCAACACTCGAGGACATTGACGATCTTAGAATACCGAGAAAACTCACTGTAGTGTAATCAAGCGGCAACTGAGAAATCGTTGTAAGTACCTACTTGTTTTTCTTTATGAACATTTCATACGAAAAAATATATCACATTTCTTATTTTTGTATGAAATTTGTTATCATAAAAAAAAGGGGGGGGGGAAAGAAAAACTGGACAATTATTCAACGAAATCGCTTGCCATTATTCAGAAAGTTATTTCATTCGGAAAGGTGTTCAAAAAATCATAAGCTCTGTACCTGCACATTTTTATTTTTTTTTTTAATCTGAACTTTTTATTGTGACAGATTTTTTTTTTTTGTTATCTCGCACACACTTTAAACTATTTACGTGTTACAACATTGATACGGCACGTGAATGATAATATATGATAGATTATAAAAAAAAAAATAATTAAAAAATGATTTACCTGCTACGACTATCCCGTCGCATTTTATTATTGACACACAATGCTGTAGCTGCACATAAATCAAAACATATAATAATATACCTAACAATAATCGTTTTTATAATATTTTATTATAATAAAATAGAATAATTCACAAAAAGTATCAACGATAATATTTTAATATTTGGTCATTTTGTTTACCTTAATTGCAAATTATATACAAGGGATACGCTTAACAATAATTGGGGGGTACAATGATTCCAAAAAATCAAATGTTGACAAAAATCAAATTTTTCATAAAAATTAAATAAATACAAAAAGGTAGTGTCTCTACCGATTGGTCTCTTCCATCAATCATTCACAGTCACATTTTATGGTCACTTATCGGACATATCACACATATCTGTCTTGTGTTTGGATATGTTCATTATCATGCGAGTATTATGCATTTTATTAGAATTAAAATGTCTATGATAATCGGTCCAGGAACCCGAGTATTAAGTGTATAACACAATTTAAGTAAAAAATCGTGTAAGCTCGCGGCGTGGTTTAGACCTGCAGTCGATAAGGAAGACTCGGGGGAGTATCTTTTATGAAATGACATAATAGACTTATTGATTTTTTTCTTGTCGAATATAGTTTTGTGAAATTGATACGATTTTATTATGTCGGCGGAACTATGAATACAAAAAATACAACCCGACGCACTCGTAAAATATCAAAATTGAAAATAATAATAATATTAATATGTAAAATTCTCAGCTACACAATAATATCACGTATACAATATACGGAGTGGCGCGAAAAGAATTTCAATTCTACTTTTTACGATTACAAGATATTAGATAATAATAATAATAATATCTTGGTGAAGTTATAACTCAATATACCTATGTGTGTCTGTTTTCGAGGAGTAAAAATAATATCCAAACACGGTTTTATATTGTCATAATAATATTATGATATCATACTTAAGACGAGTGTAGTTTTGGCTTTACGTCGTAGGTATTATTGTGGACGAACAGAAGAATAGATTTACATCACAAATTCGAGCACGACTTTCGATTTGTGTACACACAAAATGTCAGCACGTGGTGCATTGTCGACGCCGGCGAAACAACCCAATAACAGTATGGAAATCGGCGGCGTGTTTGTTTTATTTATTTTCTTTTGAAAACACGAAATGTAAAAATAAAAATGTACTATTATATTGACACGGGCACAGTATAGAGGCAAACATAATATTTTAAATATATTATTAATATTTATTATAATATTATTATAGTTCGTTACACAGTGTTGTGTGTACATTATGTTTTAAATTCATAATATTATTCTTTAAATTATTAACGAGAATAAATGGAAAAAAATAATCCAGATAATGCACAGCAGCACTGTATCATAATAGTATACGGTTAAATTATTATTATCTTAATATATTATATAAAACCGAAAATTGAAACCTTTGATGCTAATGTTCTCGGAACTACTCAACCGATCGTCTTAATTTTTTTTTAATGAAAGATTATATCAAGGACAAGGCTTCTATCTCAAAAATGTATATTTAAGTATAATTTAAAGAGGTGCTCACACGAGGATTTTGAAATAATTCATGTTGAAAATCGAAAATTTGTATTTTGTTTATAAATGGTTGTTATTGGTTTCAATTATTATTAGTTATCAGTTACAGTAACAGATTTTCCTACGTACATAATATTATACGCTAAATATTCTGGAAAAACTAAAAGTGCTATTTTTGATAAGATTTAATATAATATGAACAATCTCTGTTTATTTATCCCTATAAAATATGGTTAATAATGTAATTAATGTATTTAATTTAATTGTCAATGGTTACATATTTTATAACTACATATTATAATTAGTAGGAATATAGCATATACAATTACATTTATTTAAAAAAACAAATCTTTGGCACAGGCCACCATTGCGATGTTTTTCGTGTGCCTAATATTCTGATATCACTTACTTACTTATTTTATCATTGACTCGGGCAATGCCGGGTGTGACAGCTAGTATTATTATTATATGATTTTAAACTATTGAATAATATTGTACTTACAAAAGATTTTATAATATTATTATATAGTGACGTTAAGTCTCATATTATACGGTTTCATTAGAAATGTGTACGATAAATATATTTGTAAAAAAATGTATATATGCCTGCATATTTCTACTAATTATTTGGTAATAATATTATATGTAACCAACGACAACGCTAAAAATAAAAATTCATTTTTCATGAGCTGGAAAAAAAATGCACGCGTCCAGTACCGAATTATCCGAATCTTTAGGTACCTGTTGAAATAATAAACTATAATAAACACCCTCAGAGTCTTTGGAATAACTATTGATATGACTTTTATTGAAAACGGTCCAGTAGTTTTCGGGTGCATTAACTTCGGATGAACCAACATCCGTTTTAAGTTTTTGTTTGGTTTTTTTTTGGGTAGCATTTCGAATAATCGTCAGTAAGTGCTTACTGTTTGTTGACATATTATGAGGAGACGTCCAAAGACAGTTTATATGTATAAACGTGACATTCAAAAATCATACGAGTGAATGACATACGCTTAAAATGATAAATATTATCTGTAACCAATGGCAACCCGGAGGTGTTATGGAACGATCGACACTGTTCTCGCGATCACTTTATAGAACCGTCTCCAACAGTAGTTAAGATTGTTAAGAATGACAAAATGATACACATCACAATTTATTATTGGAATGAAATGAAAAATAATTAAACTAATTTGCGCCGTCGTCTGTTAGAAACTTATGGAACTTTCAAATAATTACAAATTTACAACCCGTTCTCATATAATAAACATTTAATTCGTAATAAAAAGTTACTGCGGTCATTAATCGAGATAAAAACTATCCTATTTCTCGAGACGGAGCAAAATTTTATCAAGATCGGTTAAGAAGTTTTGAAGTTTATTGCGGACAAACAACATCGTGACGTGAGATTTTTGTAATCATATATAAATTATAAGGATTATGACTATCAGCGGTAGTGGCTCGAAAGAGGTATATTCGAATCACGTGATTCACAAAAATATAAGTGGGTGGGTGGGGGGTGTTCCGTGGTTGAAAAACGTAATTTGAACAATTTTTAAAGGTTGATAATTAAAATAATAACAAAATATATAATAATATTATTTAGCCGTACACGTGTACTCTTATGCATGAGTCGCACGGTAACAGACAATGTACCATTAAGCTAAAGGAAGGTGAAGCGTGGTAAAGAATTGAATAGAAATATTTAATTTATTAATTTATCGTTAACGTTATAATAGTAGGTTATTACGAAAATAGTTGTTACTTATTTGCTTGAATTTTTGTTTCCACAATTTACTGTATATACCGATTAAGTGCCCAATATTTAACCACTTACAACCTAACAATTCACTCCTTGGAGGAAAGTGAAAATTGTTCGGGGTGAGTGGTGTAACTCAGTGTAAGAATGTTAAATTTGTGTCAAGGGAAAAAAAGTTCGAGCCGCCACTGACGACTATTATACTATTTCATAGTAAAGTGATGTCAAAAATACTCTATCTCGCTTATAATGTTGTCGATTTTCAAAATTCAAGAACCACAACCGTCGCGACGACTCATTTCAAGAGGATTTCTTGCGACTCTGCACATCGCGCGTATTACCAGCTATGCAATTATACACATTGTAATATTAATTATCATATCATAATAATATTATTAGTACGGCGTACGCGGGTCGCATTAAAAAAAGGGTTCCCGCGGCGATTGGTGAATACGTTTTAGCCTCCCCTCCCGTCCGGCCCCGCACGTACTTTGTTTTCACCTCCGTGGCAGGATAACACGTCACACAGTATATTATTATGTATATATAGTACAACCAATGACGGCCGTTGGAGGTGGTCGCTGCGCGTTTATCGGAGTTTCCCGAGCGAGTTGTGTATTGTCATATATACGCGCGCCGCCGGACTACTGTCCCAGCGGTAATTTACCATTTCGCGTCATAATAATTATTGCCCGATCCAAGTGTGAGCGGAAAATTGAATTACGCACACGCCGCGTGTGTATCGAAGACACGGGGGCAAATATTCGTGGCCCGGATCGACCCACTCGCGCGTGTGGTGTACGTGGGTCGGCGTGTGTGCGAACAGTGTGTCCGTTGGGGGTCCACACACTCACCCGCACGCACGCCGTGGATACCCGTATAATATTTTACATGATAATATATTATATCGATATAATAATATATCTCGTATAGCTAAGCACTCGAGTTGTCGTGTTTGCACACACACACAAACACATAATTCAACCCGAGGGAAAAGTCGAACGTACATCTCGATCGCGCGTGTGTGTGTGTGTGTGCGCGCTTGTCAGCGTCGAAACGACCTAACTCAATCCACCGCATATACGTAGAATTGTTTTTTTTATTTTTATGTAAGAACCGACGCGATACCGCAATTACCGGTTACCACAAAACGGATACCTAGATACCTAGCATATAACACTGGCGTATATTACACAATATTATCTCAATGTAGTTTTTTTGTCCCTTCTCGTATTTCGATCGTATACTCGCGCGAGGAGACGGGAAACGTTCACTCGGCGGTGAGATCTCAAATGAGTTTATTTAATTTGTTCGGGATTTTTCGAGTGACAGACTACGTCTTGGCTCAGTGGCGTGGCGAACTTGCCATTTTTCAGAGACTCGTACAATATAATATACCTAGTTCATCCGTCCTGCAGCACCAATAACTAACCTAACCTAACTATCTGTAAAGAAATTCACTGAAATATTTATAACCACTTGTCGTATAGTTATTACTAAAATAGGCACTATGGCGTTAATACTTAAATCACCTATTGACCGGTCGTTGTTCAGTCGTTCGACGTCTGTGTATTATATATTTATATGCCTCGTACAACTGCAATATAACAGCGTAGAATGTCTCATAATGATATTGTGAATATCGTGACACTTGCGAGTCCCATCCCGAATGGACTGCCGCGGATGTGAATCGGGTGGAATAATAATAATAATAATATCTCGTATTTAGCAGCACTCGGTTGTCGTGTTTGAAAAAAATAACAATTTCTAACCGTCGAACGACCTAACCCAATGCACCCT
This sequence comes from Neotoxoptera formosana, assembly GCA_022818045.1. Taxonomy (NCBI): domain Eukaryota; kingdom Metazoa; phylum Arthropoda; class Insecta; order Hemiptera; family Aphididae; genus Neotoxoptera; species Neotoxoptera formosana. Next base: position 26,913,944 of record CM040632.1, on the reverse strand, counting down.
ACACGCGTTATTGTTTTTATTATTATTATTTACGTAAGAACCGACAATTACCGGTGTACCGATTACCACCGAGTACCATCCAATGGATACCTAGCGCAAAAACACTCGCGTATATTACAATAATATCTCACTGTAGTTTTCTCAATTTTATTGCGGTATACTCACACAAGAAGACGGGAAACGTTCACTTGATGGTGAGATCTAAAATGAGCTTATTTAGTTTGTTCAGGATTTTTCGAGTGACAGACGCGTCTTGGCGCAGTGGCGTGGCGAACTTGACATTTTTCAGAGACTCGTTCAGTATACTTCATCCGTCCTGCAGCACCAAAAACTAACCTAACCTAAATCTGTGAAGGAATTCACTGCAATATTTATTACAAAATAATTTGGACAAAAGCGCACGAAATTCAACCCGAGAGACTGGTGGAAAAGTCAAACGAACGTTTCGATCGTGTGTGTGCTCGCTAACCCAATCCGGTACCCTACACGCGTTATTGTTTTTATTATAATTTTTTTTTTATTTACGTAAGAACTGACAATTACCTGTGTACCGATTTAGCCGTACCGCAAAAAAATGGATACTTAGCGTAAAAAACACTTACGTATATTACAATAATATCTCATTGTAGTTCCCCTCCCCCCCGGCCTTTTATTGCAGTATACTCACTCGAGGAGACGGGAAAAGTTCGCTAGTCGTGGCGGTGAGATCTCAAATGAGCCCATTCAGTTTGTTTGGGATTTTTCGAGTGACAGACGTCTTGCGTGCGAATCGTTCACAACGACGTCTGTATTATATGTAATATGCCTCGTACAATAGTAACAGAGCAGAACGTCTCATAATAATATTGTGAATATTATGACACCTCCGAATGCAGTCCCCCGACCCGAATGGACTGCCGCCGATGTGTGTATTGAGCGGAATAATAATAATACATTATATCAAAATATCACGAGCTATAATACAGTCGGGCACTTGGCGTGTATATATAGGGTTAGGAATATAACAATAATAGTATACTTAGGTACAATATTATCGATTGTCGAGGGGACAGCAGCGTTGTTAAGGAGGTTATAATATATGATGTGGCAGCTGTCTCCGTATTTGCATGCTGCGTGTCCAAATGTGGGGTTTACTTTTGAGGGTTTTGTCGAGAAATATTATGTCCATGCGAATACGACCGGATTTTTCGATGTCAAAGTATGAGTAAAATACATAATGATTATATAGGTATTGTGTATAAGTCGTGTACTGAAATTAGTCGTCAATCGTTATACCTTTAATAATATTATGTAATCTGGAAAACGGGAACACTGTACCTACGTTATGTCACGGTCGGTGAAATCGCTCATTATATTTTATTATAATGAATATAGTACCGCGGTTAACGATGAAATATTAAAATCAAACAAATAAACGTAATTAAAAAAAAATATTACGATACGATATTATAACAAATAAGATGTGGGTCAAATTCATTTACTACCCGAATACGCTTAAATTTGGGCTCAACAATGTTGCAGCCCATCCATCCCCGATTTTAAAAGTGAATGACAGATGAGAAAATGTCCTGTTGTATCAAAAAACATGATCAAATAAAAAGACACCCATCTTCTCTCTACTACAGTTTAAAATTTAAATACCACTGTTATTACTTCCTCGACTTCCAACGAGGGCCAACTAATTAAAACTATTACGAATTGCATTTTTTAATTTTAGGCTTTACAGTTTAACATTTACGAGGTTTGCACAATGTACTATTTACTTGCGACTGTCGTGATACGGTTTGAATATTAATTTCTTAAAAGCCCAATTTAAGCAAAATCATTATACTCGTTTATAACGTCATTTTCGTGTAGAAATGTTATCTCATATACGTCTATATCTCGTCCAAACATCCAACAAATACAAAAAATAGTATAGAAAAATAACAGTTCACAACGATACTCGAGAAAACAATCAGTCGTGGTGGCTTTCACTTATTTCTTTTTCCATCTCGAGTCTTCAGGCTGGCTTTGTTGACTAAAATGGCCGCCGATCGCGATATGATCTCATGACGAACTACTTCGTTCGTCGCACTCTGAAAATAATAATAATAATAATAATAATAATAATAATAATAATTGTAGGTAATGTTTAGAAGTAACGTTGTGCACGTGTTAGGTCGGCGGCGTATAACGAGGACAGCGAAACGTTCTGCTGCGCTCGTCATCGATCATCGCGGGCGCTGCGAGGAAATGGACGCGTCGCCATCGCCGTTCCATCATCCACCAACCACCGCGTAGACGACTCGACGCGGAGGCGCCTCCAAAGTAATATGCAAGTACGACTCACGCCGAAGAGGTTATAATATAATATTATATCGTCCGAGTAATAATATTACACTAGTCGCGCGTGCTCGTAAATTCGGTCGGCTAATGTGTGGCTCGCGAAGTCTTTGGCAGCGCTCCTCCTCTGCTGCAGGTTCACTGCAATGCATAATAAATTTAATATATAAAGCACAAAACGGTCGTTTTGAGGTTATTATCGCGGGTTTGATTGTCTTTCTCGAAGCGTTCTCGGTGCTGTTAATAAATGCATTTACGAATTCCAAAAAGACCTGTTCAACTGCATTTGTTTACAATGTAAATGCTAAATGTTGACGACGTCGTCGATTTTAAACGAATTGGTCAGACGAAGCGTAAAAATGAATTTTCAGCTTTGCACGTTAATTCTAAAAAGTGATTTATCTATTAGTGTGTACCCAATATACGACGAATGAAACGTATCCATCTCTTGGAAATACTGCAACTATTATTGTTCTATAGTCACATTATAATATTATTTTGATACGTTTCAAGTGGCCTGCAGTAAACAATACATTTTTGTAGGTACTCGTTATTTCTATTGTGGTCGTTTTATGGACTTTTATTATTTTTAGGGTTTTTTTTAAAATTTTAAGTGCATTTTTTAAGCTTTGACAGTAAATTGCTGTACTTTTTATTTATACCAAGTACTCCAAATGAGCTGCGATCATTTCACCGTCACAGGACTGCATGATAATAATGGGCGGTGTACTGGAGTGGACAGTAATATTATGCAAGTACGCCGTAGCTGGTTATAATATTATATTGTCCGAGTAATTATATTGCACGAGTCGTGCGTGCTCGTAAATTCGGTCGGCTAATGTGTGGCTCGCGAAGTCTTTGGCAGCGCTCCTCCTCTGCTGCAGGTTCCCTGCAATACATAATAATTTAATATATATAGCACAAAACGGTCGTTTTGAGGTTATTATCACGGGTTTGATTGTCTTTTTCGAAGCGTTGTCGGTGCGAATAAATGCATTTGCATATTCCAAAAATACCCGTTCAACTGCATTTATTTGCAATTCATAATAATATGCTAAATGTTGACGACGTCGTCAATCTTAAACGGATCGGTTGAACGAAGGGTAAAAATTAATTTGCGGCTTTTCACGTTATTTGCAAATAATTCTAAAAAGTGATTTATCTATAATAGTGTGTACCTAATATACGACCAACGAAACGTATCGATCTCTTGGAAACTATAGTACTGTTCAGGTCACATTTTATATTATTATGATACGTTTCACGTGGACCGCAGTAAACAATACATTCTCGTAAGTAATACTCGCTGTATTGTGGTGGTTATATGAACTTTTTTTATTTGTAAAGCGTTTTTAGGAATTTTCAGTGAATTTTTTCAAGCTTTGACAGTACATTTTTGTACTTTTTATTACTATTTATATACTATAATATATACTCCGAGCGAGTCGCAATAATTAACACGGTTATAGGGGACTGCGCAAAATAATGGGCGGTGTGTACTGGAGTGGACAGTAATGTGTAAGTACGTCATAGGTTATATTATTATATTATTATCCGCGTAATAATATTACACGAGTTACGTCTCGCGAATTCGGTCGGCAGACTAATTATTTGGCTCGCGCCGCTCCTCGTCGTCTGTCGGTTCCCAATAATACATATAATAATTTAATATAATAGCACGAAATGTTCGTATCGACGTGATTATCGCGGGTTATCGGCTGTCTTTCTCAAAGCGTCCTTAGCGCGATCGACTCCAGTAAATTATTATACGCTCTATAAGAGAGTGGTCTTAAACCTTTTCGACTCGTGACCCATCTTTTTTAAAATGTCCGCGACCCATATCAGAAAGAAAAATAAAGACAAAGTAGCTAAATATACAATTGTAAATGACGTACTGTTATAATATTATGACTAAATAAATATAAGTTTTGATTCGCGTAGGAAATATTTTTTCTTAAAATTATTGGTTATAAATATGTTATAAAAAAAAAAACTTTTGATCTGTCGCGACCCACCGGTTGAAGACCACTACTTTATAATATTATTCAGACACTATACATATTATTATAATATTCACATTGTACTCGATTCACTATAGATAATTGAAACCTGACGCAGGTCCGCCGTACCTAGGTCAAATCTGGCAACAATTTGATATACCGCGGATAGGACAATATCAATAAAATGCATATTTTGAAAATTACAAGAAAACCGCGGTTCAACTGCATTTGTTTGCAACATTCTAAATGTTGACGACGAAACGGATCGGTCAAAGTTAGGCCCGCCGAAACGTAAAAATTAATTTGCGATTCGTTTTCTAAACGTTTGCACACAGCTTTGGATTAATTTTACCGGTGACTGACTTCACGACGGCGACTTAATATTATTATTATTTTATTGTTACAGAGCTGATATAATATTATTAACTGGTTTGCCTTCGGTGCGAATATTATATAAATAGCTACGCACTGCCGATATGGACTCGTCCGAGTGCGTTGCGACAAAGTCACACAGAGATCTCGAAACGATGTCAAAACGTCATTTACACAGGATGAGCTATTATTTTGATTACTACAACCGTCGTAATACACAGTGCACGGTGGAACGACGCATTAATATAGAATAATAATGTACGTATAATATAGGTATAATGTGTGTATGTATAGCGTTATAAAATGTTGTTCGCCGTTTTGCATATAATATAACCGTAGGGTTTCACTGCGTAATGTGGTATTATGCAAATCATAATAATATTGTTCCGAGAGAGAGACGACCATCGTCGTCGTCTTCGTCTCTAGACTTTGATGCATTTCAATTGAAGCGCAACATATATTATACTACACTGCTGCACGGTCGACGCCGAAGCGAACTCGAACAGAGAATCCTATTATATATTTAGTTTTCCAAATTCACTCGTTATTATCATTGTTATACGTAATATTTTGTCGGGTTTCAGGAGGAATTTTCGCGATTATGACTACAGCGGCCTTTGATTTCGAGCCTTTGTGGCGTTTTGCTGCCGTTAAAACAATATATTATGTCACACATAAAACATACGCTATTCGACGAGACTGCATTCGTAATATTACAATATATGAGTGGAAAACGCGTTCCTATTGCTCGTGGCACATAATATAACATTACGCATTATATACCACACGTGCATCGTCGACCTGACTCGACACAAATGTATAGTTGCACGTCAGTACATAACAGACAAGCCCGACGGGTCGGTGGAAAATATGACTTGCGTTCCGATGGACTTTCGCTCGATACCCTGACTTTCTGGTGAAATAATATAGTATAAAATGTCGTGTACACGGGGTCCATTCACGCGACGGGTTGGTGGAAAACATATTTTACTATAGCTCTGGTGGACTTTTGCTAGATATCCTGACTTTCTGCGGAAATGATATGATACAAAATGTAGTGTACTGCAGCGGGGCCATAATAGCATACTTCGTAGGTACGCAATGTCGTCTAGATAAAAATATCAGATTCCTAGTAGCAGGGTGAAGAACGAATACCTATTGATCTTGTACAATGATGAGTGTATTTTTTATTTGTTTTTATTTTTTATTTTTGTGTCCGGAGACACTTTTTCTAGTAGTTGATTCGAGGAATTAGGGTTTCTGCAGGTGTTGATCCATTTGCAGGTACGCTTCTGTGATTGGTCGACGTTTGAAATTCTCAGTACTTTTCGAAATAAACAGCGTGGAAAAATACGAACGTTTGTTTAAATTTTAGTATTATTTTAGAGATATTATACTTTGGTAACCACGGTATTACCGACAATTTAGACAGCCTTCGCTCAGAATAGTTTATCATCGTTTTCGTCGACGATTTATCATTTAATTAAAATTTAACACATCCGTATAACAGGGCGTATACTCAACGGCGAGATACACTCGACACCTATAATACTAAACTGTACAGCAAAGTAGTTGATCGGTTGACGGCTTTTTAACTATTTAATTTTTATCTAATCCAGAAAAAATAATTTAAATTACCATTTTATCTTTTTATTAAAAATAAAACGAGATATAATATTTGTATAATATTATTTGTGACAAGATTTTCAATTTTAATTATACATTTTTTTTTTTTTTTTTTTTTGGTATGGTTTTAATTTTTCCAAGTCGTTTATGTCGTGTGTTTTACTGCAATTCTCATTTTGTATTTACGAATAAAAAAACTGAAACTCATTTAATATTATCATAATATAATATAATATAATATACGATGTCGTTATATTTACGGCAGATATTCCATTACGACGAATATTGTAAGTGTCGTCTATATTATACCTTATCTATACAACATTTCAATTGATTATCTGTCGACTGTCATCCTTGTACAACTACACTACCTGAAGCATACCTTTTCTTCGTACGAAAAATCGTGTCCGCGTGCTGTTATTGAGCATAATAATATTATAATGTCATAAAATTTAATATTTCGCATTAATATCATATTTTAATATCACTTATATGATTATAGGGTTTTAAAATTTCATGAAATTTATTTTCTTGAAAAATTTCATGAAAAATAAAAATAGAAAAAAAAGTTTTTCTCGAGTTACACTCGTATAATTTAGGCGAGGCTAGACCTAATCAGTAATCACTAATTAATAATCATATACTTACAGATACATTTGTGAGTTATTATTTATTAATTGATTATATCATTATATTAATTCACATTACAGTACAATACATTTCTATATTATGTATTTTTATTTTTTCTCTCAAAACGTTCAGAATAATAATTCTGTTAATCTCCAAACAAACACGGATATGAAATAATATAATAATACTTAACAGGTACAAAAAAAATATTTTTCAATATTTCACGACGAGTGAAATTTTCAATAATTTTGAAATATTTCAAATTTAAAACCCTACATATTAATAATATAATATCATAATTTTTTGTAATTGCGCGTAGTATATTTTATGCTCGGCAACCGCGCGCCGACGAAAATAACCGCCGCGCAGTGTCGTGGCGGTTCATAAATATTTATTTCGCACGGAAATCGCGCGGGGCGCGGCGGAAAACGTGTGGCTCATCGTCCGGATCATGCAATATTCACGGCGGACCCGTGGAAAAGCGCACGCGGAGGGGGCGCGAGCCTGAACCCCGGAGCGGTCCGGCTGATGAATGGAAGTTTTTGTCGTCCCTCCATACCCACCTCCACCCCCCCCCCCATTTGAGCGCCGTAGGTTTGGTCTCTCTCGCGCGGCGATAAAAAAAACAAACAAAAATAATAATAATAATAAAAAAAAAGAACTTCAGTTTGCTCGACCCGAAATCTGTAGGGAAATAAAGTTATACTACGGTATAATAACACTGCTCGGGCGTGCGTGTGGGTGTGTGTAAAGAAGTTGCCGACGAGAGAGACGAACGCAGCTCCCTGGGATTTGGCGGCGTCACGGTGGGCAAAAAACAATCCAGAATCAGGGGAAAAACAAACTTTTTTTGTAGCTCCGAACGCATAGCGAACGTTTCGCGCCGTTACGCATCGGAACAATATTGGGCGTGATGTGTAGGCTATACCTATACCCGTGTTACGTGCGGTAACAATTAAATATTGTTGTCTATCACTGTGCTGGTGTAATTGTGTATAGCGTGATAGATTCAATTTCCAAACGGCGGAATGTGTGAGAGGATTCAGACGTTAGATACAAGAACAAGACGCTTGGTTACACCGCAGAGTACGCAGTTTAACGTTTGTTTAAAAATAAAATAAAAAAACGTATTATAAATTATTTTACTTTACCGATGACCTGGTAGCGACAATACACGGAGCAAGCGATGAAACGAGACTATAGTTCGGCAGACGTATATAGGCCTAGCAGTCCGAACGATTATTATAATCGATTTTGTTTACTGGTCAAAATAGTTATACAACCTATGTATGGCGAGATTCCGTGATATTACAGAACGAATGAAAGACGACACGCGCGTCTGTGATATATCTATGGTACTATTATACGTAATATTTTGATTATAGAAATATGAAAACTGTAAAAGTGTTGCGACGGACGAAACGTATCGATCCCTCGCAGAAAATATCGTTCGGTGGTCACATTATAATGTTATTATTACGATACCTCGGTGAATAATAATACATTATTGTTGTAGGTACTCATCGTTAATATCGCGGTCGTTTTATAAACTATTTTTATTTTAAGACCATTTTTTTGAAATTTTTTAAACGTCGACAGTCAAATTTTTGTACTTTTTATTATCGGACTAATCCGAATGAGTTGCGATCGTTTCGCCGTTACAGCATAATAATAATGAGTGGTGTACTGGTGTGCACTGCGAAAGGACGAAACGTAACGATTCGATTACGATCTCTGGAAATATTGTTCAGGTCACATAATATATTATTACGATACGTTTCCGCGGACCGCAATAAATAATACATTTTAGTGCACATTATATTATACGGACTACAGTATAATATTTATTTTGCATTTGATTTTTTGAACTTTTTCATTTTTAGAGCATTTTTTTTAGCATTTTTAGGGAATTTTTAAACTTTGAGTACATTTGTAGCAAGTTTTTTCATTACGAATAAAATATTTTTACCATAAACTATAGGCCACTAAAAATTCCAAAAAGTATTGTTATTTATTTTGTTTTGCCGTACAATGTGTATTACGTATGTTTTTAGTTTTTACCTATGTATACCAGACAAAAGCGAAGGCGTCTGCACAACTGTCTGACAAACGAAATGTTCGTCAAGCTAAGGCAGACAAATACTTATAATATATTTGATATATTACGACTTGTATCTAGAGTTGTAAAATTTCATGAAATTTATTTTCTTGAAACATTTTATTCACATAAAAAATAAAAATATACCAACAATTATAAAAAAAAAAAAAATAAATAAAAGTTTTTCTCAAATTGCGCCAGTATTATTATGGTGAGAGAAGAACATGTTTAAAATTACCTATGTCTATTGCAGGGGTCTCCAAACTTTTTTATTCAAGGGCCACAACAAATATCAAATGCTCTTAGCGGGCCAAAAGTTTATTATATATATTATTATACATCTTTAGATATCTATATTTTATTTACCGTCCTATGGGTGCTGCGGGCCGGTTAAAACTTGTTCGGGGGCCGTAGTTTGGAGACCCCTGGTCTATTGTATGAATACACAAATTGTTTATTATAGTGCGAAAGTGTCCGCATGGCTTTCTGAAGATGGCCTAGACCAGCTAGACCTAATCAGTAATCACTTATCAATAATCATATACCTACTCTTACCAATATATTTGTGAATTTTTTTTATTAATTCATTCTCATTATAATATTAATTCACATTACATTACAATTATTTCTCTATTATGTATTTTTCTTTTTTTTTTCAAAACGTTCAAAATAATATTATTCATCTCCTGCAAACAAATACAGATATGAAATAATACAATAATACTTAATTTGCTACCAGGTACTTATTAGGTATTTAGGTTTATCTTATAAAATAAGATACTACTAATAAATACTATAATATAGTAATAACATCTACGTTCCGTACTGCAAAATATGTGAAAACAAATATTTTTCAAAATTTCATTGAAATATTTCAAATTGAAAACCTTGCTTGTATCAATGGCGATAACGCCAAATCACGTAAATTTAAATAACATAAATGGATTTTCGGTCAATCATTTGTATTTAACATTATAATATTAAAATCGATTTTTAAGAGCATTTTTTAAAGTTTCGTAATACTATAATGTAGTGCATCAATCAATGTTGTCAAGGCATTTTTCTTGTTTTTTTATAACATTTAAATTCACTCTCTAATTATATGACATTTAATTCTGTCTCAGTAACGATGGTATTATTATTGTAAACCGAACCAGCTTCAGTAATATAATAATAACAATAACAATATATGCCGGGGTGAATTTTCCACCCTTTTTTTGTTGTTCCGTTATTTTTTTTGTATAACGGTTTTAAGTTCTCGTTGGGTATATAATACCTAATATATACATCAGGTAAATAATTGTCACCGACTCCCCACACCGGTTCGCAAACTTAAATCTCTCAAGACTTAAAACTCTTAAAGTCGAAATATTTAAAACCCTAATTTATACGAGTATTGTGTGTACAGTATAGAGTTCGCGCGTCCGAAACGAATGCCGAGGAAACCGGGAAAACTGCATATAGGCGTATTAAAAACGGCGATTTCTGAGGTTTTCCTATACGCGATTCGCTTTATATCGCTGCAATAATAATAATAATAATAATAATAATAATCCGTCTGTCGGCTAACCGAGAGTTATATCGTAGGCAATATACGTATATGCTCACTTTGTGGTTTTGAAATACAGCCATGTGCACTCGATAAAACCAGATCGTACTTACTATTGTCATGCCACGATACACACCACTCTTCCCGGGGGCGACATCCGAATCGATATTATCCTCGTCCGTCCACTAGTTGAACATTTTTTTAAATTTTTTTTTTAAATTTTAATTAAACAAAACAAAACACACATTATTGTGAAATCAATACGTTCATCTCTGCTCGGAATCTAAAATTATGTATATTGATTATTATAGGCTCATCAATATCACGATGTTTTTTAAATTTTATTAATTAGTAATAAATATTAAATAATAAAGAACGAAGAATGTGCTCCCATAGGTAATTACATTTTTTTTCATAGTAGTTAATGCATACATAATTATGTTTAGTTGTTATGTTTTAATTAACATTTTCAGTCGATGTTGAACTTGTATTATTCATTCAGGCTCGAGGCTATAAACAATTTGCATACATTTAAAAGATCTTTGTAGATTATTATCAACCGTAAGTATTCATTAAAAGATTTGATAACAATAACACGTCGGAGGTACCAGCTGTATATATTCATAATTTCATTTATTCGTCCATCGCAATGGCCAATGGGTATTTATAATATAAAGCAAAAAACAATTTCACAACGATAGGGACCATATACATTAAATATTATCCGTATAAATAATATAGAAATTGGGTCTCGGCCCTCGGGAGTTAATATATCATATTATTGTAAACTTATATATATATTATTATTGCTTTAATATATTAATAATAATAATAATAATAATAATAATAATTTAGTACCGTTTGTATATAATAATATACAATTTTCCTCGATATTTTACTGTTATTAAATATATCATTATACCTAAGCAGGTCCAATTATTTTTGCGTTGCAATCGGACGACGCCGCACGACTTGTTATAATAATATTATAACCACTGACTTATTGTGAGACAAGTTCCGAGTCGTTACATCAATTTTTTTTTGCTTCCGTTTCGCGTGTAAGTCATACACATTGCAGGGCACTGGAGGTACTTGTAGGTATAAATCGTAGTAATCCGTATCCTATTTTATTATTCTTTATTATTACTTTCGCCTTCTGTCGATTGCTCGGTGGATAATTTTAGATTAATTTCAGATTATTATTTTTATATTCATATTAGTTCTAAGAAGAATTGTTATTGTAGCTAATAGGTACGTGGGTCATCTAGTCTTGTGAATACGAGAAGCCTCGGCCCGGTTCCTCCTCACAGACCACTTTTTGAGCTACGGTTTTTGACTATATGCACAAAATAGGGACCATATAATTTTTGACGCGATTTGGCTTCACTGTCGGACGGACCGGTAGAGTTAATATTACTACTACGGTCGACTTATCGGGCTACCAGTAAATCAGTCTCAGGTTTAATAAAATCATAATAATATAACTTTTAAAGTGTTTATTTTATTTTGACTACAAATATCCAAACGTTGAAGTGACATTTGCAACCAGAGTTGGGCAAAATTTTATCTAGATAATTATTCAAACAAATATGTATTCGAATCATTTTTTTTTATAATTTTTCGAATAAAAATGTATTTTAATAATTTTTAAAACATTATAATTCGAATAATTTTCAAACATAATTATACTAGTACAAAATATTATGTACTTTTTATAGAATGATTATAATTCTTCTAGTATGTCTACACTCTATATGTATATAGTATGTACCTCAGTAGTAACTATTGTCTATTTATCAATATTGAAGACGTTATTATTGTACCTAGTAAATAGTCCAGTTTCATTTCTACATAGTACATAGTCTAAGTTTAGGTGAGGTAAGTGTTAGGTAGAATAACATATATTTTTACTAGTATAATTATGTTTGAAAATGATTCGAATAATAATATTTTAAAATTACTCCAATAAAATGTCATCTAAATAAAATTTCATTCGAATGACGCCCTACTCTGTTTGCAACAAAGGTGGACTTTGCAATTTTAAATCGTGTCGAGTTGGACTTATACAAGCCCGGCTCACTACGATATCGATATAATAATATAATACGAGTCCGGGGCCGACCGACGGATCGTTTTCGATATTATACTTCCAAATCGTCAAATTGCAGGTAGCTCGCGCTCCTCCACAATAATATTATTGTTATATTATATATGATTACAGTGCATAATAATATAACGTCTCGCGCGTATATGTATACAATAATAACGAGTATATAGCATATATATATAACTACAATAATAATATACTGCGGGTACGAGACGGCGGCGGCGGCGGCGGCGGCGGCGGGGCATTATCACCGAAGATACCAAAGTGGTTTTCTCGGATAGCTTTCCAACGATAACCTTATTATGGACGATAAAGCGAACTGTTCCGTTCGTCCCGCCGCAGTCGCCATTACATTAGAGTGCAGACCGGTGGTCCGTTTACGCGAACAACGTGACCGGGTGTGTTTTTCGTATTTATTTATTTATTCATTACATTATATTGTATTCTATTATTATTATTATTATTATTTATTTTTTTTCTAATATTTTGAACGGTAGTATTTCTTGTCGTCCCGGTGTCGATTTTTGCAACCCTCCATAATTTAATAATATTTTACTCACCTCCAGTAGCCAAAAGACGATACAAACGCAATACTGAACTGATGATAATATTATATCATCGTTTTAAATCGTCGAAATCAAAAACGCTCGGTGAAGATCGAATTATTTACATATATTAATTATTATCTGTCTGTTATAAAGGCATCAGCGAAAGTTTCGCCCACCTGTGGTTTGACATTATTATATTTTTAATACGTGCGTCTTGTCTATTTCGTACGAGTAAAATAATAAAATATGAATCTTTACAGAGCAGTGCGGACGATATCGTTAGCGCCTTCAGAGCAACAATCGGCACACCGACTTGGACCCAAATATTAACCAAAAAGATAAATCCAACTGCGCATTTAAAGCGATGAACTTTAAAAAAAAAAATGTTTTTTTCTTATGTAGTAGGAACGCAGACGATATTACTGTATTAGTATTTATTAATTATTATTTGTTAGTTATTATTCATATTATTATCTTATTTATGATAATAAATTAATAAAAAATAATTCACAAATGTATTGGTAATAGTATAATATATGAATATGATTATTGATTAATGATTACTGATTAGGTCTAGTCGGTCTAGGCAATCTTCAGAAAGCCGTGGACACTATTGCACTAGTCACTAACAATGAACAATTTGTGTATTCATACAATATATACATAGGTAATTTTAAACACGTTCTTCTCTCACCCTAATTATACTAGAGTAACTCGAAAAAAAATTTTTTACTATTTTTTTTTTTTTTTATAATTGTTGGTATATTTTTATTTTTTATGCTAATGAAATATTTCAAGACATTACCTATAGGTAACATACACACGCGCACACACACACACACACACACACTCACTGACATTTGACATTTGTCATGGTCGATTTAGGCGAGTACTCAATGTGTACAGGAAGGTTCTGTTATAATTCATTATATGGGTACCTACCTATACTGGCTATATTCGAGGAGGGGTCGTTTTTTTTCACAATGTCTGTGTTCGAAATAATAAGAACACAAAAAAAAAAAAAAATGTATACACTGCCCGGACGTTTTTTTAACTACGAAATTTTCCAGAACACTCATTTATGCATCCTGTTCACTGAACACAATAAAAACGAACAAATGTTTTGAGGTCAAATTAATTTACAGCCACTACAGCTATATAGGCCTTAAATACTCGTTCAATGCATTTGCGCGTGATGTCTGTGCCATGCGATTGTATAGTATTGCATTTATAATTTTTTTTTATGTTTTTATTCGAATTGTTATTTTTATTATTATCATAATAATTGTTATACCTCACGGTACTTATGTGATTTCAAAATTATAAATTTTCACAATTCCCCGTCGTTATTACGTTGTTATTATTTGGCCGTTGACCAATAATTATAATAATTGTTTCGCGAACAAACAGTTTTTTATAACGTTAGCGTGAACAACTACTCAACGTCTAAACACCAATAATATTATATTCATACGATGTCTACTGATTTTTTATACAACAAGCCTGTCCTGCAAATTACGAAATTAGACAATGAGGCCCATATCAACTTGACATAAGCTACAATTATTGTCCCGTGAGTTTATTATAAATAAATAAATAAATATCTTTGTACAAACATATAGTGTACGATGTGTTAAGTTGTTTTTATTTTGTATTTTTAAATTATTTGAATAATATTACCCGGAGCTGGTCCCAAGTCAAAACTAGAAATTTTTAAATATATAATTCTTGTGGCGATTGTAAATGATTGTTTTCGAATAATTTATTCTCCTGTTATTATTCTAATATACAGAGTGATTCACCAAGCATTACTCAATTTTTTCATTTAATAATGAATTTATTCAAATTCTGATTTTTGGAATTTTTAAATATACTTTTAGACCATATTTTCAGGGTTTTTAGATTTTCTGTACTACTTATGGAATGTCCTGAGGCTATACAAACTTCTGTTTTTCAAATAAGAACCCTCTTTTTTACTACAAATTATTCAGTGTCTTTTACATTTTTGAACCAGTAAGAATTCGAACGAGTGGTTTTTCAGTTATTTAAATGTTTATTTTAAGGATAACAGTCCTTAAAAATGGTATTACAAAAGTAAAAAATGTATGCAATATTGGATCTAGTATTTGTATTTATTATACTTAGATCATTTTTATAAATTATAAATATTGATGAATCAATGTTAATTACTACAATTTTCAAATGTCCATAGCTTCCATCTTCTAAACCCATTATCATGGACCCGCTATTATCCTTTGTACTCAAAGTTAAATAACACAAAAAGTATTAGTTCGAATTTTGATTTTGATACTTCAAAGTTTTCAGAAAAATCTTACGCTTTATAATTTATTGATGAAAAATGGATTCTCATTTGAAAAACAGAAGTGTTGTGCCACAGGGCACTCCTCAAGTAGTACAAAAAATCTCAAGAATTGGTCTAAAAATATATTTAAAAATTCCAAATATCAGATTTATCATTATTAAATGGAAAAATGTGGTTGAGCATGCTCGGTGAATCACCCTGTATACTATATACATAATCTTACATATTGTAATTATTTTTATTTGTTGAACATAAACTACAAGTTCTTTTAGCTTATAATATAATAGGTTTAATATTTGATAAACATTATAATATTACGTAATTTTAATATTTAATTTATTTTTCATGTAAGAATTTACTTTATATTATGTGATTACATTGTATGTATCATAATACCTATATGTAGCTGATATAATACATAATTTTGTACTTGTGAATAATTTCCCGAAAAATAATTATTAAACTACGGTTTTTGATCGTGCAACGTATTTATCAGTTTAAAAATGCAATACGGGAACCTAAATACGTGAAATTAATTTTAATCAGGTAAACAACCATCGTCCGAGTGTTCGGGAGAACCCTTTGAGAACAATATGATTAATCAACGAGGTAAAAACCCCCTGGGGATTTATGGTTCATTTTCAAAATTTAGGGTATCCGAGTCGGTGGACTGAACAACGCGGTAGGTATTATTATTAATATTATTATGATCGAGAGTTCCCTCCACAGATTTCCGAGTAAAACCTTGATAAACCCAACTAACAATAAATACACCACTTACTCAATAAAAAATACTATGTCCCCGGTTAAGTGCAATCTTTGTTAAAATATATTATTATTACCACCATTTATATTATATTATGTAGTATGGCATTGATTTTAGAATATTCAATATTGGACGCAATAGAATATTCTAAAACCAATGGTTTAGTAGCAACACTGTACAATGTACAATCTGAAGTGTTGAGTGTAATAATGCATAAAACTAAAATAAAAACCACGCGATAATTAAGGCCTAAAGAATGGTTATAGTCCTTAGAAATATCCGAGGAAAAATCAACGTCCGTGGTGAAATTTTCCCGAATAAAAAATATCCGTTGTAAAGTGCTTAAATATTATTGTCATATATCAAAAATGTCCGAAATCAGACAATTGAGTGTCCTACTAATTTAACAAAAAGGGAACATAAACTATTTTATAAATTAGTTTAATTAGGTCAAAGAAAAATGAATGGACAACATCCAGGAAAAAAAATGTATAATTATGTTTGCTCGCAAGAAAAATTTAAAATATAACATAATATACGTAGGGTATAAAAATAATGAAGAAGTATGGACAATTTTTTTTTAATGTTTATCATTAATCTTCATGCGTTTCGAATAACAAGTGTTTATGTGTTAATAACCTGATTTTTTTTTCTTTTTTTTTTTTTGAAAACCAGTAATTTTATTTTAAATATTGTAACGATTTACAGATTACTGACTCGCAGTCGCTTTTGTCGCACTCGGAGTCTCGGCGAATAACACGTATATTTGCTTAGGTAAACAGAACACTGCACAGGACAGTCGAGCACGAGCTTTTATTATACTACTACTATAATTGGCATAGCCAGCAGTCGGGGCTTATAATATAATAGTGAAGTAACGTTCTCTCGTATTATATTCTTTACAATTTTGCATTAATATTTCGCGATTAACATCGTGATAAATAATAATAATAATTTCAACTCGTATACTCCGCGGAAACACCTGCGATCTTCAATATGCTACCGCACAGATTATATTATGATCTGCCTACCCACGAGAACAGGGTTACTCGGGTGATATAGTTTACCGTATGATTACCGTATTACTATTTCAAACATTTAATAAACCTTTGCGTCGATATAATATTGACCTCGATCGTGTTAGGTTGTGAATGCAGGTTTATCATAATAGATTCCTGTAAAATATAATACTTAGAACACGTCCTTTATTCATATCGGTCCAACAAGCCGCGGTTCACGAGACCGGTTCGTGTTGTAGTGGTGAGAATGGCTACCGTTTACTCCTCAACTGGACGGGATATTAGGTATGATTAATATCGAGAGCCACTTTGTTTCGAACGACGAACGAGGTGTGTTGCGATTTATTAATAAAAATAAAGTAGTAGGTATAGTCGATTTTTACAAATATTATTGGACATGTACCAGTTACTCCCAAAAGTACCTTTTTTTATCCCAATTCCCCCCAAAAATACCTAGAAAAAAATGTAGCAGTTGCCTTCATATGTTAATATACACTCGATTACGATATATATCCCGTAAAATATTGAAGGTATAAATATACAAATAATAAATAAAATGCCGTATAATATTGTATTTTTTAATAATTACTAACAAAATGATAGGAATACAATAGTGAATAAAATAATAAATATTATAATTATGTGGCATTCAATGTGATCATTTGTCAAAAAAAAAAAAAAATAGTAAGAAATTAGATACAATATTATTATAAAGCCTAAGATAATAAATTGTCGTTACTCGTTACTTATACATCGACTATCTACTTATACGCGTCTAAAATTACACGTTTGGGTAAAATCCTCGCATTGCACCGACTAGGCTATTATTATATTAATACAATTTTCATTTTATCCATATTATTTGTGTAATGTATTATATTATATTTATTATTAATTAAAAAATATATGTAATTACAACTAACAAGCATATGCATTTTTTTCTATCATTCTATACTATTTTACTTTATTTTTATAAATAATTTTATATTTATATTTACCTCCCTATTTCACGGGCTGTATATTGTAATCGTGTATATGCATTAACATGTGAGGCAACTGGCACATTCGGTCGAGGGCAACTGGTACGTTTGGTTGAAGGGAATCGGTATATTTTTAAAATCCCGATAACAGCCGTGGGGGGAGGGCGAGTGGTCAACACCCGTCAATGAAAAGTCTTCTGAAAAGTCTTCTTTTAGGGGTTGATCTCTACAAAGCATAAAACATATAAAACAATTGCAATTAAATTTATAAAATTATATTATGTATCATTTGATATGGTTTGTATTGTTGTATATACTAAACAAGTACGATATTATATTATGTTTTCAACTAGTGCGATTTTCGTTTTGAATTTTTTTCGGGCGGCATAGACGATTTTAGCGGGGCACAATAGTAGTTAAGTGTGTCTGCTGTAGACTGTAGAGCTGTTGTACATTATTAATGCATTAAACGTGTGTAATAATAATACCGTACACGTCTGTACATCGTGACAAACGGATTTTGTATCAGAGTTACATAATAATATTATAATATATGATATATAATATTACAATAATATTATGCATTTACTAAAATGTTATAAAATATAATATGTTTGTCGTTGTTGTTGTCGTGCGAATTTATAATAATTTATTATATTGTATTCTATATGATAATAGATGATATAAAAGTTTAAATATTTAAAAATTGTTCGATTTTCGCAAAAAGTTCCCAAGAGGATATGTGATGTCAGAGCGGCTAATAATTATTAAGACCTGGAAGGCGACTTCACTGTTCAACGTGAATCGTCGTGGACGGGAAAAAAATTCTGACCTGTGATTGGCCAAATCTAACGGTCAGCAATAGCGGTATACAACAATGCTACCGTGGTATATTTCATATACGCTAGAGAGTAAAGGTGCCTTTACACTGTATCGTGTCGTCCATAATTCAGGACGTCGTCCTAAAATTACAGTGTTTTGATTGGCTGAATATTGTAGTTACCTAATAAATATACCATGTTACCAGGCGTTACCAGAAAGTTGAAAAAAATTCAACTTGTCGTCGTGCGGTAACAGTCGTGGTTCAATCCTCCCGATAATAAATAATTTTATAATGCCCATATAATTGTTATCAACTACCTTCTATCATCTATCAAAATAATTCGTTAACCATTCGTTAACCATTTATATACCATTCTACCAAGAACGAAATTGGAAATGGACGACACGATAAAGAGTTATGGACGACACGATACAGTGTAAAGGCACCTTAAGACCCAATCCTACTCGTGGTATATGTTACATTGGTTACCACTTACCATTAATCATCGACAATTAAATGTTGCGAACACACGAATCACTTAATCGCATTAAAAATTACCGCGGTAAATCAAAAAATGATTTTTTCCGGAAATCACCGAGGTTTTTGTTATCACGCCGCAGTCGCTGAAGTCGTCTTATCAACGAATAGTTATATTTTAGTTACCTGGTTACCTGACCACTGATTGCGAGGCGAGACAGTGACGATTTAACTGATGATATACCCAACAAGAACTTAAAACCGTTATAGAAAGAATAACGGATAACGAAAAAACAAAAAAGCATGGAAAATTCATCCCGGCATATTGTTATTGTTATTATATTACTGAAGCTGGTTCGGTTTACAATAGTAATATTATCATCGTTACTGAGACAGAATCAAACATCATAATATTATTAGAGCGTGAATTTGAATGTTCTAAAAAAACAAGAAAAATGCCTTGACAACGTTAATTAATGCACTACGTTATGGTATTACGAAACGTTAAAAAATGCCCTTAAAAATCGTTTTTAATATATTGTTAAATACGATCGATTGACCGAAAATCTATTTGTGTTATTTAAATTTACGTGATTTGGTGTTATGGCGATTGATACATCAGGGTTTTAAATTTGAAATATTTCAATGCAATATTGAAAAATATTTGTTTTTACATATTATGCAAGAGGAACCTAGACGATATTGTTATACTATATTAGTATTTATTAGTTATTATTTATGAGTTAGTACTCATATATCTTATTTTGTAAGATAAACCTAAAGACCTAAAGTACCTGGTATAGTAAATTAAGTATTATTGTGTTATATCATATCTGCAGTATTTGCATTTTGCAGGAGATGAATAATATAATTTTGAACGTTTCGAAAAAGAAAAAAAAATACATAATAGAGAAATTGTATTGTAATGTGAATTAATATTATAATGATAATAAATTAATAAATAATAATTTACAAATGTATTGGTAATAGTATATTATGATTATTGATTAGCGATTTCTGATTAGGTCTAGCCGGTCTAGGCCATCTTTAGAAAGCAATGCGGACACTATTGCACTAGCTTTTGGACTATTGCACTATCATAAACAATTTGTGTATTCATACAGTATAGACATAGGTGATTTTAAACACGTTCTCCTAACTGTACGGCAGTTACTTGAAAAAAACTTTTTTTTTCAATTTTTTTTTTTATAATTTTATTGGTATATTTTTCTTTTTCATGTGAATGAAATATTTCATAAAAGTTTCATCAAATATTCCATGAAATTTTCGAGAAAACAAATTTCATGAAATTTTAAAACACTACGCGCATTACCCGCGGCTGCTATGTCTAACAAATAAACTGATATAATTATTATTAATCTTATAGTAGGTAGCTGCAGCTGTATACCTACCTATGCTGATAATAATAATTATGACGTCGTCGTAATAATAATACGCTCATATTATAAATCATTCACCGCCGATTCACTTCCGGACACCGGACACCGAAGCAGCAGCGTATTATATATTATAATATAGTTTCCTGCTCTCCCCCCCCCCCCCGTCCGAGCGCGTTTCGGAACACGGTGGTCGAATTTCAAGAGGACGGTCTGGAAAAGTTAAATAATACGTTTCTCACCAACTTTACGTATATCGTAGCCCCGGCCTGCTCAGAAGTGTATATATTGTAATAAAGTATCGAGATGCCGGGACGCGGAGATAAAGTCACGATAAACTTATATATTATTATATTTGATAAAGTCGAAGGCGGCCGAACAGAATCCAAAACTTTGGTGTCGTCGTCGTCGTGGCCCTCGCGAACCTGCAAAGATCAATTTATTATTACTCGAACAACAAATACGCGACTGCAGCACGCTGGACGGATAATTTTCGAACAAAACACGCGGAGTGGCTGGCACGCGAATATCAAAACCGTTTTATTGGTCTGAAAATTATTCGCGAAAACTTGAACTTGAACTTTGCGTATTATTGTTTAATCATCCGCGACGCAAATAATTGCCTTTCGTATAATACATTATTATTATAATATCATAGACACGTTTTCAAATAGTACGATATTATAATTTTAAAATGGAATAATTCTAGACTCATATTATAATATTGTTCGCGTTTGACGGCAATAGGTACCTATTCATATTCATATTATAATAATATTGTGATGTACCAATCAGTAATATTGGCTTATTGCATTTTTTTTTTGATGAATATTTTAATTTATGTCAACCCGCAAAGTATAGTTTTATAATTCGAAAAAAAAAATATCGAGAGTAGGTGTTGAAGATCAGTGAAAATAATGTTTACTTTAAGTACGATACGTATTACGGCGTAACCGGTTATAAATACTACCATTGTTATATATGATATTATATCATAACATTAAATATAATTTATAAAATATCTATAATAATACGTTCATTATGATATAAAAAAAAGGTTAGTTATCGACAAACCGTCGTGTTATTGTAATTTGTTTTCTTTTCTCACCATATAGGTATAGGAATATTATGTTTTAAAAATGCGTGGAAAAGCTCAACATAATAAAATGTATCCGTCCAATTCACGAGTGAGTATTGACGGAGCGAAAATTGTTTTTTTATAAATATCGTGATAAACGAACAGGGCTGTTCTTAGGGATAGGAGACCAGGGGCCGGGTCCTAGGCCTCGCGATTTTTGCTTGAATTTGGGACCTCGCGTTCGAAAAAAAAAAATGAGGAAAATGATCTTTTCCCGGGCGTTGCAAATCCTAAGGACAGCCCTGTAACCGAACGGGTTTCAGTATACCATACTTGACACTTCTATATAATATTCTATACCAGAGGCGTCCAACCTCTCGGGAAGTCTGGGCCACATCATGTAACTAGAATTTATTGTGGGCCTCATACATTTTTATAACTAGTAAGTTGTATTTATAATTATAGAACACCTAATGAATGAAAATTTCTTAAATTTATATTTATTGTAGTCAGCATAGAAAAAAAACGTTTGTTTATAATATTAAAATAAGAACATATTATTATACTAAAACTTAACAAAACCAATGCGATATTAGTAATGTTGCTGTTTTTACGGGTCACGGGTTGCGGGTTGGACACTAATGTTCTATGCCATTTTATGTGCCGCCTATAAATGTTGTAAATATTTCAGCCGGGGGTGGGGGGGGGGTCGAATTATAAAATATAAATAGATGAGCGGAGAATGGGGTGAACGTCATTGGTGTATGCAAGTGCGAAGCTGGTCGGGAGAGTCGTGAGGTGAGTCCGCGAGGGAGAGATCGAGCGAACGTCCTGATGCGTGTATACTACAAATAAACAATTTACAAATTTGACTTTATATAGTGCACTCAGTGCACGGCGTAGTCTGTGGTGTGAATGGGGGGGGGGGGGGATCAAATTTTTAAGTACAAATAGTTGAGGGGGAAACGGTGTGAATGTCACGGTGTATATGCAAGTACGGTGCTGATCAGGAGAAAGTCTTGAGGTGAGTCCACGAGTGTAGGGCGAGCGAGAGGACGAGCAAACGTCCTGATGCATTGCAGAGCGTACGACAATAATAATAAAAAATTTACAAAATTTACTTTCCTATAAACAGTACACACGCTTAGTGCACGGCTTGGTGTGCGGGTCAGCGTTCACCTATCGCCCCTCGTTACGTGCGCGTCGCGCTAATGAATTTAGAAGAACGTATATTGTGTGTTGCCCGCGTCTCTCTAATTCGCACTTAAATATATATTTATACGCCCATAACACGCGGTAGTGCGCTCTGATAATGTAATTGAAATTATTAAATAAATCTGAGGCACGAGCAGCGCACACCACAACAATAATAATAATTATTATTATTATTATTATACCGTGCCGCTCGCGATATATCGGTGCGCGATGTGTGTACATATGTACATGAGCGCAATTGTGTTCTTATATATATATGTATAAATGCAGGTATATGGATATGTATATAATATAAGATATATATATATATGTGTGTGTATTTATCGTGTATACACGCGCGCTTATCGCCGCGCTGCTCCGGCGGTCGTCGAACGGACGTGAAATCGTACGAAAACCACATCCGCAAGTCCATTAAACCCGAGCAATAAGTAAATTGCGATTTAATGCCATTAAATTGTTTTAGCCGTGTAATTTCTGGTGGTTTACGGTCGCCCGGGCGAAATTTACACACGACCATTCCAAAGGACCGCGCGGTCGCGAACGTGGCGGAGATTTCCCCGACCGTAATAAAACGGCGCAGCCCGTCCGGAAAACCTCGCCGGCAAGGTATACGCACATACCGCAGTATACCGAGCGCCCGGTCGGAACGGTTTGGGAAAAAATAAAAGTCCTCGAGCGATATTATTCCGCTCGTGTCGTCAGTTAGGTTATGTTTTGCAAAGGTCGCGTTCTGAAACCATCGCCGTCGTGGCTTTGACGTGTAGCTGACGATCGCTTTAATTTATATACTCTGTTCGGGATAAGAATGCCCGAATTCGCTCACGAATACTAGCTGATAACAGAGCCGCCGCGGCAGGTGGTTATCTTTTTCCTATATGATAATGCGGTTAATGCTATAATTAGAGCAAACACTATACATTATTATATTATATGGTATTTGATAACCTCACCTAAGTAGATGACTTCCAGCGGCTCAGTAATCAGTATTCATGAGCGAATTTTGCCATTCTTATCCCGAATAGAGTATAACTCGTGGTATGAGAACGGATTCGAGCGCGTTACCATAGACCGGGTATTGCGATTTTTCGATTTCGCATACAACCATATAATCGATATTGGTTTTTTCTGATTTCATTTCGAAACAAAATTTATTGATTAGCTGATAATAATATCGTTCTATAATAGTTGAAAAATTACGATTTTATTGTTATTTGTTTAAAAATTATTTGTAATAATTAAATTTTGAACATACGTTTTATTTTATTTTTTGATTTAAAATATTACTATGAAGCGTATGCTATTGATTTTAGTTTCGATTTCTATACCTACGAGCCAGACGTGTAAGATCGTCTCGTTCGCGCGTTTCCATAAGTATGTCGTCACTCAGAAAAGGGAATAAGATTACGAAATATTAGTTATTGTATTACTAATTACCTACCGATAAACGATATTATATTGACCTGTTGGATAAAACTGTTGAATGTTTAGTTTTAAACGATTGATTTTTTATAGATTTGTACATTTTAAAAACAAGTTAACGTTTGTTGATTTTGTGAAGATTAATGATAAATATAAATATTAACGATATACATTTTTTTAAATTTCCATATAAATGCTGGAATTGATTTAAATCAGTTTAAGGTCTCGATGACACTTTTGATTTCTCAGGAGATTTTCAACGATTTTCCACTATCATTATCGATATTAAAAAAACGGACCAGATGGCTCTGCAGTATCCGTGGATGTCGCAGAGGACAATCAAGAGGAAATGCTCAAAATCACGCTATAAAATAAGGCCGTCTGCGTGTAAAAAGCTATCTGCTCCGCGGAATCGTTCGCATAAAACTGCAACAAAAATCGTCCGTCGTAACAACGTATATAACAATAATAATATGTCAGCACTCTTGAAAAGTCATCGCTGCGGCGGCGGCGGAAAAACATTTCTACGACGATAAGTATAGCGGCGGTATACCACTCTGGTATGTACCTGCTGGTTATATAATATATGGATACTGCGGTATCCTACTATCGTTGTCGTTATTATTATTATTATTATTGCAGAGTGGAAATAATAAACGACGGGGGTGTCTACCAGCTATACATATACCGGAGCTTTACACTCCGCCAAAAGCTCCTCCCTCCACCGCCGCCGGTGCGCTATCACTGCAGCGTCAGTGCGTCACGACCGACAACTTCTGTCCCCGGCCGTTAAATATAATGAATCCGGCACCACCCGCTCGCCCACTCTGCCTACCCATACCCCCGACCCGAACCCGCGAGCGGCGGCGCCGACGCCATAAATTATTCAGGAAAACTATTTGATAAGCACTCGACCTGCGGCGCGAAATAAATTCAAACCATCACACTTATAAACGCCGCGCGCTCGCGCATATATGAACTTTATCGCGTGTCCTAAATCCTTAAAAATTTAAAAACACGAAATCAAAAGCCCTCTTTACGCATAATCTAACCTCTCAAAGCGATCCGAATCTTCTGTACCTATCTCCAATTACGGCGACGGGAGAGAGAAAAAAATAAAAATAAAAATCAAACACGAAAAGTTCAAATACGCGCTCCGCACTTCAAAGTCCCGCGCGTGTTGTCTTATCATCAATATATTTTCCCCTTTATGTCGCGAACCTTTGCAATCTATTATACACCTCAGAGTTGTGTAACGCGTAGTTACACGTAGGTTATACTCGTTATGTACCTATAGTTAAGGATCTCGCGACGAGCGAAATTCAACAGCACCGATATATAGTCGCAAAGACGCTTTTAAATAGTTACCCGATGTGATATTATTTGGGATACAAAGCAATCTTGAAATTGTATTGTAATGATTTAAAACGACAAACGATTACCGGTGACGGTTATACGTCTTTAAATCGATTACTATTAGTATATTATAAAATAGTAATATTACTTCTCCGATCCTTATAGCGACTTGTACATGGAAACCGCGGTCGGCGTCTGTGATATAAGACGAGGTGACCAATTCATATTTTAATATAATAAGACCCATTTTTCTTTGATTCACTACCACGTGCGTACGTAAAGATGATTAGTAGGTAGGGTTGCCACCTTTGAAAGATAGCAGACCCGGAGACAGGCCGATTAGCAAAAATAAGGTCATCAGCAAAAGATGAACAAATAGTAGGGCTCGGAAGTTGTCGCATTTATATGTTTTTATTGAGCTATTCAATTTATTGCTAAGTAAACTTGAAATTATTTTCACGACACTACGAAAAATATATTAAAAGTTTATAGTGCATATTTTTGCATATTTAGTGATTTTGTAATTTTAAGCGCATATTTCTTAATTTTTCCATTTTTTAGAGCATAAAGAGTTCTTTTTTTAAGTGCATATATTTTGTTCTTTTTTAAGCTCATAAGTGCATGCATATATTTTAGTACATATAAGTGCATTAAGTTCCGAGCCCTAGTGATTAGGGTTTCGATTTTCTAAAAATCTAAAAATGTCTTAGTGTTAGAGCAGTCCGGCACCGTGTGGACGGAATAGGTATATTTTTCATTTTTTTCTCATAGTACAAATTGAACCAATCGCTTATTAAAAACAATCGGTTGATTGACACGTTTCGACTCGGTCCCAAAGTATATTATAGTCGATATCGCTCATATGGGCGTAACACGATTGCGGACTTTTTACCTTTTTACCTGAAAAAACATGACACGATTTTCGGACGTTTTTATATTTGAGAAAAAACAACACGATTGCGCACCTTAAATATTTTTTTTTTGAGCAAACACAAATATTTAAATAAATTTACCAACATTAATAATAACCTAATACGTGTGTAAAAATAAATCTTATAATATATCACAGTAATTACGCTTCAAAAAAAGGAAAAATATGCCGATATTTATTTATAAAAATAAAGAATTAAGATGTACTCTTAACGATGACAATAATAACTAACAAAACTAACACTTATCAGTTATTATAGTAATAAAATATTATTAGACGCCATATATAGTATCCACTGGTCGTGCAATTGTGTATACGTATACTATACTCTAGGTGGGTTTCTTAAACTATAATCCTTTATTTTAAAAATTATTTAAATATTTGTTCGTGTTAAATAAATAATGGTGTTGTTTTTTCGGGCGGGACACTTTTCGACCAAAATGAATCTTTCCCTTTTCGGCCATTCTGGAATGACCGTTTTCGGCCAGTACACTATTTTGATCACCAATGAAATATTTTTTTCGCGTTTTATTTTTGTTAAACTACCAAAAAACTACTTTTTTGAATGGACTGTATAAAATAATAATAACAATTGTCAATTATTAATTAATAATATATTGAATTAATTTAAAAAGTATAAAAAATAAAAGTTTTATTATATTATTAATTTACACAATAAACATAAAATCATGTGGTTAAAATAAGTATCCCTACAATTTTATATATATTGTGTAAATTGATAATATAATGTAACTTTTATTTTTCATATTTTTTACTTAATTTATTATATAAATTGGTAGTTTGACAGAAAAAAACGCGAAAAGAATATTTCATTGGTGACCAAAATAGTGTACTGGCCAAAAACGGTCATTTCGAATGGCCGAAAAGTGTCCCGCCCGTTTTTTCTCAAACATAAAAAGGTAAAAAGTCCGCAATCGTGTTGCACCGCGCGCTCATATACATATAATGTAAATTATTTTCGTCGTGAATGCACACCACCACTGCCTGCAGCCATATCGTCGTCGTTGTATAAATGATTAGCGGACCTCGTGTGCATTGTAAGACGTACACGCGTTACCGCAAATCGATTAAACTATAATATTATACAATCTCGCGGGCTGCTATTTGTACGTGCCATCGCCAAACCGTGTGCCGTCCGTGCTCTGCCCTCCGTATAGTCTCAAACTTCTGATTAGTGCCCGTCAGTGTGAATACACCCTTCAAAGGATCAGAATGAACGTTATTAATGAACAATAGCTATTCAGAAACTCCGGCCGAGACAATAAACTTTGACTACAACGCAGCGCAACTATATTATAGCACGAGCAAACCGCCAATTTGCCAAGGTTTATACGCGGACTGGTTGTCTACAAAATATCGCCGCCGCCGCCACCGACCTCCGTCTAACTATCGGCTGTACCCATATATATAATATACAAAGAGGAAAAAAAAACGGACCGTTTATTCGCACAGACAATGGCAATTATTACTACAAAGCCTCGCGAAACATCATAATATACTGTCTAAATAATATATATATAGCATATTATGGCATGTATATAAATCAAAAACAGGTATACCGCAAACGATGATTGGAAAAAAAAGTCCCGGAAAAAATGTTTAGTGAAAAATGTACAGTTCTAAAGCTGTTTTTAGTATTATAGTATGTAGTATATAAAAAACTTGTACATATTATGTATTTGTTATCAACCATATAACATCTATCATAACCTAAGAAAAAGGTGCACCTAGCCTTTGGATATTGGAGAACAATATTAGTTTGTGGCTATTTTAAAGAGATCATTGGCATTATTATAATAACTATATAGGAACTATAGTTGTATTAAATTGTATTATTTTAGACATTTTAAATTAATTGACTATTTTCTATTGTAGGACCATTTTTATCCGGCCTTTTTTTTTCGCGATTCACCGCGAACGATATGGTATATATATAGTACACTATATGAAGACTGCTACTGTAGACTGCAGAGAATACAATTTATTCTAAATCAAAATTAATTATCGTCGTATGATATATTATATTATTATAGACTTTGGGGGAGAGCAATTTTCAGTCATGGGATATATTTTTTCTTTTTTTTTTTGATAATACATGTGTAACTATGTTTACGTTTTTTGTCGACATACCATGTTTATTACCATCGATAGCAGTTAAATAGCCGTTTACATTACTAGTTTTTAATATATAACGTCTTTCTAAGTTAAGTGGTTTATTTTATACAATTTTTTAAAATATCAATATATTTTGGAATAACTATTTTTGAACCGTAATTTCTTTTTTAAAAATATTATTTTTGAGAATTTTCAAACTCGAGTAAATATTAAATTATTTACTATCCATATATAATTTTCAAAAAATTTTTCATACGTTAGATTTTTATCAATTTTCTGTTTTTGTTCGTCAGGTCTGTCTGTTACACCGTGTTTAATATATAATACGACTTTTTGTCGTTGTTCCAATATTTGTACCTATATAATATTGTTATAACACAATATTGCCGAATCATAATAATACACGGAACAGCTTAACATTAATAAATATATAATATTTTTATATTGGTGCACGCCACGTGGGATTTCGATTTCATAAAATCAAAACGCTTATTACGTTTTACAGTGGTTTATACAGTAAAGTTTTCGACTGCGCCGAGAGTTCAAAATTCGTTTTCGTCCCGGTCGTAAAATTCTATATTTTATTTCAATAAGTCAAAAATACGATAAACGCGCTCAAAGTCGTTAAACGGACAAATATAATATATATTACGTATTTCATTAAACGACGACGAGTGCATACTAGAAATTATATAAAAATTCAATTAAAAACGTTTTTATTATATTTTTTTTTTCCATTTAGTTTTATGAATACAATCGTCTCGGGATTAATGTCCGAGACAAGACTACTTGGTATCAACATTTCGTAGCAGTTTATAAACGTACCTTTATGTGTATATCACTACAATATAAGCTATATTGGCGCCTTTGAAAAACTACGCCTTTGTGGAATATACGTTTTCATAGAACAGAATATATTATTACGATTAAAGGACGTGTGATCGAAACGAACGAGTCTTACGATTCGCTGCAGTTTTAAATATTTTCACGAGTTTCGTAGAAACACTGAAATCCGCTGTATTTTTTACGCTAAAAAAAACGCAGAAATCGGTTAAAAAATATTGTTGCAATAAAATAAAATATATCAAACAGCCGAACGATATTGATAAAAAATAAATAATACATGACAAAATGTCACGGATAAATAGTACGGGAATTCTATAGGTACATATTATCTATACACGAGCAAAACAAAATGGTTGAGTACAACAATGATATGAATTCAAAACGGACCGAACTCGAGTTTTATTATAAATATTATTACGAGGTACAAAAAAACCGAGGCACCTTTTTTTACTAGGCATGTATGTAGGGAAATTAAATTTTTTTTCATACAGACGTTTTCTATTTTCCCCTAAACCGTTCGCGTAATATTAAAGCGTAAAAAACCATCAACGACTTAATGATATTTCATAATCCGTTCTGGCTACATATAATTGTAATATTGTGCGTCTATACAATCGCGTATATATAATAATATAGTCAGTATAATAAAAAAAAAAATAATAATAATATGCGCTCTATGTGTTGTGACTATAAAAAAAACACAATTTTTTCACAACAATTATTGTTACAAATACTAATTTTTAACCCCCCCCCCCCCGTACACCCTAATTCGTTTTATCGATTTGTATACTCTATTTTTTTTTTTTTTATTCCAGCAATCGTTTGGCGAGGAATCCGGTCGGCGAGGGCGGCGGCGGCGGCGGTCACATCTGACCAAAGAGCTTTCGTGTAAAATACACGCGATACGATGAAATCTCCTTTGAGGGATCAAAGGCAGGCGTCGTCGTACAATTGGCTTTTTCACTTTAACAATCAGCGGCAGTGCGTATATAGTCATAGACGATCTGTGAAGTTTTCAGACGTCAAATGCATGCCGAAAACGAATTTGTGCTGACATGTAGAATATATTATACTTCAGTATATTAATACAGAGAACGTTGATGAATATCTCGTGCGGTTATTTTTACCGACTCCGCGAGGAGTCTCGAACGCGTGTGCGGATCGTCTAGTTTCGCACAGCGCGTATTATAATAATAATATTTTATAAATAAATTATATGTTAGGTGCGAGGAGAAAGAAGGAGGCGATTTGCAGGTGGTTTATCTAAACCGATTCCCTTCGTCGAAACAAAATCATCTGGCACACCGCGGTCCACGCGGTAATAAAACAGCACAAAGTGTTCGCAGCAGTAGGTCAAACAATAAAATATTTTCATATTTTCCCCTGTGCCTCGACAAATGTCGACGACGATATTGTATTGTTATGGGCGACTGAAAAAGTTATACCTTTTCGGGCCGAACGGTTATGAGATCACAAAAATCGTAATTCGCAAAGAACTCGTCTAAAATATTAATTCGATTGAGAACGAAATTATTTAAGACGTCATATTATCGTTTTTAATAACCGAACATTAATAATTATTGTGCGTAACGAAAACTTATAATATTATTATCCAAGCATAACATTTTGTGCTCTCGAATAGACATAATAATAATATTATGTGGTTAAATTATTATTATTTTTTTTTTTGTACAATAAACTTAGTACCTACCTATAATTCTATAAGCACTGACCTAATAGTATACTAATTTATTGCGCTTGTTGGACAATTTTCGACGTTTTTTTATTGGGCCCATTTTTTCGATATCTCATAATATTTCCTTTTGACATGTAATACGTATTTAGGATTAATGTCTATCGGAAAATCGTAAGAGACGTTTTTTTGGTCACACTTTCGATAATACGCACCTAAACAATGATTAAAAATTATAATTTGTTTATACTATTGATGTTGAGCGACGAATGAGTATTCAAAGTTTAGGCCTAAATGTTTTGGGTAACCACCCCTCTGGCGCTCGACTTTGCACAACATCTTTAATTTAAACTCGCTCATAGCTGTATAATATAATGAACTCAGTCGTCCGAAATTTGATTTTTAAATAATTTAAAGTTCTCAGAAAAATATTCTGCTGTGGAATATGAAATCAAAAACGTACGCTGAAAAAAGCAAATAGGTACAAATTACAACGATAACAAAAGTAAAAGTATTTTTCAAAAATATCGCGTGCATAATGATTAGTGTAAATGCATATTTTCACCTCTTTTCGAAATAAAGAGCGCTTTGTATAGCCTTTTAACGAATCGTTTTGTACATTATAATATTATTTGGTACACCGAATAGCACTATACCTTCGGCGCGGAACACACACGCCACGTACACTATAAACATATTTTTTAACTACGAAATAACTGAATATATCGGTCCCGAAACAACATTATCGAAACCCGGCGACAAACCTTTCAAGTTAATGGCCGATACCTATAATAATTTTATAATATTATTTATTATGTTTTAATCGTTTTTGCGCGCGAGTACAGAACTTTGCGTGCGGTATAGAGCATAATATTATTATCATTATTACCCATTATATTATCAACCACCGGACGTGACGTCCGTTCGACGGTGGCGCGATGAACACTTTCGGTATTATTCGACTGTCGCCTATGAAATATAATATTATTATATTTATTACGATCGCACATTACGTTTGAACCATTATCCGATTGTCATCAATATATTATTTTACAATATTGACAATTATTATTATTTGGGTATTAATATACGCGTATTATAACGTGTCGCAGTGTTTTGCGTGCATATCGTGCCACAATATCGTTATTCGTATAATTGCCATTCCCCCCCGCGAATATCCCAATAATAACACGTACCATAATAATATATAAGCATTATGGATTCTGTCGGCGAGTATTATTATTATTTGACGACATCCGCGTCGCCAACATCATTTTTTCGAAAAAGAAATTTACCAGTCTCGACGTTCAGCGTACCCGTCAGCTGTCTATAATATGATGCAGCTAGCTCTCTAAGTTTTTTCAATAATAATTATTATAATATTCGGCATATTTCTATGCCGGCAACATAACTATACCTGACATAAAATATTAAAACAGTGTTATAAATAACCAGTTATAATATTATCTATTATAAAGTAAGCCCGGCTCACATGATATCAGTTGTGTTAGAATATATTACGAATATGTAGTTCAACCACAAACAAATAATAATATTATAATCAGAAAAAACACTTTAGATCAGGGCTTGAAACCGAGAAAAAATTTTCCTGTTTCGATTTCAACTTACCGGTATTTATTTTTCCGATTTCGGGTTTGATCCACTTCATAACACAACTTCCAAATGATTTGCAACCTAACTTTTTTATTTTCTAATCAATTTTTTGGAATTTGTAACTTCATCGTTTATAAATTAAAACTGGTTTCTCGACGAGGAGCTAACTTCAAGCGAGACCCCCGCCATATTAACCAAATTAATTGAGATTTGTTGTTTTCCTTTTGATTTGTAACAATTTGTAATAAGAAGTAATAAGTAATAACGCAGCTAGATAATGTTATCCCAATCACAATAAATATTTTATAATAATTATCATGTCATTCAACAATCAACAGATACCACTGGTGGGTTGGGAGGGGACATATTTTTCAGTCGACGGCATTTTGGGAAACCTAGACAATTACGTTATACGTATATAACTTATAATTATATGTAATTTATAACTATACCTACTATTTAGTATTATACTATATAACTATATACTAATAATACTCAGCATTCCATAATTTATTGTTGGCTGTTGTGTTAAGTCATTGGTATAGTATGAAATAATTTTAAAACTGTGGATACTTTCAGTACTCTCTCGGTATCGTGATATTATTATTTTGAAAAATCAATAATTCTCCGAATTTTTTGACATCTGAAAGTTATTTTTATTTTGAAATAACACTCTTCCGAATGAAAACATTCGCTCTAAAAATGACAAAGACAAATGAATTATTTGAATACTTTTCAACTAAAATGTCTGCAAAATTAGCATAATATTATTCTGTATCTGAATGTATTGTACTACATTTTTGGGGGAAAACAAGTTCAAACCTAATTACAATATTATTCATACCCATAAAACGTGTGCGAAGTCGTTCGAATTATTATTTATAAATTTGTGTGGGATAAATTGATTTGACATTTTTTTTCTGGTTCACGTTTTTTTGATTGTCTGTTTTTTTTTATTTAGAAAACGACGTGTCATTATGTCCCACTTTTCCGCAGTTTCGATTGCTTCGCTGATTGTATTTCACTAAACTGATTTCTCAAATTTTCTACATAACATATTATAATGTATTATTAATAGTAGTTCGCTCGCTTTTCCGACGTCAATGTTTATGTTTTGTAAACTTTTCGAAACAATATCAATTATGTTTAATATTTTATTCCAAACTATAAACATTCCGGACGTTTAGAATAAATCTGAAAGTTTCCGCCGTGTACTTTTGCAAGGAATTCGCTTCATTTACGTTCATCTTTTGATTTAGGTACTCGTTAGTGTAATTATTTCGCTTTCGTCTGTGTACCTATATCGAACACAATATACAGCTAATAAGAGAGGCGTCATGCCCAACAAGACCGTCTGTAGAGTTTGACTAAGTCGTTTTAATGTCGGATTCATTTTTCAATACAGTCGTTGAATTTATATTTAAAATAATTGCGGCCCAAATTAATGTGCCCTCCCCCTCCCGGATCTTCGTGCCCCCTCAGTCAATTTACAGATATATTATCATTTTACGTATTCAATAATAATAATAATACAATAATATGTCCACATTACCTATTCTATTATCACCGAGACGACGACAATCGTCGTACATCGTCGTCGTCGTCGTTGTCGTCGTCGACTTTGCACATCGCACAATGTGTGCATTATACTCGGTTCCGCAGTAGGTCAAATAATAATAATAATATGTATGGTTGCCGCTGTCACGAGCATGCGCCCAAAATTAGCTCACCGAGGGACGATATATTAACGATAATATATTATAATATTATGTTATACAGTGTGTCACACGGCATTCGCTCCTGGGCTCGATATTATTGTTATTTACTTTTCCAGACGTTTCGAAATTCGAAATTACGTTTCATTTCGATTTCAATAATCGGGATTCATATAAACTGTATAACGTATATTTATATCAGGGGTGGCCAACCCAAATGATCTCACTTTGGAAATATGTTACGATCCCGCGGGCCACATATTTTTTTTTTTTTATTAAAATAGAAAAAATGTACAATCTGTATACAAATAATACAATAAGTAATTGTTATAATTTTTTTTTGTAAATGTTTGATAAATTTCGCGGGCCGCAAAACTTTCCAGGGCGGGCCGCGGGTTGGCCATCTCTGGTTTATAGATGATAAAGGTAACAACTTACTATATTCTTCTATTATTATATTAAAATATTAAAATATGAAATTAATATTAATAAATAGATTTATGATTTATATCATATAATATATTATATTATCTACTGTCTGTATAATGTGGAGTTGAGCGTTTAACTATTATTGTTAGGTATGTATACTTACTGAACACGCGTTCACGAGACTACATGTCAACTATAGTTGACACGGGATGTCTTAAAAAAAAACTGATGTCGACTATAGTTGACACGCGGTCTATAGAAGTAAATAGGGTTTCCTGATATGTGGTTTTTTTGTAACAACCATACAAATTGTACTGTTTTATTCAAAAAATATATATTTTTTTTTTTAAGGTTTTTGAATTCCCAATTAGATCGGGTTTCATGTAATTTACAAAATTATAAAATTTATTTTCCGGTTTTCTAGAAGGATATGGAATTTGACTGCGGTCGTGAACGTGTTAAGTAAGTATAAATACCTATAGGTAACAACAAATTAAACGCTCATCTCTACATTATAATATGACAGTAGATAATATTATAATATAATATGATATAAATATATACTTCAGTAGTATAACATTAAAACGAATAAAATCAGTAATGTAATTAACAACGATAAACACACTGCACTACAATACGCATACGAAAATAAGTTTAGGTGTAATCGTCCAACAGAGATATTGAAAGTTTCGCAAAAGTGACTTTTCGTCGATTGTATGGGAGAAGTGTGACCTAAACAGATAAACACGAGGGGTGGCTGCGGCCACCCAGTATCCGTAGTGTTTTTCTATAATTCAATGACTATTTATTTATTTTTATAATTATTCTGCATTTCGTCTTTCTGCTCTTCCACCGAAGGGAAAACATAATCACATGAAACAGTAGTTATCATTCATGCACATAACAATAAACGAGTATAGGTATAACCATCGTATCTTGACGATAAGTATAATTAACGACCAGCATAATCGGCGCTATAATAATAAATGTATAATAAAATATATTATTATTTCGGTACCCCGCACTCGATTTCGACTTCCGCGTCTGAATCGGTTTCACGAGAAAAACGGTTATCCGTCAAGGATTGCTTTCGATAATATTATATCAGAAATTCAGAACGCGTAGACGTTAAATTATTGTTCTAATCACACATGATATTATCCAATCTGCGCAAAGTTGAAAAAACTGAGCATGTATAAAGAGGGATTCACCAAGTTGCTCAACCTTAATATTCTCTTTAACACTAATACTGTTTCGGAATATAATGGACTGTATAGGAAACTTAAAATATTTAAAACGGAGGCGACTGGTAAATCGAGGAACACGGTTGTTGTTACGTTACATTGCCGTATTGACGGCCTCCTATTTAGAATAACACAAAATAACTTATTCTACCTATCGGGGGCACAATAGGTGCTGGCCAGCTGAGGCACAAAATAATACTATCGGTTTTAACAAGAACAAATAAATAATGCCATACTGCATATAATAATTAACAATAAATAATTAAATAATAAAAAACAATAAAAACCAGGCAATCCGTGGTCAGGCGGTGTTGTAGTACGGTGTGGTGGGTAGTCGCTGCAAAACTGAAGTGGTAAATACGATCACTGGTAGTAGGTGCAGCTGACGGTGGCAACGGTACACAACGATGGTACAACAACAAAACGTTGTTGGCGGTAAAAAACACAACACCAATCCCGCACAACATACAGGTCCGTCAGTTATTGCAACGCTCGAAACTACAGTGCGTAAAATGTCCAGTACATCTACACACGCAAAACCACCGATAC
This sequence comes from Neotoxoptera formosana, assembly GCA_022818045.1. Taxonomy (NCBI): domain Eukaryota; kingdom Metazoa; phylum Arthropoda; class Insecta; order Hemiptera; family Aphididae; genus Neotoxoptera; species Neotoxoptera formosana. The sequence continues at coordinate 26,876,679 of CM040632.1, read as the reverse complement.
GGCATGACGGGAGGAGAGTAGGGGTGTACGACCGTGACGTACGTGCCAACGGCGGAAGACGGCGATTACAGAATAAAAGTCCCAACAAATACATTTATCCGAATTAAGTTTTCTGGAATATTCAAGTACCTATCTTTAAGTATGGCTTATACTGTTTTCAATATCTAATTAGTAACTTTAATACCATTTAATCACTTGAATCATAACGCGTTTTCTTTTTTTCAAATGAAAATCGCCGTTTTACCAGTACATTTTAAAGCAGATTTATTTTTTGAAAATGTTAATGTAGAAAATTCAAAATTCGAACTTTGAGTTATTCAACTACGCGTACAAATGATAATATAGGTCTTTGGTTTAAGGTTTGAAATGTATGGATTGTGGCCTATGGGAAAATTATAGTCATTATATTATATTTATATAACATTAATCAATGGACATTTTAAAATTTGTGAGTGTAATAAATATAGGTATCATATTTAATATTAAATAATATATTTTATTTTTTTGTAAACCGTCTTTGAGAATTATTACCACTATTTCTACTCGTTTGAATTTTTATTTAGATACATCAACATTTTCAAAAAAATCGTTCGGTAAACAATATTTACAGTAAAAAGTGTTATCGTATACGAATAAGTTGCAATGTCGCCACCGATATAAGGTTATAAACCGTATATAAACCATATATAAACCGTGTAAACAATCTAAATACTCAAAAATGTTATCACCTATAAGCATATTATACTTAAAAATTCCAAAAATCAGTATTCAATAAATATAACGACGGTGAGCGTGATATCTTCCTAGATACGACATTATATAAAATTGCACATATTAATATATTATAAAACACTCGTAATCCTATATAGGATTCCTACGCGCGGATCGGAGTTTTGTGGATTACGCGAGGAGGAGAATGAGTGATGGTAATTATAACGAAAAATAAAATAATGAAAAGAAAAGCTATCGGTTAGAACCGAAACTCGGGTTCTTCGCGAGCATATAGGCACCGCGACGGGCGTTACACAATCTTCAGGCTGGGTCTGCGCACAAGAGATTAAAAATCCGAGAAAAGGTCGTCGTTTATCGTACTTTTATCATATATAGGTATACGAGCGCGTCCAGAGGAAATATAGCCATCAATCGAGGAGTGGTGACCGGCCACCGACATACTGCGTACACCGACTGCTGCAGGCGGAAACTAGAACATCGTCGAGGTGGATATTATTATATCGCGTACTGCGTTCAGTACAACGTTATTATGTCGTATATATATATATTTATATATATATACACGTGGATGGGCATTGCGTAGGTACACTAACCAGCTAACCCGGCGACTGATATATTATACTATTATATATATATATATACGGGAAAATGATATATCGGCCGAGACGCTCGCGTAGTTACACGGCAAACTTTCACTTGTATAGCTGGTACATCTCGAGAGACGTCTTTATCGCGCCGGAGACCTCATCAATAATAATACGCGCGCGCCCGCGTCCTGCGTATAAAGGCGCCGTATCGTCGTATAGAGCGAGGCGAGCGGCTCGTGTGTCGTGCCATTAGATACGATATGACATAGAGATGAACTCTAATGAAAACGCGTGTTTGGTTTATAGCGTATATATATATATTATACTATAGGTTAGGTATATATATATAACTGGCTGTCCCACCCGGCGTTGCCCGAGTCAAAGATGAAATAAGTAAGTGATATCAGAATATTAGGCACGCGTAAAACATGGTGGCCTGTGTTAAAGAATTGTTTTTTTTTTTAATAAACAGAGATTATTTAAAGCTGATCAGGTGCACTTCGTTGCCCATTAAAAAAATAATAATGATGTTACGTTGAGGGCAAAATACATACCATCTCCTATTTCAACCCCTTACAGACCTTTTTAAGTATTAAACAGTAGCATGTATCCTTTCTCAGTGTCTAAACTATCTATGTACCAACATTTAGTTTCGGAGTCTATTCAATACATACAAACAATCAAATCTTTCCTCTTTACATTATATAGTATAGATAAAATATGTAACCATTGACTACCTTATAAATAAACAGTACATAGCAACCATGGTTATTAATAGCAACCATTTATAAACAAATATTTCCATCGTAAATCTCAAAATCCCCGTGTGAGCACTTCACCTCGTCATCTCACCTCACCACCTAAACCATTCAGGGCGTCACCCAAACGCATACGAAAAAATTCATTCAAATAGGTCCAGCCGTTTAGGAGGAGTTCAGTGACATACACACATACAGTATAATTATATATATAAAGATATGATCCGATAGTGCAGGGGTGTCCAACCTTTTATGAAGACTGGGCCGCATCATATAGGTAGAAGTTGTTGTGGGCCACATACTTTTTTTTTTAATAATAATACATTCAAATTTAATAATTAAATTATATTTTGAAGCATATTATATATTATTATAATATTATTAAATTGAAGTGAGGGCCGCATCAAAATCTAACGCGGGCCGCGGGGTTGGACACCCCTGCGATAGTGGTTCACTGCAGTCACAGGCAAGCAGGCGGGCAGAGTAGTTATAGCCACGTGGTTATAAATATTATGTTTTTTTTCCAAAATTATTGGTGAGTGAAATCGGCCGTCCTCTATATTTCGTCCAGTTTTCTTCGTACCTCCTACAATATTTTGAAAAAAGTTCAATGACCTGCAGTTTTTAGAATTTGAAAGCCTATATTTTTATCGAGAAAAAGCTCTCCCCTGCCTTACATAATATATTATTGTTGTCCACGGTCATCAGTCATCACCAATCCTCTGCCAATGTTTTGCAGACTAATTTTTAGATGATAGGCTCACGTATAGACCTCTCATAATAATCATCCACGAAGTGTTGTCCCTCACCCCACCTCAGGTATAAAAGTGTTTCTTATTTTGAAAACAACAATTTGAAAATTCTAAAAACTTGTTTACAAAATATTGACGAGAGGTTGGAGGTGATTGGAAACTTGGAAGTTTGCAGGGTGAAGACGGCCACCTTAAAGCGTCCTGCGTCAAAAATAAGAGTTTTTGAATTTTCTTTAAGATATTGGTGAATATTTAAAGAATATTTTACAAAACGGGAGGAGCCAACTCCGCATACGCGACCTTTTTTGGGATTCAATAGTGTTTTAGTACCGTAGATATGCTTTACTCACCAGTTCACTACACACACACTAATAACGCACTATTATAGGTATTAGGAAATCAAAATAAAATACCTAACAATGCAAAAAACATTACGAGGTTAGCTTTTTATTTTTGTAGATAACATATACAACACAACAATCCAGGTTTCGTAGATAATAATTTTATAATTAAATTAATATCGAATATGCCTTGATAATTATTAATCACGATATTTGAAATTTAAATAGCATTTATCGTATAATGATTAATCCATATTATTGGATAATGCTAATGATGATATTAGCCGTATTACCTACTTATTTTTGTCGAGGACCATATTATAGTCCACAAATACTGCACCTTTTTTATTTCTTTATTGTCTGTAATAAACTATAGTAAGTAATTATCGTGTCTGTCTATAGGTATTATTAACCAGAGATAATATTATTATCAATACCAATAATAATTCTAAAAATATTCTAATTATAAATTTGAGTATATTAAATTTTAAATTATTACTTGTTGATATACCTATCTAAATTATATATTATATTTTTTTGCAATAAATTCATTTTTAAATACTTAAATACGCCACTGTATTTTTGATGCATGCGTCATATTAAATTAAAATATACAAAATATTATTATACACACGACACGAACACTTATTGTGATGGCGTTGCAGTCGACAATTCTCGGGAAATCTTTTAAATCGTAATCGGCGTTACGATATTACGAGATGTGGCCCGTTTGGTAGGATAAAGTATTTTTCGAAACTCAAACGAGATAAATACGTAGTTCGCTGCAGTGTATGATATTTTTATGCACATAATGCATTATTATATAATATTTTATCGTTCCGATGTGTTGCAAACGTCTACGAAATTATTGTGTTCGACTCGCACGTGCTCGATAAACGTGAAATGAATTATATTTCGAGTATATATATACTGCTGCAGTGGTACTTCTCTGCAGCATCCCGAAGTAATCAAACACAATAACTTTCTAACGTCTAGCGATAAAGACGCGTATAGTTTAAAAAGCAATTTCAAAAATGCAGTGTAAATCGGTACACGACAGAGCGTTAAAGATATTTGCTTCGCTACAAAACTATTAAAACAAAATAACGAGCGAACGCCGCAGACGAAAAAGAAACAAAAACAAAAAAAAAACAGCAGCGTTAATTGTTATTATTTATCACGACGGCGCGTAATATTATTATATGTTCGAGCTCACTCGTTTTGCGTCTGTGAATAATTTTCGTCGGAATAACGAGGACGGCAAACAGACGGACACATTATACGTAATACATTAAAAGTACGACGACTCTCGTCAAAGCGACGGCCGCCACGGAGGGTGAAACATAACACTCGAGTCCGCTCGAAATTTCCGGAAGACGAAACGGATGTTCGTCGGGAAAATTAATCGACTCTCGAGCTGCGCTGCCCGTTCGTGTATATCCGATGTTAATTGATGATTAACATGATCGAATTACTCGCCTTTTCGCGGGTTCGCGAATGCACTTAATCGAATCAAACAATACCCGTCCGGCGTGGAGGTGGCGGCGGAGGTGGAGGCGGAGGCAGCGGCGTCGGATCGATCAAACGGCAATATATAGATTGTCGTGACATCATATTATTATAATATTGTATCTCAACGATATTGCGCAGGTGCAAAAGCAGCGAGACACCCGAGTGGGTGTAGCGTTTTTTAAATTCTTGTCATTAAGACGGTTATGCAGGTACCGATTTCCCGAATTTTCCACAATACTATGCGATTTGACATTTGAAAATCGTATGATACGAGTATATTCGCATATAGCGAATCGTTGAATTTATTGATTTTACATTTTTACAACGATGCGTGTTTCTTGTTCCTCGGATTTTTCGCATCCGAATATATTTTTCCAGTAGAGAAAATTCTCCGATCATCGACGATATTGCTCTGCAGGTGCGTGGCTCGAAATCAGCGAGACACCGCCGCGTAGGTGTAACGTTATTTTAATATTCTTGTCAATAAAGGACCTGGTGCCGATTTCCCGAATTTTCCACAATTCGAAAATCGTATGATATATTTGCATATAGCGGATCGTTGAATTTACTGATTTTCCAACGATGAGTGTTTCTTGTTTCTAATATTTTTTGCATCTGAAGACGTCTTTCCATTAGACGAAACGTTCCGATCGTCGACTTTGACGTAGGTTCCTTGTAGGAATTCAAATCTTGATTGTACTTTATTACGAGGCCAAAATCGACAATTCTCAGTTCTTTTTAAAATAATCCGGAAAAACTAAAGAAAATAACAAACATTACAATTTTAACAAAAAACTCTTTTCAGTTACATTTTAGTATAGTATCGTGAAGAAATATCTAAAATGTATGACGCCGAGCTAGTAAGAATGATACTATATAGGTGTTCAGCACTTTACTTCTCTTTTGCAGCACAATATTATTATTAGATTATTTTTTACCACGATAATACAAATACAATTATGAAAAATTATGGGAATATTTTATTCAGATACAAAATACGGACCTAGTTGTGACTTTGTGAGCGAACCTGAGTGTTCTCGTTTTGTTTTACGGGTGGTTCGATAATAATTCCTCGTTAAAAACTAAAACGACTCCACTGCGTGACGGATGCGATGATCGAGAGCGTTTTCCCGACGCGATACACGTTTTTTAGTTTTTTTTTTATCGCAAGTGCATATAATTATTCATATTGACAAGTGACCACACCACCACCACCACCACCACCGTTTACAAAAATATTATGATAATTTTGATTTTTTCGTTGATCATACGCCACAACAATTTCCCGTAACGCTCGTCTCGCGCGTGCCTCCATAAAACACGCTAAATTGGCGTAACGTAAAATTGCCACCGTACGACCGACGTTGGCCGTTCGATTATTCGGTCCGTCGAATCGAGTTTTAGCGTTCGGATTTCCGTCGCTCGAAAACCAATCGTCCGAATATTTTAATAAAATAATCGAAAAAAAACCATTTTTTATACTCCACCCGAAATAACGATGATGTGACGTGCGGGTGTATTAATGTGATAACCACGGTTTTCGACGATCGCTCACACTATATTATAAGCTGCGAAACGGTAAAAACAAAAAATTAATCCATATACAAATAATATAATCGTTGTTAATATATACATAGTACGTTAGCTGCCGTTTACGAAGAGGTCTACTTCACATTTCACGTTTCGACTCTCACCTCTTAGGACAAACGAAAATGTTTTGAAGAATATCTGCAGTATTATAATTAATTATTTTTTTATAATATATCCCACGAACCGTACCGATATTCCGACCATCCACAATCAACCAATCGCCTTCACGCTACGCAATAATTGGCCCCGACGAAGACACCGTTCAAAAAATTATATTATTTATGAAACGCATATTATTAATTTGTACAGTTTAATTTATAAGCGATTTAAGCAGTAAAGCCAATGGTCCTGTTATCGAGGACTTGACTTTAATAAACAAAAAATAAAATAATAATAATAATAATAGGTTTTTTGTGTACCTCGACGGTCTATATGTTTGGCCGGATACTGCGAGATGGCCGGACCCGCCGTTTCCACTTACGAGATACTGTCTATATGTAATACACAATACAAATCATTATGAAAGCCTGCTATTTATATCCTGTTATTTGGAAAACGTGATCCGGCGACACAAATTCGTACGAATAGTGTATAATAATATAGTTTTGTATATAGGAAAACGTTTACATTTTCAATTTTGGGGAAAGCTGGAGAAAGAGAATTTCACATGTTATTACGCCTACTCAGGTAGCACAGACATTTCGAAATCGGTCACACAAATCGAGTTCTCGGACCTGGCAAGACAAAATAAATAGGTTTTTAATTGTTCACATTAGGATGGCTGGAGACATAATATTTCTACCAATTTTTGTTATATCATTAATTTTAGTATAATATAAATTGGGAAAATTGTCGCACAAACCCACATGAACCGCGTACACAATTTCTACATAATTTTTTTTTTTTTGGGGGGGGGGGAGAATTTAGTATTGTGGTGGACGTTACACGGACGTTTATCAAAAAAAATTTTACGTTGCTTAAATTTACCGAATAACTACTATCGAGTATCTCGACTGCAGAGAGTCACAAGCAGCGATAAAAATATTCGATATGCCGTTGAAATACTTAGATAAGTATCTCAAAGTTTGTATTTTTTAATTATTATGTGTTGTCAAACGAACTAACGTATTGTAGTGGCGCGTCGTTTGAAGCAGAGATATTACGCTCTTTGAAAATTTAATTTTGCTGTAGCAAGCACAAGTCCGATCTTATTCAAATCGTTGTCGTACTTACTAATAGCTTTATATACACACCGACTACAAATAATAAATTGTGCGCTTTCTTATCTATTTCGGTGGTATTGTAAATATCGAGAGTTTCCATCTCCTCCAAATAAAAAGTCCATAGCATTATTTTTACCAAAGTTTGAAACAATCATCGTACCCTTGTCTAAATAATAATATTATATTATCAATGCACTATAATAGCTTCTGCATAATACTTTATTACGAAATTTAATTTGTCGTTTATTTTCCGTTTAATTTATTAATATTATTTTATGATCAATCGATTGTAAACATGAATACTCTACGAGATATTTGTACGTATCTAGTGTCCCGTGTAATATTATAAAACCTTATTACACATTTTTATCTGCAACACTGCCGCCTTACAAATTGCACGACGTACATTTATGTTTCAGAAAACATATATGACTGCTAAATAGTTTTGCTCTAGATTTTTTTTTCATTTAAAATATTAACCATTCATAAAAAAAAATGCAATAACTCTGCAGTCGCGGCACATAATAATATATATGTATGAAAAATAAACGCGTTTGCAGCGGATCTATTGAGTTGCATCGCAGACAATATTATGACCTCTTATTATTAATAATATTTCTTTGAATTATTATATCCTTCGCGTCAGTGTCGATATAAAGCTCAAACGCATTGTATCCGAATGCCTTACGTTAGAAAATATTGACAAACGGAAAGCAGGTTGTATCAAACGTTTTGTCAGAAGTCCTTCGCCCGGACAACACGAGACACGTCATGATTACCTCTATAATTAACACCAACTTCATAAATAGTTTATAGTCTTGTGTAATATATAAATAATGTATATTAAAAAAATGTGAACCTTTCAGACTCTTTGTATGCCAATGGCCATATACTCTTAGAGGCTTAAATAAATAAATAAAAAAAAGCACGTACACAGTATTAAACGATATATAATAATGGTACTCGGCGTACGATGCACACGAATAAAATATATATATATATATTATTTTGTCAACGCAAGAAACATCCCAAACCAACCTTCATCGACGGAGGAAGCACTAGGAGAACATAACGCACACTTGATCCGTATAGCTTCTTCAAATTCATCGGCGTCGACAGAAAAATTTGATATTAAGATAAAACTATACCGTTAACAAATATAATGTAGATATATATCGATGTAAAAACTACTTACATCATAACCATGCAATTCAATTATAACTAAATTATCCATTAATTGTTATACAAACATAACAGCAGGCTATTTACCTAGCTGTTGCAGCCTTTGTCCTAAAAAAAGGATATATTGGTAGGCGTTTTAATACTGCTGTTTGTCTTGACCATATATTTTGCAGGGACGATCTCGCGGTGAATACTTTTTCCTATTCGTTAGCCGATCTATGACGGGTTTAAATCGTGCGATGGCGGGGCAGTGTTCCGTCCTTTGATAATATTACTATACTTGTACCTGTTTATTATGTTTTATGTTTCCAATGTATTTATATTATTATGATATTAGGAACAAAAGTCCGAGAAAAAATTATTTAAATATTTTTAAAATAATATGTTTTAATCGCTCTGTATACTCAAATGTACTTACTATAATAGATATAGAGACAGGTATATATACAATGATATCTTGATAATTAGGGGTATTTCCATATAAGACTAACAAATAACATTTGAGATAGATAATAATAGATAGTGTAAAAGTAATAAAAAATGGTAAAAAAATCATTTATAGTAGATGCATAAACAATCCATCATAAACTAATAAATAGCATAAGATGGAAATGTTTCCAGAAGTCATCGAAAAATTTTCTGGTACATTAACTACCCACAGAGGTAAATATATTTATAATGACATTTTGTAATTAATTTATTAATATTATATTAATATTTATGTAATAATATACAGATTTAAAGAATCCAAGCGTAGATGTAGCGCATTCTTATGCTGGTGATCTACACATCGGCATTGTTGAAAAAGCAAAGGAAGAAATGAAAGACCGGTTTAAAATGTCAATAAATACATCTTCTCAACTTTTCGAGGGAAGTAGTCAATAATTTGCCATATATATATATCACATTGTTTGCGGAAAAGTAGTAGGGAGTAGTAACAATAATGGTTAATTACATGTAATTATATAGGTATCTACTTAGTTTTAATAATAATAAATAATAAAATATTTTTTAATTGTAATTATGTATATATCTAATAAATAATACATTTTTTTTAAATTCATTTTTTCTCAGACTTTTTTCCCCCAACTTTTTTACCATTTACCTTATATTATATAGTCTACTTGAATTATTGTATTATTGTATAAATGTACAAAAAAGTCATATCGATGTATAACATATAACTTTAGGGGCTTTTGTCCCCCGTATTTTTGAAAAATAAATAAATACATTTCTCAATGCGGTCCTAGTCGGTGGTCAAAATTGATTTCCATTCGTCATTCTTGGCTGTTTATCATTTGGTTTTCCTGTCCACGGGTATGGGTTCGAATTTGATTTGGGTCAAATAATATGATATGACATAATCTGAAATTAATAACCCATCAGGCGGAGCGACGGCTATTAAATTTGTTATATTTATTTCTTTGAGCAAACCGAAAATGTATTCAAACGATTTACCCACCTAGGAATTTTTACACTCCCTTAATGATTAACAAGTCACTAAATTCGGTGAAACCGAGATTGGGTTAAATGTCCTCCACATAATTATTACTTATACCAGTACTCGAGCATCTCAAACTCGATTCACTGGCAGATCGTAGGCGTACTGGCGACCTTAAATTGTTTTCTAAATTATTAAATGGGCAGATTGACTCACCACAATCTCTCTAACTCTTTTAAACGTCTCTTCGCTTCACTCGTCACAACATACCATTTTTAATATTTACCAACCTGCTCCACTAATTACGGTTTGAATGAACCACTTTGGTGCTGTATTTTTATTGCCGATTATGACCCACACTTTTCTACCTAACCACTTAATAACACTCGTTGTTAAGATATCACGATTGCAATTTTAATCGTGTTATATATTCATTGTAAACTGTAGGGCACATACCCGTAATGAATGCTAAATAAATAAATAAATGCAACGTACAATATACTATTGTGCATCGACGAAAAATATTTCAAATCTAGTTATACGAGCATATTTTTCGGAGTTGACACGAGTTTATTTAATAATAAGTTGCCGATTGAGAACGTGAGTACAAACGTTTTAGAGTGGTTGCCATATTATTATGGAAGTTAGTCGTGTACGTCGACGTAGTTTATCTTCTGAAAAACAAAATATACAATTGGCACTTGAAAATATTTTATTATAGATTTGAATGGTGCACAGGGGAATAAAAAATTGCAGGCAATAATAATATTATACGTATAAACGCATAGTATATTCACCGACTATATGAAATAATTTTTGGTGTATATTGTTGCGTAAACGAGCGCCAGGTTTTAAATAAGAAACTTTAAAACGAGCTCCAACTATACTAATAAGGCGCATGTGCGTCCGAGAGTGCAGTTTTCACCCGGCAGAAGTATTAATATCAAATTGAAAAAATAACGAATTTATAGGTATACCTTCTAACGAACGCACCGTTTCGCATTCGCATACGACTTAAACGTGAAATTATTGTGCATTTGTGCGCAACAATAATATATTTTATTGTATGACGTCGTATTCGAGATCTTACGGGGTCACGTGTATCATTATCATGTGCTAGTATGAGTATCATCCTGTTCGACCTGGTAATATTTTAATATTTTACCGTTCCGGAAGACTTGCCCAGAAAACAATCTTAGTTGCTCCCCTGGGTGACGGTTTACATGCAAGAACGCGATATAAGAAACACAAGAGGGGAGGGGGTACGGTCGGGAAGGTAGGGTGGGTCAGTAGCTGTTATTTGGGGCGAGTATTGTTCGGATAATAGTCTCGGTCGATCCACTCGATCGTGTATAGAACACGACAAACAGAACGCGCAGAGTATAAGTGTATAGCAGAGATGACAATGCTAAACTGGATGTGTTTAGTGACTATATTATGGAGGATATTATAATGAGAAGTGTTAAATTATTTAGGGGTAGCGTGTAGAAGTGGCGCCGAATGTAGGCAACGAGAGGGAGAATATGTGCAGATGGTTTGGCTTTGTTACGAGGAGAGGTAACTCGGAGGCAGTGACAGTAGATACAGGGAAGTCAGAAAAAAGAGGGAGAAAAATACCGAAGAAGAAATGGTCGGACAGAATAGAGAATGAAACGATATTATCTTCTGGTGTAAGGAAAGACGACGGTGTTGGGTACAAAGCACTGTGGACGTGCACAGGACAATAATAACCATATATAAATGGGAGTAAAAGACGAATGAAAATAAGGAGAATAATAATGATTATGGTCGATCATTTTGGTAGTCAGCCTAAGTTCTAATAACCGATAACGCCCTGCGCTCCACAGATTTACTCTTCGATTCGCATTACGAGAATCAATATAACGACATATACGTACAAAAATTATGAACAGCCACTTGTATTGTCACTTGTTACACGACGACATCTGGAGCGTCGATACGTACTTAGCTGACAGATTTTTGTTTCACAGATTTAGCGATATAAGACGACGAATTTCCTGAAAAAAATTGAGAATGACGAACGATGTGTTCGCTTTTCATCGACGTCGAGAATATCATCGACGTACGTCGTGCACGTAATTTGTATGTATGATAATAAGGTTAAAAGGTTTTAGAGGGCTAAAAATATTTCAGACTTTCGAAAAACGTTGTGAAATAAATACAGATATCAATCCTACTATCGAAAAACACTCATTATTTTTAATATAAACTATTGACGTTTTTACATAATAATTATAAAGCGTTACATAATATAATAAATATATGTTTTTAAAAAAAATGTATTTTATTATTTTTATCGTTAAAATTGTTTTACTTTTTAGAATGACAGCATATTACATTTTTGATTTCAAATTCCAATGTAAAATATTTATCGGAGGAATTTTATATGTAAAAATAAAATATTGAACATTAATCAGTTGTAATAGTATTTTAAACGTAGGTAGTTTAGAGAGATATTTTTTTAAATTAAAAGCCTATTGAAAACTTCACGTTATCGGTATAGTACGGTGTAATTATTAAGGAAAATACATACGGTAAAAAGTATACAGTGATATTTAGTACAGAACAATATTTGCCGATATGGTTTTGAATAATACCACCAGTGTAAATATTGTTTTCTATTTGTATCCATATTGTTCATATTTTTATTACCCGTTCGTTTATAATGATGATATTATTTATTCATTAGAATAAAACGAGTGGAAGAGTAAATCTAGTCAAACGAAATATTATAACAAAACTTACGCATAGACCAAAAATATAAATACAAAAAATAGACTAATATAGAGTTATGTCGTAAATGAATTAATAGCAGAAAGCAATGAAATGGTGGTTAGTTTTTATAGATGTATTGATAACAGACAATGTTCAGCCCGATATAGCTTATAAATAAAATACCATATAGTTAGTTAAAAGTGTTTAGTTGTAATTATGTTAAATATTATATTTTCTATAACGAATAGTATTCATTTATACCTATGCGTTTATAATAATATTTATCATTCTATCTAGACGCTTTTAGAGTATTGAGATTTTTGTCGATAAAATACATTAATTTAGAGGTAAATCGACTAGCTACATACGACATTAACATAATATAATATAATTCTACATTCTGTATACGTGTATCGTTATATGTAGTATTGAAAATCGTCGTCTGAATTTGTTTGATAATCACTCGTTAGTTGTTGCGCGAACATTTGAATACGATTTCTCTCCGATGCTGAGATTTGAATATATTTCGCAGCCGTAGCAGAGACCATATAATTTGAATTGTCGGGGAGAAAATCAGCAATCCATCAGCAACGAGATAAGACTGCCCTGCTTTTTCCGGATTTCTAAGTGGTGACTAATGACCGTCCCGAGAGAGTAAAAAAAAAAAAAAAATGTGTCACTTTCTGATCTCGAGAGCGCGAAATACACATGGGACGAAAAAGGTTGTGATTTAAGACTCAATTCTACGTACAAACACTAAACGCAACGTGGCAAGTCTAATAAATGACATGCCGAGTTTTCCGGCCAATTATTATACTACTTAACCGATATTACTGCAGCTGCAGTTCACATATACTATAATAATATCAAAATATGAAATATTATAAGGTATATGTATGTAATATTTATAAGACGTAGGTACGATATGATGCGAGCATTCGCGGGCACGTCTCCTCGGCGAATTTCTGGGATTCGGAATATCACGCTTTTACGTAGTTGGAAAAACTGGAAAAATAATACTATAATATATTATTATTTCTAAAGAAAAATTAACTTTTTTTTAATCATAATGAAGTGAGTTTCGTTTATGATTTTTACCGTAATTATTGCGACCCGTATTTTTACACTCTCGAGAACTAGTTTCTATTTTTTTTTTCATTAATTTATAATTATTTAGATTAGTAAAAAGCTCTATATAGAGACCGTAGACCCGCACGATCGCGGTGTGCTGACGTTTTAAATTGAGTTTTGCAGGTTTCATTTGAATAAAAATCAAAACTATTGATGCGAGCCGAGTAAATCAAACAGTTTATAGATACACGAGTATTGAGTAATTAAAAAAAAAATCACTACATTTTTTCTGAACGAGTCGCGTAGTTAAACGGATCGAATCGTGTTTATATACCTGTAAAACCTTTTTATAAACTAAATAGTATACTAATAGAGTGTAGGTATAGAGAGGTCTTATCGTTTCAAAACATATTACATTATACACGTCGAATAATCGGCGTGTAAGTCGTATTTGCGAAACGAGTGAACGATAATATAATATAAAACGTAGACGGGTCTGATTACGAAACATAATAATATAATACTAATACTGAACGTATTAACGTTTTGCGCAGTTATTGTTGTGAATCGTTAATGTTATATATATATATATATATATATACGAAACAAAACGGTTTGACGTCGAAACGAACTCGTCTCCATGTTTATAATATCCGTTTTAGTTTCGTCTCGAAATTAAGATCGTAAAATACGTACAAATCCGGCGTAACAAATTTACGTGACTTCTCTGAACCGCTCCGCGATATCTTTTTAAAGGATTTGCCCATTTTTCTTTCTTATAAAACCCTATATTCGAGGGACATTTGAATGTTTATGAGTAGCACGTGAAAATGGCCGTTTTTATTCCCAGCCCCACCCCGCGCGCTCTCTCTCTCTCTCTCTCTCTCTCTCTCACTCTCTCTCTCTCTCTCTCGTAAGCTTCGTCGTTTTCTTACAACGTCGCTTTACTATATTATACAATAATAATATAATAATAATATTATTATTATGCGACACTACTGCTGCTGCTGCGACTACGGCGTAAAGTTATATATATTTGTTGCACTTAACCGTCTCCGAGAGGGACGGGACAGGAGGTGTGGAATAAGTCCTCGGCTAGAACGGTTTTTTAAAATTTATTTTTTATAACGATTAACAGCTATATACTATATTCGTCTCCGAAAGCATAGCTGAGTCCAACACATCGAGCCCGTCTTGCAGTATTTTTTGTGTCGTATGTGCAGTGCTCGAATCGGATGGGATTCAATTTTGTTTTGTATTTTGAGCGCACCCTTTCTAGTTATTTTCTTTAGAACGGGGGGACGAAACGTTATATTTTGTTGAAATATTATTGGAATTTTTATTTCGTGTCTTCATGAAGTCGTACTTATTTAATACGATATTAAAATGCAGTTTAATGTTGTTTTTTTATGATAATAAGTGATAACGCTGTCAAATATATAGTCCTTCAAACGCACAGATATATAAAAATGCATACAATTTTTATATATCTCTGGTCAAACGTCTCATCATCTATTAGTTATAATTATTACAGTTTTTGATTAATTAACTCGGTAAACGGTTTACTCAAAATAACCACCACATGACATTATCATAATATATATTATATAAAACGATAACCATATCACGTCATATAATAACACAATGGATAATATTTTGCACGGTTTATGGCTTGCGAGTATATCGAGTATGTGTTTTAGTGTCTTAAATCTTAATGATAACAATTATTGTCTTCGTTATATATTTTATAACGATTAATCGATGAATCAAGAATATTAAATTCAACGACACACATCTCATTCACCATTTATACTATCATTAACGAATTTAGAAACTTTACAAATAAAGATAATTAGACGCGATCTTTGTTTCACATTTAAATATTAGTAAATGGTATTATAAATTGCCCAGAGCTACTATAGTTAAATTTATTTTTCTAGTACCCGCTTCTTGTGCTAGGAATTCCAATACATTTTATTTTTCCATTCCACCGTACTAATTAATATGCGCAGAATACTATTCTATTACACTAGATTGATGGGCTTTGTGAATAGATATATAACGTATATTAATTGTTCTTTTGTAATAATATCGTCTCTTTTGATGTATATCTCAACAATAATGTAAATATTTCTTAATTATTATTTATATGTATGTCGACTTTAGTTTTTATATGCATATACAATATTTATATTGTATTACTACATAAGATGTATAACTTAATAAGTTATAAGATTATAATATGATCTTTCTTTGTAAACCAGCACTATTTTTGTTTATTATGTATCCTTGTACATTATTTTGGGCTTATAGCCCGTTTAAAATTTGTATAAATAAATAAAGAACTATTATTATTGGTATTGGTGTATTATATTTCAATTGTGGTAATGTCGATGCTATAGTGGGTGTAAAAAAAGGGTACAACACGATTGCGAACGTTTTACCTTTCTTATAACGCGATTGCGAACAAATGACACTTATCAAAGAATTTTTTTTTTTAGCCGAAAAACGAACGATTGCGAACGTTTTTTTGGACTACGTTGCCAAGTTTATAATTTCTGAATATTTTAAACATTTATTACATACATAGATCTGGGTTCTGAATAAAAAATGAAATAATACATAATAATACATTCAAAATAATAATTTTTAAATTTTTTTTTCTACATTTTTACTTTTTTTTCAAATTTTTCCTTGGTAGGAATTTCTAGTTTTTCTTAAATATATAAAATTAAATCCTTGTTTTTTTTATAATTATTATAATTTTGTAGTGTTAATTCAATTTTAGATTTATCTTTTATGGCCATAGGATTATGTACATTGTTTTTAATTGAATTAATTATTGTCAGAGTTTGAGCTTGTGTTTCTTTTAAAACTGATATAACTACGTGTGTTGGAGGATGGGGGCTATAAAACTGACCATTTTACGTCGTATGAAAGCTCTCTGCTTTAATTATTTTTAAAATTATTATTTAAAAATTTGTTATTGACACCAACTCTGACAACACAGCAAAATTAAAGTCAGGTAAAAATGTTCGCAATCGTTTCATTCGCAATCGTATATTACCCTAAAAAAAGGGGGGTGGGGAGATGGCCCCCCTACGGGTTAAGTCGAGATTAATCTTCGTGAGGAATGCTAATTTTTTTTTCCAGAGTCCACGAGTCCCCTTCATATTATTTTTCCAATTCGAACACTGTGTATTACACTCAATACACGCTTCGGTTTGATAATAAAATGTGGTTGTGGTCCGATCGACGCTCCACACGCGGATACCTACGCACTTTCAATCTTATGTACGAAAATGCGTTTTTCCGGAAGTAGGATTGCCGATTTTCACGTACTGCGAATGACTTTAATAAACGTTTATTTACCACCTACGACGGAACACGCGTCGGCGTAATGCTTGGCTGGAGGTAGAAAAAAAAATGTTTTCTAATCGTCCTTTTTTTTTACTTTGGATTCGCCTGCTGAAATGGAAGCGCAAGAGTTGTGTTGTTGTTCTGATATTTGTGCACACCCTCCCTGTCCATCCGGCGCACTTTGCTACACGGCAATATAATATATAGCTTTGTTTGTCTTTAATATAAATCTATATTATATAATAAACAATACTGGAATTTCGCTCGAGTAATTTTTATTTTTTATATAAATATAATATCGTTATATGTTATCATAATATTATTATTTAACACTAATTTGTGAATATAGCAGGTACAAATCGATGTTCTGAAATTGAATTTCGATAAAAAGTTTATTAAATCTGTTTCCGTCGTGGATAAACATAACATCGACGATTTTTAACATAATATAGTTGTAGACAACATAATATTATTATATTCCTGTATCGCATGCACGGTGCATGATATTTGGTGGAATTCTAGCAGGTGCGCCATCCGTCGCTATAAAAAAAAAAAAAAATATTATGATGTTACAATAATAATTATTCTTGCGGTGCACTGAAATGTAAAAAAAAAAACAACAATTGTTTTTCAAATCAAGTTTCTTCGCGTTTTTTTTTCTTTTCTTTTAATGACACTGTGTTATATATTGTATATTATGCACATATATTTAAATTATACGAATAAAACGTAGAAAAATAAAAAATAAATAAAAAGTTACGCAATTATTTATGAATAAAAATTAAAGAAATACATTATATAATCTGTTCGTTCCGGTTTGTTCTTGTCTTCAATACAAACCTCCAAACCTAACTGTATAATAACGTTACACATAAATTATAAACAATTTGTATTCATATTTTATTTAGTTCTCAGTGTTGCAAAAATATTATGGTTATTTTTTGAAAAAAAATCCAAGGGGGTACAGATTTTCCATAAAGACTGAAATACCGATATATTTTATGTACAAAATACTTTTAAAGCAACAAAAAAAATGTTTATAAATACTAACAGAATGACACTTAATTGACGGACAATAAAAACATGAAACGTCACTCACAAAATATGTTGTTGTAGGTGTCTAGTCTTTGTAATTAAAAACTGAGTTATTATTCAATAAAATAATATTTAATATTTTTTTTATAATAACTTATAGTGTTATAAAGTACCTACAAGATGTATTAAGAAGTTCCAAGATATTTCCAAAATTATGGTTTAACTCGAAGAAGAAGAGCTCTACTGAGAAAGCATAACAGAATTATTAATCATAAATATTTCTTCTTGATGCTTTCAATAGAAATAGGAGTATGCATTTAGTTCATCAATATTATAAACATTCAATTTCAGTGCATCGCTATTTCACTAAAATAAAACGTAGGGATTTATGAAATATGAATTAGGTACCATTTTCACTAAATACAAAATCTTCTATTAAATCGTTTCATAGTTAAACACTTAAACAACAAATTTAATATCTTTTGAATACATTCCGAATTCCGACTGACGTGGAACAGGAAAAAAGTTTTAATAAATTTTCAAACGTGTATTATAGTTTTAAAGATTTCGAAAATGAAATGTCTTAAATTGAAAAATGTCCACCGCCACTTGTCAATGAATTGAAAATGATTTTTTTGTGTAGATTTTTTGCGTTATTGGTCTCGTTATAAATTAAAAAACGATTTAAGTCTTTCTGGTTCGACTTAAACAATTAACGGCAATCATCGTCACTAATATTATTACTTTTTCGTCATCGTCATCATTGTTGTTCAGACTGAGCAGAATAGTTTACTTTTTTATATTGATATATATATATATTATACTACAGAGACGACCTATCTCAACACCGATTTAGCTTTCCGAGAAAATCTTCATTGATGCGTCGTTGTGTAAATATTACGATTGTACCGACAGCACGACGTATTCAGTCTTTGAAAGACGAAACGTCGGTAATGTTGTCGAAAGATTTTCTAAAAGTCGTGGAAGTCACAATAAAATATTATTATGTCACCACCCACCACAATATTTATAGTAGTTTTCTCGTAAGAATCGAACTTAACGTATTCATAATACAAGGCAAAGGTTTTAATATTATTATGTTTCAAGTATAAACACGAGTGTTGAAAAAACTCAATTTTAATTTAAAGCCATTTATTAAGTGACTAATATAAGATTTTAAAATAATTGTTTTTTTTTTCAAACATCAACCGTCGCTAAACAAGTCATGTTTGATTATATTATGTTTAAAGGCATATTATATAATATTACTAGCTGTCCCATCCGGCGTTGCCCGCAATAATGCTGGCCTGTTCCAAAGATTTGTTTCTTTTTATAAATTTATTTGTAAAATATTATGTATATGCCATATTCTTACTAATTATAATAGTTATAAGAAATGTAACCATTGAGAACTCTATGATAATAAACAGAGATTATTCATAATATATATCTCATCGAAAATAGCACTTTCAGTTTTTCCAGAATTTTCATCGTATAAATATATGTACGTATGAAAAACTGTTACTGTAACTGATAACTAATAATTGTAACCAATAGCAACCATTTATAAACAAAATATAAGTTTTCGATTTTCATCACGAATTTCAAAATCCTTGTGCTAGAACCTCTTTAAATTATACTTAAATATACTTTTTTGCAATAGAAACCTCCTCCGTGATATAATCTTTCATTTAAAAAAAAAATTTAAGACAATCGGTTGAGTAGTTTCCGAGAACATTAGCATCAAAGGTTTCAATTTCCGGTTTTATATATTAAGAAGAATAGAGACACACGTCCGTGACTCGCACACACGACGATGTTACTCATTTCCAGATAAACCGATTAGCCAAGTGTAATTTTTACATTTTTGCAAAAAATACCGATTTAATTGTTTTGCGATTTGTAATCAGATTTTAAACATAATATTCTTAATCGATTTAAAGATTTTCCCTTAACGGTTTTAATTATTGTTTTGATTTCAAGTGAGTATTACGCTCCTTCCATACGCGTTGGCTGAGATTTCGCGTAGCTGTAAAACGGGCCTTTGAAAAAGAATTATTACTTATTACTTATTATAGTTATAACTTATAACTTCTTATGGATCTGATCGATTCGCATAATATTGTCAAATTTTAAAATGTAAATAATTTCTTTTCAAACGTTTTAAATTTATTTTATGATTTACAATTATTTATAAAACGACTATTATTTTGGTACAACTTATCGATATATGTATATTTTTTTTTTGTTCTTAGGCGATTATTTACGATTTTCATCTGTTTTTATCGATATTCAAATTCGATTTCAAGCCCGGCAGATTAATCGCTACCACGTCTACTGCACATAATATGTATATATACATATTATAATTATTATTAACCGCACTCTGTTTAATTTTGTCTTCGTCTGTCAGCTCGGCGGCGCTTTTAAATAATAATATACGTTTTCTCGAAAGTTATTATAATTAGGTCCTGGTTAGGTTAACAACCGTCGTCGGTCGTTTAATGTGTTTTCAATAGTCGTAACGAGAAAATATTATAGCGACGTCGTACGCTCAATATTAAATAATATTATGTGTACACTATAATTTCGTCGGGGTGGAAAGAAAAAATAACCATAATGTGCATACCTAGCTAATGTCGTTAATATCTCTCGCTCAGACACGCACACACAAACACACGCCGGCAAACACACGTGGAGGTACTTATCTCAGCGACTCCGAACTACCGTTATATACCGGTAACGGCGTCGTCGAGCGTATAGGAGACGAGCTTCCGATAAACTCGCGCGAATACGATACCTCCACGCATGATGTCATATCGCTTCTACGCGAGAACATAATATATAATATAATATATAATGATATTATACCACATAAACGTATATACACACACATTATACGCAGTGCCCTCGGTAATGACGAGCAGCACTTCCGTTTAGAAACAGTGTATATAGGTAATATATATAAGTAGGTATTTGGTATATATATATATATTATAGGACATAGGTACCTATATTACCTCCACCCGCCCGTAATCGACTTCATTTTATATCGCAGTGATAAATCATGCCATCGGGTAATATTATCACGTAATATAATTTTTCAAAAAAACTGATTTTTATCTCCGCCCCGCAGTGTTTTTTTAATATTACTCAATTGTAATACAATAATTTGTCAGTAGGTACATATTATTATAGTATTTTAGTGAATTTTTCAGAAAATAAATTTTCTTTTATTCATACTTTTCGTTTTTTTTAAATTTTTTTTTTTTTTATAATAATATTATACCATAAACAATAAACATGTTATACACATTATATGCAGTGCCCTCGGTAATGACGAGCAGCACTTCCGTTTGGAAACAGTGTGTAGGTACCTATATTACTTCTACCCACTCGTACTGACTTCATTTTATAATACAATATATACGCTCGAATCTCAGTGATAAGTCATCTCATCGGGTAATATTACTATCACGTGATAACATTTTTCAAAAAAACTGATTTTTTACTTTCCAGCAGTGCTCTATACATACACGTGATCGATATTGGAATACAGTTTTTTTTTAAATATTACTCAATTGTAATACAATAATATTTTGTCAGTAAGTACATATTATTATATTAATATAATGAATTTTTCCAAAAATATATTTTCTTTTATAGGTACATAAGTTTCATTTTTTTCCATTTTTTTTTCCATTAGGAAATTATGTTTATTTTCGTTTATGTTATTAAAAATATATCTTATATATCGAAATCGATTTATAAATTAAATAATGTTTGTTTTTTTTCCTCGAGTAATATTTTAACGTACTTTACGTCGTTTCCTAATATTCCTTTTCAAAGTTGTATTTCAATATAATACAAGTATTACATTTAGTAATACATTTCATAATTAAATTATTTTAATTTATATTTGAAATATCGCATAACAACCACGAATTTAATCGTCGTTCTCGTATTCTATTTTATATTTATGGCAGTATGATAAATATTATTATAAAGTTATTTTAAATCTTGTTTGTAAACCAATTTTTCAAAAACTATGTTTTCTTTTACTCACATCATATTATTATTGTCGCATTTCATTTATATTGGGAAAAAAAAACACTTAAAAGGTAGGTACACCGAATAGAATATAGATCATCGGACCAAGTACAAAATATAATAATATCATATTATATTCGTGTGATTCCATCATCTTTGATACGAATAAACCGTTAATTTTTCGGTAGCCGTGGTTAGGTGGTCGATATGCCACGACGACGTTCGTTCGCGCGTAGTTAATAGTTTGTTTGGTCACGAATCTGAGTGGATAAAAAAAAATAAATAAAAAAAAAATAGAGGAAAAAGAAAACGCAAACGCACACACACACACACACAAAAGCGAGCTCCTCGGTAAAAGCAAAAAAATAAAATAAAATAATAATTGAAAAAGGTCACTGCGGCGCGAGGGTGGGGCGGGGCGGTTTTAATCTAACCTCGCTGGCTTAGGGGTCGAAAGGAACCCGCCGGGAATTCGGTACCGCCGTGTTGTCGATTAGGGTTGAATCTTCATCCCTTTATTCTAACCGTTAATTAACTGTAAATCGTTAATGCGCCACGGTGGAGGACCGGTGACCGTAAACTTATTTTTAAATTCAGAAAATTACACATATTATACCTACCACCCGTAGGTTATATACTTCGTTTGACTGGAAAAGTATAATATTTTTCACGATTTAAATAACTAAAGTATAATAATATAATGTAGTAGAAAGTTATAAAATAGAAATCTACAACTATAATAATATATCTCACTGACTATATTATTATGTACAGTCAGTGTCGAGACTTATCTATAGATAAATATTATAATTATATCTATTATTTTATTTGGATATAAATCTAAATGTCATCTATTTATCTCTAATATCTCGGATGAAAATCTCAGTCATCTACTCTGTAATTATTTATCTAGATATTTTTTTATGTCGTCGAATCGATTTCAATATTAGTCTTAATATTGTTTTAATATTATCAATTATGCTCCCGGTAAAAGGACCCATTTTCGTTCGCGTCGTCGCCGTACATTGACGATGACGGTCGGACGACAACGATTTCTTTTATAATGTTACTTATTACTATCATTATTCATTAGTCAATA
Source organism: Neotoxoptera formosana (assembly GCA_022818045.1). Taxonomy (NCBI): domain Eukaryota; kingdom Metazoa; phylum Arthropoda; class Insecta; order Hemiptera; family Aphididae; genus Neotoxoptera; species Neotoxoptera formosana. The sequence continues at coordinate 26,853,210 of CM040632.1, read as the reverse complement.
GCCTTTAGAGTCGTATCCGAAATGCCCAAGGCTGGCAACTATGTAAAGGTTAGAAAACACTGAAAGTCCGAACTCTAAACAAAATAATAAATAACTAAAAACTGATTATTTCGTCGAAAACAAATCCCTCGATTGGTATATAAAAACACAAAATGTCGTTTACATGCCTTTCACATTTTTTTTAAACCAATACAATTATTTTAAATCAATGTTTTTTTAAAAATGTATCTGTTTTTTATCCAGACGAATTCTGATTATCTTTTATCCATTAAATAGATTTGGCTTTAGTAGAGTTTATTTTTGTCTAAATAGATTTTCGGTCTACTATATCTTTATCTAGATAAAAAAAAATTATCTGGCCTAAACACCGAGTCTACTGCAGTGGCGTATCCCGCAGCAGCTATTGTGGTCAGGGCTTGAAACCGATTTTGGATACCGATTTATTCGTGGTGTATCTATGTATATGATTATGGATGTAATCAACAGTTCATCGCGAGTTATTCGAATTCACTTTTTTTTCCCGGGGCAATGTTTCCAAATGTATTATCTAAAAATATCGTTAAACGAACAAAATAATATATCCACACGCGACGCCGTTGACTTTTCGTGCCTTTGGAAATTAATTGAACGCGCTTATATATATAATATATTTATATATAAATCAGTAAATATTAAATTATTCTCAACGTCGTCGCTCGTTACTATAGGTACACATAATAATATTATTTAGACGAAGAAATCGATTTTCGTTTTTCCGATAAAATTTAAATCCAACACGACGCCTTTATTAATCGCAGCACCAGCAGCAATCTCGCAGACAGGTTTTAATCATATTTCGTAAATATTTTGCTCGAACGGCATATAATAATATGCCTCTATAATAGTTCTATGATATTAAACCAGTTAAATGCGTATATTGATATTGCCGTTATAAAATAATTAAACGCAGCAGAGTTTGTGTAAATTACATCGTATATAACCGGGCCTTCACGTGACATTTTTATTAAACGCAATACAAACATAAATATTAATAGTTTCTTACAGTGAAATTTAAAAATAAATACAGACAAAATCTCCGTACACAATAAAGGACACGATATAATATATAGCGGCGTAGTTATTACGCTCTACAGTGCAATATTATATTATTTCGTTAAATAAAATATGATAACATTAATTATTATTATACAGTTATACTCGCCGAGTTTATTATTTATATGCGTACATTTCAACGCATTGCTCCGAAAACGACGATAAAATCGTATACGAAAACTGCCGATTTTTATTTATTATTTGTGTTTTATATTGTTTTCCGTGTAAAATATCAGTAAAATCAATTATGTTCGTCTCTTGCGTCTCCTTATCTTTATACCTATATAATATAATTCTACTGTACGTGTGTAATATGTCACTGAACTCCTCCTAAACGGCTGGACCGATTTGAATGAATTTTTTTTTATGTTTTTGGGTGACGCCCTGGATTGTTTAGATTCACAAGGTTGTGAGGTGAGATGATGAGGTGAAGTACTCACATGGGGATTTTGAGATTTACGATGGAAATATTTGTTTATAAATGGTTGCTATTGGTAGCCTGATGGTAGCTATGTACTGTTTATTTATAAGGTTGTCAATGGTTACATATTTTATCTATACTATACAATATTATAAAGAGGAAAGATTTAATTGTTTGTTTGTATTGAATAGGCTCCGAAACTAAATGTTGGTACATAGATAGTTTAGATACTGAGAAAGGATATAGGCGACTTTTTAATACTAAAAAACGGCCGTAAGGGGTTGAAATAGGGGATGGTATGTATTTTGCCCTCAACGTAACACCATTATTAATTTTTTTAATGGGCAACGAAGTGCACCTGATCAGCTTTAAATAATCTCTATTTATTTATGAAAAATGTCCTTTTTTTAAAATTGTACAACAGACAAAAAAAAACTATTGTAAATTTCAAAACAAAATGTATATTTTAGTTATAGGGTACATTAAACATAATATGCACTTATAAATAATGTTTAACTTTTAACAATAACTTAAGGTAGCGTTTGGTGCTAACATTTTTTCAGATTATTTTAGTACGCAATAGAATATTAAAGACGACATAATATCACGGACAAGATTCGATAACAATATTATTTATGTTTACAATTATTTAAAAATCTTAGGACGCTTAAACTATATTGTATTATACGAAGAAATACATAAAAAATTCCGAACAAGGGTCGGGGCTAAAGCCACCCTTAGTTCTCCTCCCCCCTCCCTTGGACCCCACAATATCGTGAAAAGATAATTATGAAATTATAATAATGTGGCATAGTTACTTCACGAGCATTATAATAACTGATAAAAAGGCCGCCTAATTAATTGTTTCGGAAACGTCGAACTATACGTTTCCCGCTCAAAGGGCCTTTGGTGAATACGTAAAACAGCTTGTTTGCTCCTCACGTTATTGACAATTAAGACGGAGTTTCATTTGTTGTGCACTATTTTAATGCGAGTTTGTAAACACTATACACCCACTTAGGACTTGGCATTCTCGTAGTAGGCGCATTGTCGTTTAATGTTTATTATTCCGTTTGTTATTATTTCCACTCAAAACTTTATAGTTCGTGTAGGTATATGTGTGCACCCACTAAACGCGCGCACACACACACACATACACACCCACATTTTGTACGAGTGCTGCACCTCAAGTATAGATGTATAATATTTATTATAATGTTTTATTTCGACATAAGACAGTTGTAAAGCCTTAACGGTTATTGTTACTTAGTTCCTACACGTTTTGCTAATGAAAACGCTATATATATTTGCAGAACACAATATTATAATCTATAATTTTTGTATAAAACAAACCGGGAAACTCGCTTCTTCTGTATGGCCTAGGTACTTCAATCATACAGCAGTATTCATATTATTGAGTACCCGGGAAACTGTAATGGATATTATGTTATTTTCAAAAAAAGCTACTATCAGACAGTCGGATCAGCATCTACATAATACCTGTTCTTAGTAAGTTTTCATCTTCATTTTTCTTCGTGGTATACGGCCAATATTATTAAGACCATTTCGATGAGAAAAGTTATCTCCACATTTCACTATTCATAGCGATTGCTCTCCGATCGACTCCTGTCTTTAGTCTCTCTCGTAGTCTATTTGATCTTAATCGTCTTATCTCAATCTAGGGCGTCCTAGCTGTGTCTTTCCTTGGGAGTACCTTCCTGCACTAGGCGAATTTATATCCCCGTCTTGGACCGGACATGTAAAGCCCATTTAATTCTTCTCTTCGCTATATCTTCTACGATTTCTGGCCTTTGATATAGTTGTTTTATTTCATAGTTTTTCCTTATCTCCCTTTCCCTGGTTACTCCGTCTCTGCATAATCCAAAAACTCTTCTTAATATTTTTCTTTAGAAATAAGAAAGATGTAATCATCCAAATCGAACGGTTTCTAGGTTTCAAAACCATACATTACTACAGGTCGTATCAAGATATGGTATAATAAATTGTACTTTTAGTTTTTAGAAATCATCTTGGAGCGTAGTAATAGTTATACAGTTCAAAATAACATTTATTATGATAGATATTATATCAGTGAATTAAAAGTGAATAAGTTAAAATGTTGTGTTTATTAAGGTTAATAAAACTCATGTAAAATTATATTTTCATTTATTAAAAATATATTTTAATTAAATCAAACACGGCACACCAGTTGGGAAACGCTATTATAAGTAGATAAAAGTTTGTCTATATATTTTTGAATTCCATGACGCGTAAATAATTTTAATAATTAAAGTAATATAGTGTGATTTATAATATATAATATGATTAATATTTTTGAACAACAATAAAATTTCTAAAACCAATTATTGAGGAATTATCGTTATTATTCATTTCAAATATCCAGTTTTAAATGCCTGTAATTTCCCCAATTGTTATGTACATTACCAATTACATCAAATTTAATACCAACACATTCTCGAATATTGAAGATTGGAGAAAATTTTTTGATCCTAATCTTGATGACAGAATATAAAAATCGTTGTAAAACAAATACAACAGCATTATGTTGCTTAAACTTACACTAATACTGTCTCATTACTAAATTCCTTGGTAAAAGAGGTATAATGGCCAGTAGGCACTATCTACAGTTCTATACTATGTTTGGTACATTTAAAATGAAATATTAATATAGTATTCGTACCGAGTACAATGCAAATAAGATATTATATTTAAATATGGAACATATTACACATTTACACCAGACATGCTACAAGCAGCGTTCAACTCTCGACAAGCTAATTTAAATGAGACATGTAAGAACATTTTAGAAATCAAAAGAATTCAACAAAAAGAAAAAAAAAACAATTAAATGACATAGAAGCGGACAAACACCAAAGTCAGGCACGTCAACTGACAAATTTTACCACAAAGGTACTCGTGAAGTGGTTAAAAATATAATATACACATACAATAGTCCAAAAGGTTTTCACTGGTCAGTGCCTAATAGGTATGACATTGTATGACGTATAATGTTATCAAATTTTACAAAATATTACAAATTTTACTACAGAGGTACTCGTGAAGTTGTTAAAAATATAATATACATAATTGTCCAAAAGGTTATCACTGCTCAGTGCTCTGCAATAAGTATGACATTGTACGATGTGTAATATTATCCAAAATTATTTGAACTTTAATCCTATACCTACATACCCGTACGCTCTTGGAGAATGATAATATTGTAATTTATTATTCAAAGATTAAAAGTATATTTCGACCAGATATCATGCATAAACATACATACGATTCTACGGGAGTACGCTATTATTTCCAGTAGTCGTTCCTTAATAATTATCACAAATATATTATACCTCACAACATATTTCCCAAAACGAACACTATCTCTGTGCCGTAGATTTATATAGTAGTTTGAACATTTGACAAAGAAAAACAGAATTCAAATTTGGCCCTATTCGCCGTCTACTTTGCAGACACGCAGAACCGGATCAACTGATTTTGGGTTTGCCACTCCGAAGTATGAAAAATTTCATTTCTGTTTATTCTGATATGTTTAGTGCCATATTATGATGGCATACTATTATCAATAATTATGATATATTAAGACGAATCAAATCAAATCTCTTCACGTGACCGATAAAACGGGGGAAAAAATAACGAAACCATATGATTCTCTCCCTCGTCCACAGTTATTAATGAAAACCAGTTAAAGAGGCTGCCACTTACAGCAATCATCTTATCTCCATCACTATCTTCTAAACATTTAGATAGAAAAACGAACACTCGACAAAGGAAATCAAAAAGCACGTGAACAATCGAGACTATAAACATTTGTAACATCGTAATCAACACGACAGTATTAAACTCCAGCTGCTGCTGCAGCCGAGCTATATCTGGATATTAAATTTTTATTATTAATACGTACTAAGAGAGCTTGCAACATGATGTCGTGGCACAAAAATATTAATATATTCGTATTACATCATGATAATGACGATATACATTTCGAGGAGGTATCAACTGATATGACTATGATTTTATCTAGTCAGATTAATCAAACGGACCGATTGCCGCGTCCTTTGCGCAAACGACTGCTATTATATAACAACACTGTGATTACGTTTTTTTTTATATTATATTTCAGTGGTATTGACCATGTTCCGTTGAACATTCATAACATCAACAGTCTCATTAAAAATTATTCAAAAGAACGACAACGACTTAATAGTATAATATATTCATAAAAGTATAATAAATTATACAATATATCAATAAATATAATATTATACTGCACTCTGACCCAAAAATACATAGAAAAATCAGAAAAAAAAACAGATTGATATCCGCTGGTACGGACGAAAAGTATCTAAAAACTAATAAACCAAATATAACGAAAATGGTATTTAATATTTCTAGATAATATATGTTTTCTCGGATTTCATAATTTACTCGCGATAAGCTAGCGTAAAATATTATATTAACATATGCACTAAACGAATTATAAAAAAAAAATGAAAAATAAAAGTTTCACCTTTGAAGTGTCTGTTACGTGAAACAAATTATGTACTTGCGATGTGCATTGTTCTAGACTTCTAGAGCACACAACAAATAATGCACTTTGACGTCCGGGCCCTACCTTTACTCGTGATATTCTCAACACAACAATATAACTAGCCAGTACGAACCTTTTATTCGTGCAACAGTATTATTTTCACTTGCGTAATGTAACGATTGACGACTCGGACATACGTGTACTATCTATATTATGTGCCTTTTCAATCATATATAATAACCGTTGTTCTTAAAACCGACTGTTTATTATAATCGAGAAAGTGAAATATAATAATATGTTACGATACTCTAAGTACACGCCGCTATAATTCCACACAGTTAAAATGAATTAGACTGAATGGAAAACGTGTCTAAAATATCATATAGGTACTACGATATAGTTACGATTTTACTATAAGCCAGAAACATTATATCATTTGTTTTGTCAGATTTACGTTGGGCTAGGTCGAAATGAAACTTATATTAGTATTTCACGGTCCACGAATAACTAGTCGGTTCGTTGGAAAAAAAAATCAAACAAATCGCCGTGCATATAAATATAAATTTGAAAAAAAATTTAATATTTATGAAATCGGTACGGCACGAGTAACGACATTTAGCTCTGCGGGAAATCAACTAAAAGGTTTACTGGAACGACCACAACATCGAGAAAATGGATCTTTAATAGCCACTGCGGGCACCACAATATATAAAGCCATAATAGTTCGTCTCGGAACGTTCAACCACGTCTAGAATTGTTTACGTCGACGGAGATCGTATTAATATTATTTCGACTGTTGCGATATTAAGATAATAATAATATAATATTATAGATATCGAGACATAATATTATATTGTTACGACTGAAAACCAAACAAATATGATTGCCGTTAGACCTTCAGTGCCGTTTCAAGCTGCAGTTAGTTTTGAAGCTGTTTGAATCGCACACAAACTCTTATATCTTATAAAATATAGAAGCGGCTTGTTAGGAACACTTTTGGGCCAAGGTGAAATATGTCGATATTAACCGATTGTTTCTAATGAGTGATTGGTTTTATTTGCTATGAAAAAAAAATGTTAAAAATGTATAACTTTAAAAAAGTATTTACTATGAAGAAAAAAAAATTATTTTATATGTCATGTAAAAATCTTTATATAAATAATTCTACTGTAAGTGTGTATGTCACTGAACTCCTCCTAAACGGCTGGACCGATTTGAATGAATTTTTTTGTAAGCGTTTGGGTGATGACCTGGATGGTGTAGGTTCACAAAGTGGTGAGGTGAGGTGCTCACACAGGGATTTTGAGATTTACGATGGAAATATTTGTTTATAAATGGTTGCTATTGGTAACCGTGGTTGCTATGGTATGCGTATAACCACTGTTTATTTATAGGGTAGTCAATGGTTACATATTTTATAACTATTATAATTATTAGTACTAGGAATATGGCCTATACACATTTTCGCAAATAAATTTATAGAAAAAAACAAATCTCCGGCATAAGCCACAGTTGTGATGTTTTTCGTGTGCGCCCAATATTCTAATTTCACTTACTATTAAGTTCATCGCGGGGTCCTCAATCGACCGCAGTTGGATTGTCTACGTGCGATAATAAAATGTTCGCGTGTTTTCCGAGATCTAATGAAGTTTATCGCCTGGTGATTGAGATGCATATTATGCAGTGGCGTTCTCAGGATTTTTTATTGGGGGGGGGAGGGGATATGAAAATGTATTGAAAGTTGGGCCATGGGGACGAACCCCTCACACCCCTTTCTTTTATTTAAAAATCAACATACATTAAATTATAACAACATTAAATTTTTAATTGAAATATTAAATTTACAAAATTATTTCTAGTTTTCTTGATGTTTGGGCCATCCATCAAGAACTTCTTTGGCATCAATTTGGATTTCTCTATGAACGGCCAACAATGTTAAGCCGTTAAGACGATTCTAAGAATGAAATCAAATTATTTAAAATATGATATATGAAGTTACCATATTAATACAATTTGTGCTCCTTACTTCAGTCATTGAATTTCTTAAATAGGTCTTAAGTCTTTTCACACATGAAAATTATCTCTCGGGAGTGGATGTAGATACTGGTATATAGTACATAGTATTTTTAATAATTGATAGATATTTGGAAAAATTGACTGTCTACATAAACGTAAAGCATGTATATGGCTGCCTAAGGGAAAAGATAAAAAAGGACTTGGGGGGGGGATCTATCCCCCATATCCCCCCGTGATATTATGTATATTACTTGAGGTCAATCTTAACTTAATATTTGGCTCAGGCCACACTGGGTGGGACTAAATTCAATATTGTTGTAACGATATTATACGTCTTAGCCTATAATATTTTAACCGTTATAATATTATTACCTAAAACATATTATTATTCATGCATAGAGATGGCATTATTATTTTTTTTAATGGGCAAAGAAGTGCACGGGATCATCTAGTATTATTTTAATAAAATGTACAATTCTATATTATATACATATTATTATTATCTACTTTTGATATGGTATAATAAAGGCACTGCTGACTATGGCGTCACGACGTTTTTGGTGACGGGACGGCTTGTGATGTGAACAACAGTGACATATACGGCTCTTTGGAAAAGAAAATTGTGCTCGAATTGTGGGTGTAATATAGATACCAATGAGACCAATGACATATTATTATTATTGTCACGGGTGTGTTGTACTGATGTGTGTTATATATAAATACAATAGAATAAACGACTGTGTGAAAAAGCGAAACACTCGCGTTCTCATCGTCGTCGCGGGCAGGTGAAGCGCGTTAAAAGCCGAACCGTTTCGCATCGAGGTTCGCGATGTCGCTGTTGTAATGACAATAATAATGATGATGATAATAATAATAATAATAATAGTAATAATAATGATAATAATAATAATTATAATATTTTAACACCGAGTCAGACCACGACATCCCGGCGCGGGTTATATAACGAAAACAAATCAAAGGCCGTCGGCGTATACGTTGGAAGCTCAGAACGCACAATAACAATGTGTATCATAATATCGTAGTACGGTGTTCTTAGTACTACGCAGCACTTTATTATTATTAAACTGTTTATAATAATTGCGACCTGCAGTATTACACGAGCCCGAGGTAATATAACATTATTACGTATATTATTATATTATGACGTCTAATAATATTATGCGTGTATAAACTATAAAATATATTATTAATGATATTACCCAATACAGGTAATGTGTACAATCCCGAGCTTCGAGTGATATGCCATGTAATATTATTTCATTAACGATAAGGGGGAGGGGGGTAAACATTTGCACGGTGACATTTCCAGCTCAACGGTTATAATATTATCGTTATTATTGTACTCAATGTACTCGAGAAAAACGTAAAAACGACGACGTAGTCGACCGGTATGACGATGTGGGCAAATATAAGCTGGGCCCGTGGGCCGTGCATGGTCCTAAACAAACCTAACCACGGTTACCTTTTTTGTTTTAAGCTCGGCCCGGAGATATTAGGTAATAAAATAGGTAGATTGTAAAATCGGCCCGCAAATTTAAGATTGCAAAATAGGCCGATGGCCAACTCGGCCCAATAATACATTTTACATGTATTTTTACACTACAGTTTTACATAAATAAATTTTACTTATATCTTTTGCACTGAATTATCAAATGGAATCCAATACTGTAACATTTTACTTATATTATACATTTATGTAACAAACATCATACTATGAATAAAAATTTGAAAATAATATTTTTGGAGGATAATGAGAATCGTCCTCTCGTAGTGTCTTCTGGATTAAATATGCTATATGATTCTCAAAAATATTATAAGAAAATGATACGTACATTTTAATTCAGGCCGACTATTTACACCTAAATCATTTTTACCTAAAAAAAACACGGACCGAGTTTACAATAGACCAGGGGTGTCCAACCCGCGGCCCATGATAGGTTTTGATGTGGCCCTGTGAAAACCATCAATTACTTAATAATAGATGTGTATAAAATAAGAAAAAAAATTATAAAAAATAAAACCTATTAATATAAAATGGTGTCCATCATACCTATTATATTGATTAAATAGCATGTGAATGTGTATCGTAATTACAACGATGGCGATGGCGAAAAAATAAAATGTATTATTATAAAAATGTATGATGTGGCCCACGACAACTTTTACTTACTTAATGTAGCCCGATCTTCCTAAAAGGTCGGACATCCCTGCAATAGGCCTTTTGAACATTGTTTTTCCTCGGGCCGAGGTTACAATCGCCCGACGATATAAGACTACGACAATGGCGTTTAAACGCCTAACTGCTACACGGGTAGATGATTATTATTTAACGACAGACGTTCACGGTGTGTGATCGAAAGCTAAACGATTCAAATGACCAAATATATTTTAGTGTCTCGCGGTTCTCTCTTTATAATAATATGTTTTAAAACAAGCGAAAATGCTGTGAACGACTGGGAGAGCCACGCTTGGATGGATTATATTTTATTATTTCACTTGTGATTATTAAAACAACGCACCGACATTTTAAGTCTAAGGTGCAGGTCGGTACAAATGTTAGTGCAATTAATGGTAAAAATAAAATAAGAAATTCGATAATTGAGGTGCCAGGATAACTCACTTAATAAAACGGAAACTGCAAATCGTATTGCGACGTACAAAAAATACACGGTTTTGTCGTGTTATTTATAATCGGTTTTTATTTAATAAAATAACATTATATTTATAAAAAAATATATTTAAATTATATTAATTATAAGAGGCTACACTTTTGTGTAAGATAAATGAATTTATGCGACTAATTGTGGTTGCAAGACGTACGACATAATATTATTTTACCTCCGTACGTACAATACGATCAAGACAGTGAGTGAGCGAATCATAATGTTATATACTCGAGTCCAGCGTATTTTATATTGTAATAATATAGTCTAATTTCCGCTTAGCTTTCTTTGGATACGGATGGCTCGAACGGTTGTCGACGCATCGCATCGGCCAAGCTCAAACATAATATTATATCATAAACATATTCATTACAACCGACTATCATGAAGTGTGGTCTATACCCACTAGGTACGTTGAACTGTCAACAACGGGACGTAATATTATTTTAAATCGGTAGCAAACGATAGTCGTCGTCGAAACGAACAAATCTCGTATATTACTACTTTCAAAAAACATCGATAAATATGCTGAAAGTTGAGTTTTTGAGCCACTTCGAGGTAATTCAAAATGGTAACGTGTGTGTTGTAGTCATCACTTCTTCATATGCGGAATTCGGGGGAAGGTGAGCTTTGCCCCAAAATATTCTGTAAGCCCCCCAAAAACAGGTGGCTTTGTAGTTGTGTGGGATCGAAGCCCTCCCCCTTGAAATTTTAATGGATTTTCGCCTAGTATGCACCTCGTGTAACTATTTTAATGTGTAGAACGCTCGCGTCTCGTTAGAAATTACTAAATATATATTTACAAGTACACGTAAGACGTACACAATAATTATTATATTTATGACGTGTAAATTAGTAGAATTTCTCATGGGACCCTTCATAATAAATTAAACGCGCGCGCGCGCGCGCGCGAGTGTGTGTGTGTGTGTGTGTGTGTGTGTGTGTGTGTGTGTGTGTGTGTGTGTGTGTAATACTGATATTCTGTTCGCTTGTCATAATATATTTTACCTATTATAACACTTTATTTTATACACTTACCCAACGTCTTCTTTTGTTCAAAAATAAAAACAATTTATTGCACCTCGAATCTAACGCGACAAAGTTTATAATTTTTGGATTAGTTTGAATTCGCGAAAAATTGTATAATATAATATAGTATTTTGGCGGTGTTCTATATTAAATTCATTGAGCGCTTGCGGTGTATTGAAGAAGGATTATTGAAGATTTTGCGTCCTTCAGTCTATTTAGGAGAAGTTGATCGCCACGTGATTGATTGAAAGATTTTCTTTACATAAACGTCACGAACTGGTGCTGCGGGTATTTTGCTTATAAGTATGGCTAAGCTTTATATTATGCAATATAAAATAGTAAAATATTATACATTTCGTTCTGTTGAAATATTATGATAAAATAATATGCGATAAAAATAATTTAGTAGAATATACAATATATGTACGGTAAATTTACCAACATTTTCCAAACCGTCATCAGGCGAAAGAAAAGTATCTTATAGATTTACAACGAAATCGAACAGAGTAGCTGTTCGTATAAGCTGAAACAAGATTCGTCGTGCGTTTTCAAATGTATTTCTTCAAAGGCAGCATTACTGATTTTTATGAATTTATAAGTTCAATATGACGCAATGAAAATTGTAAATAACAAAATATCAAAATGAAAATATCTAGCCAGCAATGATTACACTCATTTCGATTAAATAATATGCCATAGAACATCGATTTTTCCCGTTTATAATTTCTAGTTAAAATATGCAACTATATTATATTCATTATGCTGTATATTAGGTATATGAAAAGTAAAAAAAAATCGGTAATTCGTAGAAATCACTGACCGAATTTGTAATATTATGATTCAACAAAAACATAATAATATGTTTCTTGCTAGTCCTACGTGTGATATTATATAGGACCTAGTTAGGCCCGTGCGTCTTATTTTCAGCGGAGAAATACAATATTTTTAATTAAAATTTTAAATGTAATTTTGAAAATTAGGTCCGATCAATATAATATAATAATATCACGTTTAATTTATCATAGCATACAACAGACGTTTTCTATAATGGTTCTTTACATTTCAGCGAGGGATTTTATAATACTCGACAAAATCGCATACTAATGAGACGATAGCTGATATTGATAACAATACACGTAAATACGGAAAAAATAACGAAGAAAAAAATTATTCGTGACAGTTTAAAAATTTAAAAAAAAAACGGATGTTTAAAACTAGTGCCATATATATAATATAAAGCTGATAGCATATTCGATTAGGAATCGTAAAAATGTGTATATACATGTATGATGTATATATATACGCGCAGGTATATACATATAGCAATTTCGTTTTATACCTACCATATTATACTTTTTGTACGTATTTATATTCGTCCACCGCGCACACCTTCCTGCGGTTTATACTATATAATATATATATATTCAAGAGTTTTTATCTTCTCCGATGAATATAAATATATATTATATACATTATACATAATATATATATATATACGTATATATATGGGTGTGTGTGTTTAGGTTCGGAATTTTATATTTATTTTCGGTTTTTATATATTTTTGTATTTAGAGGTGAACAAGACATAACAATTTTGTAGTCCTCGTTGAGGTAAGGGATATATTGTTATAAAAAATTAATAAAAGAAAAAAAGCCGCAGAAAAAAAAAAAGGTTGATCGTTTCGTATACTGTATATTGTATATATATATATATACATACACCTCTGACATTCAAATAATATTATGTACTCGAGGCTGTACGAATAACCTCGCGTAAGTGGCCGTCTGCAGTATTGCATATATATACGCACGGTGTAACAGAAAGACCCGACGAATAAAAATAGAAAATTGATAAAAATTGAACGTATGAAAAAAATGTTGAAAATCATATGGATAGTAAATAACTTCATATTTACTCGTGTTTGAAAATTTCCAAAAATAATATTTCGAATCAGTTCAAAGACAGTTCAAAAAATTGTAGGTATTCCAAAAAATATTGATATTTTAAAAAGTTGTATAAAATTAACAACTTGACTTAGAAAAACGTTTTTACCCCCAAAATTTTCCAAATTAACAGTTTTACGAATTGGCTATTTAAAATTGTTCCTAACCAAATTGAATCAAATTTAAACTTTTTTATTTTTAATTTTACAAATTGTTATACTTTAAAATTTAAATATAGAACGAGTGTTTAAAAATGTTGAATATCGATTACAACAAAAGATGTTATTTCATTAGTTATTTCTTTCTGTTACACTATGGGCATAAAAATGAATAATTTCGTGACATAATATTAGACTTTGACGACGACAACGCCGTGTAGAAATTAACAAGCAAGACGTATTAATAATGCTATTTAAGTCGAGACGACCGACAACCGAAAACAATAAATAAATTATATAAAACTTACACCGAGTCACACATTATTTTATGTATATTATTATAATAAACGAAAATCGTCGACCTGCTACGCGTACAACGCGTTAACATAATATTATAAAGTATACTATAAATAATTCAAACGTTAAAGCTGAACACACACACGTGCATTATGCACGTACTGAATTATGAAATATATATATATATATATATATATATTGATGTATATTGTATAATATGTTATATATATATATATATATATATAATAATATAAATTATATACAATTAAATTTACTTTGCGCCGCGGGTAAAGCGAACAACTTTTAACCTTTGTGCGATATTATTATTATTATCATTATCATAACTCGACAACGCTCAAAGTCGCGGGTATAATATTATTATTATTATGTGAGCCTGCCGCCGCAGAACGGCTTTTATTCGTCAGTTATAATAATATATATGAAATTAATACTCGTACCTACCTACCTATATTATAAACGAAGAGATGAAAGGATTATAATATATTATTTTCTTTTCTTAATATTATGTTATATACACCGTAGTCGAATCGTTCGGGCCATAATATTAGAATCTATACATATTATTATATACGATATATTATCATCATCATCGTAATAACGGTTCGTTTGAAAACGAGCCGTAATAATAATATCATAGCTAATGGCCATAGTCGCCGAGGCTTAAAAAAATAATAATATTATAATATACAGCGCAGACGCGGCCGTGTAGATTTTCGGTCCGATCGCGACGCAGAGCACACTTGTACGATTATATTTTATTTCATCGGATGCGTTTTTGAATCAAAACAACGACACGTGTCGATACCAGATAAGTATAAAATTATCTAAATATAGATAAAAGATTATTGCTCTAAATTTATCTAGATAAAAAAAAGATGAAAATTTGAATATTTTAAATAATTTAATTTAACCGACAATCAAATTTATGTTTTACTATTGGAAATTAATATAATATCTACCAATGATTAACATCTTAAGATTAGGAATAATAGGTACAGATTTTTTAAATATAACATAAATAATGACTATTTTATAGAGTGGTAATTAATTTTTTCCTGTTATAAGCTCGATAGTTCTATATTATGACGTTTGTAGATTATTTTTGTTGAGAATGTTTTTATTATATTTTACATTATGAATATTTGACATTTATAAAATACTAACGATCATTTTTGAGGTTTTCTTATATTATCTAGATAACTACTAAAAAGATAACCAATTTTTTTTATCTTAGATAACCATTAGATACCTATCCACATTTTCATCTAGATAAGATAAAATATAAATAAATATTATCTAGATAAGTGTCAACACTGACAACAACAATAATAATATACAGCAGAGTTTCTCGACCATAATATAAGGTCGCGAACAGTTTTTGGGAATAATATTTTGAACGGGTCGTCAAACAATTAAAACGTTGATATATTGTTATCAGATAATATAAAAGGTAATTAATAGGTAAATTCGATGACGTCTTATTATATAATATGATTAAAAATAAATAGATAAATTACGAGGAATAGTTCATTTTGGGATATAGTAATATTAAAAAAATAAGGTCAGGATGGAGTGACCCGTTCTCGTTGAACATTATTTTTCAAAAAGATCGCTGATTCATGTTCCAATAGTTGGGTCGGCCGTCGGTGAAACATCACGATTATTATTATTATTTTGAGGAAATATAGTATTGTGTAAGCACTAGAAAACTTTTGTCACGATAATAATAATTTATAGTTTTTTACCTCAAACATATATTATTTTAGACGTGGATACTATAATCTAGAAATTATAAAAACAAAATGATCACTCTCAAGTTGATCCACGATTTTAAAAACAAACTTCTATAATAGAAGGTAAATATTTAAAAAATTTCCATTTTTCAATAAGGTGTAGCAGTCGTATTTTATATTGTGATTCAAATCGTTCGACACCTTTAGAAAAATATATAATGACGCCGCAGTTGAGGTAGGTACCATAATTATTTAGTTCCTCTTTTTTAAATGAGGCTACTTTTTCCGCCTTATACGAGCTTAAGGGAATTGTGACGAGATACAAATGTAAGTAAAAGTTTGCTGGAAACGATGAGTTTTGTTTTTTGGCTAAAACTTTTGCTCCCTGCTGTTAAAAATTGAAATGACGCCACTGTCAGAGACTGGAACTGAACTTAAGAGAACGATTCTGGAACCGGAACTGTTAGAACGTTAAGAATCGGAACTTTTATTTAAATAAATAAAGTACCGCAACCGGACAGGAGTTTTTAAATTAGATACATAATTTTAAGAGTCTTAATTTTGGAGAACCGATACCGATAAATTCAAAAGGTTCCAGTCCCTGGTTTAAACACAATAATAATAATAACAAATAACAAATAATAATACCAAAAATAATAATAACAAAAACAATAAAAATAATAATAATAATAATAATAATAACAAAAATAATAATACCGCGGTGTAGAACACGCCTCCCGTCATCGTGCATGTAAAATAAATATTAACGCGTGCAGCTATCCTGTGTATAATATTCGGTAGGTGGTTCTGCGAATTTGTATCGTTTTTCGTTGACCTAGTGCGAGCGAGAAACTCCGAACAAGACTTATAATATAGGTAAGCACCCATTTATTGTTGGTCGCGTGACCGAGCGAATCTCTTCCGCAGCCAGCCGGAAAGACGTCGCCGCCGTGTTACGACGTTATGAAAATAATATATTATAATAACACACGAGCACATAAAAATAGGTACCTACAATAATTATTATGTTATTATTTCATCAATCGCAGTTGTCAACGGAGGTTCATCGGTTTATATTATTTGTTTGTATTTTAATATTGGTTTAATATCACAATACATCTATTGGGCGTAACACGTTTCCACCAAAAGTGTACCTTTCCCTTTTCCACCAAAAGTGTATCTTTCCCTTTTCCACCAATACTCGTTTCCACCAAGACAAGTTATATACTACGCTTAAAACTTATATTAAAATCTGTTAAAATCCAATAATTCTGTTATATCCAATAATTGACAAACTCAAAACGTTAATACCGGAACACAGTTATATTATTACTAGCTGTCTCGCCCTTCATTGCCCGTGTAACTTTTATACTATATTATTGTATAATTTTTTTTTTATTATTAAATTAGTACATTTCTATTATGTTGTATATTAATTCATTACATTTTAACAGCTTTTAATATATATATATACTTATATAATTTATCTACTTATAAGTTCTAAGCGTAGTATATAACTTGTCTTGGTGGAAACGTGGTCAATATCTCATTTAGTGGAAACGGGTACCTCAACATCTATTGTATAGTATTGTAACGGATCCGGTCCAATGGGCGACATACCTTTTCATTTTTGGTCCAATGTGTGGCTCGCACATAATTATTAATAATGGAAACTTAAACACATATTTTAATAAAAAAAAAAAGGTAGGGCTATTAAAAGTCAGATACAAGATAGATACAAAATGCAAATGTGTTGAAGGTGCTGATCGTCCCTGCAGCCTATATAATTATCGGCGGTCGTCATAACCACACACTTACCGTTCATAACCGCACACATTTATTCTATTGTTAAAAAGGGAAATTTGAAAGGTTGATAGTTCAAAACAGCACACATTTGATTGACAGTTAAAAATTAAACATATTTTATTGTTATTACAAAAATATTTATGTATTAATTAAAAACAATTCAATACAATATAATTAAATTGAAATAAATTTACTCCCCTAATGTTTTTAAATAATCAATTAAACTAATTTCAATTCAGTTAATTAGCAATCTGGGTATAATCCCGAAAGTTTTATTTTTATGATTTTGTGCTCTTGATTAAATATGATTATCTGGTGTGTGGTACTAAATGATAATGTTATTTTAGATAAATGTATATGTTATTGTTGTAAATCAATGTGTGAGGTATTGAACTGTTTGATTTGGGAGTATTGGATATTGACTGGATATTGACTACTCGAACTACTCAGCATCCGAGTTCCTAGTGTAGTAAACCCGTGATTTTACACAAAAACACAGGTCCAAGGTGCAGTGGGCACAACGACATCACGTCACTGGATCAGGCCACTGTCCACTGATGCTGCCGTCTCATTGGTTGAGTGTTAAGCTATATTATATATAGTACACAACACTTATACAACGACGTCAATCATCCTCTTTCTAATCACATGCACGTTCCATATTATAAATAGGAGCCTCTTTTACAGAGAGCTTCAGAGATTTTTAACTCACCATCCCAGTTCTAAATTAGAGAGATTTATATTTAGTTCTAAATGAGAGCAAACGTGGTTACTACACTTCTGAAATATTGTGCCTGGTTTCTGAGTTTTTTTTTATCTCTCGGTTACTAATATCGACTTTTTTACGAACTCTCTGCTATCAAAAAATGAAAAGTAACGACAAACGTGTAACGATATTACGACATTTGCGTACTGGTCAACATGTTTTATTTTTGTATTATTTCCTATGCGTACCACGTCTTGTTTTATTATATTTTTTTAAAATTATGTCAGTATGTCGGAGGCGTACAAAATGCACTGCGCTGCTCAACCATATAGTATTGTTAATAATTCTTCAATACATTTTGCAATACGACATTTAAACAAAACAAAAAAGGCTAATGACGTCAATCTCGTAGTTGTTAAACAAACAATCGTCGTACGACCCGCTGCGGTCCGTAGGACAGTAGTCGATTTCATGTACCACGAAAAATAATAATTTAAGTGCACCGAAACGAGTGCGACCATAGCTGTCCCGAGCCAACTGCCGAGTATATTATGACGTGCAATGTGCATAACAACATGATAATAATAAAATATAATAATAGGTTTATCATATTATGCGTGCATTGCGGGGCGGCCGAGACGTACGGTAATAATAATAATAATAATAATAATAATGATAATGATAATAATAATACGAGCAACCGTCCGCCACCGCCGCCGCCGCCGCCGCCGCACAACACAACGCGATATTTCCCATTAAATTTTATTGCGTCATTATACTTGGTTTTCTCGTTTAAAACGTACTACACGAGCGGTGATATTATTACTATTATAGGTGCATAATATATTATTATTATTATTATTATTATGATATGCGATGTGGACAATAACGTACGGACGGGAACACCCGCCATCATTTTTGTCGTAAAGTCCCCGTGCGATAAACATATAATACGCATAATCACGACCGTCACAAAATGTTATTAATAATACTAGCCACACAATATGGAGATGATGACACAACAAACTATCAGGCTATCAGGGCTAAAAAAAAAAATTTCCATCATTATATTATATCATTATTGACTTAACGAATAACTCGACGACTCTGATGAACCGAATGAAAAAATCAACGTCCTGCTGGACTGAACTGAGGAACGATTAAAATGTCATCGACTAGCAAAGGATATTTTAGATGCACTTTGCGTATTGTTTTCTGAAACTAGCTAAGCGATGCTCGTTTTATAACATAATATAGTACGTTTCATATTGTATTTATTTGAATCAGATAAAGAAGTTGTTTTTTTTAAATTTTTTATGGAATTTTAGGATTTTTTTTTGGGCATTTTTGGAGATTTGGAATTTAAAATTTGAATTTGAAATTGTGTTTTAAGATTTTTACATGGTTTTTATGGATCTAGCAAACTATAAAGTAGGCTCTCGTATTAAATCATTAAAAAAAAATGTTAAACTATATGGAAATAATTGTTTTTTTTTTTCAGATTAAAGAAGTTCAAAATATGATCATTTATGTCTGTTAAAGTCCTTTAAAAGTTATTTAATAATTTATCACTAATTATCATTTACACCGAAATTATTAAGAATAAAAAATACTATACCACACTATTACTATTACCAACAATAAAACCCACAGATATCGCGTAATATTAATACGGCGACTCAAGACGTCATCAAGTGCGTAACGTTATTAGTTACTATATTATAGTTATTTATGTTACTATATTATGTATACTTTTTTTCAAACGGGTTTCAAACCCAAGTTGATTGTGTAAAAACAAAATAAATAAAATACAAATAATATTTTACAACAGTAATCACTCGTCAGCGGGCGATGTTTCTAAGTTTCGTCGTTTCGCGGGCGCCGAGAATTTTTTCCAGTCGCCTGGCCGCGCGCCGTCCCATAAATCGTTCGGGACCGTCGTCGTCGGGGGGCGCGCGTTTGTCTGGATAGTTTGCGGACTGTTCGGGATCCCGATAAATTTTCGAGGTGGAAATCACGCTTGCGACGGTGGTGGTTGTCACGGACAACAATATTGTAACGGCACTTAACGCTCTCGGCGGGTACACCGCGACGTCTATACGAATAATTGTACGCGCATATTAATATTATAATATTAATACGGTAAAACCTCGATAAGACGGAATCGCGTGGGACCATGACATTTTTCCGTGTTAACGGGGTTTCCGGCTTGACGGGGTTCAAAAATATTGAATTGAATTAAATTAAAAATTACATATTTATCTTAAACTGCCAGTTTATACACAATACATACATACAATTTATATTTTTAACTCAATTTTATATTTATACTTATTTATTTATTACATATTAATTTTTAGCCTGCATTAATAATACATGATTATATTTTTTGAATAAAATCGGTTATTGATTTTTTTATTTTTATTTCTTAACGCGTCGCGTTAAACACACTCCTTGGCTCTCGAAGTCAAATCCAAAATCTCACTATTGGACACTGGGAGGGAAAACTCAGATAATAATGTTGTATAGTGTAGGTATTGTCGTATACGCCGATGACAGACGTACACAAATAACTAATAATTAACAAATTATGCACTTTTATTAAACTCTTTACGTCCAGTGGCGATCGAGTCCCACGATCACCACCTGGCTCTAACACTGGTGGTCAGTGGTAGTCGAGTCACACGACCACCGCCAACTGACCATCCTTCTGTTTTTACATCTTTCTTAAATATATAGAAGCACTAACAATAATATTGATATTAAATTTAACCTAGTTACATTATACTTACTGACTATACTTAAAATTATACTAATTGTTAATTGTTATTGTACTACACATATATAATCATATTACATATATTTTACCTATTGCAAATGATTGTTTAGTTGATTACTTTGGTTGATTATTTAACCTAGTTAATATAGTTATAATATTTTTTATATATTATGCATCTATGCATGATACAACAGTGTACATATCAGTTTTATTAGTTTTTAATGTCATCGTATACGCTCTCGTTTATCTATTATCTATGATGTGTATCGACAATAGGAAAATACATTTATTACACTAAAATCATGTTATATTGCCGTTTTAGCGAGGGTTTTCATCGAATTTTATCACAAAAAAGTGTCCGTTTCCGGCTTGGCGAGGTCTCCGTCTTGGCGGGATAAAATTATATGAAATTTGAAACGGGACCAAAAAAATTGTCCGTTATACCGGGGTTTCCGTCTTACCGAAGTTCCGTCTAAGCGAGGTTTTACTGTATATTAATAAATTGTATGAGCGACGTGCAGCACGCCGCACACGCTGCTCAGCTCGGCTAATGGCTAATCGAATAAAACAGACGATCGGCATTCGACGGTTTTCGAGATATTATTCGATCGCACCGCACGCGCGACACGCGCCCACCCGTCGAGTCGGATGAGGGTTTTCCGACTTTCCGGACGTATATACGTCGTCGTTTAGGCTGCATCCGCGTGTTCCGTCCCATTATAAAAATTGAATTTAAACATAAACTAGTTCCGTCCCGGGTTTTTTTAACGGATAAACCGGTTCCGTCCCGTGTCAAATCGAATTTAACAATATCACTTTTAAAAAAAATATCCTATAAATTCAATCACATTACAAATTTGTAAAAATTTATGTTTTTTTGACTTTTAATATTATGACAGTTTGACTTTGACTATTTAGTATTTACTGAATTTTTAATTATTATTTTATTTTAGTATTTTACGATTAAATTATGAAAATGTACTAATAATATGAATATTTATATAGTTTTCGTATGCATTTTATAACAAAAATATTTATACAAATTATTACGACTAAATTATACTTGTTTTAAACCTTTTTTTTTAACAGAGACGGAATTGGTATGAAAAAGGTTTTTGGGACGGAACTCGCAGAAGCAGCCGTCGTTTACGGCGCGTGACGGTATATACCTATACCTCGGGAGTTTTCCGCGAATCTTTACCGACGACAGTCCGCGGTACCTGCACGTACCGCGGTATTCTAGCGGTATAGGCGTCGATTTTTATCAATATTCGACATGGTACGAAAAAAAATAATTTATTCAACAATTTGACAGCATTGCTAGGCGAAATCGTATTAATAATATTCTTATCGTTTTATTATTATTTCTTCGACATTAATATTATGATGTTTAATAATATTATTATATTCCGAAGAAGGATATTTTTCGGAGTATTTCAATTCATAATAATCGAATTTCAAACGAGTAATTTTTACGACGACGTGAAAATTATTTCAAATGTTGATGAACATAGTCGTAGAGCGGCACAGATGAGGTGCCTTGACTTCAAGAAATAATGATTGTAAACTAATAATTATTATTGGATCACTTTGCTCAATATAGACTTAAAACAATAATTACATTTTATAATTTTATATACATTATATAGTATAATATGTAATTTATTTGCATACAGTACAATGAATTTGTTTATACTGCGAAAAGTGCATTAGTAGGTAAGTGAATATTCGATAAATATTCGTTGTTTTCGATAAATAACTATTATTGATTATCAGATTTTTATTTTATTATTTTTACTTATAATATTTATAACAGCAGTTGTCTACTACAGTTTTAGTAATTGTATGATAATGCATGATATTATGATAATAATATTACTAACCATATTATTGTAATATAATAATTGACTGTGCTCATTTCTTGTTGCACGGAATTGTCGTTACAATATTATGTCCGACTATACGAAATTAAAATTTGAATATTTCTGTTAACAGCGCGTTATACCCGGGTACCTACACATTATTATTATTTTAACAATATTATGTTAAATTATTATTATTCGATGCACCGTAATGTATATTACCTACCCCAGACAATAATTAATATTTAGACGTGCCATTTCCATAACCCATCAACCAATCGACCCGTATCAGCTAGCCATCACTCAGCCGCGGGGACCCATCGGAACCGCACCACCCACCCACCCACCCACCTACCCACTCATCGAGGGTTTCCTCGCCAGCCAGGTGGTCGATCCGGTCATCGCCTCTCGCCAGCATTATTATTATTATAATAATTGTTATTATTTTAGCTGTGTGGTACCACTTATGAGGGTGTGTTGTACACGTCGTGATCCGTATTTAAACACCGTGAAACAGAAAGACCTTACGAAGAAAAATATAAAATTGATACCAATTCAACGTATGAAAAATTAATTTTATGTATAGTGAATAACTTAATATTTATTCATGTTTGAAAATTTCCGAAAGTAATATTTTGAAAAAAGTTCAAAAAAATGTATTCCAAAAAATATTGATATCTTACAAAATTGTATACAATAAGCCACTTGACTTAGAAAAATATTTTTACCCCCAACATTTTTCTTGTTAACAGTCTTACAAATTGGAGATTTGAAACTTTTCCAAATAAATTGAATCAAATATTATACATGTTTTATTTTCAATTTTACAAAATAAAAATAAAAATTGCTATACTTTAAATACAGAGCAAGTGTCATTGTATACAAAAAAAAAATTCAAATATTGAATATAACAAAATGTATAATATCATTAGTCATTTGTTCCTGTTACACTCTGTACATTATTTTTTTTAAAACTGAGCTGATTTCGACAATAACCTAACGGGCGCTCCTAAAACGTGGCGATTTCGGAAAACCGTGCTAGACGATATTATAACATCATAACCTTACAGGCACGGATTCAGGGACAGCTATGGGTGCTCGGGCACCCCCTGTCGTCTAAACCAGTGCTTCTCAACCTGGTGGCCTCGGCTCCCTAGGGGGCCGTGGATATATGACTGGGGGGGCCTTGAAATATGTATTTAATTTAAAATATTTCCGATTATTTAGTTATTATATAAATATAACATTATAACATGTTTGAAAAATATATTTAAAACCATTTATTTTCTTTACATTTTAATAATTTATTTGTGTGAAATAGTGCATGTAAATTTAGTATATTATTAAGAAAAAATAATTAATGATTCTGATTGAGGGGGGCCTTGACAGTTTTACATTAAATTTAGGGGGCCCTATAACAAAAAAGGTTGAGAAGCACTGGTCTAAACCACCAATACAATTAATTTGTATTATAAACTGAGTAATTTATGTTATTTAAGGTATAATCTATTTTTTTTAAAAGCACCCTCTGTTAAAATTCTCTGGATCCGCGCCTGTTAAATCTTATAATATATTATTATTATTGTACACTTAATATTATTGTGTAAATATTGCAAGCGTGTCTGTCGGGACTCAAATTTACTATAGTAAATAATAATAATAATAATAATATATGACAGAGTATTATTGTCTGTCGCGGCGGCGTGTTATGTCTCGACGTGCGCAGCAGTGTTTATCGCCTAGAGACGAGGAGCGACGACCGCCCTAAACGGCCGATTCGATATCAAACATTTATATCAACAACATTATGATAATAATAATAATAATATTATGACGTGTACCTACATCGTCGTAATACATACATTCTACGCGTAGAAGCCGACTTCGTTTCCGACGTCGTCGTGTTGTCGGCGTGTGACAAGCCAGGACAGTCTAATATTAACAGCGGCATTGGCCTGGATACAGACAGCCGTGAAATTTCGGCAGCATAAATTATTAATAGCTGCAATACAACACTATGGTTTAATGGGACGTATATATTATAATATATTAGTATCGAGTTGTTTGTATAATATAATAATGATTTTCTCGTGGATTCTCGCGGGCACTGCCCCGGAATCGTCGGTAACGAAAGGGCGAACTCACTTGCCAAAGAAAAAGCCGGATGACCAGCATATAAACACCTCCTCTGGAAAACAAACTCAGATAAAGATCTAAACAAAATTATTCACCACCTGTTTAAAAAAATAAATGGCTAAATATGCGGCTACAAAATCAAACAAAATCAAAAGAACGACCGAAAAATGTAACAACCCTAAAACAATCACTCAAACGAAGAGATGAAGTCATATTATCATACTAAATCGCCTCGGGATAGGCCACGCACATTATACACGTGCTCATATTGTAATGAAAAAAGAACCGCCAAGAATATGTCAAATGCGCTGCTATAAAATTCCAATCAAACATATTAATATTATCACAGAATGTAGAGACGCACAAGATTTACGGCAAAAGTTCGACATACCCGAGCATCTTCCCGGACGCACTTGGCCTCGACGAAGATGCCGTTCAAAAATTGTTATTATTTATAAAACATGTTAGTTCGTACGAATTGTACAACTTATGTCTATCATTTTCTAAAAATCTTAAATTAAAATTTTTTTGAATACTATTTTGAATAAAGTATTTGAGTATTTGTTCTAAATACTTTATAAAGTATCTTAACCAGTTCTGCACGATGTCTATATATGCGATCGAATGATACAAGTCGGTAAAGTAAATAATATAATAAATTTCAACACAATTTGTCATGTAGAGGTATCTCGAGAGAAGCACAAAATCTAATGTGGTTTGATGAAATCTGCGTATTATTATTATTATTTGTTATTATATTATATTTCGTTATAATACATTTAAGTTAATTGACTAAAGTAAGTAAATCAACTACTTCGCGATTAACATTCAATATTGGATTCGCAGTTTTAAATAAAAAATGAATAAATGTTAACTAGGTATTACTGCGAGGAGATGATCTCGAAATGAATACAAAATAAAATACCAATGAAACGTCCGTCGCGTTTTGGACTCGAGGTCCGATGACCCACAATTAAAATTAAAGACAAATCGCCTCGTCTACCAACTAGTATAGTAGTATCCAAAACACTTCTGGACAATGTGAATTGACTGAAAATACTAATTAAATGTAAATATTAACCACTTAATTTCGAGTCTGGCGAAAGCATTCCTTCGAGCTATTTCGCCGTCCTGTTGTTATAATATTGCTCTGGAATTTACCAACTGTACACACGTTAAACGGATTGTAAACAGGTACTTGATTCAGGGACTGGAACCGGAACCGAAAGAACCGGTTCTTGGAGAAAATCCAAGAACCGGAACCTTATTTGGAACCGATGTTTTAAAATACTTAGAACCGTAATAGAATCGGAACCCTATATTAATAAATAATAAGTTTTTCGGTTCTTTTGGGTTTTTATCGGTTCTAATAAAAAGCCCGATATTTCAAATAACTGAACATTTTATTTAAATTGATTTTGTTAGTTTGTTACAATCAAATAATTATTTTTCGTAGAAATATTTTTTTTTTGTACATCTATGGTATTTTAAATTTTTAACCCGAAATAATCGTAAATCGTATTATATTATGAACGACTATGATTAATTTACACATACTATGCGGGTTGCATTTTTCATTATAATGAGTAATATAACGTGGATAGTCGAACAACAATTATGGGTTTTTCTACAAATGTTTACAAAATTCCCACGAATAATATTTATATAGTTATTTATAACTCCATCACACAGTCTCGCACACAAACACATTCATACATTCACACATTGACACATATGGGAAAAATCAAAATCGGGAAAACTGTACCCATCCCGGTAACATTCGAGTAATTCACATCTTATTTAATATTTTTCGTATGGTCATACTGTAATTTGATTTTTTGCTTATGTCGCTTTGGTCTAAAATAGCCTATATTAGTATAATATATTAATATTTAAAAGTTTATTACTTATTAGTAGTTATTAGTCAATAGTCACCATATCTGCGTCTATAGTCCATTGTATCATACAATAAATTTGTATGTCTTATTGGTTACACATTTAATATAAAATTTTTTGACATGGGCCGAGTTCCCAAATCCATCATTGGAACATATTTTTTTTACGACAATTTTTAAGAACCGGTAAGAACCGAAATTAACCGGAACCGGAACCGGAATCCTTATTTTGTAATTTTAAAAACCGTAATCGGAACCGGTACCAATTATTTTTATTTTTTAAGAACCGAACCGGAACCAGAACCGAAAAAACCTTTAAGGTTCCAGTCCCTGACTTGAATAAACGAATTTTCTAAAAAAAAATGTTGTTTACCTTTAGAGCATTTTTTTTTTACCGGGAAATACACCGAAGGAAATTTGTGACACACGATTAAAATTTAAAATTGTTGCCCTCGTATATTATTATTATTATTATTATTATTATTATTATTATTATATGACGTATAAATAACTATTTATGTATAATATAAAATAGCTAGGGGCTGTTATTTTTCATTTTTCTCCGTCCTCCGTCGTTTTTTTTCTAATCTAATAGTTTTCAGAACAAAATTTCAGTCGTTTTTCAGTCGTTGTTTTGGTTAATATTTTTCATTATTTTTATTACTGCGACATTAATTGGATTCATTGCTGCGTTTCGCGACGTCAGTGAAAGGTAATTTTTCTTTTTCATCAGAAAAAATGTTTTATATTAAAAAAAAATATAGGTATATTATAATATTACGTCGTCGCAGACATAAAACGGCCGGCCCCGCATTGTTTGTGGTTGAGGCTTTGCCCCCGGGACGAATGAAATATTCAATAGATCGTGTAAATACCTGCGTTTTGAAAAGCAAAGGAAACCGGATACACACCGAGCCAAGTGTTTTAAACTATAATGCAGACTCTAATTATTTCAAACTCGAGTGAAAATCCCGAGACCGCAAACCGCCGCCCGAACTGCGCACAATGGTTTCAACTAAAAATATAATGAATAATTATTTTTTTTGTTTACTACGACGAAGACAGCGCGTATAGTTCAATAGAAAATTCCATATTTAAAAACCGATCAAAACCCCGAGTACACGAATAATTACCTGCCATGAAATCGGATAGAGGTAATAATTATTAGGCACTTGGATATTCGACTTAAGGATATTTTTTTTCTTTTAGGACAGCAAATTGCTAAATTGTTTTGAGTTTATTGTTATTCGGTGTGGTCCATTTAACATAAGACTCTACAATATTTCAAAAAGTATTTACGTTTTTAATAATATTTTTACTACATGGTTTGATACCAGAATTTTTTAAATATTTTAAACCTTATTACTTTTTAAGTTTTTTACTTTTTTGAATTACAACATACAGTTTTAATTTTATAATCCAAAGCAGAATATTATTCTCAGTATTTTGATTCATACAAATCGAATTTTGGACGAGTAGTTTATGATGAGTTATAAGTATTTGAAGTTTAGATGAGCTTATACCACCCCACACTGCTCTTCAAAACTTCAAATACTTATAACTCATCATAAACTACTCGTCCAAAATTCGTATCAAAATGTATCAAAATACTCAGAAAAATATTTTGGTATGGGTTACACAATTAAAACTGTATACTTAATGTAATTTAAAAAGTTAAAAAGTCAAATATAACTAGGTTAAAAAATGTTGTTTTGTAACGACTTGATACCATGTAATAAAAATATTTCAAAAAAATAAATACTTTTTGAAAGAATGAGGGTCTTACTTTAGATGGATCATCCTGTATATTATACACCTGCAGTATTAGGTGGATTAAAAAGCGAACGCTTGTAATATACAGTTGTTATCGAAATAATCAGCCATTATGGGGCGCGATGTCGTGTTGTTGATTCGGATCGAGGAATATTTTCGAAAAATAAACATTTATATTATTACTAGAGGGGTTTTCATCTCGTCGAGGTTTTAAATCGATCCTTTGAATTCTCAAACGAAAACGATAATAACATTTGTACGGGAAAATTACGAACGTCGCGAATTCCAGAGACGAGACGCGGCTGCTGCTGCAGAGGAATGCGCTCGGCGGATAATCACGCGAGTTATCCGTCCCATATAATGCGGGAAAAATCTTTAGCCGTCCCGACGACTCCTCTGCAACACTTGAATTATTTTATTCTCTCAAAAGAAAAATCGATTTCCCGACACCGGAGCGCCGATATATAATAACAACTCGAAATGTACTACGCTCGGCGTGACAGATTCAGCGATGCGTTCCACAAAGGCGCATTCATCGCCGTGTCCCTTAAACGTATTATATATTATTGTACATTGGTATATTGTCGTGTTTTTTTTATTTTTTCTTTGCTCTACGTCGAAACAGGTGTACCTCCTCCTCCTCCTCCTCCTCCTCCTGCTCGTTTATAAGTCGTATTATTATGACGTCGAAACGTAATGCGACGATTTTCTAAACGGATTTCAAATCCGACACTATATATCGATGACATAAAGTGCCTGTATATATATATATATATATATAAATACTATTATTTTTTAATAGTCTATGATGGTTTTCTTCAGACCTCGGGTAAATCGCCAGTACAACTTTAAACGCCAAATTGTTTCCTAGCACACGCGAATAATGAATATTAAAACGCGTTAAAATAAAAAGGCTCTCGTTTGAAATGATAATTTCCCTATTTGAACCGACCTCTAACTGCAGTTATGTGCACTAATACAAAAGTGTGCACCGACTTGTGAAACAATTTTTAAAAAAAATAGCTTCCTATCTAACTACCTGCATAGTTAAAGCATCCATATCATTGTAATAATTCAGCTTTTCACAGTCGAATTGAAAAGTAATACGTCAAATTATAAATATGTTCATAATATTAAATTGTATCTGTGATAACTGAGTGATAAAAACTAACTAGCAAACTATTTTTCATTTAATCTTGATGTATTAAATTATTCGAGGTACCTACAAAAGTTCCTTGATATAATAATATTATGTTGTCTACACTGACGACAACTGTACAGTCGCCTAATAAACAACTATAGTGTGCTAGTGTGCAATAATATAGAATAATATATTACGATGCTTTTTTAACATTATATTAGGTAATTGTTTTTGAAAAAATTGAATGTTTCATTTTCACTGTATGATTTAACCTAAGCGGATAAAAAAAAAAAAATTACACATTTTTGACTATGTTAAGATAGTATTTTTCTGCATATTATACGTTTTAAACATTTAGAGTTAAATATAATACTGTTTATAATGTTTATATAACATAATATTATACTCTTTTTTCTCATAACTGTGACTTTAACTCGACTAACTTAAATTATTTGTTTTCATTAACTAACCCATCTTTGGTAGCAGATGAATACAAAACTGAATTACTACTCTACGCACAATAGGTCGCTTAATTAATAATAGTGTGATATTATTATACTCTTCTTGTACATAAATACGTGTGCGAGATCACGGTAAAGGAACACTGTGACGATAAGACTTAACAGTTATTATAACGACGACGTGTCTGAGCGGTTTTATATTATTAAAGAAATATTATATTAACAACTCTTGTTGTGGATATCCGTCGTGTGTGTAAAAACAATACGATCAAAATATATTAATATACTTACCGGGTTACAGAACTCAATTGGCGATGTTTTATCGTGCGGAAATAATGCAACGGATGATGACAATATTATGTTTTAAGGATTAAATTGTCGTCGCGCGAGGAGAGACGAATTAATTCTGTGCGATTAATTAGACCATATATTTGACTGTCCACTCGTAATAATATTATAATAATAATAATATGTCTAATGATCACACGGCGTCCTGTATAGGCAATTTGGGTACATCAGGTGTCGTCCGGATTGATTGCATTTACATTGTGTAGATTATTACTTAAAATAATAATTACTATCGATTCGTAAATATAGTATGTATATCGTTCATGTATATTATATAATATATATGATTATAATCAATGTACCCTCCTACCGTCTCTTCGTCACCACCAGCTTGTAGACGGAATATTGTTTATGTACAATAACTCCTATAGCTGCTTGACTCGTACAATATAATTACTTTAGTGTGCCAGGTAAGACAGTTTTAGTAGACAGAAATTAATATTTTCTAGATTAGATATTGCAATATTCATATATTTTAAGTAAAATATATAATGATATTAATAATTAATACAAATGTGTTTTATTAAAGGAATAACGTTAAAACCGTTATGTCGTGAAAACAATACGCATAATATATAATTATAATATTTAAATCAAACCGAGAAAATAGAAAATAATATGTCGAGTGTGTCAAACGACCGGCAAAAATAATCTCATAACAATAGGATAGATGCATAGATGAGCATAGACGAATTAAATTATATAAATTAATATTGTTGTCGTCATATTATATTTTGTGGACACCGGATTTAATCTCGGCGATTAATATATTCATATACACGAATAGAATTTAAATCAAAAAGATTTGCACTGCGTAATAATACTTTAATAGTATTAGAAATCCGTTTCAAACTCACTCGTGTCCACATACCGATATCAAAAAATAGTCTGCGAATTAATCGTTTTAGCAGACAATACCATTTCGTTCACCGTTAGTCGTAGATAAATAACCAATTAACGTTTTCACTCGCGTGAGCGGCAATATTAAATGTGTACATATTCAACACACTCACACTCACACTGGACACGGCGGCGGTACAACTGTGTCCAATTATATTTCCATTAACGAATCTCTCACGACCGAACCGATGGCTTAACGATTTCGTTTTGTATTATTAAACGCGTCGGAAAAATCGTTAAATATCACGCACTAATAATTTTACGATACCTATTAAAACGGTGTACACTTACGTGTTAAAAAAAAAAAAACACGTTGTTTGTACTTCAGCGTATCTCGACGGAATCGAATACTTCCTGTTCTGACACGGTATTGGAAAATATTATGCGTTTAAGCACGCCACTGTCCTCGGTCACACTTCCGGGAAATCTTCCTCGTCCGAACAATCGACACGGCGCAGGGATTTTATTCGACGACGTCGATAAAGAAATTAAAACGTCAGTTCCTACGACCTCCGCGCCGGGGGGAGATCTTTCTTCTCGAGTGAACTTTTCCCCGTAAACGCGTTGTCAGATCAAAATTAATTGTTGTCGCTATATATTTACAGATGGTATTAAAAAAAAAAAAACGTCGCCTAGTATAATAGTATATTGTTATTATATTACGTCACACCGCCGACGTCGTCCCTCGTTCGCTCGACACGAATTCACGTTTCACCCTCGACGCCTGCTTTACCGGGCGATGTTTTCGTTCTCGTTCTAGACCCAAACGACAGTTGTAGTTCCGCAAATTCGATACGTCAAATTGAAGGTATGCGTCGTGTCTTACGGATGACCCAAGCCCACATAGACGTTCTACACCATATTATAATATTATGGTATTGTACTGCAGTGGTTTTCAATTTGTTTCGTTTCGTATCACCTTTAGCCGCTAATATCCTACACTGCGCACTCCAGCATCAGTCTATTAAACAATTATTTGGACCGTACATAAAGTGCGCAGAAAAATAATAACTATACACGTTAGTTGAGTTATAGGATTCATTGACACTTTAGATTGAAAAAAAAAAAATAGGAATACTGAAAAATTATCATGATCAATTTGACCCCGGTATAGTTTTTACGAATTCAGGGATAATATTACGATATCGTCTTCCAGAGAGTTGTTTTTATGAGTCTGGCATTTTTTGTTTTAATATTAATTGTGAGTGTACTAAATATATGAATCAAATTACCGTATCATTTCTCCATGGATATTTCATATCACCCCCGTGATGGGCAAATTTCACCTTGAGAGACTTGTCACCCCGGTTGAGAACCACTGGTATATATAGGATACTATTATCACATTGTAACACAAGCGATTGCAATAGCGTCATACATTTTTGTTACACGGCACGTCACGCGAATCGATATTATGTCTGGTCTCCTTTGCGATTCTCCGAAATCCTAATTCTCGTGTACCCTCGTTTAAAGTATAGCTCCTACCTGCGTAAAACCACCAAAATGCCCAATGCGTAAGATCGACGATTTGGTTTTTATGAAAACTATATATCATCAATCATTTTACATCCCGAAGAGGATTTCAATAGTGGTTATTAGATTCGATTCCGCGTATAGAAAACTACCTACAACTCTGCTAGTGTACAGTGTACATAATAATGTAATAAAAGTGGAAATAATTTATTATTATTATTAATGTACACACTGCCTCGCGCGTTAGTCGTCTACGTTTACGCGAATCCATTATAAGAACGTTATTACAATAGGTATTCAAAGTCACAGAATAAACACTAGCACGAACAAAGAAAAAAGACCTTTTAATTCATTAAAAGAGTGTTATCGACTCGTTTTACGATAAATAATAACTCTGGTTAACTGTTGAATCGAATGGAATTGCGATTGTATACACAAGGTGCAAGTTATGGACGCACTTAGCGACACGGGGTAGGTACGGCTACGTACGGTTGGTCGAAAAACTTTTCAGGACGATCAAAAAGTTTATAGTTTGAATTTTTTTTTTCGAAAATTATACTCACTTACAATTTAGAATTATATGAAAAATATTGGACGTGTATAGACGTTGTTGGTTTGTTTTCGTTACATAAAATACATTTTGTAAAAATATAATCAACTCGACCTGACATAATATATAGATTCATCTAGTGTTTACGATTAATATTTTTATTTTTCATAAATAAAATAATTATATTATTTCAAATAAAACAAAACCATGATATTGATGTTAATCTGTAGAATGTAAGCATTTTATCAATATTTAGTTCTTGTTATTTTAAATGACGTGAGATTTGTGATAATATGATTTTCAGATAAAAACAGATACACAACTAATTCCAAGTTAACTTCGGACTTAAAAAATAAGAAAAATATCTAATATACGAGAAGAAAACCAGATAAGTCCATTCGCTATAAAAAAAGTATACTTATATTATACGAGTATATTGTAATGGAATAATCTTGCTTTAATAGTTTTTAGGTATATTTCATTGGTCCCAAATGTCAATCTTTCTATTTATGGATGCAATAACGTCTTTATCTATCTACAACGATGAGAACCTGTAGTTTCTTACTGGGACTTGACAATTAATTGTTCTGCTGCGGAGATATGAGTTGTGAGATGTGAACGATGTCATCACGAATGACAAATAGAGAAAAGGCTACTAACCTTTGAGAACGAGAGATATTGAGAAATATCTACGGTGCTTTTTACTACGATGATTTGGAATGCTAGCGTAGGAGAACAAGTGCTAAAATCCAATAAATTACAATAAAGTCCCGAGGTAACCAATAATTGTATAAAGGCACACCGATTACAATGGTTCGGACACGGTATGAGAAGAGATGGGACGAAGGTTGTGAGGACAGCCATAGAATATAAACCGAGTGGAAAAAAAAGATGGCCCAAGGAAGCGATGGTTCGACAGGATTCGACAGCCAAGACTTAAGGACGTAGAGGATTGGAGAGAAATCATTCAGGATAGGAAAATATGGAAGGCTGTGACAGTATAGCGGCGAAGACTCTTCAGGAGAGTTTTAAAGCTAAGAACACGATTTCGCATTGTATTATTGGTGGTTTTAAATAAAAAAGTGTTTAAAATTGGAAAAGTATTAAACCGTCGTTTATAGCTCTAGTTTGCCTGTCAATAAAAACGAATTGTGTATTTTTTTTTAATTGTATTTATTGCGTTAAAAAGTAATTTTTGGTTATTTTTTGATTGTTTTTTTTTTTGGAATTTAAGTGCTTGCTTTAATCATCGCGTCAAATATATTATTATAAGACGCGGGCACGTCAACCTGGTCAAGCGACGATACTGCTGCAGGCTAGTTCGTTCAAACGACAACCTTTTTATATTATAATGCGACGTAATATTATGCGCCTACATATTTTTTTATTTTTTATTTTCCATCTCAGGTCCCTCTTTTCCTCCTATATTTTATTACGTTAAACATAATACGCATACGTTTTCGTACACACACACACACACACACACCCACACACACACACACACACACATACCCGAACCTAGCTCATTGTGTACGACGACGTGTGCGCCGATGATATGAAACGGCTGACAGGCGAGGTACGTTAAAATCGAATTACACTATCTGGTGCGGTCTCCTCACGACACGATATTATTATATATCTGCTGCTCCGTACAGATGGTCTCGTCCTGCTGCTGCTGTACCGTACAAATCGCGTGTACATATATTATATGCATTATACTCTACGCGCGTATGATATATAGAAGCTCGGCCGTTATATATCATGATAGTATGACGGATATTCCTTTTTATGTTTTGCGCACGAAACACGGGGGTAGCGGAATGACCGGGAGCCCCCCCCCCCCTGTGAAAAGCGGAAAACATAAATCGCACATTGTGTCGAGAACTCGGCCGACGGTGCGGTCGGACCGGAGGGGGTGCAGGGAAAACGGCGATTCGGCGAAAATGCCGCCATCGGTATATAATATATATAGTATCCGACGACCGACGGCGGCGGCGGCTGCGGGGAAATGAATAATGGGCACCGGAGACGAGTGACCAGAGAAAAAAACAACGCATAAAAAGTAAAAAAATAAATAATAATATTGTTATAAAAAACGCCGTACCGATATGACGGGCGGGAGGCGAGATTGGTACACATAATATTATACCGGTTCGTTTATCGAAAAATCGTTTTTCGATCTATATACGACACTAGTGAGACGACAGCTTTAATAATATATCGACAACCGATGATAGTAATATAAAAAAATAGATGTGTATAGGACGTTTCGGAGGGGACGAGAATAGACGCTGTCCGCGGGGAGCACGGTCAGAAAACAGTCAGGTTTTTCAGGTATGTAATATAATATATATACAGAGAAGGAATAATTTAGCACTTTTTCTGTGCCCACGACGATTTGGTGGCGGCGGCGGCGGCTCGAACGACAGAAACAGTTTTTTTCCTCGCCCCGTTTGTCATTCGGTCGCCTCCATAATATATTATACAATCCAAGTCCATAGTCGGGTACACGCGAGGGCCACGGACGACTTTTTTCCTTTTTAAAAATCGTAGCACTAGACAGAGTCGAAACGTATTTCGTTCGATCCGCCAACGATAATGCGAAGTGGTTATATCGCGTGGCGAACGATCAAATACTTTGGCATGACGTTTAGGCGTTGTTTGAATAATATATTAATGAAATACGCGATACGATTTACTGGTCGTGCACGACAATAATAACATAACGAATAAAATATACGACGAGTCCGACACACACACACGATATCGCCACGTCGCGGTACCCTCGAAGGATATTTTCGAACAAGAAATAACATAATATTTTACGGTATTCGCGAGTACGACGTGGATTTTTGTTTTTCATAAGACGCACGAAAAAAAAAATATATTTGGCAATAATATATTATTGTGTTACGTAATTTCGTTTTATTTAACGTCGAAGGCGGTTCAAGTGTTTTTTTAATGAAAAAATCATAAATATTTACCCCGTAACCCCCACGGGGACTAATGGGGCCACGCAACGTTTAATCGGTTTTTGATTTCCTAGCACGAATTTGCAGTCTTTGTTTAGCACGCGCATATTATTTTTTCACGCCTGCGATCGAGTAATTGTTATTATTATTTCCAAAACATTAATATGCGGAAACTCTGTGCCTCTGTGCTGTCGAGTCGGGGTAATTATTTACCGGCACTCGACTAGCAAACACTTCTGGACGCGCGCGCCCGTTTAATGCGTTCCAAAATAATACCATTACAATGACCGGAACATGTTTCTCTGACACAACAAGTCGTTTTACTGTATTGCATGCATATTATATTATATTATCAAATGCATATTATTATAAACAGTGGACCGATTAAAAATGTCGGAACGGTGCGTAAAAAACAAAAAATTAAACAGCACAGTTTAATAATAAATTACCGCGTAACGTATTATACAGATCCGCTTGAACGACTAAATCGCAATTTATCATTTGGCTCGCTCTCAGCAAATACAGGTGAAAAATCAAAACCATTTGTAACGCCGAACCGCGGCTTTGCTCCTCTTTGACTCGAGAGAACACAATTATTCGTATCTTTTCCACATTGATAACCGCGGTGATGCTCCGCAATGGTTATAACGATTGTTCAGAACAAGATACCATCGTTTTATTTCAGCTACACATATATGTTTTTTTTATTCTACTTTATAGTTTAAACGTCTCCTGAAAAATTACACCGAGTGTTGGCCGTCACTGGATAAAAGAAGAAGATAAATTAACTACATTTCTAAATGCAGCCAGTCTAGTTCAGTTATTAAAACTGGCACTTTGCTATAGTGGACCAAATCAAAATTTCGGAATAGTTCATAAAAAAATAAACAGCACATTTTAATAATAAATTACCTTATAAAGTTATAACATATTATACCGATCCGCTTGAACGACTAAATCGCAATTTATCATTTGGATCGTTCTCGGCAAATACAGGTGAAAAATCAAAAACATTTGTAACTCCAAACCGCGGCTTTGCTCCTCTTTGACTCGAGAGAACACAATTCGTATCTTTTCCGCATTGATAACCGGCGATGCGCCATAACCTAAAGATATCGTTTTCTTTCAGCTCAACATATATATATATATATTTTTATTCTACCTTATACGTCTCTTAAAATATTACACCAAGTGTTGGCCGTCACTGGATAAAAGAAGAAGAAGAATAAACTAAGTTTCTAAATGAGGCCAGTCTAGTTCTGTTATTAAATCAGGCACTTTGCACTTTAGCATTTGGCACTTTGCTATATTATCATAAATTCTTAACTTGTTGATAGATTAAGCAAAATATATTTAAGCGGCTCAGTTTTAAAAATGTTTTACCGATTCATATTGTTATGCGTAGACGAGTTAAGCATGACATTGTGCTTATGCCTCGTCGCACGATGTCTCGTTTGTACTTGAGTTATAATAATATAATGGTCACCCACACCATATGGGTCATTCATGTCTCTACCACCCATTCATAAATCACATCTTCTATCGAGTTGAAGTGAACTCGACGAAGTCAAGCCACCCATCAACTTATTAGGTTATCTAAAAACGCCTTTTTCTCTTTTATGATTTCCACGTCCGCGAGTGTTTCATTTTCAACAATGAAATATTATTTTAAAAATCCACCTCACTATTCTTTGTTGCATAAAAGTTATTGCGTCACAATCATAACTACAAAAACAGTAGTTATTCTTATCCGTATTCTGGTTTTTGTACGATATATCCAAGTTGCGACCCGGGATTTATCCGGTTAAATCATAGTTACGGTTCTCAATAATTAATATTTACTATTTTAAGACGTGTCCATCATGTCTATACTATATTCTATTAACCGTTTTGTAACGTCGGTCGCCATGATAATACATTCGATTTGTAATAAAATGAATTGTTATTATTAATAATAATAACTTATTATATTGTCATCTTAAGATAATTATATTAATTATCATATTATATTTTAATTGTCAACTGTTCAATGATGAGTTACAAATAATTAACAAATTAAAATGTATGAAAACAGCATTAAATAAGCGTATATCACTGCCACATTATTAATTGAAAAATAGTATAAGATAATAACAGCTTTATCCAAGAACAAAAAAAATATTATTAACCAATTATTATGTAGCTATGATGATAATATACAGTCTCGAGTATGTGTGAAAATTGTAAGGATAATGAAGATATCCATAATAAACAAGGCTTTTTTAAAAATTGTTATGCTGTAGTATGCACAAAAAAAAAACCTGGAACGGAATTTGTATATGAGCGCTAAAAAACCTGTGCTAAAATTAGTATGTACCCTTACAAACTCTGGCCAAAATTCGGAAGACATTTTTACCACGGAATGCAACTCATAGTAATCACCCCACTTCTCGACGTCAGGGTTATTAAAATTATTTAAAACCAGCAAATTCTCACTGTGTCACACCAGCTAAATTGTATGATATAATATGGTATTTTACTGCACCACTGTGGTATTCGGGGTTTTCACATTGCACGAACTATGCCGAATGACGTTTACTACCGAAGTGATCTGAATTCCCGTCATCAGTTACCGTCAAAGATGTAACATTTCAAAAAATGTGATACATATTTGAAAAAGAAAAGTTGGAATTACTACGTATTACTTAAAAATTGTAGAAAAAATTGAAGCAATTGAAAAATTACCAAAATTAGTATGTACCCCAAATAAACTCTAGCCAAAATTCGGAAGATATTTTTACCGCGGAATGCAACTCATAGTAGTCACCCCGCTTTTCGGCGTCGTGGTTATTACAATTATTTAAAACCTGTAAATTCCGCAGGTGATCTGAATTTCCATCATCTGCAGTTACCGCCGCCAAAGGTGTGACCTTTGGACACGCGGAATCCCGTAGACGCCTTATCGTCGTCTACAAGAGTCCGCGACTGGCTAAACATCAGCAAAACGTGTGTAGCATTATCGCGAAAAAGTGTTGCAAAGTTGTGCAACTTCTGGTAAGACATATTAATAATTCAACCCCAAATCTCACTTAACCTAATCCCGGCACGGCTTCGGTTTCACTTCCCTACCATACGGTACCGTCACGCGTGGGTAGCTCACGACTACAGAGCAATTTCCTTCTAGTCGTCGCTCATCCTCTTTAACGATTCCAGAGTAGTAGACGTCTTATTTCCTAAATAAATTACATATTTTATCCACTCGTACTACTAACTCGTCTTATTACTGTTTCGTTTAAAAACGTTTTTTTATTTTTTTATTTTATCGTATCCCACCACGATTTTAATATAACAATATAGTATCAGTAAATTATTACGAAAATGGTATCATATTTTATTTTATTTGCATTTTGTTGTATAATATTGTATATTATTTGTTAGTTTTTATAATAAAATATAACATAGATCACACGATAAATAAATTGTAGAAATGAAAAAATATGATTATATCTCAAAAAATATAATAGGTATACATTAAAAGTTACCAGGTCATTATTTATTGATGTAATTTGCTTCGACTATATTATCTCTATATAGCGTAACATAATATAATCATATTATCGTTATTTAAAAATTAATTGGAACAAATGGGGATTTTCAGATTATTTTAGCCTGTGCATATAACAAATGTGATATCAACCGAATGCCATTTACAATTTATACGGGTAATATTATTATTATACTTAATTTCTCGTCAAATATTTTATTCAAACACTAATGAAAATGTATGTGTTTCGAGTTGGTACTATGCTGTAATCAACCTTCCTTCCAGCTAAATATGTACGCGTAAATAAATAAAACACATAACATGGTATGGTGATGAAAAATTAATTATTTGAGTAATAATAATATTGTATACAAATACGATACGAAAATAAATTGTATAAATACCACCGCCGTTTCACTATTTCAACACCGCAAGTTAGAACCACCCTATTTTGTGTAAAAAGGGTAGACGATTTACTAAGTACATGCTCAATCATCACATATTTTTTCCTTAAATACCTAATGAATTTATTCAAATTCTGATTTTTGAAATTTTTAGGCATAGGTGACTTATTAAAGGATCATTGTTTCAATATTGTTCCAATTTTTTTCTACAATTTTTAAGTAGAAGTAATTCCAAATGGTTTTCTTCTAATACGTATCACATTTTTTTGTTTAATTGTACTAATTTTTTTTCTAATTATACCACACTAACGAGTAGTTTTAGAGTTATTCTTTTTTTATTTATTATCAAAAATAGGTCCACGATAGTTATAGAGGCTATGGTGATATGAACATTTTAGTAATTATTATTGAATAATTTATAAAAATCGTCTGAGTGTGATAAACACTAAATTCAAAAATAATTGTTGATTTTTGTAAAACCGTCATTATGGACTATATTTTTTATCTGTAGTTTATACATTTTAATAACTCAGAATTTACTCGTTTGGATTTTAAATGTACATACCTCAACATTTTCGACAAAATTATCTGCTTAACAATTGACAATATAATAAGGTCGGTTGTCATTAAAAATATATAAATAAGTTTGTATCGCCCCATCATATACTCTTTAAATGGTTTGACAACTCTTTACAGTTGGAAATATGGTCCTTATTATTTCCTCGAGTACTCAAACATTCCAAAAATCAGGATTTGAAGAAATGCATTAATAAGGGGGAAAACGGGGATGGACATGCTTGATAAATCATCTTGTATTATACATACGGTAATATCCAGCAGTAGCATATAATACGATGTACCTGCTAGTTTATTTTTTCGTTTAGTAATATTTTTTTGACTTTGAAGTCTTCAAAATACCACGCACGATTTTAACGAGCTCTTGCGATGGTTAAACCGTATAACGGCAATAAGCTGAAACGCACATTATAATATTATATACCATACAGCCCGATATTATACACATACATATTATTATAAAATATTACAATGAAAAAGGTATTTTATGTGGTTTCGGCTGATATACTCTTACGGTACCTTCCTTCGACGTTGTTTGCTTTATTTGGCCACGTTACTGGACATTTAAATATTGATCATGTTTATAATATTTATATATTATAATATTTTATTTACGTTTACTTCAGACATATAATACTATAATAATTGTTTATGTGGGTACTCGAATAAAACAGTACTCGTGCAGTCATGTAGTATAATGAAATTATGCATTGTGTAATTATTGCAAGCTGATGCCTACTTCGTTTTTCTCAAACGTTTAAATCTTATCGCCGATTCAACTCTTAAGAAATAACGTATTATGACTCAGTTTGTCTCGATGGTCACGGATGGACGTCCAACCACGTGTGTTTAGATAGGTAAAGCGGAAATAGAAAGATGAAAAGAGAGAGAGACGCGCAGAGAAAGGAGATATGGTCAGGGAGAGTATAAGACAGAGAGAGAGAGAGAGAGAGAGAGAGAGAGAGAGATAGAGACAGAATTGTGAGGCAGCAAAATATAGAGTACCGAAATGAGGTAAAAAGATAAGCACAAACAGATATATGCTGCTGAAAGATATACGTGTGAACTTTCGACTCGTGAGAGACATCTGCAACGAACGTTTACTCTGGT
The DNA here is from genome assembly GCA_022818045.1 of Neotoxoptera formosana. NCBI lineage: Eukaryota > Metazoa > Arthropoda > Insecta > Hemiptera > Aphididae > Neotoxoptera > Neotoxoptera formosana. Next base: position 26,810,830 of record CM040632.1, on the reverse strand, counting down.
GGGCATAAATAATTTGGACTCAACAACCAGCGGAAACTGCTCCTCCCCCATCCTTAGCGCAAACCCTATAACGTAGTAAATAATAATATAAGCAATATAAAGGTTCCTTTTACATTACCTATAGGCGTATTGTTTTTACATTACGAATAGCTATCGGTGAATATAATATTACAATATACTTTGCACGGCAGACGTGATTCCTTGGCGCGAATGGGTCGGTTTAGTGGGCTCCGACATACAGGCATAATAATATGCAATGCTTCACGATGAGAGTAATGTTCTGTACGGAATGCGAAATCATTTACCAACAGATGACCATACAATCGCCGAGCCGATCGCTTCGCTCGCACAATGTTCCTAGATTTAAAATGATTATAATTTATTTAAACATCGTTAAAATATCAATATCAATCGTGTATCGTATAAATATTATTTAAGAACACAATAAAATATGTAATCATATATTTTGCGATTTCGTATTATACTTGCATCGCTGTAACATAATATTATAATATACACAGCATGTATCATGGGATGCAAATGCACACTCTTGCATCCCACAAATGATGACTCTCAGTTATGCTTTGGCCTTTTGGTTCCACGACATTTGATCCGGAAAATAATATCTGGCGACAAATGATCCGCGTCATTAGATCCAGTGCAAAAATATCCTGTACTCAAATTAACCGGGTTAAAAATATCCGGTATTTTATAAATAATATAAAATCAAAATTATTGACAGTTAAAAAAAAATATATAATTTAAATATAAATATAGGTATAATAATTGTAGGATAAATATAATTGTGTTTCTATAATAAATAAATAATATAAAATCAAAATTATTGACAGTCAAAATACAAAATAATTGTTTTTCAATGATAAATATATATAATTTAATGATTAAAAATTGAAATTATGAGCAATACCTTTTAAGTACCTAATTTAATATATCACCTCTTTGGTAATTTAATACAACATTTTCTAGTCGCTGGTCCAAATCTTTATATTTTTTTCTTTTTGATGCATGGCTTTCTCCTAAGTTATTTTTTTTCTATTTTAGCATCCACCTAGTTTTGTTCAGTTTTAATAAAATTAATAAATGTCCATATTGTCGTATGATGGACTCCTATATGACTACTACTATTTAACGTGTATTGGTGTATTATTGACTATCGTACTACACTACTACATAACGTTATTTCGTACGTTGCATTTATATATAATTATTAATTATACAATATAGGTATATAATTGCATTTAATTAAAAATAATATTATAATACCTGATTTACTGTCTGTTGTAGTTGCAACCGGCCTTTACAAGAAAATTTCTTGTAGTCCGTGCAACGCCACACATTTTTTTCATCCTATTTTTGATGTATGTTATGTAAACATCCATTTAATAATAAAAGTTTTTTGCCTTTTTGACTTATAACAAATTCGAGTGGCATATTTAATTTTATTAAAAAGAATGTCGAAAAACGTTTAATAAAACCTTACAGGTGTTAATGTGTTGTATTAAAGTGTTGTAGTGTTTTGTATTTATACAACACGAAAACAAGAAAACTGATTATCACCGGTTATTGTTGTCACGGGATATTTTTGATGCTGGTTATTTTGTCGCCGGGCTATTATCTACCGGATCATTTGTCGCCGGATATTATTTATCGGATCAAATGACGTGTCACGGGCCTTTTAGTGTGACTTTTAACCTCGAACCGATACAGACAGACGTGAATTTTTGTACAGAGTATTTTTCTTTTCATCCACGCAATACCCTACGCTACGACACGGTGTTATTATATTGGTCAGGGTCCGCAACCAACACTAGTTCTTGTATTAAATACGCCTTTCCTCTCAATCCGTACAATATATTATCATAACAATATTATTATTAATAATAATTATGTTGAATGAACACTTCAGCATATTAGCGTTAGTCAAAAGACACCGCGCGAAGGGGTTACATCTTCAACAGCTTTCCTTCTTTAGAAATTAATCAGCGCTCAGGCGCCTAACTAATATTTACCTCGATTGTGACTTATGATTTATGTGGCTTTGTGTAAATGCATTATTAGACTTGAGTTTTGAATAACACTTACAGCTAATCTTACTACGAGTCCAGCGTTGAATATCGTTTGATAGCATTTTATGAAAACAAAACTTATATAAACCATCTACTATAGTATTGATGGTTTCGACTTTCCACTTGATTTGAATTCCATATTCATTCAAAAATTGACGAAAAATACTCAACTACGACACTTCATCAATAAATTATCATTTCCGATAAAATGTCGTAATATATCTGTTATTTTCGTTGCGGTTGTTCAACAATATAATACGACGAGTATCAACTCATATTACACACCTCTAAATAGCGGTATTTTTAATCTCCAATTGTTTAATTGTTGCAAGTAAACAGGTGTCAGGTACCCACGGGAATCTGCAACCCGTACAAACAGCCCTCGAGTCGGCTGTGTTCACGACGAATTCGGCTACATCGGATATTGACTTACAGCAGCAGGTGCCTGTTGCATTAAAATAATATAAGGTACCCAATTAAAACGTAATATTGTTTATGACTTTATTATCGTAAACAAACGTCAGCGAAACTGTGCAAAGTGCCAACCCGCGGCGTGGTGCATATACTGCACCGGTCACACACGGTCCGATGATTTATTATTTATCACGACACGACAACCGTGCAACGGCCCAGCTAGAGGTCGCGGCCTAGGCGTGTGGAACGAGTTGAGTGCCAAACGCGCGTCGGTCATCTCGACGACGTATCTCTCAAAGTATGCGGGTCATAGGGTGGTGGTGGTGGTGGTGGTGGGGGGGGATAAGTCAGCTCTGACTTTGTGACTTTTGAGTTCATATGTCATTCTATAAATAATACGGAATTCCATAGTACAATAATATATGGCTATCGTAGTTTTGTCGTGACGTGCGTGCGCGACATTTTCGAAAGAACTTATAGTACATTATAATATTATAACATCGAATATTTGCGAAATGCGACGTTTTCGCGCTTTAATAATAATTAATAATAACTACAGCACGTCGGGTAATAATGATATTATACCCGCGGAAACTGGAATAAATTACCGTAATAATAATTATCAACGTGTGGTACGCAGTTTTTTTTTATGATTTTACCCGTCGCGGATCACAAGTATACTCGACAACGGGGCCATAATATTTTATGGACTTATGTTTTTTTCCGGGAGTACTCTTATACGCACCTACGAACACTAATATTGTACACGTTGAAACGCTATACGTTTTGCATAAAATAATGACAATACGTCAGTGTATCAGCCATACACCTTCAATGACTATAATTTATTTTTTTGTTTATATAAATGGACACCATTATGTAAACTGGGTTCGCGATTAGCTTTTTTTGTTGTAAACTCGGCCCAGAAATTTCAGATCATAAAAAAGATCGATTGTAAGCTCGGACCGATAATTTTCACCTATAAACGCATAATATTATTATACCGACAAATAAACATTGACCAAAACCAATTTATAAAAAATATTAACCGAAACCTTCATTAAAATCAACAATTTATCATAAGCCATTTTAATTTCAAAATTCCAAAACTAAAAAAAAAAAAAAATAATCATTGTTAGAAATTACGTTTTAAAAGTATTTAAAATAAAGAAATATCAGTTTAAATTAATACGTCAAATACACGAGTTTTTACTTAAAAACACATACTTTTTAAAATAGTATGAAAATAAAAATAAAACAAAATAATTTGTGGAGCACGATGAGAATACCGACTATATCGACAGTGAGAAAATAACAGTTGTAAAAAATTATCTGATGTACCGACACCGCACTGCACTCGATAAGCGTACATACCTATACATCGTAATAATGTACTGGTGAATCGAATTGATATTCAACCATCGCATCGCTATCTGTCACCTCGTAATGTGCAAGGTGTTCAAAAATCAATTTTTTTCAATTTTCTCGGCTTGACATTCAACATTTTTCCACCTCTTCGGTGTAGCATTCTGAGAAAAAAAATTCGTACGACTATAGTAATAGGTACCTGCAAAGCGTAATCACGTCATTATGAGCGTGACGTATGATTCAGGCCGGTCACACCGTGATTTTCGTGCACAGAAACAATCCTATGTGTGTTAATGACCATAATATTATTATTACAATAATATCCTAACATTATAATCATTATTGTTATCAGTTTTTTTCTTATCGAACTCAAGCCGGGCATCTATAATAGCTATCAGCTGTTTGTAGGGTTTATCTTTAGTAAGTTTATTAAAATGGGGTAGGATACGGTTGGTTGGAGCACGTGTGTACCTATATTTGGCAAGGATTTGCCACTAGTTCCCGGATGGGTGACCACTCACTCGGGTGTTCTGGTGTCAAAGGCTGAAGCTTGACTTCGAAACTGAAGCCAACCACCGCCGCACACAAGGCCCATAATCATTATTATTATATTTTTTTTATCGAACTCAAGCCCGGCAACTATGGCTGTTAGCTTATATTGTAGGGGTTTTTTTTATGTGGCGAAGATTTGTCACTAGTTCCCGAATGGGTGACCAGGCCACAATTGTTTTTGATTTGTTATTCTCCGACGTTGAACCGAATCCTCTTGACACGAACCTCGCTCACCCGGACGATGAGCGTCGTCAATGCAAATCCACTATTCCTCTACCATAATGATATCAAGTATTGTGATGTAATATTATTATTTATTTATTTAATATAATATTTTTTATACACACGACCTTTACTCATATTATACTATGGTTCTGTATAAATTAAGCTAACGCTCGTACTTATATAAACGATTAAAGATTTCATATTATGTGCACACAATTCACTATGTAAAATTCAATATTATGACGTGGCATATTATGATGTCGACGGAGAGTAAGAATATTGACTTCAAACGGCGGCGTAGAACTCACTGTTGACAGTAATAATTATTATTGTACACTAGCTGCTCGTCTTATATAGATTCGCTTCTTTTGGCGGATGATTAAGTAAATAAAAAAATGCTGTTGACATAACGAGTTAAAAAATAAAAAAAAACCATTTGATTCGGTGTTTGTCTCCATTTACTTTGTATTTCTTTAGCCTAGAGTAGCTGGATGATTTTACGAGTTTCACACATTTCTTACCGCCTAAACTCGCGTGTTCAACAACAAGAAGTAGTTTTCATTGTGTACAACACAATATCTTATAGAGTATCTTATTGTAACTGTACGTTTCTGATTCTGACAATGAATGTTTCGTGCTGTTTTATTTTTTTTTTCTGGTTAAAAAATATCGAGCTTGCCATTTGTCTTTTACTCCGTTAGACCATTACCAAGTTTTGTTGGACTTTAATGTCGACAATTGAGCTTTTTTTATTCGATTTTGCGCTGTCAACTATATACATATACAACACTTCAAGTCTTCAACAGCACACCATTTAACTGGTGAATATTTCCCGAATTGGATTTAGATACATTTGCTTTGACCTAATATCGTTAATATTCGTTCACATTTTTCTTAGCAGAATAATATCTTATAGGTATTGTATTTGTCTTGAGTTTTATTTTCAACTCAATCCGCGAATTATTAGAGAGCAACGAATTTTATCCCTGAAAATAAAATTAATGCAAACAATTTGTATACAATTAATAATAAGGAATATTATAATAATTATAAAGTGTATACGAATAATTCCCAAATTATTTTGCAAAATAAATTGAGTATAATTATTGAATATAATTGAAAATTTGTTTTGAGCATTTTCTATTCATTCATTTTTTTTTTTTTTAGTGAATTTTACAAGTTTTTTGGCCAGCCCCTGACTGTCTGATTGGTTAAAAAAATGTTCGAATAAGTTGAAATCGTATTTGTTTTAAAATGTACAAGATTTTAAGGTCAGATATTATTTTTTGCTTATAATATTTTAATTCACAACATATAATAATATGTGCTGTTATCAGCAGCACAAATTTAAACAGCTATACCGACAAAGACAATGTCCTACGCACAATCAAGGAGTAATCCAACAATGTCCAACAATTTACGAACATTTAATATGACGGATTTAATAATATTTCATAACATGTAATTATTATAATATGTCTGTGCTGCGTACTTATAGAATACCTATCACTCACATAATATTATTATAACGATTTTCTCATAGACGACGTTTAATATAGTTTACTGTAATATTATTGTAAATAGATGCAAATTTATAATAGTATTGGTTTTTATTTTATTCAAAATCGTATTGATTTTATTGTATTATCGTCTGTTTTCAATATTATGTTTAGCCGCGTATTTGGATCTAATCTCTCGTATTATAGTCGTATAACATTTGAAGTAGGTATATTACGTATAATATAATATGGTTGAGTGTCGTTCTGGACAATTATTATATTAATAATATTACATACGACTCTATATTATCGATGTTTAAGGGGATTGGCGATAACGAAAACTGTATCAGGCCCAACGGACGGTGTCGGTCGTCTCCCCTCGATCATATACGACTAATAATATATCATTATAATATTATTATTAAACCGCCGCGGCATACGACGTTAACGAGACCCGGACAAAAAAAAAAAATAAAAAAACACAAAAGTCCTCGTGCTGCTCCTGCTTAATTATCCGTATCGTTTAAACGGTCCAAACACTGGGGCGCGGGGGGGGGGGGGTATACGCCATTTGTCAACTGATATATTATAATAAAACATGTTGCACACGATATACACACACGGCAGTTATCAGTACGGTCACGCATAATATTATATACGCAGAGTGTAGGTCAAATTATACAGCTTTCGTATAATTATTATTTTTTATTCCCCCCCCCTCCCCATCCCCATTCTCTCGTATTGTTATTATAATACTGCTTATATCGTATATATATATATGTATACCTATATATATTGGGCACGAGCACATATATGTATATATAATATTAAAAACATACAATGTGCGGCGATATATATATATATATATACTAGGTACCTATACGCGAGCGTATTCCGCAGGTCTCCGGAGAGAATTAAATATAAATACGCGTTTTGAATTCCCGGCGCACCGACCGAGTTATTGGTTTGATGTTTTTATTATTATTATTATTTTTTTTTTTTGCAAACAATTTTCGTGTTTTTATTATTATTATTATTATTATTATTACTATACGCTTCGGATATTATTCGGCCGCCCTGCCGAGGTTACCTATATAATATTATTACGATATCGTGCGTGCAACTAAACACACCGCGGTCTCACATACGATCCCGACGACGTCGAGGAAAATAACTCGAAGTTTTCGCACGATTTTGTCGAAAAAAAATTGCTTACTATTCAAATAAATTCAGATGATTTTAATATCATCATCGAAATGGCGGATCCAGTGTTAAATATTCCCCCGGGAGCTCGGTTCGCGATCGAATCGGCTTTGTGAAAAAAATGTCGATCTACACGGGCGACTGCAAGTTGCTGATTAGATTTAGCACTTGGCATATTTTTTAACGAGGTTCAATAACTGCGGTATAAACTTTAAAACGCAGATTTTGTAAAATCTTATTGCCCGCTTACGCGACGGCATGAAGGCTCTACGTTGATCAGTCAGTCAGTCAGGACACTCAAGACATTATATTTATATATACAAGTAATATATACTAACTGACTCCGTGCACTTGGTTGCCCATTAAATAAAATATGAATAATGCCAGCTCTGTATGAGTTATATTTTAAAATTCTATGATATAACGGTTAAAATATACACTAAGTATAATATCGTTACAAAAATATTCGATTTAGTCCTAACCGTCTTTGCCTGAGCCAAATATTTAGTTGAGATTAACCTGAAGCGATTTACATTCATCTAATCCACCTAGGTCGGTGATCCACTGCATTGGATCACGGACAACAGGCGAGCAGTATATTATCGGGTATGGGCAATCCACTTGCGGTGGATTGCGGACCCCGTGAGGTGCTTGAGTGAGTGAAATCCGAATTAGATAGGTACATGAAAAACATTGCGACGGTTGTCCGTGCCGAAAATGTTGTTTTTTTCTATAAATTCATTTGCCAAAATGTGAATATTTCTACTAATAAATATAGTTATAAAATATGTAACCATTGACAACCCTAAAAATAAACAGAGATTATACATACCATAATATAGTAAACATTTATAAACAAATATTTCCATAGTATATCTCAAAATCCCTTTCTGAGCACCTCCCGGGGTCGAACCTCTACCTTTTAAAATTAGTCTATCTTCTTCCCAGAGGTCTAATCTATTTCTATCCCAAATTTAATAGCAATCGGTTTAACGGTTTGGGAAATGCATAAAGGACAGACAGACGGGCAGACAGACATACATTTTTATATATTAAGAAATATTATATTATATATATTCATGTCGTCATTGAAACTACTATTTTGTACGACCTATATTAGAATACAGCGTGGTTGTTTGGTGTCATTTTACTGCTAATGACTCTCTCCAACTTGAAAGAGTTCATCGCCGGTTCCTTCGTTCTGCTGGTTTTTTATTAGGCATTGAACACCCTCCACACGATTATTCAGCTGTTGCTGCTAAATTAGGTCTCGTCTCTTTAGCTGAACGCAGGCGAATGCTTTGCGTAAAGTTTCTAAAGGGACTATTGTCTGGTCAAGTTGATTCATCTGATTTATTATCCTTACTCAATTTCAAAGTCCCTCCCCGTCAAAACCGTTCTAGTGTTCCTTTTCATGTCCCTATATGTCCGAGCAATTATATGAAAAATGTTTGGGCGTTTAATGTTAATGGCCAATGAGGATGACTCTATAGATAATTAATTTTACTATTTGTTAATCTTCTTTTTTTTTTTTAATATTAATCTGCTTTAATGACTTAAATTTAATTAACCTTATTTATTTACCATTATTTGTAAATTTAACTTTATACTCTGTCATGCGTGTTATTGTAATTATGTAATTTGTATACATTTTCAAAAGGGTTTCAAACCCGTTTATTATTATAAAATTGATATATAGATAACAGTACTTAGATGGTCTCTAGGAACCTATTCATAATAAGATTACGTTATCGTAGCAACGTATTTGGTATTTATTTTTTTTTTAATCATAGGGAACCGTGAACATGGTCTCACAAAGACCAACAAAAATACAATAATATTATGATTCATTGTGTTTCCATGCAGCGGCGAAAAAATATCGACATAATTTATTCATTATTATGTTGATTTGATTGGTGAATAGGGAGTGCGATGGAGTTGAGACCATATGACTCACTTCAGTGCACATATGATTTTTACGTACCTACCCTGAACGGCTAAAAAAAAGGTCTACCTATGCTTATGGCAAAATCAATTTATCAATATCTTTCTGGCCATAAAATCCACGATGTTCTGTGTTTTAAATAAATAGAAATCTTTTTTTTCTTAACACAAGTCAGATTATAATACGATTATGCTCTATTTTGCACTGGAAATTATTGAGTATTTTAGTTACTTCAAATGATTAATCATCCGATAATAAATAATAATATTATGGCAGCATAACGATATCGTGTGGTTACATAAATTATAAGCAAAATTTGGTATTTCTTGCACACGTTTTTTGTGATAAGTACCTAATGTTAAAAAAAAAATTAGAAACACAATCTAAAAATGGTAATTTTATTTGTTTTCATTCCAATAGCTGTTGATAATATTATGACTATAATTATTCCGAAACTAGTGAAATTCACTTATTGTTAATAATATTTGGAAATATCAAGGGAACGTGGATGGCACGGGGGGAGGCACTGCCTCTTCACCTGGATCTACCTCTGCCAAGTCAAGTTGTTAATTAATTTTACCATGTTTTTTTTTTAACTATGTACGATTTTGACGTAAAATCATTACGTTTCGAAATATTTAATGGTTTCACGCAAAACGCTTAGATGAAAAAAAAAACATGAAATCTCATGGAAAGCAGAAATAAATTTCAAAGACTAATAAATTACCCTCAGGTATGTCACAATACGTCATGACATTAATACAAATCGAAAAATGTGTTTGAGATTTAATGGCCACGCAGAACATCCTGTGGAAATAATTATTGCAGATAAGTTCAATTTAAGTCACGCCACTGATTTGAGAGCTGATTTTAGAGATTGATTTAGGCATTAAATTTGTTTTTGCTACCATTCTACCGAGCTCGTGTCGTATCTTGAAACAGGTCGGAAAGGGAGCGGGCTTAGGTCTCTGTGGGGAGAACTCGTTTTTGTGCACTATTTCCTCGTAATTACAAGACGTTTAATATATAGCTGTGAAATCTTGGAGCGCATTATTACAATGCATTCATCACTACTCGGTATAGTCGTGTACTCGGCTTTAATATCATTTTTTTTTAGTACAGGTCTCCTGCTCCTGCAGAATCTCCAAAGTCCGATAACTTTCGACTCCGCATTTTCGCCTATATATCCAAAGCGACAGATGGAAATACGACCTTTGGCCGGCCATATTATGCGGAGTGATTTACCGAGCACGATTTTTTTCCCGATCAATAATGATGGTTGTATTCAAATTCTGATTTTCAGAAGTTCAAAATATACCCAAAGTTCATAATATCTATGAAATCAAATAAAATATTATTAAATAATATAATATAATTATTACATTTTTTTGCACTACTCAATGGTGGGTGTCCCGAGATGATACAAACGTCGTTGTTTTTAAAATTAAAACCCTCCTGTTCTACTTTCAGTTTTTGAGTAAATTAATAACTGATAATTTTTCTGAAAATGTTGAGGTATAAGAATCAAAATCCAACGAGTAGGTTTTTCATTATTTGACATTGTGTACATAATAAGAATTATAATATGTCCTTATAGGTAAAGAGATTGGATTATATATGAGGTACATTACGGGGATTTTGAATATTTTTAGTGGTTATAATACTGATCCACCAACGTTACTAATTTATAAAAATGATCCGATTACAATCAAATATTATTTAGTTACTAGATCTAATATTACATTTACTTTATATTTTTGTAAGGCCTTTTTTAAGGACTACTATTCTTAGTAGAAATATTTTAATAACTGAGAAACCAATCATTTAAAGTTTGAATCAGGTAAACATCGTCATAAAAAAAAATATTCATTTAATAATTTACAGTAAAAAAAGGGGGTTCTATTATCCTCTAAACAGATGTCTATATCACACTACAGGACACTCCTGTAATAAGTGGTTCAACAAAATCAAGGAACTGAAAATAATATGGTCTTTGAAAATATAATTAAAAAATTCGAAAAATCAGAATTTGAATAAATTGAAATATTAAAGAAAAAAACAGTAGTAAGCATGAATAGACACACGATGAATATGTATAATGTATATATATATAATACAATTATTTCGTTAAAAAACAAAAAAATGTTTCGTTTCGGTTTTTTTAAAAACGTGTAGACCTTATACCTTTGGAAATACCTTGGTATTATTTCATTTTATATTATATATTAGTACCTACCAGCTACCACAGTCGTCTGGTTTGTAATGGTCGTTTCTGAGTCTAACAACCCGCGGCGGCGGCGTACGTCGTCTATATCTTTATCGAATCTTCCTTTTGACGCACATGTTTTAGGAGCGACACGCGTTTCTGCTCCGTTGCGCGGAAAATTTGAATTTTACCGTCTTCGTGGTTTTTTTCGCGTCGATAAAAATAATAATAATAATAATCCGAAAAAAACACGACGCTTTTTTTCCGCTCCGAGTGTTTCGGACAAAAAACCGCGGGCCGCGCCCGAAAAACGCCCTTAAGCGAATCGAGATCGCCTACACGACGACGACGACGCACAATAACGATTTCGTCGTCCATACATCATCGTTATGAAAATAATAATACGCAGCGAAATACGTTTTGGCAGAATAATTTTTTCGTCCAAACTTACAAGAGGCGTTATGATAGAATTGATTTTCCCGTCGATTTTAATACGATTGCGATACATCAGATGATCAGGGCTCGTAAATTTGCATGCCAATCTTGCTGAGTTGTATTTAATGCGCTAGATGGCATAGCATTCCGTTTCAAGGAACCTCACGGTTAAATATTATGTGAAGTCTTATTTTGCATGTTTTTGAAAATATTTTAGAGATTTTTTCCTATTTGGCATGTTTGTGCATATTTCTATTTTTATCGGGCATATTATACATGATTTTGATATTCCTATTCACATTATTATATCAATATGCATTTTTTCATGGAAATACTACGAAAGAATCAATATTTGACGGAAAAAAACACGATCGTTTATAATTATTGATTATAATATTAATATATTATATGTATTATTTATATAAAATGTTTGGGAATTCGATCATTCGTACATAATACGCAATTCATGAATGCTCAAGAGTAGTATTTAAAATCTATAAATTATTTTTTTTAATTGTGACATAAAAAAATAAAATAATATTTTTGAAAAATGAATGGATAATTCGTGTTATTTTAAAAATTGTTTATGATTTTTTTAAGTGAATCATTTTAGATATGTAGGGCATATCAATGCATATTTTCTTAACTTTTTGAGGCATATTACAATGTATATTTTTCCAATTTTAAGTGCATAAATACATGGTTATTTAGTGATCTTTTAGTGCATGCACTTATACTAGCCATGATGGTGAAATACCTAAGAATGTCATGCGATTGGAGTGCCGTCTCGTGATGCAAGTCGTCTGATATTATTATATCTCGTTTTCTCGGGGTGAACCTCGTCCGACGGTCGGCAGAACCTGTAAGTTATAGGTTTTGAATTCAAATAAAATCATATTTCACTACTCTATTGAAGAGCTTGGAGCAACAACCAGATAAATCCACTTTTTGAAATTTTTCAGGGCTGATAAATAATACGTTTTATTCTATGAGCAATCAATAATTCTAAAACTATTCTGCCGTCATAAGCCACTAAGCATTAACTCCAAAAAACGTAGTTTTCAGAAAATAATAAAACAATTTTCAGCAATAAATTAGTCCATAGAATAATTCATAATAATTTTGCGAGGAAGCTATCGAACACAAAAAAAAAGTTGTTTGATACATTTTTATGGGGTTTGATGGATTTACTGCAAATTAGCTTATATTCATCGGAATATGAAAAATAGCAAGTCCACTTTTATTTGGAGTTGCTGCCCTGCAATGTCTTTTAATATCATCGGCATTACTATCTTAATTCGTATGGTATACTAATTATAGTAGTTTTAAAAAATGTTGAAGATGACATACCATTTTTTAGTAAATATGATAACATGAAGTGTTGTACATACTGCAGTGTGATCGTATAGGAGGAATAACCAGATAATTCCGGATTTTTCTGATTGTTGCACCAAAAATAAAAAAACAAGATAAATCAAATAAATTTCATTAAATACTCTATATGTTTATATTTATCGGATTTAACTGGTTGTTGCACCCGAATTTATGTAATTTTAGTCTGTGGATTTATCGAGTTCAAAGCCCTTCGATTTATGCCCGATCGTGCGAATAATTCATTTCGTGCCGACGGTAAAAATGAACCTTTTCTCGTCGTTTTTGGTCGTTATTTTATCGCGACTGATGGTATTTAAATCATCGCTAGTAAACAATACGTAAACGACGAGGAAACATATTATTATCATTATGATTTCATGTGACACGTTTCTTCGTGTAAATAATATATGTTTACATACATCACACGGTTTTACCTCTGCCCGCGTGCGTATATTATACAAAATATATAATATAACAACAATAATTATATGCTAAATGCATTGAACAATATACATATATCGAATGTGTACATAATAATAATAATCATATCAACGACGACGATGTCGTAATAATAATATATTATAATATCATCGTGTGTGTGTTATCTAAACACACGTGCGTGTGTAACGGTTATATTTTATACGCGAAAAACCGACAGATCGTTCGGTTTAATCGCCGAAAAAATAACACAGATTACGATTATTCGTCGTCATAATATCAATATTTATTACGCGAAATGTTGCCCATTATTGTACATTATTTTGTATACGCACGTCCTTCCGTCGCACAAATATACCTGTGCAATAATATTTTGATTTTAGATACCCAGCTTACCGACGAGTATATACCGATTGATTTTGCGACGACTTATGTTTTTTGTGTCTGAAGACACTTTTTTTTAGTAGAAAAAGCTAGTGCTTCGATTGACAACTTCGCGGTGGTGGAGATTTCTCTTAATCATACAATAACAACCTTAACCCAAGTAAACCAACTTTTTCGTTGAAACTTACTAAAAAGACAAAATTCGTTATTTTTTTTCGTATGTTTACGCGTTGAACATTGCGCAACGTCGAAGCATAAAATATAAATCTTACAATATTCCTGCCTACCGGATACAGGGCAACCTTTAAACTTTGAACTAAATTTTTTACTCGATCCAATAATATATTTTTGTTTATAAAATAATAATGATTTGTAATAATTTTAGTGACTGCATATAATATTACGTTAAAATAGTTGCTGAACATTCAATTTTAAAACGCCACGACGCTACCTTATTATATCATAATTATTTAAAATACACTAATAATTGTTTTTCAACAGACCAATAATAATTCAATATTAAATGCATAATATGCATTCTAATACCATATACTATCAAAAGACTAAATACATAATAATATTATGGTCAGTTTCGAGTGAATTCATTATTTTTTGTTTTTTTTTTTTTGTTGGAAGGGGGGTCTGTAATACTAAATAATTCGAGTTTGCAACCAGAAAGTACACAGCCGATAATATCGTTAAAGTTTCTCGCCAATCATTTTCAACAATATCCGTGAAATTATTGCATGGTGAAAATAGCTCTTCGGCTTATTGTTTATCGGTAAGCGAAAAACCGTAATAAATCGTAAAAAAACTTTATATTATTTAATTTCCTCTCCGGCAGTCGTAAAAACAAAGCACTCGGGTGGATGAAAACTCAAAAACGATCCGATCGAATGCACTTCAATATGACGATACGTAATTGTATTTACTGTTTTATAAATTATAATGTCCCAGGTATATTATAATAATACTATATGCAATCATACCGTAATTATTATTGTTTTTCTTTAATAAATAGAACGATTACAGTACACATATATATTATTGTGTGAAGATATTTATATTCTTTTAGATTATTTGATTGTATATGTGTTTATTGTATGTGGTTTCCTATAAAACGTAAATGCTCTGTAATAGCGTATACTTCGATCGTGTTTTAAATTCACTGATGTTTTATAAATACATTAGTAAGTATAAAAATATATATTATTTACTATTGTGCAGAGGCAAATGGTATTATAATATAATATTGTCGTGCCATATCGAAATTGTGCACGGTTTTATAAAAAAATATTTATGATAATGATTTTTACATTATCACGACCATCGCTTAATGCATTTCGAGAACGGAATCAAATATAAATCATCATTGCGACCAATGATCGTCAGTGTACGGTCATTTGCAATTTTTTTCCCTCCATTTTGTGGTTTTTTTTTATTTGCTCTTATATAATATTATACACTCCAGTGTTCTACGCGTCAATTAAACGTTGGCACTTTGCTATATTATAATAATATTAACCCCGATTTCATTCATTAAATTTTTATGTTATATATTAATGATCTCTAGAAAATGTAATTTATTGTGTTTAATAATAATTTAGCAATATTTAATCGAAATTCTTTGTATCGTATACAAAATTGTGCACCAAAACTGTTGTTGCACCGCCAAAAGGCTAAGAGTTCCTCAATCTTGGCAGGTCGTTACCATCACCGTCGATGGCATTTTTGCACACCGTCTACCAGACGAAATGGGTCCAAATTAACCATCGGTAAAGCCATAGACCGGGGACGACAAATCCGTGGCACGAGAAAAATTTAAATATTTATATTTTATTTTATATTTCTACCAAACGAAAGTGTCATTAATGGGTGGCTGCTTTCCTCAATTGTAACATGTACCTACTATATGTATAATTTATTGTAAACCTTTTTTTTATTAATATTTATATGTTTTAATACTTTATATTATGTCTGTTCTTATTTCACATTTACCTACTCATTGGGCCGTTTTAAGTACAGACTGTAAATTTCATATAAAATAAAAAAAAATTATAATTAAAATTTATTTTTAACAATATACAAAAAAATGCATACATAATGATATAATAGCAGGTTCAAAAAATAAAAATAAAAAAAAGTTAATTTTTGGAACGTAGCGTCAAAACATTTGCCACTTCTGCCATGGACTATCGGACGACTATTGTACAATTTTAAGGGTGTATTATATGATAATATATTTTTTTTTTTTTTTTTTTTATTGTGGTATCGAGGACTGGAGGAGGAACTATGGTGCCAGTACTTCTCCTCCAGCCCCCATCGTTTATTGTTAGAGACAAACACAAGACAATTAACAGCGGCGGGACAATCCCCCACCCGCTGTTCTTACAAGCAAATGGTTATGATACAACGGTAACTCAGGTCTTTACTAAAGAATATTTCGCCGGTTCGCGGCCTGTCGCACTCGTTCCTCATCTTCCTTTATTGAGAGGATGTTTTCCACCATGCCGTAGAACAGCCTGAACCGTACTTCGGCCTCTCTCAGGATCACATCCTTCCCTTGTGCGTCCACCGGCAGGAGCTCGAACGCCGGTCCACAAATTATGTCCGGAACGTCATCGGTGCTCGGTTGGTGGCCGATCCTGGCTCTCAGGGCTGCACGAAGGCCGTCCCAGTAGGGGCAATCGAACAGGGTGTGTTCAACGGTGTCTGATTCGCCCGAGCACTGCCAGCAACGAGTGTTGGCGGCCTTGCCCATACGGTGGAGGTACCACTCGAAGCAGCCGTGGCCCGTGAGTGCCTGAGTCATGTGATACGTCAGAGGCACCCACGGAACAGTCCTTCCTAGCAAATGATAATATATTATATATTATTTTAAAACATATCATACGCACTATCACGAGTATTGTATCTGTGTTTTATATTGTTACGCAATGAATATAAACCTAGAAATCCGAAAAACTTTCGTGTAAAAGCCTTGAGATCCAAAGAATTGTTATCAACACTATAACGTTTTTGGAAGTATCATCTACAGCGACGCCGAGTTATTCCAAGTTATGTTACAAAATATAAATTAAAAGTTTTATGCAGACAACCCTGTACCACCAAATTTCTTTTTACACATTTATTGGGTGCTTCGCTTTTTTATCATTTGTATAAGAATAATATTTATTTGTGTACAGTTAAAACTTTACAAACCGACGACAACTTTTCAATCATAAAAATAAGTAAAAATGTAACAACAAAAACATGAATATAGTAACAAATAATAAACAGTTTTTTATATCTTATCGAAATTAAATTAATATTTTAACCATTAAAGAACTAGATACATTCCGTAAAAAAATAATGATTCTTATTCTCTATTAACTTTACAGCGTATTAACAATAGTTCTCAAAAAATTATTAAATGGAAATTATTTATATATTTGTATTCATTTTCATATTGATTTTTGTTAAAATAATATATTTATTTTAAGTGAATCTATAGACAACTGCAGTATTTTTCCACATCAATTTTTTGCAGAGTAGGAAATCTCCCCATTGTATTTTTAAAAAATGTTATTGAGTTTAAAATGATTTTTTTTATGTGTATCTAATAAAATAAAATATAATAATTTTCCAGAATGTCGATGAATTT
Organism: Neotoxoptera formosana; assembly: GCA_022818045.1. Classification (NCBI taxonomy): domain Eukaryota; kingdom Metazoa; phylum Arthropoda; class Insecta; order Hemiptera; family Aphididae; genus Neotoxoptera; species Neotoxoptera formosana. The sequence continues at coordinate 26,793,057 of CM040632.1, read as the reverse complement.
ATATTTAATATTATGTTGATCGATCGCTGATCGAATTAAAATTAGATCCAAATATAATATAATGAACAATATATTTAAATCAAATAAATTATGCATAATATGACTTTAAAAAATGTAACACCTAATCAAATAATTTCGATTGTAAACAAATCGGATGATATTCCAAAACGAAAATGCTATCACATAGTACATCATAACCGTGCAACTCGTATTTATTACTTATATCATATTATAATAACTACCAGGCACCAGCTGTACCAGCTGATGTATTTATACTCATATCGACAAGAAGTATAAATATATTGTGTATTTGTGTTCACAGATTATACTCGTTTCACTTAAAATCCGTATTATACCTATGCAACTTTCAAGTATAATAATATTTATAATAAATTATTATAAGTTCTAAATTTAAAATACGCTATTAAATAATATACTATCTCGTAAGTCATAGCTGGTGGCATCGCTTCCACAGCACTCGCACGAAACATGTGTCGCACTTGGATACAACAGGGTTGTTCGGCCACCACCGGTCATAATATCAGGTCCATCAGCCTGGCTCCCCGAATTTAAAATTTCGAAGTCAAACCAAACTATAAAATAAGTAACAAATTTGTAATAATTTGTAAACGCAAACTGACTTCATAATATTATCGTCTTATAATATTGTGTTATCGTTATTACATCGATCGCTTTGTCACTACAGTAATTATTATTAATCCCGCACGAGAACACCTGTTGGCCACCTCAAAGTCCGGGAAAATGGGGAAAACCATCTTATCACACGCGCGGTGCGGTTCCTTCTTTTTATTTCGCGTCGATTTAAAGAGCTGTGCACATTTAAAACTCATAATAACAATATTGTATAATGTTTTATGGGTTCGCGAGCGGTTCGAGATACAATATAATAATATACAAAACAGTATCCGACGCCGCACTGCGCGATTCGCGTCCGCGTTCCGGTTAAACAGAGAAAATTAACGGTTTTATCGGACGGTGCGCTCGCGATTTTAAAGTTTATATAAACACAATATAATATGTTTATAAATATATATAACACTCCCGGTGGGACGTTTTCAAAATTTGCATGTCCCTGTTTAATGCGCCAAACTCTCTCGATAATAATAACAATATCGTGGCCGACCGAAACGGTTTACGATTCGCTCGGTCGTGTGTACACGCCTATAAAATAATAATATATATTTACAATAATAATATTCGTATTGTATAAGTACCGTCGTCGTCGTTGTCGTCGTCGTCATCGGTGTATCGTATTTTTATTACGTTCGATCGAATGAGCTGTCGCACATCACACGCCGATATAGGTGTAACGCGATATAATATGTACCCCGTGATAGAATGTGTGTTTTCGTCGTCATATAATATACAGAGTGATCACTATTTGAGGTAACACTAAATATTTCGACGGATGAATTTTTATTGAAACAAATTTTGGGGGAAACCTAGGAGGTACTGAAATACAAATTTTGAGAAATTTTTGAATTTTTAACACTAACGGTGCACCGCCTTTGCACAGTACAACGTGTATTTTTTTCTATTGGTAACACCTATCTATTTTGAGCACATGAGCTCTAAGTTCAAAATCGAATGAGTGACAGCCATTATTCAATTTTTTTTTAAAAAAAAAATGTTTAATTTACCTGTATAATTTATTAATTTTTGGTTCATGTATGTAATTTTATTTTATTTTTATTAAATGTTATAATATTGTTTCTATGCAAAACACTTCACTTCCTTTATAGGACATCTATGTTTTTAATTTTTATAGTTGATTTCCGGACATCAAATTATGAATTATTCAAAATTTAAACTTAGAGCCAAGTACGTATTATGAGTCAATTCGACTTAAAAAAAATCGGCTAAAAGTGTTAAAAATAAATGTTACCGCATTAAGAAAAATACAAGCTGTACTGGTTCACCGTAAGTGTTAAAAATTTGGAAATTTCACAAAATATGTATTTCAGTACCTTCTATAGGTCCCACCCTCCCAGAATTCATTTAAACACGTCGAGTTCATCGAAATATTTATTGTTACCTTAAACCGTGATCACACTGTATATATTATGCATAATTTAACGATGATATATATTACGTATTTGCGAGCTCGTTCGAGCGGAATGCAATACTGCAATATTATAGATTATTAATGTACACGACGCGACGGTTTGGTTTACGACCCGCGGGACGTCGGATAATGTTCGGTAACCGCGCGCGTATAGTTCGACCACGGTAGCGGTCGCCCGCGGAATCGCTGGAACATATTATATAATATTATGCTTTCCGTTTGAACAAAACGCCGCCGCGAGAGTATAATACATTGCCGATACGCTATTTTTTTTTCACATTATATATTATAAATCGCGAGTGCCGTGCAAATACACATCGTTTTCAGTAAGCACATATTATTATTATCGTTTTGTCAATATACCTTTGCATTATGTATTTGGCGTTATCGACGAGTTCGCCGTCATCGTCGTAAACTCGAAACTATTATGCGAGACTAAGTATACATATCACATGGCATGTATATTATAAGCGTAGACAAACGTCGTTTTATTTTCCCAAAAGAGTATACGCTATATATAATATTATTGTAATATTTACCATCAAAGTTTTCTTGAATCGATCTCTCGGCAATCCGTCCGACTCTGTATACATACGTATACCGTGGTTACTGGTTATTATACCTTAGGACAAATCTGAAATCAACATAGTTTGATTTGATATACATCAATATAATATGTACGACATTATATAAGTTTCACTTTAGTTTAACTATTAATGTAAAATACATATCATGTCTATCGTCATACAAATATTATTAAATGTGAATATACATTTATAATATAATACTATACCGTCCTAACCTTTTGTAGACGTTTTTAATACTATCAAATTATAGCGATAAGTTTTTCAGAAAATCAGTTGTTTAAAACACTACGTCATCGTCGAAAACTAATTATGAAAAAAAAATGTGTTCTTTAAAGATATCTAATTTTTATACACATCTCTATTGTTATTACTAGGGCTCGGAACTTGATGATCTAAAAATATGTAAAAAAATGCATAAAATGACATAAAAATGTTGAAAAATGACATGAAAAAATGATATTAAAAATGTATATTTTACTGTAAAAAAATTATAAAAATTGTTTTGATATAAATTATACTTATAAAATAATTAAATAAAACTATATCCTATATTATACTCCAATCAATTTTTTATGGATAGTTTTTATAGGTAAAAAAAAGTTCTTTTCTTGAAATTTCTTGTTTTTAAACTACTCTGTAACAAAAATACATTCTAATTAAAGTGAACATTTTTACGTATTTAATAATTGTTAATATATTTGCTTTACCTTCAAAATTGTTACATGTACAAGTCAAGATTTTCTTAATATTTTCAAACAAAAATGAACGGCGATTATCCGACCGCAGTGTTTTGTAGATCGAAAAACTTCTCTCTACTTTAACATAATATGTGATATGGGCGTATTTAAAATGTGTGATATCGATGATGTTCATATCATCTGGTAAACCATCTAAATCGTTTCAATTATCTTCTAATATTTTGGAATTTTTTTGCATTGAATTGTAACCCGTATTTTTTTCAAAAACTGCTGTAATAACTTATTACGGAATGGTTTAAATTTTAGTTAAAAAAAAAACAAATAACAAGAAGTATATGAAAAAAAAAATCATAGACATTACATTTGTGATATAATACACCATTAGACGTGGTTACGAACAAATACAATACGAGTATTGAAATATAATATTATCTAATAAATCTGAAGAAAAAAATGGTTTTTTTAATAATATTATAACCGCGTTATCAATTTGCGGTGGAGCGTATATTATAATAATATGACTGTTTGATAATAGTTTTGCCGTGTAAAAAAGTCGCAGAGTGTGTTTTGAATTTTGAGACGTAATAGTAATATTATAATGGAGACTTTAGATTGAAAAACTTGTATTTGAATCGTATCTGTTTTTTTTCTCTCGGGACCCGCTGCAGAGATCGATCCCACTAGGGGTTTAAAAGTAGTCTGTGGAATATATGGTTATGTAAGTGTTCGTTTTTTTCAGACGCGGACAACTCGGAGATGAGGGTTTTTTTTTGCGGTGTCTCTTTCAACAGTGTCGTGTTTTGATTTGTTTTGATCAGTGTCCGATGTGCAAAATGTCATCATCTGATCAACGAGAGAATACCGCGAGAAACGGTAGTTTACGTGCATCTCGATATGGGTCGTCAATAGTTATTCGTCTGCAAAACATTTTATTAATTATTTTATATAATATAATATATTATTTATAATATTTTTTTTTGGGGTTCTGATGAAAAATCCGATCGCGTATTATTCAATTATTATTATCTAAATTACTAAATCGTAAGGTACTATTATGACGTTTGCTTTAATGACATCCTTTAATGATCTCTTATCGTCGTCTTCGGGATTTTGTTATTTTGCGTTGTAATGAATCTGTAATGGATCTCGGCTTAAGTTGGCCGGTAGTCTTGATCCGAGTCTTTATATATTGTTGTAAATCCTTAAAAGCGTTGGCCTTTGTCATGAGGTCGGTTAGTTATTTCGGCTTAAATCTTCATCGGAGGATCTCTGTTGCACTATCGTTTGGCCTATACTCAAAAATGGTGCCTTCGTTTGGGATCCGCGTGCTGCTGATAACGCTCGGAAGTATGGGAAATTCAAAAGGAGGTTTATAACATTCGCAATAATTATTTTCTGTGATTCGCCTGCCCACTATAATATTAACATTTGTATCAAATTGAAAATTATCTAGGTTTAGGTTTTTTTATAGCAAAGCGCAGGTGATATTTTGGGACCACATTTTGAAAAGATATTTTAACATGTCGATACTCCTAACCATGCTTTCCTTAATTAACTTTAAAGTTCCTCAACGATCCACTCGTTCCACTTCTACGTTCCACACAGGTACCAAAAGTCTCACTAATAATAAGTTACACGAGTAATAAAGTAAAATATGAACACATTAGATGACTTAACCCATTTGATGTCTCATGCCGACACGGATCCCACGTTTTGTTCTATGTATTTATGATTATCTTGTATGTTTTCTACAATATAATATTAAAGCTGCATACGATACATAGTACGAAATGACTCAACCAAAAATTGCTTTATTTATTTTTTTAGATTTAATTGTTTATATGAAGAAACTACCAACGATTAAAAATGTATTATAATATTTCCAAGATTTTTGACCAAGCAACATTTTTTTATCGATAGATGTATACAAAAATACTAAAAAAAAAATCAAAAATAACAAATGTCTCTAAATATCTCAAGAAGTGTCAAAATATTTTGAAAGTCATACCATAGTATAATATAGAACGGTAATTAGCTTATGAATTACAACAAATTAAGATAGTTGTTTTTGTAAAAACTCGTTTTGTGTAAAAATTCCAGTTTTCCCTATTTTTTTCCCAAATTATTATAGAAAGTTTTTAGAATGGTTTACTTTTGATACCCTAAAGTACCAACTGAATTCAATTTTCTTCTGATAAAATACTGAGTTGAAAATTGAATCATTTTTTCTTCGATAAAAAGTGTCTCCAGAAAAAAAAACACTCATCATTATAAAATCAATCGCTCCGCTCTGAATCTAATAGATACGCGCGCGGTCTGACTGTTTATAATAATATTATAATACATATAAACCGTATAGATGCTCAAAAATAAATATCATATTAGGATTTTATTTTAATTTGATAATAATGTAAATAAATAAACTAATATTATGTCATAAACGATTATTAGATAGTGATTTTAGCTTACACTTAAATTGTTGGAGTTGTGTTGTATAATATAATACTATTAGACTATTCGGCCTAATAACTACAGCCTTAATATAACATAATAATTCTTAATGACATCGAATGAATGATTTTTCAACAGTAATTACAACGACTGTTTAAAATATTATTAAAGTACTCTCGACGTGAATAATCTCCAAATAAATTTTAACTGCATTAAAAGTGTGTAAGTAAACGCAGTATTAATTATTAAACTCGGCAATGGTAATATTATAATTGTGACGACTTCAACAAGTAACCGTATTTTAAGACAGCAGAGGAGGAGGAAGAGGAGGAGGCGGAGGAACACGTCTTTAAAACTTTCTGAAATTTAAATCTCGTTTTAGGCTCAAATTTTGTCCGTCAATTTATTATAAATGTGTAGGCGTTCGCACAAACGGCTTTTGAAAATTAAATAAAATATGCGATTGACGTTTTCCGAGTGAGCGGCTTCTGCAGTAAGAAATTCGATTACCTACGAGAATTCAATAAGACTCGCGTGTGGGTCGGTATACTATTGTAATATAGCATTATGCGTGTACTACATCGCATTATAATATTATCACTAAATTATTATGTGAGCACATGAATTGATAAATATTATATTTCAAAATCGACGACGTTCCGTCGCTTATAATATTATATCGTGTATACGGCTTAAATCTGATTTATGTTCCCATAATAAGACACGTAACCGCCACAGCACACCACCGATAACATAAAAATTATTGAAGACCTCGGAGCAACAACCAGCTAGACATGTAATTTTTTTTTTTTTTTTACAGCATACAAAAAAACATTGTAAATTCCAAAAAAAAATTTTTAGAAATGTTTAAAAAATTGTAGATTTTAGTTTTAGGGTACATTCCACATAAGCACTTATAAATTATGTTTGACTATTAACAATAACTTAAGGAAGCAACAAAAACTTGAAAAATTGATATTGGCCAAAAAATGGACGTGTTTATCGTTGTTGCCCCAAGATCTTCAATTATTGTAGTGGGTGCTAGAATCTCCTCGTTTGACTATATAACAATGTATTTTGTTTTTTTCTTTCCAAAAACCAGATTTTCTACGTTGCAGTGTTGACCATAGAGGTGAAAATAACCACGTGGTCATATTAAATTAGCTAGCTGCGAAAATAATTTGTATACAAAAGCGGTCCGTTTCGGCCCCCAAACTTTTAGAAGTCGTTACTCGTTTATCTTGGGACAGGATGTGGATCACGAATTATAGAAATAAAAGCACCGAATAATGGCGTAATTTTGGTTTTGAAATTTCGTGGCGGGTCAGCTAAGTATATCACCAGCCATCCTTTTCCGTCGCTTTTAAAGTCGGATGACTCGGGAAGGTGTTCAGCACAAACAACCGCGGGATTTAAAGCACGAAATAGCTCTCGAACGAAACACGAACGATTGGAATTAATTCGGTTTTGAAATTCAAAATCGATGGGGGGGGGGGCTGGGACGTGGAGCTACTATATTTTAGAAAAAATATTAAACACAAACGTGCACGATTTCGAATGATATTATTTCCGTCCGCGTACCTGTACTACGCGAATACTACTTAGGGACTTCTAGAACTAAAGAATTTGCAAAAATTATGCACTACAATATAATATGTTCCAAAATACCTGTGCATTTTTTTAGTTCATAGTTTTTATTCACATCAGTTTTATCATTTTATCATATTCAACTATGATAAATTAACTATTATATTATATTTTATAAGAAGAAATATTAGAAATATTTCGTATTTTTTGTTTGTTTGTTGTTTTGAAATATGCTGTCGTTGTTGTTGATGTAGTCTGCAAATGCTTTCATTAGAAAATTAAAATACAAAACAGCAGAACAATGCGTTTACAATACATTAAGCTTTCAATCATTTTTACTTTGTAAATCACACAGCACGGAGATACATTTTCCTTTCTTTTTTTAAAAAAAAAAAACGTTAATCTGAGGTGGTTCTTTGATGCAGCAGTAAGTTCTAATACCTACCTAGAAAGTTTCGTTCCGCCCCAACGGAAACACGTGGAGGTTAGTATATAAAGAACACTTTTTTAAACAAGACACATTTTTGTTGTCGAACAAATTTTATTTTAAATCGAATTTTTAGCACATAAAATCAATTCGTCGCTGAAATACACGCTTTTGGACTCCTTTACGATGTCCTAAACAGGATTATTTTCATTTGACTGATGTTTATTGAACCGTAAAAAAAAACCATGCAAATGCTAGAACAATAATCTTCTAACACAAATAATATTTCTGTACCTAATCGTGTGCGATTCCTCTTTTCACTGCGACCAGCAGAAGCGGATTCGGTAAATCGAAGTCGATATGAGCAGTGATATGTTACGGCGGCGATGCGTTATAATAATATAATATTACACTCGATAGATTACAATGACGGATGGATTGAAGTTTTCGTAAAATCGCATTAAAAAGCTCGTTCGACGTTGTTATGGTAATGTCCATTTACATAATATTTATCTATACGCAAAACAAAGCACCGTTCGTTTGGTGGCCGCCCGAACAACGGGTCCGCCTAACGACATTTTGCAATCGATATTTATATTATTTTATATATTTTGTACTAGATAATCCCGTGCACTTCGTTTGCCCATTAAAAAAAAATTATAATGACAACTCTATGTATGAATAATATGTTTTAGTTTATTATAATATAACGGTTAAAATATTATAGGCTAAGTATAATATCGTTACAACAATATTGAATTTAGTCCCACCCAGCGTGGCCTGCGAGCCAAATATTATTAAGTTAAGATTAACCTCAAATGATATACTTAATATGCATCTAAACCACCCAGCCGTAAACTGCATTAGATCGCGGAAAACATGAGACGTAGATGGTAGAAAATCCCACTGCGGTGGATTGAGGACCCAGCGAGGAGCATAATAGTAAGTGAAATCAGAATATTGGGCACATGAAAAACATCACAACGGTGGCTTATGCCTATTAAATTTATTTGCGAAAATGTGTACATGCCATATTCCTAGTACTAATATTATAATAGTTATAAAATATGTAACCATTGACTACCCTATAAATAAACAGTGGTTATACATACCATAGCAACCATTTGTAACAAATATTTCCATCGTAAATCTCAAAATCCCTGTGTGAGCACCTCACCTCACCACTTTGTGTACCTAAACCATCCAGGGCGTCACCCAAACGCTTACAAAAAAATTCATTCATATCGTTCCAGCCGTTTAGGAGGAGTTCAGTTACATACACGCGTACAGTAGAATTATATATAATATAAAGATACGATAATATGGAATCGTATAATTATTGGATATCTCGACTTACCGTTTCAGCATGTTTGTCTCGATTTTAGGACCATCATTTCGTTAAAAAACAGTACACGACATATTATCATTATTATTATTACGCACGGGCTTGTGAGGGAAAAAATTAGACGGAGGATGCAAAGAGTGCAAAAAAAAAATGGACGGTACCCGACTATTTAAAACATGTATTATCGGTTAGAATATAATTAGAAACTGTACGCATACTTATTTTCTAAAAAGGAGAAGGATTCCCACGCTACCTCAATTCAAGCACTGGACTTATAATAATAAGCAAGGTTCTTCGGTGGTACCATACCTTTGATGGACTTTTTCGTCTGAAAATGAATTTTCGACTAATGAAAATAACTCTTTGGCCACTACACGCAGCGTCTTATTTCGTACAAGTGCGGCCAGTGAAGGTCTTATTGACGACGGTTACCGCGGTATACCATATAATATGAATTGGTTTTGGTCGACCTCTTCAGGAGAATTGAACTCGTCCAACGGTGGCCAATAAATCGTCCATTGGAGCGGCGCTCTCTTACATTATAATAATATACAATCTCCGCCGGACGGCTTTGTTGAAATCTAAACGCTTCAGCGAGTTACTGAAAAATACAATTAACTCCGCCGGTCTTGAAAAGATCGTTTTTTTTTCGTTTCAATGCGAGCGACATTGTTTTTTTTTTTTTTTTATCGTTTTTGAGATTGTCATTCCGCTTATAGATGACCAGTCACATTTCGAAACAAATGCAGTTTTGATAGTTTTCCATTTTGAAAGAAAAAGTCGGTGTATTATGGTGCAGGTTATTCAAAACCGGTGGACTTCGCAGGACAATCTGTACATAATATTATTAATTATTACGACGTAAGTACGAGACGTTTCAATTATTAATATTGTGTTTTGTGCGTCGAGAAATTCGTCGGAGCAATGCACATTAAAGTGCGTATGCGTTGAATAATAATGATGTTATGACGTGTTCGACTTCATATTAATATGTTGTATAGATAATATCGTTGTGGTGTTATAAGGTTAAGCAATCGAAATTTTCGAGTAGATCGATCGGGTGGTTTGAGAATTTTTTGTACGAATCAGTTCGGATTAAATGAATATTCGCCAAAAGCGCTCACATTTTATACAGACTTTAAATCGCTATGTGCTGCGAAGAAAGTTTTACGACCGATATTTTGAATGCTATACTGTGGATTTTCGAGCGGATGACTCGACACGGGTGACTATTGTACATTTTTGATTTCTTCAAACGTAATATAAATTTTACTGTCGTCGTTAAGTACTGTCTACGCCGCGTGTCTTCTATGTGCCTGGTAAACAAAAAAATTATTTTATATTTCAGTTTCTAAAGAAACACACAACGTCGACGGTGAAATGTTCGATTGCGCGGCAACAATTTTTCGGTGACGACAGTTTGTTAAACAATCAAATCCTTTTTCTTTTCGTCGGGGCACATTACAATAACGAACCGTAGTAACGTATAATATAATATTGTAAGAAATACGTTAGCCGTAAAACGACCGATGAAAGTATAAAAAAAAAAAAAACCGATAAAACCCATATAAATCGGTCGCAGAGTTCACAGTAAACGTTACGACAATTCTGTTTATTAGGTTATTTTATACTTTGGCAATACTATTTATTATTATTATTATTATTATTGTGTGTGGATTTGTTTTGTTTGGGTTCCGGAGAACGACGACAACGACGTGTTCTATATAATAATATTATAATATCACTGTATACAATCGAATCGATTCTATAGTCGAATGGTTGTGATTTAAAAAAATAAACTCGCCGTACATACGCTGCTACCCCTTTAATGCGTATTTCGATACTTATTATACTCGTTTCCATCGTCTAAACGGTGGATTTTGATGAGGCTTATCGAATAATCTCAGGACGTATATTATAGTAAACAGAAACGAGTATGATATTATGTCTATGTTATCAGGCGATAACAGAATCTGGTTTTCGATAAAAATCAAATGGACATTTTTCTGGTTAAAAATTGAAAGGCTTTGTTTTTTTTTAAAATAAGTATCTAGATACTTAGTTGCACGTTTGCAAACACTGTTAATAACAAAATTAAAATAGTCAGTATTTAGACCATATTATTATATAATATGTGAATGGTTGCAAAATATTATTTTATCGGTATAATAATAATTATTACTGTTTGAATAGGTATTCCTTATAGGTAATATTAAATGTAAAATTTCGTATCGAATAAAATATCGTCTCGAATGATGAGTTTATATTATATATGATTGAATAAACTTCAATCTAATATAAAAATATAAAATGTTATTGCCCTTCTCTCTTGCTGCTCATTAGATACAATTTAGAATACCTTTTATCCTGCTCTCACGGTCTCAATGTTCCATATTATTATATTAATGCTCTCTCGTCCAATAATGTAATAATATTATAATGAAAAAGCTGTTCTCCTTTTCATTTTTCACGTCGGCATAAAAATCTTAAATTAAATACGAGCACATGTTACTTTTGTTTTTTTTTTTTTTACTTTTGCGCGTTTCAAAATTAATCTCATGTCAATGGCCGACAAACTAGTGTTAATATTTCGTTAAAAAAAATGTATGTATTATGTTTTAAGCATATTTTGTTCTTTTTCCAATCAAATTTCGAACCGTATTACAACAAAACGTTTTATCAGTGTTATCAATATTATGAGACGCAGGGTGTGTGTTAACTAAATTTTTCATAATTTACTCGGTTATGAATAACAATTAATTCGTACGACTTATGTTTTCTGGTTATTATAATATTATAAGGTACAGTACCAGCTCGCATCACAGGCTAGAGTTTTTGACAAGTTTTCGTCAGAGACAATATGTACCACGCACGTACAATAATCAGGGCTCGTAAGTTCATGCATTTGTTTATCAATCTTGCTAAGTTGTATTTAATGCTAGATGACGTAGAAATCTATTTCAATGTACCACGGTTAAATATGCAAAGTCTTATTTTCAATGTTTTGCATATAATATAGAGGTTTTACGCCTATATTTCTATTTTGTCGGGCATATTATCCATGATTTTGATATTTCCTATTCATATTATTACATCAATAATTATTTTTTTATGGAAATACTATGAAAGAATCAATATTTGACGAAAAAAAAAACGCGATTGTTTATAATTTTTCATTATAAATATTAATATATTATATATTTATATAAAATGTTTGGGAATTCAGTCGTAACATAAAATGATTAAAATTAAATAGCTATATAATATAGTAGTAATTACTTCATTCAGTGTTTCAGTCTAAAAATAATATACATAACATTTAAAATAGAAATTTTCAAAACAATTTTACGATTTTTTGAAGTAAACATTTTTGAAGTGCATGATTTTAGATATTTAGTGCATATAAATGCATATTTTTTTATTTTTTCAGGCATTTTTTAATGTATATTTTGCCAATTTTGAGTGCATAAATGCATGCTTATTTAAGCATTTTTTAGGGCATGAACTTACGAGCCCTGACTATAATATGATAGTACGATCCCAGTGAACCCCGCGAACTGACTGACGCGTCCGAACAGCGATTACGAGATTACATTGACCGAGAGTGTCCGGTATTCAGAGGTTCCGCTGGCATCATGCATATTGCAGTACTGTCGCGTTGCACCGTCGATGCACCCCGTACACATTATAAATATATATCATATAGTTCAGCCGATAGAAGGTACCGCTAGTATATAATACGCGGAAGTCCCCTCGCGGACGCCGCCGAGCCCTCGCCAAAGGGTAATTTAAATGTCACCCTCGAGAAAACGGAAACCGATGGCCCGCGATGCTCGCACTACACTACTACTACTGCTACGCGTGCCACCCTCAAGTCTGTCCGATTTTATTGCCACGGCGGCGGCGGTAAATTATTGTCTGCGTCCCGCCGGCGATATATCCGCGGTCTCCGGTCCGGACCGTAATTTTGATTATTTCGCATATTGTATAGACAGTGACGCAGTTTCGTCGCAACACGCGGTTCCGGAGAGAAAACGAAATGCGCCACCGCATAGCTGCAGCTGCTGCTGCTGCTGTATATCAATATGTCGTTGAGATACACGACAACAATAATAACGTTAAACGATTGAACTATATTATAATATATCACGACGGTGCATGTACGTCATGGACTCGATTTTCGGAACAAACCGAGTGAAATTAAACGCTTCAATCTGCTGTTTGCCGTGTACGCGAATTACGGGCGGCCGTACGAGTGTGTACGCATCATACGCGTTATTCTGTTGAGCGTAGCCCCCACCCATCACACCGCCCACCCACCAACCGCCACCCGCACGGGTGCAAACGGAGGGGTTTACGCGGCGGCGGCGAGCTCGAGTGCGGTTATGCGTGTTTGGTTTTTGTAACTCGGCGATGCGATTTGTATGCGCATAACGCATATATTAATATTATTGTAAACATAATCTACCTACGCGCAAAACTACGACAACCAGTCTTTTGGCCGGTAAAAAAATGGACAATATTATTATAGCACTTGGCACTCTATATATTTTGGTTTTGATACACATGACATATGACACATATGATACATGCCAGGGTCGTTTAATAAGTCAATTCGCTTTGTAGACAAATCATACCAAGTCTATCAGTCAGCAGACAGTGGGCTGGGATTGAATACAACTGGGCTCGGTTTCAGTTTTAAATAGAGCTTCACGAGGTAATCGATTTAGCTGGTTAGGTATACCTCCACGCAATATAAAAATAGACGATTTTAAAACGGTGCACTTTTCATTAATATTATAGTAGTTTATATAGCATATTATATTGTTCCTAATCATCGAAAATATAAAAAAACGCAACCCATGGGACGCGGTACAAACGATACGTCTTACTAAAATCGGATCAGTAATACAGTAATATTAACTATATTATGGCCTTTAATACAATATAATTTTAATTGTAACATGTTTTGCGTTCTCTATAAAAATTATACAAACAAAAATATCCTACACACTCGACGCTTTTCCGACTGCGTTCAAATAATTATTTATCATTAAAACGACATATTATATACCTCATTATTGACAGCATTTTTAAAAATATACTAGTAAATATAGTTATAGTCAAAACATAATAATAATTTTAGTGTTATTGTAAACCACGACGACGAGTCTTCTCGCCGATAAAGACATCTTTTTGCATAAAAAACTATCCTATATAGCTACGGAAAATACTTATCCATAATAGTGTTACAAGTCCGGTGATATACGATTGCGTACGTTTTTACGATTGCGTACGATTTCTTTACCTAGACCTTAAAAACATTACGACTGCGTACGAAAATGAGTGCAACGTTGCCAACATGTACTACTTAATTAATTTAATCATAATATAAAAAATATAGTACTAGTATATTCTTAATTTAAATATAATACAATTCAATACGTCGTAAAATACAATAAAAATACAAAAAAAAAATGTAATACAATATTATTATCTATTTTAAATTTTTCGTAGTTTAGTTAAAATATAATAATAAAATTCAATACGTCGTAAAATACAATAAAAATACAAAATACAAATTATAAATATTAAATTAAAACCTTGATATCGATAACCAGTCCCTGATAAAAAATTTAATACATTACCATCTATTTTATAATAATAATATAATTTAAAAAAACATTTTTATAGTCAACTAAAAACTTAAATTATACAGAATACAAATTATAAACTATAAATTAAAACCTTGGTATCGATAACCAGTCCCTGATAAAAAATGTAATACATTACCATCTATTTTAAACTGGTCATATAGTTTTATTACATGGTTAATTTTTTGCATATGTTAATTTTTCCTTATGTACAATATCTGTACCTACATTTGTCAGTAATTCTTTTCTTATAATTTTGCTTGGTCGAGTTGAAATTGAATCGCTGGCTTTTCGTTTGCAATTTTCTCTGAGAACTTGGCGGTCAATATTTTGAGGTGTTATTGCTTCATGATTGTGTTCACCGATTACCGCAATAACTTGAGTTTTTTTGACATCAGTTAAAATACTGGCATAACAACTCTTGTTATAACATATCCATTTTAACAATTCGTCTTTGCGTTTTCTTATAAACCGATATTTATGTGAAGAAACCACAGCTAATTCTTTCCCACGTTCCGACATTATAATTTTTAAAGAATTCTCCATAGTTACCGCACTATTACCTATACTAATACTAAAACTAAAACCAGTGACTTATCCAATGACAAGTTGGTCGCATACTAATATAACGATGTTAAAGTGTGACACGCGCCAGGAAATCCATTATAATAATCGGACTTTAATCTTATCTCATAGTATTTTTAAGATTACCAAAAAGTACCTATTGGCCTGGAAATAATAGTCTCGGTAACGTTTATGGAATTGTATCAAATATAAGCAATCGTTTCCTAAAATAAGTTATATTACACATTTTCACAATTTTAAACAACGGCAACGTTGCACTAAGTATTGGTAGGTAGAATGTACGCAATCGTAATAATGAAAAAGGTCCATACACAATTGTATCATACGCAATCGTAACGCACCCTACAAGTCCTATTCCGCGGATAACGACTAATATTGTAATATTTTGGGTTTAGGTCCGCTACTCCCGTCCCCTCACCACCGACCACATTACATTATAATAATATAATATTGTGTACAATACTTGGCATAACGACTATATTCGTACTTCGGTGCACGTATATAATACGATGACCAGAAATCGTTCGGTTTTATATGGTTTGGAGCCGACAGCTACTGCTACGGCAGGCTTGACGTTCAATTTATGACACCCTAAGCCGCACTCGAAAAATATTAATTTAATAACGTTATATTAAACTGAATAATATTATGTTGATATTATATGATTGTTTCGCGCGGTGACGCGGAACAAGTTATACAGTAAATTGGACCTATATTTATGCGCTGCGGGAGCGGCTAAAACATCGCCACTCGCGCTATTGTCGGGCTTAATCGAGATAGAACATAATATTATTATTATTATTATGCCATGCCGACCTACGTTTATAAAAAAAAAAAAAAAAATGACTAGCTGCAAAAAAGCAAAACAATCGCTGAAAAATATGTCGCTAACAAAAAAAAATTCCGGTTTAAAATTTATCCGCCAAATATTCGCCAGTCATCCGAGCATCATCGTAATGACCATCCGACGAAATTGATTTCGTTTTTTTACCAAATAATATTAACAATAATATTATTATATATGCATCGATTCGCCCGGAATTGCATATTATTATGTATCCTGCAGTATGCGCCCAATTATAATGCAGTTTGTACGTCTGTAGTATAATAATATTACGCAGTACAATATTATTGTAATATACAATTATTGTTCGTATAATAAACGCGAATTTGATCGACGTCGAAAATTGCGACGGCACAGCCATCGGTGTACAACTCGAGCTATGCGATTGCGATGATCTATCTAACTATTTATTAGTATTTGACGTACTACACTGGAACGTGAAACTGTCTAACTCACGAATCCACACACATTAAATGGCTTAACACCGACACGAAAATGTTCATATAAAAAAATATAGTATAATTAATATAATATATAAGTTTATTATTATTAAGTATAATTTTTAGATCAGTGATCTCAGTTTTTATGTTCATACTACCAAGTTAATATTGTGTTATTTATTTTTTAATTAAGTCATAGTCATTCCTTATCATTTATTATATTATTATAGTTAAAAGGAAACATATTTGTATATTATAATTTAATCAAATTGAAATCGGATGTATTAATAAAATAAAAATGTTATAGCATTTATTATCTTAAGAAAAGCGTAGTACTTTTTACTATTTGAGTAAAACAAAGAATATAATATAATAATTTTGGCGCACACCAGTGCCCACGCGACAACGTACAGCACGAGAAGAACAGAACGAGCTCGGCCGAGTGTTATAAGATCTCGAGCCGGCGGCGACGGCCGATAACGTCTCGTTCATAATCTACATAATGTTATCTGAATAATTCACAGCTGATACAAAAAATTAAACAAAATAAAATAACAAAAAATACAGACAAAAAGATAATTTATACAAATTGTGCGTGTGTACGAGTGTGTGCTGGCGCGGCGGCGGTGTGGAGCGAATTATTATTATTATTACTTATACCGGTTAGGTAGACCGGGCACTAACAGCTATCTTCATTTAAAATTAACAAAAAATGAAACGCCTGAAATTCATCGAGAAATGAAATTAGGTAAAATACTTTTAAATCCGGGTCGTTTGGCTTTTTAGATTTTTTAAGAATGAGATAATACTAGGGTGTTGTATCACAATTTCTAATCCAGGTACCTACTATAATAGTTACAAGTTGAAATACGTTGATCGATATAATAGTGTATAATTGGAATAGTATTTAAAAAAGCGAGGAATAGGAAAAAAGAGAAATTCCGTACTCGAAGTCTGGGTCTTTATAGGCTGATAAAAACTTAAATCTCTAGAGTTATTACTATGTTAATAATATTTTACTCGTTTTTAAATCGTTAAGACATATCTCCTTAAATTATTTAAAAAATGAAATTATCAGTGCTTCACAAAGATTTTCGAAGTTTGACCTCGAGAAAATGTTTTACACAATTTGTCAGTTGAAATTCAAATTGTTTTGACGCCTAACATCGAGTAGTATATAAAATAATATCTTAATGATCATCTGATGACACGACACAAATTGTGAACGATTTTGTATGTGTATAAGAACTTTAGTACTTACACTTCTTTAATATTTTAATAATTATTATTACACGATGTAGAATAATTAAAATAACGCGATATACGCTCTGCTTTACTGATGTATCCGTATATATGTGACTGAATCTAGTTATAATAATATATCCCTAGCCTTTTTTTTGTTTTTACTCATTCTACTTCAACCTGCAAACACTCGTCACGAAAAAGTCACAAATTATTATTTCGAAAACCTACTCACCGCATCGCTTTGTTCGTCGTATAACTCGGCAGCAGAAGTCTACGAACCGTTATTGCATTCAAAGACTTCCCAACTAACTGACTGACTGACTGACTGACTAACAAATAGTTATGGGCACGTGCTAGAGTATTATATTATTATGCACACCATGCGGTTTGACGCGCCGGACGAGTTAAGTCTCAGACGTCTCGGAGCACACGTACTTTTCAGACACGAGTCTAGTTCAGTGGAAACGAGTGTAAGTATACCTACGAAATTAAACAAAAACATAATAATAATTGTTATCAGAATGTAATCATGGATCACTTCTTTCACGAATTATACGCGTTTCCCATTCGATTTCGTTTCGTTACGGATATTGTTTAGTGCGTTTCGTATTGCTGACACGTATTATAGAGACTGCGAAGTGGTCAGGCTCCAAAGCAGGTTAACATATAATAGTATTTACTTACGTGTTGCGTGTGCGTCCACCACAATCCTATATTACTTACCTTTTCATGGACACCCCGGTTATGCCTGGATTATTGTCATGATATTAATATTTCGTTTGTCGATATTTCCGCTGCAGTTTATACTACGCCAGTGGTTCCCAATAGGTGGTCGGCCGAAAGGTCACGGGTCTAAATTCAGCGGAAACGAGTGCACCTACAAAATTAAACAAAAACATAAATAAATAATCAAGATCACTGTTCGTTCACGAATTAAACGCGTCTACATCGTACGCAAATATAGTGCGTCAAGTATAACTGACACGACGCTGGGGGTTAGCGGACCCCAAAAGTTCATGGGTCGAAGTGTTAGGGGTCAACGGACAATGTGCTGGTGCTGAGGCCAAATTTGGAACCTTCCCCAAAGGCGACAAGAGTTCAAGGGAATGCCAACACTACGCTAGCAAAATCTAGCGAATTCGTCTGAATAAATTCCCATTATTTCTTTTGGAATCGGACAATGTGCCGGTGCGCCCACAAAGATGGCACCGGCGTGTTTGTTTATAGATTCGTAAAGTTTAGCGGCCCTAGCAAAATCCAAAAATGCCCTAGAAAAGTCTAGCAAATTCCTAGCAAATTTTCGATATATACGTGGACCTAGCACGTCAACTTGTGCCAACTTGACGGACATGGACGAAGAAGCCGTGAGAACTTGTTTGTGACGCCATAGACCCACACCGGGCGTAATAGTGTTAGTCGTAAAAATAAGGTATTAAAGTGATAAATACATATTTTAATAATATTTATGTTGTATTATGTAGTTATTGTAGTTATACTCTTAATAATTAGTTGAGAACATTTTTTGTTTACATTTATTACAAAAATGTGTCCACAATTAAAATAACTGTTAAAAATATTAGTTTTTTTTTCATTTTCATGTTTTGACGTTTGATCACCAAAAGCCTGATACAATATACGTAGTATATTAATTTATCAATCGTTCGATATACGTCGCGGTTCATACTACGGCCTATCATTGGTATATACATCATGATCGATAGTAATACTATACTGTTTTATCTGGCATTTATGAAGCATTTTGAACGGTCTTCGCGGGACAATATTGACGTCAAACTAATGTAACTATATCGAACTTGACATCTTGCGTATCTCATATTTTATGTTTACAATATTATATGACGTATATAATATGTGTACCAGGATGACTATAATATAATATTGTCGAGTAAGCTTTTATTTCCTACACAATTCTGTTTACGCTTTGTATCGGTGTCATGTATCTGCAGTGATCCGTTACACTCGACAATAATATTATTGCCGCGGTTACATCATAATAATAATATTATGTTTTTCCGAATATCGTTTACGGACTTTTCCGGGGGAAAAAAAATGGAAATCGCTCGAATCTTTCTTTTCCGTCTGGTCGAGTGCTGTATTGTAGTAGGTAGTACCTCTGCCGCAGTCGTGTCGGGGCAGCGATATATGATAATCGATCGTCGGCATATGCGAATATTAAAATTCACGTACGCTAATAAATTCAATTAATTTACGAAAACGAACCGACGACGACGACGGTCTACCACGGTATAGTTATGGATACGCCGCGGTGTGGGTGTGCGCGCTTATAATATTAAATATAATTCGAGTGAGTGTGTGTTAGCGACCTTCTTCTTCGACTTAATATCTGTGCGAGGCGGCGGCGGCGGTGTTCAAACACGCGATATTAAAACACACGACTATACGCGAATATCGCGAGCGTACTTTATTATATTGTTATATTAACTATGGCGGCGGCGGCGACGACGACGATAAGAAAATCAATTATCTGCACTACCGAACGAGCGCACACGTCCCGCCGCCGCCGCTTATTATTCGCACACGATATTATAATAAAATATACGCGTACGGCAAACACACCCGCCGCCCACCCGCTCGCGAGTCAAAAGCGGTGTTCTCGTACCCACACGGCCCTTTGAATTGCCGAAATAATCGTTATCGCGAGGTTATTACCGTAGGTTTTTCGTTTAATTGAATTAATATAATAAATATTATCGAGGAGCGCCTGCTCTCTCTCTCTCTATCGCCAAACAGTCGTCATCGCATACGAGAGACCTGAGCGCCGCCGGTTCGTTATCTAATCGCCACCACTCTCGGCGGCGCGGCGGCGGCTGCGGCAAATAATAATAATAATAAACGTAACAAAAATTTAGTCTACGAGCGGCATAACGATAATAATGATAATAATAATATTTGAAATTATAATAGCGCGACGAATAATCATCATCGTCGTCATCGTCATCGTACAAAGAACCTCGTCGTCGTCGTCGTTGTCGTCGCGTACAACGCGAAACGCGTTTCGGAAAGGTAATAATAATATCGTATAATAAAATATTATATATAATAATAATATCAGCGCCGTAAACGCACCTATATATACTGTGGTGGAGGCGGCGGCGGCGGCGGCGAGGTTAATAGGATTAAAATAATGATAACAATAATTCGTATTGTGCGCGTCGTTATAATATTATTATTATTATTATTATAATATCGGTGGAGAAAGTTCCACCGGAATGGCACCGAGGACTCTGTCCGAACAAAAGGTTATTGTATATCGGCTCGCGCACACGTTGCGCTCGAACAAAGAAGCAGAGTGTCCGCTGGCAAATAATCCTTTTTTGGAACGGTTTTCGATAAAAAAAGATATCATAATATTATTACGATGCGTCCGTCGGAGGTGGTGGTAGTATGGTAGCGGCGCGCGGTGGTGGCGATGGAGGCGGTGGAGGTCGAGGGCGTCGATCGGGCCACTCGTCGGTTTGGCTCCGACTCTCCGTTTTTAATTACTATTATAATATTCTTATTATTTTGAGTATCATATTATTATATAATTTTCGAGTGGCCGATCGGCCCGTCCCCGCAGCTCGAAGACCGCTTCGCACGCGACGCGATAAGTGTACAAACGGGTGACTATATATAGTTGATTAATGACGTATTATATAATTATATCCGTCGGCTGAGGAAAATCCGCGGCGAGAGATATGAACAAAACGAAAACGGACTTTCCCGTCGGCGCGCAGGAGCTGAGGGGAAACGAAGGTAATTAAACGATTTCCCCCTTTCTATTCAATTATTAAAAGCCGCCGCCGCCGCCGCCGAGAACGGTTTTAAACGCGATCTCGGTTTATATATTATTATATCGGAATCCGCGGATCGGTATTTATTGGGTTTTTTTTTCTCTTCGTCGTCGTTATAATAAATTATTGCTCACGCGGATAATTAACAACGGAGACGAATATCGGCGAGGGGTGAGGGGAGTTTATAGCTATTTCCTTTTCAAACGGGCGCACGTGCGTATTATTTTAATAATAACTATAGTTTTAATTTCGTCTTGCAATCATTTTATTAAAATAATAATTATTATTATTATTCTAATGTTATTATTCATATTTTTCCGGGAAAATCGCAAGCATAAGTATCATAACGAATCGTGTATAATATTATGTCATACGATCGCGGCACACACATTATTATGATGTGCGTTTGACGCGTATGAAAAAGTATAATATATTAAGCGAGCGTAATACGCTATCGTTTATTCCTCTATGGGTATCCCGAGATTTGTTTTGTTTTTAACTTTCGTCCGCGTTTAGTTTTATTAATTATAATATTATCGGTTCGTATCGTATACCGGCGGCGGCGTGGTCCGACCTGTGTTTGACAACGAAAACTATAATGATTTAATCAACTCGAGTCTCGAGGATTCCGGAAACTTTTGCGCACGTCCCGGTCACTGGAAACAATTTCCGTACGCCCCTCGTATGTCCGCGAATGCCGATATAATAATATTATTTTATATCATACGCGTCGTGTACATATTATAATGCAGCGGAAAGACAGTTTAAGCTCCAAAAAATTGAGTTTTGAATATAGTGACCCATCCGTCGATGTGACTTGTGAGTATAGCACCCCGTAGGGTTTCGAAGCCCGTCATGCAGTACTTGTCTTTGTCGCCACGTAGGGTGCCTAAAAACCTCCATTTTACACGTTTCCTTCTTGTGGAATTCAAATAGAGCGTGGCCTGTAGGACGAAATGTTTAGACAACCCTACTGAATCCGATAAGAATCATTTTGACGAGTCGTATGAAAGGTTAATAGATGCTACGTGGCGCTTAACCTGTTTAAACGGGTCGGCGAGCGGATAGCTGGCTGTGTTTTAAGAGAAAAATATAATATATCTAACTAAATTACGGTATTTCCAACACTCGAATTTGGGATGGAATCGTATCGTCACCCCGAGGTAAATGCATAATTTATTTTTTACAGACGCGCAGACGATTCGTTTATTTTTGGTCAAGATTTGATGTCCACTGACAAAACTGCTGTGAATGTCACAAATTTAAAGGATTATGCTTCTGGAGTTAAACGGTTTGTTTATCATTATCGACTTAACTAAGTTTTTAGTCTGTATCGAAGTCAGATATCAGCAAATATCAATATATTATATTATGTTTTAATTTTATTTTTTTTTTATCAGAATGTAAGCAGTTTTTGTAATATTAAGTATATTTTTGTAGTAATTTAATACACGTCATGACAGAGAATCCAAAACCTGTTTTTAACATTTAGATCCATCGACATAAAGTTTTAGAGTTTTTTCAGGTTATTAGGTCACAATGTAACTTTTCGTGTAATGACTTTTTTCCCTCAAATGAAGTCAAGTAAAATATGTGTGGTTTAATGTGGATATAAAACCAAAACGGTTTAACGGCGAATGAGTACATGACGTAAGGTTTAATATCGAAAAGACTATAAAAAAATAAATAAAATATTCGGTTTCAATAAAACAGGCAACGATGAAGACTACATATTATTATTTTAAACGATCCTGATTTTATTATCTCCGTCTTATCGTTCATTTGTATAATCATACACGTTCCTAGGGAAACTTAATTATTTCGATGACAGATTTTTTATCCTTTAAAACCTCGAACGAGCCATGCGCATGTTTAAATGTGTATTACAGTGGTCGCGCACCTGTTTCCGTGTAAGTGTAAATTATCTCCACAAAAAAAGGATAATAATTCGTGACGACCTACACACTATATCCTTGAAAAACATTTTATCGTACGCAATGGCTTAGCCTTTCATCAATAATAATAATAATAATAATAATAATACAAAATATAACGTAGCGTTAGAATATCACATCGGTGATTTATTCTTAGAGAAACGTAATTATTTCAACGACTGAGATTTTGAATCTTTTAAAACCTCGAACGAGCCATGCACACTTTTAAATGTGCATTACAGTGGTCGCTGTTTCCGTGTAAATTATATCGATAAAAAAAAGGATAGCAACTCGTGACGAACTACACACAATATCCGCGAAGAACATTTTATTGTTTTGAGAAGTGCAGCTCAACGGTTTCGCTGTCGATCGGTAAAAATGATTTCTGATATTATAATATTACGTGTGTACTCGTATTATCATACGCAATCCCTTAGCATTTCTTCAATAATAATAATAATAATAATAACGTATAGTTAAAATATACCATCATATCGGTGATTTATTATTATTGTTATTATATAACGTAGTCAAAAACGCCCGTGGTAAACAGGTATAACAAAAATAATAATATTATCGAATCGATCGTTTTGATATTTGAATATTATAATATTATATTGTAACAACGAGCACGCGATCATTTGTCATTAACGCGCGTCGCTCGCACGATTTTTTTCCCAAATATTTTACTAACACACGCGCACACAACTCGCGTTCACTCGTTTCAAAAAAAAATATATATCGTCATGCAGGTTATAATAATATGGGGACGTAAAAAAATAAATTTTCAAAAAAAAAAACGTTAAAACTCCACACCGACGGCGAGGGGTTAAAAAAATATTATGTTTTCCGTGGGCCGTGTCTGTTTGCGGCGTATTTCACGGGACGACGGAAGCGAAAATCAGTCGTCACGTGCTCGTACCGGTGGAAATTTGAAAAAAAAAATGTGCGATTATTCAACTGCCAGTGCACGAGAGCCATCTCGGCAGGAGAATTAAACGTACGACGGGACGTAATCCACACATGGCCGCACGCTCCGTTCGTTTTGAATAACTTTTTTTTCTTAATATTCCAATTGATATCGGAATTATTCGTCAAACCGATTGTCTCTCAGTCTTATATTTTAATAGAACGTTTGGATCTACGCTTAATACGAGTTATTTTCAGGTCGATGAGAAGGTTAGAAGTCATTGGCACGACTGTCAGTGACATTATATTATTAATATAATAACGTGTTCGATACGCCTACCTATATGGCTATATATTGTGTGTACGAATAATAATTATAATGTACACTATATTTCGAGTACGCACTTGGGATTTCGAGCTCATCGACGCTTACTGTGTTATATGATACGACGAACTGCGAATAATGTTCGACATAATATTATCGTCAAGGCCATTAGGGTATACACACGGTGTAACAGAAAGACCTGACGCACAAAAAATAGAAAATTGATAAAAATTTAACGTATGAAAAAATTTTGAAAACTATACCTATGGGAAGTAAATAATTTAATATTTATCCACGTTTGAAAATTCCCTAAAATAATATTTTGGAAAAAAGTAATTACCTACGGATCAAAAAATGTATTCCAAAAAATATTGATATTTTAAATAAAACTGTATAAAATAGACCACTTGACTTAGAATAATGTTTTTACCCCAAACATTTTTCTTATTAACAAAACCTTACAAATTGGATATTTTAAATTTTTCCAAAAAAAATTGAATGCAATTTAAAATGTTTTGTTTTAAATTTTACAAAATAAAAATTGTTATATTTTAAATATAGAGCAAGTGTCTATAAGTTTTATAGAAATTTTAAATATTGATTACAACAAACGTTATTTTATTAGTCAGTTCTTTCTGTTACACCCTGAATAATATGGTGGTTATAGAATAGCTGTGACTTTTGTGTACGATTGTTATGACGGGCAGTGTCCCGTTTACGATCACTATTTTTTAGGTAAGGTTACAGTAATAGTTATAATATATTAGTCTTAATGTTTTTCGGTCGTTTAAAAAATTCGATACGTCGTTTTTCGTTAGAGGAATTTTCAATGAAAATATTGACTTTTGCACTGTAACGAAAAAATTTAAATTAAATATTCACTGACTGGGGGTAGGAATTTGAATATAATTATAATACGAGAGTGTTTAAACGAATCGGTTTTAAATTTGAAACAGCAGACATATCGAATAATTAATGAAGATTGAAGGCTATACAATATTATAATATATTATATACCTATATTATATATTTTAGTAAAGTCATAACCGTGTCGTCGACGGTATAGTGGCAGAAGCGCGTACGACCAGAACAAAAACGTGATTACACGGTGTTCCAAAAGCTTACGTTTGTTATAAAATATAATAAACTCTACGTAAAATCAGCGACGCCGTTCGCGAACAAACCAACTCTGCAGTTCTAGGCAGTCACGTAGCGATAAAACAACACTACTCCGATCGCCTTTTAACGGCGGCGTTGCCAAAAATCATTATTTATTATTTACGACATAATTTTGACTAACGCAAATGTTTTACGCCAAGTCTAAGTCAAACGTAACGTTTTTTAGTTGGAAAATCTATACTCCACTTCACTGCAATATATTACGAGAACAAGATACATAATATATATATATATATATATATTATATGTAGTACTGCGGAGACTATACGAGCAGACGCCATACGATGATAACTTGGGAATAAAGCCAAAACAGTACTCTCTCGGCTCGTTCTATTTTTCGTTAACCAATCGAAAACGTAGAAACGAAGAAGTAGTAACAGTACGAAATCCAATATTAAATAATAACGAAAATTAATACTATGAAAATGTTTATTATTATTATTATTATGATTATGTTTGTAACACGGCGCATCGTGTATGCAATTCTGATACGCCAAAATATTGTGCGTGAATATTATTATTGACGTTTTCGGCGTGCAATATTAATCGAAACGATTGCTCGAGGGTACCGTGTGGTGTCACACGCGGGTTAATCGGAAGAGAGGTTACACGTCTCCCTGGGGGATTTAAAAATAAAAATACCTGACATCGCACACGCGTGATAGGACGATGTGGGAAAAAAATTTAAATTAAAAATAAATGTTTTTTTTTTTTTTGGGGGGGGGGGGGTGATAAAAAATAATTGTAATCGACAATGGTATTGCGGTCGTGGCGTGGTATACGAATATTATAGAAAGGGTAAATATATTACGTTATTCCACTCTGAATGACGATCTATACTGTCCTCTAGTGTTTAGTGGTGTTTTATCTTTTGTCCCGCAGGCGTGTTTGCCGTACTATCCTCCCGAATACGTTACATTACATAATATAGTACATTATACTACTTAGTATTAAAATGTTTACACAATGTTCATATTATGATATTGATATTTCATAAAAGATAATATTAACAGATATTGAGCTATACTTTGGTAAAAAAAAAAGTGGTGACTATATTATTATGTAGTTACGTTATGAGGGGCTATTATTGCAGGTGCTGCCTGCAGTAACTCACCAGGATACAAAAGGGGCTGTGCCACCGCGGCGCCACTGTCAGTTTCTACTTCATCACTGTGATATTTCCGTTTGTCGATGAATCATAATTATCGATTCTCCAATCCTTACCTGCAGTATATCATATAACAGATTTTCTAATTTCTTTAATATGCTTATATTTCTAAATAAGTAAAACAGTGGTGACTATATTATAGTTAGGTACGTTATGAGGTACTATTATTGCAGATGCTGTCTGCAGTACCTCGCCAGGATACAAAAGGGGCTGTGCCACCGCGACGCCACTGTCGGTTTCTACTTCATCACTGTGATATTTCCGTTTGTCGATGAATCATAATTATCGATTCTCCAATCCTTAACAGCAGTATATCCTATAATAGATTTTCTAATGTCTTTAATACCTATATGGTTATATTTATAAATCCACCCTAGAAATATAATATGTCAATATTTTAATTATATGAAAAGGGCGACGAAGATCGTTTTACTATAAGAACGTTTCGATTATTTCCAAAATACGACTGAAGTGATATCTGGGAAGTAATCGATCTGGTAAGCACCAGTCTCTCGAAAAACCTGGTACCACTAATGATCGGCTGTATTCTTAAAATTTGTAAAAAATCGATTTACCCATCCTCAATATTGCACTATTTATTGACATTTTAATAGTACCTATATAGATTGTGTCCGACAAATTTAAATAATGTAATTTATCAAATACTCGACTATGAATTATGATATTATATTATAATATTATGTTCGCATATTGGCAACCGTTTTTTCGAGTTTTATTATTTCCATCGAATAATGTCAATATCGTATTGGTCGATGGGTTGTTTTTCACATTTCTGTTTGACTTTTATTTCATAAACTAATATTGTATTATTATGTTCGGGCTATCGTGAGTCTGCGCGATATGCGATTCACGGGTTTCCGTAATATTGTAAAATCAATAATTTTTCACGATGCTGCGAAATCGAAAATCAAAATTCTAAAATAATACAATATTACATCGAGCTATGCTCGCCGCTTATAATATTATTATCGTACACGCCGGCGGCCACTGTTGGTGTGGCGTCGACGATAGAATCGTTTCAAAGTTTCGGGCCTGGAAATTCCGCGGGAGCACTCGACTCACCCCTAATTATTATATTAAAATAACGAAAAAAAAAATATTTAAGTCCTACGCGCTCACGTAAACGTCCCGAGGAGAACGATCGATCATCGTCGTACGCCGCGGAAGTTTGTCGGCCGTAGCGTGATCGAGCGTGTAAATCATAATACGCGAAATTATAATAAATGCGGAAAAAATATAAAAACACAACACAGAAACAACGCCACAGCGATATTATATGATAACAATAATAATAATAATAATAATATTATGTATTATTATTATATATATATATATATATATATACGCGCACTCGGTAGTCGCGTATTATGCGATACAGCCGGCGGCGGCGCATAAAAACCTTATCAATGCGCGCTTATCTGTCGGGCTATTTTTTTTTATTTATTTTTTTTATTTATTATTTTACATTATTCATGTGCACGTCACGGCTTAACGAAATATTTTTATTTCCGGTTTCTTCGCGGTTACGAACGGAAAGCAATAGAGGATAATATTATATATAGAGCAAAATAAATTTTCGTCGTTTTTACTATTGCAGATCACGTCTGCAATACTCGGCTATTTCCGAACGTGCGTGCGTGTGTGTGTGTGTGTGGGTGTGTGGGTGTGCGAGGGTGTGCGCGGGTGTGCGCGGGTGTATACGCGATATTATATAAATATAAAATCTGGCGCCGAACACGCGTCGTCGAAACATTTTTCTGGATTCCGTTTTTATTTATTTATTTTTAAGTCGTTTTACAATAATATTATATATAATATAATACAAACTCCGCGTACGCGCCGTTTTCCGGTGCACAGATCGCCTTTTCCGCCCCGAACGTCATGTTGCGTAAATCGTGTCCTCCCCCCCCCCAAAAAAAAAATAAAAATCTCATACGATATTATATAGATACGCGTATAATATACGATAATATAACTGTGCGACATTTTTAAACGGGATAACAGCGTTTGTTTTTTCGACGACGACGACGACCTCCGCGGACGCACTCGTTATATAAAACGTTCCGTGTACCACTACCGTAGTAGTGGTGATCCCGGTATAGTGTGCGGCAGTGGTAATAATACACACACACGTGTGTGTGTGTGTGTAATAAAAATTATTATGGTCGAGTGTTGTGGTGGGTTTTTTTCTCTTTTTTTTCTATCCCGTCTGAGGTCAACTCTGCCCCGGTATAGTGCGAAAAGTCGGCGCGCGAGTTCGGTTTTAAAATTCCACGCGATAATAACCGCCGACCATAATTTTCTTTTTTTTTTCCACCGCTCGTAATACGTTTGCTTCATTGTGTTTGCACGACAAAAAAAGAGTCCACTGCTGTGTCGCCTTTGATTAACGTTCCTTTTGGAATTTACAGTGTTCAGTCACGAACTTTTTTTTCTTTCCAAGTCACATATATTGTTACTCGTTTGTTTTACTCGAACGGATCCGTATTGTTTGTAGTAGCCATTCCAAGCTGAGAAGAAAATCATAATAATATTACTGTATTATTGGTTATTATAAGCTTAATAATACGCTTATTAATTATTTATCATCATGTCCCACGAGGGTGACCATCGTAGGGGCGACATAAAATATCCACGGAAAAGGGGAAAAAGAATAAGTGAATTATTTATTGATTTAGTACACTCATAAATATTAAAACGACAAAACCTCATAAAAACAACTCCCGAAGACGATATGAGACTTACTCTTTCCACCATCAACCGCCTAGAATTCCCCAAATTTGTAAAAACTACAAGGGTCCAATTTCTCATTATTTGTTTATAATTTGGTTTGATTTTTCAATATTCCTATTTTTTTTTTAATTTGTCAATAATTTAAAGTGTTAATGTTGATTATTTTTTTTTTCAAAATACACAGTTCATTGCTTAATATATTGCTGTTAGGGTGAACTATTGTTGGATACTAGTGGCTAAGGATGACACGAAACAAACAAGGTTAAGAATCACTGATGCATACAATATTAAAGATCTTCCTAGGTTTATATCATAAAATCGATAAAACTCAAACAAAAGTCCTTTTAAATCGTCAACAATATTTCAGTTTTTTTTTTGTTAAATTAAAAATAAATTTTACACTCAACATTATCAGGCTTGAGACTTATCTAGATATTTCCCCTAGATAATATTTATTTATCTTTTATCTGATCTAGGTATCTAAGGGTTATCTAAGATAAAAAAATGGTTATCTTTTTTATAATTATCTAGATAATATAAGTAAGTCGAAAACATTTTTTTTGAGCGCCCTGTATGCATTCAAGTTAGTATTATGGTCTATGGAGTATGGTCGTATGGAGTCCATTTTATAAATGTCAAATAGTAATAATATGTAAAATATAATAAAGTAGGATCAACAAAAATAATCTTCGAAGTCATAATACAGAACTATCAAGCTTATAACAGAAAAAAATTAATTACCACTCTATAAAAAGTCATTATTTATGTTATGTTCAAAAATCTGTATTCCTAATCTTAAGATTTTAAATATTGGTAAATATTATATTAATTTCCAAAATTACAAATTTACAAATTTAATTGTATTTATTTATTCAAATTGTTGGTTAAATGGAATTATTTTAAATATTTAAATTTTCATCTTTTTTTTTATGTAGATAAATTTTGTTTTTATTTCATCTAATCTGATATAATTAAAATACGTGTTATCCTATCTTAATCTAGATAATCTTAGAACAATAATATGTTATTTATACCTAGATAATTTTTTAATTATATGATCTCAACACTGCACATTATAAAAAAATAATCTTCGTATAATCTTCGTGTGTAAATAGCGTAATACTATCGTGAAAAGCATCGCGTTTACGGAATACTTTATATTTTAGACGTCGTGCAGTATACACTTGTTTTTCTCCGTTGAAACTTTTTTTTAACGTTTCATCAGTATATAAAATATAGACTTTGTCTAATATTAGTGAAAACGATTTCGAATCTGAGAAATAATTAAAAAATAACCAAACGAGAGTCGTTTCGAAGTCTCTACAAAATACTTATACCCATCGATTCGTGGTCGCTGATAAATTGCAGATTCCGCAGGCCGACAAATAATGGCAACTTCACCGTCGTCGTCGTCTCCGAGTAAAACATAATGCTTATATGAGTCTAATAATAATATTCTGCTTTCGAAATCAATATCTTATTATATTATTTTTTCTTATTTGCGGTACACACGTCATATTATTATAATGGTGCGCTCTATTATTAGCGTCCCGATTTTATGTGAGATTTAAAAAAAAAATGACTAAACGGAGAGATTTCGATTTCGAAACGATCCGGTCCAAACAGCTCGGCAAAGACAGTTGACGGGATTCGTTTTTGATAAGAAATAATATCTAATTTAAGACCAAATACGTGGTATATCGTCGTCTTAATGCATACAATAATATTATATACCACCGACTGACAATAGGTTGACAAACTATATTATGCGTGTAAGTTTACCCGAAGAAATCGTATAACATTATTATGGTTTATAAATAATTATCATACATAATATATTATTACTATCGTCATCGGCGTACCGTATAATATTATTGTTATTATTATTATTATACGCACACCGAATTCGATGGCATCGCTGCAGCTATTGTGACTATATAATATATTTTATTATTATTTAGTGATTTGTTTTTCTATTATATTATCCGTCCATCGTATAAAGTACGCGACGGATGTAATTCAATATATCATCGAAAGAGGTCGTTAAGTAAGTGTAGTTTAAAAGTTACGGTCGTGTTAAAAAGTTAATTTTTTTAAGCATTAACGAGGTAATCGGATAGTTTTTAACGAACAGTTTTTAACATTATAGTTTTCCATAATTCGAATAGTTAATGAATATATTCTATTTTAACGACTTAGATAATGAAGTTTATTTTAAAAAATAATAGTACGTAAGTTAAGATCGTGCTTGTACATGCCTATAAGTTATAACCGTTGTAAATATATTTTATTTTTTTTGTTTAATCACTGTCAATGCGATTGTATAAAACATAAATAAACAAAATATGAATATTCCTCGATTTAATAATTCAGTTGACACAAACGTATAATAATTACCTAAACTACTTCAGCTGTAGTAGCTATAGTAAGCAATAAAAACGAGTGGTTCGGTATGTATTTAAAATATTTAATTTTAAAAATAAATAAAAGTTACAAAATCACTGTCATGTAATCAATGTATGATGGTAATTTAAAAAAAATAAAAATAGCTTTTAATTATTATTAAGTATCAAATCATTTTGTATATTTTATCTCTTAACATTTACGATCAAATGTAATTTATTAACAATAAATTTCATTGATTTGTCAACAACAATATTAAATAATAGTTTACCGAGTTCTGCGAACATCGATTCGACTCAACTAGCTCGAGTCGATAATTATTATTGTCATTAACTCGACCAACATTTTAAATCATAATGACGTGTAACCGTTTATCGGAGTATAATATTCAGTTTGAGAACAAAAATTCACGACGAAAATACTCGACCGTCAAGCACCGGTACGCGGGTGGAAAACGACTCAGACATTTTTACTCTGTTTTTCCCGCCTCGCACGTCCTCGTTTACAATGCAATTATTATTATTATTATTATTCCATAATGTCTGGCCGCAGCAGTGGTCAGATCGACCCGACTATAAGACGCCGTCGCCGCCCCCACCGTTATCGCGATAAAATCTTTGACTTCCGCCGTTCTTCTCGTTTTTCCGGTAAACGAGAGCCGCGCCGTATTGGTTGTTGCGTCTCTACAGAGTATAATATATAATATTTCGTTATTAAAATTCTCAATTTGCGACGTAATCCGCGATAGGGATCGTTATTGACGTGTTCGTACATCGGCTTCTCCCGAGGGTCGCTGACTATTTCAATAATAACACACACGTGCTAAGTCTGGCACACCACCACTGCAGCTGTGTATACATACTATAATACATACACATATTATTATACCAGTGGTTCTCAACATTTTTTGTTTCATGTGACCTTTAGCCACTAGTATCCAACAATGTGTCGTCCTAACATCAACATATTAAACAATGGACTGTGCATTTTTAAAAGTACCCAGAAAAAAAATAATCATACACGTCATTATTATTCGAGTTGCAGGATTCAATCAACATTTGAATTTGGGGAATTCTAGGGTTGATGGAGGAAAGAGCGATTCTTATATAGTCTTCTAGAGTTGTTTTTATGAGCTTTTGGCTTTTTTTTTTGTTTTAATATTTTGTGAGTATACTAAATCAATAAATAATTATCTTATTCTTTTTCCCCTTTTCCGTAGATATTTTATGTCACCGCCCGTTGGTCCGTGTCACCCTTGAGGGACATGTCATCCCGGTTGAGAACCACTGTATTATACTTTGGTTTGATTTTTAAGCGTCGTCGATATACATATCGGCACTACAACTGTGCAGTGCGATCGCAGACGCGTCTTTCAAAAGACCACACTACACGTGTGCGGAAATCCTCTTTTCAGCTAAACATATATATATATATCACTGCAGTACATTGTACATTGCATACAACACAGTGAACGTTCCAAAGATCCTCTCTCGACACCCTGCTCGTGCACCCTTCCCGGTCGCCCAAACCTTTGCCACCCCCCCCCCCCACCACACCCACGCGCGCGCGGTCGCCTTTATCTTTATCGCACTCGGTTCTCGGTCGGATACATCTTTTAGGCAAACACGACGGTTTATAATAATGTACCGACTACGCGTCTCGACGAGGACCGGAGAATTATGGTTTTACCGCCAAAGGAAGGGACAAAGTGTAGGGAAAATAATATATATAAATAAAAATATAACATACGCTCGCACGTCGACTAGGCTCGCTCGACGGAAAAATCATTATTTTTACACTTTGTTTTTCCGTCGGATCGCTTTGATGTGTGCACACACGCGGCGGCGCACGTCATAATATTATATATGTATGTCATACTGCTCAGACTCGTGCATCGTATAAACGGCCGAGCGTCGAAACGAGATATTATTATTCGTGTGCGCCAAATCTGATGGTGCCGTAATATAACTCTTGTCCGACAGGGCTACAGCTTGTATGGGATTTACAGTTTTTTTTTTTTTTATTTATTTTATATCATATAAATGTGTGTGTGTGTGTGTGTGTGCAAGAGAACCGTTTTACGGCGAAACACTGCGACGACGGGGACACTAAGTAGACGCTTCAAACACTCGAGACCGCTTTTCAGAAAAACCTCGTCGTGCACCTGACGCGATTAATTTTGTCCGCTGTATCGATTATTATTATTTCCACCGAGAAACGCGTGCTTATCGTTCACAACATTGAAAAGTACCTGTGACCCACCTATATACGGTTCATTGCAGCCATAGTAGTCATCGTTTCCGTCGACAACTGTTCGGTGGAGTGCTCAGATTTTTTTTTTTTAATGTGGAGAGGATATTATGAGTTATACGACTGCTCAAAGACCACGAAAAAAAAATCATCATATGTTCTTATATATTCAATCGGAGGCGTTAGTTAATAATATCATAACGATATAATATGGTTAATCGCGTGTAAGGGGAATTTGCATAGAATGTAATATGTTATCAGTAACAAAATCTTGACATAAATCGTCCAGCGACGGTGTAGGTAAATGTGCTTTAATTACTTCACTACGTTTTATTGTTATCAATCAACTTAAATTATATGAAACGTATAAATCACACAAAAAGAAAAAAATGTAGAAAACGTGAATTTTTATTTTAAAAATGAATTAAGACCATAAACATAAGACAAAAATAAATCAAAAGGAACAAACGGATATGAATCCCCATCCTCCCAGTGAGCACGTCTACGATAACGTAGTGAATATTATCATGACGGCAATCGTTTTCATCCATCACAAAGACGCTGTGTATTAAAATGTTATGACGTACCTTTTTGTTATTATTTTAAGAATAAAATTCCGTTTTTATAATTGTATTATGTTCATACCGTAGTTTTCGGTGAAACAAAATCCTGTAATCATTGGCAACGAAAGAGTCAGCTCAAAAGATGTTATTAATTCAGTAAACGCGATCCAATGATAATAATACGTCTTAATGCCCCCTATATCAAATTGACAAATAAAAAAAAAAATACACGACATATGGAAAAATGAATTGGAAATGACCGACACCAAATCAAAAGAAACCAAAGCCATATCCTCCAGTGGTCTCCGAATAACACACTTACTGGAAAATAATATGTGGTCATAAACCGTCTCAGAATAGGCCATACTAGATTAACCCGTGATTACCTGATGAAGAAAGAAGATTCTCCAAAATTCCAGATTTGAAATTATTATCCTCTGACAAAAGCACATTTAATCGGGAAGTACGACCTACAGATCTAAGCTCCGGTTCCCCTAATGTATTCAAATTCCTTAAGGATACTGAACTGTACACAACAATTTAAAATTGCATTTACATATCTATATGTATTTATTGTTTCTTATTTTGTACACTTTATTATCTCTTAAAATGATTATATTGTAGAACGATTACTCAATATTCAAAGGTGGGCAAGTTAATGAAAATAATTAACTCAAGTTAAGTTAAGTTAAGAGGACACAAGATCGATAAGTTAAAAGTTAACAGTTAACAAATTATAAATTTAACTCGATAAGTTAAAAGTTAATATAGAAAAAAAAATTAACTTAACTCAGTTTAAAAAAAGTTGATCTATTTTTTTAAATTATTATGTTAATCAAATAAAGAGTGAATGTGTCTTCCTGTTTTCTAATTTATAAATTATAAAAACAATTTGATTGAACTTTTATCATAATGTACACTGTATACCCTTTTACTTTTCTATTATTTATTAATTTAAACTATGCGTTCACTACTCGTTACCGTACTTAATGACATTTTTAATTATTTTAAGTAATAATGTAATAAATAATATTAAGAAATCTGAAATATAAAATGTCTACCATATAATATTATAACAATATGTCAATATAACGAATGGACTAAATAAATATCGCACACGGTAGGTAAACGAATGACGATTACGATTTACAAACAACGTAAGGGACTGGTCGATGCAAGCGCACTATAATTCATAATATTGTCTACAAGTATAGACCGGCATAATATTATCATGTATATATTATACACAACTATAACTATAAACTTTAAACGATAATTTAGTTTTCAAGTTATTTTTAGAATTTTCTTTCCAATTTAAGTTTTATTTTTATTTTTATACTGATAATATCAGATAATATTTCGTTTATAAACGAAAAATTTCAAAATGTTTTTAACTTATTGGTTGTTTTTTTTAAATCAACTGAGAAAAGCTAAGTTATTTCAACTGTAAATTAAACTAGTTAAGTTTATAAGTTGATTACAAAACAAACTAACTAGATAAGTTAAAAAGTTAAAAAAAAATTAACTTTTTAACAAACCTTTGTCAATATTGTAATAATAGGTAAGATTCTTGTAGCGCCACCGGTCCATGTCGCCGAGGCAGATATTATTATTAATATAATATAATATATAAAAAAAAATTCCTTTTACTATAACACAAATTATTATAACGCGACGTAGACCGGGACACTGATTTTATTCTATTAATAATAAATATTAATACCAAGTGACAGGTCTTGTAGCAGGTCGAACGACCCTCTGCAGAACACCGCTGCGGGTTAGGTTAGGTTGGGTTCGGTTTGCGCTCTCGCAAGACATGTCGTCGCTCCGATAAACAGCGGCCATAGCGCGTGCTGTCGTAATTTCAAACAAATATATATTTCGACCAGAATAATATCGTAATAATGGCGACCGACTACGGAATCGGACACAAGTCAACCGCAGGTCGGCTTACCCGTGTAAACTGCACTCGTTCGAGCACTTGGCGGCGTAAGCATTTTACACACTTTCCGAAGGCTTTATAATCGCACGGTCGACGAGTACTCAAATACTGTGCGTTGGCCGACGACGTACCGTTCTATGGAGGCGATGTAAGACGGACTTTGGGTTTGCGGTGGACTGATGTGTCTGCAGCGCAGCACGGCCCCTCGTCACGAGGTGTCCGATAAAGCCGGCTCGGCTCTGACGGTCTCGGATACTATTATGTATAAATCATTATTAAACGCGACTTTGACGGTTGTCACCAGAAGTTTTGACCGGGATTCGCATTAATGCCCCGCCGCCGTCGACCCTTATCGCGACTTAAAGCGTTTCGTATAATATAATAACGATAATACGTTATAACATAATATTATTATAAATTAACCCTGGTAAACAAGCCGCGATGACCAAAGCCTTACAATATATTCTACAGGTAGCACCGATGTCAAATAGACGAGTAATCCGTATAATTTTAACAAAGTTAAATGATTTTTCGAAATAATAATATATCGTTTATACGGGCGAATGTAAGTTCCTAGCACGAGACCTAGCAGGTGAGAAAAATACATATTAATATGTTAGTTCCTACACGGCAAAACACAGGTATTTATGTTCGGCTGCAATACGATGGTCCTTATCAGCGGTACTTTTTTAGGCGCACGATTGTGCGCGCTAAATTATTTTTACTTCTAAGCAACGTTGCCAAATATATACAGATTATAGGTGCACTTAATTTAAATTATTTTATTATAACGATTTTATTTTAATGAATATTTTTTCGATATCTATTCCAATATTTAATATTATTTTATTATAACGTTTTTTTTTTTTAATGAATATTTTTTTATTTATAATAATTATTATGTTCTTTATGAGGTAGACTGAGTGTGAATACAAAGTGTCTGTTTTATTTTGTGTTATAAATTTTCATAAATAAATAGATGATGATACTAAAATATAATAAAAATATAATATTTTCTTGATAATACGGGTGTCGGGTATGCAGTAAAATAAAAATCGTATTAAAAAATTTATTTTTCGATTTTTATTATACTGTATATTATCAATTTATTATGCGATTTTCATTGTATTTATTTATTAATTATTCTATTTATTTATGAAAATATACCTATTTTTATTATTTTGTCTCCTAATCCATAATATAGATTAAGTGTAGATACACTTACTGACATTTGAACTTTTTTTACCGTGTAGGAACTTACACATCTCGTTTTTATATTCGTGTAGGAATTAACACATCCCATTTGTAGGAACTAAAGTATGTAATCGTTTACCTGCTAGGTCTCGTGTAGGAACCTACTATTCCCCCGTCTACACACAATACTATTTGCCACACACGAGCCACGAGTAATGGTATTATAAACGTATTGTATAATAATAATATGATATACTCGTCCGATTAAGGTCCATAATATTGATAAAATATTGTCAAAAAAATACCAAACGTTTTAATAAAATAATGTGTTACCTACTTTTGTTTGACACTGAGGTACAAAAGTATGTTTAACGTTTAGGCATAGTGTTTTCGAGAGTGGTTCGCGAGTTGACGTATGCGAGACGATTTGTAACTAAGGATAAGTGGGATTAATTTCGCTCGAGTAGCATCGCTATTGGTAAACAGCGTTGGCGCCGTGATGTTGCTCAATCTCATTTCAGAATAAAGTTGTTTTTAATAATTAATCTCTAGTGTGTTTTTGTTGAAGAGGTATTAAAAGAATATGGTTATTTCGACGGAAAGTCTTGAACTATATTATTATTAAGACGGTTCCACGGCGGCGCTCGGGGGAAAAGTACTTAGCTGCCAAGTGTCAAAGGTTTCTGTAGGCGTTGTACGGTCTTATAAGTAGAAGACGTGATGTTGATATGTTTTTCACTGTCAACTTTGAAAATGTTTGTTTAGGCCAAATAATAAGTTTCATATATACACTTACTTCTCAGTAAGACTGGCGTTGATATAGTCACTGTAGTTTTCGCCGATTTAATGATATTTTGGTGTTATTAAGCGCGCAGTTGTAGACATAAACAGCCCAATCATTGTAATACTTAGACAAGTGTACGGCCAAGTCCGATAGGATAAATGTCATAAGCTATGACTCATTACATAATATATTGTATATGGATTTGAGCTAAACGACAATCATCGATGACGCTTCGATGTTAGAACGCATTTAGTTCGGATGTTTGAGCAAACAGTAAATACATTTCTCTGGTACGACTATAAACCCGTCAGAAGTTTAATTTGAAAATGCAAGGTTTTTATTTTTTCAGTGTATCGTAATCTTATAAAGTACCTACCTACCTAGCTTGTCAACAGAGTGCGTGATCTTCATAAAAAAAATGGGTTTCTGTTTAATATTAATTATTCTTAATTTCTGTACTATTACAGTTATTATTATCTCGCGCGGTTATGATCAAACGTCCGAGTCACCACCACTACACCAATATTGTACAGTGCTAATATGCGATAGAAGACATAATATCATCATCATCTGATATTTTTCTGTCTCTTTTTTTTTCTCGTAGACACATTATTGCGTCTCTCTCCCGTTACTTAAATTAAAATATTTTTTTCTTCACTCTCAAAGCCTCCCCGACAGTGCAGTTACAACGACCAGGCCTCCGAAACTGACGACGGTAATTCGCTCCGCAGTATTATTATAGCACTGGTAATTTGTGCCCGCCGACAGGTACACCTTCGAGGAAAACT
This sequence comes from Neotoxoptera formosana, assembly GCA_022818045.1. Taxonomy (NCBI): domain Eukaryota; kingdom Metazoa; phylum Arthropoda; class Insecta; order Hemiptera; family Aphididae; genus Neotoxoptera; species Neotoxoptera formosana. The sequence goes on along the minus strand of CM040632.1, from coordinate 26,753,100 downwards.
ACTCGGCCGCCCGGTGGAAACTGTTATCCGCTTTTCCGATGTGGCCTGGTGAAGTTCATGCGACCTATGACAATTTAAACTGACGCGGTGTACATAACCCCCTCCCTCCACCTTCTTCCACCATTTTTCACTTGTCGAGGATTGTCGACAGGCGAACAGCGTTTACACATATTATTATATAACGATACATTACATTTCCCACCTAAATTGTACCTTTTTTTCACTTTTTTTGAATCAATATTAGAATACGTAATAATGCGTGTGAAATACGAACAATATTAGACTTCCGGGTGTGTGACAAGAGAGCGTCATCTGGATATCTTATGATAAATATTAACTGTGATACATACATTCATTGATCATTGAATGGTGAATGGTTGTCAATTATTATACTGCCCTGCCAGAGTGAAAGGCATAATATAGTAACTGAAAATTTTTCAAAAATGATATTATATTGTATTTATTGTTATTGGTCCGGATCACATATAGTCTTAACTATAGGTCATAGTGCATAAAAACATCATTAAAACCATCAAAACGAGCCTCCGATGTGAGATACAAACAATAATTAGAATTCCTTTAAAATAAGTTTGGTTTGGGTTTGGAACGTTTTCATGCACCATAACTATTACGTTTAACGTAAAACGATGACTAAGATAGTTCAAGAATATAAAAATAATTACTCGGTGTAACAGGATTTTATTTATTAACGTAAGATATTCGATGTTATTATGTCTACCGCCTACAGTTGTTAATGATAATATAAAATAGAAATATGTAGTCTTTCGAGTGTGATTACAAATTCTAATAGCGTATTTAATTTGTTATTGTATAAGACTTGTATTAATTTAACACAAAGTAATGCAAAACGTACAGAAGGCGTTATCGCTATTAAACCTTTAATTACAACGATACATAATACTTTATTATAATGCTAATTATTGCTGTCGAGAATTATTGTATTATACTTGACAATCTTTTTTAGCGTTATTATAATATTATGCGTGAATATTTGAGTCGTGCTCGTAATAACACTCGGGTCCTAGAGGTAATCTAAAATTAATTTGTTTACATTTAACGATAAACAATATCGGATTTTTTATAAAACCGAGTAGTATAATATCAGACTAAAAATAATGGACGTATACGTATTCAATTTGGAATACTGGATTATTAAATTATATTATATTAAAAATAGTTTAGGAAATAATTTGATTATGTGCACAATATTATGTCATGCACTCAGTAGTTCGAATGAGTTAAAATATAATAAGCGATATTATACTTTGTAGTGTAAACCATTGTACATAATTTCGTTTAAAGTTCTAAATTGTTGACGTTTTAACTACATAATTGAATTATTCATGTTCCGAAAATCTATCAATATTGAATAATACGTTTAAACTATAAAATAAAATAATTTCGAATCCATTATTTATCATCGGTTTTTAGAAGTATTTTAATCATAAATCGACTGAAATTATATTAAAATATTAAAGTCGCTCGAAACGCAATAATATAATGTAGAACAAAAATAAAAAAATTGTGTAGAACCGTTCAAAATTGTTTAATGTTGTGAATATAATGTAGTATTGTAATTCAAGTAAATGATGATTTTCAATACCAGGATCTATCGCAAGTTTAACTTTATACAATCGTATTAAAAAAAACACATTTTTATTTATAATGGATAAGATATAAATTATGAACCCTATCAGCAAAGTGGAAAATTGTACAACGAATCCGATCCTGTAGACTTGAAGTAATTTAAGTCAACTCAATATTTTCAATATGTAGAGCCTCTACAGTTATTCTGTTTCATACAACAACGATCGGGATTGATGGTAATAATTTAATTGCATAACACATACATCGTATTATTACATCACAATAAAATTTATATTTACATATTGTAAAATGTTTAAAATTAAAGAATATAGAAAATGTTTATAATATTATATAACGGTGACGACGAGATTAGAAGAGTACATTTTATTTGTCGTTTTAATGCAGTCCGTTATGATATTATAGTAATGACGTTTGAAATAAATAAATTCGGCGACAATATTAATTTATTATGTCAACAACGATTAACAACAATATAATATTATAATAAAATCGTTAAAGAGCGTAAAGACAAAATAACGAAAGCAAAAATAAACGTTTTCGATATTCGTGTACGAAAACCGTGCACTCCGCACCTCCCCGGCTGTAAGATATTTCAGAGCGTTCGGGACGAGAGAGCTTTTAGCCTTTTAGCACGCATCGCAGTTTATATCTTTCGTCTGTTTACGCAGAACCGTGTCAAAGCGGAATGCAAATCGCCAACGACCTTTACGCAAAAATACGATAATTAATGTGTATACATTTCTCTCCGTTTATCGACAGTCTTCCCGGGCGGACTGGGTAATTATTTACTCGGACGCTTTTGAGCGTATTATTACTTATACACCAGAGCAATAATAATAATAATAATAATAATAATAATTATTATTATCATTATGTCGCCCGAGAAATTCTGAACGACGACGGCCGTTTCGGCGTGTAATTCTAATATACACTGCACCCTTTGCGCGTATCGGTTAAAACCCGCTCGTTCGGGCGATATCGATTCGACCGAATTATTTGCCGAAAGAGCTAGGTGGCAGCGTTGAGGTGCGCCAACACCCCGTCAACATCGTTTTGGCGGTCGCGAGATCGAAGGCGGCAAAGGCCAAGAGACGTGTGTAGTACGAGTAATCGCGTGTGTAAATATATAGTTGTAGTTTATCCGATGGTCGGCTTTTGCGGTGAAATCGAGAGGATCCCTTCTTTGGCGTAACAGGCGTTTTCGGCGAATTTAATAATAATACCTAGGTCAGAGTTCCCGGTGGTTAGCTGATTGCTTTTCCGCCATTTTATTTTTCATTTGATGATGAATTTTAAACCGCCTACTTCATAATATTTACAGTGGAAAAGATTTTTTCTCGTTCGGAGAAAAATAAGTGTGTATTGATCGGCCAAAGGACACTCGTAGTGTCGTATACAAGTTTAAGTATTTGAAAATATGGTTCATGAGCAGTATACTTCAATAAGTTCCGAATAAAAGCATTTGAATAAATTCCCCTTCAAGTCTAAAAAGAAGAAATTATGTTATTATCACCCGAGTCAGAATTGGCCACACGCATCTTACCAACTCCTTCCTTATCAGTTATCACCAAAGAACCTGCCCCAGTATGCGACATATGTGAGGAAAACCCTTAGATCGATCATATCGTTACTAGATGTCCAAAATTCACCGTAACACGAACAATCTTCAACAATCCTACCTCTCTCCGACTAGCTCTCAGCTAAGAAAACGCCGAAGCAATCTATTTTTTCATACCATTAATTTAAGCAAACACTTATAAATAATTGTAAATAATCCAACCTTGTCTCTACATACCTGTTGTTTCTGTGTTTTAACTGTGAGTTAATAACCCTCGGTTTTGAAACTTTAAATCAAAAAAAAAAAAAAAATTGCACGCGAAAGTTAAAAATAGGATAAGAGTAATCATATTTGTAAATGTATATAGTTGCAGTTCATCCGATGGTGGTTGGCGTGCGGTACAGTTGAGCGGATCTCTTCAGTGTAACAGGCGAATTCGGTGAATATAATAATAATATCCCAGGTCAGAATAATTACGGGTGGTTAATGAACAGCTGATTGATTCACCACCATTTTTTTTCATTTGATAACGAATTTTAAACCGCCCTTTTCATAATATTTTTAGTTAAAAAGCTTGTGTCTCGTTTGGAGAAAAATAAGTGTGTATCCCGTGGCCAGAGGACACTCGTGTCGCATACAAATTTAAGTATTTGAAAATAATATGGTCCTTGAGTATACTTCAATAAGTTCCTCAAAAAAAAACCATTTGAATAAATTCATCGTGAAGGGAAAAATAGGGTTGAGCAGCGTGCTTGATGAATCACCTTGTATACTAGTTATATATACTATATATATTTATACGTCATCACCTTCAAATTTTTCTGTAACTACGTGCCAAAAATTAACCTTTGTTTTATTTTTCGAGAGTGTTATTCATTTATGAAAAATATTATGTATATATTTTGTTGATGTTTATTATTAAAAATAAAATAATATAAAAATATTTTAAATGTTTACGTGCCCTCAAAATACGATTTTCTCTGGCACGCCTAACATATGGATTTTCCATCATGATTATAGTCGGGGCTAGGACATCTATACCACCGGCTGAATATAAAATATATATTTATAGGTGAAGGGGGGGGGGGTACAAAATAATTTGCAATAGAATCTTGCGGTGCACCTGCTCGTGAGCATACATCAGAATGCAAATCGTCGGCCGAGATCGAACTCTATCGTAACAGTAATAATATAATATTATGATAACAATAATTTGATAATATCGTCGTCACGGTGCAGTGTATAATCATATATACAGTGGAACCTCGATAATTCGAACGGTTATATAAGTCGAATTTTCGATAACTCGAAGGAATGTTTTGGCCCCCGCCGATTTGAATTATCGATATTCCACTACTGTATATAATAGTATTAGGTATATAATGTCAAAGGCAATATTATAGATCGCGAGACTTCGCGCCGGATCGAACTGCTTATTAGTTATTTTATAATAATATTATTATAACTTCATAGGCAGATAGTCGTTCCGGTGACGACGACAATTTTTAACGGTGCCGCGTGGGGTGGGGGGGGGGACAAAATAATTTATTACTCGCACAAAAAACCGGTGAAAAAAAACCACTGTCGTCTTAACCGCGGCAGTGCGATGATAGATTGCACACGGAATAGTCGCGGCCCGTCGTCGTCGCACGCATAATAATAATAATATTGACCCGAAACGAAAGCCGCACACACACAGTTTGACTTGTGTAGCGTTTTATAGAATTTTCATCTCCGTCTGCTGTCTTTCTCGCGCCGTGTCTCTTATATTTTGTCGGGCGTGACTGCGCGGCGGCGAGTGCGGCCTTCGACGGCCCGCGAAAACCGACGACGACGACGTCGAGTCGGAAAATTATATAGAATATTATAATATTATTATGTGCGCACACGCTCCCGCGCTTACCTAGTTTAATAATATATAATATAATATGTACGGAAAAATGTAAACGCCGCCGCCGCCGAGTGCGAGCGCGACGTACAAATTTGCATAAACATCACGGCGATCGCCCCGGGAGAGAACTGCAGAGTGCGTACCTATATATGACGCGTACACGAATTACGTACAAGTGTGTGGGTCGTGTGGGTTTGTGTGCGCGTATTGGTGAGTGTGGGCGGGTGTGGTTGGGTGGGTGCAGGGCTTGGGCGGGTGCGTGCGTGCGTGCGTATACGCGACGTGAGCCTCTCCTCCGGTATATACCACCGCCGCGGCCGACGAGTCGTACGAAACTTATGCTCGTCGAACGTCGACGTTTCTGCAGTCGGCGATAAGTTTTGTTGACTTTCTCTTTGAAAGTTTAACAAGGTGCGCTACTTAACGGTTACACTATAGTCACCGAGGCGTCTTCGACAATGTCAATATTACGCGCGGCAACGATTTCGCGAGCCCGTCGGGACAAAAACCGTTTTCCCCATAATTATATATATATCATAATAATATATAATAAACCGCGTCGATAAAAGACGTATATTTTATACGAAAAACGCACGTCGTTAATATACAGAGTGAAGCGTAGTAGTTATCATTTAGGTACTATCCTAAACACGAGCTTTTCATGGTGACTTTACTTGGGTTTTGAAACTTTCACGAAATTTGTTTTTCGAAATATTTCCTGAAATATAAAAATGTACCAAAAATTACAAAAAAAAATTTTTAGGGCATTTTTAAACTTTGAGCACATCGATTGTCGCATATTTTTTTAATAACGAATAAAATATTTTTACCATAAACTCGGCCACTGAAAATTCAAAAAAGTATCGTTATATATTTTGTACAATTTCATACAATTTTTATCAAGTATGTTTTCAGTTTTTACCTATGTGCCAGTCAAAAGCGAAGGCGTCTGCACAACGGTCTGACCAACGAAATGTTCTTCAACCTAAGGCAGACAAATACTCAAAATATATTTGATACATTACCACTCGTATGTAGGGTCTTAAAATTGCATGAAGTATAAATATATACCAAATTTATAAAAAAAAAAAATATATAATAAAAAGTTTTTTTTGAGTTACACCCGTATAATTAGGGCGAGAGAAGAACATGTTTAAAATTACCTATGTCTATATTGTATGGATACTTAATTATTTATTATTAAAGTGACTAGTGAAATAGTGTCTGTGGCTTTCTGAAGATGGCCGTCTGGATTTAATCAGTATTCACTAATCAATAATCATATATTATACAATATTTTACAATTTCTCTATTATGTATTTTTCTTTTTTTTCACAAAAGGTTCAAAATAATATTATTCATCTCCAAACGAATTCAGATATGAAATAATACAATAATATTTCATTTACTACCAGGTACTAAAAAAAATATTTTACAATATTTCATGAAGGGTAAAATTTTCAATTTTGAAATATTTCAAATTTAAAAAGCTAATTATAGCATATAATAATAATTGACTGACTCGAGTTAAATAAACAATAACCGACTATCAACGGCGAAATTAAGATTTTTTTTTTATTACGCCGGTTCGTTTATAAATTCGAAGTGTAAAAATTGTGTGTATGGGCACTATAAACATCGAATTGCAGTTATATGTAGTTAAAAAACAGTGTTAAATACAATTTTTTTAATCTAAAAATGCATTTTTACCAAATATTGATGTTTTGCCGTTAGTGAGTTTAAGCCGACGATATAATATCGTGTGCCAATTATGATATTATTATACTCGACGCGTTACACACGAGCGAACGTTTCCGCGGGCTCGTGATTTTCGTATAGGCGAAAATAAATAATATATTATATTATTATTTTATTCGAGAAAATATCTTCGGATGTGCGTTTTGTGATGCGCGAGAGCAGGAGATAGCTAGGTGGCTGCTCGGCGGCGAATTACCGATAAATATCGCGTGCTCGGGGAAAAAACAACAATAATAATATTATTATTGCATACACCGTGCCCGGGAAAACGAACTTAAACGCGCACACGGCATGCGAACGTAAGTCGGGACCCGAAATAAAATATCATAACCTCTACGGCGATGAAAAAGGGCGAATAAGCGTATTTTTGTTTTACGTTCGAATGATATTATAATAATATTATCACTGTAGACGCGGAGCACAGACCTTAATATTATTATATTGTATTACTCGTCGTCGTACAATATATTGTGTAACGTATACGACGACACTGTCGACTGTGTGTCTCAAGTATACAACAATATTTATATAATAATACACAACGTCGTGTATAATATTATTCTTTATGTGTACAATTTATTGGAGAATATGTCGAGTTCGTTTTTTTTTTTACAGCGGAAACGCGCAGATCGAGATTGATAACATATGCTTTCCGCCGAAGCGAGGAAAATATGCCTTGTTATAAAATTATTATTGTACTTTTGATTTAAAACTAACACTTAGTCTTTTTTCAAAAAATATTATGATAACGATACAGCAGTGTCGACAAACAACGATATATTATTTATTTCACGATCTGCAGACCTAAAAAGAGAGATTCTGAGAGAGGTGTAAATCCAACTTTGAGAATAAATTCTACATCGAAATTAAATATAATTATTAATATCATTAGGTTGTTACGGGTTTTCACCATACGCTCGAAATAGTAAAGAAGAAAAATTTGTAATATTTTTAAGAATATTATGTATAACGTAATAGAGAAAAATAATTATTCATCGTATGAATATACCAATAAAAACAATTTTAAAAGTCGTATTTTTTTTAAATAAAATATATGCTTCTTCGTCTCGTTTTTACGTCGGAATTTCGGTCACTGTACGTCACGTGATTATCGTTTATCGTTACAATAATATTATTACATTGATAATATCGTCGAAGAACAATTAGAAAGTATTTAGAAGCAATTAAAAAATGTGCATTCGTCGTAATCACGATTGGGAGGTGAAGGCAAAATCACATTTTTTGTGAGAGTAAAAAAACCGATGGATAATAATATCTATACAATCAAGACATCTTTAACGGATTGATCGGATTTGTGTTTATAAGACGTAATGACTCATAACGTCATATTAATATGATTTTTTACGGTATTCTCACTGTTTTTTTTTAATTTTTTCTTATTCGGTAACGCGATTCCATAACACTTCACACAGGCGTTGTATAGTATTTACAATCTGAGTTATCGTTTTAATTTAACGTCCGTGACCTGCGGACAACATCATCATAATAATTTAATACTGTGACCAATATATATATAATATCGTTTAATAATATTATTATAATTTCGGCCGAACATTGCGGGTTGCAGGGACCGTCGTAGATTAAACTATACGCGTGCACCTATATAATATTATGACGATATAATTATATACTCTAAATATATATGTATTTACACACCTGTGAATAACGAAACCACAATATGTTGTGTTTACGGTATAGCGATCAACGTGGTTATAGGTATAATATTAATTAATACGGTATAATTGCTTTTAGTACAACTATACCTAGGCAATTTTCAATTTTGTAATGATACACAAAAATCGTTGTGAAATGTAAACAAATATTAAACATTTTTAGAGATATTACCATTGATTTTATAATATACAGTCAATGATATTACTTACGACGGATTGAATATACGCTGCTTGTCAGCAGGTCTAATAGGTTATAGTCATATTAATTTTTTTTAGTCCTGGAAATAAAATGCACTATAATTGGGGTGGCCTCCACATAGGAGCAGGTACGCGGATTTCGGTTTCAAGCGCAGCACGAGTTCAGTGTTTTCCATATTATTATTTTTTATAGTCTTATTAATAATAAAAAAAAGTATAAATATAGCTGAAATACCTTTTTACTTTATCGCAGGTCCCAAAACGGCGTTTAATTCCTACACTAGCTAGGTAAGTGTAAATAAATAAATATTTGAATTTCTGCAAACGAATTGAACTGGTGACAATGTCGTTATAGTTTTTCTACTCACGCACGCGTAGTAGAAACGAACAAGAATTCAAAGTATTTTGCAGGATGTAAGCCATAACTGAAAATATAATACAACTAAGTACTATTATAGTGTTGTATATGGTACAAATAACTGTAAATTTTTGACAAAATATTATATTACATTGTGTTGCGAATGTTTCTTTTCCTATTAGAAAAGTGTGATGTCAATAGTTCTGAATTCGGATGGCATTGACGAGATTTATTTGTGTTTTTTTGCCGGTAATCGTCTCCGGCGACGTTTCCAGGTATAATTTTATTGCACAAGCACCAAAAAACAGTCACTCGAAAGAAAAACCACTCCGAAATCGTGGACACCCCACAAACGCTTCTTCGTCACGTTTCACATCGGTCTCTGCAGCTCACCGCAGGTACACGTGATTATCGTAATCACTATCGGCATCGTCATCGTTATCGCCACTACCGAAGTTGTGTTTTAAATATTGCTCGAGGTATGCTCGAGGTACATTTGATTTCGTTCGTATTCTGTGAAATCTATAACGAATTAATGATAATCTAAAGCTGCTCGCCTGCAAAACGATGCAAACCGCGTGACCCTTATTTTCCGTTATTCTTACGTTATCACACTTGACCCTCGTCCCACCGGACACCGAGGGTGGCGATGGCGATGGCGCCCGCTACAAATAATATACTATTTTGTAAAAAGAATAAAAATGATGATAAAAAAAACACAACACTCGAAGACGACACTCGTCGTGATGAATCTTTGCGCCAGAGCGTTGCTTCTCGATGGAAAACGGCGGGTAAAGGGGTGACGACGACGACGAAAGGGAGGGGGGGGGGTGCAATTCGACCGAAGGAAAAATCTGACGGTTTACACGACCGGCCGTTTATTTACGCGCGGATGACTTATGTACGAAGAGACTTTTTTTTTGGACAACTCTTCGAGACTTTGAATATGTTCCGCCTTTGCGACAATATTGTTTTATTTTTTTTACGATTAAAGGACGGTTTGTTCCGGTTGAACCGTGTCCCCGTCGATAGTATCTCCGTAATATACCGACCTTCAGTATACCTATAAGTCAGTACTTAAAGTAAATTAATAAACAAATGTTGGAAATAAATTCAAAGATATGATATTACGGAATACAATAGCACAAACATTGAATATTATAATAATTCTCCGTACACCGTGGCGAATATTCGGTGGAAATTTACATAAAATGTATATATGGCGAAACACACACAATCAATTAACTGAGCGGCGGTGCTTATATTATATATATATTATATTACGGTGTAGTACAAATATAATACAGTCGTAAAAGTTAACGCACCTGTAATTTGTTAAAACAATATCTTCCAGAGGTTGACATATTTATGCCGATCCGCTATAAAGTTTGAAAATTATGATTAAATCGACTTTAATTCAAAAACAGCTACCTGCTACCGAGAGTTTAAATGTGAATTATTATTGCATACGGTTAGGTTAGGTGAAACGTATTTACTATAAATAATGAGTTAAACCGTGCATTGTATTCTATATTCAAATTAATTTTTACGTAACAGAATATTATTTTTACCTATACGCATTTTTCAATATATATATATTTGTCACTTGTTAGTATAAATAATAATTGTAATATCAGCTTACTTTTTTGTTAGAATCAACGGCGCAAATAATAATAATATTTTTTTAAATTTTAAACACAGTGTAATATGAGCTTTGTAAAGTACTGCAATCTTTACAAAGCAGCAATGATTATTTAATTCAATTTATTGTTCGTTTTTGTAATAATTACAAGGTGTGGGTTTGAATAAGTTTGTTTATGGCTTATAATATTCATGATCATTATCGGACCTACGAAACGCGGAAAAACAAATTAAAAACGAATTTCATTATGACGCTAGTTTTTTTTAAGACAAAAGCGCATTAGTTTCGTCCGGTTTTAAAATTCATTCGAATTTCCGATTGTTTTCGGCTTCGGAAGAATAATATATAACGACGTTGAAAGTCTTCGTACAAGAATGGAATTGAAACGCGTTGGTAGTTGATAAAATTTTTCACCGTATTTGTATTAAGATAAATAACGATCGTCTTGCGAAGTGTCTTGTGATTGAAAAAAAAACATGTCATGTCGTTAGTGCTGCAAAGTAATGTAAATTATCATGGAAATAATTTTTTGTACACATTTAAAAAAAATTGTAATTGTTCGTATTAATTTGAAATGAATATCTTGATATTATAATATATAGTTATGGTATGATGAACCTAAACTATTATTATATTTATAACAGTCTACTATGTGTATTTTATTGCCATTTTCCCATTTTAATATTATTTTAGGCTGCTATTGAGCATATTAAAGAAAATACAAATACATTTAACTCGGTAATAAATGTGAATTTTTATCTTTTTAAAATTGTATTTTTACATCAGTTTATGAATGTCGAGTGTATAAACCTTTTTTTTATTTATTGATTTTAACATTTTTTTTTTTTTTTTGAGGTATTTACACAATACTTGCACTATGACTAATTTTTTGTGAGTAGTTATAACAAATTACAGTGCACTTAGTAGTTTTAACAAAAGAGCACAACCATTTAAAATTAATTTACAATATGTTTTATTTATTAACACGTAGGTGTATATTTTAATTTTAGCTCATATTATTCACAGTCGTTTAATATTTTTAATTAAACAATACACGTTTAGCTTTATCACAAAATAATAAAAATAATTATATAGAGATTATTATTAAAGTTTTTTTTTTAATCTAAGCATGTTTTGTTTGACGCTTTGACTTTATTCTCGTTTCGATGTAAATACAAATAAAATGTTTTCTTTTAAAATGTACATAAAACTCAACAATTATTATAATATTATTGTTGGAAAAAAACACAAAAAATAAAAATTTTCAAAATTTTCTGAAAATTTCAAGGAACACGTTCGAGCTCACATCTCTATAGTGTGCATTATAATAATATATAACGAGAGCCTGGAGATGAACGTCGGGGTGAGATTTCGAGGAGAAAACCCGTCGGAAAACTGTTTGGCGGTCGCATCGTCGATCGAAAAGTGCAAACTCTGCAGTAAACCGTCGCCGACACAGTCAGGCCATCGCCGCCGCCGCCCGCAATTACATAATAATATATATATTTTACACGACCACGACTGCCGTCTGCAGGAGCGGCGGATTTGCAATCGAGTTTTATTTTTATTTTATTTATTGAATATTCGTCCCGCGACGCCAACGTAATTTACCGTAGCCGAACGTGCGCACTGCACGACGTCCCGACAATAATAATAATAATAATAATAATACATGGTACTACGCTGTACATAATAATAATATATACGATATTACTTGTCGCTCGGATGTATATTATCGACAAATCGCGGTTTGTTGCGCACGTGAACTGAAACGACGATTTTAATTCGATCTGTAAATCATCGGTCGTGACGGCAATACGAGTGCGACTATATGGCATTTCGTCCGCACCGATGCACCGTTGCACATTTACAGAGCGAACGACGACACGATGAGTACAGCGTGCGATGCGTTTTATGCAAACTTTCGACTTTTAGAACGGACGGTGAAAAAAATTATATTAAAAATGGGTTTTGACAATGTTAATTCGATCTGTAAATAATCGGTCTTGAGTTCTTGACGGTATACTACAAGTAATAGACTTTGACATTTCGTCAGCACTGATGCACCGCGCGTTGCACATTTTGCAGCGCGAAAGACGACGCGATGAGCTTTACGCAGCGTGCGATGCGTTTTATGCGGACTTTGGATTTTTATAAAGGACGGTGGGAAAATGTATAGGAAAAACGGTTTTTAACGATTTTAAAAATCGATTTTCAATCGATGACGGCTGCCTATACCACAGTGGGCACAGTTTGGGAACCTCTGATCTAGTATAAATAAAAACAATTATTATCCATGGACATTTTTTTTCCGATTACTTTATCGTGATGTGAGTGAGTAAGACTGTAATATTGGGTTATATTTTATGCAACGTATTTACTGTACCTGTGCAGATACACACATAATGTTCTTTGTTTTTTATTATTTTAAAAGAAGGTAATTCCGGTAGAGATTAGTACATACTTTTTCGTAAAGAATTCGCGTTATGGAAATATTCATTTTTTCAATCGGAAGTCGTTACAAAACGACATTAAAAAAACAAAAAGTCGTTTGTATCATAATATCGTTTTATTCATTTTCAAGTTTTTAGTTTTTTAATGACGGTATTATTTCTAATTGCATATCCCAAAGCACAATATTTGTTTGATAAACACAACATACAGATTTTAATAATTGTATGAAATGTTTATATTATTTTCAAAAAAACGAGTTGATAAGCAATAACAATGCAAGTGTAGATGCGAGGAGTATGGATAAACAATTGCCCCAGGATTACCTCTGCGTGTAACTATATTCTGTCGGTATTCATTTCGAACAACGTTTGTTCGAAATTCGATTTTTGTATAATATTTTTTAAATTTTTGGAAAGTAATTCTATTTTGAAATATATGATAGAAATATTATGTCACATACAAGCGTTACCATAATAATGATAATAATATATATATATATAATACACATGGAATGACATACAAAAAAATGAAAATAATTATACATTATTGGCACATTTAATATTTTTAGTTTAAATATTTTAGTTTAATTTTGATAAACGTAGGACATTGATGAGTGAATTAGTAGTTTAATCTAAGCCTAGTGCTGGAATTCGTTTTAAACGTATTTTTATTACGGATTTTGCTCGAAACGTCTGCGTTAATGGTATTATATTCTTGGAAAAAATCGTCGACCACCGCCGGTTTCAAACACGGGAGGGAATATTCTTCGCAAGTGAGTTCATCATATTTTATAAAAATGAGTAGATAGAGCAGATTGAAAACTTTTTATTATTATGCTCTAAAAGATGTCTGGCGAAAAGCGATTTAGTGCCAGTACGACGTAAATAAAGTCACTTTACTATAGTTACCGACTGATTTTTAAGAATTACCTCCTATACGGTATACCTACATAATATTATACAATATTTTAATACCGTAGTAGTTATAATAATAATACAATACGACCGTGCTGAATTTATTACGAAACAATAATATCGTCTAAAAACATAAAAGTGAATATTATGTAAAATAATATGGTTAATGTCGATGACAAACTGCGAATATCTAAAGAAGTTTTTGTTTACGTAATATTTTTTCATTATTCGCATCTTCAGACTGGGAAAACGTTTTTATTTTATTTTTTCGCATGACGGTTTCAAGATGCACTACTATTATACAATACTTATTAAATCAATAAAAACAGAGTCAGCCCTTAATAATCAATTCGACTTTTAAAATATTGTTTTTACAATATTTTGTTTGTAATAAAAAATAACTTTAATGAAATACAACTCAAGTCTTGCAACAGTTAAAGTCGATTGGTTATTGGTGTCACCAAATCATTACGAACACACATATTAAAATGTATTACAAACCGGGAATAATATTATAGATACGTAAATTAAAATATGGAAAAATGGAGTGCTTACGATTTAAAAATAAAAGAGTTTCAAGTTTTTTTTTTGGCCAGAAACTCATAATTTACACTTGTAGCTCAGTTCGGTTTGACGTCATTGTGTGAGCTGATGTGGAAAGTAGCTGATATTATATTGTGTTCGTAATGTACACGATTTTCTAAATGATTGTGTAGATTCGCCTTAGTTATACTTTCAAAGGATTGGCTTTTCTACTTATTTTAATTGGACAAGACTCAAAAAATTCTTCACGATCTTTTCATAGTACTTATACTTTATTCTTACGATTAAACAGCGTCTTTTCGCCTCGAGAGTTAGAAAATACTTCAACTTGTTCGTATCTGTATAGTTGTTATGTTCAGTATATTATTATTGTAAGGATTAATTTATATTTTCAAGATAATTCGCCTAGGCCACATTCGATTGGTTTTAGTTTAATATGAAATGGTAATAATATAGCGTTTACAAAAATTACATTTTTTTTTTTAGTTTTACAAAATATATGCAATGTGATTGATTAGTTGAACACTAATACTTCTATTATATTTAGGAAAAAACTTTGAATTAATATGTCGCTTTCCGTGTGAGGAGGGGGGGGGGGGTGATTTTCCCTAAACTGCAGCGACTTGTCCGGAAAATAAAAACCACCACCAGTGAACGAGGTTCGAACAGACGACTTAGTAATCGGCACTCCTCTCGGGCACTCGGTCCGCCTTTATAATATTATGATGTTATCACTCTTTTTATTATTATTATTCCAAAGTTATCTATATTTTTTTTTATTAAACTGCATAATTTTTGAAATGTCAGGTGAAAGACGCATTACGCGTCCATAAGACATCGGTTTCACGAACAAAAACGATATAATAATATTTAAATTAAACTTTATTCGGTGATATTATTTATAATAAATAATTGAAATACGTTGTTGTGATGCATATTATAGTAAGAGAAAATGAAATAAGTCAAACAGGGAGTAAGGCGAGTAAGCGCAAACGAGAAATATTAATTTAATACTATTGTTTGTCTGACGTCATTAATTATTGTGCTCACGAGTATTTTCATTTTAAACTTTTGGCCATCAAATACACTTATCGTAATACTATTATAATACGATATTATGTTTTTAGTGTGTATTTAAATTTAATAAAAAAATTTTCTTAGATATCTGTTGAATGAAACCATAAAGAATCCAAACAATATATTATATTATATTTTACACAAAATGTCCTCCTATAAGCGTTATAACTTATAATACACGATATGGAGCCTTAACATTTTTCACGTTGATTCATTTTCGTAAATTGAGTGACTTGGACGTTAAAAAAGTAAATTTATAAAACTATTATGTTATGTTTTTTGTAAATCGATTCAATCGTCGACTCGAGTAGGCACGAGTTTTTTCATTTCTTTAGTCGGACTTGCACCTACAACTACATTAAATGATTGCATTGTCTTATCGGATAGTGAAATTATATAAAACGCAAAGACGAACTGAAAACTAAAGAAAACACTAAGAGTCATCAGTCTAACTGCATGTCAATTAATTAATATCGTCATTTTAATCTCATGATGATGACGTATATGGTTAACTAAGTCGGAAATCGATTATGCGTGTTCGAGACACAACTAATCCATAACCTTAACTAGAGTTTTAAATTTCACATAGAAAATTGTTTAATGAGTGAGTTAATATAATGATAATAAATTAATAAATAATAATTCACAAAATGTATTGGTAATAGTATGTGCTTATTGATTAGTGATTACTGATTAGCGGCTAGCCGGCCTAGGACATCTTCAGAAAGCTACGGACACTGTTGCACTATAACCACTGTAATAAACAATTTGTGTATTCATACAATAGACATACAGGTGATTTTAAACTAGTTCTTCCCTCGCCCAAATTATACGGGTATAACTAGAAAAAACTTTTTTTCTATTTTTCATGTGAACGATATTATTTCGAGAAAATAAATTTCATGACATTTTAGAACCCCAACCATAATACATAAAGTCAAACCGTTTAAATTCATATAATATAAGCGTACCTGCTACCAATAATATCATAATATCGCGTACAACCGCTTATTTTATTTTGACGAATATGTGTTTTTTAGAGCTTCTCTTTTTCGAATTAGAACGGAATAAAGGCTTTATCGCGAGCACTCGAACGGGGGGAGAATTTCATCCTTCGGCGTATGCATTACAGTTTAAACTGTATTCATTTTTTTTTTTGCCCTGTTTAAACGAGATAGCAGCAACTCGCTCTATTCGAATGTAAAACATCAAAGTGTTGTCATGAATACACACACACACACACACACACACACGTCTATTTTAATACGATTAAAACGAAAAAGATTAGTACGTTTTGTATGGTGAATTAAATATACACACATATCATCATCGTTTAGGTATATATATATATTGTATTTTATTTATGCGCGTGAAAATAACGGGTGAAATCTCTCGCAAAGTTTTCGGACTAATCTTCTGACGCAGAGTAACCTGCCGGATAAGCCTCGATTCATACAAAATGCATGCTTTAGTTTTCAATAGACTATAATATAGTGTTTTTTTTTTTGCGACACGTCAAAAATAATTAAACTTGGAGATCAATATCAAAAATCGGTCCCGAACACTATTTTTCTTTTAAACAGTAAACGTTATAATATGAACACGCTGCAATGCCGTTGAGATTATTTTTCTCGCAGACATTGATTTTTGGCACTCTTGAACTTTTGGACCGAGTCTGCCGACCAGGACTAGACGTCAGTTCGAACGATGACAATACAACACAATAGTTTATAGTACAATAGCTCCGGTTGGATATAAGTAATAATAGTATATTATTATGGACTATAATAATATTATAAAATATTATGTACAAAAGAACGGACAAATTAACACGACAGCGGTGTAGCTAATTTGCCTATCCAAGACACCGTGTTATGATTTTTTAATGTTTAATAATATATTGAAAATAATGAACAATAATTAAAGGTTTTGTGATGGCGCAGTACAAACGCCGCCGGTACGGGAAAAGATAAAAGTCATTTTGAAAGCATAATATAAACTGAGAATGTTGAATGTTTACTCAAATCGTCTAAGACGGAGTTAAACAATGTCTTATTAATATCGTATCATAATAATATTATATTTTAAGACCGCCGATAATTATACGATTGTACAATATACGAGTACACGACAAAGACGAACTTGCAGTACATTAAAATATTATATTATAATATCGTTGGAAAAAACCGATGAAACTAAAATTCGTTGCATCGTCTTATACAATAAAATATAATATCAAAAATACTAAATACTGTAATCAAAATACTGAAAAAAATATTCTACTTTGGATTATAAAATTAAAACTCTATGCTGTAATTCAAAAAAGTAAAAAACTTAAAAAATAACAAGTTAAAATATAATATGACTTAATGAAAAAATGTTGTTTTGTTACGACTTAATACCATATAATACAAATATTAACAGTACCGTAAATACTTTTTTAAATATTGAATGTCTTACACTCTTACGTTAGATAGATCACACTGTATACTCGTATAGCATATATACAGGGATCGATATATTGTGTTCTCCTGCACCGCTCTCACATTACATCAAAAGATTGTACAGCCGAGTTGCTATTGTTGTAGAACATTTTAGTTCTTGGTAACTGTCTTGGAAAAAAAATCTTCTTCAGACCGTCACGTGACACTAATGTTTTTTGATAACTGAAATTTATCAATTTTTTTTTTCAAATCCCTTTGACTTTAAGTTGCTCACAGTCAATTACACACGCCATCATGTTATTATTGTTCATAAATTATTATAATAATAAGAGTGTCTAATAATACTTAGTATGCAACTGTCGCATACTAAAACCGACAGCCATAGTGATTTATAAAACATCAGAAGTATAGAGTAAGATAATTACGTTCAATAAGTTATTAATTTAGGCAAGGCCAATAATGGCAATATTGTAGTTATACCCCAAATATATTATCATTGTAAGATTATTTACCTCCGAAATCGCAACAGGCAAGGGAGGTGAATCTGTTTGGTACTATCTGTTCGTTTCCTGCAGTTTTCTGATAACTTAATGTCCGTCAAAAAAAAAAAAAACATAGTTTTTTTATAGATTTTGAAAATTTCCATCTTCTGGCACATAGTTTATATCACAGTATAAAATCGTAATTTTTTGAACTTATCTTATCACAAGTAGACGGTATCACAAATCAATGAAAGTAATTCACTTGAGTTACTGAAGTAAAATATTATGTTAAATAATTATAAGCTAATTTAACATTAAATATTTAAAGTTATACGGAGAAATCAACTAACTGAATAAATAATAATTCACAAAATATATATTGGTAATACTAATAGCATAATATGCTTATATTGATTAGTGATTACTGATTATGTCTAGCCGGTCTAGGCCATCTTCCTAAAGCGATGGACACTATTGCACTAGTCACTATAATAAACAATTTATGTATTCATAAAATAGACTTTAGACAATAGATTTTTCTATTTTTTTTTTATAATTTTTAGTATATTTTATTTTTTATGTGAATGAAATATTTCATGACATTTTAAGACCCTATATTATAATATGTATTAAACATTTAACATCTCACAATTTTATCGATTTTTATTTTCATACGATATTATATAGCCACTGGTGGCCTATCTATTTATTCTTTCTATTTTCTACCTAGTAAATCACGTTTTGTATTAGCTCGCGGTTTTTGATTTATTGGTCATGGCGCCGCGTATAAGTGCGTACTCAATATAATACTCGTGCACGACTGAAACCAAAATAATGTTAAACCTAAAGCTAATGCGAAGAACCAATTTGTTTTTTTTTTATGAAGGAAGGCAAAAGCCACCTGTGCCCCTTTAACATTATAAATCATAATCATATAATATGTATAGTAAAAATAATAACAATTGTTGTGTTATATTACAAGTAAGACAATAATGGTTTTCTGGAGATTAAAAAATCGTCAAAATATGTCCTATGGTCAAAAATTAATTATATTAATTATTTTGTTATTCAATTTTTTTTGCACACATTTCAACGATATATTTGTTATACGCTGTATACATCAAAAGAAATCGATATTTGTTTATCACTATAGCATTTTATTATATGTCGTTGTCAAGAAACGAATAATTGTTTATTAACGTGTAAATTCATTTCTAGTCATCTTTTGAATATCATTATTTTCGTCTACATATCGTACAAGAATTAAATTTGAAATTTATTCAAAATGGACACTTCTTTTGCCAACCATTCGTCATATGTGAACGGAAATACAAACCACATGATCCGGAATGCCAGAGAGGGTAATCTCGTGATCCGCGACGAACAAAATAATGAAAATAATAATAATCATAACGGAGACGATTTTGGAAACGGTATTCGCTATGTTTCAATCGGATTCGATGAGGACTTGAAACTCGTCACGAGGCTTTTCAAACGCATGAAAATATGTGACGAAGAAGAGTGCCACCAAACAATGGAGGTGGATTTCAAAAAAATCGAATGTGGTAAACCAGTAGAAAACGAAATTAAATCCAAATTGTCCCTAAAGCGTTCCGATGGCGGCGGTCAAGAGGCTTCCGGCGAAGCCTTTTGCAGACCCTCGAAGCGCATGAAAACCGGTCGCTGCGATTTCGTTGCTGGCAAGAAGGTTGGTGACGTCGACAGCGCGAAAGGACGCGAAGACATCATTGGAAAACCTTCCAAAATCTCAGAGGACGTTCGCCGTGATAGAGTTGGAATTCCGACGTCTGGGAAGGCAACACCGGCACCGGTTTCCCCGGAAAACAGTTCTTTCCAGATGGAAATTTCTAGCCAAGTCGCGGAAATACTCACCACGCTGGACGGTCGCGCGTGCCGCCATATATGTAAACACTCTAAGGTAGAACGAATGACGGTCACGTTTGCATACGGGTCGTCGGATGGCCATCGGTTATGTATTGAGGGCAACCACGTCAGTAGGAGGCGGGCTCTGAGACTCTTGACAAAAGCAATGTCAAAAAAATCACGATTGTCCCTTGAAAAAAAAAAAAAAAGGTTGCCGTTCGACCCAAGGCTGAATGATACAACATAAAAAAAATTTGTATATTATCATTGTTATAAATATCTAACTATCCAAAACAAGACGAATCTTTTTGGAAATCGTCATTAGGTATTAAAATAATCTGGTTTATTATGTAATTTATAATTTATTTATTATTGTAAAATCTTTCATTATATTGTTATATTATTAATTAATAAACTGATTTTCACACTATATTACGCCTTATCATTGCACTTTTTTTCTGATATTTTATCTACCAACATATTTTACTACTTACATACGATTGATTCACAAAATATTGTGACAGTAATAATTATAATAAATCTTTTGACAATACAATATTAAATGAGTAATAATTATTGTTGTTTGATAATAAACTTCAAATACTTTGTATTTTTCTAACAGCATATGTTTGTTACGATTTTACGGCAATATCGAACGACGGATGTAATCTGATAAATAAATAAAAACAATTGTTGTATTATATTACAAGACAAATGGCTTTCTAGAGATTAAAAAAATCTTCAAAATATGTCCTATGGTTAAAAATAAAAATTATATTTATTATTTTATTATTTATTTTTTTTTACACACATTTATAAGATATTTGTTACACACTGTATACATCAAAAAAAATCGATATTCATATATCACTATAGCATTATATTATATGTCGTTGTCAATAAACGAATAATTGTTTGTTTACCTGCAAATTCATTTCGAGTTGTCTTTTGGTATCATTATTTTCATCTACCTATCGTACGAGAATAACATTCGAAATGAATACTTTTCAAAACCACTTGTCCGGAAACGGTGTTCGCGATGGCATAATGAGTTTTGACGAGTACTTGGAAGTCATCACGAGGCTTTTTGAACGCACGAAAATATCCAACGATGAAAGTCAGATAGCCGGCCTGGGATATTCCAGTGAGGGTGACGTCGAAGCGATAAGACGACGCGACTACGAAGAATCCGAGATGTATTTCGAGAAAGGCGAATGTGGTGTGCGGACAGTCGAAATGGACACGACATCGAAAGTCTCGGTAAAACGACCCGAACGCTTCGTCCAAGAGGATTCCTGTGAAGAATTTGGCAGACCCGCAAAGCGTACTAAGACCGGTCCCTGCAATTTCGTCACCGGGAAACGCGGCGAAAAGATCGCGGAGGACGCTCGCCGCGGGAGGGTCGGAAGTCCGAGGTCCCGTCAGAAAATAACAGCTCCAGCGAAACAGGACAGCAGCAGTAGTTGTTTCCAGACCGACATATCGGGAAAGGTCTCGGAAATCCTGACCGCTCTCGACGGACGCGTGTGCCGCCATATATGCAAACACTCCGAGGTCGAGCGAATGGCGGTCGCGTTCGATTACGGCTCGCGGTCGGGTGGCCACCGGTTGAGCGTCCAGGGCAACGACGACAGCGTGAGGCGGGCCCTGAAACTCTTGAAGAAAGCTCTGTTGAAAAAAATTAGATTGTCCCACGAAAAAAAAATAAAAACGGTTCGACCCTAGTCCGATAAACCATAACAATGTTTGTCTGAGTATATTATTATAATCAATCGTCGTCATTGTTATTCAATAATTATTATCCAAAACGATGATTCGTCTCGTTTTGGAAATTTTCATTATTAAAATAATCTGGTATAATATTATGTAATTTATAATGTTTGTATAATTTATTAATGTAAAATCGTTCATATTGTTACGTTAATTTAAAATAAACTGTGATTTTCACAATATATTACGTCTTATCTCTTATCATTGCACTTTTTTTTCTGATATTTTATCCACACACATATTTCACTACTTACATACGATTGATTCAAGATAATATTGTGACAGTAATTATAATAAATCGTTTGGCAATAAAATTTTCAACTAATAATTATTATTGTACTTTGAGAATATACTTAAAATACTTAGTATTTTTCTAACATCATAATATGTTTGTTACGATTTTACGTCAAGATCGAACGACGGATGTAATCTGATGGTACGTATTTCGATATATTTGGTTTATTGCGATAATGTTTGTATAACTTATCGTCATAATCGTATTAACTCATTGTAGTGTGCTATTGTAAGTATATTATGGTAATTTTATGACTAAACGGTGAGTTTTGATTTAGTTTTATAAATTCGCAATGGCCGGTGTGGTCAAATTTCTGACGGCGCTAATATTATTATTGTGTAGAGCAGTGGTCTTCAACCGGTGGGTCGAGACCAATTTTTGGGTAACGAAAGCTTTAAAATTGGGTCACAATAAGTCTTCTTTTCAAAATAAAAATAGCAATTTTCGCTTTTTTTTGTCTTTCTTCAAAGCTTACGTAGGAAAAATGTAAGCCTAAAAAATGTGTCACGAGTACAAAAAGGTCGAAGACCACTGGTCTAGAGTATACTGCTGCAGTCGTAATGCATTAATGCACGCACATTTATAAAACAATTCAAAAACCGTATTTCTCTTCATTACGAGGACTGACGCAGCAGACATCAGCGCATTGATCAATGACATCGATGAGGACTTCGTACACAGATATTGATGACGACCTCATAACGTCAGAACAGATGAAGATATAGTCAACTGTAATGTCAGCCGACGAGTCGAGCCAGATAACATGATACTGATCATTGAGAACACTAGAAAGATTTTATTACACAAAATATGAAGGAATAGCTGATGCTGAAAGAAAAGCGTTGTTTTTACTAAAAACATCGATCAACACTATAAATACACGAAGCAATGTTCGATCAAAGATTATTTTAAGAAATTAAATTCAAGTGTTATAATTATGTTTAAGTAATATGACGTACATAAATATATCGATAAATAAAGTATTAAATCTCCAATTATAATAATTAATAATAAATGCGTATGTCTTAATTCATAAATAATGTATGTACATATACATATATAAGTTAAGTATTAATCTAGATTATAACTATTATAAGTAAAATAAAAACAGTCGTCAGTTTTATTTTTGTATTTCCCACTTTTAATCGGTTACCGACGAATGCTCGTTCTAACCGCATATAAAGAGCTACCAGTTATGACGAGAAAAACTAGTTGGCCCTCGAAAATCGTTATAACCGATTTATACTGTATATATTATTACTGTAGGGCAAAGGATGTTGTTGCATTTGCAACTTTTTTTCTACTTTTTCAATTTATTGGTAAGTAAGTTTTAAATATGTTTCATGTAAGTAAAAATTCAAATCTAAAAGTTTAAAGTGCAGCTTTTTGCAGTTTTTGGGATTTTTCAATTTTATTGCAATTTTAATGAATTCACTCATTTATACAAC
Source organism: Neotoxoptera formosana (assembly GCA_022818045.1). NCBI lineage: Eukaryota > Metazoa > Arthropoda > Insecta > Hemiptera > Aphididae > Neotoxoptera > Neotoxoptera formosana. Next base: position 26,729,061 of record CM040632.1, on the reverse strand, counting down.
TATTTTAGCTTAAGTCGACATTCGATAGTCGTATAAATATAACTATTTATTCACTCAAATTTCGAATTTTTGGCTGACGGGATTTTAAAATTGAAAAGTCAAGGAAGCCATTAGAATAGTTAAAAATTTTCAAAATAAATTAGACAATGTATTTCATGAAATCGGAATTTCAATGCATGAAAAGTTTAAGAAAGTTATTGAAAAGATTTGAAACCATTATTAAAACCAATGATATACTCACTGGACAAGGAAAACTGTTGAATGGTTTACCCGAAGACTTGACAGTAAGCGATTTAGCCTATTTTAAATACGCTCCGCTTATATCAGCCGACGCAGAACGAAGTTTTTCAAGGTATAAGAACTTACCAGCTCCAAATCGAAGAGGGTTCGATTTCCAAAATTTAAAACAAACACTTATAGTGCAATGCAAAAATGTATAATATGCATTTATGACGATGACATGATTATATAATGAATTAATGAATAATGATGTATAATATAGTTGTATTTATTTTTTTTTAGAGTTTAAATTTATCATTTATAACAGTAAATTTAAAACGTTTATAACAAAACGTTGTTATTTTTTAGTATAATTTTTGGTATTTATAGTGAAATTTTGGATATTTTTTAGTGCAAGACTGCAATCAATTTTTTTATTTTTTTAGTACTACAATACATCCGTGCCCTAATTATTAGTACGTTTAAAACACGCATAATATTGTCGTATTCCTCTTTTCCACCACAGCACTAGTATACAATGTACCCACGCGCGTGTGTGTTTATTTTTTCAAAAGAAACAATAAATTTACATCAAACGTTGTAAAATGACGGTTGACGTATAATTGAGACGTATAAAAAAAAAATAAAAACTCCACAACATTATAATAATATAATATGGTATACAAACTCAACAGCTCGTCAAACGCAAATTAAATTATTTACATTTTTTTCCCATACGCGTTTGTTTCTATCGTCCATTAATAATTTTGTATAATTGTATTTTACGATTTTTGTTTTTTTCGTGTTTTTTTTTCTGTACATTTAAATATATTATAAAAGTCTACAACGGGCGAGTTTCTCCCCTCTCTTCGCAAACGACATATTGTTTGTTTCCACCAGGACGAGAACGAAGACACGTGCCATATATTATATTATAATTTAATCCGAAACGGTGGCTGTGTACCGCGAGCGTATATTATATTAACTTTATCGCTCTAATTAGAATATTATTAATAATATATATCATAACGGAGTGATTATAATAATTGTTGATATATCATATAAACATAATAAAATAATATAAACGTATTGTATGTCTTTTATTTCGCACTAATGAATATTACAATAAATGGGAAATAATATTATATAACGTTATAGGGTTTTTAAGATATTACCTATACTCAGTGGCGCCGAGAGAGCAAAACTCGTCCTAGTCTGCGCATCATCGCGATCGACGGCGTACGACCAGTCCATTAGGTGGGAGAAATTAGGCCTCGAAACCGAGGAGCGAATTCATTTGGATGCGCGGCCGACTTGCTCTCTCCCGGCGCACTGAGTGTATACAAAATATATTTTTTATTTTCGTTTGGACTGTTTTTTGTTTTCCACGCCGTCCCTGGATCGAAATACACGCAAAATCGCATTAGGCTTGCGACGATAATTTTATAATTTTTTTTCATGCACTAATAATTAACCAAAATAATACTGTCGGAATTTGTCTTAATAAATATACTGTTACAGTGTTACAGGGTCTACGAATGAAAATTACAGGGAATTAGGTGTTTTACCAGTAAGGTACTTGTATACAAAAATAATTTATTATAGTGCATTTATTGAAACTTCGTAAATTAGATAACCACTACAAGAACTTAGGCAATAAAAGACAATTTAGAAATTATGACTTTCCTGTTAAATATGCAACTGAATCTTTTGGTCAGTCCTTTGTAGACTATTTGGGACCAACAGTTTCTAATTCTATGCCATATGAATTTAAAAAAAAAAAACAATAATAGATGGTACCTGCTATGAATATTAAATATTATGTAGCATACCTACAAATATTTATTTCTGGAATCGGAGAAGAACGCTTTGTTTATGTAAAATCTGTTTTGGTATTTTATATTGTTTATTCACTTTTAAACGAAATGTTATATTATGTCTATATTATTTAATACAAGAAATTTTTTTCATAATTATAGATTTGTTTGTATTAATGCATAATCTTTTTATTTTATTATGTTTAATATTTAACTATAATAACTCCCTCTCTCCAACACAAGCTTTCGAGCTTAAATGAGGGAGGTTAATCGAATTTTAATTTTAATAATGTCTGTTTGTTGGGTTTTAAATAAATAAAAAATCTAAAACCAGCGACAGTGTTGCGCTGTCGAGCGATTTCGTGCACTCCGACACGTCGATCGAACGCTGACGATGACCCGCTACTTTGTCGAAGAACTCGCGAATTCCTCCAGAAACGACGACGGTTATTATAGGGATGAGAACGAATTAAAACAAAACGCGTAAACCAGCTCGACAAACGTATTTCCAAAATATTACGTGAGTTATTTAGAAAACCGTTAAAGATTCACGAACATATTTTTATTATAGGTACCTATCCGTACAATGGAATATTTTCTGCAGAGTGAGGCCGCAATATCGCGGGGTGGTTATCGTATATTATATACCTATACTAATGTATAATATAGAGTAAATGATTTATTTCTGAGGTTTTTCGGTCTCGTATTCCCACGCGTTCCGCCGTATATTATTATATTATTATTATACTATATAATGACCGAAACGATTTAGTCATATATATATGGAAATAAAATAATATACACACGGTTTCCGCGAGAACAAAAAGGTATATAAAAGGTATAATTTACAACGTCGCGTGTATATATACTTTTATAATGGTTAGACGGCTATTATTATTATTATTATTATTATCGTCCGAAAAGTTATTTTTATAGTCGATCTGCAGCAGTAATCGATTGCGGCCAATACCCCCTCCCTCTCTCTCAAAAAAATATATACGATCAAATTTGAAATAATTACGTTTAAAAAACCGAATTATACGCCAAACGCCACGAGCGCGTCTATAGTAATTGAGGCATGCTTTTTGTATCACGTCGAGAAATAATAATACTATGTAAATACAGCCGACAGCAGGCGCGGATCCAGAAAATTTGAATAGGGGGTGCGAAATTAAGTAATTTATGATACAAATTAATTTTTTTGGTGGTTTAGAAGACAGTAGGTGCCGAACACCCATAGAACCCCCCCCCCTGAATCCACGCCTAGCCGAAAGTCAAAACGTCGTATCAAACTAAACTCGTAATACTTAGGTTGAAAATATTGATCAAACTGTCGAGTAATAATATTATAGACACCGAGCGAGTTTACAAAAAATACTTTTGGCAGCCTCCGACGGTTCACCTCCACAGATCCCGAGTGTAGTACCTATACACGTCGCGAGCTAAACGAAAACGTATCGATTATAAATGGAAACAAATATTATAAGTCGGAAGATAATCCAAAACGTGTGGTTTCTAAAATTGACAAAATTGATTTTTACAGAGAAAAATGCACTGAACCGATTGCTGCACATCGTCAAATTTTGTACAAACGTACTATTTATGTTGCAGCTGAAATCGATTTCAAATTCACGAGCGACGGTCTTTTGCCAAAGACAAAAGTATATTATAAAAAAAAGTAACTTATTGCAAATGACGTAAACAGGTATGGTACTTTCCATATTAAATAGTTGATTCGTAAAAAAAAAAAACTGGAGCAAACCGAACTAATTCTTCAAGTTTTTACTATTTCCAAAGTAGGTCAAATAATAGTGTGCACTATTTGCCATAGTACAAAGATGGATAGTGGAATTAAATTAATTTTTCCATTTATCTTACGTTTTTATAAAACAGATATTATAAATCATATCGTTATTAAATTAAATAATAAATAAAAATATCGTGGGGTTTTACTTTTTTAATCTGTTCGGATAAAATAAAACAACTAACTGACTGACTAAAAAAATTAATTCATACAAAGAAAAAACTCAAACCAACTCATAACTTTCCAACTTCATAATAATATTATTGATAACACATTTCGCTCAAAAACTACACGCTGTTGCATTATCCTATTATTTCAACAGATTAACAAAAGTTAATTTTACATGTTTATGTGTCGTTTATCTTAATTTTCTAATAATTATAATGGTCAAATGTATAGTGTAAGAATGTAATAATTACTCATATTATATTATCATAGTACCCACACAGGTATAATAAATTGTTTGCATCATTAGAAAATTATTATAATAAATGTGTTTCGTCTGCATAATATTAATTTTACATTATTCGTCTGACCTACTATTTTATATCTTGAATTTTTTTTTCCTATGACGTTTTGACCTAGATTCGTTAATATTATGGTTAAATTTATCGGATCGGCGTCGCGACGGAATTCCGGTCACCAGAGATAAAAAAAACATACACCGCGAGTATACGCGATCCACGAGTCTTATTCAGCATTTGTCTCGAACTCGAAAACTCAACGTTATCTGAAAACGTGTATTCAATTCTATTCATATTATATAATATACCTCTATATAAGTACCAGCTACGGGTAATGGATTACTTTAACGATTTTCCACGCAGACGATCATTAAATTAACAGTATTCTATGTCGTACAGCAGGCGCGGGTTCGAAAAACCCAAGAATTAATACTTATTATTTTGTAAAGTTAAAATCAAGAGCGAAAAGTTATTATATTTAAGTATATAGGAGGATACGTGAACTGGCGTTTGGAAAATGTCGACTCAAAAACACTAATACTTAGTACTTAATTCTAAAATGTCTAGAAACATTTTGTATCCATCATAACTTTTTTGTTTCTGGCTCCAGACTTCGTGATTTTGTTTTCAGTATCCGGGTTAACGTCGAGTACCCACTAAGTTCAAAATTTCAATTTAAGAACTCAACAGGATTTTGTTTTGTTTTTAAAAATAAAGACCTGACGGTTTTCGTTTCCAGCCCCAGACTTAGACATATTTTCGTTGTTCATTCTTTGGATGCTGATGAGACGTCACGCCAGCACGTGGCGCCCGCAAAATAAAAATAAAAATTCCGGGAACAAAAAAAAAATACTTTGGAAACAAAATATTTCTAAAAAGTATTATTAAAAAAAAAAAAAAATGCTATATTTTTAATTTGGAGTCAACGTTTTGAAGTCGGAGTGCAGTTGGTTTGATGATGTACCTGGAAGACCGTTCTGATGTACTACGTTGTTTCGTAATAAGTGGTTAACTCAGCAGCTACAAGTTGTCAGCGCTCCGAGGTCCTTGATCCTTTTGACCTTGGTTTAACAATCGGTGGTCTGGTGAATTCAAGCCGTCCGGTCAAAACATGTTAGCAGTGACGTATTTATGGGCGGGTATTTAATAACTTCTTTAGGAAGAAAATATTTCCTAAAAGTATTAATAATAAAAAAAAAAATGGTAGGTTTTTAATTTGGAGTCAACGTTTTGATGTCAGAGTGCAGTTGGTGTGATGACGTACCTGGAAGACGGTGTGGTAAACTCAGCAGCTACAATTTTTCAGTGCAGCGAGGTCCTCGGTCCTTTCGACCTCTGTTCTTTCGACCTCGGTCCTTTCGACCTTAATCCTTTTGACCTTGGTCTAACAATCGGCGGTCTGGTGAACTCACTCGAACGGACGGGTCAAATACGAGTGTATGACGTAGTATCTTTTGCATGCAACAAATTACGCACACAGATATTATGCGCGACTCTGCTGTTTGTTTCGCACGACAATATGATTTTTTACTCGTTCTACGACGATTACACGCAACATTCCACGTCGGCTTCGCTCGTAACAAGGTCGTTTAAATCAAACGGAATACGAGATAATACCGTTTACACCATAATACGGTAGTTACATAATATAATTATGTAGGTATATATCAATATTCTATTATTATTCAACGACGCGTCCGTCGACGTTTACCAGCACCATTTATTTACCCCAACCCGAGACGGATTGAACCCCGCTCAATAAAGGACCGCCGCCGAGCACTCGAGTATATAATAATAATATATAACGCCGAGCACTATATACATATAATATACATATTGTAAAGGCAGTTGTACGTACAAAGCTCGTTCAACGGGCCTCTCGGTTTATTTATACACACAAACACGCATATATATATATAAATATATTTGGAATAAAGACAGTCTCGAGAATCGTTTCGCCGCCGCCGTCGCATCCGTACCCTAAGTTATTATGTCGGCCAAAGACTGCAGCGAGTCCACAAGCGCGAACAGAGACCTCGCAAAGGCGGCGGCGGCGGTCGTATATATTATATTCCCTCGGTGAGCGATCTTACTAATTAATTCGGAGAAGAGGAGTTATTATTTATTTATCGTGCGAGCGTGTAGACACTGCGGCAGAGGAGCTCCCGCAGAACCCGGGACCATACCGGAAGCAGATAATTAATTTTGTTTTTTCATTCATCGCCGTTATATTTCAAAACAAAAAGCAGCCCGGCGATACAGCGATGTCGGCCGAGAGATACCGCAGTTTTATTATAATATTTTGTTCTTAATCCGGATGCATAGCGCTGCGGAATAATATAGTCGAATCGATAGAACATCATAAGATCCGTCATTTTTGCCCCGGACATGTAGTGAAACGGTAAATTAGATTTTTCGCTTTTTAATAATCGCGTAAAAGAATATTAAGTTATTTAGAAAAAAAAACTTTTTAGAGAAATTATCATATTATTATTACTATATTATATAGGTACGTATAATAATAATTATGTTAAACATAATAGCAGCTATAATATGACCAACAAAATAAATCTCACGACGTGACCTTTAGTCTGATAAATCCATAGTAATAAATAAGTGTGCAGATTTGTTCTTTTTTTTAAAAATTATCTGCTCCTATTGTTCGACCGTATTTTGTTATAAATATAATAATGTCTCAGATTTTTTCCCAGCACTACATTATGTATTGTCGTGTACTGATTGTTTACAATTGAAATTTTTACAAGTTTACAGCTTGCATAAAAATATATTATAAATTAATTATAAAATTATTTATCAAAACGTAATTGATAAATAATTTTTGAGAGATATGCATACCGTTTTCTTTGAAAATTCATTATAAAGACTACTAACATAAGACCACTAATGCATAAAAGAAGCAAATTTTGTTAGTTAAAATATAATGCGAAAAAAATGAAAAAATTTTATAAATTACAAAGGTTTATTTTTTTAAGTTTTTATAACAATAATATGAGATAAATTAAACTTTGTTTCTGGGAAAGAGAATTTCTCCTTACTGCAGTTTATATTTTTTGTTTGTTTTTTTCTGTAAGACTTATTCCACAAATTAAATCATTTATATTTACCAAGTGATCCGTTTAACGTAAGACACTAATTATTTTAAAAACTTTAAACGTTCTTGGTACTTCGTTTTTTACATAATTCAAAAATTTTAAAAACAACATTTTCTAAAAAAATATATTGTTTACTTCTTCTCCACCCTTTATAACATGAAAAGTATGTAAATATATTTACGAACATATTTTATTCCTACACATTTAATTGCTAGACTAAAAACAAAATATTTTAATCTTACGGAATATCAGTGTTCTAATTTTGCAATTGGTTATAAACTATTATGACTTGTCTACATGATTTAGGAACTTCGAAAATTCGTTTTTAAAAAGCTACGCAATATTTAAATAATAATATTCTATCGGGGAACCTATTCTGGTTGCCCGTGTACCGATTCGGTAACCGATAAAGACATTTCGGAACCAACCGGAATTACAGCATTGGTACAGAACCTACGCGTTCACTACGAATATTATAGCGCATTAACTGGTGTCGGCGACCTGTGGAGCTCAACATAGAATGATATATTGTATACAATAATATTTTACAATAATAATTATTTTAATATTATACTTGTGCAGCGGCCGTGCGATCAAACGGAGAATCGTCCACAACGCGCATGAGGCAAAACACAATAAACAGAGTATTTCTTTTAACGGTAAACGCACTCGTTATCTCGAGAAGTATTAACTTTAACGGAGTGCACAACGGTGCCCAACAAAAAATTGGATCGCTATTTCGCTTTTTAAAACATTAAATACTCAGAATTGATATAAATTTCCAGAAAAACGTTCTACTTGTAATTACTGAAAACAACTAGCGAAATATAAGGTTTTGTGACGCTCTACAATTAAATGATAAATTAATAATAAAATTAATAAATAAATAAATAATAAAAAATAAATAAAATAATAAATTAATAAATAATTAATAATAAAAATTATTAATAATTATTTTTATTTATAATTAATAAATTAATTATAAATAAGAAAGTGTGTCGTTTTTTTCAAATATAATGATCGTCTTACGTAAAACTTATAATCACCGTGGATATTTGTAGTAATCGGAAATACGGCGGACAAAGTAATAAAATATTATTAATTAAAAACTATACACTCCGAGGCGGCGGTCGTTGGTTCGACATTATTGCTTATAATATAGAAAACGCGAAACAATAATCTTCGGCTGCCACCATCGTATAATAATAACCACGCGAATCCAGAACAAAATAATATCCTCTGCCGGGAATATTGTATTTACTGTCTAATTGGTATAATAAAATATGTTATTACAATTGATTTCGACCGACCTTTTACACACCCACACACACACGATATTATAGATATCGAAAGAGGTGTACAACATTTTTCTCTCTCTTTTCGTATTATTATATCATATAGATAGTACCTATACGAGGTATGACGGCGATAATATTAAATTTCGGTTTCACATCGAGCGCATTGCAAATATTATGAACGTTTTTAATATCTCGAGCCATTTATTATATGCGCCCAGGACTTATACTGCTGTTTACCTCACAGACTGCGGCGCGTAAGACCATTATTATTTAATTCGTTTTTAAAGTAACCCGATCGAGCTTATAGATACCGTGGTTATTCATGCCACTTTTGTTAAATATGCTTAAACGCACAAGAACCCGGACAGATAATAATAATATTATATATTATGTATAAGTCGCGAGAAGACGAACGTTGTAATGTTAATATAATATAATATAATATCAAACAAAAATGAGTATTTTTTTTTCCATCTACAATACCTGCTCTTTTCTCGGTAGGTTTAAATAATATATCAAAGTGAAATCAGTGAGTTAGAATATTAAGCTGACATTACGTATAATAACTCTCGGAAATGGAACGAAAACGCTAATTTGAGAAAATGACTTGAGTCAAAAAAAAAAAAATTAATTAAATATCGACAGTAGATGTTTTGATACTATTATATTAATATATTAATATTACGGAGGAAATCTGTTTGACTAAATACCGTTTTAATGTCTATTGGAATATTATTCAGAAAGGAATAGATTTAAAGACGACGTAAAAGCATCGTTTGGTTATTATTTTGAGCAATTAATCAATTTTCGAGTCAGAGTTTTGAAAACTTTGGTTTTTTGTTTTGTTTATTTTTATCGGCTTAGTGAATTGTTTACTCTTCGTCTGTGCTCACCGAACTTATAGTACAGCGGTTTTCAAACTGGGTGCCGCCATCAATTTTTAGGTGTGTCACGATGTTTTGAAAGTATTTTTCCAGTGGATGATGATATTATGCACCTGTGTATCCATATACATACCCATGTCTGTCAATTTTACAATTCGTCCAAGAATTACAGATATTTGTAACCAAGCACATATTTCTCAGTAAATGTACCTACTTATAATAAGTAATTCAGTAATAAAATATAATCATAATTAAAATAAGATTACGATTAATAAAAAATACCATATTTTGTATTATTTTGTTTATTTAATTTGGTGCAAGCAACTATTAAATAATGAATAAAAAAAAAAAGTCTTAAAAGCGTTCGTCGTGAGTTAGGAAAATGTGCAGTGAAAAATGTATAAAAAGCACAGTGTGCCGTGATTAAAAAAAAATTTGAAAACCACTGTTATAGTACTTTGCAGTGCCGACGAAAAACGCATTGAGAGTATGTCAGCGCAATATTTGTTTTCTCTCTCAGATCCACGCGTAACATTGATGAAAAGCTTTCTTTTAAAATCATTTTTTATGATTTACGAGTAATATTAGAGTAAAATCACCTATTACAAAAAATATAGAGGATAGGATTTTTGAGGGTATGACATATTGGTTTTATATTTAATTATTATTTGACTGTGTATTTGACTTTCTAAATAAAAAAAAAACAATTTGTAAATTTAAATGATTTCTTAATTGTTTCGAGACTATATATCTAGACGAATCGATATGTCATACTCTCGAAAATATTATTCTCTATCATTTTTGTAATTATTAGTAATTTTACTCTAAGATTACTCAAAAACTTAAACAGTGCGCTGACATCTTCTCAAATTAAATTTATCACATACCCACGCAAAGTCGCTTTGTTGATAATATGAGCTTTAGAAAATAACATATTATATCGTCGATGTAAGTATACTAAGTGCGTTTGGACTGCAGTTCTCACGTAATTAATCAGAAATCGCCACGCGGGTTACTATATATACGAGCTAAAGTATATACAATATCGCAGCACGGAAGAGGCTCTAAATCTTAAGTAAAAAAGTTACCGCAAAAATAGAAGCACACGGCAGCTCGTGGCTGTCGTGGCTGTCGTGGTGTCACACAACTTCACACGTCCGCACGTTGCCCGCCATTTATGCTCCGTACCCGACGCACTATCGCTCGCCGTGTGCTCCATTCATCGTGTAAATGCAATTTTTGTTGATACAAGTTTAAACATGTAGTCCCTTTCTTTGTGCACACCGTCAGAAAGATATATGGTCCAAGTTGTGCGGGGCACGAAAGGGCGTGTAGGAAAAGCCGGCGATGATAGATGACGACGACGACGACGATGGTTCTTACGATATATTATTATTATTATTATTATATTACGCGCGAGTGTATAATACTTTCGTTTAAACAAGCAAATTTTACGACTGAGCTGAGAACGCGGAAGGTGAAAAGTTTTTCTAAGGCAAAATACAATATTATCGTGTGATCAACGTGACTACGTGACGACGTCATGACGTTGGTGTCCTCAGCCCCCCCCCACATTGGAATTTTCAAATTTTTTTTTTGGCAAATGTTTACCTTGTAATTAGCATATTGTATTTACTTGCTGACAATTAGAATTTGCATCTGTTTCAATTTAACATGATGTCGAATATAATAGGAGGGGAGTGCTGTAAACACGTGTCTCCGACCCCCCCCCCCACATATGAAAACCACTTATTTTCAAATTTCTTTCGAAAAAATAATGTACTAAATATAATTGTTATCATATTTTACTCGATTGATTAAAATAAAATAATATACGTATATAGTAGACGTTATCATTATATTCAAAATCCGGTTCCTTTCATTTTCTTCGAGTCATTAAAATATCTAGTCCCGTCTCGTATGCCCATTCCCATTTTTAACACGAGCTCCTCACTGACATAATATTACTTTGAATAGCATGATATTATATAGATAGCTATGATTTATTTTTTGGTAGATAACGTGGTAAATATTTATTACTTATTCTCGAGCAACATTAACCGGAATATAATAATATTAATTAAAATATGAGAGTTACGACGCTCCAGTTCCCTGAAAATTAAATTGAAATCACGTAAATAGGTATCCTAAAAGGCGAAACGTACATTATAATTGCATATAGGTAAAGTGTTTATTTTTCCCGGAACAAAAAATGAATCGGTTTAAATTCGTATGATGAAAATGTTCTTCTTTTTGAGCTCCAGTACAAGGCTAACCTTCTTATCGTTTCCCGTTAAAAAGGTTTACACGAATAGTTATTGCGTCCCACTATAATGGTTAGATACCTAGTAAATAGTTTGTTTCGTTTTCAGGGGTTCTCCGCGATGTATCTGATTGTTGTCTAAAATGTTGAGGGATATATTATTATATTAAGATTTAAAAAAAATTTTAGATTTCAAAATCAGATTTTTTTTATTAATTTTATTATATAATATATAGTAGACTATATTATTAGTTTTGATTAAATTTAAGTGATTGCAGTAATCCGGATATTACTTTATTATGCACCATTCACTTATTGTCTTTATGATGTTTACAGAATATATTATATTACGTCGAGACGCAATGTTGTAACTATTCTATAGTTTATTTTAATTATATTCATATTAGTATTAAGTAAAATATTGTTGTATTTAATGGTTTATCTAGTTGATAATATGAACACCGTTGTCCTACCTTGACACATTTCCTTGTTCACAAACCACTAATCTGGGTATAGATATTGATGTAGTACCACATAGTGTTGGACATGATTTGACTTCACTGTTGAATGGACCGGTAGAATTAATTACTACTACGTTGTGTACGGGGCGGGCTACCAGTGAACCAGTCTCAGTTTTTAATAAAATAATATTACATTATACATTTTAAAGTGTCTATTTAATTTTTGACCACAAAATTTACGAATGTCGAAGTGATATTTGCAACAGAGGTGGACTTTGTCGTTAGATCGTGTCGAGTTAGCCCGGAGCACTAGATGATTCAAAATATTATCCAAGAGACCCAACACATTTTAGGAGGGTCACAATTCGTTAATTTTATAGTCAGCGGTTCATACACAACTAATAATTAATTAAATAACGAGATGTGTTTGCTGAATGCGTAGGTATAACAAATAATTTATACAAATAATATTTACGTTAAATCTAATCAAATTTCAATATGACGGTTTAAAACATGATTTAATATTGTTAAATTAGTATATATTATTATTTGTTATTGTACCCTACTGGATGTGTTATATTTTTATGTATTTATTTATTCTGTATTTGAGCCAACTCTTGCGTTTATTTCAACAACAAAATAATAATTATAAAATATTATATTATGATCACAAGTCAATGAAAAATTTGTTTATCAAATATAAAAATAATATATTTAAAGGCTTTTGACCTAAAGGTCCGTAATGATATCAATATGTAAACAATAAATAATAACACGTTCTCTGAAGGATAATTATGTGTACTTACTGGGATATCGCAAATTTATAATTTTAACGATTAGAGGTATACACGATAAGTTTAGTTCAAAAACCCGGTAACGCATGATACGTTCAGAACATATTTATTTAATAATATTATCGTTTTCGTTTACAGTCAATGTTTAAATCACTCATATTATTAAATTGTGATTCTTCGAATTATTATTCGTATCAGTTATATTTATCTTTTGCGATTCGTTTTATTTCGGGTCTCGTTTATAAGGATTCCTAGGTTCTTTCTGCGGCAGTCGGCAGTACATCCGTTTATTTCTTTTTAAATATTAGTCAACAGTTGACGTCACGACATAGCTCGTCGTTTTTATTCGATTTCTCTACTATAATATTATTATTATTATTATTATTATTTATCATATTGAACTGTATAATATCATTCTCCCTGTTTTCGTAGAACTCGAAATTTCGTCATTACATTATATAGGTATACTATAATATTATGCTTTGTAAATAATTATTCACTTCAAATAAATTATACTAAATTGGTTTTGTATTTTTTTTTTTTTTTATACTTAATATTACGTTCTATTGTGGTACTTACGTCGTATAGTACAATAATTATTCGTACAGCGCACGGATCCATGATAATAATATGTTATTGTGAAGTATAATAATATTAAAGTACTCGAACATCAGCTGACCGTTTGATTAAATCTAAAAACAAAACAAAAAAAAAATGTTTTTCTTGTATTATACTATAAATATAACCTAGGTATAATATACGTACGTCAAGTGTAATAAAAACATTATATTGCTTTCTTCGCTTTGTTTTACGCACTCGAATTTTGTTCGGTCTGAAACTCTGAAACTATATTACTACTGAAAAAATAGCCCACGCTAATTTCGTTTTAAAAACAATATATTTGTCGACATAACAAGACACATGCTATTATTGGTTATTTTAATATAATAATGTGAGGAATATTATTCACTGAAAATGCTCACCATGTTTTTAATTAATTCAAATCCTGATTTTTTGAATTTGGAAGTATATAATATACTTGGACTATTTTTTCGGAATGCGATAATAATATAACCATATTTCAGGGGTTCTCCGTGGTGCGTATCTAATTTTTGACTGGCAATTCGATTGATATTATTATCACTTGTATAATTATTTACTAATATTTCTGAATTTATCGATTTTGATTAGATGCAAGTCGTTCTATGCATATTCACTTCGTATTACCTATACGTTTTATAAACGGATTTTTGATTGGTTTATGATTTTATTTATAATTATTATTCATATTTTATCTATTTCCATAATTATATTATTGGACATAATATGACGTATTCGATTATATTTAACGTATAGTATTTGCTTTTAATTAATAATTATTTATTACCTACACATTTAATAGACAAACTGTTGTTTATTAACAACATATAATTAATATTAAGACGTATTTATAACTATTGGTCGTTTAGGAACCCCTGATTAAAAAACACGTGGCTCATCTTTTGGGACGCGATTCGTGTACACATTTTTTTTACAGGACTCAGTGCTTCTGATGCACTATACGGCATCGGTGTGCACAAAATAAATCATAATATTATTATAATAATATTACGTTTATTATAATTTATGAAAATCGCGAGGTGAAAATATTACTCGCGTGGTGGTTAATATATGTATAATAGCAGTGGTTATCGCGACAGACTCGCGCTGTTTTTTATTATCCAATATCACTGCGCGTTTGTAAGGACTGATATTATATTATTGTACTTTGCTCGAAATAATAATATTGTCGTTTAATAAAGAACTACAAAGCGACTACGACGTAGCGGTACCTAATCAAATACGCGATTTATTGCCGTGTGGTTTTTAAAATAAATATAAAGATTATGAGTGTGTGCGTATTATTGTGGATCGTGTGTGTGTGATATCCGTCTCAAGCTCGCCGTCGACTTTATTATAATATTATAGAAATAGAAATAGAAATAGAAATAGAAATTGAAATAGAAATAACCAAACGCTTACACACGCGAGACACCGCACCGTCGGGTGACAATGAGGGAATACAATATCGGCTGCTGAGCACAAGACGTTATCCTCCGTCTGTCTTTGTATATTACATCGTTTAGAATGAATGATATTAAAGGACACAGGACTTCGGAGGACAAAACGATATTTCTCAAGGCGTTTCCTGCAACCGCTGCAGTCCCGCCACCAAACTCTATTCGATATCCATAATACTATTATTATATTATAACATCATCCAAAACGAAAGCGCACAATAACGCATAATATTATTAAGCCACTTATTTTTATTTCTGCATTTCTTGTTTTTGTTTTGAATCAATGCGTCTATAACTAACCCATAAAAATCCATTGGTTTCAGAACTCGACTCCTGCTGCTACGCAATCCCCGGTAAGAAGATTAAAGAGAAGACGGTGTCGATGACGGTATAAGCAAACTCGACTTTAAATAATAATATAAATATATTTTATCCGTCCGGCTTAAATAATTTAAATCGAGTAAAGTGAATTTATTTTGAAGTTGTGACCTCCGTCGTATTATAGTTTACTTTTGTACGTCTTGTTTTGAGTCATCATGTAAATCATGTAGTGATAAATGTTCAGATTGGATATTTTGATGACACAGCCGATACATAAAGGATATCAACACAAACGTATGATTTAATAATACTATTTTCATCGTGCATGTCTCGACTAAGACAATATTTTTGTTTTGTTTTGTTTTTAATTAATTTTTTTTTTTATTATAATGTTACAAAATCGAGGTTGAGATTTTTACACTCCTACGAAATAATTTTCTGAAAATGTTAAATATAGTATAAAACACGCATCACGCGCAAATATACTAAATAATAGTATGATAATCCCTATATTATTCTCAAAATCGGTGTTGAATTCAGAGAATTAGAGCACAGAATGTTCAGAAATAACATCATTTCCCCTCTCCTAAACCAGACGTTTAGTGATCATAATTATATATTATTTTGTTTACCATAATATTTTGTGTCGTTAGTCGTTACTGTCGATAGGTATTGCGCGTAGGACGTAGGTCGTACATTTATTTTTTAAATTCCAGTAAAAGTACGTTTCCATCCGATAAAAAAAATTTAAAAAAATAAATAAAAAATAATAAAATATACTACATGGATACTTTATTATGTATAAACGGGAATAAAAACTATTTAGCTCCCCTCCACAAGACGTCATTTTGCGTGTTAGACTTTTGTACGTCGGGACGTTAAAACTATGTCTTTTTAGGACAACAATATGATCGCAAATGCATAACATTTTCACTTCAATAATATTATATTATACAATTTCATATTGATATATATCAATAGAAAAGTCTGCAGTTGCAATGTATATTATATTGCTTTTTTATACATTACTATTATAATAGAACGCAGCAGAGTTGATGTTTTTATTTTTTTTTTTTTTTCATAATCGTATTATTAATTTTATTGTTAATCAAATAATAATATGCTCCCCGAAAATGCACTTTTCTTTTTAAGGTTAAATGCTTCGACAATTCGTTTTAACCACTACAACACCCGGATGGTCACCCATCCGGGAGCTAGTAGTTGCGGGCGTTGCTTACTCCCAGTCACGGAACGTAACTGGTAGCAACCAACGCGCCACGCCAAGCCACAAAATGCACTTTTATATTATACAATTATTGCAACGGCGCTGTAGTACGTGTGCGTGCACGGACATTTATGTGTGTACACTTTTTGACACCCTCTCGCAAGTACGCGTTTATTCACGCTTCGAAGGGGAGGGTAAATCGAGCATGCGACTTGGATTCGCCAACACCGGCACAGATGACATTAAATCGAGTTTATTATTATATTGTGATGAAACAGTTGCAGCGCTCTGCAGTCTGCCAAAATCTCTAGTTTCGAGTTTCATAGCGACATAATATTTGGAGTCTGAATTCGAACCCGCATCACCCTCGGAAGGTTTGTCTCCGGAGGTATATGTGTTTTAATTTATATTTTATTGTTAATATTTTTTGAACGTCAGATAAAGTGGTCGCTGTGAAAACCAGCGTTTGAAACTTTTCAGGTCGATGGAAAAACACTAGCAGAAAATTATAGGTGGAGGCAGACGAGGCAGTCGGCGTTTTTAATTGAATATAATATGAAAAATGGATATATTATTATATGGACACTGTGGGTTCGTCTGCGTTGTATTTACATTTTATAAAAATGTAATGAACACGGCTCGTAAGTTCATGCCCTAAAAAATGACTAAATAAGCATGCATTTATGCACTCAAAATTGGCAAAATATGCATTGAAATATGACTTAAAAAGTTAAAAAATATGCATTTATACGCAATTAATATCTAAAATGATGTACTTAAAAAAATCATAAACAATTTTTGAAAATGTCTATTTTTAATTTTATATATATTATTTTTAGACTGAAACACTGATAAACTGAATGAAGTAATTACTACTATAGCTATTTAATTTTAATAATGTTATGTTGCGACCTAATTCCCAAGCATTTTGTATATACAGGGTGTCCCAGGTCTATTTGACTAATGCAATAACTTTTTTTCTATTAAATATTTTTAAGTTTTTTTTTTTTTGTAATGATTTGTAGAGCTCTGCGCTATAATTTGTATATCTTATATTTTTTTATTTTTTGTACAACAAAAATAAATTATTTAAATTTTTTTTTTAATATTTTTCTAATAATCCAAGATATCTATTTCATAAATAAGTATTTAAAAACCATTTTGGCGTTTAAAACTTTTAATTTGGTTTAGTCGTTAATTTTTAAACAATTTTCAAAGTGTGTTAAAATTCAAAATTATTTCTTGCTTATCACTGTTACTGCTGTAAAAGTTATTGCATTAGTCAAATAGACCTGTTACACCCTGTATATAATATAATATGTTAATTTTTATAATGAAAAATTATAAACAATCGAGTTTTTTTTTTCGTCAAATGTTGATACTTTCATAGTATTTCCATAAAAAAATGCTTATTGATATAATAATATGAATAGGAATATCAAAATCACGTATAATATGCCCGATAAAATAGAAATATGCTTAAATAGTTAAGTCTCATATGCATAAGACTTCACATATTTAATCGTGGTACCTTGAAATGGATTTCTATGTCATTTAGCATTAAATACAACCTATCAAGTTTAATATGCAAACGCATGAATTTACAAGCCCTGGTAATGGGCATTACCATAAAATATTGACGTAACTGTTTTTTTCATGAAAAAATGAATTATTATATTTTAAATAAAAACAAACTTTGATTCTGGCGTTAACTTAGTTGTAGAATGTATGCATACTACTATTATACTAGGTAACATATATTATTATGTTGAAATGTGACCACTATTAATGGTGGAATAACTTAAAATCTGGATCTATCTTGATCCTACACCACCAAAATAAACCCAGATAAGTTAATAATATACTATAAAAACTATATTATGTTTTATATAACGGACTGATCTAGTTGTCGTGCCTACTCGAACCCTTCATGGAATATTGTTGGTTTTTTTTTATTTCACAAAAAAAGTGAATTTAAAAAAATGCGGTTAAGTAAGTGGATGTCGCTCTGCTGTACAGTAGGTTACAAGTGGGTCACTGTATAATGGATGGAATTAAATTTGAATTCAATGATACAATATCATTGTATAAGAAAAACGATTCCGAGTGGAGACGGTATGTCAGTCTTGGTTTAAGACATATTACATACTTATCTATAGTATTAAAAAAATAATTGACTTATAATAAATTCCAAATTAATCATTTCACAATATCCATTAGGTACTTATAAGTTATAAATAAGAGTAGGAGTGTTAATTACAACAAAAACAGAAAATCGTTACATAAGAAATCGAGTGAATATCAAATGTTGTAAAAATATGAATTTCAAACGCTCGTAAAAATTTAATTTGACTTTCTTCTAAAAATTTTTTTTTTTGATAAAGGTAGACAAACTTATGAGAAATCTTGTATTAAATTTTAAAATCTTAGATTTAATAACAAAATTTTTTATGAATTTCTAACTTAAAATAATGTCCAAATTTTCGTCGTTTTTACGTATTTTGTCAATATTTGAACTTTAAATGCTTATAAAAAAAAACTGTTACTAAGGATTTTTCATTTTTTCATCTGCCTTTGAAACAATATACTAGGAGCCTTGTATTAAAGTTTCAAGTTTTTTTAACCAACAAATAAAATTGTATTGATATTTATAGAAAAAAAAACTAAAAAAATTTAAAACTGACAATGTCCGTAAACAGTTCAAAAAGAGTCAAATTATTTTCAAAATTTTACCATGTATAGAAAATGCAAATATAAACAACCTGTGAAAATTTCATGTATCTACGGCCATTTTTGTTAAAAATCGATTTTGCGTAAAAATTCCCGTTTTTCCTTAATTTTTCTTTTGTTTTTCACGTCACTTTTGAAAACTACTGGGAAATTTTTACTTTTAAAGTACCCCAAAGTACCAACTAGATTCATTTTCCAATCAGAAAAGTTGTTATTGAAGAAAATCGAAGCAGTTTTACTGCCCTAAAAGGTAATGACAGACACAAAAAAAAATAAAAAATTAAAAAATAAAAAAAACACACATCATTGTAAAATCAATACATTCATCGTTCCACTCAGAATCTAAAACAAGT
Source organism: Neotoxoptera formosana (assembly GCA_022818045.1). Taxonomy (NCBI): domain Eukaryota; kingdom Metazoa; phylum Arthropoda; class Insecta; order Hemiptera; family Aphididae; genus Neotoxoptera; species Neotoxoptera formosana. The sequence continues at coordinate 26,709,255 of CM040632.1, read as the reverse complement.
TAGACTTATTTTGATCCCAATGGTCCAAGCTTGCATTATATTACTCACATATTTTATTGTGTTCACATTTGATTAGTTTATACATTTAAATTGTTTTTTAATAAGACATATGATATTAGGTTATTAAATTGTTTAAAAGGTCCAATAGCATTTCAATGATTTTTCGTCTTAGAAAATATTCGTTTCCGGCCTCTGAACGACGAACCGTGATGATATTATTATGATGGGACGTCTCCCTCCTTGCAGGCCGTCGGGGATCTACGAGAGGACCACCTCGTGCGACCTGCAATATTCTAAGCATAACAATGTGTAACGTCTTTTTTATGGTTTAAATTATTATACGGTTTGGCCATCGCACACCGACGGGCGGCGCTTTACGAATTTTCGTGTCTATACATATATATTGTTCGCAAGTCTTAGACTACGAATTTTTTTTCGCTTTACGGCGATATGCTCAACACACATACACATCACGACTCTACAAACGTTTTCACTTCCACGAACCACCGCCGCCGTCGGTATACGGTTGTAATTTCAGCTTTTCCCGGACTCGCACTCGCGCCGAAAACCGTATAAACTGTTGTTTTTTGTATATTATTTGTTTTATTTTTTACCACTCGCGCTCGTATATATTTTTATACATGACGTAGGTACGTAGTAGTCGTTTGGTTTTGTACACACGCGACGGGGAAACGTGAAACGGTTGTGACTGTTGTGCGGGCGGCGGCGGCGTGGCCATAAATCATATTTCTGAATCATCCATCCCCGACCCACCCTCCTCTCCGACCACCCGGCAAACCTATTCGACGGACGAGTGGGCGAGTGTGGGCGCCGCTGCTCGGGTCCGCGGGACGTACATCGTGTATACGCTCCCGCAGCGTCCGACCGTGACAACTGGTGACAGCAACCCTGACCAAGGGCTATTGATTTATTTCACTGTCATCGAAACAAAGGTTCATAATATATATTATTGTTATATATACGTTTGTAGACGGCCCGGTCGACAAAAAAAAAAAAATATGATAGCGGCGGGGGAAAAAACACGAAAAAATGTTTACTATCAAAACGGCACGTTTCGAAAACTACATCGCGTGTAATATATTATATTATGCATATCGTTGTGTGTATATATATATATATATATATATACGTATATATATTTATTGTACAATACTCGTGCGATAGAGCATGCGGGCTTGCGGTCGTCGGAGATACGACAATCCGAAACAGATTTATCATTTTGAGCCCCGCGCGGGACACGACATTGTCATAATAAAATAATATTATAATATATACGAGTATATACCTATTAAAATGTATATACGCGTACAATACAGCAGCTACCTAACTATTATTGATCCGCATATTATGGTGCTTGCGAGTGCTCGCTCGGTGGCAATATACAATACAATAATTTAGAGGTATTTTTTTTTGTATCATAATATTCTGGCCATCTGTTACAGCAGAGCTTAACAATAATTAATTGATAAAAATATAATAATAAGTCATAGTAAAATTAAAATTACTGAGCAAAGAGGCTTTCCCGGTGGAGATAATTACGATAGACTTGGTCATGAAATATTAGTTGATATCATTATGCTCGATGTAGGTATAGATCCTAAGAGGAACTCCAAAGACTTTTTCAGAGGCCGAATATAGTTAGAGAGATTGCCAAAAGAAAACTAAGTTGGGCAGGACATGCTTGGAGCAAACAGGGTACTTTAGTAAAACGGATGATCGAAGAAGAGCCTATAGAAAAAATACCACTAGGTAGACCTAAGTTGAGATGGGAAGATGGTGTGAAGAGAGAAGTGGAAAGGATAGAGTCTGGTGTCAAATGGAGAGAAGTAGCGGAGGACAGGGATAGGTGGCAAAGTTTATCGTTTTCAGCATGGTCTTAAGGGCTGAAACTAAAGAAGAAGAAGAAGTAGGTATAGATAATTATTATAGCGGTTTACGCATATTTTCGATATTTTTTAGATAAGTAGGTCAAGATCTCACTGTCATTTTAGCCTTCTTTTGAGATTTCCTGGAATATTTGATAGTTGGGTGATGGGTGAGGGTTAGGATGACGGGTTAGTCTTGGTTACCGAAAAGCGTTGGTAACTCGGCGACAGTGATGGGTGTCTATAAAATATCTGAACAGAATACTGTTGAGATTGGAGCTTTTGCGATGATGCGGAGGGTTCTGGATTAGAACCTTTGAATGCGGTTGGAATTGGACATTTTGGCTGAGTCCAAAATAGGATGCAGCTGCAAGACCAAAATATGGCTCTTAGCAGTGCCTTATACGGCAATAGCTGCTTGGCAGGTGGTTTTAAATTTCCAACAAATAAGGCGTGTGTGGTAAGCAAATGACCTTGTACTTTATTATTTATTTTATGAGGTATCCAAGTAACTCGATTCCAAATCCGGCGTACGAATTGGGTATTGGGTAGGGCGTAGAGGTTGAGAAATAGAGTCTGGCATATCCCCGCCGTCGGACATTTTAATATGAAAGTATTGTATTTTCGTTTTATTAATATTAATATGTTCGTTGTTGTCGACATTACTTACAATCCGGTGGGAATTCGACACGTTTTTCAGAGAGACTTTAGAGTGTATACTGTGGTATGTATAGGGTGACGTTGCTAGTCAATCGGCATCACGTCCGTCTTGAAAATATCATAAAAATAATCATAATAGCAATTTTATTTATGCGTCGATAGTGTGTTGTCTCATCTACACCCACACCACCTATCGGCCCAGATCCGCAGTTGAAAATATTGTATTCATGCAGTGTGATCCATTTAACGTAAGACATTCAATATTTCAAAAAGTATTTAAGTTTTTGATAGTATTTTTATTACATATGGTATCAAGTCTTTACAAAACAAAATTTAAATTATTTTTCAAATATTTTTTTACCTTCTTATTTTTTAAGTTTTTTTTACTTTTTCGAATTACAACATACAGTTTTAATTTTATTAATCCAAAAGAGAATATTTTTCTGATTGTTTTGATACATATAAATCAAATTTTGGACTAGTTATTATTGAGTTATAAGTATTTGAAGTTTAGATGAGCAGTGTGGATTGGTTGAGGGTACCCCGCAAAAATGTTGGTCCACTACTCCGCTCATCAAAACTTCAAATACTTATAACTCATAAACTTCTCGTCAAAAATTCGATGTTTATGTATCAAAATACTCAAAAATATATTCTGCATTGGATTATAAAATTAAAACTGTATGTTGTAATTCAAAAAAGTAAAAAACATAAAAAATAATAAGGCTAAAAAATATTTAAAAAAGTATTTTTTTTTTTTTGAAAAATGTTGTTTTGTAACGACTTCGTACCACGTAATAAAAATATTTCCAAAAACGTAAATACTTTTTGAAATAATTAGTGTTTTACGTTAAATAGATCACCCTGCAGTGTACAAGACGGCGATTTCGTGTTTAAACAATGTAAAAATAAAATAAAAAATATGTACCTATACCTACTCGAGTCTCACGACGTCTGCGGCAGCTGAGCACGATCATTTGCTATGACTATATATATATATTATAATATTATATAATGCAATAAAGTTGTACCTATAAATACTATCATGACCACGTATAGTCGTTGTGTATGTGTCACAGAATTTTTCTACAGCTCTACACTACACTCTAAACTTTATCGTGTACTCCAACGTCTCGATCGGTTATAGTTTCTATACTCGTTTTTCTGCTGGCGGTTTTTAATTTTTTTTTTTTTTCCCATACCGAATCTCTTGTGTTCTATTCGTGTCACAGTTTCCAGAAGACCGTCGTCGTCGTCGTCGTCCATGCCTCGGGGTCCATAATATATTCCACACGGTGATAAATATTTTAACCCGACGCGACGAACACCAGCTATGGTTTTGTATCTTTTTTTAAATCTAATTTTTTATCATCGAGTATCTAGAATTATTGTCTCGCTGAGCACCAGACAGTCCATCGAATATTAGGTACCGCCAACGGTTCAACGCGTATGATGTGAAAATAATGTGTGACTGTTATTTTAACTTTTCGCGACTTTCCACCACAAATAGTCGTATTGGTTTAATAATTTAATAGTTTATATTGTGTGTATGTCCACCAGAGGCGGTCAATCGGGGGTGGTGATGGAGATAGACCCCCCCATGATCATTTTTTCTTAAATATTTATAACAATTACATTTATGTATATTGGTACTATAATGTTAATGAATTAAATTTTGTTTTTTTTTCGAAACAAAATATAATCAACTAGTAAATTAATCGGAATATGTCCATACGACTTTATTCTCATACATTATATCATTGTGTATAGCGTATATTATTATTATCTAGTTTCTAGCTTCATTCTAGGAACAAGGTTGTTATTATTATTAATATTCAGTTACTTATACAAAATATACGGGAATCACAAGTGGTTTGGCCACTATTGCTGTTCATCGTGTGGTTATTATAAATATAACCCCCAACGAAGTACTGAACGAATTGGCGCAACAAAAAAACAAAAAAATAGATTTAATAATATAATACAAATATTGTTTATAAAGTACTAATTCCCTTAATTTAAAAAAAATGATGCTAGGCATAACCATAAACTATAGTTTGATGATTAAGTAATGCATGTTAAAAAATCAGCCACACCCCTCCCCACCACCATGACAAAATCATTTGACCCCCACTGAAGGACACATAATTTCTCTTCATTTAATATCTGCACAATGCTGCTGTGATGTACCTGCTATTTCTGTTTATTATTATGCATTTGAAATAAACAATAAATCATTGAATATGAATAAAATAATGATACTTATGCGCTGAACTCGTTCTGCTCAAATGTTAATGGAACAAGTCGTTAAAAAAGAAAATCTAAATTAGAGAAAGTATAAATGTATAATATTATTATATATTATAAACAGTGACGTATTTTTTTTTAAAGGAGAAAATCAAACTTTACTATTAATATGTTCAATTTCCGATACATATAGAACTAAATATAATATTATTATATAAGAGTATGATGAGTATATAATAATAATATGTGACTTTTTAAGTATCCGCCTACTCTAAAAAGTGATGACGTTGTATAAAAAACCACCCTTAACAATACAATAAATACTTATCAACAAAACGTTCGGTATATAAAAAGAAGTACTCGTTCAGTCGTTCAAAATTAAATTATTTTTTTCATTCTATAATTTGTTTAGTTTTTTATCGAGTAATAATATTATTTCAAAAACATTTTATATTTCGCGTTATCAAAACGTGTTTTAATTTTACATTGTACGAATGATGCGATGATAATTAAATTATTAATAACTATTGTATACTATTGCTGTACTACAAACAATTTGATCAATCATATAGAAGTCATATCAATCTATATATGACTCGTCCAGATTAAAGTCACTGGTAAAAATTATTATTGTAAATGGACATAATATTTATGTGTGTGTGTGTTTAGATATTTTGTTTGTATTTCCAAAAGATAATAATTTTATTGTACTGCACGGGGAACAACCATTATTCAATTAATTTTTATATTTTACAACCTAATATTATAGTTTCACAGAGAAGATTCGTATTCGTATCGCGTGACTGACATTTAAAAACAAGGTAAAAAGGTGTTAATTGTATCGCTAATAAGACGCATGGTAATTTATAATAATGTATTAGTAATGACGAAACAAACCGAAATAGACCGTTCTCGACTTGGGTACTAAATTATTAATTAAAACGATTATTACTATTACCGCGGCTTGGAAATTGAGATAATGAATATATTTTTTGGCAAGTGTGGGTCGTTATAATCGAATTTCCGTAGACACCTGATTATTATTATATGAAAATAAAGTGAAATTGTATAAAATTAAATTAGCAGCACTGCGCAGGGCAAACTTCCATTAAAATATTATGCTATCGTTGAAAACTTAATGTTAATATAGAGTTTAAAGGAAAAGACTGCAAATTAGGCACGTCTCCAAATCCTCGAAACCAGCTATAATATTATTATAATACCTACCTATTGTTTTATCCGAAGTTTAGAACTTAACCTATTGAACCGAACGTCATTGAATTCCCACAGTGCGTATTAAGTTTTAAATAATGAAGTGTTTTCAAGGTTTTTTTCTCTCTACCAACAATAATGAGACGACTTTATATTGTTATATGAAATAATATTTTATGGGCGATTCTAGCACCGATTCCTTATTATAATATACGTCAATGTTTTCATTTTGATAATAATATTATATTAGTCAAATTAATTACATTATATAACATGATATGCTTAATACCAAACGCTGTTCAACTGGCTTTTTTACAATACCTCCACTCTTGTGAGTTAATAGTTAATTTCCTTGAAGTTTAATTTTTGTCTCGGAAGTATAATAGATTAAACGAAATAATTGTGTACATACAAAAAAAAACCCACTTACCTTTCTAATTTATTAACTGACGGAGACAAAATCAACTATAGAGTACAAATATAAAATGTAATAATTCAAGACTAAATATCAGTTATTTCCACTATTGTAGCTTCAGCAGAACACCCCTCCGGCCTCCACTGAACTGAGGTTGATAGGACGAATTTAAAATTAACCAAGTTCAAAAAACATTAAGGACTTTTGAATTTATTTCAAATCAAATTGTAAGTACCTAATAAAAAACTAAAAAACAGAAATATTTTAATATAATATTATGTATTTACAATAGCTACAGTATTTACCATTTTTTTTTTTTTGAAGCTGGTTTAATTATAATGAAGAATTTGATCATCTCTTCGGTATAAGATGCTAAAAATTAAACTAGTGAATACCGTTAATATACAGAATACGCCGGGAATGGAAAAAACTAAAACGAACCTAAAATGAATAGTACCTATGTAAGTTCCTACACGAGATAAATGATTGGCATAATATGTAGATATGCATTTATAGTGTTTTCGAAAATAAAAAAAAATAGCGTAATTAGTAAGTGTTAAACAATAAAAAATAAATGTTTTTCATACTTCATTCAGACTTTGGTCTGCTGCAGATCGGTGTGGTTAAAAATTGTTTTTTACAATTTCGAAAACATAGGTATCTCTGTCATAGGTAAAAATTAGACGTAAATCATAAGTTACTGTCAATTTTATATTAAAATTGTATAATATATTATTATATTTTATTTTAAATATCTGTTGCCAAATGCAAAACTGTTGTTAGCTATTAATAACTATTATATTAGTAATTATGTATTATCTAATTTATTATTGCAATAATGCAAAAACAAATGATTTTTCTCGATTTCTGTAAAACATTGAATTCCGAATTAATAAAAACGAAGAAAAAAAATAACAACCATAAAGCTTACAATTATTTTACTGTCGATTTTTTTTTTAAAGGGCCTAATTAGAGTGTAATCTATTAGGGTCTAGCTTATTTTTGTATTCATATCTAATATATAAAACAGAAAATTGAAACATTTGATGCTAAATATCTTCTCGGAAACTACTCAACCGATTGTCTTAATTTTTTTGTTTAATGAAAGATTATATCACGGAGAAGGTTCCTATCGTAAAAAAGTATATTTAAGTATAATTTAAAGAGGTGCTCACACAAGGATTTTGAAATTCGTGATGAAAATATAAAATTTGTATTTTGTTTATAAATAGTTGCTATTGGTTACAACTTTTAACTATTAGTTATTAGTTTCAATAACAATTTTTCTTACGTACATATTATTATACGCTAAACATTTTGGAAAAACTGAAAGTGCTATTTTTATGAGATATAATATATTATGAATAATCTCTGTTTATTTATGGGGTTGTCAATGGTTAGGTTGTCAATGGTTACATATCTTATAACTATTATAATTAGTATGAATATGGCATATTATACATATTTTTACAAACAAATTTATAAAAAAAAAACAAATTTTTGGCACAGGCCACCATTGCGATGTTTTTCGTGTGTCTAATATTCTGATATCGCTTACTTACTTATTTCATCTTTGACTCGGGCAACGCCGCTGGGTGGGACAGCTAGTATAGTATACAGTGAAACCTCCCCTAACGGACACCTCTAAAATGCGGACACCTCCAAATAGCGGACGTTCTTTTGGGAACAAACCACACGTTTTATACAAACATAACCCTCTGAATAGCGGACACCTCCAAATAGAGGACACTATTTCAGTGACCGAGAGTATCCGGTATTTAGAGGTTTCACTGTATTTAGTAATAGTGTATATACGTATACGTTTCGTGTTGGAACTTACATTCACTCCGAAAAGAAAAAAATTCCTAGTAGACAAGACTAAGAGACTTAAGACCATACTACCGCCCTTCATAAATACTCTACCGATATGGGACGGAAATACTATACTCAAACAATATGGTGTACGATATTTTACTGTCTGAATTATTATTAGTGTAACAAATATTATTCAAACTACAATATTCTATGCTATTCGCGTTAAGAAGGAACGCCGACTTGTGCACCTCCGGTGCTCGACTTTACTACACAGCTGGTGTAGAAAATAGACGAAACAATTTCTGTCGGAATACAGATGGCACACTCGTGGGGAGGGGTTGGCGAACGGGCGTGTTGTCTGACCGCCAGCCAACGAAAACTGCTCACCGCCGAGGTTCCATCCGAACACGAATCGAGCAAAACCAATATACCTTTATTCAATGTAGATTGTAATACATATTTTATGCTTAAGTTATAAGTGATATTATGGTATTAAAAGAATTTAAAACAACTACATATTAAACCATACTTTTTTTTTCTAGACTTGAAGCGACACGAGTTCATGAGCTATTCAATTTTACAATAATATTTTAAAAATACGTTTACACTATCGAGGTTTAATGATATAACATACTTATTGGATATTTTATATTCCGGGAATATAATTGAACCAAAAAAATAAAAATAAATAATATAATTAAAAATATAACAATAACAGCTAAGACTCTTAAGTACTTTATAAAGTATTGGAATATTTAATGAATAACTAATATTATAATATGTATGTTGTGTACAAATTACTCATCTCATATGATATTTCGTTCTTATTGATATGATAATGACAAACGATATAAATTAATATACAATTGTAAATAGCGAAAAAAGTGAAAATGCATACAGAGTAACCACAAAATATGCTCGACCCCACATTTTTAATAAAAAATAGTTAATTAATTAAATTCTGATTTTTGGATTTCCAAGTATTATTAGTATATCATATTATTATATAAAGATTAAACACATACTGACGGAATGTCATAAGTGCACACTAGAGTTCAAAGTATACAAATTATCCAACACCTTAGATGAAGTGCTTGGACCTAAGCCCAAAAAATTCTATGTTTACTATAATAAAATTCTTAAGAAAATTTCAACTATACAATGTAATTTTTAAAAAAAACTATTTTAAGTTAAGTTAGACAAATGTCACACAACTAATGGACCATACAGCTCAAGACTATAATAGAGATCGACAACAAAAAAGGATCATATTTTTAAATACTTAAATTTTTTTTACCATTGAGAGTACCTTGTTGTGATACAGACTTTTTTTAATCAAATATAAATCAACTTTTTTCCGTTTATAGTTAAGTAGATGGTTTTATTTTTAATGTTAATTTATCTAAATCAAAATTCGTTCGAATATATTTTGTGTTATTAAAATGTATATCCTAAGTATAATATTATAATCCTAAAAATGGTTTATAATGGTTTAATATATTCTAGTAACTAGTGCTAATTATACTCAGACAATTATTTACTGATTATTGAATACATCATATTATTATAATATAAGATCGTAAATTTATATTAATCATTATCATTTTAAAATCATCATATTCTTATCTTTATATTCAAATATTGCTAACTTATATTATCGTGGACTTGTGGATCTATTATTTTCAGCACACATAATTGAATAACTCAAAACAATGTCCAGGAAGAAATGTTGATTTTTATTCGAAAATATGGTCAAGTATATATGCAAACATTAAAAAAAAACAGAATTTAAATTAACTAACTTTATAAATGGAAAAAAAAGGGTAAGAATTTTCAGCGAATCACTCTGTATGCATTAGAAAAACGATAGAATTACAGTAATAATATCGACTAGAGTATTATAGGAATATAATATTATGTTTAAAAACAAGAAAAGTATGGTATATTTAATTTTGCAAGTATAGTAATAATTTCAGAGTTTCTGAGCAAACAGAATTCAAGTGCATAAAATAACTCGTGGAAAATCAATTTTATGTTTTGATCATGCTTGACTATTATACTATGTAATATGTATATTATCTTTAATACATATTTATAATATTATATAAGACAAACTTACATACAATTTTTGATTCTGAGCTGATCGAAATTCGTTTTGATTTTACAAAGATGTGTGTGCGTGTGTGAGTGTTTTTTTTTTGTCTGCGTCTTCACAATAAGCTGATGTCGAAATAACGCTGCTTCGATTTTCGACTTCAGCGACTTTTCTGTTGCAAAAGTGAACAGAGTCGGTGCGTTCGAGAGTTCATTTTTGATGAAAACGTCCAATGGTTTTCAAAAGCGTCGGGAAAAACAAGACGAAAAAATGAATGAAAACTGGAATTTTTTCGGCAAAGCCAATTTTTTACGAAATCGATTTTGTTGTAACACAAAAAAAATAATAACCGTACATACCGTATACATGCAATTTTTACCGAATGTTTGTATTAGCATTTTTTATAAACACCGTAAAATGTTCAATTTATTTTGAATGTTTATAATTCAATGTATACTTTGTGAGTTATTTATAAACAAAAGTACCTATTTTTCGGTTATTTTTTTTATTATTTTTGTCGATAAATTTTTGTTCGTACAGAAAACACAAAGCGAATGACGTAGTATAATATTTTATTTGAAGTGAATAATAATAATAATAATAATAATAATAATAATAATATAGGTATAAAGTATAGTATTATTAACCTGACCTAACCGCGGATTCTGAGATCTACGAAAACAGGAAGAATACTATTGAAAATGATAATAATTAATGTGGAAAACATACAATATAATATAACATGAGCGCAAAAGATAAATACAACTGTTATACGAATTATTCCAAGTATATCATCACATAATGCACGAGCAATTTAAATATAGATTATAAACGCAAAACGATGATGATATCAAACAAAATATAATATTATAATATTATGTTCTGTACACGGTTTTTATATAATATAATACCATCGCGGTTTTGTACTCCCGTTATTAAACTTCGTATGGGTAAATATTACTATGAATTGCGATATTGCGATTCGCAGCGAAAACGTGTTATTATTATTATTATTATTATCACCGCGGACTTTTAGGTCAAAAGCCCTTAAGTATATTACATTTCACGCGTAATATGGTTTAATCGTTCCGAGTGATTCGTATCCAAGCGATATCAATATAATAATATGATATATATAATATTTCTGAAGGTAAGCGGTGTAACCTGCACTGTTATCGCTCTGTGTTTGTACGAAATAGAATTTTGTATTCTGTGCGTTATTTTTCAATTTCGTCGAAGGTTTTTCTTTTTAAATAGCGCTAGCTATATGACTATATAATGAGTGAATTTTCTTCTTCTTCTTCCGGTTAAAATCCCACTTCTAATGAGTCATATTAATAATAGTAATCAAATTATCACGGTGCGTATAATACTACAAAATATTATTCATTTTTTACACATTATAAGGTTGACAGTTTTTCAATTATTAATATTCATATTATATTTATTATAAACACGTTTGCATTTAATATTACAGTGCTCGAGCTGAGAGGGGACATGTGGGGCGACGGAGTCCCTCTTCTTTATGGTAAATATTTATGCGTACCCCTTCTAATTATTTTCCTAATCAATAAGACGTTTAAATGATCCGGTACGTACCTGATTCTTTTTCAAATTTTTACATCCCCCTTCTATTTGTTTCCAAATTAAAGCATTGTTAATAATAAAAACCTATGTTGATGGTTAGCAATTATTGATTATTATATTCAGAGGGCGGTGCCCGTTTCCACCAAAAGTGTACCTTACCCGTTTCCACCAAAAGTGTACTTTTCACTTTTCCACCAATACTCGTTTCCACCAAATGAGATATTGACCACGTTTCCACCAAGACAAGTTATATACTACGCTTAGAACTTATAAGTATATATATATTAAAAGCTGTTAAAATGTAATGAATTATTATACAACATAATAGAAATGTACTAATTTAATAATAAAAAAAAAATTATACAATAATATAGTATAAAAGTTACACGGGCAATGCCGGGCGAGACAGCTAGTAATAATATAACTGTGTTCCGGTATTAACGTCTTGAGTTTGTCAATTATTGGATATAACAGAATTATTGGATTTTAACAGCTTTTAATATAAGTTTTAAGCGTAATATATAATTTGTCTTCGTAGTAACGTGGTCAATATCTCATTTGGTGGAACGAGTATTGGTGGAAAAGGGAAAGATACACTTTTGGTGGAAACGGGTAATGGCGGAAAAGGGAAAGGTACACTTTTGGTGGAAACGTGTTACGCCCTATTCAGAGCTAAAAAAAAAAATAGTATTAAGGGGAGAAAAGGTTAAAAAAATGATGTGCTTTCTCAGATTTTATTGTGTTAATGGTCTGCATGGTAAATTTAAAAAAAAGGTACTCTGCAGCTGTCCCCTCACGCCTTCCCTCTTCAATTCAACCATTGACTGATAACTTATTCTATTATTAAGTATTACCCGTTTAATAATTTTCTAGAACTATTTCTACAACTTTTCTTTCATTGGTTACTAACATTTTCGTTAATTGTCGATAATAATTATTGTTGTCTGCGCGTTAAAATAAGTCAAATCCAAGATAATAATATTATATTACATACAGTATAATATTAAGATGTTCAACTTATTTGGGCATGGATAATAGTCAGAGATAATCATTACGTCATTTGATTATGTACTCATCTTACTGAAAAAAAAACTATTTCACAAAATATTTACAACTGGACTTAAATAAAATGTATATTATATACTGACTTAGATTATACAATACAATACAATACATACATAGAAAAACGTCATATTTCAATACTAAAATATACATCAGTAGACAGTGATGTGTATATATATATATATCGATGCCGTCGGTTTACATATACACACACCGGGAAAACTATATGATATATTTGACGGTCGGTTATATATATTATAAATTATAAAATCAGTTTCCGGTGTAGATATTTTCGAAATCACGATGATATTATTATTTATAAAATGTGCGTACTTAAAATATATATTATAGTTGATGGATATCTTGTTCGTCGAGAGCTTACGTACGCGTATAATGTATATTATATGTGTTGTATAACGTGTAATTACTATAATATAATGTGTATACACTTCCCTACAAAATGCATAATCCGTTAATGCGATTTGGCTTTTCAATTAAAGCCGATAAAATACGCGATACGTATATTGCTGCAGTGATGTAGTGCACGCCCTAACCTATACGCGAGGTATTAATAGTCTGCGCAATATTATAATAGTTATTCGTCGGGAACAAAATATCAAAAATGTATGCCGTTAAACCAGTGTGGTGGTTGTGCAATACGCACATAATAAATGTCCGAAACAAGTCGAGCTCGCACACGATATTATCATTTATTTAGCCACTCGCCAACAATAATCTCAAGTATATAACACGCAATGACTGTAATACACTAACAATATACATATTTTAATATCGCGTGCTCGCTTTATTATAATATAATATCGTTTTATTTATAAATACTCGGGTATAGGTATATAATATAATACGTATAGGTACGAATATTATTATACTATTACGACGACGATATTGAATATTATTTTTTCGACCAGTTGCGCTTTCGACGTTTTCGTCTTAGGACAAGTGTTGCAGGACCACCTGCAGTAGCAGCCCTTTTTTATTTCGTTCTCCGACGAGCCTAACCGCCGGACCAGTGGCGTAGCTGAGGGGAGTGTGGGTGTATGCCTGGGAATTTTTCATCGGCAATGTTTCAATCGTGGATATATAGGTAATAAAATATAGTAAGTATAGTATATTCATACCAGTGATATTTATTAATTATTTGGTATTTTAAATTTTTATCAACGTTACCGAAAAGTATTGATAACAATATCGGCCAATTCCTGTCATAGATATTTAAACCTGTCCGTCTTCATTGTTTGCTTTGTTTTGTTAGGTCAAAAACTCGGTTGAGAGCAAATATCGGTGAGGAGCGATTAACTGGTTTGGCTTTATTAAATATTCACAGAGATATTGAAGTGGATATCCAAGCAATCATAGATCGATTTTCAAGAGTAAAAAATAGATCTATATATTACTATAAAAATTGTTGTAAATATTTTTTTTTCTGATTTTTTTTGTACAATTTACATATTTATGTAGGTATATTTTTATTTTTATTTTTTTTAATATGACAAATCAAAGACTTGACTGCATTGGTCGTGGTAGGAGTGGTACATGCATTATGCTTAAAGTACATGTATATCATACATTTTTTTTTATAACAGCAAATAAATGGCAAACAATTTTTAAATAGCCCTCCCTCCTAGATTAAGCACCAACTACGCTACTGAGGCTGGGACTTTTGGTTTCACTTCTGAATATGAAAAATATGTTTTTGTCCAATACGATTCCACCGACGACGTTGATTTATCGTACAATATAATTTATATTATATAAATTATACTACTATAATATGTACGTTCAAATAGCTTAAGATTGAAAACTTATATAACCTAAAATGAGGATCAATATAGTTTATTACTGATATTGGCCGGCGCGATAATAATCGTTGATCTTGGAAAATAAAAACAATAATCTCTTGGATTTAAAATGATAATAGACGATTTTTGGCCTATATTCTATAATGCAGTATCAGGACTTTTATAAAACATTATTATTAACGACATACACCCGTGTATTATATGAATTTGAGTGATACCTAGAGACAAAATACAATTTTCGTTATAGTTCGTTATTTATCGGCCTAATATTGGTTTGTTGCACGCAATACTGTATAATATATAAAGTATATACATAATTAATGGTGTAACACGATAATAATACTATTATAGATATAATGTACAATCGTCATTTAATATCATCGTAACATTAGAGTTTGTTTAAATCAAATTGTTAGTTCTCCAGAGTAAGGTTTTATTAAATTTAATCAAAGTAACTAAAGCGACGTTGTACTGACAAATACGACAAATATTATTTTCACATATTTTTAAATTTAAAATAATATGACCAACGACAATTATTTCGCTCAGTTGGTTAGGTTAGACCGAATGACTAAACGACCCTGAAAATTACCGAACGCGATATTAGTCCATTAACCCTGAAACTGACCGAGCGCAACTGGTCTATTGATCCTAAAATGTCTCGAGCGCAAACGGTTTGTTACCTATTAATACGAAAAGGTCATTTTAAGTGCAATTTTTGATTAACTACAATTATTGTTTTCTACTCTTAATATCGTGAGCCGTAGAACGTCTATCAAACGGACAACGAACAACAATGTTAGAAAATACTCCTCTTAACACCTGTGCGCATAATATCATGTAGGCAAAAGTGTCTTATTGTACTCGTGTATACATTCTGATCGAATTATATACATGCATACCTACTAATATTCTTCGAAGCGTAATATTAATAATAAATAATATTTCTGAAAGTAAGTGGCATGGCGTAACCTGACGTATTATTGCTGTGTTTGTATAAAATAGTATTTTGTATTCTGTGCATTATTTTTAAATTCTTCTGACGACTATAATATGAGTGAATTTATGTATTTATTTCGTCTTCTTTCACCTAACCTATATGAAAAGGTCGTTTTAAGCGCCTACTAACATTCTCATACCTACTAACATTCTTTTAAGCGTAATATTAAATAATAAATAATATTTCTGAAAGTTTGTGGTGTAACCTGTATTAGTGCTGTTTTTGTACAATTAATATAATTTTGTATTCTGTGCATTATTTTTTCATTTGAGACAAAATGAAATGTTTTTATTTTTAAATTGTTCTAGACGAATATAATGAGTGCATTTTTTGTCTCATTTGACCTAACCCGTATGAAAAGGTAGTTTTAAGCGCATTTATTGATAAACTCCAATTGTTTTCTACTCGTAATATCGTGAGCCGTAAAATACGTCTATCAAACGGACAACGCTAGAAAATACTCCTCTTAACACCTGTGCGCATAATATTATGTAGGCAAAAGTGTCTTGTTGTACGCGTCTATACGTCCTTATCGAACTATATACCCGCACATGCCCACTAATATTCTTCCGAGCACAATAAATCTATTTTGAGCTCTTCTTTAACGCCGCCGTGCGTGTTTCCTTTCCCTAGGGATCTGTTGCGAGCATTGAAAACGCGTAGTGTGTAAGAATATATATTTTCATCCACGAATTCGCGTACCTATATCATCTTAATAATATAATACGCCATCGTTTTACGATCCGTTCGTAATAATTTATTGTTTTCGCTTATTTCTCATCGAAACAAGTGCATAATATTGTGTTTACGCACTGTGGTGAGTATACTACACGCAACATTCCGAAATATCAATCATGTTGTACACTATAAAATAATATTATGGGCATTATACTATTTATCATGAATTTCGAACGAAACTCGTTGGCGCAACCGTATACACTTACAAGGCTGACGCTAAATTTAAATCTGTAATCTCTGTCGAAATATATATTTTTTGCGTGTATAGTGAAGCGGTTAAACTGTAACCTTTCGTCAAAATTCTAATAAAATAATATGTTTTATTTATAATAAGGCTTTTAGACGATTTGTTAATTTTTGCTTAATTTAAAGCCTTTGAATAAATATTAGTATTTCTTACTGGCTGAACGGTGATCTGCGAAATTATTGACCATACAATGTGTGTTAATGATCAATATATTTGCACCACAGAGCAGCGAAGTATTAAAATAATTAAGAGTCGTCGAAAGGTTTTGTATTGCTTGTAGTCACTATAATAACTGTAGGTACCTACTGCACAAGACACGGTGGTCTGATTATTATTGAACAAAACACGAGCGTGCAAGTATACAAAACCAAAACATAAAACATTATTAGTAATGATGACACGAACAGGTATCGCGTAGATCATTATAATATTATGAGCACACGATATGACGTACTTACCATATTATTATTATAATATTCATAGTGTATAGTGAAGTACCTACACCGACGTCGTGCATTATTAAAATGTGTTGTGCAGATCAAATCGGACCGTACTTCACGAACATTATCGTATCGTACGAATATTGCGAGGAGGTACAGATCCGTTCCGAGAGTATATTATTATTATTATTTTGACTTGACCGCGATGTGAGACTCTGCGAATTTCCGTGGTTCTGATATTGTAAGTAGCTTTTTGAAGTCATATATTTTATTATATTATATATTTGGTTTTGGCGAGTCCGTCGACCGACGATACACCGACGAGTAGGGCCATCGTATGGTGCAATATTCGAGTCTAATTATTATAGACTAACATTTCAGTCTTCGGGGAGTGCTAAAACTGTTAACAGCAGACTAATATCCATTAATCCATCCAGTCGATTCTCATTTCAGGCTCCTCTGAAAATTAGATCCTCCTTGATTAGATAAAGAATGTAGTGACTATATTATTTATATTTATATAAGCATTTACTATTTTGGTATATTCCCCCCCCCCATATATTATACAAAAATTATATTACATATTTCATTAAATAAAAACATGGCGGATCCGATACCAGACTGGCACGAGGACCTAGACATCTATACATATGCGTATAACAGAAAAGAATAAAAGAAATTGATATTGGCAGCAAGCCCATAACATAATATAAGTAGTAGGTCCGTGACGTTAAAAAATAAAATAAATACTATTTTACTACTTATACAAAAATACGCATGATTGTATATCAAAATACTAGTTGACAAGTATAAATATAAATTTATTTACAAATGTAAACGATCGAGTGTCAACAAATGTATGTGAAAGCCGTATAAGTGTATAACAATATTTTTTTGTTCACACTATAATACGTATATAACAACATGGATACAGACGAAGGGAGAACGTTTTAGATGTACAATAATATAAACATTAACATATTATTATCACATTTTGGTTTTGAATGATATTTATGCAGATGATATTATTTATTAATAAACCGATTATATTTTATTCGTAATAATAATGAAATGTTATTCGATTTAGAAAAATAGTGATTCTCAGTGTGTGAGTGTGTGTGTGTGTGTGTGCGCAAGAGATCTACACGGGCAGAGCCATAAGAAAAATGTTTTGGGCCGGTTATTTTGATTAGGATTTTCGTACTTGGTTTTGGACCGGGTCAGTCAAAAATAAAACGTATATTATTGTAAATTTTACATTTACATTTTAACGAAAATTGTATTATGTACTGTACGAGCACAATATCGAAACTATTATGTTTTTTTCACAGGAAACGGTTATTCGTCGACAACAAACGATAATATTGGAGACGTTTTTTTTTACTAATACTATATAGGTAATGTTTGAATATTTCATGGAAATATTTTATGACTAGTGAACATTTCAACTTTGAAATATTTCAAATATACCCTAATATTATAGGTTTACAACGTATCAGTGTATACTGCACATATTACACTGTTTTTGACTTGTCCAACTCGTATTTTATAACGGTTTTATAATGATATTGTTTTAATACGGTTTACCGTCGATTTTCAATGTCCCCGGTTTATCGTAGTTTTTAATCGTTATAGGTCAGCCCGGACTCAGTGAAAAAATTACGACCAGGCCTGGTCGGGAACGACATTTTAATCTAAATTTCGGGGACGAAAAAAATGTCCTGAGCAGATCTCCACAGTGTATGCACAATGCACGTGCAGGTGGTGATTCTTTTCACGGTCATTGCACGTCATTATACTTCTGAAGTAATATTACGTTTTTTTAAACGCACAGGTATTTCGAGGTATTCGCTGCTTGTTCGTCATAATATCCTGATGACACGTTCACAGTGAAGCTGTTAAATAATGTACAACGACAAATAATGAATATCAATATATATTAGCATTTAATAGTCTGAACATACGAAAATGTACAAAATACAGATTTCCGGGTTTTCCAATAATAATAATAAAATTCGAATATTCTAAATCGAGAGGGACGACGGAGACGTAAAAACGGAACTTTTATTTTTTCCACAATCGTACCATGTGTCTGTATATACCAACCATATGTATACACGCGAGTACTTAGAGTATATACTCGTATATATAATAATATATATAATGTAGTAATGTTGCAATAATACAATATAATATATAATTTGACGGCGCCAGATGCCAACGGTCGCAGCTGTTATATCAGTGCGCTGCGACGGATAAAATAATCATCCCGAAGACTATATTACCGACTAATATTTTAATTTTTAGTACATATTATTATTATTATTATAACATTATTATATTATTATGAATACGCGCAGCGATCGCGTAAGAAACTCGTGGCGGTAAATAATCCCTCGGACGAGGGGTGACGAAAAATAAGCACACCTGTCTGGGGTGGGGGAGAACGGTAGAAACGAGGGGTAAGGAAGGAGATGAAAAAAAAAACTCCGGAACGAAAATGAAAAAAAAAAAAATGGAAATTAGTATTCATCCTCGTCCTATATACAATATGATGTTTTCACGGACCGCCATCCCCCCGCCAAGCCTCGGATAATCCCAACGATCCCGAGCTTTTCTTTTTTCTCTTTTCTTGTTCCACATTGACGGACGTTGATTAATGTCCGCCGTTTTTGACTAATTAAACTGGCACGCAGACTACCGGATTAGACGCGGCTCGTTTGGCGAAGACGTCTTAAGACGACCGCCCGTCGTAGATAATATTAATATTATTATTATTATTATTATGTTCGTAATTACTATTATTTATTATTATCAAAATTAATTTTATCTTTATTTTAATTATTATACGCACGTACCTACCTAAATTATTATAACGTTATAACGAGACCATGATAATATTTTCGAGCCGTTAACCTGCACAGCTGCGATTGACTGCGATGACTGCAGTTTGCAAAGGGTCAGGTGATGATGTCATTGACATACATATTATGTCACACTCCACTTTAGTTAAGTTTTCAACGATTGGATTTTATATTTGGATAAGTAATAAATAGTGTCACGGACTACCTACTATTTTTTTTTTTGAAAATAATAAAAAACATATTATTATTTTAGTAAAAAACGTATTAATTGTTTCATCAACTTTTTTTCGAAAAACTTTGGTAATGTTCAACGATGAAATTACCTTCTACCTATAATTTTAATTTCATCGCAGTGTATCGGAAATGGTTTCCGGGAACAACGTGCTTACATTATATATTTTTCGGTGTGCTATTTTTTCATAATCGAACTATAATAAGCGCCCACACAATTATTTATTTAATTATAATATTATTATACAACATACTTGAACAAGGCACATACCACCCGTCCTCCAACGTAACTTTAATTCGTAATCTGAAAACTCGAAATACGATTTATATATTATTATTTTTAAGCCTCTTAAGTGCGCTTAACTAATTGATAAGATATGATTTGCAGATATTTCAGTTTTCGTAATTAAATTTTACTGATTCGGATCTCATCCCTATACAGATATATTACATTATATTTGAACACAGAATATACGATACGGTTAGTCGGGTTTTTAATTCAATTTCGTCTTCTTTTGTCTTTTAAAACTTATTTCTATATTTTATAATATTCTTTTTATTAATATATTTTAATTCAACCGACAAACTAATGGGAAAAAATTGTTTTTATTTTCTTTAAACAACAATATAAAATTCTACTTTTTGTTGTTCAGCTATATAAAGAATATTACAATACACTATTCTACGGAATTCTTCTATCATGTTTTTTTTTAATTTAGTAATATATTATTATTATAATTCATCAAACAGTCAGCCAACGCAAGTTCACCTCATATTTGTTCTAAACAGAGTTTCGTTGGTATGTGCTTGAAAGTTATATAATATTAAATATACATATATTATTATAAATTAATAAATACATTTACATTTCACGTTCTATTCTAACACTATTCTAGACTAACACAACTGATTCACAAGGAATTCCGATGTTTAACTTTGCATAATGAACACACTCGACATACGAGTATGTCAATATCAAAGTTTTCATTAAACATAAAGTACTTTAAAAAATAAAACACAATATTACACATATTAGCATGTGTGAACAACTATATAATTATGAACGATAACATACTTTTGTTAAAATAAAAATGATAATATTGACAACATAATGATGTACAAAATATAATGCATATTCATAATCATTTTATTTGATCTTATCAGAAGGATTTGTTGTGAAAATTAAAGTCACCGTTAATGATTGTGAAGTTTCGGTGTACGATGGTCACCCCAATAATATTGTTTATGTTTCGATACTAAATGTATCGATTTGGTGTTTCAACACATTTACTTATTAATTAAAACCTTACTTATACTTTGGTGAATAATAGGTCTTTTTTTAATGTAAATAATATTATGATTGTGTGAAAATTGTAATAATTAATTCAATGAATATAACAATTATTGTATAAAAAATATTGTACTACGATCACATGCGGTTTTCGACAAAATGAGATATTAAAGTCATACAAATATATTTGCTTTATTACAATGCACATTGTGTGATTAGTTTTTGATAAATATTTTATTAATTTCGTATTTGATACCCACACAGCAATTTGAAAACATTAATATTTTCACAATATTTGAATTAGGTTGTACCACAAATATTTATTTAAGAATATTATATAGTTATTTTGAAAATATTTGTTCTCCAAATATTTAAACCCAAATATGGTCACAACATTTTCAAACTATTACATATCAAATATTATGTATCAATTTTCCATCTTATATTTTGAAAATATTTGTTCTCCAAATATTTAAACCCAAATATGTCACAACATTTTCAAACTATTACATATCAAATATTATGTATCAATTTTCCATCTTATATTTTGAAAATATTTGGTCTCCAAATATTTAAACCCAAATATAGTCACAACATTTTCAAACTATTACATATCAAATATTATATATCAATTTTCCATCCTACATTTTGAAAATATTTAATCTCTAAATATTTAAGCCCTAATATAGTCACAACATTTTCTAACTATTACATATTAAATATTATACATCAATTTTCATCCAATGTTTTGAAAATATTAAAAGATTATATTTAAATTATTTTTTATCGTTATCGCATTATTATTAAGTTAACTATTATAGTTTTTTATCGATGTATAAAAACCAAATTTCGGTTGAGTAGTTTCAGTATTTTAAAGTATTTGATTAAATGTATTTATAAATACATAATTTAAATTACTATACATATATATATATGTTAACATTATATATAATGTCGTAGACTATACTTGAAAAATTCGACTTTTTGTGAAAAGACTAGGCTCATTTTCGCCTGTTTGCGAACTACCAGCTACATATTATTTTTCCAAACGGCCTGCTATTTTTCAAACTTATTGCATATTATTATACAGACCAACAGCAGTTAGGCCTTATTTAAGAACTGCAATCATTATATGGTAATAATAGTAATAACTATTTTACTTATTTTATTTTAAGGGTATACCTAGCTGGTAGTTTATATTTTAATACCTAACACATATAATATGTGTACTGCTGTACATTATTTTTCCGGCAAGGTAATTTATTTGTTGAAACATGTAAATTATTAAACTGAATAAGTAAATCACGGTAATTTAATACTTGGACAAACAAAAGAGCAATAGAATTATTATAAACATGTAAAATGATGTTCTACTTTGAAAAATGCGATCTACTTTGATTAATGACGAGTATTAGCGTGAAGATTAAAATATTATTTTAAAGTTATTGACCATACCTATTGTATTATTAGTTTTATTTTATATTACCTACTAATACAAAAAAGAATCGTGGCATCGAATTTCGTGGCATTTTGTTATTTTGAGCTAGACAAGCGCATTTATTTGTTTGCACGATGTTTTGCTAAAATATTTTTGATATCCCTGCCCTCTAAATTGCGTATGTCTCTTCGTTGTTTCTCTTAATGTTATAGTGTACTGTGTTGCGCTCAAAATGCCACGAAAAAACCACATATATTATGTAACAATAAGTAAATATTTTACATATTTAATATTGTAATGTAATATTTTTTGTAAAATTTCTATTTAATATTTTACATAGGTATTTTCTTTTTTGTTAGTAATATAAAATAAAACTAGCAATACAATATAGTATAATCAACTTTAAAATAATCTAAATGTTATACAGCTGATACTCGTCATTGATCAAAGTAGACCAGTTTACATGTTATTGTAATATATAATATAAAATTATTATAATATTATAATAATTATATTGTTGCTCTTTTTTGTTGTGCAATAGTATTAAATTACCGTAATATACTTATTCAGTTTACATGTTTCAACAAATAGCTGAGTTTTTGAATTTATTGAATTACCTACTCAATATAATATAATATTGAATTATAGAATAATGGCCAGTTATCACGGTCAACATAATCGCTTATTTAATATTATATAATTATTCAACCATTTACCAAGTATAGGTAGTATAGGTACCTATACTTGGTAGTAATACTTATACAATAACTGTGGGGTGGCGTATATACCTAGTAATAGTTGTGTAATAGTCTTCTTAGCCTAGATAAAATTATGAAAATCGAATGGTCATAAAAATGTCGTAAGAATATATTATTAGTTTTTTTACGGTCAATTTGCCTAAAACCGCATCATTAATTATCTTTTAGGAAACCTTGTCTATTGCAATCAGTGCTAAAACTTATTTTAAAAATATTTTAACAGAATTATTTTTACCTGGTGACTTTTATGCAAACGTTTTTAAAAGTAGGATTTATTATTAATTATTTCAATTATGTTTATCGTATTTGATTTTGTATTAATTGCAAAATTATTATTAATGTTGACTGCCTAGTATGCTATACCAATACATTTTTGAAGTTAAGAGTTCAGTATTAATTATTTACTATTTTTTTTGAATGTAGCTTTATTTTTCAATTGACAATATATTAGATATACAATACATATTTAAATTAATTGACCTATAAACCTATTCATATTTATTCACCCAAATGGTATTTTTTGTAGAATAACCACTCTGTATATAACTATTCGCCCAAACAACGGTCTACGCTCACAATAATTAGACTCATAATTATCAAGCATCCTCAATTATTTTATATTACAGATGTATACCTATAGGTACTACATTAATAGTTAATACCATATACAATTTATAGTCTATTTTACATTTAAGATTTTATAGCGATTCTCGAAAATCACGAATATATATAGCAATAAAATATTATTGCCACAAAGGCGTAGTTAAACGTTTTTTGAATCACCCTGTTATAATTAATTATTTTCTTATAAGAGTAATAAATGAAAAAGTAAGTTTTCATTAATTTGAAGTTTGAAGCATAATATTAAAAACGGCATATTTTAATTATATTTAAAATTAGGTACATTTAATTTGTCAACAACACCACAACACACTCGTGATTTGTGGGTTTTAATTTTGTTTATATAATATTATATATTATATAAATTATAATTAGATAGGTACAATACAACGCACGAATGTTGTAGCGGGGCATCGGCGCATCGCGATAACGACGAATGACGATGAACTATTATAATAATATAATATATTGTATGGATTGTATAAATATAAAATAAGTAAACATTAAATTCGGCGAGTAGGTATCATGTTATGCTCGACCCGCATACCCGATCGGCGTTTGGACTTTGGTCCGGCATTTGTCACACAACGAAAACTGGTCTGCGCCTGCTTGCGATGAGTGTTTTCACTACAGTTACAAACGTTTTAGTGTTATAGAGTCACATCTCGTTAAGACATCCATCCGATTACAACTACAGCTGACTACAGACTACAGAGAATATTCAATACTGAACATTATAATATCTACCGAATCGACATCGAATGAAAGGTAGGCGCATTACTTTACTACATTAATACTTCAATAGTTATTATAAATTAAAATAAAATAACCCCCAAAATATAGTAATATATAAATATTGAATACTCCTAAACATCCGGAATGATCAACAATGACTTCAATACTAATTTAGGTTCACTGTATAAATATTTTTTTGAACTACACAGATATACTAATATTATAGTAGTATAGGTTTTATTTTATCACCCACCTCGCTGTGACCACAATCTACCGCAGTCAATTGCCTATACCCAATAAAATACTATTCATATAACCATATAAGTGAGTCTCGCAGCAATACCATGCGCCCTGCGGGATGGCTAAAATTTAAAATAAAAAATAAAATATAATATGATTTTGCTTCTATAATATTATGCACAGCAAATTATACCCAAAAGGAGTTAATTAATCACAATTTTTCCTTGGCAACACCGGGTTATTCAGCTAGTTTTTTATATAACATTAATTATCTTAGATTATGTTGTTTCATTTTAAATACAATATGCCACTTTATAATCCTATAACTATAGAACTGTTAAACTCACCTACTATACGTACAACGTGCGTACGTAACATATTATGTAGGTACCTATGTTATGTACCTAATATACATATATTATTATACCATTTATTATATCGTTCAATAATATGCTTCTATACAACATTATTAATAAATGTATTTTATCAAAACCAAATAAGATCTAAGTACATAAAAGTATTATGGAATAACATCCACTGCTGACAGCGGCGATGATGATCATTAATTAAATTTTCAATTAATTCATTATAAAAAAAATACCAAAAAAATAATAAAAATACTAATATTATAAAAATAAACACCTAAGTGGCAAAGTGTTAATATATTGATTGTGGTGATACAAAGAATTAAAGTTAATATTTGCAAATATAATATTATAATATATCTTAATACAAAAAGCTTTGATTTGCTTCATTAAAAATCATTTTATCTAGAGCAAGGATATAATATATTTATAATTTATAGTTTATAATGAAGAAAGCTCCTAGCTACAGAACTAGGAGAAGAAAAATACAAAATGAACTTGAAGCTTTTGATTATATTAATACTTCAAATATTTTGGAAACAGAAAATCTTGTCCAAAACACAATATCCACTGAAATACCATTCAATTATACTCCTACAGAATTACAAATTTCATCACCTGAAGTGGCTTATAATGCAATGGATACTAATATAGTTGAAAACTTATTTGTAAATAATAAAGAGGAAACCATTAAACAATCCCTAGGTCAGTGGGCTGTTGATTGTAATGTACCACAATCTACTGTTAACAAACTTTTAAATATTTTGAAATTTGAAACTCCCTTAACATTTTTGCCAAAAGATTGTCGTACCCTTTTGAATACAGGATCATCAAAAATTTTAAACATTAGAGATGTAAAACCTGGTAAATATTATCATTTTGGACTAAAAAACGGTATTATAAAATACTCATCAATTTTACCTTTAAGTGAACACATTAAAATTGCTGTTGGAGTGGATGGACTACCAATTAGTAAAAGTAGTTCAGGTCAATTATGGCCAATTTTGGCTTATATTATTCCATATCATGACTGTGTATTTCCAGTAGGAATTTATTATGGCTTTCAAAAACCTCTCGATAGCAATGATTTTCTTTTTGATTTCATCAGTGAAATTTTAGAAATAACAACAAATGGTATTACAATTAATAACCAGTTAAAAAAAGTTACACTTGAAGTCATGTGCTGTGATCACGGTTATATACTCAGGTTGGATAACGAGCGTGTTATTAGTGGTCGCAGACGGTGTACGCGCGAACTACCGGCGCTAGTAGTCACTGGCCCCAATGTCACATGCATAATATAGGATTACACGTGTTTTTGTAAAAAAGTTTATATTTTATAGTTCATATTATTAATTGACAATTTTAATTTTGAATTTTATAAAAATGGTGAAGTGTTGTGTAGTATATTGTAAATCAGGTT
Source organism: Neotoxoptera formosana (assembly GCA_022818045.1). Taxonomy (NCBI): domain Eukaryota; kingdom Metazoa; phylum Arthropoda; class Insecta; order Hemiptera; family Aphididae; genus Neotoxoptera; species Neotoxoptera formosana. The sequence continues at coordinate 26,682,065 of CM040632.1, read as the reverse complement.
ATAAGAACAACCATGATAAAGTAACTCAATTTTTGGTTCCAAAAAATAAAGAATTGCGTGAAAAGTGGTCTAAAGCGATCCCAAGAAAAAACTTTATACTGTCAGAAAAGCATTATGTGTGTTCAAAACATTTTGCTGAACAAGATTTAATACGTTTTTGGGAGTCTGGTTCTAGTGACCAGTTGTTAGTTAAGGTTAGTATGCTTCATAGATAAGTTATTTATCTTCTTATTAATAGTTATTACTTATTTACTATGTGTTACTTAGGTATACATAAGCTTTATTATTTTTCATATTAATAATTATAGTAACACATTATTACTACCTAGCAACAAAATAATGTAAAACCTACTCAAATTACGTATTTGCTGTTTTCTTTTTTACCTGGGAAACAATTTATCTAATAAAATAACATATGCATATCTTTAGATAAGTATACCTATAATGGTTACAAATTATATACTTAAGAATTGAATCAAAATTATTTATATTATTTACCAATAATTTGGTTAGGTACCCATGTCTTATCATATTACCTGTATTGGCTGTATTTTATTTATTAAATCACCTATTTTATTATTTTTATTTCATTTGTTTTACTAAACAAACAAATATTTTATTTTCTATATTGAATTATTCAAACATTTTGGCTACCTATTAAAATTATTGATAAATAATTGTTCAAAACATTGTTTAAGTTTTTAATATAAAGTTTTACCTGTACATTATACAGTATTATTTTATGTATTATACTTATTTAATCTTTATCTAACAGATACCTTATAAGGTCATTAAACGCAGAGAAGATGCTGTGCCATCAATTTTTCCAGGACCTGCTTATCTTTCTTCTAAACTAAAAAAAAAAAGATTAGGTCGCAAAGTAGTTCCTGTTCAATCACAATACAATACAGAAAAACAATGTAATAGTAATTTAAACACAGTTTTTGAGCATAATGAATCATCTAGTTATAGTGATGAGTATGAAAATTGTAATTTATTTAATGAAATTTTGGCATGTGAATTCATAGTGTTATAAATTGGCCTTTATGTTCACCAAAATGTGAAGAAACTGAGGATGTATCAAGTTTTTGTTTTGTAACATTTCACTTGGGTGAACCAATACCTATTGTTGAAAAATTTATAAAAGTACAAAAATCTGGTACAATTATTTTTGGTATTTTTGATCAAATAGTTGACAGTTTAATTCTTGGTATTAATCCAGCTACAAATATAGATGAATTTAAAGAGAATATCAATGCGTTTGAAAAAATTAAAGTTTGTCATGGAATACCTAAATCAGATGAATTTTCTAATGTGCCAAAGGTAATATGTAAATTATCTCCAGCTGGTGCATAACAATTGTCTTAAAATTATAAAAGATAAAAAGAAAAATTGCCTGAGATGTAGCAGGCTACGAAATGTTTTAAAAATGCGTCAACTACGAAAGAAAGAAGGTTGCAAACCAAAAATTATTTTATCACCATCTGAAAAACCAGTAATTGACAAACTAAGAAGAACTTGTCACAATATTCAAAAAAAATGTATTAGAAGTAAGCAAACTATATTAAATCTCAAATTAGAATTGGGTAAAATAAAAAAACAGATGGAAAATTACAGTGAAAAATCAATTATAGAAAAGTGCCAAGGAATGAATGAATCTCAAAAAACATTGATACTTGAATGTTTTGCTGCTAGTAAGACTAAAAATCAAAAATCACGAAGATACTCAGAAAATTGGTTAATGTTATGTTTGCTACTTAATATACGCTCTCCTAGTGCATACAAGTATTTAAGGACAAGTGCATTATTACCACTTCCACATCCAAAGACAGTCCGAAATCATCTATCATTAATTAAAACTTCATGTGGTTTTGACCAAGATTTCTTACAATTACTTTCAAAAAGAGTTGAAACTATGTCTAGTATGGATAAACATGGCGTACTATTATTCGATTCTGTTAATCTACGTAAAAGCTTAAATGTCAACACTTCCACACTAACATACACAAGATTAGAAGACTATGGAAATGACTTATCTAAGGACAGCCATAAAGAATATGCAGATCATGCCCTTGTATTCATGTTCCAATCATGAAGTTCCACTTTTTATCAAACAATTGGTGTATTTGCTTCAAAAAATGACGTAAAGGGTTTGTATATACAATTTTAAAATTTTCATAAATTTAATTTGTGTTATTAATGTTTTTTTTTTAGGTGTAGATATAGCTCAGTTGGTATTAAAAGCAATAACACTTTTAGAAAATATTGGAATTTCAGTGGAAGGTATTGTTAGTGACGGAGCCACAACTAATAGAAAGATGTGGTCTGTACTTGGAGTCGATGGTTCACAAAAAAATATGAAGAATTATTTTGAACATCCTACAATTCCAGGAAAACGAGTATATGCATTCTCAGATTTTGTTCATTTATTCAAATATGTTCGTAACCGTCTTTTTAATAATAAACATTTAAGGGTAAAAATTTCAAATTAAATTAGTTACCACATAATTATATATGATTCATTATTTATTACAGCTGAATTCTGATAGTGATCAAGTTTCGTGGAGTTATTTCAATGAAGTTTATAGTGAAGATATTAAAAATCCAGCAAATTTGAGAATTATACCTAGAATTACTTCTCAACATCTTAATCTAACATCTATGGCCAAGATGAGAGTTCGTTTATGCACACAAGTAAAATATTATTATTGTACCATAAATTGTAATTATTTATACTCTATTTTCATTAAACATGAAGTTATAAAGTATATATTTATATACTTATATTACTAATATATTTGTTTGTAATATTTAGGTGTTAAGTATGAGTATGGCCAAAGCAATACGATTTTATACTCAAAGAGGATGCTTAAATCTTAAAGGATCAGAAGAAACAGCTAAGTTTGTTGAGTACTGGAATAACATTTTTGATCAGTTCAACCGTACTTTACCTTTTCAAGGTCTAAAAATAAATGATGAAGGATTTCAAGTAAAAAACACATATTGTGTTATTTATTTTTGAATTAAATATAAAAATATGCAATGTACTTCTAATATTGTTATAGTATTTAAAAAATGCAATAAATTACATTGATTGTTGGGAGAATCAAATGTTAGCTGGACAAATAAGTAAAGAAGAATTTTTAACAAACCAAACAGCTGAAGGTCTACGAGTCACTTTAAAGTCTACGATTGATTTGTCAGAATATTTGATTGAAAAATGTGGTTATACCTATGTGTTAACAGGAAAAATGTGCCAAGACCCACTTGAAGTGAGCTTATTTGTTTGTGTATATTAAAATTATTGTTTTTAATTTATTTATTTGCTGTAGAAATTTTTTGGAATGATTCGTCAGGCTGCTGGGCCGAATGACCACCCGACAACACCTACATTTTTGCATTTATATAAAATATTATCAGTATATTCTGTACTGAAGCCACCTAAGTATGGGAATTGCACTGTAAACATATCTGATACTCCAAGAATAACATTGGCAGATTTACATACCATTTTCCATGATAAAACAACTGAGCGTTTTGAAAAAATTTCAAAACTAAAAACTAAACTTGATCAACTTATTTGTGATGGTCTTTGGGAACCATGCGATGTATTTCCTAGTATAGAATGCGATTCAGAAGAATCTAATACGAGGGATTGTATTGTTTACTACATATGTGGGTATGTTTCACAAAAAATTCTCAAGTGGAAAAAATGTTCTGAATGCATAACATTTTTTAAATCTGGCGATCCTAGTCATTCTGCTGCTGCATTAGTTGCTCTTAAATCAAAAGGAAGTCTTATATTTCCAAATACTCATTTATATAATTTTATTAGCTGTATAGAACATTCATTTTCTAAATATTGCCATGAATTTGATGTATTTGAAAAAGTTGTTCAAGATGTTACAGGAAATGATTTTAATTTTAAATATTCCTGTGCTGAACATTCAACTGAAGTTGCTACAGAAATAATAGTATATTATATTCAAATGCGGTTATGCCAGTATTCTTATCAAGAAAATATGAAATTGAAAAAAATTTCTAGTGAAAAAAAGAAAATTTCAAAATTTTATAATTCTTAATTAACTTTCTTAGTGTTAGGCCAAAAGAAAAATTTTAAGAACAAGTACCTAAAGTAGTTTTTTTATATTTTGTTTTTCATGTTAAATAAGACATCAGTTGTTTTTGATTTTTAATCTATGCTTTATATGCTTATAAGTTATATCACTAAATGCTTAGTGAAAATACTATTTTTTTGTAGATACATACTTAATTTTATTTTATGCTTTGATTTGTACTTCTTATTGGTATGCATTAAATTTGAATTATTATTAACACATAAATAAATAAAGTATTTGTTTTTATTATTTATGTTTCATGCTTAGATATGCTATGGTATAAGGTGCTCCATTAAAATGTAATGTTTTGTACCTAAAAAGTATTTTATTTATATTTTGTTTCCAGGATACAAGAAACTTCATTAATTTGATTTCATCAAAAAAAAATCTATGTTGAAGAAAAATAATTTTAATATTTAAATTATAGAAAGTATGTACAATACTTCATTGTATTTTGCTAAATACTTTGCTGGTAGGTATATATATCATTTATTTGATGATACCTGATAAGAGTGATAACTGTGTTAAAAATTGTTATTCTGATCAATTTGTACACAAAATATGTAATAATAAATAAATTGTTTAAAAAAACGAGATAAATCATTGTTAATCCTATATTATGCATGTTAAATTGGGGCCAGTGACTACTAGCGCTATTAGTTCGCGCGTACACCGTCCATGACCGCGGTGTTACATTGCCTAGTATAGCGCGTCTTCCAACCTGAGTATATAACCGTGGCTGTGATGTTCCTGCAAAAAGTTTTTTATTGCGTGTGAAGGGACATTCAGGGTTCTTCTCGTGTACAAGATGTACACATGAAGGGGAATACACCAATAATAGAGTTTGTTTTCCTTATAATGATATTAGTCATACAAAAAGAAACCACAATGATTATATTTTAAAGAATAATGAAGAGCATCATGTTTCTCCTATAATTTCATGTATTGCGCTGATACCTGATATAAATATTACAAGTTTATTTTCTTTAGACTACATGCACTTGGTTTGTTTGGGTGTCATGAAAAAATTAATAAATCTTTGGATGAATAATGGCCCTACGAGTGTACGTTTATCAAGTTGGAAAGTAAAACAATTATCACTCAATCTAGAAAAAATAAGAAGCTGTATTACCAATGATTTTGCTCGAAAACCAAGAAGAATTGAAGAGTATCCTCAATTTAAAGCTACAGAATTTAGACAGTTACTCCTATATACAGGACCCATAGTTTTGAAAAATGTCTTGTCAGATGATTGTTATAAACATTTTATGTCTTTGAACATATCAATGAGAATACTTTTAAGTAATGATCATTCTGCATATTTAAAATATGCTGCTAAATTATTGAATTATTTTTTAAAAACATTTCAACAAATTTATGGTTGCCATTATCTATCGCATAACGTTCATAGCTTATTGCATTTAGTTGATGACTATATTACATACGGACCTCTTGATAACTGCAGCTGTTTTCCGTTAGAGAACTACATGAAGATTTTAAAACGCATGCTTCGAAAACATGAAAAACCATTGGAGCAAATTATTAAACGTTATGGAGAAATTAGTATCAATGATAATATTAAATTCAGTAATAGTAAATATAATACATTTACAATTAAGAAGCCAGATAACTTTGTATTAACAATTGGAGGGGAAATAGTTCAAATTATTGACATTTTATCAAATACTTCAACAATTGTAGGCAAGAAATTCAACTCCAAAGAAGATATGTTTGAAAAACCAATAAGCTCTTCTAAACTGGATATATTCATTGTTAAAGATTTATCTGAAAATACTAAAGAATGGTGTATATCAGATATATAAAAAAAAAATAATGATTTTTGATATCAATGAAGTATTGATAGCTGTACCAATATTAAAATAAATTGTATTTAAAAATTCAGTTGTATATAAATAATAAATATTTTAAATTGTAGACATGTATAATAATATTAAATAATTCATAATCAAATTTTAATTTTAATTTTGAAATATTTTATTGGTTATAATATTATAATAGTCACTAATTTAATATAATATACACTTTAAATTAAATTATTTATTGATGTGTAAACTATTGTTCAAAATTAGTTTTTAAAATTAGCTAAATGTTTTCTTATTACCTATATATATATATATATTACCTTATGTTTGTATTAATTATAAAATGTATTGTTCTTTAAGAATATGTGGAGTGTTGTATGTTTTGCTACTGACAACACAGTAGCTGCTGTACCAAAATTCTGGGTTCGCAGCGCTGTTTGTGCTTGGCCAAAAAAGTATGCACAAAAATTAATTGAACGTCGTGCACATCCAAATCAATTAGAATATGATTACTTCAAGTGTAAGATTTTGCATTCAAATATAGGTAATTATATTAAGTCTTTTTATAAATAATTTTTAAAAACTAAAATAACGTTAATTTACATGTTTGTATAGGCAGCTTGTTGGAAGCTCGGTCCTTGGCACAGGAGAATTCTGGACTGTCATCTAATGATAATTTTAATATCGACACAAAAAAAAGAACCAAAAAACCTGTAATTTACAAGAAAAATGAATTGTTAGATGTTTCAAGTCCTCCAGCTCATAATTTAGAAGGTAATATTAGTCAATTTAATAACATCATTTTTATATAATTATTAAACTAATTCATTATGTAATATACAGGCTGGATGATTAAATACTATGTACATACATATACATAGTATTTAATCTGTGTGTTACTATAGTACTTACTATTCAATAAATTATTACATTTGTCATTTTCATTCATCAATAAATATGAAATAAGTATTACAGTATTAAATTTACTTACAATTTAATATTTATAATGTTGATTTATATATGTATATAAATAAGGTAATGGTAGAATATCATAAAGGAATAAAAGAGTCAATTTCTGTCTAACAACACCTCATAATTTTAATTCCTAAAAACTTATAAATAAAAAAATATAACAAATAAATTGAAACGTGTAATAATTTCTGAATTAAAATATTAAATAGAGTTTGCTATATTTTAAAATAATGAATCTATTAGAAAAATGTGGGTAAGTGGATGTCGTTCTGCTGTACAGTAGGTTACAATTGGGTCAATGTATAAAGGATTATATTTAACTTGAAGTCAATGAAATAATATCATTGTATAAGAAAAACGATTCTGAGCGGAGACGGTTTGTCAGTCTGGATATTGTTATTATTTTTTATATCCTGTAAGTTGAATTTATATTATAATAGGTATTATTATTGTTTATTCGTTTCTATGGTGATAAACAAAGCATAAGAAATTAAAATCCCATTTTTAGCGGTTTTTCGAAATTTTTCGGTGGTTTTTCCTTCTTAAATAATTATTGAGAAAATCAAAAATGACCTTTCTAAAGTACCATATCGTGATCCGATTTGCTAAAAGATAAGGTACTATATTATGTTGAATTCGAAGCACTCCTACTGGTAGATATTTTTTATACAGGATATAACAAAAAAAATAAAAATAAATAAACACCATTGTAAAACCACTATAGCTTCCTCGCTCCGTTCAGAATCTAAAATATCAATTTGTTTAAAAATGTTATTAACTACCTAATATTTTGTTTTTAATTAATAAATTGAAATAATCTTAATTCAAATGAAATGTAAAGTATATACCATTATACAAGTACAAAATATGTAATTAATTGTAATTATTTTAAATTTATATAGGATCTGATGATGGTGATGATTCATATATAGACAATGAGACATACACACCAGTACAATTAAATGATTCAGACAATGATGATAATTTATTTGATGATGAGGTTTGTTCAGGTATTGAATCTGGTTTCAAAACACCAGTGAATCTACCAAATAAACCAAAATTTGAAATAGAATCAAATAAAAAATTTAAATTATACAACACCTATATTTCAACAAAAAATTCTGCATCATCGTCTGATGTGTCAGTAGATGAAATATCTATTAATAAAAACCAATTGGTCTCTTCTCAGCCTGAACTTGAAAGTGATGAAGGTAGTAAAATCATTTCTCTAAACAATTTTTACGATCATAATTATTTTATTAATATTGTAAGTAACCTACAACTACTTTATTATTATTTCAGCTTTTAAAAAAAACATAAGACGAAGTTTGACCACTCTCAAGTATGATGTACAAAATATACATACACGCATGGATGTTCTAGAAGCTCTGCTTGAGAAGATCGATGGTAAACTTTCAGGATGTTCGAACATCATTACTTCAGATAAAGAAGATATTATTATTATTGATAATGACGATGATTTACATAAGGCAGAAGATAAATTAACTAATGATGCCTCATACCGATCTAATATGGTATGTCATTCAAATAAATAAATAGACAATCTTTATACATGTTTATATTTTATTATTTTATAGATCAGAACTTTGTCTCGCTTTTCATGCAATACTTTGTCAGAGACTATGAGGAAAATTATGCAAGTACTATTTAGCGATTCATTTCTAATGAACTATTCTTTTATTGGTTTTAAATAAATATTTTAATAATTATTTATATCATGATTTTTTTTTTAACCTTATTATTATAATGAAGTTTTAATTTTTCCTATTTTATCTTCTGTTTATACATCTCAAATAACATTTTTTGCATTTTATTTGCATAAATTAAACAATATAATATTAAATAAATTTAATACAATATACAGCACGTTTGTAATAATATATTGGTTAGACGGCTAAAAAATATTTGTGGCATTTGTCTGTTATAATATGTATTGGGTATCATTAAATATAATATAATATACTACATCATAGATAAATAATTTCAGATATATTTGTTAAAAATATTTTGAAAATTCATAAATCAAATATTGTAAAAATATATAGCTACAATATTGTGAAAATATAGGGCTACAATATTGTGAAAATATATAGGGAAACGTTTGTGAAAATATACAAATACAATATTGTGAAAATTTATAGCCATAATATTGTGAAAATATAGGGCTACATTATTGTGAAAATATATAGGGAAACGTTTGTGAAAATATACAAATGCAATATTGTGAAAATATAGGGCTATAATATTGTGTAAACGTTTAATCACCTGCCAAAAAATGTTTCTAAAATATTTTGACAATTTTTTTAAAATATTGTAACAATCTAAATCAAACATTTAAATTTGTACTAACAATATTTTGAAAATATAATTTTGCTGTGTGGGTATTGTCTTATAAGACTGTGTAGGTAACTTTTCCCACTGTTGTGGGTTTATAGGTTGTTCATTAATTATTATCATTCAAAGACGAGAAAATGATTAATGAACACTCCTTTATTATGTTAATTTCCATTATTGATAAATGTTCTAATAAAATCAAAACCATCTGTCAGTCGATAATTTATAATATGTAAAATATATAAAATAATTCTGTAGCCACTGGAAAAATAAAAAAATATAAAATCTATTTTAACGAGTAAATACAGTGTTGTTTTTTTTTGCAAACATTCGTAAAATTGAATATTATCAAAAAAAAAAATTTATAAATAAATCGATATGAATATTAGTTGTTGTAAAATGAATTATTAAGTATGCAGGTATGGTTATTTTGAATTTATCGAATTCTATTACACATAGATAATATTATGACAATATTTACGTATCAAACTTCTTTACCAAAAAAACCTAAAGTATTATTATATTTGTCCGGAGTGGTACCTGTACTGGTGGTGAAACACGTATAAATGACGAAATGCCGATCCAAAAAATAAGGAAGAAAAGAGCACAAGATACCAGAAAACCTCTACGAAACAAAAACGTCATCTCATTACTTAGGTCTACCAAACTAGATAAATAAACAGGTATAATTTATAAATAATTCTATATTTTTTTCCCCTTTTAAAGCAAATAGTTTATTCCAAACCTATTTATTATTTATTCTACCGTATGATATATCGTATATAAAATAGCACGATAAAAGCTAATGACCCCTGCAAGCTTAAGATAAATAATAATAAAAATAAATATCGTATTTATTTATAGAACGTGTCAATTTTTAAGTCGTTACCCCGGCAACTTGTATTGAATAAAGTTATCGGGCGGCGTCATTAGTTCGACATCAACAAAACATGTCGGTTATTCCTTTGGTTTCTCGTTCCAAAATCAAATATCGCAGATTATTTTTCGTGTATTTTTTTTTTTTTTTGTTGTTGCTTTAATCCAAAAGTGAACAATAATAAATTGGACACACACTTTTCCTGAATATTAGAATATTGTTTTCATACCTCATTCCGGTGGTATAACGGTTTATAAATTATAACAATTATTATATTGCTCGAATGTTATAAAATGAACTGAAACCTATACAGAATCGCCATTGTCATATTATAAACACCTGTGGAATAATTGAACGTCGATACGATACCCATCACAATCAGGATCTAGATTGAGTGATTTTTTACGTATTTTTGAGTTACATCAAATATAAATGATTGAATAATATCGCAAAACTCAAATTGCACGCACACAGCTAGTATTATATAATATAACGTCTATCGTGGAAAACACGAAATAGAAATTTAACTTATCTGTTGTCACGTTTCGTGTTTGCGTTCGTACAAACGAATTACGAACGTACTATGTTATACTCTTTGATGGCATTAATCACGTTATATATATTTCACTGTGAATAATTTAGATTAACTTACTATACTAGTAAACGTATAAATCGTATGCGCAGTAAACGGGCGATGTGATATAATAGATTTCACACCTGCTACCCCCGTCCCACAGGTGGGATGTCCGAAACGGACACAGCAAATGTCAACAAACCCGATTCGGTATTCAAAAAAAAAAACCACTGCAGACGGTCCTCGGGGAGGATCCGACTACGTCTTACGACCCGAATCCGCATATATAATATATTATAGTCTCTGTCGAAGCGAGATTAATTATGTCGTCGGCCATTGCGGTCTTCAAACATATATTAATGTGGAGCTAAATAATTTTATGGTACACCTCTGCAGTGGCGACGTTTTATACTGTTCTAAGAGTGTCGAACAATAAAAATTACAATAATATTATAATCATGTTATTATTTCACCAACAACCTGCCAGGTTGTAACTAACAATATTGGAATGCGATTTTATACGATCAGACAGAGGCAAATTTCCAACTTCCCTCCCCCCCTCTCAAATGACTCTACTGCTTGGGTGATGATATTATCTTTGACTTACCGAATGTATTTCAACGAGTCTCTGAGTGGCACGTGTGTTCGAAACGCATACCTACGATCTTTTAAATAATTATATAAATATAATTTGTTTTGACTTTATTAAGATTTTGTATGGTAGCTTAAATCTACTTTTATTCTGTAGCATTAATTATAATTATTGTATACTGTATTAATTATATTTTATGACGTATTCTATTATACGATTTACGATTGTTTTTGTTCAGCGTAGCAGATTTTTTTTCGTTAAAATCGTTTTTTTTTTTTTTTTTTATGCCATTAAAATTGATTTGTGTATAGACTTCTCGCAGATGACGCACGATTTGCATAATACGTAAAGTATTATATTGATAATATGATACGCAGTGATGTATTATATTTTGCGAATTGCAACACTATATAGTCTTGAGCGTATATCGGAACACAATGTGCTCTTTGTTTTCCGTGTCGAGTGTTTGTGTTTTATTCGAACGAAATTAAAATATTATTACACCGAACTCGATTACGACCCAATGTACGAAATACAATGAAACATAATATTTTCAACTGTCGCGATCGTGTCCAAAATATAATATTGCGGTAGTGTTTTTTTTTTTTTTTTTTTATTAAGATATATTTCCGAGCAAATCGCAACAACATATTTTTATAATATCACAAAATATTGCACTTTTTTCCGCCGGTTTTGCGCGATAGCTTGTCGTACATAGAATGCACGTAGAACAAATTTAATAAACCTAATAGTTTTTTTGGCTCGCTGCGTCGAATAAATAAATTAGATTTATACCGCCACCCACCGGCACTGCCGTCGAAATAAATTTAAATTCTTTTGGCGTATCACACCAATTTATTTCTTTATACAATTTTTTTATTTTATTTGTTTTGCAGATTTAAAATTGTACTGCTACACTTAGACTTCCGTTTTGATAAATCCTAACCCCACTTACAAATATCTTAATATTAGAAATATTTATCAAGTTACCATGTACTGGTGTACGAAATCCGTTGTTTTATAATTTAACAAACTACTTTAGTTAATTTAACATAGTATTAACATTAGTATTAAGCAATAGTATTGACATTAAAATTAAATTGATACTATATCTAAAAATTGCAAACAATAACCAGTATGTAGATATACAATTATTATTTATAAAATTAATATTGATTAATAATGATGTATTTTATATTTGAAATATTTTTAGGACAAAATCTGGGCAAACGATAGAAAAAAATGACGATTTCAATATAAATGCCTACATGAAAATATAAACATAATTACAGTTATTACCTAAAGCAATTTCCATATACAGTCGTGTCAATATGTATACATAAATGTAATAAAAAAAATGAAAATATTTAAGTTTAAACAAATGTGTAAAAAAAAAAAAAAAGCACAATAATTTATACAATTATAAACCTTATTCTAGATTTCGATTGCAGTGAGATAACGGCATAAACATATGAAAATTTTCGAAGTTAAATGCTTGACGGGTTGGTCTCAATACAGATTTGTACCGACTGAAGGAAAGCTCGACTAAAATATATGTAACAGGTGCAAATTTCATGTCTAATCATTAAAATGTTTTTAAAAAATTGTCGTTTTTGCGGATATATTATTGACAATTGTTTGTTTTTAACCCATCCCTACATTTATTGGCTGAAAAAGTATTTTGAACACGTACTTTTGGAAACACGATAGTGTCACGAAATTACAATGAGATTATATACAGTTGACAAAATATAAAATCGTAATCATCAAAATCGTGTTAATTTGAAATAAAAAAATTAAGCGAGTGAGAAATATGTATAAAGATATGTTTTATGACGAAATAATATTATGTAAAAAAATTTAATATCGAGTATGGCTCATTTTATTACAAATAATTTGAAACGAATTTATCTAAATATTTAATTATTTAGTCACAGTAAACATAATATGTATTTACGTATAAATCCGAGCCCTAAACACGACTAACTAATAATTACAAAATAATAAAAATTAAGTGAATATAATATTAATTGCCTGTATCGTTCGAAACGAGGGACAACTTTTTATTATCACAAAGCTATGGATGATAAAAAAAAAAAAAATGTAAGCAACACTAGCTATAGTAATACACTCGTAAGATCAGTAGACGAGCAATAAAATATACCTAAAATTGTACTGTGACGGTCAATTTATAAAACATCCAGTTGAATACTATAAACTATTATAATATCGCGGTTTATCACCCGAATTTGAATAATGTACAAAGTATACCTGGATATTTCACGAAAGAACAGCACCGTTTCATACTTTACCGCCAGCGCATATCGTATATACGGGGTGGTTCTTTTATCAAACAACACTTTCAATACTTTTCAAATAATGAGTGTTGTTTTGTTTGATAAAAGAATCACCCTGTATATATGGGTATACCTATTACCAGCCACGACCCCTTACTACACGGCTGCATATTATAATAATATTACGACGGCAACCTAAATATTCTTCGTGTGCGTGTGTGTGGGTGTGTGTGTGTGTGGGTGGGTAGGTGGGTGGTGCTGCGTGTACCGCTCGAAAGGTTAGAACGTAATATTATTATTATTATACGGCAGAAAATCGAATGGATACGGCCCGCGCATACGGAACACAAGACTCGCGGACATAACTTATAACTTCCGGTCGTGTCGTCGGCTGCGAGACGTTATAATAATATTATTATTATGTTATCATACTAGTAGGTACTGTATATGTATGTATGTACGTGTGCACGGGATGGGTCTCGGTGTTTTCCCGCTTTCCCGAGGAGACGGAAAAACAAAAGTACGACATCACGATAGCTCACCCTGTGCGGCAAAGGTGCTCGACGCGTGCGTTCGTAATAATAATAATAATAATATATAATAATAATTGAACATAAATAAGTGTTGTAGCCCTGTAGACGATTTTAATCAGCGTGTTACGAAGTCGAAATGTTAAGATACCCTTGTGTATACTATATACAGGGTGATCCGTTTAACGTGAGACAATCATTATTTCAAAAAGTATTTACGTTTTGGGAAATATTTTTGCTACACGGTACGAAGTCGTTACAAAACAACATTTTTAAAAAATCAATATTTTTTTTAAAATGTTTTTTAATCTTTTTATTTGTTAGGTTTATTACTCTTTTTTTGACGAGTAGTGTATGAGTCATAATTGTTTAAAGTTTAGATGACAGTGTGGGGTGGTAGCGGGTACCCCGCAAAATGGCGGTCCACTACTCCGCTCAACTAGACTTCCATTTGTAACGAAAATATTTCCACAAATTTAAATACTTTTTGAAATAATGATTGTCTTAAATGGATCACTCTGTATATATAGGTATATAATATATAAATGTATATCGTATATGGCTACTTATATTACCGGAAAATTATTATACGCAGCCCTGGCTGGGATTTAGGCACGATTTTCGACTATATAGGAGTTGATGATTATAGTTATATGTTTGATTTATAAACACCTCAAACGATAAAAGTTAAGCGATCGCCATTTATTCAATTACTCACTCTTAAACACTCTTCAATTTTAGGTGAAATATCGTCACCACTCGTCTGATTATAAGTCACGGTAATTTATTTTCTATACCGGAAACCTTGGACTGTACCTATTTTAGTTTAAAATATTGAAATGATTATCGTTACTGATTATATAGTGTTCATGAAATTATTATATTTGTTCAAAAATATTATGTTACACTATTAACTTTTGAGTAAACCAAAGTCCGATACCCAAAGAAATTAGCAGTGTTGAGACTAAATAAAAAAATTACTCATCTATTATCTTATCTAGATAACTATATTGTGCCATTTATCTATGGCAGGTCGTCTCAGATGACACAGTTACTTACTTAGATACAATTTATTTAAATCACATTCATTTTTCATGAATAATATTCATTATTTTTATTACAATTATTGTTCTATCAGAACACTATCCAATTAGTACATATACCCATAAATCATAATATTACCATATTCCCATGTTCTACTAGCAAATTTTATAAAGTTGATACTTTGAGAGTTTACGACTCTTCGACTCAAAGAACATTTGTTACTGTATATTAACTATTTAGTTACTTTATGTTCACGTTAGTAAAGAGGTAAATTTATTAATTAAATATAATAAAAATGTTTTGTGTTTGTAGGGAACTACGATGAAGTATCTTAGATAGAAGAAAACTACGTATAGTGTATAAGGCCTTCACTGAACCTATCATATCTTATGGAATCATCTGTGGGTCAGGGCTTATGGAAAATGCTTTAAATAGTTTACAAACCAATGAAAATGCGCTTTTGAAAATTGCCACTAATACGGACTACACACAATATCAATTTGTTCAATAATTGCAATTTCTCGACAGTGAGGAAAATCTATTATAAAGTCGAGGTTACTCATCTAAAAAAAACATAAACTACTCAAATATACCACGCATACAACTGTCAATACAAGATTGAAACCAAAACAATAAAACTACTACTGAGTTGCAATTTGAAACCTCAGGATAAAAAATTGCAAACATGTTGCCGGAAAACAAAATTTAAAATTCAAATCCTATAAATTTTAATACAGCTAGGTGTATAACACATTGGTTATTAAGTACTGATTTCACAGGTGTTCTGTAATGTAATTAAATATAATAATATAGTGTATTATAGTTTTAAGTTTATATATTTCAATAGGTAGCTGTTAAGTTAATTTTCAGATTGTACATTAATTAATAATTATTCATACTAATACTAATTGTTCATCGATTTATTTTTAATTTTTATGTTTAAGTCATAGATTAGACTCCTGGGCGAGAGTCTCAGTGGGGCCCAATATTCTTGTTTCTGAAAAAAAAAAATAATAAATAAGAATAATAATAAAAATTAGTTTTATCGATCATATATTATCTAGATAGAAGTTAGATCATCTTTATCTAATCTAGATAAATGTAAAATGTATTTATCTTTATCCATACCTAGACAAATGTATATAAAATACATCTGCATATTATCTAGATGCAATTTTCGTCATCTATTTGCTCAACATTGTAAGTAAGTTATATGGTTAAACACATACATCAGTCTGTACACTTGATAAAGTTACGTTCCATCAGCCGTTTGAAAATATTAAGGTAGTAACCACATAATGTAGCAATGTTCGTGGTAGCAACCATAGCTGTCTCTGTTTACCGACATCACGGTTCATGTGAATAAACACCAAAAACACAACACAGCTTTCCGGATAAAATACAAAAATTAAACGTTGGTGGTTTTAAATCATTTAAATTAAAATACTTTTGAAATATTCCATCTTCAAAATTACATTTATTCAATTCTACGTGGGTCTCAAAAATCACCCTATTCCCATCATTAACTATACGGTATAACCACCTTCATGGTTTTCACTCCAGAAAAAAAGTGGAAAAGCACCTTCACTGCTGTCGTATCACGCTATACAACTGCAGTGTGAAGGAATAGTCGGCGGTTTAAATCCTTTTGGGTTTTGACGTTTTATTAGCTATTTTTTTATTTTTGCTGTGCGCGTTTTTGACCGAGATAAGAAGACTTTCGGCCCGGATGGTTGTTAACGCTCTCTGATGCGCTTTTCGTACGGTTGTCGTGTGTTTTTTCTTATATTATCTCTCGCCGCCGACGACGCGTCAAAACGAAACGGAGTGCGTCCCATCAATATCACGGGTGATGGTTTTAAAACGTCGAAAATATTGCTGCCGAATATCGAACGAAAGGCGACGACGGAGAATTGAATCAATCCGCCGCCGTGTCTCGCCAGACGTATACAAATCGGAGAGAACGGATCCGCCGGCGATGGATGGCCATTAATGTTTGGGTTTCATAAAATATACCTTCGTTTAAAACGTACCGCCAAAGGTGTCGTCTATATTATATGGAGGTCCGGCTTCCGCGGCGGTGATATATTTCAGTTAATGGTTTTGTTTTCTGGGCCCGTTGACCGCCGTACGCACGACTGACCGGGGACCTTATATTCTCAATCTCGTCTATATCCGTTTCTTTCTTTGTGTCGTGTTTTTCTTTTCTTTTTGTTTTTTTTTTACAAAACGATTATTTGGAAAATCGCTAGTAGTTTTTGGACATATTGATTACGCACTCGGCTATAGCGGCTATATTGAATACACCCAGCTGTACAATAATAATAATATTATGTAGTGATGGTTTTGTAAATCGAATGTTTAAACTTATTATCCGAGCATAAAATATTTATTTACTTTATTTATTTATTAAATTCCTGAAAAAAATTCTCACAGCTATGAAGACGTATTTTAGTTTTAATTATAACGAAATTGGATTTTTACATTGATAGTTACATTTTTTTTTGCAAATTTATTCTTAGTATTTTTAATTGTATTTAATCTGACAGAATGCTATTATATTCAAGTTCTCAAATACTTTACGTTTATTACATTTTTGTTATCGTTCTATTAAAAAGCACATATTTATAATAATATATATATTATATAAATAGTATATAATAAGCAAATGCATTACGAATTTTATAATATACAATTAAAAATGAACACGAATAACTTTCATACAAAACTAATATATTAAGATTATGAAGCACTCATTTGTAAGAACGAATATTCATATTATTCTTTATATAATATTTAGTAGCTTATTATGTTTGTTTTATTATAGAGTCGGTCAGTTGCGAAATGTCATTTGATAAACCGACTGAGAATCGGCCACATCCATCTCGTGAATAAACAACCACCGACGGAATGCATCTGTAGTGAGCCGGGCTTGTATATAAGTCCAACTCAACACGATTTAACGACAAAGTCCACTTTTATTGCAAATGTCACTTCAACGTTTGGACATTTTTAGTCAAAATAAAATAAACACTTTACAAGTTATACATTATGGTTTTATTAAAATTGAGACTAATTTACTGCTATATCGATAAGTCAATTGTAGTAGTAATTAATTCTACCGGTCCATTCAACAGTGAAGTCAAATCATGTCTAAAATTAAATGGCGCTACGTCCCTATTTTATACACAGCTAAAAGCTTAGCTGCAAAAGTGGTTTGTGAGCAGGAAGCGCGTGCCAAGGCTTCTCGTATTCACAAAACTAGATAACCTATTAGCTGACAATAACAACTCTTAGAACTAATATAAATATACAAAAAATAATACTGATAAAATAGTTGCGCAATAAAATACAGCGTCTTAACATAATATACATTGAGTGATCGGCAGAAAGCGAAAGTAATAATAAATCATCATGAAAATATAGGATTCGGATTGCTACACATCTCATGCGGATTTGTCCTTACGGTGAAACATCTGATGACAGAATGCAGATCAAATAAAGAAGAAAGATAAAAACATAACATAATATCAAAAACCCCATATGAAATAATCGGACCCGACTGTCAGCCAGAAAACGTCATTTCATTCCTCAGGAGCATCAAAATGAAGAATCACATTTAACAGAAAATTTGGTATATAAGTCTCACTAACAAAAATGCAAATTAAGTGATTTAATTTAATTTAATTTCTACCATAAACAAATAAAAAATGTACAAAGCTAATGATGGCCACTGCTACTGAAACTAAGATTTAATAGGAAAAAAATGTAATTTTGTAAAAGCGTTAAATATATTATATCGTCATTATAGAAATAATATATTAATCAAAGCTATGATGAAAATGTTTCACTTTTCTGTATAATCACACATTCATTAAAAACCACGTAATTTTTTCGTAAATAATAGGTCGTAAGTGCTTTTAGCCGGGAACCACGGTTTTATTTTAGTTAAGCCGACTGAGGTGAAAAAAAAAGAACATTATTGAATAATTTAGTGCTTTTAGAAAATTGTGTAGGTACCTATGTTATTATTTTTGCATTTCGATGATGTAGCCGAATCGAGTTACGAAGTAGGACTCTGAGCTGAATAACAGTTTAAAAATAAGAAATTGTATAATATCGTTGCATCGGCGTATGGATTTCGGTGCTCAATAAATTTTTTTGTTCGTAAAAGGTCGGAAATTCCTTTTATGTGATAGCTCCTGTGGTAAATCAATGGCATCCGGTGTTGAATCCATACACGACTTCTGATTTCATTAATTAATTAGTTTCTCTCGATTATTTTTTCTCGAACGTGTGAGTTGACAACGTTCTTTTCAAAATGCTATATTCTATTTGTCTTAATTTGTTTACACTAGTATACATAATTTTGAATCGAATGAACTATATTGATTTCACGATAAGAAGCTCAGAATCAATATCACGCATCATGAAAGTTGCGTATGTAACCTCAATTTAAATCAGAACAGTCGACCGACGAAAGTATAAAAAAAAAAAAGACGGTTTCAGGAAAAGTGGCCCTCGATGGTGCCGCGACCGGTGGTCATTTGACGCAGGGCTTCTAAAAATCACACTCCAAACAGATGGCGACAAATTCAAATTTGCCATTTGCTCAAATCGCGGCCAATGTTGAGAACCACTGTTTTACAGAAATATCTTTACCGGTCGCGCCACAGTCGATGGCCACTTTTCCTGAAACCGACTATGAATGAAATATAATTTAATATCTGGAAGTGTTCGATGTGCATTCGCCGACACGTATATTATCACAAAATGACGAATAATCCACACGATTCGTCTCAGCCAAAGTGCATCACAATAATATAGTAATCAGCACGATTCAAAAATATTAATGAAAACCGTTAGAGTTCACGTTCTGCGGTCTTTTTCGACACGCGTTTTCATATTATAATATCATTATAAGACGTCTCATAGTTCACCTCCGAAATCTGTTCGTTCGTGGTCCGACACTCGTGTGATCGGTGCCCTGCAGCACGAGACAATAATATTCTAATAAACACGTACGTGTCTGTCACAACCGCCACGGTTGAGGTATGGTTTTGATAAATGCATTATTATTGTTGACGATCGCATACGGCCTCCACGCGTACGAGGTCGAACGGGGTTGGCCGTGGTACGTGCGATTATTATATAATATTAATATTATTATTGGTCGGCGACATCATTTTGGACAGACATTGAGTTCGAGTATTTACAAAAAGATAATTTACATATTACACGAATACAGTCGATATGAAATAAATTAATAAATAAATAAACCATCAAGTAGTATCATTATAGAACATAGTTTTAAGATTTTGTGGAGCAGTTTTGATTTGTGTAAGAATACTGGAGTGGCTCTAAGAGTGATGTTGAGCAAAGATAATTAAATATTTATCTAGATAGAGAGATAATATTCCAGTAAAATAAAAAGATAAAGATAATTGCAATTTATCCAGATAAATAAAAAGATAATATGTATTTATTTTTTTTATTTCACAGTGATTTATAATTACACAAAAAAACTTTTGTGTCGTTGGCTGTATACAAAGTCATAAGACATAATAGTAATATGTTTTCGGTTTAAACGTGTGAACTTTTGGAAAATCCATACAAATGGCATTACTCTGTTACATGCATATTTTGTAACTATTATTTTGTTTTTATCTAGCGGTGTTCTCGTCTCTCACTTACTACAATTAGTTGTATTAAAAAAATATTATATTTGACATTTCTTAATCTGGACTATTTAGTTGAGATGACGCTATTATTCATCTAAGATAGCACATATACATTTTTAAATGTATCTAGATAAGATGAGAGATAATCAATTATTTATCTGGATAATTCGTCAGGATGAATTCATCTTATCACGCTCGACACTGGGGCCTTGTAACGTTGCTGCAGGATTTAGGCACTCGGAAAGGTGATAATATTATGACCTGAGCAAACCGCCCTCGTTTCCTTTTCAAAACACCTGCATTCCGTGAAGATGTGTTTTGATGGACGGAAGGGTGCAGTGGACGATCGACAGATCATCGGAGGTTCGTCCTTTTTCACGAGGCGTCGGCGAGTAATGTGGGTGTGACCTATCACAAGGTAGGCGATGGCCGTCTCCTGTTTCCTGTTGGATATATTCTCGGAAGAAGGTCTGCGAGGACCTCGGGTAATGGTTCTTTTGATATCCGTGTAATTCGTTAGACAATTTTTGTTACGTTTTGTTTTCCCGCGTGTCTTGCGTTTCTCTGGCGATACTATCATTTTGTTGCTATAATATTATTATTATAATAGACATATATTATCATAATAATTCATATTACCGGTGTACACAATAATAATATCCATTAACCGCGAACGGTCCTGTAGACGCAGTCGTCGTACAGCCGCGAGCAGTAAAACGGGGCTTTTTTTTCTCGGTTCTTGGCATTTTATATAATACGATATTATTATATACCCGGTGAGTGTGTTGGTTACGTATCGCGTACGTGTTTTACCCCTCCGGCGAGTGTCGTTAGCCAAAACGAACGAAAGAGAATTTCGCCGTCGGTGTAGTTTATTTCCGTTAGGTATTTTTTTTTTTTTTTTTTGGATCTATTTGTTAAGTGTTTCCCGTTTTGGTGCTCGTACAACTGGCGGCCAACTGCACGTCTCGAGGTTTATATACGTATGTATATATATGCTCGACAGTGTAAAATTGTAGAGTATAAATTCTACAAACAGGACAATCTCGGTGAAAATAGTCTACGCTCGTTTTGGAATGTGAAATCAGGACTATATATATATATGTGTATTATAATGTAATGTCCTAATTATAATATAATATATTAACGCAGGATGTCAGTTTTCTAAGCTACAATGTCGTTATAATAAGTAATAATAAATATAATATGTTTCGATTAAACTATAATATTTTATACAAAAAATGAATATTATTACATGGTAATTGTAAGAACGTTAAAATACCACTGGTATAATATTATGAAATAAATAAAACATAAGTGTAAAAAGAAAACGCATCACAACAGATAAAATCTTAACCTTCATTTCGATCATCGGATGAGTAATTGTTTTATTTCCATAGGTAGCTTGAGTGGTCTGAATAGTTTCAAATATTGTCGGTTCAGCTAAATGACATTGAACACATTGTTCCCTTCAAAAAATTTTGAAACATTAAATTAAATATTATTATTGTACGGTATAGCTTATAAGTCTTATTGTTTAATGTCATAATATGTGATAAAATTTAGGTGAATAATTTTTTTTTTTTTGAAGCAACTAACAGGTTTTTAAGAGCTAGAAGTTACGTTATTGTTCTTACAACAAAACAATAATATCGTGAACAAAAATAATTTAAAACATTCAAGTGACAAACCAATTACCAATGTTAATTATAGCTAAAAATATAATTATTTTTCTTTGTCAATTTGTTTCGTATTTGGAATAATTTTTTTTTAACAGTAACTTTGTTCTTTACAATATAAATATCATCACTGGACGTTTTGTTTGCATACAACGGCGTTTTACTGTCAAATATTCATACGTTTTAATTATATTAAGCGATGGACTGCAGGAATAATGGATTACCAAAGTAGATTACTCTGATTATGTTATTAATATTATTATCTAATACAGCTAGGATAAGACTAGCCGACGTATGATTTTAAATGATTGAATATTTCAATTTTCAATATTTAATTTTCCAATTTATTAGTAAAATTAGAGTTAAATTATTACCCTCGTACGGATGGTAGGTACTATGTGGATGCATCGGTGAAATATATTATTATAAAAATATGGTTACTCGTTATAATATTTTATATTACCGTACCGAGTAAATCAATAAACATAATACCTGTGTGTGTGTGTGTGACGTGTTTTTGTACACTTTAGACGACGCTTCAATTTAGTATATTATGGTAGCATAAAATTAAACGAGAAATTTACGACAGACTCTCTGACTTTTATATTATAATATTGTATTTATATACAGAGACAGCTTTTTTCAATTTAACAACTTTGTGGCACTCAGATTCTTCGCGTAGCATAATATCATTATGTTTATAGTGATAAATTAAAGCCGTAAATAAATATCGAGTGTTCAATAATAGTGCATATAGACGTGCCCGTCGGAGCGCATAAATTGAAAACCGTGAGCCGCGGACTTAATATATGGTAAGTAAGATGACACTTGTTATATTAGATTTTATCTCGTTTTAAAACTTCTCCGACACCTGGTATCGCCGGACCGATATAGGTATAGCGATAAATCGTTTGAAATATAATAATTTGCGATTGAAAACGAAATCGTATTTATTCATTATTACGCGTAATAACATTTCGACGTGTCTTTTTACTCGGACGAAACAAAGTATAATAAAAGAATAAAATGTATTGTCTGCATTTGAGTAAACAGATATGTTTTTAGATTCTGAGCTGAACGGAGAACGTATTGATTTTATGTTTTTTTTTTGTCTGTAAATATAATTTTTACCAGAAAATGTGCTTAGATTTTCTTCGTAAGCCACACTTTTCTAGTGGGAAATTGAATCTAGTTTAAACGTATTTTAAGAGGTCGTTTTTGAAAATTCTTACTATAAGTTTCATTAGTATTTGATTTTTCTTCCCGAATAGCTGAATTATGATTAGTCGAAACTTGAGATTTAAATCTCTACAACACTTTCTAAAAAAGTTTTCTTGGAGAATGTCCTTTATATATACTTATACATTTAATTGAGGGTATGAAACAACACGAATGATCAATAAAGATTCTGTTCAAAATTTAAGCCAATAGGCAATAAAATTATACCAATCGATATTTTTTGAAAATAAATGTCACTTACTTGCTTTATTTATTGGATTTTTATCTGCAGGCACGATACCTACAGTTTATAACTACCTTGTCTTGGTGTATATAGCTACACCTGGCAGGTATATATTATTATAAGTTTTGTACAATAAAAAAATGTAACGTAATAATATTAATCCTTATATTCATAACTTATCATGTATAATTTTCACAAAAATAACACATTTTCTAATAATATAATAACAGTTGAAGGCACGCTCGAATAACGATCGAATAACTGCAAGCGAATAAGAAAAATCGTGAGTTGTGCGACGACAGCTCTCAACCAGACGAATAACACTTTTTTAAAGTTTGAAACAGCTTTTGGCCCGCGATCAAAGGAAACCGGAAATTCCCGACAAGCGTACCAGAAGAAACGCTGGTGAGAAATCAGAGACTGTCTGTCATTGAGGTTTTGAAGACATATATTGCACGGAGGACACGAGAGTCGGAGCTAATAGCCGTCGGACCGGGACACCACGCGGCCACCGGGCCACGTTCTCGTTGCGCAGCGCGGTGTACGCTGACGTGCGGCCGAGGGGCCGAGACTGCGATTCAGCCGGCCACAGCCGTCGACGGAGCATTTGGATTTTGGAGCGTGTTCGACGGCGATTAAATCTGTAACATGCAGCAGCAGCAGACGCAGGAGCAGGATCAGGACCAGTTAGTAGTGGACGAGTCTAAAGAATGGGGCCGTCACCGCAAAGGACCGCGTGGAAATGCTGCCCAATAGCGACCGGGTGGTTTGGACGAAAAATCTCGGCTGCAGATCAGGCCCCGGCGATGGCGACATCCACGTCGACGGTCGCGGAGGAAGTGACGGAGGGTAAGAAGCCTCGAGACTGGCAGCTCCAGGGTGCGGGGCAGCTCTGAGAAACGTGTCAGCACGGCCAGACCGCGGACGATTTTACCAAATCATAATAATATATCGCAGCGACCGCGGGAGACCAGTCTCGACGAACGTGTGTGATGGCTGCAAATAATTCAATAATTTACTTTCTATATATAATTTTGTAAAATAATATACATTATGAGTTTATGACATATTATTTTTAAGTCTTACTACCTATATATAATATACAAACAAGAGGAATGATTAATGGAAATTTAAATTTAATCAAACATAACACATCTTTGATGGGTAATTATTATATAAACAGAGGGGTAAACCTATTTAATCGACTACCAACAAATATCAAATGGATAGATAAAGATGTCAAATTTAAAAATATGTATATGCAGTCCTTTGAAAATCTTGTTTAATATCCGTCTTTATAATAACACCAATTGTATTTCTTATGTTTTATATATTTATATTTTTAGGACTTGTTTCGGTTTTTATTTTTTTTTTTGTATTTATTTTTATAAATATTGTGTATTGTAAAATTGTGTATAAATTATTGTACTTAATTATTAAGACTCCCTACTCTTACCACAAGCTATTGCTTATAGAGAGTAGGTATCAACTTAAAATGTTAATTTAAAATTTAAATTTTATCATTATTATGAAAGAAGTTGAATAAATTATTATTATTATTAAAAAAAAACTTACTTTCCACAGATGTACGGACATTATGGATGTTTCCGTAGTCCATATCCATCACGTCACGTCCGTCGAGGCTGACCCGACTGATTCTGAGATATATTATAAAATGGTAAAACCGTTTCGTTTATTCCACGTTCCTCAAAGCCACCACGCTTCTTTTTTCTTATTCTTGCAGGAGCTGCCATGCTTCTTACCCTTTCTGTTTCACCGTCACGTCTTATTCTGGAAGTTCCTCCGCTTTCGTCATCGCCTCGGATGTCACCATCCTCTCTGCGGATTCCGGAGCCCACTCGTGTCCACGAGTTTAGATCTGCAGCCTGGCTTTCTCGTCCGGTTCGCCCGGCCACCATGGTTCCACAGACCGATGGGGGCAGCATTTCCAAAACATTCTTGCGGCGGTCCTTATTCGGTGACAGTCAAACTTCAAATTCGTCCTGCTAATCCTGATCCTAATTCCTAATCCTGGTGTTTCTCCTGCGTCTGTGGTGGCAAGTCTGCTACTGCCTATGATTATGTCTGCATGTCACGAGTATCGCCGTCGAGCTCGTCCTCCTGCTCCGTTGGCTGAACCGCGTTCGGCCGCACGTTCTCATATAGTGGGCACACCGCGCCGCCGCCTGTGCCGTGGCCCGGTAATCGCGCAGGCTCACGTGTCCCGGTATCAGCCGCATGGTGCCCGGTCCGACAGCCCGCCCCGGTTCTTTTGTGCAATACGTCTTCAAAACCTGCGCAACGATGGCGTAAGTAAGTTTAGATAATGTTCAAAATTAAAAAAATCGCCGTCGAAATATTACCGGGTAAACATTTACGAATGAACATTCACACTGCGTATACAATTTTCTTTACACTTTTTTTAAAGTTTGAAACAGCCTTTGGCCCGCGATCAAAGGAAACCGGAAATTCCCGACAAACGTACGAGAAGAAACGATGGTGAGCAATCAGAGACGTGCGGCCGAGAGGCCGAGACTGCGATTCAGCCGGCCACAGCCGTCGACGGAGCATTTGGATTTTGGAGCGTGTTCGACGGCGATTAAATCTGTAACATGCAGCAGCAGCAGACGCAGGAGCAGGATCAGGACCAGTTAGTAGTGGACGAGTCTGAAGAATGGGGCCGTCACCGCAAAGGACCGCGTGGAAATGCTGCCCAATAGCGACCGGGTGGTTTGGACGAAAAATCTCGGCTGCAGATCGGGCCCCGGCGATGGCGACATCCACGTCGACGGTCTCGGAGGAAGGGACGGAGGGTAAGAAGCCCCGAGACTGGCAGCTCCAGGGTGCGCGGCAGCTCTGAGAAACGTGTCAGCACGGCCAGACCACGGACGATTTTACCAAATCATAATAATATATCGCAGCGACCGCGGGAGACCAGTCTAGACGAACGTGTGTGATAGCTGCAATAATTCAATAATTTGCTTTCTATATATAATTTTGTAAAATAATTTACATTATGAGTTTCTGACTTATTATTTTTAAGTCCTACTATATATAATATACAAACTTACTTTCCACAGATATATGGCCATTATGGATGTTTCCGTAGTCCATATCCATCACGTCACGTCCGCCGAGGCTCAACCAACTCTTGCTGAGATATATTATAAAATGGTAAAACCGTTTCGTTTATTTCACATTCCTCAAAGCCAACACGCTTATTTTTTCTTGTTCTTGCAGGAGCTGCCATGCTTCTTACCCTTTCTGTTTCACCGTCACGTCTTCTGGAAGTTCCTCCGCTTTCGTCATCACCTCGGATGTCACCATCCTCTCTGCGGGTTCCGGAGCCCACTCGTGTCCACGAATTTGGATCTGCAGCCTGGCTTTCTCGCCCGGTTCGCCCGACCACCACGGTTCCACAGACGTGGGGGCAGCATTTCCAAGACATTCTTGCGGTGGTCCTTATTCGGCGACAGCCAAACTTCGAATTCGTCCTGCTGATCCTGATCATAATTCCTAATCCTGGTGTTTCTCCTGCGTCTGTGGTGGCAAGTCTGCTACTGCCTATGCTTATGTCTGCATGTCACGAGTATCGCCGTCGAGCTCGTCCTCCTGCCCGTGAACCGCGTTCGGCCGCACGTTCTCATATAGTGGGCACACCGCGCCGCCGCCTGTACCGTGGCCCGGTAATCGCACAGGCCCACGTGTCCCGGCATCAGCCGCATGGCGCCCGGTCCGACAGTCCGCCCCGGTCCTTTTGTGCAATACGTCTTCAAAACCTGCGCAACGATGGCGTATGGATTAAAAAAGTTTAGATAATGCTTAAAATTAAAAAAATCGCCGTCGAAATATTACGAGGTAAACATTTACGAATAAACATTCACACTGTGTATACAATCGTCGTCAACAAAACAATATAATATTATTATATTCACCAGTCTCATAATAACAATAACAACAATAGCCAGCACAGTATTAGCAGTATTACCTACACAAATGTTTATTTACTAGCCAACATAGTACAATATCATTTTTTATAAACGTATATAGGTCACTATAAAGTTTTTTTTTTAAGTAAAAATTAAATTCCAACATAATTTTATTTAGATTTTATTCAATTATAATATATTATATATTAATATTTAATATCTTATATTAAAAGTTAAGGGTGTTCCAATTAGTCATTTTCTAAGGAGTAAGAATCGGGCAAATCTTGCGGCATCTACAACCGGGTCATGCCAATGCGTTCGAGTGTAAATGAACATTAGTGTGTGTGCACGAGTAATTATTGCGTTATCGGCGTTTTCGCACTCGTAGGCACATGTCAATATATTAAATTAGGAAAAGAAAACCGAAAAAGTAAACTGTTATTTTTCGAGTAAAAATATATCTCGGCTGTGATAAAATTGTGAGACTTAGGTTGGTGAGATTTTAATTCTGTAAAAATCCTAACATTTATTAACACTTTTTCTTGAGAACGGACGAAGAATATTTTAGAAATATTAATTTCTTCAATACATATGATTGAACAAAAATGTTGTAAAAACTGAAATTTGTATAATAGTATAATATTGTCAAAAGTTCAAACTTTAAACGAAAGGTCCGACGGTTTTCTAGAGTATATGTTGAGAAACGCTATTATTTTTACAGCATTAAAATCGAACCACCCAAAGTCTCCCAAATCACAATCTTGTCACGGCGGAGTGTCTAAAAACGATTTTTTTTTTTTAACTGACTGGAACCTCCTTGATGGGTATTTACTCTCCAGGCATAAGCGATGCCTGTGAGTAGATACAATAATTTCTGTTCCATTTTATACACATTAGTGAGATTATTATTTCGTCAAATACCCATCTGGTTTTTCATAGAATTTAAAACGCACATCTGCAAACGCTAAAACTTTTCTAAAAAATTAGTTTTTAAATTAATCACTTTATTAGGTTCAGTAAACAATTTAAAATACTCGCATACAGCAAAATAATAATAATTGTTCATTTATTTTTATCCACTCGATTCGGGATCAATAAAAATAATAATAATAATATTTCACATTGAGTAGGTACATATATTATGTAATTTCCCGTACTTCACACATTTACAAAGTCTAACCTAACCTTTAAGCTGTTCTGGCAGGTTATGCATGGCTTATTAATTAATACAGTTATTTTGTAAAGTTATGGCTACATATATTTTTAAGACTTTATGATCATTTTTTTATTCATTTTTTCGTTAAAATTTCGTTATTTAAGTCAGGCACCACCCCGGTTCCATGGAATAGACATATTGTTTGATTATATAATTACCTATGCACAACCAGTGTTTCTCCTCTAACATTTTTCCGGTTTTCCTTTGATGGGGCCAAGCCTTATCGAACAAGTTCATCTGATGTATATCTGTCGTCGCACATGGGTTGCAGTTGTAGTCGTTATCGCGTGGCTTGAATAGTTTAGATTAGATAGAATGTACATTTTTTTGAATGAAATTCGTTTTTATAGTTAGCACAAAATACATTTGTAAGGCTTTAGTTTATTGAATAAATAAATAAATCTCGTTGATATGGTCCAAGAAAATAATTTCGTTTTTATCAATTAAAACAGAATAGTTATCTATTCTATTGGCCAGAAACATATTATTATAGTAGCGTATTAAGTATTTTATACCATACTAGTGGCCCATCGATCTCGCTTGTGGTGTGTACCGGATGTTTAGTCGTTGGAATTCTAAAAGTCCAACCTGTTGTAGTTGCAAGTATGAGGTCGGTCAAAAGTCAAAAAGTTGATAAAGAAAAAAAATTACTGAAAAGTTGAATGATTTTCTTATTTTGTTGTAATTAAAAAATGAATAATGGTGGACGTTTTTAAAATTTTCATTGAATGTTGGTATTATAGTTTTCTATACATCATAAAGTTTAAAAAATATTTGTTGAGCTAATTGTAGTTATAAGACATTTTTATTTTATTCTAGTTTTTTTATTATAGATATCGATAAGAATTAATGTCCTCTCGATCAAATCACCTTAAAATTTAATACAAAGTTTCTCATAAGTTACTCTAATAGTTAATTAAAAATACTAAAAATGCATATGCCAAATTGTCTACAAGCATTTAAAGTTCATATTTTGACAGAAATTTAATAAAAACTAGAATATTAGCCAATTATTTGGTAGTTCAAAATGTATAAAAAGTTCAATTTTTATAGTTAAAGATTGGACGTTGAAAACAAGGTTTCCCGTAAGTAGTTAATAGTGTAACCAATATATCAAACACATATATCAGCATGGTGGTTTTTTATATACGTTTGAAGTTAACATTTGGACGTAGAATAACCGCGATGTTAGATATTTTGTTGTAATATTCAAAAATAACATTCGCGGGTAATTGATAATTTTAAAAAAACCGATTTTATTATATTTTATACACACAATGCGACATTTTCGAATACAATGTCTTCGGGAAAAATTAATTTAACCTATAGTAATATTATTATTATTTGTCGATAGTAAAATTAATTACTATAATATAACTGGCATAATAATATCCTAAAATATTCACTGTCATTGTTAATCGATTCATACATTAGTATGCTGACAGACAGCTCAGAGTACCGTTTTTTTTCCGCATATAACAATTATTATTATTCTGAATTCAAATTTAACACATCCAATTCACATCCATTTCAGTGAAACACTCGACACCTGCTGTACACCGGCATAGCCGCGGCCACCACCGCTTGTCGACCTTTTTTTTGTTTGTTTTGTTGTTATTTTTTACGTTAATTGATCAATTGTTTTTTTTTTTTTATTATTATTGTCAAAAGGGAATCACAGTTTTTTTTATTTCATGAATTTCTCCGAAACGATTTCAATAGATATTTGATTTATATAACTCGTAAACTCATAAAACTGGAAGGTTTGTTCAACAGGACTTGAACGTTTGAATATCAACAAATATTAACGTCGTTTAAGTAGTTTCATTTTTGAAAAGTACGAATGAAATAAAACGATCTTTACAATTTTATTATCATACTAGTGGAAACGTCGGTCTCGCCCGCGGTGTGTACCATATAGGTATATATATTTTAGATATAAATAAATAATAAATAAATAAGAATGATATATATAAGATATATTGGTGTTGGTGATGACAGAGAGAAGGTAATTGGACTTAAATAAAGCGTGGAGGTGTGGAGTTTTGATGAGGAGCGGCGATTTGGACGGTGTGGAGGTAATTACGAAGTATGTTTATCGATACCTAAGCGGGCCGAATACGGTCCCCCGTCGCTTGTCCGGTTCTTTTTCGTATGTACAAATCGGTATGTCGAGGCTCCGTGTTTGAGTGTCTAGCAAGTCAGTCACATCGAGTGAAAGTCGTAATCTATTATAATATATAATATACCAACGCATAACTCAAAAGGTGACCTACCCTTCGTTAACTTTCCTACTGAGTGGCCAGTCCCACCACTCGGGGGTCAAAATATTTGTCGGTTAAAATACTGTGGCCCGTTATACGTGCCCTAAGCCCTATATTTATCAATTAAATTGCATAAACATTTCATAAAACGTATTATTCAGATTATATTTTACAAAATTAAAAACGCTTTTCAGTAAATCGCCTCTAGAGGTAATACGAGTATTAGCGGAGGATATTAATATTTTATTTGGCAGGTAGGCCAAACCCAAATCAAATTAAAATAATTGTGTTGAATGTTCGGTGTAGTTTTTTCCGTGTTTGATATGCGTCTGCTCGATTACTAATATTAATTTCTAGTTGTTTTTATTTTGTCATTGATTAGTTTTAATATTAATTCATAATGACGTGTTGACATTTATTATATTGCAAACGATACTAATTGTTATTCATTTGGATCGTATAAAATTGTATTAACAGTTATATGTAGCTCACGAGACAAGAGTCGTACAAACACTGTATATTTATTGGAGATTATTAAAATATCAGTACGTCTATTCGGATGATGGTCTTGAGATTCTAAAAAAATAAATATTGATTCTCCTCTCCGTTTCACCTCGAGTAAAAAAAAATATTTATATGCGAGTGTATATTCTGTGACTTATGAGACAAAGTTATTGTAGCTCGTTCGTTCGTCGTTTTATGTATACGACTTATATACGTTTACATGCGACTTTTTTACGTTTTACTTTACGTTTTTTCTTTTTTTCTTTTGGTTGTGGTCACGGTGTAAGCGAAAAAAACAATAGGTAATCGGTGACGTCCAAGAAGATGTTTTGATCTAAAATTACTTCAGGTGAACTTTTCGAGCGTATACAAAAGTTAACGTACCATAGCTGTATTTCTAACTCGGTTTATTCGCTGTTTATTTTTTTAATGCTACTGCTGGTACAAAACAAAAATAATGTCTATCGAAAGACATTTTAAAATGAAGTTCCCAAATTATACACAACGAAATATTGTTATGAAGTGTTTGTGCAATTCGTATTGACTATATTTTGGAATAATGAATTGAAATAATTGTCGATAAGCGTGCAGATGTTTTATATCGAGTTAAAAACCATAAGACCTCAGAATTTCGCATTTTCATCATTTACTCTATGTTGAGGCATATTAACAATATCTGTCTATCAGCGCGGCCGCGGCAGCTTTGTTTGATTGAGTCTAGACTTTTAGAAATGCTAGCTAGTATCTTCCCCGGGGAACTAGATACATTGTTTCCTGCAATTGCAGTGTTCAAAAGAAATTGAACGATCACAGGATGAGTGGCGATTGGTAAAATTCGATTGAAATCGACCTGCCTCAGCCATCATCGACCTTCACCTCGCCTATTTCCACCCCTTTTTATGGGACACAAAAAAAAACTTATAGAATAGATGCAAAAAAGTGCAGTCACACATATTTTTATCAAAAATAAATTGTATTTTAATAAAAACGTCGTTATAAACGTTATTTAAACGATATAATGTTTAAAATCTCAAGTTATGTGTGTGATGACGTGTTGCACGTGCTTGCGACAAAGAGAATTACTACTATTGCGTTTACGAGATGACCTACCTAGTGTAATAATATGTCACAATGACACAATCATAAGCCCGAATGGTCTAACATAATATAGACAACAATATAATTGTCTCAACAACAAAAACTAAACTAATTTAAAAATTATGTTTGATTATTATGCACACTAAAATATAATGTGTTGTCAAACAATATTGGTTTTTTTGTTGTTTTATCCTTTTAACCACCACTATTTTAACACGCCCTCGTCCAACATATCATTATGTAAGTGGCCCTATAGTTATAAAAAGGTTGTCTGGGATCTACATTACAGTGTTTCTTTGTGAAAATTTGAATATCGAAACTAAAACGTCTACATAGTTGAACGTTTTAAAATATTTATCGGTCGAATGCGCGAGATGTGCTTAATTCAGCCACGTTTTTAGATGGTTGTGATCGTACTTCCGATTATATTAAGTGTAGACTCGAACGGCACGCCAAGAAAATTTATATTATACTAATATATTATAGTGAAGTAAGCATTTTCATTTTTTAGGTCACTATTGTGCGGTGAGTACTTAGTTGGAATTTATATACTATAGTCATATATTGTTATTATGATTATGATATTATGGCTACAGTGAACAATAATTTTGAAAAAATTCTGGTTTTAAATCACGGTTGTCACAATATAGTATGTATAGCTACGGCAACAGTATACGTCATAATATATTTATTGTACTTCACCATAAAATCGCAATAAATACGTCTGTGATGAACCCGCGTTGTATATACGAACCTATAGGTTATATCAAATGTTTCAATTATTATTGCCGCAAAAAGCAATAATGCATTATGTCTAGCCGTTTTATGTTTGCATGCCTCGTACGTTACGCATTCGATGAAATAGACAAAGTTTTTATCCAATACGGTACATATTAGGTCATTAAATATTGTTTTTAAGACGTGCTGGCGGATAATAATAATATGAATTGTTTCGATTTATGGTTCACTCACAACTACGGGACTGTGATTACTGTTCGTGTTTTAAATACGGAAAATACTCACACACGTCCCATAATATTATAGTTTTCGAATATTGTAGTACTATTGTACCTAGTTTGCATTCAAATTTAAAACTAAATAAAAACCCAACTATCCGTGTCAGATTAAAGCTATTTGTGTTAATGTCAAATAGTTTTTATTTATGTGCGTTCGTGTTCTAAAATCCATTATTTCGTGGCGCACAGTAGTTTTTAGAGAAAGCACAAGGTAAATCATTCGAAACACACGATTTTTAAATTTTAAAAGCACATTTCATAAACATTGTAAAACGTCATGTGTTGGACGCAACGTTGTGTAAAACAAACACGTTCAGTGCGCACACGACTTTATAGGTCGACGTCATTAAACTACATTTTTTGATAATTGACTGTTAGAAAAAAATGTAAAAGTTCGTAACTATACGTTTACTATTGCAATAATAACATTATTATAATATTTGTTTGGCGAAAATTTAAGATTCTTCAAAACTCAAATAAAACGTTTGACCTTTTCGACAGAGTATAACGCTGTATAAATAAAACAAAAACTATTCTGTACCTACCGAACATTTAATACCTACACTGTGCGCATAAAGATCAAATTCTATAAATTAAAAAATTAAACCGAAAAAAAATATCGAATGTATTTACGTAATTAAACAATTATATTATGTTTATATATTCATTTATAGTCAATGGGCATTTGTTTTAAACGCAAAACAACTGTGCAATTGACATTTGGTACACAATTTATTTATTTATATTATTACATAAGATAACTATTATAAATTTATATTTGTACATTATTTTTATATGTATTATATTTGATTAAAATATAGAGGAGTTTGACTTCGCTGATAAAATTTTACTTTTATCTAAATTATGTTATGGTAGAAACAACTAGTTTTTTAATTAGATTTAACTATTATATTTCAACAAGTGGTGAAATTGGAACAAAATAAGTTAGATCTTTCGAGTTTTTACAACAACAATTTTCGAGATTATTTTAAAAAAGTTAGAGTGAAGTGTTTTTATCTTAAGATTAAAATTGCAATTAACAACAGTGCTCGACAAAGCTATAGATATTTTTCTACAAACGATTTTATAACAAACAACATTTGCATCTCAACTAACTTATAAAAAATGTATCGACCTAATACATTTCAGTTCATCTCCCAAGACGTATAGAGCAAAGATAGTGTCATGTTGATCTACTAAATTATTATTAAAACTAATTTTAAAGCATGAAAAAATATCAAAATAGGTAGCGTCATTAATGGGTGGCATCTTCCTCCAAAAACGGAACGTGTATCTATCTTATCTCTGTCACATTTGCTTATTATTCTAAAAAAAATAATAGATTGTAATTTCTTATAAGAAAAAAATATTTAGGTTGCAGGACTTAAAATCCAAAATTAACTTAGAATTACTAAAACCTAAAAACCTCAAAATCTCAAATTCCTATGAGTTGCTGTAAATGACAAAAAGAAAAAAAATTGAAAAATCACTGTCACTCTGGTAATACTATATGATTATGTATTAATACGTGTAAATTACAAGAATTTTAACAATCATTCATTTTGGAATTACGAAGAAATATCAAAACTCGAATCGAACGACATTCGACCACATTGTGAGTTTAACGTTTTAAATTAATTTTTCGGTAGTTTTTCGTTACTCATTTGTTTAAAAATTCTGAAACCGGTAAAATTAAATCTCACGTATACGAACTATAGGTACATACTACATAGAACGCACTTATAAAATTATGAAGGTACACAACGTACACAAATTGGATAAAGTCTTCTGATTGAAAAAATAGTAATATTATAGTTACTAATAGTTGTATAAGAAATGCACGATAATATAGAAATTTACTATTTAAATATATATAGAAAATATCAATATCTTGCATGTAGGTTTTTGCATCGTCGTCGTCAGATATTTAAGAATAATATTTAACAATCGTTGAAAAACCTATACGTTCCTAAATATACATACTCAAAAACAAAAACTTAAATGTGGTCTAGTCTGTTATTAATTTTTAGGAGTCGATAAATAAATTTATAATACACTTATATAACTAATAAAACGTATAAGTTTTCATCAATATTTGATATAGTAAGACAACCTCATACTTTATTGTATTTCATAACCCTACGTATAAAATATATAATTTATATAATTTTTTTTTAAGGTCATTAGCCCGTGGAACTGTGTTGAAGGGTACTGTAGGTTTTCAACACGTGTAAGGCAAGGATTTTACTACTACAAGACCCGGACGGTCACCCATCCGGGAACTAGTAGTGGCGGGAGATGCTCACTCTCAGTCGCTCAGTCGCACAACGCGACTGGTAGCAGCCAACGAGGCCACGCCAAGCCACAAATTTATATATTATTATAAATTATAGTTATTTGTATAGTTACGAATAATAATAAATCATAATAATTACAGTGCACAACAAATTTAATAGCAAAACAAACGTAGGTAGAGGTACATCTGTGTTTTGTGTAGAATAAAAAGCACTAATGGTTCACTGCGTTCATGTATTAAATCAATTCGTATATTATAATATTATGTATATATATATATATATTAATATATTACGTAAATCTAAAACAATAAAATTTACCTAATAATAATAATAGTTGTATACAAAATATATACTAATTGAAATATTGTATTAAATTGTGCAACATCGACATAAGCAGTATATGTATATTGCATGCATTAGACATATTATTATTTGTTTATGAAAATATATTATAATATATATATTTTCAAAGAATTTAAATAGCTGAAATAACGTATAATATATGTATATTATATATAAAGTTTTGTTGGGAATCTCTGCGGATAATGGGAAAGAACCACCCTTTTTTTATTGTAAATTGTTAATCAGACGATTTTTCGAAACATTTTGTCTGAATCCATATTTAATGCGTAGATTCTAGTTATTATTTTTTTTTTTTGAATAAAGAATAAAATTACGATATTAATTTATTAGCACGGTAATGGGATGAGAAGGACTTTCTCTCTGTTGTACAACGTTTTCCTCGTAACGTCAACGTTCGTATATTTTGTTTTATTTTTTAATTATCAAATTCTGAGCATTGGGACTACAATATTTAGTAATGGGGTTTTTTTTTGTTCGTTTGTATTCCTAATATTAAAAAGGTCCAATAAATAATTGTTTATGTTCAATGTTTTTTTTAGTAATTTCGGTTGTGTAATAATATTTAATCGTTCGGAAACAAATACTGTTTTGACTCTGCAGATTTCAAATTTCTCAGAAATGCAAAATATTTCGAAAATTTTAAATAATTTACAAACACAGACCGAAACCGTGGTAAATACTCGTAATTACATCACGTATTTTGTATTACTTTTTTTTTTTTAAATTTAGTTACAAATCAAAAAGTCACAAAAACAAGTCATGCTTAAAAGTTAAGTGCATCACGGAATTTTAGCATCATTAAATTCCGTATAAATCTATAAATTGTTTGATAAGTTGTTTTATTTAATACATATAATATATTACCAAGCTATTTTTTTTTTTAAATAATACAATTTTTGCATCTTATAACGAATAATCATTTGTTATTCGAATTCAAGCGTAATATTTCAGTTTATTAAATTCAATTCTAAAGAAACTAAAAATCTGTAGATTCATTTCAACGCGATGGGCTAACCGATAACTAAAAAATTCCTAATAATTTTATTTAAACGATGATTCAGAAATGATTAACTTAAATTTGTATAATTTTTAATCACGTATACATAAAAAAAATATTAATAATAATAACACATTTTAAAATATGTATTTTCTGTCTTTAATAATAAAATTGTACTAGTTCAATTAACAATGTTTTAAAAACGAATGACCACAATAAATTATTGTGAAACGTAAAACATCTCAGGACATTATCTATAAATGTTCGTCACTATCGTGTAGTAATATTCAGTTACACGATATTTTTTCTCGTATATTTGTCTAAGACTAAAGCAGAGATTCATTTGTGATTCATTTGTTATTTATGTCACTACTTCCCTGAACATTTAATTATTTTAAACGTGTATTCGTAAACTAGTGCACGTACCCAAGGATCGATTAAATATTTTTAAAGTAAGATACTATGATGACCTGTCCGGCAAATTTCTAGTTGAACAGTTAGTATAGTAAATAAACAATACAATTAAAGATAATAATTATTCGAGTTGCGTGTAAGCATGCAAATATTATTTTAAAACCTCTTAGTTACCGTGATACAAAAAAAAAAAGAAAAATCAGAAATGTATACGCTAAAAAACTATATACCACTCGTAACCTACACATATTATATAGGTATCATACAACCTTGTGGTAGCTGTCTTATGATAATAATTTAGGAAACACGCTATTTAAAAACCACACTTCCACGATTTTGATTTTGATTTTTTGACTCTTGGATTTTATCCATGGGAAATAGGCATGACACTCTGTCTCCATTTAGTGAGCAACTAAAAGTCGTCTTGAATATAAAACCTTATCTCTTCGATCTGAAAACCATTAACAAACATCTATGCATTTCGGATGCAGGAAAATCTGAATTATTTCGGTCACACTTAGCAATTTTAATGTCATCCTACCACATCCCAATATTATTGACCCAGACTCCCAAAGCACTCTCATCGTTTTTAACTCTTTTACATACAAAACAATGTTTAATGATTAAACTTTAATCTTAAATACTATCATAACCTTCATTCCGATATTCACATCGATTTTATTTCAGAACATTATAACGCTTCATAATTTATTTAACAAAAAAACTCGAAGTCACCAAAATTTCCTTAGAAATACGCGTATTAAAATGTCTCGACTTAGACATTATCCCTGGAAATCCTGCCCCGCGGTCTTAAACTCTATGCTTGTAGAGAAAACATACATTTACAATTATTATAAATAATTAAACTAATAAATACAATCCACACAACAAGTGTCACACAGTCGGGTGACTTATTTCATCAGCCCACCGTACACTATGCTTCTCGCATTCTCTATTTAAATATTATGTTAGAAGTAAATTGTTTTATTCTTTTTTACAGATTTTATGGCATAGCATATTTTATAGCAATATAAAAAAAACACATGACATCTTAGGTGATAAACGTCACCATTAAAATATTATTCGACGTATTATTATATTATATAACCTAATACGATATACGATGTGTAATCGTTGTTTTTTATTTTACTTTCGTAGGAATATTATATTAGAAGTTCGGTGGGAATATTAATATGTTTATGGTACATTTTGTCAAACGTCGCCGTCGGTTACACTGATTAATAAAAAAAGTCGGCATTTTAATATTGGAACGACGCGACGGTAAATAATATACAGGGTGATCCATTTAAAGTAAGATACTCAGTATTTCAAATAGTATTTACGTTTTTGGAAATATTTTTGTTACATGGTATAAAGTTGTTACAAAACAACATTTTTCAAAAAAAACTACTTTTAGGTTACTAATTAAGTTTTTTACTTTTTTGAATTGCAACATGTAGTTTTAATTTTATAACACAAAGCAGGATATTTTTCTGAGTATTTTTATACATAAAAATCGAATTTTTGACGAGTAGCTTATGAGTTATAAGTATTTGATGTTTAGATGAGCAGTGTGGGGTGGTATGCGGGTAAGCCTCAAAATGTTGGTCCATTACTCGCCGCTCGTCAAAACTTCAAATACTTATAACTCAAAAACTCCAAAAGACAAAAGTCCAAAATTCGATTTGTGTGTATCAAAATACTCAGAAAGATATTCTGTTTTGGGTTATAAAATTAAAACTGTGTGTTATAATTTAAAAAAAATACAAAACTTAAAAAATAATAAGATAACATAAAATAATTTTTTTTGAAAAAAATGTTGTTTTTTAACGACTGATATGATACCGTGTAGTAAAAATATTATCGAAAACGAAAATACTTTTTGAAATATTGAGTGTTTTACGTCGAATGGATCACACTGTATGCGCTTTGTGCGCATTAACATTGTATATTATTATTATTATTATCATTATTGTTTTGTTGTTGTACTCGAGTATAGGGAAAAAACCAATTGAAATAATTTTCGAATAGTTTTAATATTATGTTCGCGGTCGTTGTGAGAACGTAAGCGCTTAGCGATAGGAAATAAAACCGATACTACTGTAATAATAATAATAATAATAATAATACAAAATATAATTGAAAACAAAAAAAAAATATTCCGAACCGTTATTGGTATTTAAACCCGCACGACGAAGTTCGCGTGTCTGGGCTTAAGTTTTATTGGATATACACCTGTACCAGCTGGCACCGGCTCGGCGGCATTGATTTTGATTTCACTTATACTCGCGCTGTTCCCTCCTTGCGTCCCCCGACCCGACAAGTCGACGCGATTTTCATTTTTTTTTTTTTCCATTCCAAATTAACCCGCGAACGAAACAAAACAAAAACGTGTTATTTATTTTGCATTTTTTTTTCAGATTTAACGTGATTGAGGCATTATTTTTTAAACTATACCTATATATAGTGTACTCGTGCAAAACATATTATTGTGACTTATTTCGACATTTTTCAAGAGGAAAAATAAAAACAAAAAAAAATCGTAACATATCCGTTGCGCTTTCGCCATTATATTATTTTAGAACAAACTATAAAATAATGTAAGACTCGGTCTCCCGGCTGATTTTATGCTGATCAGTAGAGCTAGAATTTTGGTGACTTTTGCATTTTTTTCCTTTAAGTGCTATAGGCTGTAGTTGTTCTACTCAAAAACTAAATTTATTTTGTGATATAACAATTTATTTAGAATGTGTAATTTTTCTTTTACGTGTTTTGTGTTAAATGCATTTTTAAGGTAATTTTCACGTAATATTACAAATTATTGTACATTTGTGTTCATTTTTGGTCATTTTTTAAGTTAATTTTTTAGAATTTTTAGATAATTTTTGCATTTTTTTTTATTGAATCTTTGTGTATTTTTTAGGTCATTAAAATCCTAGTTTTACTGATCACGTATACGATCCGCTGGTTGTCTGTCAGCGTGTGTTTGTATAGTTTATTCATATATAGCTGTCAAAGGCTAGTCGTATTAGGTATATTATTACTTTTTCCATAATTATTTCGCAATACAATATGCTCATCCGTTCTTCGACAAGCCCAAAAAAGTCCATCACGTGATGCACGACGGTGGTCAGACCAACGATAACGTTTTCCTACGATATTATATTATTTCGTGACCGAAACTCAACGTCGATTACACCACGGGTCAAAGGTTTTGATAATAACAATATATTATTATACGTATACTTTATGCCGTCCAGTCTAAGCTCTGTCTAAGCTTGCTCGGAGATTAGATTTCGCGTACCTAGAAATGTGGTAGCATTAAGATTATTGTATTCAACTATCGTTGGCTTAAGCTTCGCCCGATTCTCTCATCACGCGCCATATCGCCGTTAGCAGAAACGCCGCTGACAACCGGCTATTTTGTATTTTATTTCGACCGCAAAACGTCGAGATTTAAATCTCGACGTAGTACGTAGTACTGCAAACGGGACCTCAGTGATTTTACGTCCATCGATGGTGTCATTTAGACCTATCACAGCAGCTCACAATAATTATCACTATTTTGCTATAATCTTTGGACGTTTTCGGCATTTTCGACGGGCAATGGACAGTCGTGTAGAAACTCGAAATAAAGTCGATCGTGCAAGAAACGCTGCACGTTTGACGCTTGTGTCTTGTTTATTTATTTTTTGAACATTCGTCTACTTAAACAACAATACCAAAAGTTCTGTCGTGTCATAACAACATATTTCCGTAAATAATATTATATCGTTCTGACTGCGCGTGTACGTCAATCGTGTAATTGTATACTTAACATTAAAAATCAATAATTCACATTTCTTTTTTTCTCGTCCAAAAATCCACGTACTGCACGATTAACTCCACAAAAATCAAAATTATAGTCTACATACTTTCTAGAGCACACACACAATACTCGTTTGTTTTTATTACATTACTTATAGATTATAATATTGTCATTAATTATTTAAATAATTATCATAAAATAATAGAATCGTGTGACTGCGGTATGTATATAACCTAACCTGCTGGCTGATATGTGATTATTACTGTTGGTAGGTAATTATTATCACTCTTTTTTCCATATTCAAAGTCATGTGTCTATATAAAATACTAATTTATCTCGATAATCAGTAATCACGTCATGGTCCTAGTCAAGTATAGTTACGAGTGACGAGTCGGTGACAACTATTTTGGTGACATTATCCCCGTGTTCGTATGTTTATTGTTCATCTATATTTTTTGGTTTCAACTGTTCAAGTTAATTTTATTTAAAATTATTATTATTTTTTTTTTTTTTTACTAAATACGAAACAGTAATAAATACATATTATACATAATTAGTGTGTAATTTCCGTAGACATATTTATTTTATACGTCTATATATTTTATTATAATGGTACTTATAGAGCTTCGAATATTTACATTGTACGACCAAAAACCATTATTTTTTATCCACAACATGAGCTACTGCTATACGTTATACCAAAAGAACGTTAACGGCATTTTCCAGAAGTCATACCTTATTATATGGTAATATAATAATAATTTTACATTATTAGTTTTATAATATTATATAATATGCTTAATATAATGTTATAACCGATTGACTGGTAGTCATCGTACTATTCCTACTTACATTTTGTAATAAGAGTATTTTAATGATGTGCTCACAATATGTTTATAGTGACTTATTTAGGACTTATTTAGCACTCTAAAGCAGGCCCCAATTTTATGTGAATTAAGACACACAATGTGCATCACGAATGTACGAGTTTGCACTAAGATTTGGGTAACTAAATATTTTTCATAATAAATATGCACTGTTATGATTTTAATTATCTAGGAATTGACAACTAAAGTTAAGTTTAAGTTTGTATTATTATTTGCTATTTAATTTTATTGATTTCGATTAAACGATAAGTATTTTATCGTTTAGTTTTATTTGTATTGTTATAAATTATTATATACACATAAATATACAAAACGTATATTTTTTAAAACAGTTGTAATATTTCGAGAGTAGCGAGAAAAATATTAATAATATAAGACCCTAGTTGACGTAGTCTCACTCAATACCATACATTTCCCGCCAATCGTTTGTCAAATTGTAACGCCCGAAAACAGTCTCGTCATAAATTTGTTTCTAAGACTAAAGCTCCTCAAAATGCTGGGTGCCTACTTGTCACATCCCACTGTCAAAATGTCTTCTGAATTGCACCATTATTTTTTAGGGTACACGCATACTTATTTTTAAAATAAGAACATTTTTTTTTTAAATTGTAACGCACCATAATTGGAATTTAAACTAGAAGATTTTGATATATGAAACTGCATGTTCTACTGTTAACAGTTCTAATAATGATGTATTATAAAACATAGCATAGAATATATAATAATAAATAAATTAGTCAAGTTTTCATCATACTTAGCCTGATTCAAAAAAAAATATAAAACTGTAATAAATTAATATTAATTACTATAATTTTCAACTTGTCATAGAACCCATGTCTACTAAACATACCGTAATAATTGATTCATGATTTGTATACATCGACATTTTCAAGTTAATCATCTCCTATTGGCTATTAAC
Source organism: Neotoxoptera formosana (assembly GCA_022818045.1). Taxonomy (NCBI): domain Eukaryota; kingdom Metazoa; phylum Arthropoda; class Insecta; order Hemiptera; family Aphididae; genus Neotoxoptera; species Neotoxoptera formosana. Next base: position 26,638,349 of record CM040632.1, on the reverse strand, counting down.
AATACAAAATTATAGTTGTAAAGAAAAAAAAATGTATGCATCCTTAACAATCTAAGGATTTAAAAATATAATCGTTAAAATAATATAGTTGAAAAACGTGAATCAACTCATTATAAAAGGAAAAATAAATTGAGCGAAGATGCTTAGAGAATCGCACTATGTATACTTAATATCAAGGTGGTATACAGTGTGATCTATTTAACGTAAGATACTCAATATTTTAAAAAGTATTTACGTTTTCGATAATATTTTTATTACATGGTATCAAGTAGTTACAAAACAAAAAAATTTTAAATAGTTTTTAACCTTATTATTTTTTAAGTTTTTTACATTTTTGAATTACAACATACAGTTTTAATTTTATAATCTAAAGCAAAATATCTTTCTGAGTATTTTGATACAGACAAATCGAATTTTGGACGAGTTGTTTTTTGAGTTATAAGTATTTGAAGTTTAGATAAGCGGAGTAGTGGACCAACATTTTGCGGGATACCACACTGCTCATCTAAACTAAAATACTTATTACTCATAAACTACCAAACAAAATTCAATTTTTTGCATTATAAAATGAAATCTGTGTATTTTTTTTTTTTTTTTTTATTAGGGTTAAAGGCTTTGACAACTTAGGTCATTAGCCTGTGGAACTGTCGTAAGGGAGGATACAGTAGGTTTAACACGTGTGTGTTTGTGTGGCAAGGTTTTAACCACTACAACACCCGGATGCGGTCACCCATCCGGGAGCTAGTAGTTGCGGGCGTTGCTTACTCCCAGTCACGGAACTTAACTGGTAGCAACCAACGCGCCACGCCAAGCCACAAAATCTGTATATTGTTATTCAAAAAAGTAAAAAAATTAAAAAAAATAGTTTTTTTTGAAAAGTGTTGTATTATAACCACCTACTTCATACCACGTAATAAAAATATTTCCAAAAAAATAAATATTTTTTGAAACAATGAGTATTTTACGTTAAATGGATCACTCTGTAGGTGTCTTGTAAACCGTTTAATATGAAATACAATAGTTTTACATAAGTACTATATTGATTGTTAGTCAAGGGACCAATACGAGCTAAACTAAAGAATGTCACATATCGTTCAGAGCATCATGAAATGTATTTGTTTTTTTTTATGTTTTGTAGGTTAAAATGTTTTAAGTTTTCGGCAACACTTTTCAGCAACTAATCTGTTCGTACCTACGACTACTGGCAACGAACACGTTACACGTCCGCACAGCCAAACTACAATAATATATGACGTACAACCGTATATTTCCGTCATTCGTATACTGTATCGTGCGAGTAACAGATAGGTAGGTTATGGTGTTTATTATTAACTATGCCGGCTTATCGTGTTTCCAATAGGCTGCGATGCATAATAGGATCTGATGTAATCTATGCTATTAAATCATTTGAAGTAAGCTATATAATATTCCAGCAATAACGATAACGGTTAATTAATATTATAATAATATACGCGGGGACCATGCAAAATATTATATTATATTATTCTGTTCGAAATCATTCGGTGAAATGCTCACAAGCGATCTTGACGTCGTATTATATAAGAATATTATGTTATTCTGACAATGATATTATTATGCTGTAGATTAGAACGTCATTATATCCGATGCATACCATAATCTAGTACCTACAATCGCGGTCCGTTTTACTCAATATAGCGAGTCTACTCTAATCATATATTACCTATTTTATTCGATATATGATAAGGTATAAATGTATAATCAATAATGACAGATCTTATCTTAGCATACGTAAGTATAGTGGCCAATATAATTAGTAATAAATTATATTAATAGCATTAAGACATAATATTATTGACATATTTTAAGATAATATTCTAAATGGAATATAAATAAAATATTGTTAATCGTAACATCAATTACAGTCATACAGATGTCTTTAGACTAAGATACTCGTAGTGTCTATTTTATTAACACAATAATTATTATTGATAAAGTGGTTTGAATGCATTCATGTATTATAATATAATGTGTTGGGTACGCCAGTAATTAAACATTTAAATATATCAGAATATTTTATATATTTTGATGGTTAATCCACATAACAATAAAATCCATTTTAGTATAAAAAAAAAACATATTCCTTATTTAAGATTTTGAGCAAATTCTTTCATATTCTCTTAAAATATTTTTATTCGTTAACTTCAACGTTTACCGTTGTCACATTTTTTTTTTTTTTTTATAAACATTTAAAATAATTTGAGTTTTACAAAATTTGCCAAAACATCGAAAGTGTGTTTATTAATTTGTAGTTAAAAATTCATATTTATAATTTCAAACCCTTTGGCTTGGAAATATGAAACGAAATTCCTCAAAAGTTGTTGACTAAAATTTAATAATAAGTTTAGTGTAATGTCACATTAAATTTGATGAGTGTTTGAAGTTGACATTTTTACAATACTGAATACTATACCTTATGATTTATCCTCAAACAATTTTTGTTATTTTGTAACTGTTCAAAAAATATTCAAAAATATTTGCCATATAAACTAGAAACATTCCACCATTACTTGAATTATTAAAATAATAAGTCTAATATTAAAAATATTATATACTTATTTTCTAACTTTTTTATTAATTTAAAATATTTACAGTTTATATTATATAATACAAAAAGTAAATTTGATTTACGTTCAGTTAAATCAGTTAATATTATTTAGCAGATTCAACATATTTAAATATATATTTAATAATTACCTTGATACGAAAAAAAAATGTATCATTAAAAATATTGTTGTTAAGCTAAATGCTGAAAAAGTGACAGTATAATATTGTATGCCCAGTCAAAATTAACAATTTAATTTTACGGAGGATTTTTTAAAGAAAACTATGCAAAACAATGAATAACAGTGTTTGTCTAAACGTTAAAAAACAATATACAGATTTAATTCTGTTTTCTACTGTTTTACTTGTCAGTCTTTTGTGACAAAACTCCAACTTTTTCCCAATAATTTGTTACACGCGCATTGTATAGGCAATATAGGTACACAATGACTGTATTGGAAGAAAATGTATTCATATTATTATTATTATCATCTATGCAATATTATTATGCTTAGTATTGACACGGGCAGACAAATATTATACATAATATTATTGAGTGCACATATTATATTATTACATTTTTTATTTTAAATATCCACATCATCATTTTTCAATAATGTATAATACACTACTGAATCTAAATTAAAGGGATCTGTGAAAAAACCCATACAACTCCGTACTTTGGTGAATACCTATTTTTATTAGATTTTGATACATAAAAAAAATGTTTGATTTATCAAAAACAAGACGTATGTATCCCATCATAACATATTTGGAATGGTCTGGTTTCATTGTATGGTCAAAATCCAGGTAGTTTAGGAGCAAAAATTAATTCCTGACTATTTTCCTTAAATCGAGTCGTCTAGTTTTTGCATAGAGCCGTTCAATAGTGAGAAAATTGTACTATATGAGAAAATACCATTAATTACAGAAGCCTGTAAATCTGCACGTTAGCTTTGTCAACTTATATTTAAGTATTATTAAAACACGAATATTCCAATTTATTATTTATATTACATGTTTATTTATTTTTATTTGATTAGTTATTCAACTGTATATTTGGTTGATCATTGAACACATGTTTTTTTTAAATTTATTTATTTTTTATCTTTCATTCCTTCATTATGTCAACAATTATTTTGCTACCAATAAAAAACAAATGAAAGATAAATCATTATTGATTTCCATTAATTTGTATGAATGGATTAGTACATTTTCAGATTTTGATTGAAACTAAATTTATAGTAAAATTACGTAAAGATATTGAATACTCTTTATATTATGATCAGTTAAAGTCAATTAAAAATGTATTTTTTATATTTTAAGAAAAACCTTAAAATTAAAATAAATGTTTAAGGAATGTTTAAAAATAAAAGTGTATTACACAATAATAATGAACAACTAAAGTTATCTTATTGAATTATGTGTTTACAGTCTTGGATAACAATATTACAAACGAGGCACTGACGTAACTTGTGTAAAACCATATACAGTTAGGTCTAAGACTGACTAAAACCTTATACCTATAACAATGTACACATTACACACCATCACCACTCCTATACATAATAGTACAAAACTAATTAACACAATACGATATTGTATGATGTTATACACCCGCCGATGCTTTTGACTACAAACGTGAGAGGTATTCCTGTTAATTATTATTATTGAAATCAATGTTTTTATTATATAATGTCTTTGTTGAAAAGGTATATACCTATCTGCGAGTACGATTATTAATAATAATTTATAAACATAAATTGATTTTACTTACTCTTATAATATAGCGTCACTTGCAGTTTCCGGTTGCTCCGGTTGTTGGTTTATTATTTCATACGCCGATGACATCCGAGTTGATTCCTTTTGGCGGTGCACACGGTAATAATAATTGAATAATAATATCGTTTAAATAAACGCGCGCCGTTTCGACAATAGAATATTACAATATATTATTATTTTGTTCTCTGTTGGCGCTACTTCCGGGAAACACGTGCCGCCAACCAAATGTGGATAGTCTTGAAAATGAAATATTCACTACAGGTGAACCGTATAATAATTATTATCAATAACCACATAATATAACGACGTGTTTTGCATTTCGTTTACTCGAAACAGCACAATATAATGTCGTATCCACTTTCCTCGCACTGCCACGATTAAGTTAAGCATATCAAAATTGACCCCTAAAATAATGCCACAGTTCTGAATCGAAACGAACTAGAGAGAGAGTGTAAGACATAATATTATTATTATATTACAATTGATAAAAAAATCATATTAATTATAACTTATATTATGCATTTGTTTCATAGCGAGATTTAGGCCGAATTAAAATTAAAACACTAAAAAGGAGGACATAATGTAATAATATAATATATTTATGTACACATAATATCGACGATCTAGAGTAGCTAATGTTTACCTAACTGAGTATGGTTATTAATAATTTCATAAACATAAATAAATGTACTTACTCTTATAAAGAGTCACTTGCAGTCCTCGGTTGCTCCGGTGGTGGTTGTTGGTTTATTATGTCATTCGCCGATGATATCCGAGTTGATTCCGTTTCGCGGTACACGGGCATCGGTAATAATAATAATTGAATAATAATATCGTCTAAATAAACGCGCGCCGTTTCGACGATAGAATATAACAATGTATTATAATTGTGTACTATGTTGGCGCTACTTCCTTGAAACACGTGCCGCCAACCAAATGTGGATAGTATTGAAAATGAAATATTCACTACAGGCGAACCGTATAATAATTATAATTATCGATAACCACATATTATAACGACGTGTTTTGCATTTCGTTTAAGCTCAAAACAGCATACAACGTAGTATCCACTCGCATCGAAATGCCACGATTAAGTTTAGTATATTATATGATTGACCCCCTAATTTAACGCTATAGTTTTGAAGATAGAGTTTAAGACATATTATAATATTACAATAGATTAGAAAATCATATTTATCACCTATATTATTATGGATTTATTTCAAAACGATATTTAGGCAGAATTAAATCGCTTTTATAAAATATACTCGCCAACACTAGAAATGAAAACATAATGTAATATTTTACAATTGTGTACTTACACATAATATCGACGACCTAGTGTACGTAAAATAATTAAACGCTCGCTGTTTTGACAATAGAATATTACAATATATTATTTTTTTGTTCTGTGTTTGTTCTACTTCCTTGAAACGCGTGCCAACCAAATGTGGATTGTCTTCAAAATGAAATATTCACTACAGGCGAACAGTACAATAATTATCGATAACCACCGATAATGACGTGTTTTGCATTTCGCTCAAACTCAAAACCGCTGTGTAGATACGATGCGTTTTTTATTAAATCATGTTTCATCAATTCAGTATAATATTATTTATATATTTTTTATTTTTATTAAACCATATACTAAATTGATGAAACATAATTTATAACCACAGTTCTGAATAACGAGAAACAGAGAAAGAGTGTAAGACATATGTATTAGTATTATAATATTACAATAGATAAGAAATCATATTTATCACCTATATTATTATGCATTTATTTCATAACGAGATTTAGGTAGAATTAAAATTAAATCACTAAATACTATATATAATATTATATATGCATATAATATTCAATGGTCTAGGGCAGTGGTTCCCAAATTTGTACAACCATATTAGGGAATAGTTTGTGTTTTGTGGAACGCTGATGTCTCTGACTCCAACTTAATCCCAATTTTTTGTAAGCCTTTTTTTCAAGTATATAATAATTTTCTCAATGTTCCGATATATCCTTAGGTTCCGGGGAACATACTTTGGGAATCGCTGGTCTAGGGCACAGATGTAGTAAGCGACATTTCACAATTTGTTCAGTAGAGGCATTTGAAAGTTTACACCGTCTTCACACAAATTTTGGGTTAAAGTCATAAGAGTATTTTATTAGTCGTCTAGTTTTTAATTATAATTATGTCTTTTAACATGTTTGAAACTTAACGCAATAACACGAATATACTTAATTTTATTGGAATACTTTTGTTTTAAGTGAGTATACCACATTTGAATACACGATGTTTTTAAACCGTAGTACATATTTCAAACAACAATGCAATCTAGTGGATAACACAATAAACAAACACATACAACATTAAAATATGTTTGTATTAAATGCACAAGTTTTTTTCATCATAAACAAAATTAAATAAAGAATTTTGTTGAGCACTTGACTCATTTTCACCAAAAATGTCACTTACCACACCTGTTCAATAGACCATCGAATTATTATGCTGTTCATAATTTTTTCTCATGATTTATTTCTGTATAATAATATACATATATACATTATGATTACTTGATTTAAATGTTTGTAAAAACTGAAATCAATTTAACAAAATATCAATTCTTGGACGTAACTTTTAAATTAAATTATCAACAAAAACTTGCGGTTGGGATCAAACATTGTTGTATTGTTATTTTCTTTAATTTTGTATATTAATATAGATTTCATTCGACTTTTTGTCGAAAACTCAGATCTTCAAAAATATGGTAACGTCCAATTATTTTCGTATAGTATTTAATATCTTCAAATTATGAATTTTGGAATAATTGTTAGGTTTATAATAGATACACATTATACTAATAGATAAACACGTGTACGCGATGTGGTCTAGGTCAGATACTCCCGTGGCTTTTTTTTAAAAAAAAAAGTCCTGCACACATGTCAAAAAAAGTACTGGATACTATGAAACGAATTCAAAACAGATTTCTAAAAAAAAAACGCTACAAATATTGAACTGCGGGAGGCTGGTAAGTTTCAACAGGTAAAAAAAAATTATTCAAGTCCAGTAAGGATATCAAACAAATTTTGAAAAAACTAACAAACAAGGAACAAATAAAACATCTACGTCATGCTTAGAAATATCAAATTGAAAAGCTGTTGTGGAAGAGGGTCGGTTAAATAGACGTTGAATAATGCTTTTTAGAAAAAAAAATATACTTTTTTTTTAAATTAAATATATTTACAATCTGTACTAATGCTTAGACAGTGAATATAATTTATTAGGCTGACATTTACGTTTGCTAAGCTGGACAACGTGATTGAATGGGTCCATTAGTGAATTTAATGAAAGTGATTAAAAATATATTATAATAATTATTGAATGTATACATAAAAAATACAGTCATTACTTTATGGGCAATACATATAATATTTCACGAATCGTACATATAATAATACACAGTGGAAATATATTATGAACTTGTTAGAGTTAAACTATATATAGTCGTTGTACGTTGAAGTAGTTATAAAATATTATTATAATTAAATCAAATCAAATTAATTTACAGACGATACCGACGATCTTAAATCTACCACCACTAGGGGCTAAACGATGATAGCGATAGTGTTGCAATCGTAACAGCTAAATATATTATATCGATCGATTGTTACTGTGTCAAAGTGAGGACAAAATGTCGGTTGCTGCGATAATTTCACGATGTAGTTATAGGTACCACACCGTCAAACGTGAGTGTGAGAAAGTTTAAAGTTGATTTGAAGGGTTTCACCGAAATTTTTTCAATCACTAATGGCCTTTTTTTCTTAGATAATTGCGTAAATGCCTCGAAACGCCTTGTTTTGATCAATAATAGGTTACGGTTTTTTTTTACACTCGAGTAAAAAATTGTCGAACATCATAATAGTGTATAAGACTAAATATGACTACATGACATAATATATTTATTGTAAAACTGTTTCTAGCGTCATATTATTAGCCTTTTTATATAATTAAAGTATTAAATATCAGAAACCATTAAAAAAAAAAACCCATCCGCTAAAAAACGTGCGTACACGGTGCAGGTGGTTCTCAGAAAAGTAAAACGGCGCTGAGGACAACACTGATGATAAAATAATCCAAGTATAGGAGAATACACTATAAAACGTTTTCACAAAATGTTGGTTTTTCAGTATTATTATTTTATTATACAACAATAATTCTAGGAATCAGAGCTGCACGCCTATTGAGTTGTACGCGCGAGTTAAAAAAAAATAAAACAGTTGATTTATTATACTTAATAAATGACGTAGGCACAGTAGCAGGTAAAGGTAGGTACTATAAGTCATGTAATATAATGTTTAATGGTAACTAAATAATAAAAAAAGGGTTTAATTCGTTTGACTTTGATGAGAGAACGCATATACGACACAATATAGTTACATATTATTATAATACATACGTATATCGGTTGGAAATACGATGACGACTTTAAAGAGGCATAGTTGACTAAAGTGGTATATATAGTATAAGTAATCAGAGAAATATTGTTCGACAATTTTTTTTTTTTTTATTAAATCGACGATGTATCGGTATCGGTAACCATGGTAGCGAAATTCGAGCTTACACAATGCGCACAGGACGGTTTCCTCATAGTGCATTCATAGAAATCCAAAGCGAACAAATCGATTTTTTTCCACCGTAACCATAATGTTTTCCTGATCTAGAAATAGCTGTTTCCATCGCGTATACGCTTTTGTAGCGAAACAATTCATATATATATAATTCCGTCGGACTCGTATATCGTTTTGTAAAACGTGCAGAACACCGAGCACGGTTCCCGAGTTTTTGCGAAAAAGAAAAGGATTTTAGCAGTTTGCGTAGACGGTCCGATAACCGTCAACGAAATATAGTATAGAATATCTATCATTCGGTAGTGAAATTTATTTAGATTCATAATAAAAGTAGCGTTGTCGAAAAAAATAAAAAACCTAATAATAAATATAAATAAAGAGCTGAATCGTTCCCTGTCCCCCGTTCTCGGGAAATGGCGTTTGATTTGGGGAGCTTATTTTTTGTCACCCTCTAACCTTTCACATCGATTGTCGGACACCGACAAGCCGACGACCTGCCGACCGACCGCCTATAAGCATTTTATTATTATTATTATTATTATCGTCACAGATTAATAATAATTGTCCGCTGTTCTTTCCGCGTGTGTGCGTATGTATCCATCAATATCTGGTGTAATAATAATAATAATCTATAATTATAGGGCTCTGAAGTCGATGCATTTTGAATTTTTTTTTTTAACTTTTTAGACGATGCTCACCTAGCCACAAATGTGTTTCATTAGCATGTCAATCTGAATAACTTATTTGTATTTTTTCGCATTTTTTGGTCTTTTTTACTGATTTTAAACTAGTTCACTTCGTTCTATGTCGACCATTATGACGAGATTAATTAAATGTATTTTTATTCATTCAAAACAAATATTTGTAATTTTTTTTTTCAATTTTTTAGGACATTTGTTGTCACTTACGAATATTCACATCGATCGTCGGACGTGGACGGACTCTGTTTTTTCCACGTGTTTGCGTGTCCATCAATATTTGGTGTAACAATAATAATCTATGATGATAATATTATTATTATATAAATCATATTATGATCTAGTCGTGATATTGCTTGCCGAGAACAACACCGACGCACGTGCGCCCACGCTGTTTACACAGACATCATAATATTATTTTGTTCAAAGGCGACCACTGTGTACCGAAATCATTCGACTTTGATCGATTTCGATTTTACCAGATATCGCGCTGCAGAGACCAAATACACTCGATATATTAAGTCAAGAGACAAATTTGATTTTACTCATAATTATATCTTCGTAATTAAAACAATATTATGGCGACGGTAGTCAGAAAGTCAATGATATCATAATACACAATAACAATATATTATTATCATATTGTCAACCGGTCGTATATAGTTATTTTAGTACCGTTTCAGTGTTTGTACTGAAGAAAATTACTGTGTTTGAGTTGTTTTATAAATTTGCGTGCATTACGATAGGTATACTATTCACCAGTAGTCTTCAACCTTTTTGGACTCGTGGCCCATTTTTTTAGGCTTACATTTTTCTTACGTAAGCTTTGTAGAAAGACAAAAAAAGCTAAAATTGCTATTTTAATTTTGAAAAAAAGACTTATTTCGACCCAACTTTTCCAAAAATTGGTCTCGATCTACCGGTTGAAGACCACTGCTCTACACAATAATAATAGTAGCACCGTCAAAAATTTGATATTTTTTCACTTCGGCCATTGTAAATTTAAAAAACCAAATCAAAACTCACCATTTCGTCATAAAATTATCATATTATACTTACAATGGCACACTACAGCAGTGAGTTAATACGATTACGACGGTTAGTTATACAAACATTATTGCAATAAACAAAATATATTGAAATAAGTATCATCAGATTACATCCGTCGTTCGATCTTGACGTAAAATCGTAACAATCATATTATGCTGTTAGAAAAATACTAATGTTTATATGGTTATTATTATACACAGTTGATTTTAAATTAATGAAACAATATGAACGATTTTACAACAATAAATTATACATACATTATAAATTACATAATATTATATCAGATTATTTTAATAATGAAAATTTCCAAAACGATGATTCGTCTCGTTTTGGATAATAATTATTGAATAACAATGACGACGAATGATTATAATAATATACTCAGACAAACATTGTTATGGTTTATCGGACTTGTGTCGAACCGTTTTTCTTTTTTTTTCGTGGGACAATCTAATTTTTTTCAACAGAGCTTTCTTCAAGAGTTTCAGGGCCCGCCTCACGCTGTCGTCGTTGCCCTGGACGCTCAACCGGTGGCCACCCGACGACGAGCCGTAATCGAACGCGACCGCCATTCGCTCGACCTCGGAGTGTTTGCATATGTGGCGGCACACGCGTCCGTCGAGAGCGGTCAGGATTTCCGCGACCTTTCCCGATATGTCGGTCTGGAAACAACTACTGCTGCTGTCCTGTTTCGCTGGAGCTGGTATTTTCTGACGGGACCTCGGACTTCCGACCCTCCCGCGGCGAGCGTCCTCCGCGATCTTTTCGCCGCGTTTCCCGGTGACGAAATTGCAGGGACCGGTCTTAGTACGCTTTGCGGGTCTGCCAAATTCTTCACAGGAATCCTCTTGGATGAAGCGTTCGGGTCGTTTTACCGATGTCGTGTCCGTTTCGACTGTCCGCACACCACATTCGCCTTTCTCGCAATACATCTCGGATTCTTCGTAGTCGCGTCGTCTTATCGCTTCGACGTCACCCTCACTGGAATATCCCAGGCCGGCTATCTGACTTTCATCGTCGATTATTTTCGTGCGTTCAAAAAGCCTCGTGATGACTTCCAAGTACTCGTCAAAACTCATTATGCCATCGCGAACACCGTTTCCGGACAAGTGGTTTTGAAAAGTATTCATTTCGAATGTTATTCTCGTACGATAGGTAGATGAAAATAATGATACCAAAAGACAACTCGAAATGAATTTGCAGGTAAACAAACAATTATTCGTTTATTGACAACGACATATAATATAATGCTATAGTGATATACGAATATCGATTTCTTTTGATGTATACAGTGTGTAACAAATATCATTTAAATGTGTGTGTAAAAAAATGAATAATAAAATAATAAATATAATTTATATTTTTAACCATAGGACATATTTCGAAGATTTTTTAATCTCCAGAAAGTAATTTGTCTTACTTGTAATACAATACAACAATTGTTTTTATTTTTAGTATATATATATTTTTTTTTAGTAAAGCGTTTCGGATATTTTCACAGTGTTATTTCGATTGTAAATAAATTGCACTTCACATATCAAACTTTAAAAATTCCCTTTGTTTCTCTACAAATCAAAAAACATTAAGAAAGCCATTCGACTAACGAAAAAAAAAACAACTGAATTCAATCGATTTCAAATACGATAGCACGACCATGGAACGCCATTCCACGTTTATACCTCTAAAACACTATATAAGCCTACCCTACGCGTGAGAAGGATTTATGTTTTTTATTTTATTTTAGAAGTCCGAAAAGGAATATATTTCACGGAGAATTCTCGGACTCTGTGGTATTGAATTTTAGTTGAACACCGTACGTGATTAAGGTTGACCGAGTTGACGTAGTCGAAAATGTGTCGTTCTCGCGGGGAAGAGAGAAAAAAAATAAGAAAATAAATGAACCACCTAAAATAACAACATCAAATATACTTATACACTGAATTTCATTTGGGCACAAAGTTTTACGACAATCCTTCATACTTTAAAATCCAATTTTATCTCGCTTCTATTTTGCCAATTTTCTAGGGTGAATAATATTTTTAAAATAGATTATTGTACTGGAAATACGATAAAAAAAAAACAAAAAAATGGTATAAATATATCTCGCGGGTAACAAAAAGACGTCAGTGCATTTTTTTTCATAAATTTAAAATACGAGTGCGATTTATAAATTGTGTTTTGAATTACGAATACTGAGAAAATTCGGATTTTCGGCAGGACGTAGCCGTTGAAAATGCACGATATAAATTGCGTTTGGCCAGAACAAAGTGCGTGGTTCCTATAAATCATTTATTATAAGCGATTATTTATTTTATTCAATTATAATATAATATATTTCTAATTTTAGGAACGGATACTTTTCGGAAACTCTTGTTACGTCCAAAATACGAATTAACAGCAGAAAACGCTATAATTATTTATCGTCGTCTGTATACATATACATATATATATGAATATGGGACTTTGTTTAGTTTTAATTAATTATTATTATTTCCCCGCAAACAGATGTATAACGACGTGACAGCTTTGAGCGCGGAAGTCGTTAATTCAGTTTCACGCGCGGCGCGGGCGTGACCGATAACAATCGAACGGATTTTCACCAGCTTCGTGAAATATTTAATTTGCCTGGATAAAATCTCATTTTTTCCCCAAAATGTTCTTACCCGGAATCTCGCGCTCCTCTTTCCCGAACGGGTTTTGGTCTTCGGATTCTGCGCTGGCGATCTCTATAATATAGTAGTGGAAGGCTGCAAACCGCTTCGAGATTTTCGTTTCACCTGAAACTATAGGGAGTTATCGAGACTCGGCAGGGAGAGACCGAAAAAACTCATTATACTGAATATGTTTTTATTGTTATTATTTTCAGTCGATTGTATATTTTAATATTATTATTACCCCGTGCGGGGTTTGAGAAGCACAATTCACTTACCACGGCGAATCAAAAGTCGGAAGTGAACTGCAATGAGTGTCAAAAGTCGAGAGGAAAAAATATTTTTTGTTTTTTTTTTTTTAAAGCGTTATTTTGAGGGTCGGTTTGTGGTTCGTACGTTGTATTTTTAATCAAAGCGCAAAACTATCATATGGCTTGAAAATGTAAACGTTTTATTCCCCGCTGTTAAACGGTGGTACGCGACCGAATCTCTGCTAAATATTTTCATGCTGCACTAACAACAACAACCAAAACAATACTAATACTAATTTGTGTGTGCGAGCGCCTTACGCCTTTTGTCACCGCCGGTGAAATATTAAAACGAAACGTGACCTTGTATAGGTAATTAAAAACTTTGATTCACCCGAACAAAGAGTAACCTCAACAGTTTTCAATCTCATTTATTTCGGCTAATAAAACTAAATATGATCCGTCTTGGCGGTTCTTTTAAATGAAAGCACTCGTTTTCTCGACGTTTAGACGTTCTTGGAAATATTTTTTCGGATCAATTTAAGTCATCGTACAAGACTACAGTTTGAGAAGAACATAAAATATATATTTTTTTTTTGAAAGAATGACTTTTTTTAATTTCATATTCTTAAGCACATTACTTATTTTTTGGAATCAGAACGACAAAATATAAAAGACGAATTTTAGGTATAGCGTATAAAGGCTGCATCCAAATTTCATTCCAAAAAAAAATAAAGTCCGAATTGCATGCCATTTCTTAAAGGGGTCTGTCCGATTTGTGCGCCGCCTCTTAAAGGGATCTCTAAGAGTGTATGTAAAAACGCGTAGTTCAAATTTAAATAATAGATGTCGGGAAATATTAGAAAAAGAAGAATTTATAAGTACAGCTATGGTGAAACTTCAAAATAATTAAAAAAGTACAATTATGTATGTAAAAAAGTTACACCTCCAATCTCCCTCCCCTAAGACAAAAAAAAAAATGAAAAATCGAGCAATGTGGTGACACTCAGGAAGGTATTTGGAACAACTCTGTGAAAAAAAAATTGGAAAAATGTTAAATAGTGTCGTCACAGACTTGGAACATAATATAAAATGCCTGTTCTTTTGTATATTATATAAGGATTTACTCGTAAAAAGAAGGAACTCTGTTCTTGAAAAAGTTTAAAGAAATAAGAATATTAAAAACAGTAAAAAATATAATTTTACTTTCAAAAATGGCGTTTTGTAAAATATTTTTACTTATGATTAGGTATGTAAAAAAAAATGTCTCCACAAACATTTTAAATGTCTGAGTAAACGAGGCTATACCTTTAAATTATTCACCCTATACGTATATAGTGTCTTATATATTTTAAAAGGTAGTGGACGGAACTTACCACTATAACCACAACCATAACCTACTACCATTTCACTACTATCTTCGCGATCGTTGCTTATGTAAATGATTGATTAACTCCGTCTGATACACATCCGTCTGCAGAACCTTAACTAGAGCATATCGCTGTGCACCTCTTTCTCCTGGGCATAGGATTTATTCCACCCCAAAATAATTATATATACCATTATTTCATCCGCGGATATTTAGGACTTTTTCGATTTTTTTTTTCGCAAATTGTTAGTAATTTATTTAATAATAATATATTTGTGTTTTACCTTCAACTGTAAGTACACGCGTTTCTTACAACTATTTTGCAGCGCCCGCGAGAGGACGCCCCAAATGTTTTCCAACCATGTCCTAATCTATACAATATAATTATTAAAATAGGTAATTGTGCGTGTATTTCTATAGAAAAATCATTCCCGCCTCGCCAAATATATTATATTAGTTACGCCATTGATCCAATAATATTAATTCTGCGGAGATAACGACAAATAAGCTGTAGAAACACACTATATATATGACGATGCGTACTGCGATAAAATCAAGATATCGTACTCGAAACTCTTGCGGTGCCCGGCAAAACTTATTAGAATTTAGAAAACTTTTTCAATAAAAAAAAACTTCGATCGTAAGTAACACACACGTTTGGGATGTCTACACGTAGAATTAACGACTTTTTTTTTTTTTGCTGATAGTTGATCCCGAACCCTTGTAGATAATTTCATAAATCGATTTTAATACGTACTGAATGTCGGCGTAACTGTATTATGTCCGATAAAGTGTTCGGGAAAACTATACGGTGTGAAAATGGTCAATTATTATAATAATAATATCATCTCACAATACGAGAAAGAAATTAATATCGTACGACTTTGCAAGAAGTGTCATTATAAGAATCTTGCTCATGACTAATATAATATGTTTGAACCTTATCAATATCACCCAATGGACATATTGCTGTCTCGGGCAACAGAAAAAATAAATATTACATAGATAATAAGACTGAAGCGTACTCGAATTTACTGTATTATATTATTTGTTGATGTGTGAAGTTACGATTAAACGCTTTAGTAATCTATTGATAATATTATATGCTATACATTTATTGTTTAAATGTTCAATTGAATGATAATCATTTCAAAATATTTAGTAATTTTTAATCGAATTGATATTTAGTAAACTGTTTTTCATTCTTATTATAGGTACTTACTGTATGAAAGGTACTATTATTATATCGAACCTTCGAAATTGACCTTTCTATTTGAAATGTCCATTAATCCTAAACGAATTTTGTGATCACATTTTTGAACAACAAAAATCATAATTTTTATCGCGGTAATTTATTTTTATATAAAAAAAATAATATTTGATATTTTTATTGAATAAAAATCTAACTTAAAACAGTTTATAAAAACGTTTTTTTATTTTTTCGAGTTATAGAAATTAAATGAAAAAATATGGGATGGTCGCTCTGCAGTACCGTTGTAGGTTTCGAGTGTACCTCATCGTCATTGAGTTGGTCACAGTAGGTTTTGATTGCCACTTGAATACAAAACTATTTGTAAAATTTATATTTAATACAACAATATTTGTAACATCCAAAGACCACAATGATTGAAAACTCAAAACCCCGAGCGCACTACAAATAATATTGATATTTACCAAATGCTGAAATTTAATTAAATTTCGCGTTTATGACGTCCAAAACTATCCCAAGTAAATACATTTTCGTTTTCTCGAGTAATATTGTTGATTCAATTGTTCAATCGCATTTATAACGAAGAATTCATATTATACTAACAACAGTCCAAAAATGGTATATTTATTTTCAAAGTACCATAAGTCACACAATAATATTGTATAATACAATTTATTGTTGTTTGTTGTTATAAAGTGGTTATTTTATTTCATTAACCGCAACGCGAACTTGGATGACTTTCATTTAATGATTCAAATCGTCATTTGAGTGTAATAACACAATAATAATATTATTTTCTAATAATCTACGTCTGAACACTGATCGCCTGTAATGAAAAAAACAACAAAAATCATAATATACCTATTCCAATGTATTTAAAAAAAAAACAAATAGGTGGGGCATAAGATTAAATATTTATACTCAAATCTCAATAAAATTATTACACGAAAACGAGGTTACTCGGAATATTTTTTTTTATATATTCTCATAATATGTAAATGCTGTGAAAAAACTTTTTGGTGTAGTATGAAATTCAAGAAATATTGTTGTGATAATATTATATTGATTTTCCGGTTACCGATTAAGTTCAAATTTCTCCAAGAAATATATTATTTTATTGTTACGCGGTACACAATGCGCTGTTAGAGTACGATTTATGGTATTTTTTTTTTTTTTTTTGATACAATCGCAGATCGTATTACAATGTAACGTCGGGCAGTCTCTTAAAGTACTTCAGTAAAGCTATTCTATAATTTTCGAACTACCTATCTACCCTAGATACCTCTGTAAACTTCAAAAAAAAAAATGCTTAATATTTTGAATACTTTCTCAAAGTATCTGTATTTTTAATTACATAATATCTATTCTAGGTAAGTCAAACAATTTTTCCATTTATTTTATATAATGTTTACTACAATTTATTACAATAAAAAAAATACATAAATTAATATTTACATATTCATAATCAGGGCTGTATACAATCTGTATTCATCGGTGTGGTTTTTTTTATTTCGCAGAGTAATTTTGAAAATTCGGCAAACGTCCGCCATGTGTGCAGTTCCATAGTCTCTCTTATATCGATAGCATCAATAAAAACAATTGTAACCGAAATCAGCGCATAAATTGATACGATAATTATTTTTATGGCGTGTGTTCGCCCTGGTTCCAAGTATATTATATTAACCGTTGGAATGATATCGTCGCGTGTACGAGTAGAAGATGTACGAGTAAGAAGATGCCGGGGGGGGGGGGTAACAATTATTATTAATTAAAAACGATAAAAACGAATCGAAATTAAGTTTCAATAATTTAAAAAGTTAAATTAAAGTCAAACTTTAATAATATCACGAGCTTGTGACAAAGACGGGCCGAGGAGAGATGCGGGATTTTCCGTTTTACAATAATAATATAATATAATATAATAAACTGCATCTCGGCTCGCGTTACGATTCCGTCGGTAAAAAGTGTCTGGTTTTTTTTCTTATTTTGTCACAAATTATTATTGATCAAACCTTTGCTGTGGATTGATTTATCGGTAAACGCCTTTTGTCACGTGCGTCCTGAATTTGCAGTTTTTTGTATTTTTTTTTTTTAATGTCGAACTCCGTCGGACGGAACGGAATGCGATCATCTAGCAGGTACCTACGCGCACGATAAAATACATTATTATTATTATTTCGGCTCGATCGGTCTCGTAACGGAACGGTTTGTCGAGCCGTCGACTGCAATTATTATAGGTACACAGTACAATAAACATAATAATATATACATTATATTATAATACATATTTTTTTTTTTTTTTTATATTATACAGAGCTCAAAATAACAAGTTACAAATAAATAATAAAATGAAATCTTCTATCTACCGCCTGTGAGCAAGCTTGTGATGACGGTAGAGAGTTCAGATACAAATTCTAATAATTAATTAATAGAATAATCGAACGATAGTATAAATAAATATACAAACATTATTTAAGTTTCACTACATAAACAAAATTAAATCAATATACATAAATACTAGTCTAATAAAGTGTCTAAACAGTATTAACAATACATTTTTTGAGATTCGACTTTTTAAGATTCCTACGGAGTTAGTTTATATACTTATTTGAATATTATTTGACAACGAGTTGAAATATGAAGGACCGAGATAATTAACAAATTTGTGTCCGAAAGATTTTTTCGAATAAGGTGTTTTATTAGCTTCAGATATGCTCTATTTTCTCTTTTATCGTAAATGTTAACTACGTTCACCCATATAGATTATAACTTTTGATCATGAAAATTTTTTTTTTTTTTTTAATGTTCATTGAAACGACCTCAAGGTCTTCGTTAATGCTTATCACAAGTGGGTAGTAGGGAGATCATGTGATCTATTTAACTATGTATATATCACTATATGTATGATACTACCCCCCTTCTTCAAGAGGAGACATGTGTGGTCTTCACTCCCAGTGGAGTGGGACCTAGTTGGAAACCGGATGATGCAATCGGACGACAGCACGGGAAAATGGTGATTGCGTAGAATCACACACATTTTTTGCACTTGCTATGAATCGAACCGATGACTGTGTGAGTCGCAGTCAACTGTGTGACCACTGCTCCACTCCGGCCCCTAAATCATGAAAAATATGGCTATTTTTTGGTACAAATTCTCTACCGGTAAAACATTAAATAGTTTAAAATTGTCTATATAGTACTTGATCCATCTATGTTTAACTTACTAAGAGAGATCCTAATTATTAATCTTTGCTGTATTATCAGTGGCCGTAGATGCGTTTTATATATAAATAACTGTAGACGCATTCTTTTCATTTCGTCGTGAGAATAAAAAATAAAAACGCAGTCGAGAGTGGTATGAATTTGGGGGGTGACCGCAATAAGTATGTGTCGAATAATTTAAGCGTTTATTTGGAAATAACGGTGGCAAGCGCGGCACTGTCGTATATATTATTCCAAAGCGTCGACAAAGCGTATTTTTCTCGACGTTTTTCTTTTCACTCCTGATATATTATATACATATTCTCGACTATATATACTCTGCTATATGAGTTCAGGTCCAAATACAGACGGATTTAATATATCTGTAATATATTATATACTCCGTCGCGTCGTCGCATACGTCATATCGTAAACTTTAAACTTTCCCGTCGACGGCGGTGGATGTATGCAGTAGTTATATTGTAGTGTTCTAGTGGTGAGTCGCTCCTCCGTCCGACAAACGATTTCATAAATATAAATGACATCGCTGTACCGGTCACCGCCGCCTCCACCGTACCGAACACGTGCGGTGTTGGAGCCTTGGAGGTTTCCTCCGCGGACGACAACGAAACACTTCGCGATATGTTCCACCGGCGGCGGCGTTCAGACGAATTCGTGTCAATCATTTACCGCGGCTGCCGACTAGAAACACGAAAACCCTTTTACACCGCCGCACAATTAGACAGAGTGCTCGAAAATTGGACGACCGATGAAAGTTGTTTGAGTGTGTGTGTGTGTGTGTGTGTGTGTGTGTGTGTGTGAAAAAAAACGTCTAAAAAAGTAAAAAACCGTCCGGCCGTCATCGTCCCGCTTTGGAGGCGCGATCGCGGGCAGGTCTCGCGAGGGGGGTTTTTTTTATATCGAAATTCGGGGCGTGGTAAGAAACATTGCAAGCGGCTGCGGTGGAATGCCGAGCTCGCGAATCGCTTGGACGCGTGGCTTTGTCAAAAGAGTCGACTTACGAAATATAATGTAAAGTCGATGGCGGCGGCGGTGGTGGAGGTGGTGGAGGTGACGGTGGACGAGCCGGGCGAAAACTCGGGGCCTAACCAGATTACATCCTGTTGTACCTTATAATGTCAGCGGTGGCGCGCGCGAGTCGGCGAAAAAAATTCGCCGGACGTGGGAGGGAACAACTTTTATTCGGACGCCTGAGCTGCTTAAGCTTTGTTGTGATAACTCGATTAACATTTTTTTCCATTAGCGCATCGAGCATTTCTCGATTCAATTTCCTAGTTTTCTGTTTTAATTTCATTATTTTGTATACAAGAACGGCGGCGGCGACCGCACCGGTATATGCCGTATATATAAGACGCGCGCGATTGCACTCGCGATATCTCGCCGTCTAATGGAAAATAATGAAAAACAAAAAAACAAACAAGACGAAAATGGACGGGAAAAAAAGAAAGAAATTCTCGACGCAACAATATACCACAGCAGGCGGCGGCGGCGGCGGCGGAAGCGTGTATAGCACATATATACTGCTAGATTCAATGTTTACTCGATCGACATAATTATCTTAAAAAAAAAAAACCAAAAACAAATAAAAGAAAAACCGACATTGGCGTTATCGACTCGGGCCCCACAACCCGTGAGTTGATTACGTCGCGGCAAACAAGATTTATTTTCTGACAATGCCGTCGCCGCACTACACGGAACAGCGACTCGGTGCAGAGTATATTATTATTATTATTATTATTATTATCGTGTCGAGCAAAGAGCCACGTCACAGCGAGAGCGGACGTCCGCGTCGTCTTTTGCGACGAATCATTAGGTTTCGAGCGATAATAATGGTGAGAACGACGATTTTTATAACTCGACGAAAGCGGTGCGATCGATCGTATTATTCGTGGTGACTATTATAATATGCTCTCGGAGTTTAACAGCTCGTCGCGTTTGTCGATATTATTATTATGTAGCAGCTCGTTTGCGCTTGAAAATATATTCAGAGTTAAACGCGATGGTCGTACGACGAAAACATCGTCAAAAAAAAACAAAAATAATATAATATTATCTACTGATACTCGTACTTGTACACACGAGTAGTTGTGTGTGATCGAGACTTGAACGTAAAACATTTCATTTGATTTATGACGGGAAAGGTTTCCGATGTCTCTTAATAATCGGGTATTCGCGGGTACAAACACGCATTGTATTAACAGCTACGCTTAATTCCGCGTGATTATGAAACGATTACGGCGGAGTCATGCATGTTATAATATTTTATAATAGAAAAGTATTCAAATAAGACAACAAAATGACAAACTAACACAGTTTGACGTCTTGGGAGGGTGCCTCGTGGGTCGTCTGCTCCGTTTTACATACGTACAGCCTAATATAGCAAATTTTCGTTCGGCAGAACCGATTTCGTGTTGTTACCTTTGATATCAGAGCGAATCGAAGTAATTTATCTAGAATATAGTGTAAAGGTAAGGTCTCAATATAACGTGACGTGTTATTTCGTCGACTTTCTACACGATACACTATATTTTTTTTTAGCGAGATAAGAGCATTTTTATATTTAAATGTTTTACACACTCGCATAACTCGCATAAAAATTAATGTATCACAACAAATCATTGCGAGAAAACAGATATTGTTCTTACTTTTAGTTTTAGTAATAAGTCAATTCACTCTAATATTTAAGCCCATAGACAATAATACATAATTGGTTCTGCTGCAGTCAATTTTGATATGTTTTACATTAATAATAATTTCAAGACGGATAAAACGGATGTGGTGTCTTTAAAAATTACTATTCTGACTAAAATGTTTTTTTAACTAGTTAAAAAATAGTATAATAATACGTCATAATGTCGTTCTAACATGACCTTTGGACTCATTTTATTGTTCTATTATTCTTTATTTCATAATCTGTGTTCGTTTTATGTTTAGTTGTATTTCTTTATATAATATTTTACTTGCCACTTATAAATATAATCTTCTATGTGTTATATTTATCGATATCCATATAGCACTTTAAGTGTTCAAATAGGTTAAATCACGATAAATCGGTATAATAACGTACGAGTACGACATTTTGAGAGCTCGTGCCGAGTTTAATACGCCATTTAGGTTTATATATTATAATATTATATCGTATGAAGAGCATATATGCAGTATTATATATGATTTTGTACCTAGCAATATTCTAAACCGAAATTATATTTGTAGGCAAAACTTTCCAGAGCGCACCGTGCCTCGCCCGCGCGGTTTTCAAATTGAAAAGCAATGCAATAAATTACAATAAACCAAACAACTATACACGATAACACATTTACACATACGCGTCGTTATTATAAGGAAACAAGTAGTGGGTTTATATTATTATTATTATTATTATTATTATACCTATACCGGATCCTCGAAATAGATTCAAAGTTATTTCTACGGCGTATAGGGACTTGTGCGATGTCGGTGAGGAGTAGATAAAGCCGCAGCTTCACACGCATACGCGAACGCGTTACACGCTGAGTGTTTAAATATACTATTATTTTATTGCTAGTCCTTGCCACGACGGGTAGTGTAATAATAATAAATACTATTATTATATTGAAATAAAACCCTCGTTGTCGGTTAAACTGTGAAATTATCGTCGAGATATTTTGTATTTTGCATAATACTTTATAAGTGTAATATAATGAATAATAATAATATATTATGAACGATGCAAAGACGAAGACTTTGTATATTGTAGTTCGGTCTCGTCTAGCCGTAATCATTTATTCGGACGTCGTCGTAAAACAAATATAATAATATCATTACGAAGGGTGACCTACGAAAACGAGACGTCTAGAAAAAAATAATTGGTCACTTTTGACGCGACGGCACTCGGAACCGACGCATAAAACAATAAGACGCGAAATAATGGGGTAATTTATGAACATAAATGTGGGACGAACACATTTTAACAAAAGTGGGCTTATAATATTATTATACCTACTAGATCCTTGAAATAGATTCAAAGTCATTTCGAAGGCATAGAGATACTTGTTGAACCTATTTCTGCGTGGAGTACATAAAGCTACAGCTTCACACATAACCAAATGCGTTACACTGAGTGTTAAGATAATATTATTTTATTGCTATAGTCCTTGCGATAATGCGATGACGGTGGTAGAGTAATAATAATAAATACTATTATATTGAAATAAAACCCGCGTCGTCGGTGTGAAATTATCATCGAGATTCGTATTTTGCATAATACTTTATAAGTGTAATATCATTAAACTTTTTATATATATTTTTTCTTAACTATGCGACGACGATGGTGGTAAATAGTTCGGACTCGTCTCGCCGCAATAATTTTTTCGGACGTAAAACAAAATTGTATTCCAAAATTCGACCTCCGGCGAAGGGAAGACGTTGAAAAAAAAACTGGTCAGTTTTGACGCGACAGCACTCGGAATAACCGACGCATAAAATAATAAGACGCGAAAATATAGGCCCTTCAAATAATGGGGTAATTTATGTTCTATGGAGATGTGGGACAAATACATTTCGACAAAAGTGGGTTAATAATATTATTATACCTTTACCGGATCTTCGAAATTGATTTAAAGTTATTTCGACGGCATATAGAGACTTGTGCGATGTCGGCAGGGAGTCGATAAAGTCACAGCTTCACAAGTGCGTTACACTGAGTGTTGAGATAATATTATTTTATTGCTAGCCCTTGCGATGACGCTTAGAGTACAATAATAATAATACTATTATTATATTGAAATAAACCCTCGTCGTCGGTTAAACTGTGAAATTATCGTCGAGACATTTTGTATTATCATAATACTGTATAAGTTCAATATTATTGTGGACGATGCAAAGACGACGACGGCGACGGTCTATAGTTCGGACTCGTCTCGCCGCAATAATTTTTTGTCAGACGTCGCGTCGTAAAACAAAATATTATTCCGACAGCGGACCTGCGGCCACGGGGAGACGTCAATAAAAATATAACTGGTCACTTTTGACGCGACGGCACTCGAAATAACCGACGCATAAAATAATAAGACGCGAAAATATAATAGGCCCTTAAAATAATGGGGTAGGTAATTTATGTTCTGCGGAGACGTGGGACAAATACATTTCGACAAAAGGTCCGCCGCGTGTCAAGGGCCACGTGTCAATCTATATGCGGGCTTATCAAGAGCTTTACGCGTAAGTAACAAGGGTCGTGCAACCACCGGTGCCGCCGCCGCGTGCCTTTGAGGTGTACACGACAAAACGTTTCTTACCAGTAGGTACTTGTGTATATACATTATACATATAATATTATATTTTATTACGCCACTGCGTTTAACACATTATTTCATTTCTTTTTTATCTTTTATTAAACACTTATTTCGCGATAAACCCGCCCCTCGGAAACGAGCAGTTTAATTTCTCTGAACATATTTATGACTAAAACATTTATTTTCAAACATTACATAATATAATTTTAAAAAGTCACACCGCGCGGTACAATAACAATATGGCGTTTAAAAACATCGTAGAAAAGAATCGAATGATCGGTTTTTTTTTTTATATTTAACAGTATAACAGTATTCGTCACGACGTCTCTCACCATAGCACAGGCATAATATGATACCACATTATTGTATTATTATTACAATAAATTATGTCCAGACGAAATATTCCGACTTTCTTGGAGATTTTTTTTCCTCAAACAACAATAATAATAATATTAATGACGTATATCAATACTACTTACTTTTTAACCATTATAAACCGTAACTATAACGACGCCACACTTTTACATAAACGTGAAGAGCACCACCCACCTGACGATGATTGAATTTTTAGCGTCGCTGCTGTGACAATTAAGTAAATATATACAGCCAGTGAAAATAAGTAAGAACCCATCAATAGTCAGATATTATCGTGCCCACGTCTGTCGTTTATAATATATAAATTGTATATTGTTCGCTATTTTAACACGATTTAATTTATAATAATATAGATAAATATATATATGTTCTTTTTTTTTTTTATTAGTTCTATAGTCAAAAAATTATGATAGTTTAACATTAATATTATTACAGTGCATACATATAAATAAATTCATTATAGTATCATCAGCTGGTAATGGAGAAAATAATAATAAATGTGGACAAATTAAACAAAAATAGATTTAGGAGAGCATAATGCATTAAGAGGATGTCAGCGCAATATTTGTTTTCTCTCTCAGATCCACGCGTAACGTATAGACGTAATGCTTTCATCGAAAATCGGTTTTTATGACTTTTGAATAATATTAAAGTAATAACGCCTATTACAAAAATGATAGAGGATAATATTTTTGAGGAAATTTCATATTGGTTTTGAATTTAATTATTATTTAACTTTGTATTCGATTTCAGAATAAAAAAATATATTTGTAAATTTGAATGATTTCTCAATTATTGTTTTGAGACTATATATTTAGACACATTGATATGTCATACACTCAAAAATATTTTTCTCTATTATTTTTGTAGTATGTGATTTTACTCTAAGATTACTCAAAAACTTAAAAAAAATGATTCTGCGTAAATGCGTCTAGTCTATGGGCTCGAGAGAGAAAACAAACAGTTCGCCGACATGTTCTTAAGATCGGAGAAAAGAATGAAATCAGTGGACTGATTTTTGAATTTGAATTTAAAACTTATTGTCATAAAATATTAGAAAAATATTTTGAAAGGGAATTTCGGCGTGTTTCGTCGTTTTTGCGTATTATTGTTGTGGTTTATTTTCGGGTCGAGTATGAATATCTGGAACCTACCCGGTGGAAAACGTGTAGACGTTCTTTTCGCGTAAGCTGCAATGTTTGAAAGATTCGAGCGCGCGTAAAAAATATAAATATTATTGTTGTTATTATTTTCAGGCGAAACGTTGGTTATTATTAAATACATCAGAGTAAGAGAATGGGGCTCGAACGCGTCACACGTATTTCAATATTTGTACAAAAAAAAAAAAAGTCATTCGGGTCGACAGCATTGCAAAGTAATATAATAATATAAGTATTATGTAAACGCGTTGACGCTCTGCGCGAGAATGATCGATGTTCGAGATATGATGATGATAGCAATGCCGTGTCAGACGTCACCGTACGTCTATATAATACCTATAAAGTATATATTATATATATCTACCTATATTTATAAAAGTATACCTATATACAGATTACAGGGTGATATATTTAACGCGAGACACTCATTATTTCAAAAATTATTTTTTTAAATATTTATTAACCTTATTGTTATTTAAGTTTTTACTTTTTTGAATTACGACATACAATTTTAACACTTTTACATTTCAAAGCAAAATTTTTTTCTGAGTATTTTGATACACAAAAATCGAATTTTTGACTAGTAGTTTATGCGTTATAATAGTATTTAAAGTGGGCGATTGTAAACTCTACCAAAATACCAGTTAAATAAAAATATAATCAAAAGGTCTAATGTAAACTCTGCCAGTTTTCTTTTCTTACCTGTAATAATTGGTATATGTAAACTCTGACAGTTTTATAGTCATCTAAAAAATCCATTTTATATGGATTACCCATTAGGGTTCACATTTTTAGTAAAGTTCTTATCGAATTTCAAACCCAAATTTATATATAATTAAATGGCATATCTCATTTAAATAAACTAAAAAATTCAAAAAAAATAATAAATAGGTACACTGATGGGTTCATACCTATTAGAGTTAGAATATTTACAAATTATTTCGCATCATTTTAGTTTACATAATATATAACATGACTACATATTTTTGGATTACGATGCCTAACGATTATTAATTATTATTATGAAAGTGATGAATTTTTTTTAATAATATATTTATATTAATTTTAAACTGCTATATACTTGATTTTCTTCACTGGCGAAGCTTACATGAACTCGATTGTACCTGTTCTTTTTTTTCTGGCGGAGTTTACACTAGAAAAATGTACTTGTGGCGGAGTTTACATGCGCCCATTTAAAGTATAGAGGAGCAGTGTGGTATGCGGGTACCCCGCAAGACGTCGTCGGTCCACTACTCGCGGCTCGTCTAAACTTCAAATACTCATGACTATCGTAAACGACTCGTCCAAAATTCGATATTTATGTATCGAAACACTCGGAAAAATATTCTGGTCTAGATTATAATAATATGTAATCCAATATATTTTTACCATATTATGCAATAAAATCAATATCATCAAAAACGTAAATACTTTTTGAAATATTGCAGATAGTGTCATACGGATCACACTGTATATACGCGCGTGGGCGTGTTTCAGCGTACGTTTTTACATTATATCGAACGGCGTAATTTTAATCGTCGTCAGTTTCATATTCCTTTTTGCTCGGAGATCCCATTACCGGCATTACCTCTCACCCGACGTATATTATTATTATATTATTCGGCGGCGTTATTATATATACGTCGTATACACGCGTCATCGCGATGTGTTTTCCGAGGTAACAAAACAGGTCGTCGACGAGGACGAAGACGAGAAGACGACGAAGACACCGCCACCGCCTTCGTGGTTGGTCATCCATCATGCAATTTTTCGGCCGACAAAAGTGTGTGTGTGTGTGCTGCACTATAATACGCCTCGCCACACACACACCGTCGCCCGTCGCAGCAGCAGTCGTCGAGGCTGAGAAGAACTATACTCGTATCACGTTACCTCGTATAATATATTATTATTATGTTTTATGTTCACCGGGACGAGCAGCAGAGAGACAATTCATCATCGCGTAATTCTGCACCTGCATCACAGCTTTTGCGTATAACACTCTGCTGTCACGGTCGCGAGTAAGACCATATACATTATATATAGGTACGTATAATTCTTTCGCATTTCGTGTGATAATGATAATAATAATAATAATAATATCGTGTTCGATATTGTTATTTCGAAACGATTTTTGCATACAATGTACTCATCTCGAAACTAAAAAGCGCAACCGCACGCAGCAATATATAGTGACGTCGAACGATACCTTTTCATATAGCTCTGACGAATCTGCTGCAGTACGTAGCTGTGCGAAGTGTACGTTTTTTCTCGCAGACGAAAATGACTGCCACACATTTCCATCCTATTTAGCTGTAAAAATTAAAATACTATATTTTTCCCAATATTATAAAATATATAAACGATTCTAAACGATCTTAGGTTGTACAATAATTTCTACTAGTAACTCTAACTCAAAATTCCAATATTACACTTTGATACATTGTTTGATTACTATGCGCGCAACTATTTTATAGTATGGTTCATTATACACATTATGATAACGATATATAATTGGCGAGTGTCAGAATATATTGTGTTTGGATTCCAATATACTTTTTATTTATTTGACTATATTTTTTTTTATTTACAATCCATACCGTAAGTAATACAATAAAATATAAACTTGATCAGAGAAGACGAAATAATGACTTGAGATATTCATTCGTATTACTCTAGAATTATACACACGTAACTAATAATCTAGAAAGTTATCTATAATATTAAATAGTCAAGGGTAGAGGCGGCGTTGTGTGAGACGTCTGAAGTGGAAATGCTGTAGAGAGTGGGTGCGACGTCACATTCTTGGGGGAACTCCAGTGTTTATAGAATGTTATTCAGAACAGGCATCACCAGGAGACTTTAATAAATATTGTTTCGATTGAATGATTAGATAATAGTAAAAAGTCAGGAGAAATCTGAGTTCGAAAAGTAAACCAGTGTGCTATATTATACAATCAAATGGCTGAGCAACGTCTTGGAATACTCCTGAGCATTAGTGTTCTTTTTCCACGAATGATGTGCGAAGGTATCTCACATCCAAAAACTTTAATATAAACAGTTAAATCATCATCTACAAAGTATCACTCGAATCCATATGGACCTACGAAATCCAGCTCCAGCCAAGTCCTCAATATTACTAACCGTCCGGACGAACAATTTGAGCACAATCACCAGAGCCATAATATTATAATATAACTACAACTTCATATTGTGTTCAGGCTTATAAAACGAAAATTGTGACATGAACATATTATTGATTGAATAACAATTTCATAGGTCACTAATCATATCTCCTCTATGGTTTATATCCATAAATACAATTTTGTACTCAACGTTTTTTTTTTGTAAATTTTATGTAAACTGCTGTATATTTTTAACTCATCAAGTACAGCTTTTTAGATGAATATTCTGATATCATCATTTTATTTATAATAGCTAAACCCTTTTTCGATTAGTATTGTTATTTTTTTTTTATGGTGAGTGTCGAGTGGATTAAAAACTGAAATTTAACCTAAATGCAATTTGAACATACATTGTTTGGACAAAATAAATTGGCCCTAAAATCTAAATGCACTTTGGACATAAATAATTATTTGGACGACATCATTAGAACAATGAGGATTGGAAAAAAGTTTTTATCATAAAACTAGGTAGTTTCTGACCTAGGTTTTAACTCTTAAAAATATAATATTATAATACATAATAATATAATAAGTGGTACAACTTTAACTTGTAATTTTTATAATCAAACCATAATATATTTTTTATTATTATTATAATATTATCAAAAACATTTAAACGGAAACTTATTACTGAATTATATTTTCATGAATCTTGTGGATACACCGTGAGCACACATGTTTTTCGACAACAATCGAGCTGTATAATGTGATTAACTGTAAGAACGCGTTTTTACCTACTCATATTATAATTAAAAATTGTATTTTTGTTAGGAAACAAACACGTTATTAAAAGTATATAGCTGCGCTGTGCTCTATAATATCGTATCGGTTTGGGCGTTATATATATATATATATTATAATAATATAATATTCTTAGAACGAAGGCTTTACAATTCATTCGTTCGGAAATCCATTGAATAATTAATCATTGTTTATGGCTCATCAGAAGTTTTCTCATTTGTTACTAAACTTAATTAACATCTGGTGCGTTTCGTTATATAATAACTACCCCGTCTGCAGTTAATATAAATACGCGTTCATTAATATTATATATTATTCAATAATTCGACTTTGATTTCTCGACGATAGAATACGATAATATTATATAAGAGCGCAGTAACACTGCCGGAGCTATATACGTCCAGGAAACATTAAATAACGGAATATTATTATTTAGGTAATACAATATTGTACCAATAATAATATAATATAACCTTCGCCGAAATGCATTTCGAGTTAATCTGTCGGATGCACGACGCTGTTGCGAAAACACCGCTGTTAAATATATGATAATATATACCTAGGTAATAATAATAATATTATAGGTACTGCTGCAGCGGTGTGTTGATCAACGATCATAATATTATTTACAGTCGGCGTACTCGACTTGTAAACACGGATACGCATATTATAGCACGGGGTTATAGGCCAAAGGTACTGCTCGGCTGTACGTTAATTTTCATTTTCAACGATGGCGTTCGAGGTAAAAACTGTTTGCTTTTCCGGTCGACCGACTGCAGTCATGCGAACGGTTTCTCGTCGTGTTCCGTAACAATGTTATTATTATATACCCGCGCGCACATAACGATATACAATATGCATCGTGTGCACACGGTGTGCGTATGCCGTATACCGCGACTGCGGTCATGAATAAATCAGTCGTCATAACTGTATATGGTTTAATTTTTAAACGGTATATAATATATACTTACGACAGAGGACTCGGATTACGAGTTTTGGGTGTAAAACTCACCCACTGTGCATTGAGGACGGGGAGAATACCAGCTAATTCTTGTTCGACGGTAAACAATATCTTAGAGACTATAATATTATTATAATAAAATTAGGGGTACATCGGTTTTTCAAAATAGCGCATATCGAAAAGGTGAGATTAATGTTCAGAAAAAGTTGGAATAAAAAAAATACTGTGTAAACCGTACACGCGGTCGGGGGGGGGGGGGGCACGAATAAATCAGTCATCATAACTTTGTGGTTTATTGTTTAAACGGTTTACTATAATTTCGACAGAGGACTCGGATTAGGTATTGCATTATTGCGAAATGTCGGTGTAAAACGCACGCGTTGAGAACGGGGAGAATACTGCTCGTTCGGTGGTAATAATATAAATATGTAGATAAAGTGAGCGGCAAAACTACGAGCTACGCGTGATATTCAAAAACTAAACGATGTCTTAGAGATTATATTATAATATTAGGTACATCGGTTTTTCGAAACAGCGCTTACCGAATAAATTGCGATTAGTGTTAAAAAAAATTCGAATAAAAAATTATTTGTTTATAAATAATTCCGACAATATTGACGAACGTATATAGTTGGGGTTCAACTGTTATTAAAATTGAATTAAAAAATCGACAGCAAATACGCAATATACTAATATATTCAGTGCTTGAGTATTGATGGTGGGACGCGGGGGAAAGGATTCCCTCTTCTTTTTAGAAATTATTGTATCCCTTCTATAATTATATTCTTATCGACAAGACATTTAAATAATCAAGTACGGACATTTTTTTTACACTTCTGCATCCCCCTTCTATTTTTCCCCCAATTCAAGCACTGAATTAATTTGTAATTTTTCGACACCCGCATTATCGAATGGTGTGAAACGATCATAATAATATGGTTTCGAGATTGCAGATTATCGTCATTATGCGCAGACG
Organism: Neotoxoptera formosana; assembly: GCA_022818045.1. Lineage (NCBI taxonomy): Eukaryota > Metazoa > Arthropoda > Insecta > Hemiptera > Aphididae > Neotoxoptera > Neotoxoptera formosana. Next base: position 26,606,242 of record CM040632.1, on the reverse strand, counting down.
ACGGACCACCGCACGATGACGTGGTCGTGAACGGAGCAGTGCAAACAGTTTTCTCTTCGGGGGCGTCGGTGGAGGTGGTGGTCGAAACAAACAATATACCTCGCGTTATACATTATATCATAGGGCTGGAGGAGACGGGATCATCCCCGGCGGTGTCCCCTCAAGAATCCTTAATTGGTCCACGGTTTTGGATCAGCAGACGTGTATAGAGGTGAAACCTTAACGGACTTAGCGCTAAAACCACCGGCGGTGACACCGAACATCCCGTATAATAATAATAATTATACGCACTGATTAGACGGTCGCGAATATTCCGAAGCGAACCGACTCCGCCGTTGTTTGCGTACAAGTTTACACCGCCGCGGCGCCTATCGGTCTGCGAGGAGCTGCTGACGGAGAGACTATCCCGATTTTCTGTCAGTCTTTTGTCACTCTCTGTCTCTGTCTCTGTCTCTGTCTGTCTCTCTCTCTCTCTCTCTCTCTCTGTCTCTCTCGCTCACTCTACCGCACGCGCCCACTCTACACATCTATCTCCGTCCGCCTCGCTCCATCAACGCATGCATATGCATGGTATATATTATTATATAATATATATATATAAATAAATATAATGTGTACGTTTATATATATATATATATATATATATTATATTATATTATACATACATAAACCGTCGGAAACAGCCACGGCGGCGGCGGTGGTTTTACGAAAGGACCCGTATAATATAATAATATGCCGTCGCGCGACAGCTGTTGCTCCTCACGACGATTAAACGCGTTTAGGTCGCCGCGGGATCGCGAGCATAATCCGTAACCGTCGTTCAATTAAGGATTACCACGATTTATGTGTAAATATATTATATTATACACAGTATATAGTTTTCGATGTTAAATTACTTCATTAGATAATATAATACGAACGGTGGTCGGTGGTCAGCTATTTTATAATAATAATAGTTTAATGTTATATAAAACCGAAAATTGAAACCTTTGATGCTATAAATGTTCTCGGAAACTACTCAACCGATTGTCTTAACTTTTTTTTAAATAAAAGATTATAATATCACGGATAATGTTCCTATCGCAAAAAAAGTATATTGAAGTATAATATTTAATAAGAGGTGCTCACACAAGGATTTTGAAATTCATGATGAAAATTCAAAAATTGAAAATTTGTATTTTGTTTATAAATGGTAGCTATTGGTTACAATTATTTCTCATCAGTTACAGTTTTTCCTTCGTACATATTATATACGCTAAAAATTCTGGAAAACTGAATGTGCTATTTTTGTTGAGATATATATGAATAATCTCTGTTTGTTTATAGGGTTGTCGATGGTTACATATTATTATCTTATAACTATTATAATTAGTAGGAATATGGCATATTATACATATTTTTACAAATAAATGTATAAAAAAAAAACAAATCTTTGGCACAGGCCACCATTGCGATGCTTTTCGTGTGCCTAATATCCTGATATCTAAATTACTTACTTATTTCTTCTTTGACTCGGACAACGCCGGGTGAGACAGCTAGTTGTTATTATATATTATAGACTGTTTTCGCCGCCGGTACGAACTTTCCCGACGAACAAGTGAATAACATAAAATATAATATGTATATAACCCACCATTCGTCGCCCGGCATAATCCACGAGTGGGTATATAATATTATAAATCGTACTTAATGCCCACGTATGCCCGCGCGTGTTTTCCGACACGGATTTGGTCGTGTATTTTCGCGGAGGAAAGAGTTACAATAACGGTAGTCACGTATTTTAGTTTATTTTGGTCGTCGAGTACGTCCGGCGTATAATAATCATATTAATAAACGTTTAAATCAGTGTAATTTTCACGATAAGCTTCAGTGACCCCTTTCGTCGTCGTAATATTATAATATTATCCGCGAGTTTCCGTCCAATTTTTTTTTTTATAGGCACAAATTATGTGAAAGTTTTATTTTTGAAGTTTAATCCGGACGCGTGTGTACGTTTTTAGAACGCGTTTGCGTGTCTTTACGAATTTATTAAATATCATATTATTATCATTATTATTATTTAAACGTTTCTCCGAGGAACGGTGCACCATACGTCATCGTTAATCATCATCATATTATAGTCACGAAAAAACATTCGAATACTCGATTTTGAATTGTATTAATTCTTATACCGTTTGTTTGTGAAACACTAGTAGCGTTGAGACCAGATAAGTAAAAAATTATTTAGATAGGTATAGATAAAAGATTATTGCTCTAAGATTATCTAGATTAAGATAACACGTATTTTAATTATCGCAGATGAGATAAAATAAAAACAAAAGTACTAAAGAGATAACTAATTTTTTATCTTATTTAACGCTGAGATACCTATCCATATTTTCATCTAGATAAGATAAAAGATAAATAAATATTATCTAGATAAGTCTCAACACTGAATTACATGACATATTATTATATTATTATGTAGTGCATTCATCGCGTACGGACCATCACGCGTGTTACCTCGTGCAATGATGTTCTATTCGAGTTCAGACCGAAAATATATATAATTAAAGTAAAGTCAAACACTATATGCGCTTCTCGTGATGGCAGAAAACTTTTTAAAGAAAGGCGAATATGTTTCTATAATATTAGGTCGTTATTGTAGACGTACTTTTAAGCTGAGACTTGTATGCATAATATAACATATTATAGTACATACATCGCGTATAAGTCAAGATAATTTCCAATGCAAAAGCGAATTGAATATTCTGTACAATTCAATACCGTCTCGAGGTTCAATGAATTTTAATTTTATATAAAGGCCTAAGATTGCATTTATTTCTAATCAACTATATATTGTTTTAAACGATTTAACGATGATATTTCATTATAATATTACATAATTTATATGTCAACAGTTCAGACGTCGAAGCCCGGAGGAAAGCGAACTTAAGTAACTCACAATATTTCACGAGCCTTTGTTCTGCATTCGCATACGATATCAGTTTAAAATAATAATATATTATTATGACCTAAAAATAATCTAAACTACAGCGCTTTGGTGATATCGCGTTGGGCTTTCACCGTCCAGCAGCCGCGAGCCGTCGCGAAATAAACTGCAGTTCTGAGATCCCAATTAAAATCGATATGACGCGTATAGTGTACGTCATGTGCTCTAAATTCAAATATTGTATAATCCAATACGATTTTTACGGGCGATTGCGCACAAGTGAAAATAAAAAAATAATATGTACTCGTAACAAACGTTGGCAGCTCGTAAAAGTCGGCAGCTAAAAATGAATTGTTGAACTATAACTTATAAACAGCGCTTGTTCACGTGAACCGTCCGATCCGTCGTGTATAATTATGTTTTGTTTGAACATATAAACCGTTCGCATGTAACGTACGAATTTAAATTGAATTTATGATCAATGAAAACAAAAAAAAAACGTTTCTACGTTTTACATTACTAAACGCGCCACGAAAGTTGGCAAGACCGAGACTCGCCATTAGTAAAGTCATACATTGCGAACAAAATGCCATGTACAAACACAAAATAGTTTAGTTACATATATTATTATGTAGGTTATAGGTATATACGACAGAAGAGGTACGCTATAGTAAAACGTGTACTCGAATAAGAAGTTTACTCAAAACATAATATTATAAAATAATGGATAAATATACTAATAATAATAATAATAAAAAAAAGTACCTATGCGGTGTAATATTGAACGTCGAAACATATGTTAGATTATTATTCTATATACTATAATCATATACGTATTATGCACACAAAACCGTGTAGGTTAGGTGTGGCGCTATATACTGTCAAAAACTTTAAATCGATGTATAGTAAACAGCTGCGGCTTTAGGATTTTATTGTTTTCAGACAGCAACAAAAACAACAACATTTTTGAGTTCCCGGATGTTTTTAATTTAACAAAAAACCGTTTTGTTCGACGAAAACTTTTATTCGATTTGAAAATAGTTTTGCGTTTTTTTTTTTTTTGATGTACGCGCCATTGTTTATATTATATTATTATACTCGTTGAATTTTATTATCATATTAATACACATTTATATTTTATATACATATATTATGTATTCTACAGACGATTCGCCATTTTTTTTTATTTAATTTTAGTTTTATTTATTATTTTAAAAATTGTTTCATTACATATTTAGTGTGCAGGTTATAGGGTATTGGACGTGACATAATATCAAAATCTGATTTACGTACGCGTTATGAGCTCGTAAAAAATAAAACAAAAACTTATTACAACGACGTAGAATTGATTGCGCGTTAAAAACATTCTCGCCGCGTGTGTGCGAACTACTTTGTTTCAGGAATCAAAACCACAGACTTTGGAATTATTCCGGAACATGATATTATTATCTTATCGCCTGAAATAATTATTCGTCGGTTATTTCGAAATGAGTGCACTCGTATCAATATTATACTAAGTAAACGCGAGTTGACGCTTTACCCGGCAGAATACGAAGTCAGCACGATTATCAAAACGTCCCGTGTAAATTATTTATTAGCCGATAATAATATTGTGTTACAAACTGCTGTCGCCATTCTATATATATATATATTTAATCACTTATATATATACACATAACACTTATATAAGCTCTGCACAAACTCCAATTAGTATATTCTGTTAATTATTATGCAAACACTCGCGCACAAAGTACATCACTCATAGGTATAAGTATACTATATATAACTACGATTGTATATTACTTCTACTACCGCATTACATAGTAATACTACGCTGCTACTTCCACTACTACTACTACTACTACTACTAATGACGACTACTACTACTACTACCTGTAGAAGTGACGACGACGGGGAGAATGCGACGACAGGTAACATTACACCCGTGCCGGCGCAGACAAAGGGTTGTATTATATTTCTGTCACGACGTGTCATCGCGTAATATCTTGTACTTTCTGGCTGTTACCGTGTGTTGCCGTTGTCACCGCGGTATCGTAGCAGGTACCGCGTTACATATTGTGCAACACACAATATACCGCGGTAAAAGCCAAAATTTGTGGAAACTCAAAACGACAACGTATTATCTATCTACATGTTTCATAATAGTGACGATATCGATGATAACATATTATTTTCCACAAGTAATAGAGACGACGACGTTCAGAAGGAGTTCCGATAATATTGTACTTTATCGCACGAAATATGTTTCAACACTTGAGAAAACATCAAAATATTAATAGCAACAGCAATAATAATAATAATAATATAATCCGATCGAATTTTTTTTTTATTATTATTATATTTTATTATAAGAAATTTCTAGCCTAGGCTATTTACATATACGGATAAATTATGTACAGTTCAGAATAAGAATAAAATAAATAATAATAATAATATAAACGTCTGTTAACGTAATAAGTTGGACTTTTAACTAGTACGAATAGTTAACTAAGAAGGTCGTGAGGACGGCCCCTTTTTAGTCAACGTTGAGGTAGTTCTGCGTGTGTGAGTTGTAGTAAGTGGAACCCGATGAACTGAGCAATTAACTGTGGACATTTTTGGCTAGAGTTATGAGGTATTCTTGAATTTTCCGATCGTATAGTATAAAATATGCTATTTATTACTTTTATGAAACCATATAATATTATGTGCTCAAGGAGATACGATCATTTATCGTTTGGAAATAAACAATCGGCTGGTTTAAAGAAATCAAATTATAATATAACTGTGTTACATATTATTATTACTATAATAACAAATAGCATATATTTTTTTTGTAGCGTGAAGAGACAAATGATTGCCAACAAAATTATTGCTCAACGAATTGTGGCATTAAAATATGGGTTTTCCGGATGTTGTACTATTCTCGGTCGCAATCGCTTTACAATAACCAATAACCTTACAGGTTTGTATAATGTGTGATGTGTGTATTTGCCAAAAAACTCTCGAAAACCGGGTAGTTTGTGGTGCACAACTCGCGCAACGGAGCCCACACACACCATCGCGGACTGTACGCATAATATTTCGCGTGCACTTTCCGGCGCGGACCGTCTACGGGGGTGGAGGGTTCGATGTAATATATTATTATTATAATCGGGTCGCGGACGACCGCGTTCAGAGAATGGGGACTTTTAAAACAGAAAAGGGCCATTTCGCGCGCAGCACATCCGGACGATCGGGCGACCGCCGCCGCCGCCGCTTCTGAGATCCGCTTGCGGATAGCGTTCATCCGGCTCCCCTTTTCAAGCTCGATTTCTTCAATAAAGTATAAAATGTACAGGGTGACCCGCCATGAGGATTTACCCAAATTGAGATATTTTATCGTCCTGAACGTGTATGGAGATATCATATAATTATTCTGATTTTTTCATAATAGACTCGCCGCGGGGAATAGAAATACAAGATATTATGTTTCATGTTTTAGTTTATTTTAACGTTTTGGTAAAACCACTTTTTTTTTACTTAATGATTTCAAAAAAATATTGAAGACGTCCATTTTGTAAAGTTTGTTTTTCTGAAAACGTTTCAACATTATTTATTTTCATTTATCTAATGGTTTTTAATATTTTTTTTTAAGTTTCCAAAAAAAACGGATTTATTACGGATTTATTTTTTATTTAATACCATTATAGTAAACGTCATAAAACATGTTGCCCGCGTGCTTGTACGGCCGGCGAACTCTTTCAGTGTGGCCCGAAAATAATTCACAATTTTTTTCGAAACTAAAAAAAAGTATTAGAAATCAGGAGATTAGAAAAATGAACTGTACAAAATGGCTATCTTCAGATTTTTTGAAAATAATTAAATATTAAAACAATATATTTTTTATAAAAACTTTAAATTAATTAAAACATGAAACATTTGTAGTTCTCGTCCCCGCGAGTCTTATTAAAAAATCAGGATAATTATGATAATACCTCCATTATTTCGGGACAATATATCGCAATGGGTAAATCTTCACTGGACATCCTGTATATAATATTATATAAATCGACTCTACGCGACAGTCGAACGAGTAACGACACAATCGTCGTCTCGTACTCTCGTGAGCACAGACAATCGGTCTTTGAAAATACTAAAATACTACACACACACACACACACACAAACTCTTATATCGTGTAGTTTTATTATTTTTATACCATGTGTGTGTGGATTTTGAAGTTTCGATAATATAGGACCGTCCGCGATAATGATAATGTATTATATTTTATTAATATTTATACGGACCACCGAGGCCGGATGCGGACTGCGACGATAAACTGGCGTCGTGTTCACTCACTCCGATTCGGATATCGTTTCGCAAATATAAAACAACAAATATTTTGGTTTTGTACGTCACCGCAGATCGTGCTGACATCAATAGTATACATAATACATAATATAATATGTTAAAGTGTTTAGATATTATTGCGATTGCAGTGGACATGGTTATAATAATGTCAACAATATCCGTTGTTCGTTATTGCTATTTTTCATGACTTTGTATTGTACTATAGCTGTATATAATAATATTATACTACCGACTTCACTAGGGTTAAAATTAATCTAGTTTTCTATTATTTTCTGTTTTGCTTCAGTTGAAATTATATATAATATTACAAACTCAATTATTACGATTATTGATTGTATGATTCAGTTATTATTATTTTGGACATATATTTTTGATGTAAACACGCTGGAGACAGATTCGACGAATGCTTAGAAGCTCCGACCTGAATCCGCAATATCTTTAAGAAAGGTGACACTGTTATCATTGCAAATTTGCAATTGTCTTCATAAGTATTTGTTATATACATTAATTTCTGTTATAATTAATACATTTGTAATAATTTTTTATACTTAGATCTTATATATAAAATTCTCGTGTCACAATGTTAGTTAACATACTCCTCCGAAACGGTTTGACCGATTTTTATGAAATTTTATATGCATATTCAGTAGGTCTGAGAATCGGCTACTATCTAAGTTTGTATGCTGTGCGATAAGTGATTCCGGAGTTATGGCCTCTTAAGTGCACAATATTAACCACACAGTAGTTTTTTGTATTTATTTAAATGGCTGCCATTGGTTATAGATTATATTACTATTATATTATAATTAGTAGAAATCTATATATACCCATATAAAAATGAATGTCTGTCTGGCTGTCCTTTATGAATTCCCAAACCGTACAACCGATTACGATTAAATTTGGGACAGAGATAGATTAGACCACTGGAAAGAAGATAGGCTAATTAAAAAAGGTAGAGGTCTAGCCCCGAGTAGTGCTCACACAGGGATTTTGAAATTTACGATGGAAATATTTGTTTATAAATGGTTGCCATTGGTTACAACCTACTAACTTGGTTGTTGTTTTTTTTTTTTTTTAATGTACCTAATTCTGATTTCAGTTACTTACCTACCTCATGGGGTCCGCAATCCACCGCTGGTGGATCGGCTACCTGATAATTTACTACTGCTCTCATATATTATCCACGATCCGATGCAGTGGATTGCCTACCTAGGTGGCTTAGATGTATGTAAATCACTTGAGGTTAACCTTAACATAATATACGGGCATATGATTCAGGCAACGCTGGAAGGGACAGCTAGTATTATATAATTATTATAATAGAAATGTGATCTGTTATCAATGGCAACCGTTTGAATAAATAAAAATATATTCGATTTTCGTGCTATAACTAAATTAATTTGTGGTAAGCTTTATAACAACCTATAGGGGTTAAAAAAATATGCTATAAACACCTTTAAAATCTTCAAAATCTCTATTTGATAATATATTATATATTTTATAGATTCTATAATATATTATATAGGATAGTTAACCCCGATATGATGCTCACTCACATTGACATTTTCGAGTATAAATTAGGTCCATAGTTTAAAATAATATTTTTTTTATACTATCAAAACGAGTGACATGTGTATTAATTAGTTTTTTTCAAATAACGACTAACGTTTTTTATTGTAAATCGTTGAGCACATTTTTATTTGAAAACGTCAACGTACCTTCTAAAACTAGTTCTAAACGAGTAGTTTCTGAGTTATTAAAATCTTTGTGGGATAGACTAGGTCAATGGTTCAAATGGTCTTATGAAAATCTATATAGATTCAACTGATTATTTGACATATGATACGAATGATCGAGTAAAAGAAAACAAACGAGCAATGCCCTCAAATATGATATTATTATCGTATAATTTGACGTGTGTAAAACAAACCATCATAGTCGTACTGTACTTAAAGTGGTTTTCCGCGGAGAAAATATATGAAAAATTGATGTCGTTCGTGATATTTTGTTTTAACAATAGTTTGTCATTCTAATGTTAACATACTCACTCGGTCACGAGGCGACAGTTGCACCGAATAATGTGATTTGAACAAAAGGTTATTGCACAATTATAATCATCCACATTAAAATGCGTATTATACGCTGCACCGGGTTCGAGTCTTAAAACTATTCCGGAACGAAACACTATCTCCACAAACTAAACACATCACATAATTATAATATCAAATGCGTTTTAATTAGACGACGACGACGACGACGACGGAAGCTCAACAGTGTAACGAGGCCAATACATTTTCTTTGCGCCAACGTCGTTTTTCCCGTCGTTGTATTTCGCTTTTATTATTTTAACTAATTACAAGTTTTATTTTTTAAAAAAAAAACATTACGCGGCCTTCTTTAAATATTCAATGGCATGATTTTCTTATAAAATATATTATTATAATATTCATTAACGGATATATTTACACGTTTATCCAAATATCCAATCGTTAAATCATTATCATACCGTAGCTAATTAGCTATCGGGTGTTACGTTTATTATATACTATTATGTTTAGGTCTTTTGTAGTTTTTTAGGTAAACACAAGTTTAGAACATCTATTATTTCCCTGCAGTAGTGTCCGTCCGTCAGCGTTATTTACTTGCAGAGTACGTATAGTTATGATTGTTGATATTCAGATACTTATATTATACTAATTTTCCGTAGTTACTGTTCGTAGTAAATATTTTTCCACTTCATAACAATTAGTTTTCATGATTAATTTAACGAAAAATAGAAATACATTTAACCCGTCTTCGGTTGCTCGGCGAGAGTAACTATCTCAACACCTTATTATTTTGGTCACCACTGTCTTGTATATCGGTTAATGTACTTCTAGTTCCGTATATTTACCGTTGATAATAGCATAGTTATCAATAAGATAATATAATCTAAAATTATAAGAAATTGAATTGCTTATTTTTTTTTTCGGTAATAACAATAATAATATTCTGCTAATAATAATGTAAAATAAAACGTAAATATTAAAATATATAAAAACATTTTAAAAAGTGTTCGTAATATATGCTTTGGTAATTTCAAACAATAAAATATAATATAACACTTAAAACATAGTGAGAAAATATCTCACCGAGCGACCAAAAAATGTACGAGAAATAGACGCGACCAACGACTACAGAAACTATTAACGATAAAAAATATTTTAATACGACAGCACAGCTGTGAATGAATAAATAATTGCGTAACGGTTCTATCCAAAATAAATTCATACTAAATTTTTTTTTAAAAATTGTACTTACAATAATATTAGAGTTTATCGCTTTGAATTGAATTAAGTTCAGAAACCGGAAATTCAGCACGCTCATCGCCGAGTGAGCTTTCCTGAACTTTAAGCTTTTATAATAAAGCTATACAAATATTATCGTTCCTGACAATTGTCTTACCTGCCGATTCCAACGGTTACACTAAAATTATTTCATGTATAAATAAAAAATATATTTCAGGCACACGCAATATAGGTATTTATTGTTATATTATTATTAGAGTACGGATTTTGAAGGCATTTGCCTTTTTTTTCTATTGCTCTAAAACGAAGCTACATCAGCTACAAATTCGATTCATACTACTATACTACTATGCACGACATTTTATTTTGCTTTTTTGCGATTTTTGTATATTTATGCTTTTATGGGCATTTTGGGCAATTTTGGTACATTTTTTCAAATTTTGTTCTCAATAAACGTATTTAAAATGTTTATTTTTATTTTTATATTAAATAATGTGTTTTCCAATATCGTAATATATTGTATATAGCTGGCTCAACCGATTTTATCTCGTTATGTTTGATTTATGGATACGTTTATCGATGTCATTTAGATACGTATATATAGTATATTGTATATAGTAGATTATTTTATCTTGAAACGACAATGAACACAAAAATATGCTCTTGCTCTGGAAATTATCTACTCCGAATTACAGTTTAGTTTTCGTTGTAACACCGACCGTATCGTTATTCTTACCGATTGCCACTCACAAATTTTTTTAAAAACCTATTTTTAATGCTTTTTTAAAAGCTTTTTTGGAAGATTTAGACAGCTTTATTACTTTTTTTTTAGTTTTTCTTTGCTTTAAAATCCGTACTCTAATTATTATCATATTTAGGTATTCGTCGATCGTAATAATATTGTGAAATAATATAATGTTTAGCACAGATGAAATCCGCCTGGATGCATTTTCTCGCTATAGCCTCCGAGTCAATATTATTTATTGAATTAACGGCGTTTAATTTGTACTCTGGTGACATGCCAAAAGCGTATAAGTACCTATAATAAGTAGTGAATTTTCCTGCGATCTCAAGAAAGTCCGAAAATACCTTAAAGATCAGACTTATCTATATCGTTCAGTCGCCTAACGGTAATCGTGTAAAAATACAGATATTATATATTATATTATTGTAGTCACAGCAGTCTTCTTCGTGAAATGAAAGTCGCCAAAAAGACGTCAAGCGAAATTATTATGTTGACGAGTCAATTCGGTGTAAACAATAATTATTAATTATCGTGGTTTTGGGCTATTGCGCAGATTTATATTCAATTAGAAACTTTCTCTCGGTCGTCATCGTTTCTAATTTAAGCGTTCCCGTTTGTACACTTCGAGTGATGATTTTTACGTTAAAAACGTCCGTACAAACCAAATACATTAACATATTTGATTTATTTACACATCCAACGGATGAAATACAATTAAACCGATAATAATTTATTTCTGACTTTAATAATATTGCTGCTGTGTGTGTGCGGACCAAGTTGTCCTAGAAAATACGATAGCAGAAACTTTTCGCGTCGATGCTACGCGTTTTGAAAACTCACTGGAACTTTCGTTAGCTTTAAATTATAACCATGCGCATTCGCGAACGTAGCAAAACAATAACAATAAAAAAATAAACACTACCACTGCGCGGAGTCCAGCACAAGACCGCCGTTCAAATTGTAATTACAAATTTAAAAACAATAATCGCTCGAAAAAAAACAGTGTTCTTAGCTGCGTTTAACCTAAACAATTACATTACTATTATATTGGTAGTATGTATCTATTTTCATAAATTATCGTCATTTTTAAGGCTTACAAAACTTTATTTGACGTTTTAAAGCTCTGTTTAAAGGCTTTATTTGAAAATAAATATAATTTATGAGTTTACATTTTCTTAATAACATTCATTCTGTTATAATTATTTAACATATTATACAAGATATACAAATCATTGAATGGTTATAAACCTTTGCATTTTGAACATTTACAATAAAATTGCCTGATAACAAATATATTTAAAATTAAAATCTTGTGCTATTTATAAGAGGCTCAAATTTAATGTAATCTTAAAGCACAAAATTAAACGTTTTATTAAAAGCAATGGTTAAAATTCACTCAAATGATAAAACTATTTTTATATTATTCAAATTGTCCGTTTCTGAGGTGGATTGTAAATTTACAATTTTAATGTCCAAGACCTGTATATACACGTATCTAGACACATTCATTCATACATCAATTATTCTGATTAAAATATAAAAAATAGTTTTATCATTTGAGTAAATCATAACCGTTGATTTTAATAAAACGTTTAATAATCAGAATATTAACTGTTGTGCGAATGAATGTGTTTGGATACGTCTTGTATATACACCGTCTTTGACGTTAAAACTGCAAATTTGCAATTTACCTCAGAAACGGAAAACTGTATAGAGAAAAAAAAACACAATACGATAGTTATATATTTATTATATCGTAATACAATATTATGTGATATATTCCTCGGCGCGTACGGAATCTAAAATGCAAATTCGAGGATAACGGCCATAGACGATATACTTATTTTAAAAACGCCCGCGGTCGGGTTCACCGCCGTGTTAAGCATTCGATCCCGCGAAAAAGAAAAACATTTTTTCTCGTTGTTCAGTCAATATTCTCCGCGTTGACCTGGACTTGTTTTCGTACGAGTTTTCGTTTTTCCCTTCCGCCGCCGCCGCCGCTGCCGCTGTATCGAACCGTCCTATCAATACGTCTCGTGAGACGACTTAATTTTTTTTTCATTATTATTTAAAGATTTGCCGGCTTCGATTACTAAGGTTCTTTAGGCGACGTTACATATACAGACTAATCAATATTTTTAATAAATAGATAATCGAGTGTCCTTTATGATTTGTTTAATCCAGAGTTTATATTGTTTGTAAGGTTGCATTTCTATAGAAAGTTGATGATTGTCGAGGGAGATTAAGAATTATTGTGCGTGTAGGTTCCAATATAGGACATTCTTTCAAATATATAATTTATTATTGTGACGCGAGTTTGACATATTATATACTGCATATCGGTGGACGGTGTTTAATCGTTAGGAAGGAGTGCGTAAAAAAAGTGTGTCCGATTCTTATCCAAGTAATAGCAATATCTTGACGTCAGCTACTCAGCTGAGATCTGGATGAGGTGTATACCATAATAATTGGTTATTTATTAGTTTCGCCGAACTTTTGACGGACTTTAGTTTACTAGTAAGGCGGGTACAGAGTCCCAGTAGTGTTGCCACTGTGAGATTGTTTTATTTTTGACTGATGTGAAAATGTCGTTGGATGGTATTTTTTCGACGGTGTTATTATAGGTATAATAGGTTTTGCTTAAGGCTGCTTCGTCAGCCACTTTATTACCTTTAATTCCTACATGTGGGAAGGTATATCCACATAAATTCGATATTTTTCTGAGACGATACGAGACTGTTTGGCGGTCAAACGTTTAAGTCTTATAACGAAATAATTTACGACTCACAATAATAATAATAATATTACGTCGTGTGTATTTTGATTATTCGTTTCGCGTTCCACGTCCAGTCCTCGTCATCGCTCATCACCTGCGAAACCCATCGCGATCAGACGTTTTTTTTAAAAGGTATTCAAAACTCACGCTTTTGAAGTCTCCGCAGACGACCGCCGTTATCATAATAATTGTGATTACCGTTTGCATAATGCCTCGAGCCTCTAGCCTTTGTGTCGTCGGCGCGGAATAGCGGAGAGTTTTCCGCGAGATAAGACGAGAGAAATACTTTGCCATAGATTTGCTCGATCGGAACCGCGTGTCGAACGACTAAGCTAAATTCGTTTAAATGTTGGGTGGTTCGAAGCAAACCGAATTTTTTGAGAATGTCTCGTAAAGACGTCTCTACCAAGTCGTCGAAACAACGGTATTGAAAATATTAACATTTTTTTGTATCGTTGATAATCGCGTATATCATAATAATAATATTATGTCAACAACATATTATTATACGTTGATTTGAATTTCGCATTCTAAAGCCAAAATATATTGTTCTAATAATTTCAACATGACGTCATGAAAAACGAAACGTTTAAATTATTTATAATTAATTATAGTTATGAATGTCTATTCGATGTATACAATATTGTGTTATTTTTTATTCTTGTGACTATAATTATAAGTTTACGGTAGTGAAAAATAATTCAATTTCAAAAACGTTGGTTTACCAATACCTTTCAAGACAACCGGGGAAAACTTGAAAATAATAATTACAGAAAATATTGTGAATGTTTAAGAAAATTCAATTTTGTTATTTTTTTTTAATTTAAAACTTAATAACCATATATATACAAACTATTTTACTTTATATTTCTATGTTCTTGACGGCGGAATATTAATGAAACATCAATATTATTATTTTTAATGCGATATATAATTCAAATCGTGTAGACACTTTATAACCCTTTGAATGTCATGTGGCCACTACACTCAGTATTAGTACTTCAACAGTATTTTTGGGACGCCTTGTTATTATTTATACGCCCAGAAGTTTTAATAGTGTTTTACTTTTTTAATTTATCATTCGATTGAAGTCGATAGAACTTTTTTTTTCCAAGTCAAAAAGCTTGACAAATTAACACAAGGTTCCTCATCTTGCAGAAAATGAAAAATATCAAAATTCACTGTGTTTTCTGTGTTTGATACATAAAGATAAAACAATTTGTTTTTCAATTTATAGTTTGAACAAAAATTGGTATCTCGTAAATCAAAATGGTTATTAGGAAACAAAAAGTGTTTGCGATCATACAATAACAGCTGTTGTACATCTATCACTATCTGTTTTGACCCAGGCCTTTATCTTATAAAAAATAAAATAAAATATCATAGTTATTACTTTTGGCCCATTTCAGACGCGGTGTGTCGGCCAATACTGCAGTAAAATACTGAAACATTTGTGATAGCGAAAATCGAAAGTTGTAATAATATGAGTAAATATTATATGTCCATTTATATTGACAATATTCTACAGAGGTACTTAATTTATTTATTTTTTTTTTTTTTTATTCCGACAAGGGAGGCAACGCTGCAAATAATATCGTAAGTAATAATTAAATAAATTTGGGACAGATATTAATATGTTCTATATTATTGGTAAAACGTTTTTGTGTAAAAAATAAAATTGCAGGAACAAAAATAATTTCTTTTAGTAGAACCGATTGTTTCCAAACTCAGAACTATAAGGTTATATTTTATTTTGAGTGCTTGAAAAGAATTTGTTTTGAAATATCTAAAACTAAATTGAAAGAAATGAACTTTGCAGATACTGACAGTTTCAAAATCGCTTCAGTGAAAGTACTTTTAAAAAAAAAAAATTTAAACCTTAAAAACGATCAATTGGACAAATCTGATATTGTCACATAGAACAATTTATTGCAAACCCACAAATTTTTGTACTCGCTAGCACAACTTCACCTGCACTGAATGGTCCATTATTTTGTTTTCTGAAGACAGTTTGGAACGACGAGCCACACATTAATAATTAATGATTTTGAACAATTTGAACAATTTTTAACAAATATTATCGTCGTTGATCCGCGATATTTTTTAACGGGACATTATAATATTATAAATATGGAAAAAAATCATCATCTTTCCGTGTTGCCGTCTGTCGTAGTACTTTGCGGTACAGTAATTGAATGTTTTACCGAAGCGATTTTCATATATATATACATTCATATTACATATATATACACGAGTATATGCCCGGATATATATATAAGCCGAAGTTTCGGCTATAAGACGGCGACTTAACGAAGTTACAAAGTTGTTTGTCATCGTCGGGAAACGTTGATAATTACAAAAAAATTATTCTCGCTACACTCGAGGCGGTAGAAAAAAAATCGTATTAGTACGAAATAAAAAAAAAATGAAAAATCGTATTTCTTTCAGCTTGTTTTTGTTTTATAAACTTCTTTGAGTTCCATAATTATGTTCAACTACGTTAAACTCGGTTACGCCTCAGTTCACCTTCTCGGTCAAAAAACGTTATTTTCATTTGGTCCTTTCCCCGCCCATTACGATAGTATTATATAGTAATTAAAAACGTCCTGGGTTCGAAGTAATTTTTTTCTCGTCCCTTAAAATAATATCTGGTCTCTCACTGTAGTACTCTTGTCGTCGTCGTTGTCGTTGTTTTTTGTTTTTTTTTTATCATTTGAACAGCGTTTAATAATATTTCTATAACAAGTAAAACATGATGATTTTTTTTTTTTTTTTTTCATAAGAATAACTTCAGTCCGCACGTCACAAACAGCCTTAAGATATCTCGGCGGTGGTATAATTAAATCGGAGCAGACAAAGCCCGAGTTGTTCAGTGCATAAATTGACTTTGGACTTAAAAAAGATCAACCCGGCTGATTACAGTTTAATGTGTGGCTTCGCGAATCCATAAACTAATCTGGCATATTTAAAACACCTATCTATCTATATATAATTCATAATATTTTAGAGGTTCGCGTTTTTGCTGTGAGTAAAAAATTCCGTCGACTGTGTAATGCTTTTTTAAAATCGACTGAAGAAATATTATTTTCATAGCGTCGGTCTGTATAATATACGTATAATGTACGTATACAATTAATATATTGTCCAGTCGGAAACGTATAATGTTCACGATTGTTGATTGGCACCATAACTTTGGTTAGTACTATACCTATAACCGCGGTACAAAAACGTGTCATCATTTCTACAGCTAAAACTACTATACTAATTGATTTCGAATAATTAGTTCGAGTTGCGAGAAAACCGTTTACTGTTGTTATTACTGCAAATTCCAATTACCGTTGAACTATCTCGTTGGACTTTTTGAACAGTTTTGGAAATGTAATTTTTAATGTATTATTTGTGGTGTTTACAATATTGAATTGTTTATTTTGAGCTTAGCGACACAAAGTCCTCCGATATTAATTTTGCCGACGCGTGTATAATATAATATTATATTATGATAGTAATATTGTGGTCGGATGATCGTCAAAGCATAAATTATTTAAATAATACTTAATTTAAATTATCCGTAAACAATACGGTAATTGAATTCTTGTATTTTTAAAATATAATATTATACAAAAGCGTCATGAAACGAGAATTAATGTAATTCCAAAATATTAAACTTATTAGCGCATCGTGTTGTATATTATTGCATGTGCAAGAAAGTAAACTGTACAATACAAACAAGGTTTAATTAACTTTTATAGTTTACAGACGTCATAATGGCATAATATGGAATATATTATATGAATATTGCACTACACTATTTGTCAAAAACTTTGGCTCTGTATTTGATATATAATTCGATTAAGTCGTGTACAATAAATTAACTGCCAAACTTAATCTTCGGCACTGAGGCACTTAAGTTTACTAAGCAGGAAAATTCGAAAGTATTACACTAATAATTTATTAATCTCTTATCGCGTAATCGCGTGGTCCACAATTCGAAAACTGACAATTTCACAAATGTGTTTTGGAGAATAGAATTATCTCGATTTATTTTTCACACGATTTTAATATATTCCTTTTATTCCAAATGAAATATTTGGGTCTATCTATACAATATGGATCCGTATGATTTGTGGATAATAACTTGTTTTTCCGTATAATTTGTTATTCAAAAGTAAAATGTTAATAAATTCTTCAAAGCTCTATAAAAAATAAAAATATTATATTATTATAGAGCACAAACTTTATAATATTATTTCGAGCATCCTATTATATATACCTATAAACGTCTAGATAGTTATTAAACGATAAACAAATAAATAAATAAAAATAGTAAATAATAAAAAAAATATATATATTATTAATTATTAATAATAATAATAACTATATTATCATGACGCGTAAAGTCAAACGGTGTGTTTTCGTATCACTCTGATTTTTATCTAAGGCAAATTAATATATTATCTAAAAATTGGTATGTTTTAACAGTTATTTAAAAAAGTTTTCGGTATTTATTTGAAATGATGTTATATTATATTATTACCGTTGGAAAAGCGGCATTTTAATATAATATTTTTACGTCACGGTCTAACAGATATATATTGTGTGGGTGATACGGCACTTTTTGGACGTACATTATTTAAAAAGTTTCCAAGAAATCATTATATTGTACGCTGCTCATAATATTATTCACACAACAATCATTTTTTTATAATATAGTAACCGTAATATGATGACACGAAATACTCGTATACATTCATACATCACAAAACATGACCTATATAATATAAAAAATAATAATATTTATCGCTTGTAGTTAAAAGTCTTGTTTTAGAATATTATTTCGATGATTATAAGACTCGTCTAATTACTCACAGCTATACAATAATGACCGTTTGAAACGTAAGCTTTGAGCTTTATTCTTAGACAATATTCTAAGTGAAACTTTCTTCGAGTGTTTTAAAAATGCTAATTGGTTACCAAACAAACTACAACGCCGTAATAATATCGCAGGTCTCGCACCGTTGATTGTTAATATTATATTGTAATAATTATTACTACTATTGCAGCTCACACGAAATGGTATATTACGGTAACCTGAATTAATCGTACTAATACCACTCCGTCTATATATTATAATACGGACTCGTGTCCGGGCACAATAATGTGTATGCTTTCCGAGAATAAAACGTCGGTTTAAATCGGTTTCGGGTCCGGCGGCGGCGGCGGTGGCGGTGGATTACGGGTCGAGTATTTGTCATAATATTACGAGACTTAAATTTACAACGGATAACACAGCGATGGCCGCGTGATTTATAGTATTTTTTAACGAGATTTAGATTAATAATAATAATTACACGATCCGCGTATACGTACGACCCTCTAAAAGCAGATTACCGGATTTATATTATGCGTACATATTGCAGCTAACCGCACGACGACGAGTTCGACTAGTGAAACGCGTTTTTATTGCTGCGTGGGTAACACAATATATGATATTTTTAGGCGTCTTATTATATCGTGTTCCTCCTGTCGGCACGAAAAGTACCGTTAAAATCAATTTCGGTTTATCATTCCGCTGCAAACGCGATAATGGTATTCGAATCTCGCCGATTCCGTTTTTCTACGGCTGCAAAGTCCCCGGAGACATCCGCGATAAGGCGTGTCAATAATCGATCGGTTGTCTGCGGAAAACTTTTCTCGCATGGCATTAAGGAAAAGTTTACAAGTCCGTCGTCCGCACGCGCTCGAGTATATATATATGTGTTATTGCAGTGCACACACCCACACACACAACATAAGTACGCGTCACAAATTTAGAAAAGGTCCGGCGTGTGATCCGACCTAAAAAAACACCCACCCACACACCCACCCGCACACTCACGCGGCGAGCACATTGACTCGTAATAATGTATACACGTCGACGTCGTCGCACGGTCCGTTGCGACTGAAACAAGGACGACTGCCCTCGAACCGCGTGCGTACGTTTTACGAGAGCGATCGGTGCTGTGGGTCACGTAAAAAAAAAATTGAATCCAAAAAGTGCAAAAACTTTTAAATCCGTTAATCAAACGGTTACCGTCGTATTTATTCGCAGAAAGTTTATCGAAAGGGCTGCCGCTGCAGCGGAGGTGGTCGCGATGCGGCGGCGGAGCGGGGAAAAAGTTTTGCCCGCCAAAAGTCGAGACGCGCCGAGTCCGAGGAGCAGTACGAGACGCGAATAAATTACTCTTTAATTTAATTTCATACGATTTTTCGTTGATTTTATTACTATTATTATTATTATGATAATGAACCTATTCATTTCATTAATGTTTAGCGGGCCGAGCACGTATCGTTTACTCGTAATTATTATTTTTTTTCTTTCTTTCTTTCTTTCTTTAAGGACAAAACTTAATACGTCTTTTCCCGAGTAGTTGTCGTTTTCATGTTTATGTTTTATGGTTTTTTTTTTTTTTTGTTGCGTACAAAAGATATAATAATTTATTTTATAATTCAACGTAATATTATACGAGTAAAATATTTTTAGTTTATTCATTTGAATTTTTATGATCGCGGATATAAATTAAAGAATTTTATGCAATCGGTAACGCCATAGTCATTCTATTTTCAAATTAAAGAAAACCAATAAAAATTGTATGTATTTATATATGTTTATTAAAATGACAAAAAAATTTTTATAATCATTATTAAAACGATACTTTTTTTTCTCAAAGCATAAATTATTTGTCCGGACAAAATAAAGTAATACTGCGTACATCGCATGTTACAGTAGAAACAATAATGAATACATTTTCATTTCAAACGATAAACTCTCTATATTTCATTTCAAACAAGAGGTATTTACATAAACGAAATTATGCCTATATAAACTTAATTTAAAATTATATTTTATTAAACTTGATAAAATTAACAATTTTTATTAAATGTTTGCGTAACTTGCGTTCAAATTTCGTTGAATTTTAAACATAAAAATATAAATTAAATAATAAACATGACGTACAGTATTTTTATTTATAAATAATTTGCATTGTTCTTGTTCGAGCTCATGGATACGGTTTAGGTTCAATTTCGTAGTGACAGAGCTCATTTTCGTGCACTTTTTATATAAACTTTTGTTACACTGTACACGGTTTATTAATATTTGAAGTTGATTTCAATTACTGAAAATATTGTGTTTAAAAAGTTTGGACATTTACTTGTTTTTATCATAATACGATCGTTTATAAATTTATTTTTGAATTTTCTCATGGATATGCCATCGAGTTCTTCAGGTGTAATATAATATAATATAAACGTTAAACATTGCTTATATTATAATCATTGCACATTTATTATTCTTTGGTCAAATATTTTGGATCCTATGTACTACTGACGGAAAACATAATAATCGTTTTTGAATAAACGTACAATAACCACAAAACTTTCACGAAAAAAAAAACTCTTTTCTGCTAGCGCTTCGCCTCTACATATAGATGCTGCAGGCGACGATGTTAAAATATACGAATCGTACGAGTCAGCATATATACATATTATATTTTACCTAACTACTAAACTACAATATACGATTATGAGATAAAATCGTTCGCTAAAACCGTGCTTAGCGAACGGCCATCGAGGTAAACAATATATTATTATATATTATATTAAACGCGGCTAATTTGCACATCGAAATTATACAGCTGCTCCTGGTCTCGTGTTGTTCGAAAAGGTATATAATATAGTTATATGTCCCAGTCGGTCGTCAACTATTACCGAGAACGCAATGTCAATAGGTTTCTCGATAATTATAACTTTGCCAGCGAAACCGCAAAAGAAACTTTACAGAGCTTTCGTTGTCACGAATTTATATATATATATATATATACACAGAACGACTCCGTCGACACCAAAACTATATTGTACCACCACGGTCGTCGTTCGACTTTGCCTCCACCGCGACTACGGTCTGTAGCCCTGACGAGGCGACGGTCGGAAAAATATTTATCTCAACCCGGCCAGAAAACCTCTGAAGTCCGAGAGAAAATTAATTACGAACTCGGACTTGGAAAAATTCGAGATCAAACGGAACTATACGTAGTCTCACCGACACTCGTGCGACATGTATGCGTTTTACGATATCGCGGCCTCCCCGGAAAATCAATACACTCACCGGTGCGGTAGTTCGGTACGTGCTCGCGTGCACTTCGGACCGAATATTATAATATAATTAATAATAATATTATGTACCGTGTATGGCAAATCCGACGAATACTCCGGGATGATTGACCATAATCGTTTTGAGCAATAACAATATTATTCAATATTATTATTTACCGAATAACGCCGCAGGAATTCGTGACATTATTATTATTATCATACAGCTACCTATTACAGGTATACGTGACGGCAGAGTGGTAGGTGTATAAACTAGGGTCTTAAAATTTCACGAAATTTATTTTCTTGAAATATTTCGTTCACGTCAAAAACAAAAATATACCAAAAATTAAAAACAAACAAAATAGAAAAAAAGTTTTTTTTAAGTTGCACATTAGAGTGAGAGAAGAGAATAACATGTTTAAAATAATTACCTATGTCTATTGTACGAATACACAAACTGTTTATTGCAGTGACCAGTGCAATAGTGTCCATCGCTTTCTGAAGATGGCCTAGACTGGCTAGACCTATTCAGTACTTATAATCGCTGATCAATAATCATATATTATACTATTACCAATACATCTGCGAATTAATATTTATTAATTTATTATTATTATTTTTATAATAGTATTATTCATCTCGAAACCAAAACAGTTATGAAATAATGCAGTAATTAAAAATATTTTTCAATATTTCTTTAAAATATTTCATGAAGAGTAAAATTTTCAATTTTGAAATATTTTACGTGAAATATTTCAAATTTAAAACCCCATACTAGACAATAATGTCTGTCCCTAAAGCACTATAAAATGTTATATTATATGATAATAATATACGTTCCACGCATTTTTAAGACTAGATATTTCGGTTGTACGTCGTCGTCGCCATCGCGAAATCCTCCTAGTATATTATATGACGTATTAAAATTGAATAAATTATAGCAAATAATTGAAATAATATTAATACAATATGCAATATGCACAAACGAAATATTAATAGCTCGCTTGTTAGTGTGACAAAGTATGCAACAATTATATTATTATGTGTACCTATCTATAACTGTGTGGGCTGCACTGTACATACGCGTTGTATTATTATCTTGTAAAGGTACAAAACGCCATCAAAAGAAATAAAAAGTTATTGATTTTTCTCTCTCTCTCTCGCGTACAACACAATATGATAATATAATAATAATATCGTATGATATGCGCGAGTTTATCGCAAAAACCGTTACTTTTTAATATACTGCAAAAATATATACCTCCACGCCGCCGACTGCGCAGCTACAAAATATGCTGCAGACGTATTGCGCGGTGTGTAACAATATTATACATAATAACTATCTGCCGACGACCGACTTTGTGTCTGCAGAAGACGTTTTTTGAACATCGAGTCGTCACGACTTTGTTTTAAACACGACGCGAGGCGGCGGCTCTCTGCTCGGCCTGCACCGCGCTGCAGTCACGTATCGAATCAAATTTAAAATTTAATAACGTTTTTTTTTTTTTTTCGTAAGTAATTTCATCGTTTCGCGTCCCGTCGCGTCGTTCGGCGGCATTAATAAAAAAACGTACGGTTTAATACAAATATCCTTTGTCTCGTACTCAAACGACTGTAAAAACGACGTAAAAGTATAATGCCCCCTCCCCCCGCGCCCGAGGTTCGCTCCATACGGCATCCGCGACGAGTGTATAACCAATGTAATATAATATTTTGGATTAAGACGCGTTGTTTTTTTTTCTTGTTTTTTCTACATATAAATCTATAAAAAAGCGATACGAAACGTCGTCGGTGAACGCACAACACTGCAATATTATGTATATTTGTCTTTAAAATAGGTATAGTTTAACAGTGACTTACCGGCGGAATCGATTTCGATCTATTGCTTGGATATGATTATATTGTATACCTATATGTAGAAGAATTTCATAGTTCCGAAATTTTTTCGTTTTATTATTATGCTCTGCATGTGTTTTTTTTTTGAAAAAGGTTATGACCTTTAGACGGAATTGGATTGTTTCAACAAATATAAGTACCTACGTATTTGATGTCATTTGAATCGAATTCGCGCATATCGTACACCGAAATACCGAATGGATAACTAAATCGAGGAGAATCAAAACTCACTCGTGATGGATACACACGTGTTTTAATATCGACCGTAGATATTAATGGCTCGAGTTGTTTTTCGCAGAAATAAATATCATAAAAAAAAGAAGAAAAAATATTTTCAAGGTTTGCAAAAAAATTATCACACACGATTAAATCAAAAAAAAAAGTATTTCAATATTATCTTCGAATGAGCAGCACAAAAATAACTAAAATGTATCATTTCTATCAAAATTGAAAACGAATAAACGGTGAAAATTCCAAACCTCTACAGTTATTAATATTATTTACGAACAAAAAATAAAATCGATTTGTCAAAAACTCGTTCTGCTAATTGTAGGTTCTGAGTTGGGCAATGTATGTATCTATTTTACAATGGTGTGTATTTTTCCGCGAAAATAGAAAAAATACATTGATTTTCCATATATTGGAGGTGGTTTCTGGTTGCAAATCCAGCTGATACTTTTGAAAGGTCTAAATTGAAAATGCCCACTATTTTTCAAAATAACTAGTAAATTATTTCAATTTAGAAATTCCATAACCATGTTTGTTTTTAGATCTAAGATTAATACACTTAATACAGATTCCTTTTGTTTTTTTTTATATCAAACAATAAAAAAAAGTTGATTTAAAATCACATAAATTGTTTATGTGCAATTTGAAGTTCAAATTTTGACGACATCGGATATTCACGATTTCTCATTGAACATTATTTTTTGGTTGTTGTTGATTACTTCGAATTATGCACGCAATAATAATTTACTGCCGTAGACCAATTTCCTCAGTGAGCACTTTGCCCAACTATTCCCCACTAGTTTTTTAGTACTTAGGTTATTGTTTATTCAAATCAGCAAAATGTATTAAAATAAGTTATTATCATTGAATAATCAAAAACGTGTGATTCAGCTACAATTATAATTTGTTTTAGTACAAATCACGTACTAACAACTAATCACTGTCCAAAATAAATATACTGGATTTCATTCAAAATATGTATCTAAATGAAAATCCAAACCCCAGTTATATTATGACTATTGGTATATCAATTAAAAGATGTATTACCGATGACCGACGTAATATCTGTCTTGAAGTCTTAAAAATTATAAACATAAAAATGGCTCAGCAGTATTATAGGTAGACCGTTATATTATATATTTGTATATAATATATGGCTTATGTAATTTGCTTTCAATGAAATCGCTGTAGGTACGCGTTTCTCGTACCATTGAACACAAAACGTATCAGTTAATAATACATTTATTTGGACCTTGGACGATTTCAAAATTAATTAGAAAAATACATTTAGGAGGAAAGTATGTCAAAAGTTTCTATTATTTCTTATTCCTTTGCACAACTTTTGTTCGACCATAAACTTTTGAAAAAACCCTAATTACGTCTATAGTGTCCTGGTAATTGACTAGCGGAAAAGTTTTTCAGACCGGGAAAAAATGTATATACATTATATACAATGCATATAAATATATATAAATGTGTGTGTGTATGTTATATATAAATCATATGTATATATATTATGCACAGTAGGTGGTTGTGTTTACTATACGTAAAACGTTATCCGAAATGATACAGTGACACGTTTTGACTTTGGCCTACATTCTTTGTGATCAAACGTGAAATAAAAACTTAACAATTGTAGTGCTGAATACAATATAATATGTACTTCTACCCTTGATAAGTGTAATAACCATACTGCAGTACGTATCACGATGGGTTTTTAATATAGTTTACTAGAGCTGATGGTGATCTTAAATAATATTATTATGTTTTCTTATAAATTAAATAATCAATTAAATATTACTAAAGTTATAGGTTTTAATCGTTTTTATATAATATAAAATATTATTATAATATGTTCTCGCGATCGAAGCCAGCCGCCCGACGAACGAACGGACGAAAATCAACCACCTGGCAGCCGGAATCCAATGTCGGTCATACATTAATATTATATTATATTATGTAAGTTTGTCTTCGACGTAGTAATTATTAACTACAACTTACTATATTCACGACGTCTATTGTTTATTCGCCACCACCCCGGTGTCTCGGCGAATCGGTTTCTCTAATTGCTTCCGACAACTCGGTCTTAGGTGGAATCGCCATTGAAGTTATATTACGCGTCTTATATATTATCGCACTGCGGGTTTCCGCACGAAGCCCGGAGTTATTTTCCGCAAATAATTACCGTCAGAAGTAAACAATAATATCCGCCGAAACCGTGTCTGCTGTGTTTACTAGGCATCATCGTTATCGTAATGCATATTCCCTCGATCCACCTCCACCACTTCACCTCCACCACACTCCACCGCCGGTTTCCACTTCATATTATACACCTATCGCGTTTGTGTGTACGCACGTAACGCGGTTTTAACATCTCAAACACTCGCGAGCACCGCACCCACCTCGGTGGAAGTCGTACAAATTCAAATCTAATTAATGAACTGGAATTCACCCAATATTTGTTTTGTTCTCGAAAAGTTTGACATTTTATACACACGGACTCGTCCTCTCCGCGTGTTTCTTACAACCGACACTCGTTTATTATTATAACACATTATAATATATGTGATTACAATCCAATGATATTATATAACATAGGTATCGTATCATATTTATCATCGTCGACTTTTAAAGCCATATGTTTCGTTATAGTTATTATTATTATTATATGTTTATCGATCTGTTAACGCACGTAATCGCGTGGAGTTATTGCTTTCGACAAAGTATATAATAATATCTCACGCATTTATTAACAGCCCGGCCTGAATATTATTTCCATTCAGACTATCTATATTATACATTCGACGATTAAATTATTTACGAAAACGACTGAAAAATAAAAATCCTGGTGGGGTGGCCTAACCACCCCCGACGGCCGCCTCGCATATCATACACACGACACTGACAACCACCGCGTGCATATAACAACCTACTTGTACGCCTACTTAAATAATTTAAAATATTACACGGCCGACCTTGGAGACGTTTGATCGACTCCATCAGACGATATAAATGTTTAAATTCTAAAACGTGTTGTACACGTCTTGTATCGCGGGTATATTATAGAATACTTGTTGTGCGCACGCGACATGTTTTAGTAATATAATTATATTATATACGGAATCAAACGTAAAATGCGTATCATTTTTGCTGCGCCGCGGCCGACAGCGACACGCGAAAGACGTAAAATATTATTATTATTATTATTATTATTTGGTTCGAATCAAACGCGTATAGTAATAATAACAATAATAATAATAATATGTGGATACATAATACATAATATTCGCTGTAGACGACTTGTTGTTCGTTGTCACGCGATACCTCCACGACAACCGCCACTGCTGCACGAGAGATAACAATGGAAATAATAATAGGCAATAATAATAATAATATGACACACGTTCATATATTATATACGTCATGTTATTATTATAATATTACGTCTGACATCAATATACGATACATTTTCATTTCGGTACGTGTCGATATCCGTATCTTCATTATATACCTTACCCAGCACGACTTTAACGCCATAATGATACTATAATACGTACACGCCTACGGCGTTCGCAGGGGGGTGGGGGTGCCGGGTGTGCCTGAATACCCCTTGACATCTTGTAATCGGAGCCCTAACAAATAATTTCCAGAGCATAGCGATAGGGCTCGTATTTTAAATGACGTTAGTAGAATAAAAATGCAATTTTTTCCGAAATATGTGGTAAAAAATAAATCATGTTTCGGGATAAAAAAATAATTAAATGGAAAATATTTTAAAACCGCGTGGAACGACTTATTGTGATTATATCGGCTAGATGTTAATATTGACTACGAAACTAGGTACAAGTACAATAATAATAAATAAACACTGCGATTATCTTAGAAATAGCATGATATTAGATCCAAGGAAATAGTATTATATAACTCGGTACTAATAATAATAATATACCACTGATTAATATAGGTAACAGGTCTTGTTCAGAGAGAGAGGGCCAAAAATATTGCAGGCACCCCCCGAAATTCAGGTCGACGCACCCCTATGGTACACAATATATTATGTACTCTACTCGGAGTACCGGACACTCGTTTATGCAGAAAAAACAACCCTTGTCGATATGAGACGTCGCAAACCCACACACCCACTCAAAACTAAAAGTACTCAATTAAAACTTACCTACACTTAACCATATCTT
The DNA here is from genome assembly GCA_022818045.1 of Neotoxoptera formosana. Taxonomy (NCBI): domain Eukaryota; kingdom Metazoa; phylum Arthropoda; class Insecta; order Hemiptera; family Aphididae; genus Neotoxoptera; species Neotoxoptera formosana. Next base: position 26,577,702 of record CM040632.1, on the reverse strand, counting down.
AGATTCATTTATATTCAAAATTAAAACGAATACGAAGATGTTTTCCGTGACGTCGTTCAACCGCTTCTCGGGATAACGGTCACTGTACTACACACACATAATATTTCGAAGATTGCAAAAAATAATATTTTATTCCGATGGGTAAATTTAAAATTAGGGCTAGAATTTATATGCAATAAAAAATGGTAAAATATGCGTTTGATTTATTAAGATTAATATTATGTTTTTATACTCTGACGTAATTTTCGAGTTTTCGATTTTCTCGTGGAGTTATATTTTAATGAACATTTTCATCCAGATTACTTTCATTTTTACATTTTACATACCTACTATACTTATAATATAAGTAAAAAAAAGTAATATATATAAGTAAAAAAAATACCCAAGCGTTTATATTATAAACGCTTGGGTATTTTTTTTTTTTGTAGATTTATAATATTCTATTTTCTTCTTTTACCAACCACCGCAGCTAAAATATACCATAAAACATAATATGCATTGCTGCAGGTGTTTATTGTTGAAATATGCAATAATATGCATTTTGTTCCAAAAATGCAAAAATATGCAAAATAAAATAACCACTATTTGCTTCGTCGTAACGTAATTCGTGTGGACATTTCAAACAAATCAGTTGGAATCGGACGTTGCAAAAAAATATGCCAATACATAATATTATAAATCCTAACCCTAGTTATAGTAGTATACTGTATAGACACACTTTTTGTACCGTGGTTCATCCCGTTGTCGGGCACTCGCCTCATCCAATCGCAAGTCGATTATATATTTCAGACATAGCTCCATTTCGACAGCATGTACATTTCGAATATTTCCAATTTTGTTATACACGTTATTTTGCGGATAATTTGCGTAATTTTGCGGAATAATTTTCATTTTTTTGCGGACAAACAGTTTTTTAGCAAATAAAAAAAACTGTTAACATTCTGGTGAAATGTTGCAAAAATTTAAAAAATTCACTTTTTATACTTTTTAGTATACTATTATTTTGCGGATAATTTGCGTAATTTTGCGGACTAATTTTCATTTTTTTGCGGACAAACAGTTTTTTAGCAAATAAAAAAAACTGTTGACATGCTGGTAAAATGTTGCAAAAATTTAAAAAATTCACTTTTTATAGTTTTTAGTATAACATTATTTTGTGGACAATTTGCGTAATTTTGCGGACTAATTTTCATTTTTTGCAGACAAATTGTTTTTTAGCAAATAAAAAAAAACTACAGAAACTTTAAAAAATTCACGTTTTTACTTTTTATTATACCATCATTTTTCTGATAATTTGCGTAATTTTGCGGACTAATTTTCATTTTTTGCAGACAAATTGTTTTTTAGCAAATAAATAAAAACTGCAGAAAATTTAAAAAATTCACTTTTTTTACTTTTTATTATACCATCATTTTTCTGATAATTTGCGTAATTTTGTGGACTAATTTTCATTTTTTGCGGACACACAGTTTTAAGCAAATAAAAAAAAACTGCAGAAAATTAAAAAACCACATTTTTTATTTTTAGTATACCATCATTTTGCGGATAGTTTATATTATCACCCTTCTCCCCTAATACCACTTATTTTAAATCAAAAAAAACTGTTGACATGCTGGTGAAATGTTGCAAAAATTTTAAAAAAATCACTTACCTTACTTTTTATTATACCATCATTTTGCGGATTATTTGTGGATTAATTTTCATTTTTTGAGGACAAATGGTATCTTAGCAAATAAAAAAAAACTGTTGACATGCTGGTGAAACGTTGCAAAAATTTCAAAAATGCACTTACCTTATTTTTTAACTAAATATATATACACAATCCTACAATAAATTGAATACGAATAGATTTACAAACAATTATTGTCAAATTATTTACTTAGAATCGAAACTGAACTCGTGTCATCTATAATTTTTGAGATCATATTTTCTGTATATGTTACTAAGCAGCTGTTTAGGGCAATATGTGATGTTCTGGGGGAGTCTGGACATTCTGGCTGCTATTATGGACGTTTGTTCTTCCCAGCGGATGGCTAGTGAAGGAATACCCGCTAATGAAAGTATTCTTTGAATAGGGCTGGAGCGAAAGGCACCGATGGAGAGTTGTAACCCCCGTGTTGTGTATGGGGTCCAATATTTTTAAATGAGCTGGTTTACCGTTGAGAAGAGAGGAGCATCATAGTCAAGTTTAGAGAGGATAAGTGCTTTATGTATTTCCACGAGGACTGGGCTCCCCATGATGTATGAGTAATTTTTTTAATTATGTTAAGTCTATGGATAGTCGAATTTTTTAGGTTTGAGATATGAGGAATCCATGTAATTTTAGCATCGAAAGTAACTCCTAGGATTTTAACTTTAGGTTGGTTTTTTACTATGTGATCTTCAATTTTGATTAATATGTTTTGAGGTTTCCTCTTTGGATTGAACAATAAGAGGTTATAGTCTTGACGGCGGAGAAGCAAACGCCAGATGATTTCGACCAGGAATATGTTTTATTTCATCTGTAATTGTTAAAACGTGTGATCTTTGTTCTTCATCTAAAAACTCGTCAGAAAAAATATCGATTTTTTTATGATGGGCAAGAAAATTTTTCCATATGTCTAGCATCTGATGTTACCCGTTCTACACCTTATGACCTCCACAACCTTAATATTCATAAATGTAAATATTTAAACAAACTGAAAACATTATTATGCAGGTTTTGATAGTCAAAATTATAATAAGTAATAACATATTTATACAAAAAATATTACAAAATGAAGTAGGTACCTAATCAGTTTTTAAAATAATGTGATTTTTAATTTTCATGAAAAGTTTTTTTTATTTGCTAAAAAACTGTTTGTCCGCAAAAAATGAAAATTAGTCCGCAAAATAACGCAAATTATCCGCAAAATAATGGTATACTAAAAACTATAAAAAGTGAATTTTTAAATTTTTGCAACATTTCACCAGCATGTCAACAGTTTTTTTTTATTTGCTAAAAAACAATTTGTTCATATTATCAACAACCACGTACTTATAACAGATTATTAAATTCATAAAATAATACATTTTACAATGACACAATAAATCAATATAATAATATCATATCGAACACGCAGAGTACGGTTTTTCTTGGATATTTAGCTATACTTTAAAGTAAACAATAATTCAGTACAATATAATATGACAATGCTGTATTCGTTTAAAATATAAAAATACAAAAACATACGTTTATTTTTTTGATCTTATTTGTTTGTATACTACCTGCTCGCACACTTACAAATACGCAAAATTATTTTTTTTTCTCAATTCAAACTACAGCAGTTAAACATTTGGCATTTAACCGTTTTTTTTAATTGCAAGAGGATTTATACAATGATAAATTGGAAAAAAAGCTGAAATTTGGACCGTTTTTAAGTCTTTACGGTCATCACAATCGTTGCTCTAAAAGCAGTTATTTGAACTTTTACCGTAATACATACCTATAACAGTATATTGAAAATGTTTTATAAGAAGCACAATATTCCAATTTTACAGTCATGAAATAAAAACGTTTATATTCTGAAAATAATTAAAATATTATGCACATCAGTCGCATGCATATTATATGTCTCGTGTATGAGTAATTTAATATTATTTTTCTTTTGTTTTTCGAAACGCTAATATTATTCTTGTAAGCAATCGTTTTTATTAAGACTTTCTGATCTTTACTGTCATAATAAATAGTTTTTCTTTATTAATGGACACGGCGGAAATAATCTATAAGTACTACCTATTTCAAATTAAATTTATACAGAATCTTTTTTGTATTCTATACTCTGAACTTATGAACTTATTTCGTTATTTTGTATTACAAACTTTTAATAGCATTCAATATTTATAATAAGTTAAATTTTGTTTTCAATTTGTTTGTTATATGTTTTTTTTTCCATTCAAAATCGACACAAAGCTTTAACAAAAAATATAAAACATAATTGATTTACTTAAGACTTTCTTTTTAATTGAATTGTTTTTTTTTTTTTTTTTGTAAAAACGGTTTCAAATTTTTATTAATTTATTCGATGGACAAAATGCGAAATTCAATTTGCAGTTTGGTTTGAAAAGATTAGTGAGTTAATAATTGTTTCGGTTGAAATGTCTATTTAATTTGAACGTTGTTTTGTACAGTAAATTATTTTGAATTTTCACATACACCATATCATCACCGACAAACGGTCCACCGGGATACCGGACGCAATATTTTTCTCAGGTATCCGTGGTTACCAGCAATAATCACTGAGAATCTTTTCCTAGTCTCACTGGAACACCTGCAACCACTTAAACGCATCTGTTAAAAGACATTGCACGTGGTAACGACGACAAAAATAAATAATTTAAGTTTGCGGCAAAGTAAAAAAATTAAATTCAACTGCGTATACATTTTACAATAATAATCATACTTAATGATAAGTCATAATATTATGATCATTTTTACCATCGTGTATAATATTATATATTGTTGAATATTATAATAAAATACAATATACTTGGAATAAAATAAACAAAACATTTTGTCACCGGTGACAAACGATTTTGCACGAGTACCTATAAGTATATAATATAATATAAGGTCCCAGAATTAAAAGCATTTCAATGTCTTTCAGGATTTCTTATCACGTCGTGTTTATTGATCATATTAAAAAAAATAAAATATAATATTATCCAACAGGTTGCCACGCAATGTCACGAATTCGCCGTTCTGCAGAGTTCGGTGTCGTTGTCTCCGCATAATATACTATTAGAGTGACTACCATAAACACTTTATTTTCTCCTATTCAACACAGACGCCTACAAATATTGGAAAAAAATCAGCATCGCCGACAGCATACCGGACATTTGACGATTGACTTTACAATCAAACGGTAGATTACGAAAAACAGTTACGTACAAAAAAGAAATTAAACCTTAAAAACTCGCCAAGCTCAATACAAAGTTTTAAAATTATTTTTAAGATATAATAGACTTTGACGATAATCATTCAGGAAAAATCATTCAAAACATAAAATAAGGAAATAATTAGAAATTTCATCGAAGCAAAATAGAAAGACGTATCGAAAAAGTAGATTAAGAAGCCAAAATATGAACACAATCTTTTCAAACATACCTTTCTCAAAATAAATAATTGACTAAGCACACACATAAATCCAAATCGAGATTAAATAATTCGCAAACCCACTGGAAAATAAAATATATTTCAAAACTTAGAAAAATAACTATTATTATTGAATGAAAAAGTCCAAATGTTAATATAATGAAAGAAAAAAACAATAATAAACAAACTTTGTATCGGTCATACAAGATTAAAACGATAACCGTCAAATTAAAATATCGATATAAATACCAAAAATATGTGAAACAGAGTATTATATTATTACATAAGTAAGTATATTATAAAAATATATACTACGAGGATAATAATTTAAACATACATTTGTACAAAAAGTCGAATAGGTATAACATATTATTTTAAAATTGTGCCAATACTTCAGATTTTATAATAATGTGTTAGGCATGATTTAGAAGAGAAACTCCACGCCCATAATGGAAATGTATTGACACACGCAAATTGCATTAAGTTCGTAATACATAATAATAGTGTTAAGCTTTTGACTGAGTTTTGAGAAAATGTTTAAATTAAATTATATAAGCACGACATCTCGCATTTAATTGACGAATGTGTCTTTACCTTTCTGCGTTTTAATAAAAAAGCATAATAATATTCGTTTCATCCTATAAATATTTCGTATTGATGATCTTTACGAACAAAGTTTATGCACTGCGTGCACTTAGTCATTTGATTGATATTATATTACGACGACATTAACTACAATTAATATTATGATATTACGATTATTTACAAACACGAACTTGGCTATTTCGCAGTAAACGACGACGTATATCTGGTTTTAATAAATTTTGTTATTTCAGTACTGTATAAGAAACAATATCATGTTAAATACGTCAAATTCAGAATATTTCCCGAACAAATATTTAAAATTATAAAAGTTGGAACTTATACTTCTAGCACTTGTTATTTTAAGTTTTTAATACACGATCCGAACGTTGCTCGTAACAAAGCATTAAGATTCTTAGTATATATATACCGACTTAAAACTATTTTTGCGTTGTAACTTAAAACGACTTTCTTATTATACTTTAGTGATACAACAATCTTGGTATTGTGCGAATTGTTTCGGAATTCTTAACGAAAATCGTACATTATTATATTATGTTATTCGAGCTTTTATTCGTACGATAATTTAAATATTGTAATCAGATATCATTGACGTGAGCGCTTACTCGTCAATCCCGTCACCCTAAAAACCCATATCCTTCGTGGCAAGGGTAATTTATTATTTTGTATCGTAAAAATGCAATAAGACCAGTTTTCTGTCACCGTCGTACGAATGTCCAGCTAAGTCATCGGTTTTGGCAAGTGCGGTAATAATAATAATAATTTGTATAGTAATAAAAATATTGTGATTTTGTAAAATTTCACAGTCTTCAATAAATTTAACTGTACTCGAGAGGCAGAATCTGACATCTGCCAAAATATCGATTTCGGAGTTTTTATAATATATGAAAGGTCAATATTTTATTTTGGCAAGTCAAGTGGATATCAGTGGGACGATTAGTTTTATTTTTATAAGCATTATTAAAATTGACTATCTACACGATAAGATAATATTTACGTGATTAGATAACAATAAGTACAATTTTACTCTTAATCGATAAGTACGATTTAACTAAGCTAAATTCGATGATATAAAATGTAATAATATTATGTGCAAAGACTACAGACCCCGGAAGACAGAGACACGTGTGAGACACGGTTACCATACTGGACGCCGTTTTTAAATAATGTACTTAAAATATTTTATTATTATTATTTTATTTTATTATTTATTTTGTGTTTGTTCGTATTTCTCGACAACAACTATTATAAGAGGTACCTACTGCGACCTCACAGAAAGTCTAAGAAAAACCGAACAACTCGAATGTTCGTCTCAAACCGTCAAAACTATATTCTACGCGAAATAATTTCTGCCGCGGTCGTACGAGAAACTTTCGTTCGATGTCGTTTCCGATTCTGAATCTAAAAGATTACCTCCGATTTCGAAAAAAATAACTCGAATGCATTGAGGATAAGGTTCGCGGTAGGCGCACGCGTTATTTATTTTAAAAGCATTTACATGTCATTAAATTGGTGAGCGAGTAGTCTATATCACTATCCAATAATAATATCTGTTCCTTTACGGTATACGCCACCGCGGACTCGATGCGAATACACGTAAAAGTCTTCACCGATAACGAATTTATACAAACTCTGAGTTTTCGTCCTCGCGGGTCTCCGCGTGTTTCACTCTATATAATATAATATAATGTATATCATAATATAGACAGAGTAAGGCGTCAAGGCGCCTCCGGCTATTTATTAATAGGAGTAAATTATTGGGGAAAATTTGTTTAATTCATTTCTTTCTTCAAAAGCAGTCTTAAGCCCGTCAACGTTGTTTTGCGATTTAAGATATAACATTAAAATTTTAAACACCATATTATGATACTAAAAATATTTGGAGGACCGCAGAAAAAAGTTCCGAGGGCCCCGGGTTGCCGGTGACTGCCGTGAAGTGTGTGTTTTTGAAGAAAAAAATGGCATTGGGAGCCTCGAATGTATTATAATATTGTTAAGTTTTGAATAAGCTGGCTATAAATATAACTCGATGACTCTACGTATAAATATAATAATATGTAACGCGTGCGAGTAGGTCTTCCAAGTCGAAATCGTAATTATATAATAATATTATATATATATATAGGTCGAAGGCGCTTACGTCACTTCTGAACGAAATCGAACCGATGCGAGTTCAACGCAGAAACCGAAATCGACAATATACGTATATATATATATATACGCATTTTCGCTGCTTTCGACCGTTTACGTCAGATGAACGCCCACGCCGTTTATAAAAATAAAATAACACAATAATAATGTTATTATTATTATTATTATACAGCTAAACCGAGAAATCGGTAACACCTCCGAGTGGCGCACGGTCGAATGCTAACGTCGTTTTTTTTTTTTTTTTTTTAATGACTTATAAATCGAAGAGCTCGAACCGTGTAAACGACAGCTTTTGAAAAACCTTTCGATTAGGAGGTACCTATACTTCGATAATATTACTGGAGCGATACTCGTATAAGTGTGTGTACTGCAATAACGCAAAGAGGTGCTGATGATTTGTAGCTGCTTTTCGGTTGTGTACATCGAAAATACGATATTATTGAGATGCAATTATATGATAAAGGATATTTTTATTATAATATTGTTCCGAATACTATATACGTATACATAATTATTATTACGGTGATGATTTGAATAGTTATATGATATTATATATGTGTTATAATATAACTTTAAATATATTTTATAACTGATAATGAATACATGTCCGAAATTTGATTTTTATAGATGGACGACACAATACTAGTGACATTTTGCTTCGGAATATGAAATTAAAAATGTGTGTTGTCATTGAAACGAATAAAAAAAAAAGATAAAAAATAGTTAGAAACAAAAAATGTATACCATAAACATTGTTTTGTAATATGGCTTGATAAAATTATAATTATTAATAATTGTTTTAAAAATTGAGACGCTTCAAAAGTGCATTTTGGGTACACACTCTTTTACCGAAAATCTACTCGAGTGCACTCGGGCAACGCTTTAACTTAATATATTATAATGCCACGACGAAGTTATTAAATATTCTTTTTTTGTTCGTTTCCGACCGACAACTCTACGCGCATTTCGAAACCTTGACGCGGTATAAACCCTGTGCGGTACAACTATGACCATTTTATATAAATATATACAGTCTATTATAATTATTAAACATTTTACAGAATAACATAAGTACTCAGTGAAGTGTTGTCGCGTCGTCGTCTATGACCCTCGAGAACGGTTCGACAAAAGTTTGGGTTTCGATACGTCGAACGACGTTTATAATATTATTGTGTTATCAAAAATGAACAGTCGGACGGGTCATTACCGTATTATTTTCTACAATACGAAATAATTATTATTAATTTTCAGCGGCGTATACATATAATGGTATTATACACGATTGTGCGCTCTGATAGATTTTAAACAACACTGCACTTTTCCGTAAAACCAAAATAACAATCAAACGGTTTAGGCGATGAAATCGACGATCGTTGTAAAAAAATAATGTAGGTACAATTTATATTATATACATCGATCACTGTGAATTCACACATAATTTTTTATCGCCATTGATTCCATTGGTTTTTATCGATACCCTTGCAGAAAAATTTCGCATTTAAAAATGTCTTGTACTAAAAATATCGTACAATCAGTCCGTTGACATTCATATTATTATATCCCGACATATGTATATATGTCACAAAACATTTTAATCTTAAATTATTTCCGAATGGCTTAAGTTTTATGTTTGCTATTGACTATAATATTATATACGACCGATGATTAGACAGATAAGTTCCGTTGAACTGTTGGCCGTTTGGGGGGGGGGGGGAATATTTGAGAACATGTTATTTTTACTCGCATTTAGATATATTATTTAACCACGTTCAGTGGGTACGAAATGAGTTATTCTCTACGTTTAAAAACAACACAGTACTCATAACGTTCGACTAATAATAATAATAATTGCCAAAAATATAACGGACACCTGTTCGATAATCGGTGAAATTCGCGTTTCGTTTTATGCAATCATTACTATATTATAATATTATGTCATCGTCGTAGTATATATCAGCTAATGCCTTAGAATGATCGTAGGTGGTTAGTGCTCGAGATACGTTTCAACGAGAACCGCTCAATATGTTACCCGGTATACGAGCAGGGCGCGTGTGGTCACTGGTCAGACTCTGTTCTGCGGGAAATCTGTTTTGCTCCGAGTTCATTTTTTACGAGGCATTCCGGCTGTATAATACATACTTTCGAGTTTCGACCGCCGCCGTACGAATTTCGTCGGACTCGGTTGTTTTTTTTTCTTTCTAAGTCTCCGAACGAGGGAGAGCTGTTAGTTTTATTACGGTGTGCGTTTTACTTTCTTTTTTTTTCTCCTCTACGTTATCCGTAAACGCTTTTAACGTTTTAATATATATGTTTTTTACGAGCAATACTATAGCATTATATAGTAGTTAATCGATCGGAAATCGTGTTTGCGTTGAACACGACTTTTTTTGGTGGTCACGGTCGAAATAGCCGAGTTTAAGTTTTTTTCTATTTTTTTTTTTTCAACACAAAATTATCGTAAATAATCGTTAGGGTAGGTATAGTTTTTTTTTTTCGTTTACGTATAATATTCTTTTTTGAGTATCTAAATATTAATATCTGAAGTATTGTGCACCAATAAAATTAACATACCATCACGTATAGTAAAACGTTAAACATATTTTGCACTATTCGTATATTATTTTTAACTTGGCCGATTTAAATGTACTATATGTAAAACATTGTTATTATTTTTTTCGATATTGAATTTTAATTTACACTTTGTTCTTCTACAATGCTATTGCGTATCCCTGCTACTTACAAAAAAAAAAAAAAATCATAATCGATTCTGAGGTTTAACTGTTTTATTTTTTTTTAACGACAAACTTCTAATATTGCGTCCATTTTAATTATAAAACTTTATAATCAGAGCATTTTTTTTTATCTATCAGAAACGTCTTTATTCCGAATATATTTTGTTTGCAAAACTTTAATATAGTTTGCTATTCCTCTCGCATGCTTTGAACAATTCTAGTAATTTTGTTTAAAACTCGGGTCACGTTTTCTAGCATAATATATGAGGGTTATTTTAATTGTTAGATTTAATGCGATTTATTTTAATAGACTCGTAGACCTTAAGACGATAATAAACACAATTGTGTGGCCATTTTACTATCGATCGGTCTTAAACAATTATGACGATATAAATATTATGTTACATCAAATAGTTTAATATATTCCTTACTATAATTTCTGTGAATCTGTGCAACGTTGTAACATATCGAGATAAATAGAATATTTTTTAATACAGTTCATACAATGAATGTTCATACTACGCAAAGAGGTGTTCAAATCTATTTTCAATAAACATAAATATTATATGCCAAGAGATAATATTATTGTGTAATATCACGAGATATCAAATCAGCGAAGGGTATTTGTAATAATATCTTACACAAGTAGATTATTATTATAAGCGCTAATAATTACTATACTTACCTTGTGGTTTGAAAAACATTTAGAAGTTCACGTCACCTGCAGTCTTTACGGATTTACATAATAATGATAAGAGGCTGCGACCCGATGCTGAGCAATGTTTACTTTTGTCAAGCGGCCCAATCGAGCACATAGGTGCAATCAAATAACCAAATTCCTACGCTTTAATATATTATCGTCTTTGGCAATTTATAAGCGAATACTCGACGCGAGTACGCGAGTCTTGTAACGACTGATCGTCGTGTTTAAGTCATTGTACCTGGGACTTACGTTGAAATAACCCGATTCGGACGGATATTAGTTTATCTGAAAAATTACAAAAATATTATGTAGATTTAAAAAAAAATATTGTAATACAAACGTACAAACGAATAATATTATGCTTTAATACTCGTAGTAATATATTATACGAGTATCCTATTAAACGAGAACATAGCCCCGAGAGGGCTGGTCAAAGTATACCGACCCTCAAATAAAGGCGTATGTTAGTTTATTTTCCGTTAAATACATTAAAATTTAAATAATAGTTTAATAGTCGTACAGACAAAGGAGGGTACGAGAGTGAACATTTATTGTATTAATGAGTCAGAGTGTGAGAGGACGAGCACGGCAAGTCGGTGAACAGTGAGACATAATATCTGTGTGCATAAGAATAATATTTTAATAATGCAGTTTACATATTAATATCCATTATTATATAGTTATATAATAATTATTGCTCTTTAGGCCAGTGGTTCTCAACCGGTGTGCCGCAAGAAATGTTATTAAATATTGAAAACAGTGTTTTATTTCGTGTCATTTATTTTTTTAAAAATACAGCAACATAATAATATTTAAAGAGCTAAATTATTTAAAGTAAACAAAGGAATATTTGTATCATAAAGTGAATAAATTTTAAATTACTAGTGAAAAACTTGAGCTTGTCGTTTCGTACACAAAAGTTCAATACGTAGTCGAATTGAAGACAAGCAGACACGCATTTCCTGATCAGAGCGGAAAGAAGCCTCTCCTGTTTTTTGTTTTTTATGTTTGTAAGTGTCGAAAAGCCTAACTTGCACAAGTAGGTGGTTGAAAAGTGTAACAAAATGTTGATTGCTTCATCTGCTATTACAGGATATTCTGTCTTTGCATACATCCAAAATTTAATTAGTGGTAATTCATTATATTTCAGTCGTAGTGTTCTATCCTCTTGAATGTCTGCCAGCTGTTCTTCTTTCTTAAGAGATAGGTCAGCCGTTGATTCTGACGAAGTAGCGTAAGGATTGCGCACCCAATCATACTTGTCAACTGAGATATGGGGAAAATACTGTGCCATGCTGCCCTCAAGAGCTGTATAAGATGATTTAAAACTAATTGAGCGGTTATGTCCATCTGAGGATCTATATCAAAAGTTAAAGGAAACATCTTTAAACTTTCGTCAAGTGCGTGAGTGTGCCGTGAAAACTTGTGATGTATAATAGTGTGCCGTGAACTAAAACAGGTTGAGAACCACTGCTTTAGGCGTTATATTTTCATTTCGAATTTATTGAATAAATATTGTATTTGAGTATTATAGTAGTTAACGACGATGGCATACTATTATAGCTAACCGATAATTTATGCGTTTAAACGGTAAAGGTCTCGATAAATCATAATTTACCTACATTACTCGCATTTCCGTGTTATAGCCTGTAGGTATTAACAACATCGGGGAAAATAAATAAATTATTCGAGGAATTAAACATCATTTGGGTTTCTGTGTTATATATTAAATAAATAGGTGGATACCGTTCATATTATCTCGAATTCGAAGAAAAAAAATATAGGTATTTAGTAAAAACTATGTTCTGTATGAATTTGCTTAAATTTCCAAAAGTACATACAAAATATCATCATAAGTCATACATTTTTTTTTTTTTAATTTACACAGAGTAACCTATTTTTAACTTTAAAATGAATGAGCATTAAAATGTATTTTTCATTATTTTATGACTTGGTAATAAATACACTATGTCTTGGCTATTTAAATACATTTTTATAATATACAATGTATATTATACATATACTACATGACTAAACGTACCTATTACAGGCGCACGCAACATATTTTGTCACTGAAGCTGAATAAATATATTATATATATCACATCGATATAATATATTAATTTCAGCTTAATTGTATACGCTTTTATTTAATTATATTTAATAACAAATATCCTGCATTAAAATAAATGTTAATTGTATAATTATATTTTAATCGTCCATATTGATAACTAGCTGTTATTATAATGAGAAGTGAGATATTTGACGTATAATTTTAACTCCCCACTTCGTGTTACTACTTGTAAGTGCTATTGGTGAGTGCTTACTTCAAAATGGAGCAGCACTAACACAATAATTACAAATATCTAGATTACCGGTGGCGGTGGAGGTCGGAGTGGTGATGGTGGTGGTGGTGGTGGGTGTCATCTATTACAAATTACAATATTATCACAAATAACATAAAGATAATATGTTTGACCGTATCATCTTCGTATCAGCTCTCCTTTCGCTTGAAATGAAAAACCCGGTAAGCTTAAATTCATTCTGTTAACTCAATGCTAATGTATTCAATTCTACAACCATAGTATTTATAATAATAATAACAATTTCCAGAATAAAATATCAAAAAAAAAAAAAAAAAGCATGTCATTTCTAAACTTATTATACGTTGTGTATATATTATAAAAAGTATTTTATATTTATATTTCTATAAATATTTTAAAAACAACAGTCATAGTTTTTTTTCTGTAAACGCATCATCGCAGAATTCATACAAAGTCTGACAACAGTGCAGAAGTATAATTTAATGGCATATTATTATGGAGTATGACGTATAAAGTGATGTAAAATAGTAAAAACGATTCTATATTAAAATATAGATACATAATCAGTATAATTAATACTAACTGTGCGTTTTTTTTTTTTTATTATTATTAATTAATATCTCTTTGGGTTTCAACGGCCATAGTCATAATCTACTTGTACAATTATGAGAATTCTCGTGTAACGCTCATCCGTACACTAAAATTACGTTCTATATTATTGCATTATATTCCATATATAATAAATAACATAATTTTAGGACAAAACAATATAGTGTAATGTGGTCTACTATAATACATAAACGACATTTTACCAGACAGAATTTTAATTGGATGAGACACAAAAAATTTGAATAATATTATATTCTGATAATATATGACCCAATGTCGATTTTCGTTTGACGCTAGTTATAAATAGTATATGCACACTTTTATCGCACACGTGAATATAGACGAACAATATAATATCTAGATGTGTGGAAAAATGTATTAATATTTTATTATTTACGCTAAAATGTATGAGAACATTATTTATTTTTACCATAAATTTAACAAATAAAAAGTCTGATAATATATTATGTGAATGTACAATTTTATTTTGCTTGTATTTGAATCGAGTTAGACAAACATACTTTAATAATAATTGTCATATTATTTTATTCACAAATAACAAATACGGAGTTAACAGTTAATGCAAACATTTTTTTTTTTTTTTAAATAAAAATAGTGTATTAATTTACAACGGCTAATTAGATATGGCAATTACAATGTAAAACTGTGAATAATATTTTTGAAATCAAATGAACTTGTTAGTAGTAGATTACACACTTCAGTGGCCAACTCGAAAAATAAAATAACAAATTGAATAACCAAATGAAACAATATTGTAAAATCTAGTTTACTGAAAATTTAGATTTATCAACGTTTAATATCTGTATACTTACAAGTACCTAGGTAATGTTTTGTGTCGATGCATACTTTTGCATAAACACAAATCGGTATATCGTCAATAGACAAAGTGGTCATGATATTGCATGAAAATTGATAATGTACGACATTCTCAAATTGGTTTTATTTTATTCGTACTAAATTATTGTTTATTTTGATTAATTAAGTATATTTATAATTCATATACAAAACGTAAAAACTGACTGACCCAAAAAAGTATTTGATGGAGTGTTCAACAATATGAAAAAATGTAAAAGATGAATTAATAATGGTATAATAAAATACTTGTCATACTTTGTCAAGGTTTATTTGTGAAAATTTAAATCATAATATATACGTCTAATTCTATTATAAACACTATCAAATATACGGTACACTATCAATCGTCACACTCTATCAATTATTATCGCACACTATCATTAGTCTCGCTATCTATTGACAACGATTTACATAAATTACAGAAATGTAATCATCACAAATTATCTAGTTTTTTCTTTTTGAACGAATTTGCATAGTAGTTGTGTGATGTAAGCAGAATAACTAGTTGAAAACCGAATAACTTTTCTTACAGCATAATATAATACGTCATATGTCGATTTTTTTTTATTCAATTTTAAATTACAATTAAAGAGTTTAATAAATGAGTAAATATATTTTAATAATTATAATATTAAGCGTGGCATGTTTGATAAATAATGTAGATACCAGCAGCTGCTGCTAGTATGGCACGCCTAAAATATTTTGTTTGCCAAACATTTGAGAGTTTTATATTTTATGTATGCATTGCACGTTGCACTGCATACGAATCCGGGAACATTTTCAAATACATACACATTACAAATTTCTGAATTTCCGATAAATCAGTTTTTGTTGAACTTTGAGTTCGGATTAAACTTAATAGTATATTGAACACGTTTGCATTAGTTTAATAATTTCTCCAGTAAAATGTGCTTCATCCGTAAAATACATTAATAATCGCATTAACAATGTGTTCTGTGTAACATTAATTTTAATTTAGACGAAATTGTGCAATTTTAATCATATCAGTTAATTACTTTTGATTTATCAGAATTCAATATTTTGCTGTACGGTCTTATCGATGAATCAAAACTCATATTAGTACAATAGTTTGTTTAGCATTATTTAAAAATAAATATAAGCAACTTTAAATAATTGTCACGCTACCGAAATAATATATTTTCCCATTAATACGCACGCACAATTCATTAATAAATATAATTTATGAACACCTGTAAAGGTCTTAAATTTGTAATTCTGTCACAAGTACACCACAATAACAAAATAATGGATAATACATTAAATAATATTATTATTTTGTAACACGGCGATATGTATAGGCAATTTCACTACATTGATGCGAATAAAATACTATTCAAGTTTCATACATCGTAGTACTATATAAATTGTTACAAAATTAATACGATAATGTAATATCTATTTACATTCTATTTAAAAAAATTAAATATTTAAAATTACTAGTTTTAATGTAGTTGTTATGCGTCGTTATAAATTAAAATATATTATATTTTGTACATATTGATAATATTATGTTTACAATTATTCTAAAAAGACAAATTGAATATTTTTATAACTTTTGAGTTAAGAATTAATATTAGAGTGTGTACAAGCAATATTATTGTGTTTGATGTTTGATTTTTTTTTTTTTTTATTATAACTTACAAATTCATATCTTAAATAATATAGATAACTTTTAATATTTTGTGACCACACTACGGCTGTGTTAGCGGAATATGTATAAATAATTGTACTAATAATGTCTACCATCATATTGTTTTATTGACATTAATACAAACAATATGATTGTCCTTACATTTTACAATATTATTTTACGGCTGTAATCATATAAGTGCAAAAACTAACATAAAAAGTAAAATATGTATCTGTAGATTAAATGTTCTGGATAACGATGTGTGTTGGTATTATAATATTATGAACGAGCGTTACAATAAAATTAATAAATTAGATATTACGAAATTTTTAACAATACTTTTCTTATACTTTTTTGTACGATGGTAAATACCGCATTGAAATATACGATATTATGTTATACGATACTCAATTATGTTTTATGCTCGATTTAATAGGTGGTTTGAATTATTCAAATTTGCAGGTTTAATCGTATATATTTACCTATATAAATTACAATATATTTACCTGTAGTGTGATTCATATTATGTATATTAACTTTGTCATTATTATAATGCGTATTATTGCGTATCGGTTTTCAGTGCATGATATATAGATGTACCTAATAATAACAAATCGTACTTACTTTATGCGTCTACAACCCGATTCTCGAGTGTGGAGCAATCGCAATCTCTTGGAGTTATTTGACGGCATAATAAACACGAAAGTATTTTTTGTGAAAAACTAATTGGAAACCGACTACAACGACGACTAGTAAAATTATTGTCAAAAATACGAGAGTACAAGTGTGTGTGAGTGTTGTAAGTAGATTGAACGTTTGAGTAATCGATACCTGAACTACACGATTAACTTATAAGATTGTAACATATATTAATATTATTACGTTCATTGCAACTGTTTTTATTCCCTACTGTTATTTAACTATAATATTATAATAATAATAATATCTTGAAGACCACAAGTGCGCATTAAATACCTAAATATTTTTTTTTTTGCTCGTTAGTCGTCTTACGAGACAACTTTACAATTTGCCATATTTGATTGCACAGCGAGTACAAGCGATAAAGAATGAAACATTTTATGAATTTGAAATTCGTACCGAGAGGAAGAGATCAGCTATCGGCAGTACGAAAAACATTTCTATTTTCGTGGGATGGAAATGGAATTATTTTAACGATTTTTAACATTAAGACGTGTTTTGTTATTATTCTCTTTTATATTATTATGGCGTGCATATTATAGTGAACGAGGGTAGGAATACGTAAAATTCACAGATACAATGACGGTCTGAAAGCAATCATAATTTTATAACGAGATTCTCATACACTGTTCTATATGTATGTATAGTATTACTTAATATTGCGAGCAATACAGACGTTATTGTTTGGGGCAGCCACTTGGTGTTTACAAAACGACGTAATACCACGGCGAGTATAATATAGGTTTTGGTGCAATTTAATTTTGGAACGGAATCGGATAAGAAAGAAATTGTAAGACCAATAATAGGTACGATCGATTTGAAATAATCGACAATAGTATAGCAATAATGATTGCAAAAAAATAATATTGCGGACATGAAAACAAGACCTGCAAATTCACTATTTCGAACGCATCCTTTTTTGAATTATATACACAATACTATGAAAGGACATTTGCGTCTATAATAGTTACGCGAATCACAAATTGAGTATAGTTAATATGTGGACGTTAATTTTTAGAATCATCAAATTTAGAAATAATTGTCAAACCTCAAATGGTTTCTATAATCGATCTGTATAAATAATAATATAAACACAGTGTTTCTACGTTGGCTTTGAATAATCGTCTTATCCGCGAGTAGAATTTTAAATTTTTAACAGTCGAATGACGACGACAGAATTTATTGTTATATACTTATAAGTATACATTTAGTGTACTATAATACACCATGAAATACTCAGTAACTGCTAAGTATAAATCAAAATTCGAATCAGTAAATTCTATCGTTTCTGAGTTATTAAATGTTGTGCACTAAGAATAATAGTTCATGGCGACAAAAGATTTAAAATATGTTTGAACTTGTATTATTAAAAAACAGTACGAATTAATAGTATGTAATAATTCAAAAAGAAATTCTGAGCACAAAAAGAATAAACATTACATATTATTTTATTCGAAACAATATTATTATAAAGAATTTTTTTTTTGTACATGTCAGAAACTTCGTATTTGATTTTTAATCTATAGACATACAATTCATTTTCATTTTCATCTGCTTAATAATTTAATGTTGAAAAGACAAAAAGTCATTCTGCATAGTGAATTAATATTGTAGAATATTTTATTCTTCATAGTAAAGATCATAATATAATCAATATCATAGTTTTTTTTTCTAAAATACCTACAAGAAAGTCTAAACAGACCACTATTATAATATAAACTAAAGGCTAGCTAGATTAAAACAATATTTTCAGAAAAAAAACCAAATTTTGCATGATGTTTAAAATGTTTATTAACAACGTAGGAATTTTTATTTTTTATTAGATTCTGTGGCATAACCATCAACAAAACTGATATTTATCAAATAAATGATTTTAATCATTTTTGTCTTACACATAAAATTGAATAATAATTGTATACCTACTTAAATTACATGGAAATGTATTAGCGGTAATAAATTTAAATAAATATTATATGGGTTTCGATACCTATTTTATTTATGTTTCTTATGACCATTGTTTTTATCTGTAGGTTTCTTATCAATAACGTTTGCTTTAGATTTCTTTTCATTCTTTGCGTTCTTTTTTTGTAAAGATTTGTTTGATTTTTCTTGCTTCTTCAGTAATTTCAAAGCTTCATCTTTCTTCTTCTTGTCTGGGAAATTATCGTTTTCCCATTTTTCATAGACTTTTTTAAGTTTATCAAATCTTGATTCAATTTGTCTCACTAAAAACATAATGTTTAATATTAGTACATTTTTTAATATTATAAGTGATCGCAAATCTATGCAAACCATCGTTATTTAATATTAATCAAAATATTCATTGAACAAAAATGTTAATCCGACGGGGTGAGTATTGACTGACCGGTACGTCGTGGTACGCAATTTACAGACGGTGCGTCAATACCATAACGTATTCGTCCACCACTTTGACATTTTATGCATATCATACAACTTAAATACACACATCGCCGAAATAAATACTTAAAAAAACAACCAAGCCTACTACAATTAATTAATTATTAATAAACATCATACAAACAATATTCGACACATTATAATGATGACGTGAACCCGCGGAACAAACGACAACATACCGCGGACTATTTTATTTCAATTACTGGTCGAAAGCACACGAGAAGAGTACCACTTTTAACTATCATCGCCTATTGCGTTATTTGCCTTTTGATATCAAATAATAATCGTAAATCGTATACCTAAAAGTCGGACGAACGGCCTACTAACTGCATATGTGACCGTAGAAACTACACCAGAATATATTCATTTCACCGAACATTATTCTCAGGGCTTGAAACCGTCTACCGGTGTTTGTACCGAAAACTGGAAATTTCTCGAAATGTTGGGAAACAAAAACCCTTTTTGCCGGATTCACAGCAATTTCGTGTGCCATGCGGCCGTGTCGATGAAATCGCATTCTGATTGGACGTTACTTTTTTGGTATCTTGTAATAACCAAGAATTGACTATAGCTCAACTTTTAAACCAATATGGTCACCAGTTATGGCCATAGTTAACTGCACGCCCACTCACGACACGACACACGACGTAGCTGTGAATCCAGCTCCACCGTTAAAAGCGCCTTCGCAGCTCACCGTGAAACGTGATTTCTAGAAAAATATTCTAAAACTGTGATTGGTTGAACCGTGTGGTTATTCGGTGTATATCCAGTGGTAACCATGTTAATACCTTAACTATTATACCGCTTATACCGTATAGTTGAGTTCTATCCACAGATATGTGCAATAAACCAACGATAGCCAACTGCTGTAACCCACTAAAGTGTTTAGTTGAAGCAGACGGCTGCCATTTAATTCGAGGCCAATGGTATGTACAATATATATATATATATACATCTGTGACCTCGATTAAAATGGGGGATAATAACTTCATTAGTTAGGGATCTAGTTGATTGTCCAAATCTGTGTTTCTATCCAACTCGGGAACGTGTGTTCACTTTACATTATCACGTTCACATTTCGCGGTGAGCTGTGCAGGCGTCTTGGGCGGGTTCATACTTCATCGTGTCGTGTCATTAAATGTCGCTGTGCTCTGATTGGTCCAACCATGTGGTAAACTGTGGTTTATACCACCAATTTTACGGATTTTACTACGAATATCATGATGTTATCTTGTATACCGCGAAGTTGAATTGATTTAACTTTTGAACACAGATATGTACAATAAACCAACGATGGCCAACTGCTGTATCCTACTAATGTGTTTAGTTGAAGCAGACGGCAGCCATTTAATTCGAGGCCACATATATGTACAGTATATATAAAATACATATCTGTGACCTCGATTAAAATGGCTGATAATGATTTCATCAGTTACTGATCTAGTTGATTGTCCATATCTGTAAGTAGCAGTGAACCTGGCTTAAATGTAAAACGTTGTCTATCTCTGATAAGTCATAGGTACAAGGGTGTAATACAATTTTGTTTGAAATCCCGGCATTTAAGCGGTTATGCGGTAACCAATAATTGTTTGGAGTGGTTATCGCTTCATTGGTAACCTGTAATATTGAAAAAGTAACGGTTATTGGTTACCGTTAACGACCGAACTGGTTGCAAGAATATTCTCGGTTACCGCCATTGAGGTTACATAGCATTTTTATAACGATTTTAAAGCTTCTTGGCTCACAATGGCTGTTAGAAATGCTTCATTTACGTTGATTTCATACCTCGACCCCTCCCGATCATGTTTATATTATGTACGTCTTGTTTTATTATTAATAATTATAAGAACTTTATTTAAAACGTACAATAATCCTGTAACCTTTGTATAAATTAATTTTAACTTTATGTTTATGCATACTTAATTATTTTTGTACGTTATTGTTTCATCAAAACTATTTTCTTGTTAAATAAATAAAAAAGCTAACATAAATTACGTCCAAGAAAATTATATTTTATCAGGATGTTCAAAATAATAGGAAGATATTATAATCGACCAGTTTGAATACCTAATTGAGAGATTTATACATTAATAGAATAGAATTTAGAACTATACATAATAATATGTTCTATAAAATCTACACAGTTTTATACACAATAAGCATTTAATATGTTTTGGAGGGAAAGAAAAACATGATTGGAGTTACAAGAATAAAAAGCCACTCACAAATAATTGAAATTGTTTTTTTTTTTTGCCCATCCTTACTCGGAATAAAATGTTAAATGTCAATTAAATCAAAGTGTTAGTTTCAAAAAAAAATTTCATTCCATCATAA
Organism: Neotoxoptera formosana; assembly: GCA_022818045.1. Classification (NCBI taxonomy): domain Eukaryota; kingdom Metazoa; phylum Arthropoda; class Insecta; order Hemiptera; family Aphididae; genus Neotoxoptera; species Neotoxoptera formosana. Next base: position 26,555,490 of record CM040632.1, on the reverse strand, counting down.
TATTATATAGATTATAGATACATGTTTAGTTTAGGTAGTTTAGTTGGAATTATGACAGAAAATTTAAAAAAAAACCTGTACTATTTACGTTGAGTTTGAGGTTATAATATTACCATTTATACTCATATTTTGTTTGTTATAATATGTTTAAACTGAGAAAAATACACCAATTTCACTATATTTTATAGATTATACTTTCATGCTGTCTTTTATTATTTACATAAAATATGTAACGAATTCAAACCTACACGTACGTCGAACCTACGCATTGAAGTTGATATTTGTGGACAACAAACGATCAAAACTCTACTGCTGTTGCGTAATCGTTCACATACTTTCAACAATCAACAGTTATTTTGTACTATCATGATAAATCGCAATGATGCCATTCAAAACGTTTTAGTCTCATTCAAATGAGGTATGACAACGTTGTCGTTTGTGTCGGAGCCGTTTAGAATTTTAAAACAGAACAATATAATATCATAATATACATTTTTTTCCCTTTTTTTACTCTTTATTTTATTCTATGTACGTACTATTATTGATCTCGTGTAATTGAGTTCCTACCCGTAAATAAATAAATAATAATAATAATCACATCGATCAGATTTTGATAGTATGGCGTCTTACGTGCAAATTAATGCAAATCGCATGAAGATAAATCATTTATATTTACATCTCCTAATATAGGTACTAATTACTCGTTTTATAATTGAAAATTAAACTTATTAAAACCAAATCTAAATGGAATCAACTAGTAAAAAATGTTTTACTTTTTGGAACTTATAACTGTTTATTATTATAGTTACAACAGAAGATATGCAAGAGACCTTTACAGCCGTATTAAAAATTTAGTGTTTTTGTTTGGTTTACCATATTATCATAATATTGATATTTTTATTGTTTACTTTGAATACTTTGAAAAATAATATAAAATATGAAACACGAAATTCCTTGCAATAACTTATTATTATACGAGACAAAATGTTTTTATTTTTGGTAACTAAGTACCTAGGTCTGGTTAGGCTGTGTACCCAGGCCCAGATTAACACAGTTGTAGGCCCTAGGCTATTTGTTTTCATTATAGAATAAAACCTTCCTTGGTATTTATATTTTATATTCTTGCACATAACTTTTTGTCATATTATATTATGTTAATTAAATTAAACTAATTTAATAATGCCTAATACAAGAGATAATCAACAATTATGTAGTATAATGCTTAAATACAATATTTCAGTTACAAAACTTTTTCGTTTGCAAATGATTCAATGATTTTTTCAGTACCTATTGATTGTTTGGAACAATTCGTATTCAATATTTCAAGTACCGATAATGAAGATGATTTACTCTGCACAACAATTGATTGCTGCCAATTCTTAACCATCTTCAAAGCTAAAAAACTATCTTTCACCTTCGCACTCCCAAAAATTGATAAATATATTCTGCGAGCGTTTACGTTTGAAAAATATGATTTGTAAGCGATTCCGATAACGAACATTGTGTGTAAATAAAATTCATACCTACTTATACTATTTGATGTGCTTTACATATTGTATGTTCGTCTATCATTATAATAATAATAAAAACCATAAAATATCAACAAAAAAATCGTAGGCCTAAAAATGTTCGTAGGCCATAGGCACAGTGCCTATGCTTTGATACTACCCTGTACGCTATACCTTATTAAAATAGTGTACTTCTACGTCTCTGAGAGAGAGAAGAACACTCGTTTCGATTTGTTTGATATTTCAACTAGCTGAATTATTATTTTGACATATATTTAACATGAAACTTTTTCGTTTATAATCGTCATTTAAATCATTGCACGTCAATACGGGTTTCACGCCAATACCCATAGAACAGTTATAAAAAATAATAAGCGTAATATTTTGACTCGTAAAATGATTTACCTGCATATTTTCCTAATATCGAAAACACATTTTTCAAATACGTCCGGAACGATTTGTGTTTCATGATGTGCTCGATTATAACGTCACTGATTTCGGTCAGCTGTTTGCTGACCGGCTCTTTCATCGGCCCGAAATGTTTGGCTAACCCATCTTCGTGCGGTTTCAACGTTTCCTTGTGCGCTTTGGCACGAGTTTCCAGTCTATCTATCCGGTCTTGCGTCGCACGTCCGGCGTCTACTAGCAGATTCTATCCGAACAATATAAATGTCGATATTAAATAGACGCCACGATTACCTACGTCTGTATTAGGACGTGAAAACTAGAATAATTCACACGTTCTACTCTGATTTTTAGCGAAAACGATTTTAAAAACGTTCAAATAACACACCGAATACCGCCACGCCGAAAGAGAAATATTACGAAAATCGGTAAACAGCTATCGCCGATATTTTATTATGACGTTTTGGTAATCCGTCACCTCTGAGAATAGAAAATATAGTGAACAGCTCAGAGATTTACTGCAGGTTCCAGTCCTACGACGGGTTACAATATTACGTGCCGACAATAAGTATTAATAAAAAAAATAAATCATACAGGCTATCAGGTAATCCGTTGTATTTTGTTTTTTTTACGGGGTCCGATCGAGCGATACGAACGATGTCCGGTCGTGTTTGGATTCCGGATATTGGTCGATAAATATTATTAATACCACAAAGAATCGGGAAAAGATTTCGAATTTCTCTGGCAGAAACGTGAAAAATACGATGCACATAATATTCTATACTAGCAGCAGTAGAACACGCCATAATATTTTATCGCACAAAGCGCAACGTTAAATTTAAATATTTTGTTCCGTACACCACACCACCCACACCGATAATACATCATCAATATATTATTATTATATTCGTATGGAAACTACTCACGTTGACGGCCAAAATCGCAATGGATAACGTCAAAATCGTCCGGATGTGTACCATTATAAAGGCGTTGTTGTTTGCCCGCGTCACTATAGTCGATTGTGATTGTGTTTATCGGAATATTCGCGACATCGCCGGCGGCTTTTACACACTATGGTTGTTTATGGTTTTTTATGTTTTTGGGGAAAAAAAAAAGAAACAATCGTTCAAACATGTGGTCGATGCGTTTATCGAGTATTTTCAGGTTCCCGTTTCGGCACGTGTTAAGTAGACCACGCGAGTACAATAATATTACTCTATTGGGGAATAACATATTTTGCATAATAATAATGGATAATGAAAATTGTGCAAAACATTTTTTTTTTTTTTTTAACACAACAAATTACAAACAGATATTCTCTTTTACGGCTTAAAATCGGCACTCATGTGTATTATGCCACATTGCCGAATGTCAATGCGTAGGTATGAGCTGAAATATTATATTTGAGTAAAAAAAAAAACAACAGCCTATATCGAGGCTGGTTGCTATATGCACACTGTTCGAGTCACACTTCTATTCGATTTCATTGTGTTGTTTGTGTTTTTGGCCACACTATTACATAGCAATCTCACTTTTGAAATGATATATTTATTTATTAATTATTTACAAATAGTATAAAATATATTGTATAATACACTAGTACGACTTGCATCGTGTGTAACCAATATGTATAGGTACCGAATATTTTTTTTTTATACGGTTTAACATTTTAAATATTTATTTTCCATTTACAGTATGAAAAATAATATTCAGGTAATAATAATATGTTTCTATTACTATTTTCCAGTTTCATACATTTATATATAATATACTACCTATAAAATTTGTTAGATTGTAGAGGCAATGTAATTTACTAATATATAATATGATACAAAGCTGAAAACGAATTAAAAATTCCTTATATGGATGTCTAAAATACAATATAATAATATGTACCCACATATTATATAGTAAACGCTTGCACAACACATTATTATTACCTAAAAAGCGAATAACGATAACATTATTATAGATAACGTTATTAATATTGTAGACGTCTGACAAATTATAACCATTAAACTTTCTGTAACCCAACCCAACCATCAGACTGAAAAATAAGTATAATTATAATTTATTGTTATGTTAAAGTTTTAATTGAATATTAATAAGTTTGAAATTGAGTTCTATTTGAATTAATTAAAGATATAATAATATGTAGAAATGTTGTATTATACAATGTACTATATTACATTATATGCTTATGGTAGGTGGAATTATATTTCCGTGTACCTAATTGAACTTTATAGTCTCCGACAATGCGCTTATGGCTTTTTTTCTTAGAAATACGCTATTTTAATTTTTAAATGGTCGACACTAAGTATTAAAAAAAAAAAATAAAAGCATAATTAAATTGTTATAAATTATGATGAGATTTAAAATAATGAAACATTTCTGTATTAATATATTTGGTTTTGGTACCTATTCAGAATTATAACAGAAACGTTTAACTTTAGTTATTAGCTCCAAATAGTGATACTCCTAACAGTGGAACCAGGGCTTGAAACCAATTTTGAATACCGGTTAAGACCGTTAAAAACCGAAATCGAAATAGAAACCGAAATCAAAAAAAATCAACACCGGTGTCCGAAACCGAGACTTAACTCGGAAAAAATAAATACCGATATCCGAAACCAAAACTGAAAAATGTAAATACCGATATATAAAACCGAAAACGAAATGGAAAAAAAATAGTACCGATTTTTGAAACTAAAAACGAAATCCGAAAAAATAACACCGATATCCGAAACAGAAATCAAAAATTATAACATTTATCTGTAACATTTAAATAGCTCTAAACATTTAAAATTTACCTAATTGAATGTCTGTGTGGAAGCAATGAATAATATAATATTTATATTGTATATTATGGTAGAAAATAATAAATATCGTATCAGTAAAAATGCTCTACCATACAGGGCAATAAATATTAAATACATTATAAGTTATGGATTTTGGAATCGATCGGACAAAGTTTGAGGACCAACTACTTCACTGACATTTTTTTTATCATTTTTTTCTTCATTTTTTCATAATTTTTTTTTCATCATCATTTTTTTATCATTTTTTTTTTCATCATAATTATTTACAGTTATACAGAGTTTTTCCGAGAGAAAATCGAGAAAAGTGTTGATGGACAACAAATTTAAAAAATATTTACGCTCTATTTCCATTTATTATTAATTTACGATCATTACTGCATTGTTTATTTTTACTATTAGTAAATACGTAGTTTGTATTTATATGTGTCTATTATACTTAATATCTCATTATATTTCGCCATGTTATTTTTTTTTAAAAAACTAGGTTTTAATAAATTGTATACTAGTTGAGCATAATATATGGTTTGTCTGTATTCTGTCCACGAACAACATTTTTTTTTTAGTATTATAATATTATGGGTTGTTGTATGAAAACAGCGAAAGTTGGCATTTTGGACTGGGGCGACATTGAGCTTTGCGCCTGCCCTACCCACAGCCCATCATACATTTATGATCCAATTATCCATAATAATATGATCCTGTAGTATTTTACACATGTATTATATATTAATCGAGTTACGATAGGGGTTGAGTCGATGTCAATGAAAATGCCTAACTGCAGTAACTGCCATTGTGATTATCGAAATGCGCATACAAGTTTAAAGAGTTTGTAGAGATTGGACAAAAGTAGAAGAGCTGGCAAAAAAACTCGTAAAATTCACTAAAAATAAAATATTTATTATCAAATTATAAAAACCAATTTCCAATTATTTGCTATTAATTTGCACAATATTGACATGTTTTTGTAATCGATCGGCCAAAGTCTGGGGAGCCAACTTCACGGACATACTGTGGAAATTTGATAATAGGTAAATTTACTATAATATAGTCTATAAATATCAAAACTAACAGCACACTATTGAAATTAGTGAACGAAAATTGTCCATGTCTTGAGTATGTAAGACGGAGACAACAAATTCATGGATAGCGTTCTCTTAACACAGAATATAGTAGAAAACTTAAGTGTTGAGTAGATATATAAGTATTCAGTTCAAATCGTTAAAATAAAATATCTTAAAATATTATAAAGTAGTTAAAATATATTATAATAAACAAATTGTTTAGGTTACAATAACAAGAGAGAATGCCAATGACAGTAACTGATCGCGTTGTATTGTGTTTTGATAATCTGATTTTAAAATAATAAGCTCTGAAGTGTATAGATATTTATGTAATGTATACTTTCTGACTTCAGTAGTAATAAAATCGATAATAATATTTAATAATGATTAGTGGTGCCTAATATATTATATTATAATTAATATTTTATAATATAATATAGCTCCACTGCTGCAGTACCTGCTATAGTCGTCGTCTGCAGGCCATGTTTTCGTGTGTAATTTCACGGAGTGTTTAAAATATTTAAAATTACACGTACCTAGTATATAAATGCATAATATATACAATACTATAATATATTCTAATTAGGTAAATAGATTAATATTCGTCTGAAACAGTATACTCAGAATACGCTATAATAAAAATTGTATAACAATAATACTTTTTGTGTATAAACGGTCGTGTTTTTCTGCCACGGGCTATTAGAAATAACTATGTGCCTACATTAAATTAACTCACAACAGCCAACAATAAAACGTATGGAATACTGAGTATATTGTATATGGTAATATAGTATAATTTTAAATAGTTGTAGGTACCTATAGTTATAAGTCGTAATTATAATTTAGAAGTTATAAACTTATAACATAATATTGTCAGGGTTTCCCTAAACGCCGTCGACTGAAAAATGTGTCCTCTCTCAACCCACCACCAATCACACTCGACAGTGGTCTCTGTTGATTGTTGAATGACTTAATAATATTGTTATACAATTATTATTGTGATTGAGATAACGTCATCATCTAGGTGCGTTCTTACATCGTATTACAAATGGTTACTAGTTAAAAGAAAAATAACAAATTTCAATCGATTTGGTTGATATGGCGGGGGTCTTGCGTGAAGTCAGACCCTCGTCGAAAAACTAGTTTTCATTTATAAGCAATGGAGTTACAAATTCTAAAAATTTAAAAAAATTAGATTGCAAATCATTTGAAAGTTGTGTTATGAAGTGGATCAAAACTGAAACCGGAATCGGAAAAAATCAATACCGGTATCCGAAACCGAAATCGAAATCGGAAAAAATGAATATCGGTAAAATAAATCAAAATTCAAATCGGAAAATGTTTTTTCGGTTTCAAGCCCTGAGTAGAACACATCATGTCTTATTCACATTACCTTTAAACAATACCAGCAGCACCATCTTTTGAATAAATACTGAAACTTAAGTTGGTTTACAGCGTCAAATTTAAATCGCTAAATATCTATTAAACAAAAATAAATAAATACAATTTAAGCAAATCAAAATAAATTACTAGATATAAATGACTTGGGTTTCTTTTTTTAAGCTATTTATAGGCATAATCAATTTTCCGATGCTTTGAATTTTTTTTTTTTAATGCTGATAAAAATGTTTTTAGTCTGTCAAGAAACTTACAAAGGTAAAATACAATGGTCTTTATAACTTGTTGTAAGTGAAAATTAAAAAAAAATTAGCGTAATTCTCTAATAGTTTTTATAAGTGACTAGCTAAAGTTGAAATTTCGAGAAAATAAATAAAATTCAAGAAATTTACATAAATATAGATGAATAAATATTGACGATTATACTCATGAGCGTCTTTTAATGAGCGTTATTTTATGATCGTTTTTTTTTTCACAACATTACGTACATATTCACGAATATACCTACCTACTTATGAGCGTCTTTAAATGAGCGTCTTTTTAACCGTTATTATACATTAGCGTCTTTTCTTCGCTCGGCAATGCATTTTTATTCACCAATATGCTCATGAGCGTCTTTTTATAAGCGTTTTTATTTTAAATTGTTTTGATAGCTTAGCAATATATATATTTTCACGAATGTACACATGAGCGTCTTTTTATAAGCGTAATCTTATTCAAATTTTCAAATATGATAAATATCAATATCGGTCAATAAATTGAATTTTTCACACAAATTTAAATTTTTAAGCTGTTTTTGAGGTACATAAAAAAGTTGCAATTGAATTTAAGAATGTTCTATTTACCCTATTTATCTGTACAACATATGATTTAAATCACAGCAAATTTGAAATATGATGAATATCAAATTTGGTCATTAAATTGAATTTTTCACAAAACTGTTTGATTTAATTTATGTACGTTGAGCGTCTTTTTATGTGTTTTTTTATTGGCGTCTTTTCTTTGCTCGGCAATAAATATTTTGTCACTTATGTAAAGATGAGCTTTTTTTTATAAGCGTTTTTTATTAGCTTCTTTTCTCGCTCGGCAATACATTTTTATTCATGAATATGCTCATGCACGTCTTTTTATAAGCTTTTTCTTATTTAAATTTTCAAATATGATGAATATCAAAATCGGTCATTAAATTGACATTTTCACAAAATGGTTTGATTTTAATAAGTACTCATGAGCGTCTTTTAATGAGCGTCTTTTTATAAGCGTTTTTTTATTAGCATCTTTTTGTCGCTCGGCATTACATATATATTAACGAATACACTCATGATCGTATTTTAATAAGCGTATTTTTATGATCATTTTTTTCACGGCATTACGTACATATTCACGAATATACTCATGAGCGTCTTTTTAAGCGTTATTATATTAGCGTCTTTTCTTCGCTCGGCAATGCATTTTTATTTACCAATATGCTCATGAGCGTATTTTTATAAGCGTTTTAATTTTAGATTGTTTTGATAGCTTAGCATTATATATATTTTCACGAATGTACACATGAGCGTCTTTTTATAGGCGTAATCTTATTCAAATTTTCAAATATGATGAATATCAATATCGGTCATTAAATTGAATTTTTCACAAAAATGTTTGATTTTAATTATGTACGTTGAACGTGTTTTAATGAGCGTCTTTTTATAAGCGTTTTTTCATTAGCGTCTTTTTGTCGCACGGCATTACATATGTATGACGAATATACTCATGAGCGTCTTTTAATGAGCGGTTTTTTTTCACAACATTACGTACATATTCACGAATATACCTACTTATGAGCGTCTTTAAATGAGCGTCTTTTTAACCGTTATTATATTAGCGTCTTTTCTTCGCTCGGCAATGCATTTTTATTCACCAATATGCTCATGAGTCTTTTTATAAGCGTTTTCTTACTTAAATTTTCAAATATGATGAATATCAAAATCGGTCATTAAATTGAATTTTTCACAAAAATGTTTGATTTTAATTGTGTAACCAAAAAATCAAAAAAATATATTAAAAAATTTATTTTTTATAGACATTTTAAGTTAAAATTTGGACATCAAAATATCGAATATTTACAAATTATTTTGTGGTTCAAAATTTATAAAATGTTTAAAAAATGTGTATTATTATTTATTGATAATATTATTTTTAGAAAAATCGGACTATTGATTATGATTTGAAAAATAAATATATATTATAACCGTTATAATGTTAAAAAATAAAAATGTATTTATTATTGTCATCTAAAACTGAATATCCTAGTTTAATTTTGACTGATATATAATTTTTTAAACTATGTCGTTTTTAAATGTGAATTATATATGTTTAAGTGTATTATCTTTTCACTAATCTACGGAAATAATTTTTTAAGCCGTTTGGTATACGAACTTTTTTAAACATGTTATTAAATTTAGTTTTTGGGTCCCTAAAAAATTTACTCGACTTTGCTTTGCGAAATGCTTGTGCTACTTTTGCCTTTGATTTTTGAAACGCTTTTGATACCTTTGCATTCGAACGACGAAAAGCGCGTGATACCTTTCCGTGAGATTTACGACTAGGTTGAGTTAAATTTGATATTTGTTGCGGAAGATTTTTTTTTGATTTGTAAGCCTTGATACCAAAAGATCCGGTGGCAATTGTATACACGTAATTGCCCACTGTGAACTTCCATTCGTGGACTGGTATTGATTTCCTCAATTTGGTCAACTGTCTTTTCACTATATCCGGAGTTGCAAATTTCAACGTATTTACTATAGATTTCACGCCAACTGTATCGGAAATATCTGACGGGAGCTTAATTGATTTCCAAATTAATAGTTTAGCGATATCGGAAGGTACTCTTACAATAGTCCAACCAACTTTCAAGCCCAAATCAACACGGTCTTCGAAATCTGTTGTTTCAGCTTCAGTGCTCTAGAAAAATTCAAAAAAACATTACAATTGTTAATCCAAAGATAAACAAAACAAATATATATTAAAATACATAACTAGATAAAATATATAATTTAATTTCTAAACGCATACATTTCGGTGTTGAAACATTCAATATATTCAGGTTGATAATATTATTTAAAAAACTTTTTTTATCGAAAAGTGTTAACATTATAGAAAATAAATTGTTGAGATGATTTTAAATATTGACAAAACTAATTTTTGAAAACCAGTTGTTTTATTATTATTTTAGAATATTACCTATTTGTGTATTGTTTTTTGATTTTTTTGATTTTTTTTTTGAACGAATGCATACAACTTTAAATGCATATTTCGATGCAGAATATTTTTCTGAAGATTTCAATATAAACAAATAGTATTTCAACATAGTTAATATTATTTTTTAAATAAATAATTTAGAAAAAACTATAGTTTTTTTGTTCAAGATATTATGATATAGTTTAGACCCGTATAGTATATAAGTTTTATTTATGGATTTTGACATTAAATTATTATATAAAATGAATATTATATTATAATATATAACTATTAACCATAGTATATAATTCATATGGTAAAATAGTGTACAATAAGTATTTTATTCTAAGGGTACCTACGTGATTCAATTTATAAAACACTGTAAAACAATGCATCCAATTTTCATCGAAATAAAATAATTTATTAAAAGTTAAGTACATTTTCATTCTGGTGAACTTACTTGGAATATATAAAAACCTAAAATTTATACTGCAAATACCTGGATTATGATTAATAAGTGTTTTATTTATTTAAATCAGTTAACATGGAGCAAAAAAGTATAAATAAATAGTAATTTTGTTGGCATATTTTACCAAACTATTGATGAATTATGTTATACTATGATATTATACTTCTTATTTTATTAGTATCACTTAATATTTTAATACGAAATTGTGTGAACAACAATTTTCCTATAAGTAGACATTTGTATTAAAACAAATACCAAATATAATCGTCAAAAAATGGTATACACGTGAAAAGTGAGATTCTTACTTTAGAATCAATGTCTGATACAAGATTTCTTTTGCGATCATTTTTTTTTTTATTATTAAAAATGTATTCCTAATAAAAGTTCTATAAACCTTATTAAAAATTGTATCCGAATAACAGCATATAATTCATACATTTTTTTTATGAGTGGTTTCTTAACAAAAAAAAAAACCTGAAAACTTTTAAGTAGTCTACTACGAAAATACTTGAACTACAACAAGCATGTTCCATAGCAATATTCTAAAGTACATTCCAAGCTACATTCACGAGAACGTTTATTAATTAATAATATTAAGCTATACATTTTCATCTTGAATTTCAGGAACTTTAGTAATTTTATAACACAAACTGATATCATTGCAGACTTAAAGTTGTAGAATTTCGTAGAAATACAGAACCGATTCGTACTTAAAAATACGAATTTAATTCATTTTTGAAATTGTTATTTCTGTTTGTAAACAATGTATATTATTTTACGAAATTGTGTTTTAAATTTATTTTCGTAAATCCAGTATTGGCAATTTTAAAGTCATGAGATATTATGTTATGATTTATTTCATTATTACATTTAGCCATGTAGGTGATTTATACTAAATTATATCAATAAATACGACTAAATATAAATTTATATTTTAAGATTTTAATAAAAACATATCTAATAACTCGTTATGATTAAAGAATTGACTGTCAATCCACTTCGGTGGCAAAAAAAAAATTATTAGTCATTTTTTTGTGTTTTAAATTCTATATGTTACATATAAATAGTGGACTAATAAGTTATTTGTAAAAATCGTTACTCATGAAAGATAGAACGGTACGCATAAACAAACAATTTTAACAGTTCAACATCAGTAAGTTCTACAGAAAAGTTTATGCATTGATATGCTTTACTTTAATCGTAATCACGTTTAATAAATCGAAATGTTATTGTAATTTATAACATAATATTATAATAATTTTCCACCAGTAGGTTATTAATTAAATAATATACCTATATATATTATACATATTTATTTAACAAAAATTAACTATTTAAATAATAATAAGTAAAATAGTTTTTCTTTTTAAAAAAAAATACCAAAAGTTACGATATTAACTTACTTGTTTGATAAGTACTGCTAAAATTAATACTAATATCATTGAAGAGAAGTTCATTTTTATTTTGTTAAAAAAATTAATCCATGTAAATTATTTATCTTATATTTAATATTACACTTAAGTGAAATACGTTTATAATATGAATAGCATAATATAATAAGAAATACAAAAAAAAATATGTATATTAATAATGATAATAAATGAATATCAGTATGTCGAACTATTCGTGAATTTCTAAATGAAATAAAATGTTCAAAAATAACTTACAAAAATTACAAAAATTAGACTAATTAGGTACTATAATAATGCAATCGTTTAGTTAAATAATTATTAGAATAACAATGTGCACGTGCGTCGGTGTAGTGCTATAATTCCACAATAATTCTCTGTCGAAGATTCCATTGTAGAACATGTGCAAAATGTTACTAAACATATTATTAAAAAACGTATCGATTTCCAAAATAGTTAATTTATACAATTACTTTTCTGGTACAATCGTACAATATTTACCGTGCACGTATGAATTACACGTGCAATTTTATATTATATTATCATATAATCGTAATATTATCATTACGAGATTACCAAAATTGTTGTCTCAAGATCAAAAAAATCCGTGAGTTTCTAGCTGATAAACAAATTCCAGTTGTACCTCACCCCCCTTACTCGCCAGACCTCACCCCTTGTGATTTTTTTTTTATTTTCAAAAATTAAAACTGACCTCTGAATTATTGTAATATTGTACATGTATTTTTTAGCGCAGTAAGTGATTTAGTATTTATTTGTTTTTGATGTTTTGACGTATTTTTTTTTTAAACTGCTCTAAGACATTTGTATTTTAACAACCATGAGTATTTATATAAATATAATACGTGATGGATGTATACACGCAATAATCATTAAAAAGAATATAAATAATTAAAAAAAAAATTGTTTTGACATAAACAATAGTTTAATTTATTTTAATACTATACAACACCACGTGTCATGAAGTTCCATCAACGGATGACCTCTTCACTCGAGCCCCCTGTCCGAATTGATCTAAATAATTGTAATTAATTGAACTTATTGTTTGTTACATTATCCATATTATTTTGTCTTTTTTATGCTAATTCCTTAATCACTTGTGCTTATTGTAAAAAAAATACTTTACAGATTGTACGATTTTCTAGCATAAAAATAAAAATAATAAAAAATATTTTACAAAGAAAGCTTTGGTTTGTTCAGAGTTTTCGTCGCGAATACAAAACGTTTAAAATCATAGAGACTTCACGCTCAAACCAATGCATACATAATATTATATTATACCATTGATTATAGATAGTAATAAAAATAATCATTAACATTAAATGATTTCACGTGAGCAGAACTATTGAAGCTTTTGTGTTTTCATAGATATTTATTTATGTATGGAATCGGCAAAACAGTGCTTACACTCGAAATACTTAAAACGATTGTTTTGTATTAAATACTAAAGAAGTACTATATGTGCAAACAGATGCAAACGAATGTCGTCTTATTAAAATTGTAATATACTTTCATAATAATATATTCGTGTACAACTATAAAGCTCAGTTTATTTCGTTGTACCGTTCACAGAATTATTCACAATAATAATTACGATGTACGTGTGACTTTAAAATGGTAATTTTATGCCATTAAGGGATGATGTGAGTGGCGTGTTAAGAATTTTGTAACACGTCTGCGGCTTTTTTATTTATGGACGAATATTTAAAATTAAACAATAATGTGATAAACCTCCGTTATATATGCCACGCGTAGCAGCGTGCCAAATTTCATTGTACGTTCAGTTCAAAAATCAGTCTCAGACCATTCGATTTCATTGAAGAAAATTACACTTTATACGTTGAACAGACTGCTAAACAATTATAATCTGTAATCTAAGGGGCAGTGATCAAAACGCCTTCTGGTCGAATACTGCACCGAAGACTACACCTCCACACAGGCTCTGAGCGTGTTTTTTTTTTTTTAGTTCACTACGTCTCCATTGTTGCATTTGGCCAAAAGCGATATAACATAATATGCCACGACGGAGTTCCATAAAAAATAATATTCAAAATAATAATGCAAATAAAACCAGTAAGACAATGCTTTAAAAAAAAAAATCCAAAAATGTTTATTACTATTATTTAATTAAAAAAAAAAAAACTTGAAACCAAATCATTCGTCGTAACAATATAATATGTATAATACATTTGGTTTCTTTAAGGATTAATTACAATTTATTTCCATGATTTGAATGATTTTTATGTTTATTTCTTCTCATTGCTCTACTTTTTTCCAATTGGGCTATTTTATTTTTAATCGACTGCTTCATGTGATGGAACCTTGATTTTCTTTTTTTTCTCATCTCCTTTTTCAGACGGTAGTCCTTCATTAGTTGTCTTAAACTATCTTGCAAGTCTTTTGGAGTAATTTTTTCTAATGGCTTTTTCGCTAATCTCCAAGCAAGTCTACCGATAACGTGAAAAGGTATTTTTGCGAGACTCCAAAAAAACTTAGCAGGCACTTTTATCGAATACCAGACCAATTTTCCTCCCTTCATGATTGGTATTTTGATAATTTTAAGACCTATGTCTATGCCCAGATTAATCCCACCTTCGATCATACGCGCTATTAACGCGTCGGTTTCATTCTCCTAAAAAAAAAAAAAAATAATTTTTAAGTGTTTCCCAAAATATACAAAACATATTATTTAGTCGTTAATAATACAAACAACAATACGCATTATTATGCATAATATTATTCTCAAACTCGTTCACGACCACAGTATTTTGCATAATAATAATATGCGCAGTAAATCAAGCGGTATAATAATATTATAATTAATTAAAATAGTAAATATGTTCAACACGCGGCTCTCAGGTTTCAGCGGTGAATAACTAAATGTTTTAATTGGGTCGTGATTGTAAAATTAAATTTTATTAATAAAAAAATACAAAAACATACAATTATTATACTATGATCACAACAATACGTGTTCACGTGGATTTTTCTCGTTTTTTCCATTTGATTATAAGTACTAATGTATCTTATCCTGCAGTAAGATAATTGACTGATTTATACGTATTATATAATATATATTTGTAAAGAAATTCTATTGAACGATATTGATTACAGTTTAAAATAAATAGTTCACTTCACTGGCTTATATAGAAATATAAAATAATGTCAAACAAAAAAAAGTAGGACTAACGACTTACTTGTGTTAAATAAAAAACTACCACCGACAGTGTAAATATCCGAAAGAGTTTCATTTAAAATATTATTAAATCCGATTCAACTATGATAAATAAATAATATATGTTTTACTTCGAGTATTATATTTAAAATGACAATCATCTGTTACGGAGTTTGCGTATAATCCATTTCAAATGTTATGCATTTTTCCTATTAACATTTATTATGACAATAACGAGTAATTAAACGTGAATGTTGTACTAAACAATTATGCGACAATGCACGCTGGTATGGCATTCGGAATGGTTTATAAATAGACCTCAGCCAACAATATAAAAAGAACATATGCCTGTCAATTTTTTTTTTTTAAGGGATAACAATACTTTTATTTAAAAATTATTTACATGTATATATCAACATGATAAAATGATAAAGACACCAACGTGTACTTATCAAAACCGTAACATCAATGATTATATACAATAGGTAGATATTAAAACATGTTAGTGTTCTCATCAAATAATATTGTTTTATTATCATTATTTTTGTTTACATGAGCATACTTATTATAATTTAAAAAATATAATTATTCAAAAACCAAAGATATAAAATGTATCAAGCCTTACACATTTTTTTGACAATCTATTCTAACCTCTTGATTTCTGAAGGTAAAATAATTAATCTTTACATTAAGATGTTTGAAAACTGCAGGCTAGGCTAGAATATAGTCAATGTTTTAATACAAACCGAAACTATAGTGAAAAATGCATTTTTATAAACCTAAATAGATAAATATGGACATCTTCAATGTTTATTAAAAAAATTCATATTGAACTGGATCTAATTATCTAAAACAACATTAAATTTATTGATTATTATTATTTATTATTATTTTATATCAACTGAATGAAGACATTGTTTTACATGGCGTGCTTATTGGACAGGCTAATTTAAAAAGGCAAAGGTCCAACCCCGGGAGCTGCTCAAACAAGAATTTTGAGATTCACGATGGAAATATTTGTTTATAAACGGTTGCTGTTGGTAACCATGGTCGTTATTGGTTTGTATAACCTCTGTTTATTCATAAGGTTGTCAACGGTTACTACTGAAATGCTGTTCGTTGGGAAGCGCATAACATGATAACGGATTGAGCTCATTCGTTTTAAATGTTTGTAATATGATCTAAATAAGGCTTTTCGGAAAGAAATTAAAGAATATTGAGAATTTCTGGAGACACTGAAAGTGATTTTTTCGATGGAATTTGTGTATGACTAGCTGTCCCACCCGGCGTTGACCAAGCCAAAGATTAAGTTAAGAATAACCTCAAGTTATCTACATGCAACTAAACTAGCTAGGCGTGCAATCTATCATTAGGTTATTAATTAAATAATATACCTATATATTATATATATTTATTTAACAAAAATTAACTATTTAAATAATAATATGTAAAATAGTTTTTCTTTTTAAAAAAAAATACAAAAAGTTACGATATTAACTTACTTGTTTGATAAGTACTCCTAAAATTAATACTAATATCATTGAAGAGGAATTCATTTTTATTTTGTTAAAAAAATTAATCCATGTAAATTATTTATTTTATATTTAATATTACACTTAAGTAAAATACGTTTATAATATGAATAGCATAATATAATAAGAAATACAAAAATAAATATGTATATTAATAATGATAATAAATGAATATCATTTATGTATGTCGAACTATTCGTGAATTTCTAAATGAATTAAAATGTTCAAAAACAACTTACAAAAATTACAAAAATTAGACTAATTAGGTACTATAATAATGCAATCGTTTAGTTAAATAATTATTAGAATAACAATGTGCACGTGCGTCGGTGTAGTGCTATAATTCCACAATAATTCTCTGTCGAAGAACATTGCAGAACATGCAATGCAGAAATGCAATAATTCTCTGTCGAAGAACATTGCAGAACATTGCAGAACATGTGCAAAATATATTATTAAACATATTATTAAAAAACGTATCGATTTCCAAAATAGTTAATTTATACAATTACTTTTCTGGTAAAATCGTACAATATTTACCGTGCACGTACTAATTACACGAAAAAAATTTTTTAGCCCAATATTATCATTATTTATACTAAAATACATCCTACGACGTAGATGCCTATGAATTATTGTAATATTTTACTTGAATTTTTTAGCGCAGTAGGTGATTAAATATTTATGTATTTTTGATGTTTTGACATATTTTTTTTAAACTGCTCTAAGAAATTTGTATTTAAACAACCATAAATATAATACGTGATGGATGTATACACGCAATAATCATTAAAATAAATATAAATAATAAAAAAAAATTGTTTTGACATAATCAATATTTTAATTTTAATATACAACACCACGTGTCATGGAGTTCTATCAACGGATGATTTCTTCACTCAAGCCCCCTGTCAGAATTGATCTAAATAATTGTAATTAATTTAACTTATTGTTTGTTACATTATCCATATTATTTTGTCTTTTTTATGCTAATTCATTAATCACTTGTGCTTATTGTAAAAATAATACTTTACAGATTGTACAATTCTCTAGCATAAAAATTTTATACAAAGAGAGTTTTGATTTGTTCAACGTTTTCGTCGCGAATACAAAACGTTTAAAATCATAGTTTCATCCCTGAGTCAAAGATTAAGTTAAGAATAACCTCAAGTGATCTACATGTAACTAATCTAGCTAGGCATGTAATCCGACTGCGACGGGTCTCGGAAAATATGATAGCAGTATATTATCAAGTAGACGATACATCTGCGGTGGATTGAGAACCCCGCGAGTATAGCTGAAGTAAGTGAAATCAGAATATAATATGAGACACATGAAAAACAAAGCAACGGTGCAAAGATTTGTATGCTATATATTCCTACTAATCATAATAATAGTTATAAAATATGTAACCATTGACAGCCATATAAATAAATAGAAATTGTGGCTCGGCGTGACGCGTTTTTTGATACCAGTTACGTTCCGTGACTGGGAGTAAGCAACGATTGCAATTACTAGTTCCCGGGCGGGTGACCATCATCCGGGTTTTGTAGGGGTTAAAACCTTGCCACACATACACACGTGTTCAAACATACAGTATCCTCCTACAGTTCCACAGGGCACAGCCTAATGACCTTAGTTGTCGAAGCCTTTTAACCCTAACAAAAAAAAAATAAATAAATAGAGATTATACATCATATATCCCGTCAAAAATAGCACTTTCAGTTTCAATTTTTAGCGTATAATATTATGTACGTAAAATAGGATGTTATATGTGAGAAACCTTCGCGGTAGTGTACTCAACATCTTCCAAAAGTTTCATGGCGATCGGATGAATAGTGTAAGAGTGCACTAAGGACATACAGACAAATATTCATTTTTATACATAGATGTGTTAACTTTAAACAATGGCAATTTTAGTTTGTCCGTAAAAAAATGACAATCTATATTCAACTCTCATATTATTATGATAAAATATGAGACATAATTTAACGTTTCAAGTCTGTAAACGTGACGATTTGATGCATTCGTTTACCACATCTGCCCGATTAACCAATGGAAATATTATATATTTTTATACACAAAATAAAATACTTATATTTCTATAATGTATTTCTACTATTACTATTATAATCTGTGAGTTGTAACCAATATCGTTAATAACCAAAAATAATTTTCGATTTCCATCGTGAATCTCAAAACCCTTGTGTGATCATCACCTCTTTAAAATTCTTAGAGCACTGTGAAATTATAATATATTTGATCTACCATCAAAATTTCAAATCGATAGCTCAAATAGGTTCGGCTCTCCATCGATCAGTCACTCAGGACACTCCGGTTTCACCACTCCGGTGTGGCTGGTGTAACTGTTTTATACCACCTTCCTCTTATACATTTTGGAAGTTGGTTCCAACTTGTCATCTTCATTTTAACACTTAATTCACTCTTTGTACGACATCTCATTAGATCAATTCTCGCACGAAAACATTATACCACATCGTATGTGACTCCTTATCCACTTTAAGAATCTTCTAATTTTCTTCGGACTTTTTTTTATGGCTCTCGCAAAGAGTGGTCCCCTTGTAAAAAATGAATCTGTAATTCTTTTTGTTCTTATTACGGTTTCTATATTTGAGTTTGCTTCGTTGTGAACCTTGAAAATTATTCATTGAACATTAGCGAATTTCATAAATACAAATACAAATAACACTGTATACTAATTTGATTTTTCACCGGCGACAGTGACACTATAGTATCGTACAGTACGACAACGAATTAAACAATGATTTTAATGGAATCGTTTATTTTTAAAAAAGAGTTATTCAAAATTTCAAACCAATAGAAGTAAATTAAGTTATTTACAAAGGAGTAGGTATATTTTAATTCAGATATTAAGATTATAAAATACGAATGTTGTTCATTAAACAATATTGTTAAATTTTTTATATTATCATCATAGTTCAATCCGATGTACTATGAAAGTTATTTTGGAGAAAAAATTGTTCTAATTTCGGTTATAAGAATAAACATTTTGTTCCATGAGAAATATACTAAATTTAAAAAGTGAATATATAAAAATAAAATATCTATATGTATAAAATACATAAAATATATATGGCAGATATATATTAAACATTCAAACGTGATTATTGAATACATAATAATATACAAAACAATAGTAATTTATTATTGTTCTCTTAATTAATAATGTGTGACCATTGCCAAATTTTAGTGAACAAATACAACGAATTCACGAATACTTACTTGACAGACGTTTAATGGTATTATTATTATCAAACAAATCCACGCAACAATCATTTTAGGTTTATTTTTGACTGTCACATAATCGTCAAAATTCATAAAATATCAAAGCGATGTCGATAATTTGATAATTTAGTGTAGTTTAGGTAGTTTAATGTACCTATACTTACTGTTTTAGTATTTTAACACCAAATTATTTAAATTCAATACTATTATACGATAATATTTTATTTAGACACAAAATACATAATATTAAGTATGTGCAAATGTGGTATTTCAGTTTCATAAAAGGGTACATTATAAAACATATAATAACAGTTGATCTATTTAATAATTATATGGCATTATTAAAACTATTTAAAACATTTTGAGAGGTACTTAATGATCGTTATTATAATATGAATTGTATTTATAAAGGTCTGTGCGTAATATTTTATGTTGTATTATTGTTATAATATTAAATGTTATAGATAATCAATATGTTTTTTTTTAACACAACAACGAACTGTTATAGGTGTTTAACTGCGCCATAAATTGTTTTATACATAAATATTGAATATTTTTTTAATCTAAACATTCTACACGATTCAAAATGATATTACAAGCTACAAACTTTTCCTTAAACTTAAGGAATCTATTGATTTAATTTGTATTAAAAACAGTCCAGCAGATATCAGATTCATATTATACTTTATTCTACCATACTTTTAATGTTTTATTTTTTGAATACTTTTCATAATATTCTACTTTGTAATATTTACAATAGCCATAGTAGTTGATTATTTTATTGACAAATTAAAAGACATTTTTTCCGAAATAAACATTCTTCTTCATTCATTCATCTCATTTTTAATAAACACATGATTTTCATTTCAATGTATGCAACTTAAAACGGTGTACCGTGCTTGCGATGTGAGCCATCTGCTCAATTGAATATTATCGTTTGGTATAGTATATATATGTTAGTATCATTGGTTATTTATTTTACATAATTTATTATACATCATTGTATACGATAATGATGTCGAGCTTTGATACTCTACACCATAATATATTACAATAAAAACAACATAAGCGTCATAGTGGATGAAGTCCACAAAGTCCTACTATTATAAACGACGTAAACTTATCATAAAGGAAATACTACAGTCTAATAGGTTGAATGGGTAAACCAAAACTCGTCCGTATACAATATCACGTGTGTACGTAGAACCGATTAGTAGGTATAATATTATTATATAATAGTCGGCTGGTGACAATAAAAGTCGCAATAGTAATGTTATATTTTTTTTATCGATCTTAAGCATCGGCAAACTACGGCCATTAGCATTTTGTGGGGGATTAAGGTTGGTCGAGAAACACGCGTGTAAATGTGTCATGGATTCGTCGCTAAAAACCCGGGTGGTCACCCATCCAGGAGCTAACGAAGCCGAACGATGCTTGACCTCAGCACACATTAGTCACTGCGGTCAACTGCCAGGCCCAATAATATTATAATATTTTAATCATTGCAAAATATTGGAAAATATGTACCGTAGGTATCTACGGTACAGCTGGTTAATATTTATTATTTATTAACTCGACGTAATAACGTTATCGAGAGAACCGAGTAATATTGTGCCTGACCAATATGAACCTTAAACATGCAACAGTTGGTCCAACATTTGAGATGTACTCAATGGCCGTTATTTTGCGCCAAAATTAGTGATATTAAGATAGGTATATCAGAAATGTTTAGAGAGTAATTATATTGTAACCACATTCAAAAATTTACCTATAATGTTGTATCGATTCCGCCAATGGGACGATCGAATATTTCAGTAGAATTAGTTCACGAGGCGATGTTCGCCCACATCGATTTTACCGTGTGAACTGGAATACATATTATTAAACCCGAGACATTGGGCTGATTTTTATACTTGTACATTTGTTCACGGAAGAAGTTAGGTTACACAACTATAGTATATTATTATTATGAAAATAGATTAAAACATTATGCAGATTGTGTAGGTAATAATTTTTATGTGGACATTTAATATTTTGAAAATGTTTTCGAATATAATTGCAACGTAAATAATTTGAGGTACAATATTAAACTAAAAAGTACTATATTTTAAAATAATTATAACAGAAAACATCAAAATGCTTAGCGAACCACCGGAGTACGGCAGGTAGGTATCATAAACGAAATAAGAATATTTTTTTAAATAAATTCGTAACAATATTTTATATTTTACGCAGTCGTAGGTTTATTAGGTAATGGCTCTCTCCAGTAATATTATGTAGTGAGTTTAGTTTTGATCCACTGATCGGTTATGAATTTAGGAATTTTTTCAAAATATTTCAATTTAATTTTTTTATTTAATCCTCCTTTAGTTCTGCATCTCATATAATTAAGTTCGAATTTAACACATTGTATGCCATATTTTGCGTGGGCCTTAAGCCACATCAAGAATCTTCTTATATAGCCTGGAGACCTTCTCATGAATTTGAGAAAGCGTGCGCTACGCAATAAAAATGAATTTTTGATTGTTGTTGTTGTTTTTTCTTGCTTCATTTTAATTTCTTCGCCTTCGCCGTATACCTAAAATACAAATACTGTTAGGACATTTCTATTAGTGTATTGACTATAAAATATAATATTAGTTTAAACTTCGGATAACAAATCATGCAATAACAAAGTAGTAGAAAATGGAAGAGCAATATCCAATGGTAATTCAAGTATAAATTATTTATATAATAGCTTATACAATATTATAGTTCAAGTATAATAATATTTAAGATTGTGGAATTCATCATGAAATTAGGAGTGCATTAAAAAGTAATTACCTTCGATGATAACATACTTTGCAAAATAATTACTTTGTGTATAGATGCTTACGAATAATCGAGCAAATAGAAAATATTATAATACACGGTAATAAAACGACAATAACTAAATTACTGATATGTTTAAATGCCTTACTCAATAGTAGACTCACTTGCAAATAATAATATACAGAGCGATTCACTAGCCACCCCTCTTTTTTCATTTAAATTTACGAAAATTCTGATTTTTGAAATTTTTAAATATACTTAAATACTATATTTCATATTATAGGATTTTTTTTCATACTACTTAAGGAGTGTTTTTGAATGTTCAAACTTCTGTTTTCAAACAAGAACCGTCTTTTTATACTGCAGTAAATTGTAAAGTGGATAATTGATTTGAAAATGTTGATGATAATGTTTGTAGATCCAAGATCCGAGATTTTGATGATATTTGGTCAAATTTAGAACTTTAAATTCTTATAAAAAATAATTTTGCCTATGTATTTTTAATATTTTTGACTCAACAAAAAAGTTTTTATCGATTTCTATTGAAAAAAATCGAAAATGTCTTATGCCTACAAATGCTCAAAAACAGTAAAAATATTTTTATAATTTTATGGTATATATAAAAAACTATAACCTCAACATTCGATGAAAATTTCAAATGTCTATATTATGGTTATTTTTTTTTAAATTATAACAAAATAAAAAAATCGTTAACTAGGAAAACGTTTGTTTACTGGTAAATTTACAAAGTTTAATTTCAAACACTTATAAAAAATTATTATAACTTTCCTGTAAACTTTTTTGTTGTGAAAGGTAGAAAAATGTATAGTAAATTTTCAAATCTTACGTTTAAACAGACATTTTTATGAATTTCAAAATAAAAAAAAAATTATAAACGTTCGTGATTTAGATATATATCTAAATCACGAACGTTTACTTCTTTCGAAATTCTTATTTTAGACGTTTATTATTCTATTTTGTCAAAAGTTGGCTTCGCGTAAAAATTCCCGTTTTTACTAATTTTTTTTTGTTTTTCCTGACGATTTTAAGAGTCATTAGGATTTTGTTTCTTTTTACCTCACAATTTACCAAATATTATAGATTCACTACCAGAAAAGTTGCCGATAAAGAAAATTGAAGTATTTTTATTTCCCTAAAAGGCGATAACAGACAAATAAAAAAAA
This sequence comes from Neotoxoptera formosana, assembly GCA_022818045.1. Classification (NCBI taxonomy): domain Eukaryota; kingdom Metazoa; phylum Arthropoda; class Insecta; order Hemiptera; family Aphididae; genus Neotoxoptera; species Neotoxoptera formosana. The sequence continues at coordinate 26,531,212 of CM040632.1, read as the reverse complement.
AACACACAATGTTGTAAAATCAATACGTTTTTTGTTGAGTTCAGAATCTATAACAAAGATGAGCATTATTGGTTAATCACCACATATATTATCTTATTACACCATCAGGAAAATAATACAGAATCAAAAAATACCAGTGCTTGAACTTCTTAAGATAATCAGTAGTTAGTATATTTTGCACAATGTTAAATGCTTATAGCTTAAATTAGGATTCTATATTGTCCATTTTCAATTATGCGTAGCGATAACATTTCGTTATTAAATAAATATTTGTCTTTTAAAATTTCGAATCATTTGTAATTATTCACAATAAACAGTTTTTTTCTTTGCCACAACAATAATTCGTTGTAGGTATGCCATATCAAACAATTTCGTAATACTCGTTTACCTCTGGAAAGGAATTCTACAACAACTTTGGAATTGACTATATTCAACAAAAAATAGATTTTTTTATGAATAGGTACTTACTTTGCACACATTGATTGTCATCAATAATAAACATAACCACGTAGTTATCATTTTAGAATTACTTATGACTTACACTAATAAATTATAGTCGTCTACAAAAAATATGTAAATGGATTGATTCGAGTTAAATGAAATAAACTGTTTTAGTATTTTAATACCAGCTTATTTAAATATTATTCAATACCTACCTAAAATTGTGTATTGATTGTTATTTGAAAAATAGCTTTTGTACATTATTAAAACTGTTATTATGATACGTATTTAAAAATTATTGTTTATATATTATTATATGAAGTACTCGTGGGAAAAAACATTGAAGTTTGGTAAATAAATACAAATGTAAACATTACAATATTAAATCAACAGTTGGTCCTTTATAATTATACGTAATTATCAAACCATTTTTGAGAGGTACCTACTCATAATGATCGTTATTTTGTGGCGTAATTATTTTCATTAGGTATTTAATTAAGTTAAATTATGTATTTTTTTCCCCCAGTTTAAAGGCGGAGGCACGGTGTGAACATCACTATACTCCACTGCTGCTGCCTTTGTTTATTTATGTATACAAATTGAGCTACAAGAGGGCATGATACACCGAGGCGATTGCAAGTTGTGCTACATCACCTTATAAAATGTACACAAATAGACAATATAATATTATATAAAGACGTATAGGCAATCCGGCAGCCAGTTTAGAGTCTCGTTTGATGGCCCTGTCGCGGTCTGGTAATGCAAGCACCCGCCGGCTTGTGTTCGCGTTCTACTCTGGTAACAAGACCCTGGTTGTCAGGGAAGGGCACAGTCAGTCGGGGATGCTACCCACAGATAGACTCTTGTCTCCACCTTTGCTATCATCTCGTCTCGTTCCTTGCAGCGTAAAATGTCCTCTACCATGACGTCGTAAAAGGACTGTGTGGTGCGTCGGGAGGCAGCCTGTGGGTCTGGTTCGGTCATCCTCGCGAGACAGGACATCGGTGGAGCCTCCCAGCTGGACGTCACTTTGAATGATATTTCTGCCACCGACAAACGCCTTCACTGCCAGCCGAAGTGCTTCGCCAGTACGTACAATCAACAATCGAGTGCTCAGCATTGTCCCAACGGTGTTGGCAGCGCAGACACGCAGCATCGGGTTCGCTCTTCGTCCGGTACTGCCTGAAACTCCCGTGTCCTGTAAGATCCTGGGTTATATAAAACGTGAGGTCTTCAGGACATCTCCTCGTCCATCTACTCAGGTCCGTAAGAATCCTACTCGTTTAGGCGACATTATTGCTGCGACTCCACCTATTGGCCCGAGTAGCGATAAGAATTTCGTGCTCCGATTTCTAGAAATCTGCCACGGAGTCGGTCCTACCCGGGCTTTGGTTAAGCGAGGAATAAGGCTACTTCAGCGGAGACAGTGGGGTAATCCCGCTGCACTCTGATCGCCGCAGTCCTCTGGTGCCAAATCGTGAAGTTCCGACAGATCGCTTACTTGGTTGCTCTTTCTGCCCACTTCGTCGAGGAATACAACAACAGCCTTCTATTCACCACAGACAATTTCAGAGTTCTCTTGGATTGCGAAAGCACTTCCAGGTTGGGATGACCTGTCCTATAGCACGTGCTGTCCGAGTTAAATGATATACTTTCCTACTTAAGATTTGTACATGATAATATTATTGGAATAATTTAATAAAAATTATATCGAACTGTTTAAATGTTTCAGATAAAATACCATATAGTTTAATTCATTTACCAAAGTGTTTTGATAAGTATTGTAATGTGTTTATATTTATATTTCAAACTTATTTTATTACTATATATTTTTGTAGTATATTTTTTAGTGTAAGTGACGAATTAAAACTCAAACATTGTATGATATTGATCTCCCAGTAAAATGGTTTGACAGTAAAATCAGTTATTTTGAGATGACCATTGACAGTTAAACACAATGTCATTAATGCGGTGATAGATTAAAATGTGCTGTGAAGGAACAAATAAATAGGTACTAGCGTACTACTATTGTAATTATAATAAAATTGTCAAAAACTGGTTTTGCGTTAAAAATTTTCCTTTTGGTATTTTTCCGCACCTGGGCTATTTTGCCCAAAATGACCTTTCGGTTTTGTCCAGGTACCCAATTTTGTTATTATGTGATTATCCCGTTACCAGACTAGTTTAGATCAATTTAAAATTAAGTTAGCAACGGTTTAATCAAATATTTTATATATTACTAAGGTTGAAATTTGTGTTTAAGCTAATCGTTTAAAACGTTTTAAACAAGTGACTCTGTTTGAAAAATCTATATAGGTACATAAAACGTTTGAAAAAAAACATAAAATTGCGTAGTTATTTTTTCCATGAAATATATATTTACCACCTCTAAGCTATTTCACATATATTTTATAATAATATAATACTACACTTGATATAAAATAATGTGCCGTTGTTATGGATAACATTTTTTTTTTTTTGAATTGTTAAACTAATACAATTTTTGTTTCGTATTATTTAAAAACAATTTATTCCTACCACGCTTATGAGTTATGATTAATATATTGCTGTGTTTTTAAAAATCAAAATAGGCAAAGAAGTTAAATATGTTAATGTTTAATTATTATAGATACAATTTTGGTTCAAACAATTCAAATCCGTGTAAGATTCGTCGATTCAGCGTCGTGTGAAACACTAAAATGTTCTGCTACATTATATAGTATTATTGTAAAGTATAATAATATCCGAGTGGTGCATTCTGGATAACGCTTGTAATAGAATATACAAACAAAAGGAAAACGAAAAGGTTTTTTAACCGGGGATTTAACTGTTTTATTGACAAAAGTGTAAAAAAAACTTATATAGTATATCCATGTGTGTAATTTTATCATATACCTAATACTAAATATTATTAGTTTGGTGTAAAATTATTAATTTATCTGTGAGCATTGAAATTATCGTAATGTTCACTTACCTCGTTTAGCTGCGGACGATGTACATATAAAATTGTATAAATACCCTCTTTGGAGAATTGTCCCCACATCATAAACCGTTATCAAGTATCTTATCTCACTACAATATTATTCGAAAACTCATTGAATTTCCCAACGTATACAATATTACGGCATATAGTTGGATTTATATTTAAATATGTGATACACAGCGTAAATATAATATTGTTTTAGTATAACATATATAAGTATTATGGTTGTGTAAAAGTTAATAGAATCGAAGTTTAAGAATAATTATTCTTTAAATTATTACCAATAGTAGACATCGTTATATAGGTTTAGCGTCGAAATAGTACATATTCAATCAAGACATTAAAAGAATAAAAGCTGAACACATGTGTACAATAGAAATATTAATGATTACAAATATCACAATTTTAGCGTCCCAATTAGAAACTGAGATATAAAAAAATTAAATGTGGTACATAAAAAGTACAAAAGTTCAAACATAATATTTTAACACGTTCAGCATTTACCAGAAGAAAAAAAAATATTTTTTCGCAAATCAAGTTAAGAGCTCATAAATGCATTTTTGAAATTATTCTTTATTTCTCATTAATTTTCTTAAATCAATTATATATTTCGTAGAGTTGTAGCTTCATTCACACTTGATACGTCCTATTTTACAATATACACAGGACTGCAATACTTTACCTGCAAATTCTGGACCCGCGTAAAAATAGAGGATGAGTATACTGATCACGCGTTCCGGTCAATAATGTGGAATTTCACTTTCATAAGAGTAGGTTCTCCAAAAAAAATATCTTATAGTATTTGTAATAATAATAGAAAAATATGAATATTCATAGGTTAGGTTAGGTTATTTATATATAAATATTCATTTTTTTTTTTTAGACAAAATCGGATTCCAACCTTTGGCTGAAAAACGGTCATGGTGATAACGGGCGAGGGTCACACTTTGGCGGAAAACGGTTCCGCCCATCATTGTACATTATAATCCTCGGCCGAGTGGATTTCGGACGCTTACCCGACCTTTCGTCTGCGGGGCAACATTCGAAGTTCGAAACTTGGTCGGCTTAATTCCTGCACCAGCAAACAACACAATGGCACTATGGGACACAAAGCAGTCGGTATTTACTCAACGCGATATTATTAAACCGAATACTATAATAATGGCCAAAAACGGTAGAAATCGCCAGACTACGGGATGGATGAGATAAGATATTACTAGTTTTTCTGTTATTATACGGTTTTAATGATAACAAATCACATGATAACACAGACGATTCAAAAATAATCAGCGGCCGATGTTGTTGACTGGAGTAGTGACCGATGGTGGTTTAGAATACAAGGAAATAATGTTCTCCCTGACTTTTAGTAAGTTTCTCCAAAACGATTTTATTTGTTCTCCGATGAAATTAAATGGCATAGAAATCATATTACAGAAGATTTTACCATTAGTCGGTGTTGTTGAAGATTGTTGGGTTGTAGTTGGATTTGAGGCAACATTTACTACCTATGGACAAAAACAAATAAACATACAACTATTATTATACGTCACGATATTAATTCGACTAAATATTATTATTACTACTAAATAGAAATTATTATTATTTAAATGTTTTAATCGAAATTAAAACGCATTGAGTCAATATAGTAATACACGTGTTTAAATATTGAAATTCATTTTTATATTATGTTTTTATTGAGCACATACTGTTTTAACCCTTTCCCGACCGTTGGGGCAATTAATAGGACATTTAAGTAAAAAAAATTAAAATATAATACATTTTACTATTAATACAGTTCAATATTGATTAAAAGCATATCGTTATAATGTTATGTATGTACTTAAATGCAAGTATATGCAATTGGTGTAAAACTAATTATTATTCCATTTCTATCGCAGTTATTGGTTTGTAGTATAATCTATTATTATAATTATTTAAATTATGAAAATTACCGGTGTTGGATTTGTCGTTTTGGCTGGTTCTGGATTATTTGCGACGACATTGCCTGCAGCGGCAGCAGCTGGCTCACTTGGTTTAGCAGGATCTACAGGTGCAGGGTCTGCACAAGTTATATGCTAATCTCATAAAATAAAATATCATCATCAGAAAATGCATTAATTTTATTTCGAAAATCGACAAGTTCGATATCAGTAAATTAAATGATTGACAGATACTTTTCTTTACAACGTAACGATTTTAATTTTTGATTCGTGGGTTGTCTCGATCGCGTCATTTTCAAATCAAAAATAAAAAAAATAAATATCGAAGAACACTAAAACATGCAATGTTAAAAAAACGCATAGGACTTACTTGCACCAAAGAAAATACTACAAACAATGATAAAATAATCGTCTTTTGCGTGGAAAACATAATTTTGACTGGCCGCCGTTGTCTTTCACTAAATTTAAAAATAACAATGTTGAAAATGTATAATTTTTTAGTATAATTTACTGATAAAAAAAAATCGAAAAATTACAAAATCACATCCATATCGACTACTATAATATGACCAGTGTTTTCGTACAATTTTGTATTTTTTTTTTATGCGCACGTTCCTTGTTCCTACGTTTTAACTACACATATTATACTAATATTATAAATAACTAGTTTTGTAATAATTTGTTAAAAAAACACGAACAAGTGTCGCTGCTTAAATAAATACTAATAATACCTATAGGTAATTATCGTTTTGAAAACAAGCAAATTTTGAAATGTAGTATTGTTTTGATATTCATGAAAACATTAGTTAAATAGAGCAGTTGTCGTTTCGTTTAGCACGAGTATAAATAAAACGCTCGCTCGAGAAAATATTAAATACAAAACATGTATAGCCAGACTATTAGGTTGATTGCCTTGGACTTAATTTGATATCATAAAATACTCATAACAAACACTGGTTACGATAGATATAATAAAAAAAACTACAATTTAAAAAAATAAAACTATATGTACCTTGTCGTTGAGCAGGTCATATTGAATTAAAATAAAAACGATTCTCAGCGAAAACAGTCTGTCAGCCTACACAACTAAGTGAATTTTATGATATTATTGCTATTTAAATAATTCATTTTACTATTAATAATACAGTAGGTTGAATCAATTTTTGCAGAAAACATTGCACTTCAGAATTTCATTGAGCGTATAAAATATAATAATGTACATAAAGTTTCAAGCCCTTATAAAAAAATATTTTTAAATTCCAACGAAATAACTAGGTAACGTTATTATTATTCGTTTAAATGTCTAATTTTATCCAAATCTGAATTTAAAATGTCTATAAAATTACCATTGTACATTTGTACCATTGAATTGAATTTGAATATTATAATATGCTGGTTATTATTGTTACCAAATAAAAAAATCGGTTTAACAAAAACTAAAAATGAATTTTTTGAAAAATAAACGGGCCCGAAATCCATCCGAATAGAATAAATAATAACGTACAAAGAACGTCGCCGCGTACTTGCTGGCTAGTAGAAAATACGTCGTCATGGTGATGTTTTAATGTATCGGAAACGGTTGAGGACGAAATCTAAAAACAATTCACTTACAATTCAGACACCAAAGGCCAAACAGTCATACTATATTATTTAATCAAATCTATTTATTGATATTCTACGCGAATACGAGATGGCTCCGTCGTTCGTTGACGAAGAAACACTGCACAATACCGTTTCGGAAGTCGTAGAAAACAATATCTCTACCGGGCCATACGAACGAATGGAAGGAAAATTTAACAGAACTGACGACGACAACGACGATGGCGTGGCCACCGAACGCAGACGGGGGGGGGGGGACGCCAGGACGAAAATCGAGGACAGCGCCAGGACCGCGGCGCGTCGTGGTGCGGCCCACCGATTCTCTTCCCTTTTCGTCCTCCTGTAGTATGATCCCTCGCGGGCCGCCGAGTCGCAAGTCCTGGGTCACCGCCGGTCCCTCAGCACCAAACTTATAATAGTACCTTAGTAGTAGTCTTTGCTCTCTCGCTCGCACCGTGCAGCTCTGGTGGCCGTCACAAAAGTCGTCTTCGGCACCCGCAGTACCGTCGAGCCAATAATTGTATGTTTTTAAATTACAACAAAATATCAAAAAATCGTTATAACTATCTATTTTCGTCCAAATTTGAACTTAAAATATCTTTAGAGATATATAGAATATCTATAATACTATAAATATATATTTTTCAGTTTTTTTTTTTTTTTTTGGTTACAATATGAACTACTTATTAATAATAACCGTATCCACAGTTATTATTTTTTGTGTTAGGAACACTAGAAAACAATTGTTGATTTTGTCAACATTCCTTGCTCAACTCAGATTTGAATGTATATTTAAAAATATACTTTCAGTTATACTTTTAGAGTGACAGGCCGTGTTCGCTCAGACCATTTTTTTGTTATAATATGTAATGATTTGTTGTTGAATTTAAATTTAACACGTACTTTACAGCCTACTTACTTCTTGCCTACTTTCCTACTTAATTTTAAATTAAAACCGTTCTGTAAACAAACATTTATTAAATTTTATATTATAATATAGTTTTATTGCGAACCTATAAAGAGTCGAAATTTTTCATTTTTTTGTCCTTAATCACCTTACGGGGTATTTACACATTGCAATGCATTCTCCGATGGTAGCAAACGAAAAATAAAAATTGTAAAATCATAACATAGTTCACGAGATTTTTGAAAACGTGTCGAGAAAAGAAACAAGATAAAATATTTTCTTTCGTTTTTATTTAATAAGAAATCTTTAATTGATTCCAAACAAATCATACTATACTACAACATGATAATATGTTATGATAAATATATTTTATAAATATTGTGTAAACTTCTTATCGTTATGTTACATTTTTCAAGGGCTTAGATGTCATCGCCTGTGGTATAAATACGTTCGCTGCGGTATTCAGTGTACTCTGCAATACACCTTTTAAGGGCTCCCAAATTATGTTAACGGGCTTGGTGAAGAAACTCTGAACGCAGCTTGTCACTGAATTTTTCGCTGAAATATCTTCCGTCGTCGCCTCTTCCTCCTGTCGCAGAGGAAAATAATAACAAACGAAAATAATAACGTTATAATATTTTAAAAATCATTCGGTAAATTGAACGTTTAGTAATATTGTATGAAAAATATCTGTAAAATAATCGTTTCGTGATATTGATAATAATATTATCCAACAAAATAATTAGTATTAATAGAATAACACACACACATTAATTTTATAACATATTAGCCAACGACCAAACGGCCGAGGCTTCATTTTAATAAAAAAAAAATAATAATAATAATAACATTAAAATGTATTATATATTATTATAATTTTTACTAGACAGATAAATATTATTGATAAAAATATTACCGAAGAGTTTGGTTTGCTGTTGGTAATAAACGCCTGCTTATTAGGTTTGGTAGCACCAGTTCGTGTTCCAGTATTGTCCAAACAAATAATGCACTAAAAAGTTACAATAAAAATAGATCAACATTAACGGCTGCAGTGATATATATTATAATTTTATTTATATATCAAAAAAGTTTAATTGGATTATAAAAACGTGCGAACGATTGAGTAATTTATTTTTTATTATCTATTTTTTATTTTTTATTTATTATTCAAAGCCTAAATATCATATAGTTTTGGTGTAGGAAATGAAAACTTACAACCCTAAAAACTTTAAATTCGTAAATTACAATATAATCTGAACAATAATATTATGTATATTATACCTACGCCATTTAGTACCTATTAACTATTATGTCAATATGTCAATATCGGTTTATATAATTAATAGGTATTGTGTTTATTAAAAAAAAAAAAAACAGTAAAAAAACATTTGTAATTACAAAGCCTGGTAAAAATAATTTTCTTGACATTAACGACAAAATAACGGAAGATAGTTGTTTCGGTTTACTACATTCTAAATATTGTAAAAAGTGGTTGATATTCAATACTATATATGGTTTCATTATGGTCCATCAGTAATCATTGTTTTAAATATTATTCAATTTCCCTGTTAATTAAATCATATTATATAATTTAAACCAGCCAAAACTTACTTGAACCACAGAAAATAACACAATCGATGATATTAGAATTCGTGTTGAAATCATTTTAATTTCGTTCAATATATATAGTACACAAATGTAAACCAAATCTACAATTACTGACAACAAAGAGTGACCGTGTCTCGGTTAACGACGGTTTTATGAAACTGTTTGATATTACGATGGGCGATGACAATTTATTACATTCCATAAACATGTCGTAGAGCAAAGGATTTGTGTTAATTTAGGTTAAATATAACAATCATTATCATCATCGTCGAAAAATAAATTATAACTTAAAAAGCTGTATAGCTTATACAATTTGTAATATAATGTTATTGTATTCAATTTATTGTTAGCTATATCATTATTGTAATGATATTAATTATACGGTACGATAAAAGTTAAACAAAATATGTTTTAAACAAATTGTTCATTATTATAAGTGTCTTATACGTCAAACAGAGATATAATTACAATGATATATGAATTACGTATATCCGACTATACCTGCTTATTGTTCTATTTGCCATCAAAGATAATTATTGTATATTATTAATTATCATCGATATTATTATATTGAATAATGGTACGAAATGCGGTTTAAATAAAAACACATTTCCGGCACCGATAGCAAAAAAAAAATCGAACATACTGAACCGCAAATAAATTACCCGAGGTGGGTATAGTAGTAGTCTTGCGAGTGGGTGAACTCTGCTCGTCAATGACAGGCGTATAGGTAATGAAAACGTCAATATTATATAGTAAACCCGCCCGCGATTTTTCCAGCATCGTGAATTCGATAAGTCTGCTGAGCTCTGATTTTCTCTAATTTCAGTACATATAAGTATCTATACTATTTTTATTTTTGAGAATATTAATATTTGTCGTGGCGTATGGAACTCTCTTTGAATTCCATCAATAATAATTAAAACTATTTTTAATTTCATTCAAATACACGAACATTTGTAAATAAGTATAAACGATTTTATTAAAAATTGTAACTATCGTAATTTTATAATATTATAATGTTTACGTAGTGCAAATGTATATAATATTTGTTTAGTTTTTTACGTGTTCATTAATATTGTTATATTACGTTATTTTTATACTTTTGAGCGTAATTTTTTTTTTAAAAAACAGTAAAATTAAAAAAATATGTATTATTTATTTGTTTTATTTTGTTTTATTGATGAACAATTTATTAATTAGAAATATACAGGTGATATTCAAAAAAGTTGATTTGAAATGAAAAATTTGAAATTACATAGCAATTACGTGTCTTTTAACTTTAAAATAAAATTACTATCATAAAATTATAACAGCACAACTATAACAGACACATATTATATTATGGTTTGTATAGGTTTCACTGGTGCTGGGTCCTTATTTTTAGATATTTGTTGATAACTGAATATAATAATACCTATGTAGTTATTTATTATTTATAAGGTGAAAAACCCAACAACAAATCTCTCTACAGCTCTGAATTTAAGAAAAGGTGGGCAAGTGGGTAACGTTTTGCTGTACATTAAGGTGTCATGTAGGTCTTTGTTATGAATGTGTTAAATTTGAATGATATAAAATCCTTGAATAGGTACTACGACAAATGATTTTGAGCAAAGAAGATCTGACAGCCTAATTGTTAATAATATTTTACGATATTATTGCAATTAAAATAATTGATTTCCGAGAACATTACGTTTGAAAATGTCATTATGTGTATAATTTATAAAAAATATGCTTTAAAAGTTGCAAATACTCACAACGTTTATATTTTAACTATATAAAGACATAACTACAATATAGTTATTGTTCGTTTAAACATCAAATTTCGTCCAAATCTGAACTTAAAATGTATATAAAAAAACAAAGTTCGTATATTTTTTAGATTGTTTGGTTACAATATGTAAACGACTTTGACAAACCTTGTTTAGATTTTCAATGTTAAGCCATAAATCATGTAATAACGGATAAGAAAAATGCTCTTATCTCAGAGTCTTTTTTAAAAAAAGTTACAAGATCGATAATCTAATTTTTCAAGGGCTTACTTTTTATTTATTTTCCAATTCCGCAATCACCAGTGCTTATTGTCAAGTCTCATACTACCAGAAAACGGCAAAATGTTGCATACATTAATATATGTTTTGCCTAACCAAAAAGAAATATTTGAAAAAAGAAATAATAATATAAAAAAATAAAATTAAAATTTGAAAAAAATAAAATGAAATTTTAAAATAAATATTTGAAAAAAAAAATAAAATTTTAAAATAATTATTTGAAAAAAAAAATAATAAAATTTTAAAATAAATATTTGAAAAAAAATAAAATTATATTTTATATTTTATTTTATTACTTTTTTTTGAAATTATTATTTCAAATTTTATTTTATTTTTTTCAAATAATTATTTTATTTTTTTCAAATTATAATATTCAAATTTTATATTATATTTTATTTTTTTTTCAAATAATTATTTTAAAATTTTATTTTATTTTTTTCAAATTATTATTTTAAAATTTTATTTCAAATTTTTTTTTAAATTTTATAATTTTTAAAAAATAAAAAATAATATAATAAAAAAATAAAATAAAATTTGAAAATAATTATTTGAATATTTATTTTAAAATTTTTTTTTTATTTTTTAAAAATTATAAAATTTTAAAAAAAAATTGAAATAAAATTTTAAAATATTAATTTGGAAAAAAATAATAAAATTTTAAAACAAATATTTAAAAAAAAAATAATAAATAATAAAAATTTTTATTTTATTTTTATTTTTTAAATTTTTTTTTTTTATTCAAATAATTATTTTAAAATATTAATTTATTTTTTTAAAATTTTATTTTTTTTTTTGAAATAATTATTTTAAAATTTTATTTTTTTTTTCAAATATTTATTTTAAAATTTCATTTTATTTTTTTCAAATTTTAATTTAATTTTTTTATTTTATTATTTCTTTTTTCAAATATTTATTTTAAAATTTTTTTTATTATTTTTTAAAAATTATAAAATTTTAAAAAAAAATTGAAATTAAATTTTAAAATAAATATTTGAAAAAAAAATAATAAATTATTTTATTTTTCATTTTAAAATTTTATTTTTTTTTTTTTTCAAATATTTATTTTAAAATTTTATTATTTTTTTCCAAATTAATATTATAAAATTTTAAATAATAAATTATTTTTTTTTTTTCAAATATTTATTTTAAAATTTTTTTTTTTATTTTTTAAAAATTATAAAATTTTAAAAAAGAATTGAAAAAATTATTTTTTTTTTTCAAATATTTATTTTAAATTTTTTTTTTTTATTTTTTAAAAATTATAAAATTTTAAAAAAGAATTGAAATAAAATTTTAAAATAAATATTTGAAAAAAAAAAAATAATTTATTATTTAAAATTTTATAATATTAATTTGGAAAAAAATAATAAAATTTTAAAATAAATATTTGAAAAAAAAAATAATAAAATAAAAAATAAAATAAAATTTTAAAATAAATATTTGAAAAAAAAATAATAAATAATAAAAATTTTAATTTTATTTTTATTTTTTAAATTTTTTTTTTTTTTCAAATAATTATTTTAAAATATTAATTTATTTTTTTCAAATTTTTATTTTAAAATTTTATTTCAATTCTTTTTTAAAATTTTATAATTTTTAAAAAATAAAAAAAAAAAATTTAAAATAAATATTTGAAAAAAAAAAATAATTTTTTCAATTCTTTTTTAAAATTTTATAATTTTTAAAAAATAAAAAAAAAAATTTTAAAATAAATATTTGAAAAAAAAAAAATAATTTATTATTTAAAATTTTATAATATTAATTTGGAAAAAAATAATAAAATTTTAAAATAAATATTTGAAAAAAAAAATAATAAAATAAAAAATAAAATAAAATTTTAAAATAAATATTTGAAAAAAAAAAAAAAATTTAAAAAATAAAAATAAAATAAAAAGTTTTATTATTTATTATTTTTTTTTCAAATATTTATTTTAAAATTTTATTTTATTTTTTATTTTATTATTTTTTTTTTCAAATATTTATTTTAAAATTTTATTATTTTTTTCCAAATTAATATTATAAAATTTTAAATAATAAATTATTTTTTTTTTTTCAAATATTTATTTTAAAATTTTTTTTTTTATTTTTTAAAAATTATAAAATTTTAAAAAAGAATTGAAAAAATTATTTTTTTTTTTTCAAATATTTATTTTAAAATTTTTTTTTTTATTTTTTAAAAATTATAAAATTTTAAAAAAGAATTGAAATAAAATTTTAAAATAAAAATTTGAAAAAAATAAATTAATATTTTAAAATAATTATTTGAAAAAAAAAAAAAAATTTAAAAAATAAAAATAAAATTAAAATTTTTATTATTTATTATTTTTTTTTCAAATATTTATTTTAAAATTTTATTTTATTTTTTATTTTATTATTTTTTTTTTCAAATATTTATTTTAAAATTTTATTATTTTTTTCCAAATTAATATTTTAAAATTTTATTTCAATTTTTTTTTAAAATTTTATAATTTTTAAAAAATAAAAAAAAAATTTTAAATAATTATTTTCAAATTTTATTATTTTTTTTTTTGAAATAATTATTTTAAAATTTTATTTTTTTTTTCAAATATTTATTTTAAAATTTCATTTTATTTTTTTCCATTTTTAATTTAATTTTTTTATTTTATTATTTCTTTTTTCAAATATTTATTTTAAAATTTTTTTTATTATTTTTTAAAAATTATAAAATTTTAAAAAAAAAATTGAAATAAAATTTTAAAATAAATATGAGAAAAAAAATAATAAAATAAAAAATAAAATAAAATTTTAAAACACATATTTGTAAAAAAAATAATAAATAATAAAAATTTTTATTTTATTTTTATTTTTTAAATTTTTTTTTTTTTTTCAAATAATTATTTTAAAATATTAATTTATTTTTTTTAAATTTATTATTTTTTTTTTTTCAAATAATTATTTTCAAATTTTATTTTATTTTTTTATTATATTATTTTTTTATTTTTTAAAAATTATAAAATTTAAAAAAAAATTTGAAATAAAATTTTAAAATAATAATTTGAAAAAAATAAAATAAAATTTTAAAATAATTATTTGAAAAAAAAATAAAATATAATATAAAATTTGAATATTATAATTTGAAAAAAATAAAATAAATATTTGAAAAAAAAATAATAAATAATAAAAATTTTTATTTTATTTTTATTTTTTAAATTTTTTTTTTTTTTTTCAAATAATTATTTTAAAATATTAATTTGGAAAAAAATAATAAAATTTTAAAATAAATATGAGAAAAAAATAATAATAAAATAAAAAATAAAATAAAATTTTAAAAAAATATTTGAAAAAAAAATAATAAATAATAAAAATTTTTATTTTATTTTTATTTTTTAAATTTTTTTTTTTTTTTCAAATAATTATTTTAAAATATTAATTTATTTTTTTCAAATTTTTATTTTAAAATTTTATTTCAATTCTTTTTTAAAATTTTATAATTTTTAAAAAATAAAAAAAAAAAAAAATAAAATAAATATTTGAAAAAAAAAAATAAAATTTTAAAATAAAAAATAAAATTAAAATTTTAAAAAAATAAAATGAAATTTTAAAATAAATATTTGAAAAAAATAAAAATAAAATTTTAAAAAAATAAATTAATATTACTTTGCAATTTTTTTAGGATTTTTTTTCATTGCACACAACTTGTACGTCATAACTTATTGTACATTGCACGAAAAGTTATCAATAGTTGTCCATATCAGTACACTCTCGTGTTTCGTTATCTATACAGGTCAACGAAGATGGCTCAGTCGAACACTATTATGGTGAACAACTCAGTTCCATCCAAAATTCAAAATAATCAATATTCCAGTCGTAGTTATTTTACTCAACTACATTAAGATCAGTTTTGTTCGTTAAAAACAAAAAAGTATTGTTTTTTTGTAATTATCAATTCGTCACTTCGTTACAAAACACCACAATATACACGATAATATGGGTTCGCGGTGTTCCATTTATTGTGCTGTGCAGTGGTGTCACACATGTCACATAATTAAATTACATTTTACTTTGTAACTTTGTTTTTATACTGTAGGTTATACCATAGTTTATGCAATTACAAACAACGGAAACAAATATTATTATGTAATTATTGTATGTGTTTAAAATAGTGTGTACAGTTTTTGCATAGAAAATAAATATTAATTTATAAATGCAAATTAAACGTTTTATTTTTAAATTAAAAAAGAAAAGTCGGCAAGGGGGTACATTAATGGATGTGTTAAATTTGAATTTAACGGTTTAAAAACATTGTATACGAAAAAAGATTCTGAGCGAAGACGGTCTCTATCAGCCTACATTAAACTAAGTTAACTTTAGCCCACCACCGAGTTTATTTCGGTCACAACTTAGCACCGAGAAACTTACAAATTCCAAAATTCAACTAACAATTACATAAAAATTACACTATACTATACAACTAACGATTAGTCCGGCGTTATGTGGAAAAAGTGGTGGGGGGGCTACTGTAAAGTTAGCCCCCCAAGTTAATCTTTGCCATTTCTTTGAACAGATTAACTTACAAATTCAAAAAATCAACACACAATTACTTACGAATTGAGCTTTTCGACTAACAACGATCTCGAAATACAATAATTGTAATTATTATTATAATATTTAATTTGAACAAGCGGTGGAGGGCTAACTTCCCACACATCCCGTACTGCATGTTGTCGAGGAATACCTGTATGTCAGAAATTACATAATTCGCAGAGATTTGACGATGGCCCTCGTCTCGGACGATATAACTAAGTTTTTCAGCAAACACGTTATAGCTGATTAAAGATTAGGCAGCTGGATCGATACACTAATGTCTAGCAGCAATTTAACTACTCGATAACTCTCAAGACATATACCTAATAGGCACCTCAAACGCCAAAACACTTAGTACAAAATATTAGTCTAAAACCTCAGGGCTTCTCTGCCGGGAGTGATAACACAAACATGTTTTGTATATATACACACAAAAATATTTATGAACACATTTGAAATGGTAGTTTCATTGGTAGTTAAATATTATTATTCATTTTCATTCATTATATACATTTTTTTTTGTAATCCAATAAGTTCACATGGCTTTTTTTAGTGCCTCAAAAATAACTTTGTGTAAAATAATTTAACTAAACTAAACACAATAATAAATATATTATCTAGCTCTATTACTCACGCTAAAACGATTATAATATAATATATTATATTATATAGTACGTACGTTTAACGGGGGGAAAAAAAACCGACATCGTTTAAATGTTTTTAACCACTGGTATTTATACCATTATGGTAGATTTGTAATTTTGGCGCACATGTGGGTCGACTACAATAATTATGCATATAAACATGTTAGTTCGAGGAGAATACACACTCAAAATAAACAAATAAAACAGTATAACGTTATATTGTGGTACGTTTTAGTCACTAATCAGTTATTAGTGACTGATTAATACCTACGCTTCAATATTTTCATAATAATCTCCCCATATTTTTTTTTCTTTCGTAGCATAAGTTATTTAATAGTGAATTCCAAAAGACGCTGTGAAAATGATTGCCACACAAATTTTGATTTTCATGGTTGTAATTTCTTCAACCCGTGTAAGTTTCACTTGTTTTTATCATTGTTTCAAATAATTATCTTATTAAATATCACCTCATCGTTTCGACCCATATGAATTGGACTCTCGACTTTATACATATAAACTCGCTTATAAAATTCTTATTTAGTTTTTAAAAATCTACGAAATAAATCTATTTTATGAATTTCGTATTTTGTTTGTCGCCTTAAATTTTGTCGGATATTTTTTGCACTGTTAACATAACTCAGTATACCGTTGACATCGATGACTTCCGTCGAACAATTCGTACATGTAAAATGTTTATTTTCATTATTTACACAATATTATCTTTGTTCTCTAATCAGATAAATTTTCTTTGATCAATCTTGCTGATTCATTGTCTAATCTCTTCCACGTATTTGCATCTTAATGAATTATATCTAGTAACAGTTGTAAAAAACACTTGAAAATCAGAACTCCCAAAACCAACGTAAAGCACGAAATCATAAATTATTCAGGTTAACCAAAAAACTTATAATGTTTCGTTTAAACAATTTTATGTAAGACGTCTTTTAGTATTAATTTCTTGTGTTTCATACAATTTTTTCGGTCAGTTTTTGACATTTATTATGTCTTAACTTTTAAGTGAAATTTACTGTTTTTGGTCTGAACAACAATATAAATGAACATTCTTTAATATTAATAATCATAGTTATGGTTACATCAAATAATATCTTATGAAAAATTCTGTAAATTAATTAGGTAAGTGCATATATTGGTATCAAAAAAAACTTTTGAACATCAAAATCTATTTAGCACCTTAAACCCAAATCCATAATAATTTAGGTACACACTTTAAGTTGGTATATAAGCTAATGTATGATGTGGCGATGTTAATCTATTGTAGTTACAACGGATATATATATTTTTTTTATATAATATATAGTTTATAACCTGTCCAACTGCTGCCGGTGCGGGTGCAACGAAACCAAGTATGAGTCAATTTGCTGGTGGAAATAATAAACCAGCAGATACTACAGTGGTAGGTGATTTGTTTAAAATAAAGTATTAGACTTACTTTTTTTTAAATCAATTATTATAAACCTCATAATACAGAATCTAAGGTAGCTGACTGCCAAATTCTAACTGATCTCGGTTTATAAACGAGAATAAAATATACATAAATTCAACCTAACCTCAAAGATTCTGAATTTACCGAAGTACTATTACTTTGGAATTTTTTTAGGATTATTATTCGTTTCACATAACTTGTACGTCATAACTCATTGTACATTGCACGAAAAGTGTTATTAAGTTGTCGATATCAGTACACTCTCGTGTTTGGTTATCTATATACAGGTCAACGAAGAGATGGCTCAATCGAACACTATTATGGTGAACAACTCAGTTCCATCCAAAATTCGTCGCGCGGTGACCAAAACCATTGGTGTATTTTTCTGGCCCGTGACAAAACCGTGGCAACTTATCAAGAGCTTCATACCAACGCGTCCGGATGTCATAGGAACGTATACGGAAAATAACGGGAATAGGATTTCGTGATTCAAAATCATCAACTTTCCAGTTGTAGTTATTTTATTTGACTATATTAAAATCATTTTCGTTCATTAAAAACAAAAAAGTGTTGTTTTATTAGTACCTATAACTATCAATTTGCCACTTCGTTACAAGACATCACAACAATATATACGATACGATACCAGGTACACCGCGGCGTCCGGTTTATTGTGCTGCGCAGTGTGTCACACGCGCCACATAATTAAATCAAATTTTACTTTGTACATTTATTTTTATACTATATATTATTAGTATAATCTCATAGTTTATACAATAACCAACGGAAACAACTATTTCTATTTACAGAAAAATGTTGAGATAAAAATCATACAAGATTAATGATGTTTATTATATTATCCAAGTAGAAATTCTGATATTATTTTGGATATTTCATAATTTTACAATTCGTATTTTTTTAAGAACCAACATATTTGGTTTAGTTTCCACTGTTTAGCGTAAAAAAGTTGGATCTTAAGCGCAGTAGAATAACCGCACGAGGATGATAACAACGTAACGTAATATTAATTTATTTTTTTCAAATTTTTATTTTAAAATTTTATTTCAATTCTTTTTTAAAATTTTATAATTTTTAAAAAATAAAAAAAAAAATTTTAAAATAAATATTTGAAAAAAAAAAAATAATTTATTATTTAAAATTATAAAATTTAAAAAAAAAAATTGAAATAAAATTTTAAAATAAATATTTGAAAAAAAAAAAATAATTTATTATTTAAAATTATAATATTATAAAATTTTAAATAATAAATAATTTTTTTTTTTTCAAATATTTATTTTAAAATTTTTTTTTATTATTTTTTAAAAATTATAAAATTTTAAAAAAAAATTGAAATAAAATTTTAAAATAAATATTTGAAAAAAGAAATAATAATATAAAAAAATAAAATTAAAATTTGAAAAAAATAAAATGAAATTTTAAAATAAATATTTGAAAAAAAAAATTAAATTTTAAAATAATTATTTGAAAAAAAAAATAATAAAATTTTAAAATAAATATTTGAAAAAAAATAAAATTATATTTTATATTTTATTTTATTACTTTTTTTTGAAATTATTATTTTCAAATTTTATTTTATTTTTTTCAAATAATTATTTTATTTTTTTCAAATTATAATATTCAAATTTTTAATTTATTTTTTATTTTTATATTTTATTTTTTTTTCAAATAATTATTTTAAAATTTTATTTTATTTTTTTCAAATTATTATTTTAAAATTTTATTTCAAATTTTTTTTTAAATTTTATAATTTTTAAAAAATAAAAAAATAAAATGAAATTTAAAAATATTAATTTGGAAAAAAATAATAAAATTTTAAAACAAATATTTAAAAAAAAAATAATAAATAATAAAAATTTTTATTTTATTTTTATTTTTTAAATTTTTTTTTTTTATTCAAATAATTATTTTAAAATATTAATTTATTTTTTTAAAATTTTATTTTTTTTTTTGAAATAATTATTTTAAAATTTTATTTTTTTTTTTCAAATATTTATTTTAAAATTTCATTTTATTTTTTTCAAATTTTAATTTAATTTTTTTATTTTATTATTTCTTTTTTCAAATATTTATTTTAAAATTTTTTTTATTATTTTTTAAAAATTATAAAATTTTAAAAAAAAAATTGAAATAAAATTTTAAAATAAATATTTGAAAAAAAAAAATAATAAATAATTTTATAAATAAATTTTTTTTTCAAATTATAATTTTAAAATAAAATTTTTTTTTTTATTTTTTAAAAATTATAAAATTTTAAAAAAAAATTGAAATAAAATTTTAAAATATTAATTTGGAAAAAAATAATAAAATTTTAAAATAAATATTTGAAAAAAAATAATAAAATAAAAAATAAAATAAAATTTTAAAATAAATATTTGAAAAAATAAATTATAAACATTTATAATAAAAATTTGAAAAAAATAAAATAAAATTTATAAATTATATATTTGAAAAAAAAAATAAAAATAATTTAAAATAAAAATATAATTAAATTTTTTTTTTTAAATTTTTTTTTTTTCAAATATTTATTTTAAAATTTTATATTTTTTTTTTCAAATATTTTCAATTTTAAATTTTTTTTTTAAATTTTTTGAAAAAATATAAAAATTGAAAATAAATATTTAAAAAAACAAATATAAAATTTAAAATAAATAATTGAAAAAAAAAAATTTAAAAAAAAAATAAAATAAATATTTGAAAAAAAACAAATTTAAAAAAAAAAATATAAAAATTTAAAATAAATATTTGAATAAAAATAAATTTTTAAAATAATTATTTGAAAAAAAAAATTGTAAATTATTTTATTTTTCATTTTAAAATTTTATTATTTTTTTTTTTTTCAAATAATTATTTGAAAATTTTATTTTTTTTTTTATTTTTTTATTATATTATTTTTTTTTCAAATATTAATTTTATTTTTCATTTTATAATTTTATTATTTTTTTTTTTCGAATAATTTTTTTAAAATTTTAATTTATTTTTTTTTCAAATATTTATTTTAAAATATTTTTTTCAAATTTTAATTTTTTTTTTATTTTATTTTTTTTTTTTTCAAATTTTTATTTCACTTTTTTTTTTAAATTTTATTATTTTTAAAAAATAAAAAAAAAATTTATTTTAAAATTATAATTTGAAAAAAAAATTTATTTATAAAATTATTTATTATTTTTTTTTTTTTCAAATATGTATTTTAAAATTTTTTTTTATTTTTTAAAAATAATAATTTAAAAAAAAAAGTGAAATAAATTTTAAAATAAAATTTTGAAAAAAATAAAATAAAATTTTGAAAAAAATAAAATAAAATTTTAAAATAATTTTTTGAAAAAAAAATAAAATATAAAAATAAAAAAATTAATTAAAAATTTTAAAATTATAATTTGAAAAAAATAAAATAAATATTTGAAAAAAATAAAATAAAATTTGAAAATAATAATTTCAAAAAAAAGTAATAAAATTTGAAATAATAATTTGAAAAAAAAATAATAAAATAAAATATAAAATATAATTTTATTTTTTTTCAAATTATTGATTTAAAATTTTATTTTTTTTTTATTTTATTATTTTTTTTTTCAAATATTTATTTTAAAATTTTATTTTATTTATTTTAAATTATTATTTTAAAACTTTATTTATTTTTTTTTTATTTTAATTTTTTAAAATTATTATTTTAAAATTTTATTTTCTAAACACTTCGGCGCCACTGAAATAGAGTGTACCTCATCATTGAATAAGTCACTGTGTTCAATTTGCATTCAATACATTTTATTTAACAGATACATAACACATAAATTAATATCTTTGATAAAAAACAAATTTTTGTGAAGTCATTCAGTCAGCCGAATACCGATTGGTATAAATGTATATATATTAATTGGTATTAATGTATGTACCAATTTGGTAATATATATTTATATTGATATTAGTAATTAGAACATGTTTAATTAATTTTTTTGTATACAGTGGATTGTTATAATTTTTACCAAAAACAAGTCTCATTTATTATATAGGTAATAGGTATTAATTACCTAAGTACCTTCTATGACAATACCGACGTACCATAGAACGATATGAAATGATTTGTAGTACGTATGTAATAAACAGATTCAATTTTACCTAAATATATTGACAATTTCATTGTGTTAAGGTAATAAATAACAATAAACATAACTGCAAAAAATGTTCAAGTCCCTAAGAATAATACATTTTGTTTGTCATTTTATGGGTTTCTAATATAAAAATAGAGAATATGATGCACATTTTTTTTGGTGCTGCAATTTGTTGTAGATAATTTGCTAAAACTTTGTACTACTTTGGATTTGATTAGTTAAAGTCTTCATGGACACGTAACAGTGTAAATATGTACTTACAAACGATGATCTTTAACATACAATCGGTCTGATTTGATTTGGTCGACATGGTGCCATGGTGGGGCTGATGTGGGTTGACTAGGGCTGCATATATGTCAGTTACGACCAACTTACAAATAGAGATCATTAACTTACAATCGATCCGGTTTGATTGGTCGATATAATATTTTAAGGGCCAACTTCTCACACTATATTGTTAGCCAGTTGTCTTTCTAGTTTCTATGACTATACTATTATCCTACTTATTACAAACGTTTTATAGCGTTTGGATTTGAATTGGGTTCATCAACATTTTCAAAACAATTATTCAAAAAAATAAAAAAGATGTTCTCATTTGAAAAACAGAAATAATTTTTATTGCCACATTACACTCCTCAAGTAGATAATAATACAAAACGCCTCAAGCCGTGGAAAATAATCAGTGTTGTGCATTATCTAGATAAATTATCTAAGTAAATTATCTAGATAAATAATTAATTATCTTTTATCTTATCTAGATAATAAAAAAATTAATTATCTGATGAATTATCTTAGATGAATAATTATGTTATCTAACCCAAATTATCTAGATAAATAAATTATGGGTACAATTTTTTTTTTATTAGAGCCTCAAAAACGAAGGTATGGTAAATTTTTACTTCGATAAATAAACCATTGAATTTAAAATAATAATAATTTTTCGTATTGCTTATTTACGTCATTTCTAATAATTCTATACGATCGGATATGGGTAATTAATAATTAATATAACAGACATACAGTCGAAATATTTTGCGACTAATGATGTTGTGTTGTAACATTCACACACACACATACACACACACACACACACACACTCAATGATATTTTAATCGGCCTCTCAGAATTATCCGTTAAGTTCTAAATAAAAATAATAACATAAATAGATATTTATGATTTTACTGATTTCCCGAAACGATATGGGTACGGGTACCTAACGAGTAACGACATGCGTAATTATTAATAAATAATACCCATCTATCGTCTATTTTTTAGACAAAAATAAAAATAATTATGAATTAATTATAACAATACAATTTAATCTTAAAATTTGAATGAAACAATATACGTATTTTATATATTCTATATTTCTAAATAATAATTATAATTGAAGAATAAGTAGTGGCTGACTTTTAACATTTTCATGCCTTTATTATTTGATTATTAAAAATATAATTTATGGTTAGGTTCGGTTTTATACCAAAATAATATAAGTTATCATAAATATTTTGAAAAAATGTCACAGTGGGGATCTATCCCCTCGATCACACCCCTCAACGTTTGACCACCACTGATAATATGCGTTACATAAGATCTATAATTTATGACCTATAATATTATTATTATTATGCAGATCACTGGACACTGGTGTTCACTGCTTGTAGCGAAATTAAAACGTTCAATTGAAAAATCCGAAGTACATAATCTGTGTATAGAATCGTCGTCGTGTATAGTGGGTATATATTATCGCATTAGAAATGGAAATCAGATTTGCTAGTGAAGTCAAGGCCGTATCTGAGGGGGAGTCCAAGGGGTCTGGACACCCCCCGAAATTTCCTAAGTAGTGTACAAATGTTTAACTAAATAAATATCTATTTTTTATACCAACATAAATATTACAGATTTTAGACCCCCCCCCCCCCCGAAAAACTTTTCTGAATACGGCCTTGAGTGAAGCATAATATAAAATATTATATTATATCCTACTCGATAGTCAGTCGTCTTAAGGAAAACGGCGTTTACGCAGTAATTATGCTAAAACTTCCTCGTCAAAAATGCAACAGTACCGCTATTATATTATTTGATGCAGAAAAAAATGTCGGGGAGGGTTTTGAAAAAGAATTTTTTTTTTTTAATGTATTTATTATTAATACATTTGTAGGTCAGTCAGGTCAGATAATTTATTTATTTTGTTCCTAATATTTCGCGGGGGGGGGGGGTTAAACCCCCCCTGCGTTTACCACTGTATTATTATGATACCTACACAATGTGTCCTGTTACAACACGTACAGTGGTTAGTATGAGCTAACCTACATTTGATTTTGATAGTGGATTGGTACTTCATTGTATATAGTATTTTTATCATGTATTATGACAACGTTATATACCCTGAATAATAATTATAATTATTGTTACACTATTACAGTAGTAAGAAACTCCTAAATATACGTAACATTGTTGTTGTTTTTTTACTTATTTTTATTAATAATGTACTTACGGGTACACTTATTACAGTATTATTACCAATATAAAAACAAAATCGTTACAAGAAAAACGTAATATTGTTTAATATACAACGTAATTCATTCCTCGTTAACACAACTACAAATAGATTAGAACTTGTTGTTATTTGTTATCTAAGCTGTATTTTCTAAACTAGATCCTATTGCTGCTGGCGTTGTTGGTTCTTTTTTGATATTTTTTTGCACTTTACTCTTTATGATCTTCATT
Organism: Neotoxoptera formosana; assembly: GCA_022818045.1. NCBI lineage: Eukaryota > Metazoa > Arthropoda > Insecta > Hemiptera > Aphididae > Neotoxoptera > Neotoxoptera formosana. The sequence goes on along the minus strand of CM040632.1, from coordinate 26,506,196 downwards.
TTTTGCCAAAAGTATCGTATCGGCCAAAAAAACGTTTTTATAGGGCTGAGGACTTTATGACGTATACTTTTTGGTTTTTCTGGTTCCACTGCGGCTTCTTCGTCCGGGTTCATTCCTGGTTCCTGTTGATAACAAAACAATTTCAAAATCTGTTAACCAGGGAAATCACTATGTTATATTATATTATATGGTTTCGAGTCATTGAATCGATCACTATAATGTATATGTGTTGAATTTTTTTGAATTTAATGATAGATCAATGAAAAAATAAATAAGTTGGAATGGGACACGATCACTCGCAGGCATAATATGCATTTCAATAGGCAAATAATTAAATCTATCAGAGAATGATGTATGTTAAGTAGGTATAGGTAAACGTATATGTAGAATGCTAATTTTCCTCTACAAGGAAAATCTTTGAATCATAAATATGTTTTGATAACTTAAAATATCCATAATATAGATAGGTACATCTACTTTAACAAAAATACTTATAAGTATAACCATGGTAACAAAATCGTTACGAAAGTCGACCTAGCAGAAAAAATAAGAGTTGTATCCAGTCCAAAAGCACATTTAATTTATGTTAAAACGATTCTAAGGGGAGACGGTCGAATTCGAAGGATATTTTATCAATTATTTATACTACTATAGTTAATATTTTATTTTATCTACAACTACCTAGTAATAGTAGATTGAACTACTTTTTTTTCCAAAAATGTCGAATATATTATATTTTTATAATACGTATAACTTAAAAGTCTGCAATACCTACGTAATCCATAGAATGGCGTGAATGGATTCCAGGTATAAATAACTTAAAAAAAGTCTAAATATTTCCATAACTTAGTTGAGCATAGAAAATAATAATTTAAGTGATTGTGTTAAGTTTCAACTGTTTCAAGTCTCTACAGTCAATATTTTTTTGATTTGACAAAAAATTTAACTAAATCGTTAGATGCAATATCTCACAGTATTAAATTGTATTAAATGTTTAAGCCTGAAGTAATAAAATTGAAAGTTTCATGAATTTACGTATTAGTATTACAATTAGGTAGGTACACAAGAAAATATGACAATGTTCGTGATTTTCAACACTTGAACTTCACAGTTCATCACGCGCATAGAAAACAAATCGTGGATAAGTATTTTCGATAATTTGTACAGTCATAGAAACAAGTTATAGGGAATCTTGTATCAGTACATAGATAAACCCAACACTGTATCAGTATAGGTAAGTTCATACCTAACCCAATACTATATTATTATGTAACGATGAATTATACTATTTTTTTTTTGCAAAACTAAATGCGATTTATGTAACAATAACATTACCATCATATCAATGGCTAGAGACCCTGATTTACTTACTGCAGGTTTAGGAGTAGCTGCAGGATCTTTTGTTTTAACTTTCTTGGTTCCAACTTTAACTTCATTGGCCGCCGTTATAAACTAAACATTTTCATCAAAAAGAAATCATCAATATCATTATCAATATTGTATTGTAAACTGGAGTGAGAATTTCACAAGTAGGTAAATTAAACAATATATTTGTGTTACAACCTATACCCCACACCATGTTACAACTAACCCCAATACTGGGGTAGATTGTAACAAAAAAAAAAATCATGTTATTGAACTTAATATCAATTTATGTGTTTATTACTAAATGCCTATAATGTTCATTATGAAACAAAACAACATTCTCTATCTATTGGTATAAGAAAAACCCCGATAGTGAATATTATTTTATAAAATACAGCTATGTACAAATATTAAAAGTGTTATAACTAGACCCGGTCTCCCCTACAACTAGCAGATTAATACGATAATACTACCTATATTACTGTACGAATAAATTGTATACAAATAATAATAATTATTTTATTTTATAATTGCCTAATTTTTACGTGTATATATTGGGATAATATCATAAAATACGCAATGTGCAAATATTAATTTTTAGTATATTACTGACTTGTAATGCTCTCGGAAGTTCATATTATAATATCAAATATACCTATACGGCTATGCCTAGTAGGAAAATTACCATATCAACCTATTCTCTAAGCATACAGTATTAGTAATAGATTCAGTCATATAATGGCTTATTTTTCTGTTATTTTTAATGTCAATTTATCATATTTTTATTATATATTTTTGTTTTTGCATATTATAGAAATATACTTTAGCCTATTGCGTGCTTTGGCATAGACAGTAAATCTTCAGTAAAAAAAATAGCTTATTTTTAACCAAGTCTGGTTACTTTTTCCTAATTTACTTTTAACTGTTACTAGTGTAACCTGCAGGGTCGGATTTAAGGCACTGCGAACTATGCGACTGCATAGGGCGGAAAATTATAGAGGGCGTAAAATGTTGTTGAATATTGGTTTGGTTTTTATGTAACAAAATTACATATTTTTTTTTAATTTTTTTTATTATTTAAAAATTTTGAACGGCGTAAGAGGATTTCGTTTATTTTTAGCAAAGTAATATTCATTTTTTCAATGCATTTATAAATGAACTATTACATTTTTGTTCTCATCAAATTACAAGTCTTAATGAAAGCAAAATGAAACCCTTTTTGCTATTGCTAGTAATTTACCCAACATTTTTTGTATTAATTAAATGTTTTTCTCATAATATACATTTTTAATTTATAAAAATCAACAGATGATAATACATTTGAATGGGGTATTTTTTTTTTTTAATTAACTCAAATGAAAAAATAATTGCATATTAGATATTGAAAGAAAAAATGTCTCTAAAGATATTGTACTATGTAAAAGTTATTTTATTTCTGGATGGGGGCGGCAAATTTAATTTTGCATAGGGGCGGAAAATTTTTGAATTCGCCGCTGAGTGTAACCCAACTTAGCTTACGTTGGTCTATATTAACTTAACTTTACAAACTAAGCAAATTAGTTTTCTTGCCAAGATTTGGTAGTATTGGCCACAACGTTGTGCAATGAGAACAAAAACAAATATTCAAAAAAAAAAAATGCGAAATGTATATATTGTATATGTATATTATGTGATTCTATAATTTTTGAAAATGAATTTATTTCTAAAAAAAAATAACACGTAAGCAAAAAAATTCGAAGTCGGAAATCGGTGTTATTGTTACCAACAGGTGAAACTCACTTGGACCAAAGCAACGACGACAATCGTCGATATCAAAATTTTCTTGGAAATCATCTTGTCGTCGAACTTTTCAAATTAAACTGTTCAAAACCCGTGTTCAATGGACGAACAATACATTAATAAAATCACCGACTGGTACGTTTTACGGTGGGTAATACGGTTTTATGTTTTTTTCGTGGATTTTTTTATCAGTGCAAACGATAATAATTATACCCATTTTACGAAACATATATATATGCGCAAGTGTCGCGGTACCACACATTTCCCGCGGACAATAACGACGGCTCATAATAATTATCTCGTTTGAAACAAAATTGAAAACTCTAAATTTGTACCTAGTACATTTTTTTCCCGTAAACCTCCTAAAATATTATATTATCAGCAAACTATTGGCAAGTATATACGTATGATGTATATGCAGTATGCACCTAGATATAGTGGCTATCTAAAACAATGATTTTCTAAGTAGAAAACAGCAGAATATCTGGAAATAAACATTTAGGTAAGAATCAGAATGAATATAGCGTTTGACACTTTTCGCGTACGATACATATTATTCGAAACACTTTACCGAACATCAGCTGCATAATTATTCATCATCATTTGAAATCTAAGAGCTCGATCATAGTATTATAATATGGGACAAAAACATTCATTCCGATTTGATTTTCGATATAAAGAGTCTGTGAGATGCGTAATTTATTAATAATAGACCGTTGAACGCTATATTTTTGAAATTTATCGTTGATTTTATCTATAATAAGTGAATTTAATTGGTAAAAAAAAAACTGAACCGAAATTGCCTAATTAGATACACAGTGTAGTGACAAACGTGTGTGCTTAAACGATGACACATCGGTAGCACTATGGTTTTTTTTCTAAAAACTTTGCACGATCATTATTATTAAGTACATACAAAAACAAAACTGCGGAAAGGTACCTACGTTTTCTAATATTTTTAGTCATAAATTATAACATTATACTAAGTTACTCAATATTATACCAATTAACTTAATTTAAGTATTGTTCACCAAATAATTTAGGTAAATAAATTATTATACACATTATCGTACAAATATATAAGACCACCAATACATTTGTAAAATGTTTGAGAACTTTGTCAATATCTAAATTTAGCTCCAAAGATGAGTACTTCGATTTTCCAACATCTAAGATCCTGTAGTCTAATAAGCAATCATATCAGTAATATTGTAATGCAGCATTGATGATGTTTTTTCCTGTTCAATTTTAATATGTAATTTTTAGATTTTGCAACAACATAGTTTAAACATCGTATTAATTTAAATACCTAATTAAGTCATCAGCATAATATTATATTAAGATAATGTTACTACTACATTCGTTTTGGTGGACATTTATGGTTTATCTTATGAGTTATGACTATTATGTTTAATTATTGTAAATTTTACAATATTTTTTTTTGTTTTAAGTCAATATTAAACAATTGTTAAACGTTATAGAATAGAATAATATTTTGCCGCCGAGATTAACAATCAATTTATACCTAAACAGATTGTTGACTTTTCCGTTATTTACGAATATAAAAATGCATAAACTGCAGTTGTTATTATTTCCGCCTGTGAATGATAATTTAAGTACATACCTACCTACAGTTTAGAGGCACCAATAAGCAAAAACAAAATTACTTCTATTAAAAGTTTGTGTTTTTTTTATAAACTATAATTAGGATATTGCATATATTATAATATATAGCTGTTTTTACCACTTTATGCGACACTTGTGTTTTTTATGTGTGAATATATAATAATTATTTCATGCTTATATGAATAGGTGTAACACAAACTAAAAAAACATAGAACAGCAGTATAACTCGTTGTGATCTGCCAAAGAAGTCGGTTTTAGTTTTCTATATAGATAAAAAATAATAATACCGTTTTTGAATCCGCAACTGTTGAATTCGTAAAAAAAGGCCTCGAAATGCATTCTAAACGTATAGTCATATCGATGATAGTGATTGGTTGTTTGGTTCATGTAAGTTTCTTCTAGTTTTAAAATTGTATATAATAAAATAATAATAATATAATAATGATATTAGTTTTAACACATCTTTGATACTAGTATCAGTTTGTTCTAAAAAAATGTAAAAGTAATTTTTCAAAGAAGTATAAGTCCACAGCATAATATACTTTAATAATATTACGGCGTTAAGTACCTACCTAGTAAAATTGTCAGTACGACTAATAGCTCACGTTGACTAAACCATTGTTTTTGTTGTGAATATATAGTTTATAACTTGTGCGGATTCGACGAAAAGTAGCCAAAAAAAACCACCCAATAGCTCCAGAAAACCTCCACCGAGTGCACATGGTGTTCAAAAACCCGCAGTGAAACCTCCAAATGGTGCAGTACAACCGCGCGGGCTTGCGCCTGGAGCAAAAAACGTGGTAATAATTTCTATAGAAAAATATATAAAAATTTAAATTTATGGTCAGTGGTTAAATATCTGACAATAATAGGTATACAATGTGTTTGGGAGAATATAGGAGAGAAACGATCTACAAACGATATGTATAACATGTGATCTAGCCATATAGGTACAATATAGTATTATGGTATAACCATATTGTTCTAGGCCCTAGGGTATAACTGCAGCAGGTCTTTGTGGGATTGAAAGACATGATAGACATTCAATAATTATTGGCACCCGAAATTTTATATATTGTATGGTATTGAATTTACCTGCAGTAAAGTATTAAATTTGTTCGTTCCCAGGTGGACAATCGTATCTATATGTGTGCGAAGAATTATTATGTAGCAGATGTGGCTACGTTTTTTTTCCACTTACCCCTTCACACTGCCCCCTCACCACCTCCAAAAAAGTTTACATACTAAAAATGCATGAGTAGAACATATAAGTAAATAGACAACTAAAATATAATAAATGAATTAAATAACGCGTCGTCGTCGTGAATATACTTCCAAATTCCAACAGTTAGGTGTAAAAGACTTAAGGGGTTAGTGTTTTTTCGGCCCATTATTTTATGACTACTTAAAAAAAAAACTTTGGGTGTGGCTATATTTAACCATACGAGCCACACCCGTGCACACGTCTATAATACCATAGTGATTAGTGGTATGCTGGTATGAAGCTTCCTACCGACGATGTCCTCTAATCCTTTAATAGGATCTCAAAACAATCTATAACTTTAGGAATACCTATACGCTCACCTGTACTCGAGTAGTTGAGTTGATATAATATAAAATTATATATTGTAACTGACGTTCGTATTATTTTAGGTTCCTCCTCAAGGCAAGGCCAGTAGCAAGGGTCCAAACAATAAAAAAGATCCTGCAGCTACCTCTAAAGGAAAACAGACCGTAATTTCTATTTCATATTAGTACACTGATTTCGTTTTTCCGGTCGTTTTTCGAACGCCACTAATAATAAACATCTTGGAATTGTTGACGGCACGGTGTCAGACGTACAACCCAGACTTTCAATTTTTCATGCTTTTTAAATAGTGAAATTAATCGAAAAAAAAATGCTTTATTTGGACTTTGGACATATTATGTTCTGTGCGTATTACTTGGGCATAATCTACATACGAGTATAACACCTTTATCGAAAAGAAACGCGACTTCCGTTATTATATTTTTGAACTTTCCACTTTATAGAGATATTTCTTTCTCTTGATTTTTCTCGGTACCTATACTGACAACGACTATAACATAGATAGGTCGTCGTCTCAGAATCAAAAGGTTCTAAATCAATTTTTTTGAAAAATGGTTTTTTTGCATATATTATTTAATATTTTATTCTTGTATAAATCAATCTTGAAATCGTATCGATCCGTTGATTATTTAATGAGATACAGAGAATGAAAAGGTTCTAACTCATACAAATATGAATGATAAGGGCGAAACCGAGAAATATCAGTTACAACCTTTTCATTCTAAACAATAATTAAGAATGAAATAGTTGTAAGCGATCTTTGATGTAATATCTTAGAATGAAAAGGTACTGTTATAATACGATTATACCACTGATACAATACAAATTATTATTGTGCCATACTTTGACCATAACTTCCAAATGAAGTTTGAGTGACTTTTTTTGAAAGTAACATCAAGACACATTTTGAAAAAATTTTTATAGGTTTCTAAGTTTAAATTAATCCTTACCTTGTAGCAGTGGCGTATTTACAGTGGGGGGGATATTCCCGGATCTCGTCCCCTCCCCCCCAGAAAATAAAAAAGGTTAAAAAGTCATAAATAACTTGCTACGTAGGTACAGAGAAAGAGAATATTAATTTATATCAGTAGCGTATTTTCAAATTTTTTGTGGGGGGGGGTTAATTTAAAAAATACATAATATAAATGAAAATTCTCTTTCTCTGTACCTACTTTTTAACCTTTTTTTTCTGGGGGGGAGGTCGAGACCCGCCCCCCCCCCCTCCATAGTAAGTACACTAATGATTTATATTATGTATTTTTAATATGAAGCCCCCCCCCCTCCCCACAACAAAATTTGGAAATACCCCATTGCCTTGTAGTAAGTACAGTGAAACCTCCCTTAACGGATACCTCTCAATAGCGGACACCTCCAAATAGAGGTCGACATTTTGGCAACCGAGAGTGTCCGGTATTTAGAGGTTTCACTGTATATGATATAAGTCATATAATACCAAATAGGTACTAAACTTAAAAACGTATTATATTATTGCATAATAAAAAATTTATAATAGGTATTACGTGCTGTAAAAAACTAACATAATTTACATTTGAACGTTGGTATTACTGAATAAAACAAATTAATTAAATCAGTATCAAAAAGTTCTAACTAAATCAATAATATAATTATTTAGAATGAAAAGGTTCTACTCGTAAAACCTTTTAATTCTAAATACAATATTTTAGTTTTTTATTTTTAACTTGATCAATAATTGTGGTAAAAACAAAATTCGAGTAAAGTCGGGTTCTTTGGAACTTTCTTGATACTGCATACAATTTTTGTAACTTATTATTTACGGTGAAAAAATTTATTCCATTCCTAACTTAAAAACGTTCCCCTGAACAATTAGAAAAATTACGTTAGAACCTTTTCATTCTGAGATGACGAGGTTCCTCTATTTTATATAATTTTTAATTTTCATATTCTATGTGACTTTTTTATAAGTTATACGTACTAAGATGCTGCGATTGATTTGCTTTAGTAATATTATTATGCGATCGAGCTTTAATTGCGTTATATTAGTTTAAGGGGGGTAGGCACTTAAAAATAATAATACGGATAGGAAATATCTTAAGCTGTACCCAGAGCAAACATACCTACGTGCATAGGTGTGCGCAGAGTTTAAGGTCAGGTGCAGCAAACGTTGATTCCAGTCCATTATTTTTTTCACACCGGTCCGCAAGTAATTTTTTTTACTGTCCATATTATTATAAACAAATACGATATAACCCTTTAAATTAATTATTTTGATTAGGCGGTTTAGAGATGAATTCAACTAGAAATACATAATAATATTATAATATGACATTATTTTATGAATCTTTAATGTAAATAAAATACTGCGATCAATAGCTGATAGACCTTTAAACACAAAATAGATTACTTTGTAATTTAATTTGACTTTTTGTACACCTATCTAAATAATTTCATTTTGAGCGCATTATACGACATCCACTCAGCTTGGACCCGTTCGGCCATTTAAAATCGTTGAGCCGGTTCGGGGGCAGCAAGAGCACCAGTGTTGAGCAATAATGAGCATAATGAGATAATTTTATTTAGATGAATTATTTAGAAAAATAATCAATTATTTTTATCTAGATAAATATTTAATTATCTTTGCTCGGCACTGATGAGCACAACCTGTTAACTCCGTGCGCACGCCTATGCCCACGTGTGATGATAATAAATCATAAATGTCCATTGGCTATCACTATATACAGACTGGGACACACTCAGAAAATATATTTTAAACAATTAATGTAAAAACCAATAAGATAATAATAGTAAGTATCTATTTGTAATTTTGTATAGCGTTTGTATTCTTACAGATAGTAAAAAAAAACGAAATCAGTGTCACTATTATACCTACGACCATTTTATTATATTTATATTTTGTATGATGATAGACACTACCCATATATTATATTAATTTATTTTTGGCATATTCCGTTTAATACTTTAATTTCTATATTATTAAAAAAAAAATACGGAAAACAAGAAACCCGAAGCTGTTGAGAACGCCGATAATCCAACTGGAGATGAACCCGTGGAAGAACAACCCGTTGGTCGTATTAAAAAAACTTTAAGTCGGATCAACAGTTTCAGAAGAAAATATTGTCCGTTTAGATTTGTTCGTGGTTTATTTCAAAGAAGAAGACAAAAAAAAAATGAGAACGTAGAAGATTCAATCCAAATATAAGTTGATGGGTTCAAATACAAATCAAAATCTATACGGATGACGATGACGAACCGGAACACTAAAAAAATAAAATATAAAAAACAATCGTTCCATTTTTACTGACCACACCTATTGTATTATGATTAACTAATAAAATCTTAATTATTATTACGCGTGTTATGGTGTTTTTTCGGCGAACGTGTTACGAGCTGAATTACAATAACCGTATATTATTATTTAATAAATGTATGGATAAAGTCCATTTTTTTAGAGTAACATTTTTTGAAAATCGATAATACTGTCAGAATTTTTTTGAAATCGTGTAGATATCTATATAAGTATTGCTAAAAATCCGGCTGCTCAGGATAATATTTTTGACTTGATTTTTTCATCAGGTCTTTTGAAAAGTGATCTCGGTTCATTATTGAATCAGTTGTATGTGCCTATAATGGCCTATATTGTATTCATTTTATTTTTTAGCTTTACGTGCATACCATAATATGATATGGTCTTTGCTGCCAATACCCATTTTTTGTCTATTCTTCTCTGTTATACGCATGTCTAGATGACTATAGGTCCTCGTGCCAGTCTGCCAGGTCTCAGATATTTTTTTTTTAACCACATCTAACAATCGTTTCTTCACACGGTGTTTTTCTATTTGTGTTGATCGTGACACGCGTGGCATCTTTTATAAATTGGACTTTACTTTCTTTCTTTTCCATACAATATTGCTTGAGCTATTCATTCGACCTTTTACCCCACGTTCGAGTTTCAGATATTCATAGACGGGAATATATATTTTCCTTATTTTATCTCAAACATCTTTAGTCTATATTCAAATCTCTTACTTTTGTATCCCAGATATAGCACGCGCATATTACACCACCTGGCTAAGAAGCACATGGATTATTCTTTTGTTTTTCTAGACTAGAGTTTGACATTGGAAAAATGTTTGTTGTAAAATGACATCTGCATTTAGGCGATGCTTAATTTTGTTATATGCATACAGTTACTGTTTCACTAGTATGATTATAGAGCGAATTTCTGTTGAAAAAAAAATATTTTTTTTTAGATGTATATGCACAATTACTAGAGTAAGATATAAAGAGTAGATACTAACAATACCGATTAGGTATAAATAATAGCTACTAAAAAACTAAATAAAAAAAACGTTTGCACAAAAGTACTTATCTTGATGTTAAGAGATAATAAAAATGAGGTATTCAAATGGAGTTAGGAGTTAGGACTAACATCTTAAACATAGTTAGTCTGGTTAAACCATTGGTTGTTTTTGTATTGCATAGAAAAAGTCCAATCCAATTTTTAATTGAATCTAGCCCATATAATATAAAATAAAAATTAATAATATAATGTGTAGGTGTATGATCTACATATTATTTGTATAGGTATAAAATAATAATTATTATTTGGCTTATTGAAAAAGCCTAAACACTTTACATAGTCATACTGTTTAATTATTTTTAAGTTATAATCTGATATTTTGTTGGAACTTACATATGAGTGTAACATTTTTCATGTGGGAACTTACATAATATGTACCGGGTTACATTGTACCCGCATGGCCGCATACCTGCTATGTTTCGTGTGGGAACTTACTAACCCCATTCAAATAACTAAAGATAAATTGATCTTAGACAAGTGTCCTAAAAAAAAAAACAATCAAAATAGTTTTGAAATAATACACTTTGGTAGGTACTTAAACAACGTGTATTTTTTTATTTAATCCTATTTCTTTTTTGATAAAACTATTTCGATATTCAAAGCAAACCTGTTAAAATGTTTGGAATAATCTAATAATACAATACAAATACTTACTATAGTACTGTCTAGTAAGATGGAAGAACGGGCTTTATTAGTTTTGAATTTAATTTTACAGTCGCATCATCGAAATCTTTGTGGTCACTGCTGCAACCCTTTGCCTATAAGAGAATTATTTCTTTATAAAGCTGAGCCTGTCGTATTGCAAATTGTAAAGCTCAGAGATTGCAATTTGTATGTGTTAAAAACCATTTATTTGTTTTTCCATAAATATATGATTAAGTAACAAATGTTCAAAATAATATTAATAATTATCAAGATTCTTAATGGCGTTGTTGTTGTTGATGACCTGGAATAATGTTGTCTATGCTTGGCTTGATATAATTTGTTATAAACAAATAATTATAGTTATTGAATTTAGACATACGATATATTTATTTACCTATTATTTAGTTTCCTAATTTTGTACACATAAAATCATATTATGTTAGTGGCCCTAAATAATAAGTTGGCAACCCACAGCACAAAGCCACAAAATCATTGTTAGAAAGAGGATACAACCACTTTTAAGTATAGGCGAATAAAATAAATAAAATGTTTAAATAAGTACAGTAAGTTTTATTTAACTCATAAATAAGTAAATACTTATTAGGCACATCACATTCAATACTGGCGGTTGTATTAAATATTAAAAATTGAATAAAATTAATTTGATAAACAAAATAATATAATAATATGTCTATTACAACAGTGCATTATACAACACTAAGAAAATAGCATGTTAACAAACTGAAAAAAAATAATAATAATAATATACCTACAATATTAATAAATAAATAATAATTTTAATAACTATGTGGTAAATTGTATTTGTGTGATAAAACCCATTAATTTAGTATTGTTTAAATAAAATAAAATAACAAAAAAAAGTATAATATACTTATGTATACTATAGCTACCTATCTAATAAATATGATTACATTAAAATAGGGAATCAGTGGTTACAATTTGAAAATTCTAGTATTGCACAAATCAAAAGACTTATTGTATCGTCTACAATGGTAAAACTTTTTAAAATAAATAAATATAATAATACATAATATTCAAATAAACATTTTAAGTGTATTAAACAAACAAAAATTTGCTAAAAAAAAAAAGGTCTAGTGTATCCGTTACACTATAAGGAGGGAACAATAATTAGTAATATTCATAATAACTTTTCAAACCAACAATATTTTTCCTACACAATACTGTCAATAATAATAACTTTGTTACATTTAGGGTTTTGATTGACATTAACATTCTATATAAACGTTTGTAATAATATTATGTATATATATATACGATATACCTAATAAAATTAAGTACTAAACAATGTTTAATAAAGAAATTGACAATGATCTAATAATACTATATATAAATACACATCATAGTTATATTATGTTATTATTAAAATGGCTAAAGACAAAATCTTTCGAGAATAGGAAAAAAAAAAGTACAAATAAAAGAAATAAACCGGCCACAACCTTGGTTTCTTATTATTATACAATAAACACACACAACAAACGTACATTTTTAAATGAGCTTTTTCAATGCATCGCCGGTGTGATTGGCACACGACTTGAACACTTCGTTCTTTAAGCACTGTGTAAGTATAATGCATTATATTATTATATTATGTAAAATATTATGTTCATAATACATAAACACAATTCGTCGTGACTTGTGATACAAAACTACTATACAGTCTACAGTATAGGTATCATACAAGTCACGCGCGACCGACATGATGTAATATACACATAATATATTTAATATATATTTTATTATTTATTTTTACAATATTAAGTTTGAAATTCAACGAAATGTTAAGTTTTAATATTTTTAGGCACCGAAAAAAAAAATATACACATATTGAAAACGGAGTATATCACAGTAATTATTCAATTCATTTTACTGGATTAATATATAGAAATATTATACACAAATATATACCTATATATATAATAATAAATGGCAATATCGACAAAAACTTTATGCGCACAGTTTCGTTGTAGTACAATAATATTATTAGTATTAATAAAATAGTTTAGAACTATTAATTGTAAATATTAGCAATTCGTAAATGCAAGTAAAAAAAATACTGTTTATAATAATACTAACGCAAAACATGGAAAATATGGTTTTACACATTTGTTTGCATTTAAATACTTTCTTGAAATCGACGGAAATTGAATAAAATTATCACAATGATGCAGAGTAAAAAATTATACTCCAAAAATATAATTTTTTTTTTTTTTGGAATGAATAGTTAATTAAATGGAATGTATCTCATTACAACCATAGTTTTGATATTATAGTACTATTAAAATGCATTAATATACTAATATCATATTTTTTAAGTTATTGACTAGGCCTATTAGTAATAAATGATCATCTTAAAGTAATGTTCACATTTGGTTAAAATAAGATTATTTTTTTAAGTGTTAAGAAAATATCGTTTTTATATTGGAAAACGATTTTTGATTAAAAATTATAAATTACATATTATATAATCAAATAATAAAAAAAAATCTCTGAAACACATTTTTTAAAAGTGATTTAGAGAAAAAACAACTGGAATACACGCATTAAATTGAACCGAAAATTACTAACAAAGTGAAGTTGTAAAATTAACAGTAAAAATCACTGTGTTTTTATACCAACATAAATCAATATGAAAACAAATAAAACTTGAATAGAAAATTGTAAATATTTGGTAACACTATTTCCCTTTGAACATAATTATAAATTAGTCACTTAAGTAAACAACCAAAGATGATCATGTGTTAAAATATAAACTGTCTGCATTAAACATTGTTTATTGCAAGACACACAACCAACATTATCAAAATATTACATCGCATTTATATGACGTGTCCAGTGATCAAATTATTGCATACATTTATACTGGTAAGTATACTTTTACTTTGAGCTCCCACTTTGTAGAATATTACTAAAGAATTTAAATTATAATTAGTATATATATAGATACACATATACACATATATAATATATGTATATTGTATATACAAAATACAAGTGTAGAGTTGATTAATATCTCTGTTGGAATTCATGGTGCCATCGGTTGTAGTCAATATGGAATATGACAATCGATCCAGTGGACAGTCCAGCTAATAAGAATCTAAAAAAAAAAAAATGTTAATTTTTAATTTTAATAATTAAGAAAGTGTGCAACACTAGCTATAGTTACTTTTGATCATGTGTGAGTCCCAATGATCGTACACTGCTATCGCACGCCGGAAAAGCGTAGAGTAATGATAAATTAAATGTTCTCCATACTTCAACGATTCCTTTATCACCTCCGGTCATCAAGTACTCACCATCTCTGCTTAGCAACATACACTGCAAAACACAATATTACATTGAGCAAGGACACGTTTTCTTTTTTAATCGTAGCATAAATACATTTTAGAAATTGTATTAATGTATTTGAAAATAATGTACTATTTATGAGTATTTTAAAAGTTCATGGACATTTTACTTTAGATATTTTTTTTAATCAGATTCATTTTTATTTTATTTTGAATTTACATTTCAATAGTGACGACTGATGGAAACCCAAAATATTAGAATATCTTAAGGTAAAATTTAAGAATACATTTATGATTAGATAAAAATAAATACTAAACTCATCTCCAATCTCAAATAAATTGCACGATAACCCATATAAATAACAAATTAGTTATGCGTTATGTTTTTTAAAGTAAATAATTATTACTTGGATATTATCATTGTGCGTAGTATGTCTCAGTCTTTTTCCATTGATTGTAAACGCTGCGATGCTACCGTGTTCATAGTTCACAACGATTATGCCTTCTCGAGACATGACGGCACACTCGGGGTTTTCGAAACCGTTGGGAGGGTCCAGCGACCTCAGGAGATCACCAAACGTCGTGTGAACAAGAACCGGACCACCTGAAACGAAAAGGTCGTCACTAATTAATATTGAAATATACGTGATGCGACAAAAATAATGAATCCTATACAAACCCGAAGACGCCGATACGACCAATCCAAGTTCGGCGGAAATGGCCACTGAAGTGACCGGTTGTTCGTGACCTGTCAATGTGGCTCTAGGAGTCGGATGATCGCCTTCCCCGACTATCGTCTGACTTCTCGCGTTCCAATGCCACAGTAGAATGGTACAGTCAGACGATCCGCTGGCAATGTAACAGTCTGAAGTGATGTTGCATTCGCTGCGACTCAAGCACGTCACCACTCCATAGTGGCCGAATACGATTTGAACGATTTTTGCTAACAATAGAAGTAAACAATGAGTTATTGAAAATTAAAAATGCAAACAAATCTTACCAGTTTCTGTGGAAAACACCCTGAAACTATTGTCCCAAAAACCACAAACGATCAAGAAACGACTGTCCACCGTCGTAACAAAACAATTCCACTTGATTTTCAATTTCTGACTAAAGTTGTCACCGAGATGGCGTTTTAACGTCACGTTCACATTGCTATTCGATTGAGCTAAAACAAACGCAAAATCAATTCAAAGTCAATTCAACGGTCAGATGAACAAAACACAATAATGCACAACACATTATGTTTGGATACAATGTAATCGACGTTATATAGTTTGAACTCACTCAAAATTTGATCCATGACCAGAGGTAAGTTTACGTTTGGCTGCTGAGGGCTTTCGGCGTAACTGGGCGATTGGATTGTCACTGAAACAACAAAAATCGTATACCGATAGATTTTGCGAAACTTCGAGTGATCTCAATCGAGCTTTTGATGATTATAAGTCGTGTCTATGTATCTTATATACGAACCAGAATAGTTAGTGTTCCATCGGTTTATTGCGAACTGCATGTTGGTGGTCACGGTTACGACGGCCGGCATCGGCAGCTGAGGGAACGTGTTGGCCGATATGTGGCAAATCGGAGAATTGGACGGGAACTTCATAGTCATGCACACGTCGTCGGGAATGCTAGTGAACATCATGGGCGACTAAAACACGAGAAAGTATATGACTACGGTGAGTCTGACTTGGAAAGTCGGAAATACCTATGATGGGAGGAAGAGCTGCCCAAAATATATTAAAAAAGTCCTCGAAAAAGGGTCCGATAATATATTTTAGACTTTCGCGAAATGACGATAATATTAAATATTATAATAACATCGTCCGATCGCGCATCACGCATATGATAATTGTACAGAGTAATGTGTCAATATTATATTATTATAATATCTCAGATGACATAATATATCTGCACTCCGCCGGTGCATCTGAGTTGGATCCCAAGTACTAGGGTGGTCTAATTGCAGGTACTACACTAGTTGGGTCCGAGATGTTTTTAGGTACTACACTAGTTAGGTCCGGATAATTATAAGTAAGTAACAAAGTATTTTATGTGAATATACAATCCAAACGAAAAATATTTATGTCTTTTATATTTTTACCAACACCCAAGTGATTTTTTCAACAATATTTTATTTTTATTTTTTCTCGGTATAGTACCTGCACGTTATTGCCATTTATTATTACCTAAAATTCTAATAATTTATATTTTTAATAGCAAAGAAACTAAAAATAATATACAGTAAGAAAAAACATTTTAAAAAAAAATCCCGGACCCAACTAGTGCAGCAATTTTTAATTCGGGACCCGACTTGGATGCAGCCCTGTACGCGACAACGATATAATTCACTGTTTATGACTCATCAATGCTTACGATGTGCATAGCCGAACTTCGGGGCAGGTGCGGTTCCATCAGCAGTTGAGAAGGCGTCTGGCCGAAACAGCGTATCTGATTTTCGATGGCTTCCCTCATTATCGGATCGGTTATAGTGTCCATGTCGACGCTTCCCTCGTACGTCAAGTAGTAGAACACGTTGGACGCCCTTATGGCTTCCGGTCCTGCAGAGGAGAACACAAAAACGCATTTTATATACTGCAGAAATCGGTCAAAATACGTTACGCGCTTTGCACCCGTTTATATATATGAAATATATATCAGCTTGTATAAGCCGGAACATAACGCGTTTATAATATTATATAATACACAAAGGAAAACGAGAAACCGTACCTCTCTGCTTGTATCCGAATATCAAGTCGATCCACTGGTGTAGTTGACACGATACGAATTCGGACTCCAAAGCCTGCGAAACGAAAACGCGTATTATAAACCATCAAATTACTTCAACCCGTTATTACTATGATCGAGTCTATACCTAACCTATCTGACAACCATTATTATGACGTTACGTACCATTCTGTTGATCCTGATGAACTCTTCGGGCGAAGTAGCCCACGGCGGTAACTCGACGTTATCGACCGAGGTACCATCTTCTTGATGCCCCAATTTGTACTCGTTGTCATTGGACAACATTTCGGGCAGGAAAAACAGTTCTGGTATCAATTCCTGAGGCAAATACGCATATAAATTTTTTGTTATCGGTTAAAGATATACTTGAAATATGAAACGTCGAGACAATTATCATTTATACATACCTTTACGTCGGAAGTGTCTCGTTGGCAGTTCTTCCAAGACAGCGCAATCGAAGAAAACAATCGGTTCGGATGGTCGAATTTGCCACCTTGTAGAGCTAAAAACATCGTGGTGAACGGTTCCTATATAAATTGAAAAAAAAACGGGTTTTAATAACGAATTCCATGCAAAGAATAATGACAAATCAAAAAATCGAACTCACGATTCTGATTAGCCAATTCAGTACAAAAGCCGCAGTCGAATAATGAGTACCGTAATGGAATGGCGGAATACTTTCGTTTTCCCAAGAGCCGTACCGCTCCTCGAAGTAAGCTTTGCGGCTGGGATTCAACGCTCCGATGGGCTAAAGAAAAATATTATAATTTATAATGTATAATAATATGTTTTTTAGAATTATTTCCCCCCCAGTCGAATGAACTCGGGCAGGTAATCCAAAATACATACAACGGTGTAAACCTACAACTATAACATATATACATATAAACACATACTTTTGATAAATCACGGTAGTTGGACGGGAGACCGAGGTCCATTTCAGTCGATTCATAATTGGTGAGAACCCACGGAAAAACTGGATATTGGTTCAAATCGTTGTAAGTCCGTCCTGTAATTCAAATACATATTCACTAGGTTTCTATAGACAATAGTAACATTATACGATAAAATAATATAATTTTTCCAACTTTAAACATGCGGCGGGTTCCTCCTATTAAAACAAAACGATGCATCTATATCTCGTGAAGTCGTGAACTTAGACGTTCATGCAAATACTCGTATATATTATAGGTAGATGGCGTGGCGAATCATGTATTATAGGTAGGTACTTTTGTATATAAAACGAAACCAAAATATTTATGCGAGAAGAAATAATCATGACCGTCGACGATCAACCATAATATTACTATCGAATATAAATTATATATTATTTAAAGAAACGCGTAATCTGTAGCTCTGACAGTGAAGGTATTGAATTTGAAGTAGGTACCTGTATTGAAATTTCGGTATACGTTAGCGAATGTGTGGTATTGTCTTAACTACTGTTAAACGCCACCATAATATTATATGTTTATATAGCCTAGATTGTATATTATCTGACGACTTTTGAGTTTAAAACTATATAGAAGGCTGTGGAGTGTGGGTGTATTGCAGCAGGCTTATAAATATGTAAGCACACACACATCGAATAACGTTTATTATTATTATACAGTGTTTGTTCAGGAAATGAACAGTGGAGGCGTTTGGTTGTTGTGGTGGTGGTGCGGTGGCGGCGGTAGTCGGAAAGGGTACATTTCGAATGCGACGACAAACACGTGACGTTTACACTAATTGGCGCTGTCAGTGATTTGGAGGACCTAAACGAAGACGGGACGTTGAACGATCACGCCGCCGCGCGGCGACAAAATTTAACCGTCACCGTCAATATCCTCTGCGTATAGTCGAGCGACGGCGTTGGCACGGCGCGGTCTCGTCTGCCCGTAAATATATTATACACCACGTTTGTAATGATATTATATCCGTAAATAAACACGAGAAAAAAAATTATTATTAAATTATTAAAACGGGTATGAGTATATAGGTATATAAACACGAAGCGCATTACGCACAAACGCGTAGTCCGTATATAAGCGTAACAACAATAATATGTTTTTTTTATAAAACACACTGCAGCAGTGACCGCCACGCCGTAAAATGTCGTAAACAGTGTGATCCGTGCAACGTAAGACTCTCAACATTTCAAAAAGTATTTACGTTTTTATAAAATATATTTTGATGTTACACGGTATCAAGTCTCTACAAAATAACATATTTTCAAATATTTGTTAACCTTATTATTTTTTAAGTTTTTTACTTTTTTAAATCACAACACACAGTTTAAATTTTATAATCCAAAGCAGAATATGTTTCTGAGTATTTTGATACATTGAAATCAAATTTTGGACGATTACTTTAAGAGTTATAAGTATTTGTAGTATAGACGATGAACGGAGTAGTGGACCTACATTTTGCGGGGTACCCGCTACCACCACACACTGCTTTTCTAAACTTAAAATACTTATAACTCATAAACTACTCGTCCAAAATTCGATTTTTATGTATCAAAATACTCGGAAAAATATTCTGCTTTGGATTATAAGATTAAAACATATATATAAAAAAAAAAAAAGTTATTTTTAACGACTTTATACCATGTAACAAAAATATTTCCAAAAACGTTAATACTTTTTGAAATAATGACTGCGTCTTAAGTTAAATGGATCACCCTGTATACACACACGTTAAAATACCTTCTGCCATAGGCGACATACGCGTATTATTATAATAATAATATACTAACCAGCTATGGTGTTTAGGAACATTAGATATTCAAAGTTGGATATCTCACGGCGCTGCCACTTTTGCGTCATGTTGGAGTTTCTCATCAATTGCCTTGGAGACATCATGGACGCCCGTCTGAAAAATCACAGTCGTCAAGCGACGATAGATTATAATATTAATTCACATCGCGACTGTATATAGTAACGTAAATATTATATAGGCAGTGTTGTGCTCGGATAATTTTTTTTCAATTCAAATATATATACATAAAACGTCTGAACTCAAAAATTATTTAAACATAGATGGACAATTTAATATATGTATATAGGTATCTCGATAGAAATCAAATATTATTGTAGCATATTAACTTAACAATAGGTATATGTATATGGCGAGAGAATAGGTAATATATTACTATATAATTGTGGTAAACTGGTAACACAACGAGTCTATATAATAGGACCGCGAGTAAACAACGATAAAATATTTATATTATGTGAAATGTGGAGGAACATAATTTTCGTTTTCCTCGTTCGTAGAGGAAATTAATATATTATACTCGTAACTATCTGGAACGGTAACAATATATCATTTGTTTGACATTGCACTTCATTTATGTATTACTGTTTATTTTTCTTACGACATAGTTTTAACGTCGTTTCTTAGAAAATAAAAATTTAATTTCCGCTTCGTGTTACTTAAAATAGTTTTCACAAACACTTTTTCCCCTATTTAAAAACGGATACATATTGTGTTCCAGAGGAGGGACCTATCCACACGAATACTCAGACGAGGTTTAAAATATCCGATGGAAATTATATGTCCATCTATACACTTTAAATTATCTAGTATTATTATTTGAATCGTGGAAATTGAAGGTTGAATGGATATTCTTTAAAAAAAATATGACTTAATACTATTTAAAACCAATTAATATAAATTAATGTATAGAATTTCGACCACTTACCTAGTTTGTGGTAAACCGTACTTGATACCGACTCCAACTCTGGGCAATGCTTTGATGACTCTTTTAACTGTATTCTGGTCAGGAAATGAAAACATCACGGATGCTAAAATGATAAGTAACAAAAAATGTAAAAAAAATTCCGCGAAGAGTAAATATGTTAGGGGTTCATAACGTATAAATAAACCTAATAAGACCTTTTAGATCAATGATTCTCAACCTGGGGTCGAGCACCTGTAGGGAGGAGTGAACATTTTTAAAAAATCACGAAACACATTTCTGATAATTTATATTTTATTGAATAATTATTACGTTGTTCGTGGCAATCAGAGGGCAAAAATATTGGGCGCCCCTATTAAACATAGATATTTAAACCTCAAAACTCGCTCACTGTGCTTTAATGAGCCTAAAATTCGAGTAAAGTTAATATTTATCCAACTAACCATAATAAATCATAAATTTAAATAAATAATCAGCTAAATTAGGTAATGTAATAAATAGTTTGAAAATATAATCAAATACTCTTTTTGAGAAAAAACTAAATTAAAAAACATTTAAATACCTTTTATTTTTTTAAAGCAAACCATAAGTATTTTACTCAAAATCATAAATTAAATAAATAAATCTCTTAAATAGAGACACAGTGAAACGTTTTGAGATATACTTAAGCTTAATAAAATAAATATTTTAAAAGTTGTTTTATAATATGTATATTGGTAAAATTAGAGAAATTAAAAACACATTTTTCGAGTAAACAAGTTGAACTCTTATGTTACACCTATATTTTTAATAGCTGTTTTATATTATAGTATATAATATGTATGTAACAACTAAGAACTATATACGCGTAAAGGTATAATTAGTACATAAACTGCATACAAAACACATTTCAAAGTGCAATTAATTAAAAACACGTTAAACACGATATAATAAATTATAACACACGAAGAAAAATTAACCACGTCCCATTAAAAGTACTAATTTAAGATGCAATATATATCATATATATATATTATTACAGCGAGGCTACAAGTTTCATATGCGACATGCGTGTAAATAGTTTATTTTATTAATAGGCGCATCAAAAATAACACAACCACTGAGTGCACATAGTTGGACGAATAAATTACTTTTAAACATAGATTTATTCGGTTCGGTGATTATCGTTGGAATATAAAAATAATATTAGTTTAATAAAGTGACGACAGGAACGCGATTTATAGCTATATGTGTAAATGGATTTTTTTTTAGATCAAACGGTTTAAAAAAAAAAAATTAAAGCACAGCATTATAGTAGGTATATGGAAAAGTGAATTCCGTCTTAATTTATTGTTATTGATACGGCGAGGATACTATATAAAAGCGTAACTCGCATTCAAAATGCGATTAAAAGATAATAGTATACAATAAGAAAAAATATGGACCAAGTTGGTACTACCAACGATACACTGACAATGCGAAAACACAATATACAGCGTGTATCAAAAGTCTTTATCCGATTTCAAAAAATTATATTTATTTTAAAAATAAAGTTACAAGGGTTAAATAAAGTAAAATATATTCTTGAAATAGTCAAGTTTTAATTACATTGGTTACAAATGTTCAATCGGAAGTGTTTAAAATCAGAATCACAGATGCTGTGAATGCCGTGACACCAGATATTATGATCAGCAACGTTTGTGAGGAATTTTAATATAATATATAGATGCATATTGTCAGGCGGGGGCGGCCGGTGGGGGTCATATCGAACATTTGTAACCAAAGTAATTAAGACTTGACTATTTTAAGAATATATTTTACTTTATTTCACCCTCATATCTTCATTTTTTAAAAAAATATAAATTTTTGAAATCGGATGAAGACTATTGATACATGTTTCACAAATACATATGATTATAATATAATAAAAACGTATATAAATAATAAGCGTTTAAATGGGGTAGGCTGCGACACTGCAGCAACAGTGATTCCTCATCGTTTAGCATATGGCCGACACGGGACCGCGGGGGTGGGCGAACACCCTGTACACCCAAAACACGTGTATATGTACTATTTACTTATAAAATTACATAGATATATGATGTACAATATATAATTTCGTTAAATACGTTATATTTAAGCACTATGCAGACGTGCAGTGGACCAAATCCTTTTAGCGGATTGAAAGGGACTGATGCACGCTCTGCCCGCACGTAAGCCGCATACGAAGAAGAAGAAGGAGAAGAAGAAGAAGAAAAAGAGTGATGTGGACTATTATAATAGCAGGACACTGCTGCAGTGTAAATATATTATAGCTCGTGTGTATAGGTGTGGTCTACATATATATATATATATATATATATGGATATAGAGAGAGATAGTCCTCGTCCGTTTGGCGGTGATATAGAGTTGTTTTAACGCGGGGGGCGAGGGTGACGTATACAAATAATTCGTTTTCCGCGGAGCGACCCTTTCTGTATCCGGACTGAAGTGTTTGTATGTACCGGCGGCGGAGGCGGCGAGGTGGTAAAAACTACTCGTGTTTGTATATACATATATATATTTGTGTATATACATAATATACGAACTGCAGTACGAGTGTCGGGACTCGTGAGCAGTAGAGGGTGGTGGCAAATGAGTTTGCCGGCCGTCCTTTAAAATCGAATTAACATTGATCCGGCGGCACCAGCGGCGGCGGCACCCTTAACAAAACACACGCCGCTCGTATACATATGTATATATATATAGTGTAGCCGCCGCCGCCGCCCCTGCAGCCGACGAGAAGGGTCGAAGATAATTTCTCCAATCCGTACGACCCCTAAGCACTTCCGGCCTATTCAAAACGAACGTTTCCTGTTTAAAAACAAACCCCAAAACGCCACACACTCGTAACAATAAATCAGACAGCGCATACTATAATATAAAGGTAGGTATGGTAGGTAGGTAGGTATAGCGTAGAGGTAAGTGGGTATATATTCCAGACGTGCATGTACCTATACCGCGGTAGAACACGAGTGCGCGGTGAAAAACGAATTTGTTGTGTAATTTTGAAAATCGTCTACCACATATTATAGGTTACCAATAAACGATATACAATATGTTTACGAGAGCGAAATCCCTCAGATATCGCGTACATATTACCGCGGAGATTTAACCAGCAGTGTACAAACTGCAGTTGTCCGGTAGGTACGCAATATATTGTGTTGGAGGTTACATATAAATGGAAAGTGGAAATAGTTACATACGTGGAAAGTATTTATTCTATGAAAACTGATTGATGAAGAAATATATTATGGTTATCCCACCAAACTGAAATCCTGTAGTAACAACTTACTGTTAGCAACTTACCTATATAATCTACATTGATATATTATTTTTATTATTATACAAGGGCTTTTTTTTTGTTGAAAAATAATTGGTTAGAACTTCAAAACAGGCATTTTCTAAACTGTACCTATTAGAATTTGGGAAAATTATTTACTCGAAAACGTATGCGTTTGGAAATTAAACCGTTGGCGAATACCATTTTGAAAGTGTATTTTGTCGGAATATTATATAACATCTGCAGAAACGAATATTTTGCTATTTGGTCGAAAAAGTATTTGAACCGTATATGCAGTAGGTAACCCAATAAAGTATACATTTTCAACGAAATATTTTCCACGAAAATAAGTTTCTGAGCAAATAAGATTCCGATAAAACATTTTTCAGTATATATTAATGTCCCAACAAGATACAACAGAATATTTTCCATACAATTATACGTTTCCGACATAATATACTTCAAACGGATTGTACGGTTAAAACAATATAAAATTCCATAAAAATACAATTCCAACAATATAATATACATTATATACGTGGATACTGTTTATAACGGAATATTTGTCAACGAAAATACGGCTGCCGATGAATTATTTTCTTTCTTTTTTCTGAGCACCAAAAAAAAAAACTGTACAAATTATGTTAAATATGCAATTTCTTATGAGCAATTGATACTTCATTAATATAGTCATAAGTGCTAACTCGTGTTTCTATACAACATGTCAACATTATAATAATATATGCTATCAAGAAGAAGAATTATCTACGTAAAGAAGGCAAAGATCCATTCGCGGCATGTTCGATGACAAACGACTGTTTATTGTATTTGGCGGTCAATGTTCACACGTGACTCACGTATATGAGAACCGTAAAATATAAACTGATCAATTAATCGTTATGTACAAAAATTTAACAAATTGAATATTTACGTATTGCGTATCTGTATTCTGATAAAACGAGTTGTTTTTTTCAATTATTTGAACAAAAACATACCGGATGTGCTTATATGGTGTATAGACTAAAGATAGTTGGTAGGTACCTATATTTAATTTATTTACACCAATAAGGCATCTTAATATTTGTTTGAACTTTTAATAACGAATTGCATATTATAATGATCGATATGTGCAACATGTTACATTTTATTATAGTATATATAGGAAGTGTATAACAGTGACAATAAATTATAGTGACACAAATATCTATAGTCAATAATCAACATAAGTAGTTACACATACGACCTTTAAGATTAATCGAGTCATTTATAAATTATATATTCTTTCCTTTTATATCCTATATACAATAAATTTGTTTTACATTTCTAATCGTTTTGTGTACCTATATATATTTAAATACACTCAAAAAACTGTCCATATTTGGAAATGGTTATATTCGAAACGCATACTGTGCAATATAGAATACTTAATAATAATAATATTATGTATAATTCATATCATGCTAGCTATACCGCACTCGACATCATGTATAATAGTATCGCTCGAAAACCACGCGTATCTCGATTGAGTTATGGACCAAACGAATTATGACAGATTTATAGGAAAAAAAAATTTCCCGCGTCAGTGTCGCGTCGTCCGCACTGCTGCTGCGGAGAACGCGGTCGAGCCAATTATACACGCGATATCGTATTATATACGCGAGCACGAGAAGACGTTTGTGTATTTTCGCGATGATCTTACCGGCAAAGTGTCTTAATTATCCGCCGACCGGATTTATTGCCCGTTTGGACCGATGTCATAATATAATAAGATATATATATAATATACGAGTGACGTGATCTGCAGCAGAAACTGCAGCAAACCGCTGCGACGACGGGCCAAAAAACGCCATTACACGAGGCGGTATTTAATAACACGCGCGTATAGCTGGTAATGAAAAAAAAAATGGAAATGGAAATGGAAACGGAAAAAAAAAGCGCGAGCGCTCGCTCTACCGCTTAATATAGGCGCGTATAATATAATGGCGCGATTGCAGTGGTCGCAGTCATCGTCGTTAATAATAATAATAATAATAATAATAATAATAATAATATACGAGCACACGTATTAATGTATACGATATTAAATAAAAAAAAAAACAACGAAAAAACGATACTGCAGCGTACATAGAGTGTCGGGATGAAATTTCGGCCGCGGCCGTGAGATTTCGAGAGCCGATTGTATGTCCGGTTCGGAATCCGTCGCGGGCCGGCTATTTGCCGCTGCAGCAGGACGGCGCGACACAGACAAAAGCCGCGCCGACGATGACGACGACGGTGCAGCAGCAGGAGAAGACGCAGGAGAAGAAAAAAAAACAGTTACTACGACGCGACGACGAGTGGAAAAAAATATAACATTTATATATATTTTATTGTGTTAAAAAAAAAAACAAAAACAAAAACCTCAAGTGGAATGTCGTCGGGCGTATATGTACAGAAACGCCGCGCTGCACAGAACTGGTGGCGAGAGCTGACGAAGATAATAATAATAATATGAGAGAAAAAAAAAATTGTCTCGTCGCGCGTATATAGTATACGTATATATTATATTATGTGCTCGGCTGCCGAAGTGACGTCCGTCGTCGTACGACTTGAACACACACACACACACACGGGGCGGGAATGGAATCCGGCAAATCAAATCGCGTTATACATAATATTATTATAAAATTATATAATCGTTTATTATATACCTACCGGACTTTATATATTATTATTTTAAATACAATATATTTTATCGAATCAGATCGTTCAGGTGAGTATATATAGGCGTTTATAAAATAATAAATAACATTAATATAATATAATACTCGTATATAGTATGCATATTGTCCGCAGCGTGATGCTGTAATGATATATTAATGCTGTAGTGTGAACATAAAATATATAAATTTACCGATAATCCTCCATTCACGTATATGATGAAGAACTTAAACGGCGGGCTTATAGGTAGAATTTATAAAAAAATAACGAAACATAATATGAATCGCAGCAAACGAATTGCGTCCCAAGATCCTTTTTCCATACGAATTGCGTCCGATGTATAAACTGTTGAATGGAAGAGATTATCAAAGTAATCCAAACAATGTTAAGTTGAAAAATATTGTTTTTTATGATTTCGTAATTATGTACATAAAAATATTGTTAAATCATAACTGGTTAATGTCGAAACGTCATTTGATTATTCCCTATAAATGAGTTTTGAGGGCTTATTATAGAGATCATCTATTGCCTTTCGTTTTAAATTATTGCATAATTTTTGTCTGTTTAATATTTCTACAGAATCGTTTTCATGGTTATGTTCAGTAGGACGTTCCAATATTTCATTTTTGTCGTTTAATTTAGCATAGGACTTAAATGTTTTTTTGAAAAATTTCCAACATTGTATATCATTTTTCAATAGTTTATGAAAACAACATTTAAAATCGCTTATAAAAATCAATGTTTTATTTTTTTCACTAATCATAACGCGTCACTCACAATTAAACTCATACTTTTAAATAGAAATAGAACAGCGCACAGTTGTCAGCGAGACGATAAATACATAGGTACTAACCGATTACATTTATTTCATAAGTACTCATATAGTCGTATCGATTATTATTGATTGAGATTATCAAAGGTATATTATCTGATATCAGATAATCGGGACTCAATTAGTATAGTCGTATCGAAAACCCGGGACGCAATTCGTATGCAGCCATATGAATAGGTATATACACCGCGATAACGTGTATGGATATAAATTATAAAGGTATAAGCGATTTATCGATGTTTGAGACAATATTCACTTAGAAATTGGCATTATTGTTTCTAAATCATAATACAAATTAGAATTCAATTCAATTATAATTGTCATTAAATATATAGGTATCCGCATAATATATAGTCATGAATTGTTTATAACACGATAAGGTTTTGTTAAACATTATTGAAAACGTATTCATATAGATCCTCTATATAGATAATATTGGCATAAATTGATAGTTAAACTTGTAATTTTTTTATTTGGCATACTTGTTTCGAATTTAAAAAAAAATTAAAAAGTAAATTATTACCACTGAGTAATCTAATTATTTAAAGAAAAAAAAGTGGATACAAATGCTATAAAAGACGTATAAATTGTTAACAATTTATCACGTTTAATAGTGAAGGAGAGGGGCAGGCAGGATATATAGATACCTATATATAGTAAAAAAAACTTGTAGACTCGTCCGTTGAACACGTCCCAAAAATACACGAATAACGGACATAATTAATAATTCATGTTCGTCTGTGGTCAGATCGAGACCGAACGAAGCAGTATAATAATGTGCAATAGAATTCTTGAAATTTAAATATTATTATAGGTACCTTTAATTATATACTATGACAAATCCGAGTATTCTATTGGATATAGAATTTCTAGTTTTACATAATATCCGTTCGTTTTTATATTATGATATCTTATGTAATACGTATGTGGATGAGACAAAGTAGGATTGATTTTATGAGGCAGACTTGTGGAAATTCTATCAAAAAAAATGCTTAACTCACTTATACTGTACTTGCAGATAATATTTGGTCGGAACTAAAAATATATTAGAGTATGCGAAATTAAGATATACATATATTATATTAAATTACTTATGTATATATTAAATATCGTGAATAATTTAATAAAAATGACAAGATATGCACAAAAAAAAAAAAAAAAATACCAAAAGCGAGCAGTAATTTCGTCAAATGAAAATATTATTGACGAAGAACTTGTCGTTATATATATAGGTACTTAATGATACAAATGGTATTATATTATGGCCTATTATAATGGGTATGAGAAGAAAAATATGAAATTATGATGGTCTATACAGAAAATAAAATCTAATGGTATTATGTTAATATAATACTGCAGTCTACATATATTATATTATTATATTTATTCGTTTTTTGTATAATTATTGTATATTTATTAATTCATATTAATTGATCAACAAAAATCATATATTTTTTTATTTATCAAACAATATTTGTATACATATAGAAACAAGTTTGCTGTTTTAAAACGCTGATACCTATATACATATTTTCTGTAAGCAGTGCTTTTGACGGAAGTAGGGAGACACACTATTGTACACGGTATTGACACACTACACGTGTACGTTTAATAATAAATTATTTAATTACAATCAGTTATATTGTTATTGTGTAAAATGTGCAACAGGTTTCGTTTCGAGACCGAGAAGATAAAGGTGATGGTCTTGGCTGGTGCAGTTTTGGGTAAACTTTGATGCACGCACAACTTATTATAATATATTATAATCAGAAATACGAAATCGTTTCAAATTGTATCACAAAGTGAGTATATGCATACAGTCGTCGTATATAAATATATAAAATCCAAAACGGACCGTATAAGTGCTTTTGGATTCGGGGGAGTTATATTATATTAATAATAATATATGACAAACTCGCCCAGGATTTTGTTCGTCGAACACGCGTGTTCCTAAAACGTAAATATCCATCATATACGACGTAATCAATTATACTATTTGTGTTCACCAGTGGAATTAAAAAAAAAACCTAAGGACTATGATGGTGATGCCTCCTATAATATCCAACTGGAAACGGTGTGCGCGCAGACGGCTGCTGCAGCAGACCTCTCGAAATTTCAATTATTATACTATACTCGGCGATATATAGAATTTCTATTTTCTTATGCGTTCCGATTAAAATAAGCTATATAGGCACTAATATGTTATTATATATATATATATATATACTTATATGACGAGACGTATATACACGACGAAGGTTTTATATACATTACACACACACACACACACACAATGTATATACACGTGTACATAGGTATTTCTTTACCTACGAGGAGATTCGTATCGAAACGAGTTTTATTTAGGCGTACACGTCGTGTATAGTCTATATGTATATAATGTGTAGGTATATAGCGGCGATACGATTATAGCGCGTTAGTCGGCGCGTGCGATGAGTGATGACAGTCACAGCGTAGTATTTTCCAGAGAAGACGATATAATAATATTATATATTATATTTACGAGTTTATTATATTATACAGCGAGGTAGTTAGCCAGAAAGGCATATATATAGCTGCGAAAGTCGTTTCGACGCTTTTTATTTTTCTGTATAATACGCGTACAATTGTAAATCAAATGTTATTTTTCAACGCTGCACGACGACGACGACGAGGCACAAGATTATACGACCTCTCTACACGAGCTGCTGGTAACTACACGCGCAATTCATCACGCGGACAATTTACACCGCAAACACAATTTTTTATAAGGTATAGAGTATTAGAACAGTGTAATATTGTAGTATACAAAAATATAATGAATAATAATTATTAAAATAATGTTACCGAACGCATAAAAAAAAATAGATAAAATGTGTGAATGAATAATTCAACGTTTTTATAAGATTAACGTTAAACATTCAATTGGAAATAGTGTGCTCTCAAATAGACTTGGGTTATTAAGAGGTACTTATCATATTTTCATAATCACCATACATAATACACGCACTTCTTTCAACAACCACCTGCACCACAGCCACTCTGCAATAAGTTCTTATACCTTATTTTAATTCCTGTAGTCGCGGCTTGCTATATACGTAAATACTTTTCAACTCGTACTTGATTTAATAACTCTTTTTCAAAAAATACACCTCAGTACATTTCCAAATACTAGGATGATGGTTGTTATTTAATGTGCACACGTTCTGCAGTTAAAAATCTGTCATGCCATCTCTCGAATGAGTTATTTGTTACCTGGTTGTTCTTGAAATATTTTCTTCAAAATTTGAACAATAGTTCTACATAGAAATAACGCTGCTTATGTTTTTCATTTTCAAGAAAGATTTGATCGAATAATCCAATTATTTAAGCAATTCGTTAACAAGTGTGTATAACAAGTGCGTTAAGCTGAATTCATCAGTTGTATGATAATTAGAAACCATTAAATTGATAAAACATTATTCATTCAAATTTAAAGAAAACATTTTGTATCTCAAATGTATCACGGTTTAAAAGCATTAAGTTGAGCATATCTCCAAACAGACTGCGTAAAATGAAAAGAAAAAATGCTCAAATTTTTATTTATGAAAATTGTTATAAAATTAAATTCATGACAGCTTTTTTAAAGTTAACTAAAGTCGTTTCATAATTTAGACAGCAGTACGTATTATTCAATTATTTACAAGGGAGTAGTACGCGATACGTGTAATAGTTTTACGTTGTTATTAATAAAGTACCTATAAATATTTATATTAATAATCATAACAATATACTGTGTGTCTACGCACTTAAAAAAACCTACTAATCATAGCAAATTCACCACGAATCTTACAAAATTAAAATGTACAAATAAATCTTCAAAAAAAAAAAAAAATTCAACACACAACTACCTAATTCTCGGCTGATAGTTAATTGTACTATTAAATAACAACTTGTTCACTTTGCTTCATTCTACACTTATAAATAATAGGTACGTCCAGCACTCCGACAACGTCAAATGCTAAAAACGCGGTTGCAGTCCACACGATCTTATTGGTTAGTTTTCTTATATTATTAGGTAGTATCTGTCTTAATTATTACTACTATAGTAATAAAATACTCAGTTATCTAACTTACATTTTAAAATAATCGTTATTTTATAACTATATAACTATATTATGACCGCGCGTGCGATGTTATAAGAAAAATAAACTGTACAACTATATTAGCATATACAATATAGGTAACTATTCACTATCCACCAGCCTGCAGATAACACAGATAACGCACGTGATCTAGGAATTTCTTATTTTAGAATAATAAAAACACAAATAAATAATAATAATGGCATAATAAAGACTGCGCGGAGCCTACGTCACGACTGACGCAGCAGAATACACATATCTATACGCTGTACAAGCCGCATGGGAATAAAATTCCATCCGGTGCGACTTAAATAATAAAACATATTATAATATAATCCCGAAGGCATATGGAACACGCGTTTATACAGAGTCTGATTAATACGCGGCATGTGCATTAAATAATAATATTATAGACGTGTGACTATATTAAATTTCATTTGATATAGATACATATATTATATATTATACGTACTCTTTGGCCACTTTTAGATTTTAACGGAAACACGCGCGCGTCGTCCCTTACCACCACCTGGTGTTAACGAGGAGTCCGCATTGTGTTCGATTGTTTTTTTTTTTAATATTTAGTAGATGGTGGATGGATCGCTTCTTGTACGCGGGGCTGCAGTGCATCGGAAATTCGGAACGAACATTACTTTGGGTCATGTGGGGAGAGTTGTTGTTGTTGTTGTTATTGTGGGTGGTTAGGTTCACACAACGAAATACTACGCAAATCGAGAGGAGACGTTATCGAATCGGAATAATCCCTACGGAATTATATAATCATGCCGCGGAGTGCGTGCAGCTATATTATATATACTTAATAATATTAAATAGGTAGACAGAGTAAATTCGACATTTACCGATTAAAAATTGTATTAGTTAGTATTAATCAATCGACATTTATGATTTTTTAAAATTGGTCTGCGTTTAAAAAACCATCAGATCCGATATTACAAAATATATCGTGTATTTTTGTAAACATTTTTTTAAGGACTTTAATAATATTATACATTATTGTCCTTAATAAGAATAAAATATTTTAATAACTGAGAAACTATATACTCGTTTGAATTATGAATTATAGGGACATCAACGTTTTAAAAAAATGTATTTTCTAAATAAAATATAGTTTATAGTAATAAAATGGGTTATTTTTTGAAAAACAGACGTTTGTATTGCCACTCTTCAACTATAGTACCTACGAAAAATCTGTATAATTCGAAATTATGGTCTCTATATATATTCTCTATAAGTAAGTATTTAAAATTTTAAAAATCAGAATTCTATAGTATAAATGCATTATATTAAAGATAAAAATGGTGACGAGCATGTGTAAATCATCGTGAATAAATATTACATAATTATATAATATACATAATATAATAATACTTATTGTGCAGTGTTCACTGTAAAACCGATGTATATATCGACTACCGTTCGACGTACAGATAACCGATAGGCAGTGCCGTATCGTAACTACCTTTATGTGCGCCCTTGGAAATTTATATATATATATATATAAATATATTATAATTTTTAGTATTTATATAATATAAAAATTGCGCCCCCAGAGCGATCATTTTAAACTGCGCCCTTGGCCGCCGCCCACCTTGCCAATGCCTATACATACGGCACTGCCGATAGGTTCATTTGAGTACTGATATATAGTGTGATAAATCACAAATAATTTCACCGCTGATTTAGAAATGTGTAATATATTTTATGGGTACTCACTTCGGCTGGCCATAAATATTTCGATGGCGATGTTCTGCAATAAGTACCGGCGCGAGAATATTGCTCTGATTTCCGAAAAGTACCATTTTCCGTGTAAATGATCGCAGTATTTCAACACCTGTGAAAAAATAAGATATTATTATAAAATATTACTCCAGTAAAACATGATACATATATAGAGTATAGACGTATTTAAAAAAGGCTGAGAACAAAATTTTTTCATTTTTGGGGAATATTATTGAAAACTAGAATAATGTTCAAGTAATTTATGTTATTGATGCAGTATAACAGAAATCAATTAATAAGCGTATAGAGATAAAAAAAAAAAACATTTTAATAATTTTGAAAAAAAAATGATTTCTGCTCAACATTTTTTGATAGCATATAAAATGTTATTATCATAATAATTTATAGATTCGGCGACAGCCGCGAGTGATGAATATGTTACCGTGTTTGGCGATTGTTTAAGCTCGCGCACGCAACCAAATAAATTTCGTGATTAACGCAAATTAGCTGCGCAGTATTATAATCGGTTATAATGATCGGGTCGACGATCGTTTTTCGCTAATGTAGGAGCATTACGTGCCGTCGAGATTTTTATCTATAACTATATATTATTATATTATAATATGATATCATTTAGTGTGCAGCCGTTTAAACGGAAACCAGCCGACAGGGTAATGTTTTTCTTTCCTTATATTCTATTGCAGTACAAAATACGCACAGAACTATATATAATATAGGCGTAGGTAGTATATACTTAATGTATAAATAATACTTTACGATTATTCTTAATGGTCGTAACTATACATTGTGGTTATATATATAATAATCATATAATAGAGCAACGACGAAACTGTGCAAATCATAATATATAAGCACGCCGCCGCCGAAAGTATATTATTATTTCCTGTATAACATTGCGCGGCGTGTGTTGCATGTCGAAGCGCATCGTAAGTCTGCATTGACGTAATATATGTCACGTAAGGGATATTTTAAAGGGGAGGGGGATCATTTGTTTTAAACTATTTTGAGATACGCTATAATAAATCGCTGCAGAGATTCGTAAATCGAATAATCGTCACGCGCACTCATTATATATTATGATATACCTTATATTATACCCTATATATAGGTACCTAAGTAAACATCGGTGCAAACTCAACGATAAGAAACGATTTTTCGGTTTTCTCTGTAGGTACCTATACGATTTGCCAGCGGCGCGGCGGTGTTTACCCTAGCGACGCGACTTATCTATAAACTATATATTATCACAGAATAAATTCAGAGCTATTGTATTATGCGCAATAATTGCACACCATATTATATCATTATCATACGATCGGAAATATTCATATATAATATAACGAGCACGTCCGCCGTCGGTCACTCATCTCGCTCTTAGGTACATATACGATTATAATAATATGGCGAAGCCGCGGCTGATAGGGGCGCGGCACAGTGCAGTGTTTGCGTTCGTATTATATTGTTTGTACATAATATTATAATAAATTATGTTCAAACAAACACACACACACACGCGCGAGCGTAATGTATATAATACGAATGTGAAGTGCTCTTATACATACTACATAAACAGCCAGTGAATATTATTAAATTATGTCTCGTACACTATTATATTGGGGTCGTACTACCCCTTACGCACGATGAGCGTTTATTTCGCTGCAATTTGTCGTCAACGTCCCTTGTACACACACATAGCGGCTAAATGTGTGTACAATAAAGTACATATATGCATACACACTGCACACTGATCTGAGTTCGTTTAATATTTTTGCGCGTGCGAGGTGACGAGATAAGTGACGAGGACCATGCCGCGGACTACGATGCGAGAATTTAAATAATTAAAGAGAACCGCTGCAGCAGAGTACGCGCACGGTAGCTATTTATTCGTAACAGTATTGTTGATGTAAAGATAAATCACAGCACAGTGAACTCTCGTCGTGTCGAAGCTCGAGGAGGTCAGAAAAAAGTTTGAGATATCGAGTTTTATCGTAACGATGGTAATTATTTCAAGAAGATTATTCGCAATTGAGTTCGAGATATGTCTGAATAGGAACAAATTCTGGACCGCCTCTATTTGGCTCTAGTCGTGACAGATTTTCGCTCTCTGCTGGACCGCGGTGTAGCCGAGATTTGCGGATATAATATGTAAAACTTTCGTATGTCAAGCTGTTCAGGTATAGAGATAATATTATAATAGTGGCATCTAGATAGTTGATAGTTATATGGATACTGCAAAGCAGCGCGAATTCCAATACCAGTTTTGTTGTAGATCGTTGTGGAATGGAAGCTTGACGTCGAATGTCACTGTCGAGTAAATTTAACATAATTTAGTCAGTTCAACGTCTTGTCCGTTTATTTTTATACATATAGAATGTTATTAGGTATGTGCCGCAGAGCTCGATCTACAGCAGCGCAGTCCGTATACATAAAATATATATTATCGAACACATCGAGAAAAAGGCAGCGGCGACCTATACGTGTAGGTATATTATATATTATCGCATGAGCCGAAACACAAAATATTATTATATGTACGCGGATAACGGAATGATGACGAATGAATTAAATTAAAAAAATTGACCAACGCGGCGAAGAAAGACCACACATCAGGCATATATTATTACTTTTAAATAATATGCAGTTTGTATTATACCTGCTATATGAGACGCGGGTTACATCATATTTTACAGCATACGATTTATGCATATAGACACGAATGATCACAGTGGTCCTAACGCTATTTGACGCTGCAAAACTGTCAACATTGTTCGTGACGAACGCGGTTATATGATACTGTCAGCTATATATATATATATATATATACGAATACGTCATATTGCAATAAAATATAAATACTATATTATTATGTTATACTTATACCCATAGGCGTATCCATAATATATATATTATTGTACGTATAGTTTCTATACGTCCGAAAAGTGTAATTCGTTGGTAAAATATAATATCAAATTATAATATTGTTGTATAACGGTAAAATAAAAATAATTACGACGCTGCCAACCGGATGACGTTCTGTATCGCCATCATATTATACATGTATCGTGAGTAGGTATAGGAATAACGAACTCGCGAGAGAGATATTAATACGCGCGGTTATAATATATACATATATATAAATGATGCACTTATTTCAGAGGATATAATTTTAAAATCGAAACAGAATAATATGTAAAAAAAAATACACTATGTCGTCGTTTGCAGCTCGCGAGCGCATTCGGGCCGATCCAGAAACCTCGGAGTCGTTAAGATCGGAATTTATGGCTACGATATGATATGTGCGCACGTCTTATTCAACAGTTGTCGGTCTGCATATCATATATATATGTAGGTATACCTATGGTATATATGCAGCGTCGTTGTATATTATAATAATATCATGTGTACGCATAGGTAGGAACATTTAAATAAAAGCGTATGCGTGCGTTGTTTAAATAATATAATGACGAGCTAAATGAAACGCAAAATTAAATTTCAATGGTCAATTATTTCTTGGGCAGACGCGCGCGTGTAACGTATGGAAAAAAAACGAAAACAAACTCATGTCGCGCCGTTTTGGACTCATTAACTTCGTTTAGAGATCAAATAAATAATATAAACGGTACCTATACGAATAAATTAAGGGAATAAACGTTATTAGTGTCGTTTAATAAACAAAAATTAAATTGGTCGTACGATTTATTTTTAGAAATCGTGCGGCGACTATAATTTTATTATGAAACCAGACGACTAATAGAACGGGATGTAGATACTGGAAACCATAATTAATTATGTATTACATAAATGTAAATGATTACATTTTCTGTGTTTTTTTTTAAACGGTACGTAAAATATGTAGGAACACATCGTTATTATTTTAATTGTGTATATTATATTATAATGGCGAAAAACCCAATTGTTAAAGCTATTATCGAGTTGTCGGGCGGAACTCACTACATGCGGAGTTCACACCTGTAGATCAGAGATTATAATATTATATCATACATAAAAAGTATATAAATCGAATAGCTGCTGCAGTCCACTTATTGTAAGGTTCTATATTATAATGACCAATATAATATGTACATTTGTTTGTCGTTGTAAAATAACCGATAAAAGCGTCTGCGCGCGTTTATTATTTGTGGCTACTTGTGGATTTAATATATTTATAAGCGACGAAAACATATATTTATATATATACAATAGTTGTACATATATATATAATATCACGTGTACATACAAATCGTACATAATTAGAGTGCAGACTATATTATATACAAGCGAGTAAAATAAACAAGTCCTCAGTCGTTTTCGATGTGAAATATTATATCTGCTGCAGCACGTGTTTTTAATAGGACGAACCTCCCCGGTAATTTATTAGGGATGTCGTGTCTAGGCGATGACAATTCCCCGGTGGCCTACCCGCCGCGATGATGGTCGCCACAGCACAAAACACAGCCTGCAGGACCACCGCCGCCGCCGCCGTCTCCTTCGTCCTGCGATAATTATTATTATTATCCTGCGCACATTTTATTCACTAAATCTCGTGCGTGCGAGAGAGAGTGCGAGAGACAGACAGAGACAGAAAGCTCACACGCGACGACGTTATTATATTCGGGACCGCACGACCATTGTACGAAATGCATATATTATATGGTAATAAATCGCACGACCTAATATATTTTTCAAAAATCGAGCGACTACGCTCATTATGTGTGTCATCGTCATTATATTATATTATTATAATATGTACACACTCGCTAAATCTCCGAGTCGAATTCCGGTCGTCGTACATCACATAAAATATATAGGCGTACACGTGCCGAAAACCGTTCAGTTGTGAAATGGAATTTTTCGTTTTTTTTTTTCCGATAATGTATAATATATTTTACGCACGTCCGACTGCGGCGGCGTGTTACCGTGTAATACGATTATGCTGTCGGAATAATTATATTTTGGTCCGATGAATAATAATAATAATATATATTATTATTTCTCGAGCAGTGTACATAATATAATATTGACGACTATCATCACCACCATCGGCCGCCGCCGTGAGGAACTGTAGCAGAATAGCCTATAATATTGTAATATATACAACTAGGTACGAAAATAATATATTCTTATTACGCGCACATAGACAAAGACAATTATTTAAATATTATAATAATTACTTATTATTATTGTGATATAATATATTATATGATGGTTATCTATTATTTGGTATCTATAGTAACTATATTATATTATACTGCAGCAGTGTGCACGGTGTGGTATATAAAAAACAATACAATCCAATAATTATAGGTTTAATTGCTATATTATTATGTAAGTTATATGGGGAATAATTAAAAGCAAAACGCATTTTATAAGCATCGTGCTGGTACAGCATACTATTATATTATGGCATTATGCGGGGGATTTTTTCTCTTAGGTTTTAGATATTATTAAATCTACAATCATAATTATTTATCGTCGATGAGCTTCACTTTACTTCGATTTCTTAAATATTTATTTATGTATATTATATGTTTTCTGCGTGTTCGAAGGGAGTTATGCGCTGGAGAGATTATTAATTTATTTACAATATATTCATGTTGTATCCACGAAGTTCCATCAATGGACGGCATCTTCACTGCAGCCCCCTGTCTGGACTGATGTAAATAATTGTAAATTAATTTGACTCATATTATTGTTGTTGCTTTATTTTATGTTATTTTGTTTTTTCTATATTTAATTCTCTAATCACTTATTGTAAATAATGTTGTATCATATATAATTACTATATAGACGACACAGACAAATCGGAAAAAAGCGTGTGATGGGCCAGCAGGTGATGACGGCGTGATCGACCGCGGTTTACAAAAAGACAGAACCTATATATACCTACATTATATAAGGGGATAATAATATTACGATTACATGACGGTGGGCGGGGTCGGTATATGCGCTACCCATTTTAATTGATAATAATACTAATATATTATACTCTCTCTCGTTTCCTCCCGTCTCGCGGACGACACGCGTACAAACTACGAGTATATATGTGGGCGCATTTCGCTTAAACGCGCGCGCGCGAGCGCTTTAGACGACGGCGATTAATATTTGCCACCGGGGGAGGGTCGCCGAGCAGCGGCGGCGGCAGTCGTGTGAATATTAACCGCAGTTGCCGCCCGCCCGCGTGCACACGAGAAAATATAATAATAATAATAATAATATACGGTCGACGGTATATATTATTATTATTACGGCGTGAACCGAGCGCGTCGCATAGGCGCCACACACGGCACAGACGCGATCGCTAAAATCACACGGACCGGAGCACACACGCTGGTTCCAAAAATAATCGCGCCACCGACGGGGCTAATGGGTGCCCCGTCGCCGCCGCCGCGTCCTTTGGTGATTTATGCGCCTCGTCCGCGTTTCGACGAGGTGGCCCGGCACAACCTACGCTCGCACACTATATTATAATATAATGTGTGTGTAACTGAATGTTATTATTATTATTATTATTTTAGGTCGCACAGCTTCTTTTATATATGCATACCTAATAATAATAATTGCTTTTCTCGTCGTTAATATATACATAACGGGCTGATCCGTTTAACGCGAGACACGCTCATTATTATTTCAGAAAAGACTATCTGAATATTTTGAACGTGGTTTTTTTTTTACATATAATATTTTAAGTCGTTGGAGGTACCCGCATAAAGATAAGTCCAGGGCTCGTAATGCATTTATGCACTCGAAATTGGCAAAATATGTATTGAAATATATGTCTTAAAAAGTTAAAAAATATGCATTTATATGCACTAAATATATGCAAATGCATGAACTTACGAGCCCTGACGATAACTAATGAGCGAGTTTTGATGAGCGGAGTATAAAGTAGACAATAAAAATTTTCGGAGTATATCGGCGCGTACCGTTCGCCGAAACTTTGAAAATGAGTTATCCGTTAGAATATTATGGAATACTAATAATAGCAAGTGATGCAGTATGTGTGATATGTTATATATATTATACAAATACGATTATATATTGGATTTAGGATGCTGCAGTAGTGCAGTCGGTCTAAAACATTTATTAAAAACAATATTATTCGTCTGCGTAGGAATACTATACGCTTGTCAAAGTATATACTTTTCATCAGTATGAATTTTACTGTAAAAATATTTTTGTACGAATACGGTTTTTATTTTTATTTTTTTATTTAGCTTCTAGTATAAGGTGACCATATTTAAAAAAATAAAATACAGGACGAAAATATTATACACAATATTTTTAAATTAATAAGTATTTATTAGGTATATATTTTTTTTGTTGTTGATTTTTAATCGTACGGTATACGTCGCCGACAACAACGTGATGCAACAATAGGTAAAAACAAAAATCCAAAAATATAGATTTTTATATTATTATTCTATTCAATAATGTCGTACAAAAATATAGAAAAAAACATTTTTTTTTATAAAATAAATTAAAAAAACTATATAAAAAAACGGGTTAATATGGGCAGACTTGAAATTACGGGACCAAACGAGTCCTGAGAGAAGTTTGCCAGGACAACAGGACACAAAGCCGAAATAAAGGACAATCCTGTATAAAACAGGACGTATGATGGTCTGCACCCTATTCTAGTATAGACTATTATAACTCTACATTTAAAATAGTAGGTACAAGATATGCGTACCGATTTGGACTTTTGAATATTTTTTGTTTCTTATTATCTTCTATACCTTGGGCGAGAGCGAAGGAGAGGATAGATTATCCTTTTGCTTGGCGCTGTTGGATTTGTATTGGCTGGACCACGATCAATGGACGAGTTGGCCAACATTATACGTAACCTAACCTAACCGTATTATAATATTTATAATTGCGTGTGAAATACCGATAACGGGACAAGCGTAATATGCACGTGCGATCATAGTGAACGTTATCGACCGACTGACGGTTTTTATTTAGTGCACTAAAATTTAACTATATCAAATTAAGTATAGTAATTAAAAAAATATTGTTATTAATTAAAATTGTTTATGCGATTATATAGACGCTACAATGATTCTTATATAATATAAAAGAGTACCTACATTTTAAATTAATATAGTAATATATATATAATATTGACGTATTCTTTTCCGTAATCATATTATAATTGCATCTTTGCATGCCGAGCACTAAATAATAGCCACTATATTACTGCAAATACAGATGTGTCATTAAAATACTATATAGTATACATATACTACTAACATCAGTCAGGTAAAATAACACGACTGTGAAGACAAGTCACGCTATATGTATATATATAGTGTACACTTACTAATTGGATAAGATAAGCAGGGAACGGTTTAATATTTATTTATTTATTTATTTTACGCCATATGTAGCGTTTTACAAGATACGTAATTTATAAAAATTATACAGTAATAATATTAGTAAAACGGTGCTTAAAATGGATACTAGCTGTCCCGCCCTGCGTTTACCGAGTCAAAGATGAAATAAGTAAGTGATATCAGAATATTAGGCACACGAAAAACATCGCAATGGTGGCCTGTGCCAAAGATTTATTTTTTTTATAAATGTATTTGTAAAAATATGTATTTGCCATATTCTTACTAATTATAATAGTTATAAGATATAGTAACCATATTGACAAACCTATAAATAATCAGAGATTATTCATATATATCTCATAAAAAATAGCCCTTTCAGTTTTTCCAGAATTTTTAGTGTATAATATGTACGTACAGAAAAAACTGTTACTGTAACTGATAACTAATAATTGTAACCAATATAGCAACCATTTATATAAACAAAATACAAATTTTCGATTTTCATCTTGAATTTCAAAATCCTTGTGTAAACACCTTTTTAAATTATACTTAAATATAGGTACTTTTTTGCAATAGGAACGTTCTCCGTGATATAATCTTTCATTTAAAAAAAAAAAACTAAGACAATCGGTTGAGTAGTTTCCGAGAACATTAGCATCAAATAGGTTTCAATTTTCGGTTTTATATATTAGGATAGTTACAATCACAATATTGTCACCTATATCTATTATATCATTATGCAGCGAACACACTAAACGCGGAATTTCAAAACAAGACGAAGATAAGAGTATTGTATTTGACCAACGGTATATTTTTAACATATTATAAATTTGATCGATAAAAATGTTTGCGAATTGTTTTTCTCGCCGCACATTAACAGTCATCATTGTATTTTGACGAACCATTCCGCCGAAACAGACACAATATAACAATATCGGTTACAATTACCTATCTATGTATTGCAGGTATTGTATTGTGTTATATACGCGTTTTACGAGCATTTTTTCCATTTCTATAGCCACGTTTCTTTTATGCGATCCCACACACACCGAAACTTCAGCTATTATAAATACATTGTATACGAGCAGTATACATATACATATATAGTATTATTATTGGTCGTACCTTTACACGCGTCGAACCGCTGGCGCGCACGAAAATAAGTAATATTTTCCGCATTGTATTGAATTTCGCGAGCGCCCCCCAGAGATACGCGCTCCACGCGGCCGCCAGAGACGACGACGACGACAAATTGCCACGGTAATCCGAAGTGACGTTCATCCCCCACGGGGACGAGCTCACACACCCACATATATATATATATACACGCTGTATATTATTGCAGTATATATACAAAAGCGAGGCCGTAAACTCCGGTGCCGAGGATTACGAGAGATAGTACATGCATATATATATATATATATATAAGGAGCCGGCCATTTCACGTATATATAGGGGACGGACTTGGATACTTAATAAGTAAATAACATGCGTACGGCGTATGTGCGTAGTGAGCGCGTGTAAGTAATCAAAAATCGACGTAATAGCGTATATAGCTGCGCAGCGACAGGCCACTGCCAATAATAATGTTCGTTATTTTCGCCGTTATAGCTTATTATATAGATTTATATCGGGGATCACCAATTAATATACTGTTTTTGAGAGGTATTTTCAGAAATTCGGGAAGTTTTCAGAGACCTGCATAACGATTTATAATTTATAAATTAAGACGAGTCCGTTCTTATTGTACCTATATAATATATGTTTGCATTTTTATCAAATAACTGCTATTTTCGATTTGAGCATATTATATCATAATAGCTATATGAATATATTTAAACATAAGATAGTTACATATTTTTATCAGCTATATAGGTATACCGATATTTTTATTTTTATTTTTTTAAATTCACAAATAAGATACAGTGGGCACACACTGAACATATTATAAATATGCATATATACATTATGCGATTTTGAGATTATTTATAGTAGGTAGAAACATATATACCTATATATATAAACATTCGATTATCGCATATAATACCAGAAAATAGTTTTAGTTTTTGTTGAAATCAGAACATATATTATATTCTAATTAGGTGCATAACCTAAAGGGCTCACTGTAACAACTAGAGTAGCTGCATATCAAAGAGCCATTATATTCTATATAAATATATAAAGGTACCTACGAGGAATTTAGTAAAATAAAAATATTCCGTAGTGGAAGGCCATATTATAGTGTTAAGTTATTCCGAGTAGAATACCCTTATATACGACCATATTAGCGTAAAACGATTTTTACAATCTTTAGCAACTATACCTTCCTATGTATATATATACGATATACAAATGATAATTGGAATAAAACACGCGTGTTTTATACACACATAAACAAGTATATATATAGAGACATAGCAACATGGGTATATATATATATATACGAAAACAATGAAGCTA
This sequence comes from Neotoxoptera formosana, assembly GCA_022818045.1. Lineage (NCBI taxonomy): Eukaryota > Metazoa > Arthropoda > Insecta > Hemiptera > Aphididae > Neotoxoptera > Neotoxoptera formosana. The sequence continues at coordinate 26,461,566 of CM040632.1, read as the reverse complement.
TATATAGTCGTAGCAGTGTATTAAACGAGACATTTATGGATTTCCGTTTGGTCGCGCGGTATATATTATATTATATATAATGCGCATAAAAATTCCACTCAATTAGAAGAGTTTCGCAAGACAAATACGCGACGGAATAAGGCTGAAGCAGCAGCAGCTCAGCGCAGCTACAGTGAGTGAAGATTTACATACAGTCACATTATAATAATATAATAAATGCGTATATGTCTTATATACATGTATAGGAACCTACATATAATATATTATCTAGACGATATATCAAACGGTACATTGCAGCGGCGGATCTATGTGTGTACATCTATATATATATAATATATAAGAAAAAACCAACCGCACTCGAGCACAAACACATTCATATAATATATATATATACCTACCTATTATTTGTATTGTATATAATATGCAAAGCCTATATTATTATATATATAAATACATTATATATAGGTATAGCCGCAGCCATATTATATATATGTTGTTTAGGTACCTATTATATACCTATACTACCTAATCCGTATATAATAGGTATATATTATAATACATTTAAATCGCCGCATTATTTCAATAAATATATATATATGTGTCGAATTATATAAAAAAAAATACATACACAACCTACTATATACCGCTGTTATAAGGTGGATATATATAGTTTCAAAACAAGCCATTGTATATACGGAACTACGCAAACCTGGTATAACGATCTACTGCACACACCACACTATTAATATAGCGTTCGTATATATTATATTTAGTCGGTAGTTCCTAAACCTTTTACGAAAGTGTCGTGTGAGAACTAAAGCCGCATATATAGTTTTCGCACCTGTTCGCACGGAACGAACAATTTTGTAATAGCTGGTATAATATAATATATTATAATATACATTTAAATCGCCATTATTTCAGTAAATATATATGTGATGTCGAATAATGTATAAAAAAATATATACATATATACCTGCTTTAAGGTGGATAGTTTCAAAACGATCCATTGTATATATACGCGGAACTATATATACGAAACTCGTGTAACGATCTACTGCAGCACACACCACGCACTATTAAGCGTTCGCGTATATTATATAGTCGGTAGGTAGTTCCTAAACCTTTTACGAAGTGTCGTGTGAGAAATAAAGCCGCATATATAGTTTACGCTCCTGTTCGCTAGGAACGAAAACATTTTTTTCATAAAAAATTGATGGAATACGCAGATAAACCAGCGAAGTACCTAAATATTACCGAACCCCGTATACCATTATACGTGTATAATATCTATATATAAAATAAATATAATTTTAATTAATTTGCGCGTCTGTATGGGGCTTATTATATATATATTATAGATTAGGAACCTATATGAAGAGTTAAGTGGGAACTTGACAACTTAAGGTATAACTCCTATCGCACTTACCTTGAAAAGGTAAACCCAAACGATTCTAGTCTCTGGCTGGCAACAAAAATAATCCTGAAGCAACGTAATGTTATCCCTCCATTAAAAAATGGAATTGCTAAATACGACACCAACTCTGAAAAGTCTGAAGCATTTTCTGAATACTTTGAAACTTGTTTCACTTCCAAAGACGACACTATTCCACAAAGCGAAAACTCAGACGAATCACCGATTACAACTAACAATGAGCACAACATTATCACCCCAACATCTCCTAAGGAAATACAACTGATCATATCCAAATTAAAAAGTAAGAAAAGTCCAGGTCACGATTTAATAACCAACAAAATTTTAAAAAATCTGACATCAAAAGCATTATCCTACTTAGCCTCCCTATTCAACTCAACCATGCGCATTGCTGCCTTCCCTTCTACATGGAAACATGCTATAATAGCCCCTATTCACAAACCAGGAAAGCCAGCCAATTCTCCCACCAACTACAGGCCAATCAGTCTACTACCAACACTTTCTAAATTGTACGAAAAGATATTGTTAGAGAGGATAAAACCCTACCTTCACGTAATCCCGAAACATCAATTCGGATTCAAGACCAAACACTCCACGTGTCACCAAATCCAGCGAATATCCGAAATAATTGTACACGGTTTCGAAAAAAAACAATATACCACAGCAGCATTTTAAGACCTAACACAAGCCTTTGATAAGATCTGGCATAGTGGGCTTGAAAAAAAACTAAAAATATTAAATCTCCCTGCATACTTACACAAAACTATCACATCCTTCATATCCAACAGATCTTTTAAAGTAAGAGTAGAAACAGACTTCTCACAACTACACCAAATCAAAGCTGGAGTCTCTCAAGGATCAGTCTTAGGGCCAACCCTCTTTAATATATACTGCTACGATATTCCCATTCCTTCCAACTCCCAACTTGCAATGTTCGCTGATGATACGACAATACTAACTCAAGACAGCTCCATAGACTCATCGATTCAAAAACTTCAATCTTCATTGAATGAAATCACCTCCTGGTTCCAAAAATGGAAGCTCAACCTTAATCCGACTAAAAGCGTGGTCAAAAGATTCACCCTAAAAAGGTACAAAGATCCAAAAAGTATCTACATTAACAACCAGGCTATACAGTGGAACAGAAAAGACGACTCCGTTAAATACCTTGGTGTTTTTCTCGACGAGAAACTCACATGGAACATCCACATAAATAAAAAACTCTCGCAGGGCTATGCCAGAATGAGAATGCTATACGCCTTAGTCAATTATAGATCAACACTCCAAATGAAATCCTCACTCCTTCTGTACACATCAATAATTAGGCCATTGATATCCTACGCCTGTCCTGTATGGGCAGCTTCGTCACCCACTAAAATAAAAAAGATGCAAACCTTACAAAACAAATTTTTGAGGATATGCCTCAAAGCTCCATGGTTCATGAGGAACAATCAAATCCACAACGACACGGGCATACCATTCATTAACGCATGGATAAAGATGCAGTTCAAAAACTTCCACGCCAATCTAAAAAATTCGGACGGAGCCCGTCACTACAACTTAGGAAAAAAAACAGCCAACAGACGTCTGCGACCTCGACTCGCACAGGACATCCCCTTAACAGATAATGAAGATTCATCAACAGAAGACTAATAGAAGAATACACGTTACAATTAAACTATAACTATAATGTAGTCAACTATCAATACCAATATAAAAATGCATGCACCTAATTTAATTTAAATGTAAAAATTACTTGTTATAGCACTTTTTGTGCTGAAACATTTTATGATTAAATAAATAAAAAAAAAAAAAAAAAAGGAACCTATATACTAAACCATATTTGGCACCAAATCCTGCACACATATATTTATTGAAACTGGAGCAGCAGTAGGTTCTTATGCGGCTTCTTAATTTTAACCCCTATTATAGGTCGCGCTAGGCTCACACACGAATTACATCATTTTATAGATCACAGAAATTGAATAATTTTTCGTTTTAATATAAAAATACCACCCTATATATATATTGGGTTCAAAAAAAACTAAAAAAAATTAGTACATCTATTATAAATGACTCGCCTCGGTAATTTTTTAAATAAAATAAAATAATATTTTTCAGAGATTGCTTGTTTAAATGCACAGTAGGTATATACAACAAAATGCTAAATGTCAGTATATATGTTTGATGTAAATCCATTATAATACATATATGGACAAATTTTGCAGACTTAAGTTTCAGGGATTGTTCTTGGACATAGGTATATATCAGGAAAGTCTAGAGAGCATATTTAGTTTAAACCAAGTTTGAAAATGTATACCGCGAGTGGTATATATCCGCACTCCGTCTCGGGAACTATATACGCCCTGCATGGTAGAATTATAAAGCTCGAAGTACGCACCGCGATGCCGATTTTCCCGAGAGCTACATCAAAATGGCACACCGTATCTATATATATTATGTAATGTCAGCTGTAGTATTTTTTCAAGTCCAAAGTCACGGGTTATACTCATCTATATAATAGTTATATTATATTATTATACGACGCGGTAAACCGACGAAGAAAAGCGAGCGAACAAACGGATATATACCAAGGTATGAGATAAAACCGTTCCGCGGACGAAGGGGAGGGGAAGGCGCGATTAAACGCTGTAGCTGCGAGCCGACCGCCGACGACGACAGTACGACGCCGCCGCCGATATCGATCCGCGGCGGCGCGCGACGGGCGGATCGCACGCCATTGGTCGGGTAGGCGTGGCCGGGGTGGTCGCTGTGTGGCCGGTGGGTCGAGTCGGCAACCCGGCGGCGACCCGGCAGTTCGATCGCCCGACGCAGCCGCCACACGCGCGTACACGGACCCCGAACGGATCACGCGGGCCGCTCGCGACGACCGCCGCTATATTGCAGCAGCACCGCCGCCGCCACCGGCGCACATCAGCACTGCAGCAGTGACCGCCGGGCGACGACGACGACGACGCAGGGAGATCGAGTACCCGTGTACCTATATTATATTGTGCGAAAACGTGTGTACGCGAAATATTGAAAAACATAGATAAAATATAAATTATAAAATATATAGTTTTTATATACGCGCGGCGGTTATTTTGACAGCATTCGCGCGTATACGGCTGCGACCGCGGGCATGCTGTTGCCGTCGGACATGTTGGCCACGCAATCCAAGATGCTGTACCAGCTGAACAAGTACTGCGTGGAAAGGGTGGAGACGCGGAAGACGGCCACGGCCAAGGCGGTGCGGGAGGTTTGCAAGGTGGTGCAGACGGTGCTGCACGAGGTGGAAGCCCAGGAGCCGCGGTTCATATCGTCCCTGGCCGAGTGCAACGGCCGGTACGAGGGACTGGAGGTGGTGTCGGCCACCGAGTTCGAGATCGTGCTCTACCTGAACCAGATGGGCGTGTTCAACTTCGTCGACGACGGGTCGCTGCCCGGGTGCGCGGTGCTCAAGCTGAGCGACGGCCGCAAGCGGAGCATGAGCCTGTGGGTCGAGTTCATCACGGCCTCTGGGTACCTGTCGGCCCGCAAGATCCGGTCCAGGTTCCAGACGCTGGTGGCGCAGGCGTGCGACAAGTGCGCGTACCGGGACTCGGTCAAGATGATGTCGGACACGGGCGAGGTGAAGCTCCGGATCCGCGACCGGTACGTGGTGCAGATCACGCCGTCGTTCAAGTGCGCGGGCGTGTGGCCCCGGTCGGCCGCCCACTGGCCAGTGCCGCAGCTCACGTGGCCGCACCCCAACCTCATCGTGCAGGTCAAGACCGAGGGGTTCGACCTGCTGTCCAAGGACAGCGTCATCATGCACGGCAAGCAGAACTCGATGGAGGGCGACGCGTGGGTCATGTCGTTCACGGACGTCGAGAACCAGCTGCTGTACGGCGGCTGCCGGAAGCGGTGCCTGAGCATACTCAAGACGCTCAGGGACAGGCACCTGGACCTGCCCGGCAACCCGATCACCAATTACCACGTCAAGACGCTGCTGCTGTACGAGTGCGAGAAACACCCGCGCGACGCCGAGTGGGAGGAGACCGGCATCGCGGACCGCATCAACGGCATACTGCTGCAGCTCATCTCGTGCCTACAGTGCCGCCGGTGCCCGCACTACTTCATCCCGCACCTGGACCTGTTCAAGGGCAAGACACCCGCGTCCCTGGAGAGCGCCTCCAAACACGTGTGGAGGCTCAGCCGGGAGATACTCACCAACTCCAGGGCCTTCGACAAGCTCTGAAGGGGTATCGCGCCAAAGGGCCGTCCGCAGCGACGTACATTATAATAATATCTTTGTGTGTGTGCAGTGAAACCGCATCGACCGTAGGGATTTAGGTACCTGCAGTGGCGTATTTGAGGGGTGACACGGGTGTATACCCTCCCACCCTTGGAATTTTTTAATCATGGCTATATATAGGTAATAATAATAATAGTCTAGACTCAATATAATATAGTTTGAAAAAGTTGAATTGCCATTTTTAAATAGCTCCCCCCCCTAGATTGAGCTTCAGCTACGCTACTGACATTTTCGGTAACGCTGAAAGTCTATATGTCCGTTATTCGGAGGTTTCACTGTGTTCTTTTTTTCTATCATCGCGTCGCATACAATATAATTATTATCATGTACAATATAGTATTATATTATATTATACTGCTGCACCTATAATAAGCTAGTCAACGCGTTTCCGCCAAAAGCTGAAATCGATAATTATTATATAGTATATAATACGATGATATAATGTTATATACTATATATACTTTTTTTTAAATATTATATGGAAGTCACAATGCGTGACGATTATAATACATATTAAAATATATTGTTATTATATATAGATATAAACGCATTGCAGCCGCCCAGAAAGATCTCCATATGGAACCGACAACGATTATCTCCTCTTTAGTTAACGCTATAAAATATATACCTATATACACTATGTATATTATACTGCCGTGTGATTATCATTCGAATGGTTTTAATAGGATATGTGTTTACTATATATTATATTTAATTATATACTACCTAAATCGTTATTAGTACCTATACTTTAATTTTATTACTTTTCTTTTTTTTTTTTTTTGATAAAACATTTTTTATATCTTTAATAGTTACAATAATATTGTTTTTTTTTTTTCGTTTTTGTTGTATGTGTGCAATATTAGCTGTAGTAGGACGATTATATATTATTCGTATATAAAATATGCCATACCGTTTTGTTTGTAGGTTTTTTATTACATATTATATTATTATACTTTAATAACATTATAATTATTGATAAAATCGACTTTTTTACTATGTGATTTATAGACGGATATTTGTTATTTATATCTTCATTAACGGCTTTTTTCTTTTTAATGTCTTAAGCTCATTATAATTATTGTGGTTGTAAATATTTTATAAATTCGTATAATAGAATACATTATTTATAAACAATATAATATACCTACCTATACATGCAAAATTAAACAGAAAAATAAAATTACTGAAAATATTTATAAAAGTTTTTTATTATTGAATTTTATAATTACACTGGTTACCTATATGATAGAACAGAAAATAAATAAGAAACATAACCATCGTAAAATGTTTTACCTTTATAGGCGCACTATTATAAACGAATTATAATTTTAAAATGAAATCATTTAGGTATATGATGTACCTACGATATAATGAGTTGTTTTTTATCATCATTAAGATTGCTATACATTATAATTAGCCGTCATATTTTATATTTACTGGAAAAACAAAATTTATTAAAATTGTTATAGGTTTCTAACTCTGATCAAACAAAAGATGGATTCAAAAATAAATTATAAAAACGGTGAGTGTATTTACCCATATCTCTACCAACTATTATGTTAATTTCATAATACAATAACACCTATACATTTCTTTTAATAGACACATACCTACCTACAACATTTATTACTTTAAAATTTAATATGAACTATATAATAGTAGATATAATTAGAAATATAGGTAGGTATACGCATACCTACATTTATAGATTATTGATAAGACTTACAATGTTTCAATAAATAACTAGTTTCTTTCAAAGCTATATTAAAAGATAATAAAATCTAAATGAATAAATACAACTTAAGAATTTAAAATGTTCTGCTTATCAACATTTCTTGACATTCAATAAGTCACAAAACAAAGAGTTAATTTGAATATGTTATGAAATTATAAACATTATTTACATTTCAATTTAGAAACTATTTATACCTACTTAGACACCTATACCTACTTGGATTGCAGGTATACACCTACATTTATATGTTAGGTTAGAAAATAATAATATAGGTAAATTATAAATGAGAGTTTTTTTAAAATTATGTTCACAATAAAATATATACAGTACGCCTATAAGTATAATATATATTTTTATTATGTTATAAAATATTATACTTACAACACCTATATATATTATTAATACCCATGTACAATATACTTCTGACTAATAGAAAAAATGATTAAATTACACAAGCAACCCAAAATTAATTAGACATTAAATCATACAGCACTATAGTGGTACCAGCTGTGTAGTGTATATATTATTATCTTATCTAAATATAAGATTGTACAACTTATCTACATTTATCTAAACGGGATAAAATATATAAAGGTAAGACAAATGGGCCACCGGGGGTTAGCAGTGGGCAGCAGTTACATTTTTTACTGATAACTTCTTTGATAATATTGATAATTCAAGATGACTTTTTTTTCGAAAGTACAAAAACAAATTATGAGTTTGAATCACGCTGGATTCGCAGATCAATAACTTTTCAAGAAATTCGTTTAGTATATTTATTGTTGTTTTTTTTTAATAATCTATATCGGGATAAATAAGTTTACTACTATTAGGTATATATACATGGTTATATAAGAACATAAATGTTATATTTCTTATCAAACGAAGGTGCGTATCATTAGCTCCATTGTAGCATTTTATTATAACTTTAGAACAGTTTTTTTATTTGTTCGCGGTATTATATAGGTATTATTTTGTCATAATATCAAACAAATAGGGAAATATTATCATTTATCACTATAAAAATACATTATTATATACTAATCTTTGCATAAAGTTACTCTGATTATAAGTCGACGTATAAATACAGCATGATGACTTGTTGCGTTTTGAAACTGCTGCAGAATACCTATATATATAAGGAACGCTATAAAGCTTGAGATATTAAATATATAGGATCTTATATCCACAATAATGATCACATTAAACTGAAATGTTGAGAATGGACTTGCAGTGAAATCAAGTATAGACGTATAGTATAGTAGAAGTAGAAACTCGTGTGGCTATATATAATGTAGATAATTACAACTAAATTTAAATCGAATAACACGCATATATTATAACTTATACAATCATTTAATGAATAAGCATATAATATAAATATGTTATTGGGACTGAATGGTTTGCCGATATAATATAAGGTTAGCTCGACGAAAACTACCTGCCATATAGGTATGTTTAAAATCAAAAATATACAAATCCTATTATTTATTTATAGGAAACTTTTAGATAGCGAATGAATCGTCTGATTTTTATCTAAATCGTTTCGAATACACCTACGCTGCTTATTATTATAACCATATATATATAATAATAATATATCTAAAAGTTGAGTTGTTTCGTTTAAGTTATATTGTGCACCACTCTCTACATAAAGGTATATATACTTAGAGTTAATAAAGTATATGCGCATAACCAAATATATATTTTCGGGAAACTGGTTATTTACGGCTTTAGAAACCAATAGTGATGTTACAAATTAATAATATATAAGATATAATAGTAAATAGTAGTAAATAATATCGTCATAGTAAAAAATATAATAAAAAACGCTGTACGACCGGTTAATTTAAAAGTACCTATATATATCTACCTAGACATAAAATCGTATTTTATAATATGGTAATCGAATAAAAAAATGTGTTAAATAGTTACGATTAATATAGGTAGATAACCATTATGTGTGCACAAACATTATGTAAATAATCTGCAAATTCTTAGAACGAACTCGTATTTTTTTAAAAAATGAATACGATAGGTAATCTTAGGACGTGCATATATGTATATTTTATACATTTAACGAACAATATACTATTGTATTAGACGTATTAAATACCCAAATAATCTTTTTTTCGGAAGTACCTACCTATATACGATATATATATATACGATACGCCGATAAAAATGACACCATTATTGGTGTATTGTATATACATAAAAAAAATATATATGGGTACCAACCTATATAGAAATATACACAATCAAAAAACAAATAATAAATAGTATAATTTATGTAAAATCGTTTGTTATGTTATAAAACACTAAACGAATATAATATGAGTAAAAATAGACGTCGCAGTATATAATTTTATATATATGTATATAATCGCTTAAACTTTGGGGATAGTCGTGCACGCATATATATAAATATATACACACACACTCGTAATATATATATAATAAAATGTAACAAATACACTCTCCTGCAGCAGCAACAGCAATAAAGACTGAGCAGTCGGAATGAAAAAAAAAAAACACCAAACACCGTGCACACACACACATCTATTTGGCTCGTATAATAAATTATGAAAACGCGTCGTTATTCGAGGGGTAAAAAAACAAAAATACGTATCGAATTTCCTGCCGCCCGAGCATGCGTGCGAGTTATATACACACATAATGCAGAAAGAAACAAAGATACGAGATATAATATTATATACGGCGATGAGATAGAAAGAGAAACGGTTGCAGCATCAGCTATGTAAGCCCAACATATACAGGGCGATTACCGAGGAGGCTCACCCCCCCCCCTCCCATTATTTCCTCAAATAATGAATTTATTGAAATTCTGACTATATAGGATCTGTATAGGATTTTTTTTAATATACCGCTATACCTATATTTATATTTGAAAATTATCGAGATTTTTGACAAAAGAATATATATAGGTACGCTATACGCGTTTGCTTAATATATATAGGAATGTTTAGTGGATGATGCAAACTTCTATTTTTCAAATGCAGAGAGCCCCTCCCCATTTTTCTACTGTAAGGTTATTTCTGAATATTTTGACGTATATCAAAATAAGACTTCGAATGAATTGTTTAACTTTGTGAACTATATAAGGATAATAATTATTATTATGTTCATAATAATTGATGTGGAACATAAAATATATAGGTATGCTATATACGGTGGCTAAGGTGTTTTGAAAATCGTAGTAATCATTATAATTTCATCAACATTAATTATTATGATTTGTTAAAATAGTCAAACTCGTCCTGCAAGTATAAAAAACAAAATCCAATATTACCTACGTCACTATTAGGTATATGTTTAAGGACTATATTTATAATATCCTCATATAGTATTATAGTAACTGAGAATAACTATATATATTCGTATATGTTTGTACTTTGAATTAGGTATATACTCTTACGCCATAATGTTCAAAAACATTATCCTCTAAAGTCTAAATTATTTACAACAATACAGAAGGTTATCGCGTATTATAGAAGAACAGAAGTTATTATAGTATCGTCACAGGAAACTTAAAAATATGGTCTCTATAAGTACCTAGGTATAGGTTACATATCTATATATTCTACGCAGGCATGTATATAAGTATTTAAAATTCCAAAAATCAGAATTTGTCAATTTCAGTAAAATTCGTGATATCAAAATAAAAAGGGGGGTAATATCCATAAATACTTATAGTAAATCGTTTTGTATATAATTTCCTCAACACGCGTGAGGTTTGACAGATATTATAAATATATATATGAATACCGAGCTGCAGTGTGTATAGCTGAAGTGTAGCGTATAAATTTAAAACTAATATAGAAAAAAACACGTCGAGATGATGGTTGGGAAAAACATCCGAAAAAAAAGACTTACGGCGTGCAGACACACACACACACACACACACACACACACACACACACACACACACACACACACACATGAATCCGTGTAATGCGGGAAAGACGCGCGCCGCGAGAACGAAAACGAAACGGGGAAAAAAAACGAAAATAGGGGGGAAATAAGCGAAAAAAAGGCAGCCCGCGACGCAAAATCCGTCGTAAACGCCGAGGCGAAGAATATTATATTATTATCAACGAGCGTCGAAGCTGCAGAGAGATCGTGCTGTCTGGAACCCGCCCTGGATCAATATAGTGCCGAGCGCGCGCCCGCAAAATGGGCGTTTCCCCGGGGCGGACGCCTCCCGGGACCGCGCCCCGCCGCGCCGGCGAGCGGGAACGCCCGACGCGGGCCACCATCCGACGCCGAGGCCGGTATTACCTCCGTCGCGCCGCCGTGGTTCCGCCGAGCGCCCGCCGTCTGCCGCCGCACTACCGCGCAGTATCACGTCTAACGTCGCTCGCGCTGCACACAACGCAACATTATTACACACAATCGTTCACGTCATAATAAATATATTAATCATAATAAATATATAAATCATCGTCGCGCATATTCCGCACGCACGCACGCATACAGCGCGATAATTCTCCGCGACGCGAACCCGCCGCGCTCGATCTTATCTATATTAATAATAATCAATAGCAATCTGCACACGTCTTTTCGTTTTGATCGCCGTCTATATCCGCGGATGTAAACGTGTCATAAAATATAATATCGGCTCGGTCATGTCGTGACGGGATCGCGGTCCGCACCCTTCGCCGCGACCTATACGGCAGGTGACATGCGACACGGTGCCGGTGCGACAGTAGCAGCAGCAGCCGCAGAAACCGCGATGCTCGTGCCGCAGGACATGCTGTCGGCCCAGACGAAGATGTCGTACCAGCTGAGCAAGTTCTGGGCCGAACGGGTGATGGCCCGGAAGACGGCCGCGGTGAAGACGATCCGGGAGGTGTGCAAGGTGGTGCAGGACGTGCTCCGGGAGGTGGAGGCCCAGGAGCCGCGGTTCATATCGTCCCTGGTCGAGTGCAACGGCCGGTACGAGGGACTGGACGTGGTGTCGCCCACCGAGTTCGAGATCGTGCTCTACCTGAACCAGATGGGCGTGCTCAACTTCGTCGACGACGGGTCGCTGCCCGGGTGCGCGGTGCTCAAGCTGAGCGACGGCCGCAAGCGGAGCATGAGCCTGTGGGTCGAGTTCATCACGGCCTCTGGGTACCTGTCGGCCCGGAAGATCCGGTCCCGGTTCCAGACGCTGGTGGCGCAGGCGTGCGACAAGTGCGCGTACCGGGACTCGGTCAAGATGATCGCCGACACCAGCGAGGTGAAGCTCCGGATCCGTGAGCGGTACGTGGTGCAGATCACGCCGTCGTTCAAGTGCGCGGGCATATGGCCCCGGTCGTCCGCCCACTGGCCGCTGCCGCAGATCCCGTGGCCGCACCCCAACCTGGTGGCCGAGGTCAAAACCGAGGGGTTCGACCTGCTGTCCAAGGAGTGCGTGACGCTGCACGGCAAGCAGTCGGCGCTCGAGGGCGACGCGTGGGTCATGTCGTTCGTGGACGTCGAGAACCGGCTCATGCACGGCGGCTGCCGGAAGCGGTGCCTGAGCGTGCTCAAGACGCTCAGGGACCGGCACCTGGACCTGCCCGGCAACCCGGTCACCAACTACCACGTCAAGACGCTGCTGCTCTACGAGTGCGAGAAACACCCGCTCGAAATGGAATGGGACGAACCGTGCCTGGGCGACCGCATCAACGGCATACTGCTGCAGCTCATCTCGTGCCTGCAGTGCCGCCGGTGTCCGCACTACTTCCTACCGCACGTCGACCTGTTCAAGGGCAAGGCGCCTGGTAGCCTGGAGAACGCGGCCAAGCAGACGTGGAGGCTGACCAGAGAGTTGCTCACAAATTCCAGGGCTTTCGACAAGCTGTGACCACCACCCGACGCCGCGCGTACTTATATACAATTACATATCTTCGTCGTCATTAACTCCGCCGCCGCTGCCACCGCCGCCGTCATCGCGGGCGAGGTTTTTATTACGTTTTGTTATATATACATAATCGTTCTATATTATATATTTTTTATATTATTTATTACATTTTTTTTTCTGTCCTTTCGGCTCTCACATTTGTTCCTCTGCCGCGGAGAGACAACCGCGTCGCCAACCGAACTGCTGTGTTTGGTGTATATTATATTACTGTTTTTTTTTTTTTTTTGATTATACCGCGTATAACGCACAATATGTCTGGTATATACCACGATATTATATAACCAATAAGTCCCCATATGTACGCTTATACCTATATAATATTTAATATGCGTATATATACGCGAGCGCCATATAATTTATCACTATATATACGTATAACGATGACATACGATATGATATTGTTTTTTTTTAAAGTTGTTTTTAAATGTTACACGTCTTGGAAAACAAAACCATTTTTTTTTTCAACGAGATTCACATAATATTATAATATTATTATTCTGCGCTTCGCGGGCACCTATTATACGCCGGCTAGGGCGTACAATTTGTTTTACTCTGCGCGTTTTGGTTATTACAGATTATTATATTGTTGATACATATCGCAGTATCAGATCTGAAAGTATAGTTCGTATACAATTTTATCGGTACACCGCAGGTATGCACGTTCGTTTACTTATTCTCGATAATATATACTATATATTATATAATCTATATTATGTACAATATGTGTTCAATTTTTTACTGTCGAAATTATTTTTATATATATAGTGTATCTCATAATAAATTTATAATGTGTATATGTGTACGATTATAACCAGTGATGGTCTCAACGATCAATATCTGTATATTTATTGGTGTTTATATAGTTTTTACAATTCAATAAAATGTCATAAATACCTGTATATAATCGTGTGTTGATAGTTATTTAAATTTTTTTATGACATTGTTGTTATTATAACATTTAAGTGGTCGGTAAAAAACAACTTGCCAATTTATGAACAATAATATTTGATTTGACATGAGTTTTTAATATTAAACATATATATTATTAAACCATCATTTTGATCAATAAAATGTGTACTTATTACTTCTTTGTACATAACCATCGCTATTATCTTCTATAATATATTATAATTAATTTTCCCCCACACTATATTTTATGTGATATAATATATAGATATTTATATTTATCATCAGGTTTATTAGATTTTTTTAACGCACAGGCGAGTCATTATTACTTAATATATAGTAAACTATAACACTGTTGTTATATAACTCTCTTTTTATGATTATAAACAATATACATATTGTACCGCAGACAAATTTTGGGATATTCACCGTCAACATAAAATCAAGAATCCACTTTTTTTATTATACCGATTTACGATACAAGTTCTACTTCCGTTGTGTATAATTGAAAAACAAAGTATATACACCGCACGACACACGCCTAAAAACATTCTAACTGCATCGTATAACATTAACACTTTATAAGATTTTATTCCGAGGGTATATAGGTTTTACATAATTGAAACGACGAGAATAATGAAGCTAATGAAAACTAAACAACAGTAATATATATTGTCCTCTAGTCAGATATATAAAGGATAAGTTATTAATAAAAAAATATAACAAAATTATTTATAATGGAAATAATAATAAGGCTATAGCGATAGGAATATTCTCGAGGTACCTGATAATGAATTAATATTAGCTGGTATAGGTACCTAATAATATATTATAACATTATTATTGACATTTTTTAATGATGAAAGTGCGTAGGTATATATAGGTACCTACACACTTTGAAAAGAAAGTTTGTAAATTATTTATAAATTACTCCTCGTCGCGGGAAAAACTAAATAATAATAATTCGAGGGAAAACAATTTTCTAAATCGTTTTTTTCGCATAACTTTTGAAAAATGATGTCGGGAAGGAATAAAGCGAATAACGTCCTCGTTTTTGTGGATTACGGTAAGTGATGGTATACATATACACGAGTACTTCGTGATGTAAACGTCGTGCACGTATACCTATATGTATATATATATACGCGTGCAGTCGCAACACGGTTTCCGGTATGATAAATGAAGAGAAGTGCATTAAAGATGAGAGAGCGCATCATCGGTGCTGCAGGCGGTGTCCCCAGGAGTGTTGTAAAAACGGAACAAGACTGCAGCACACGCGGTCACCATAAGCGCTTTAGGGTGGTAATTGAGTTAAGTGCTCTCTCGCGGAAGTGGTATATAATATATATATACACAGTCGGTCTGGTATCACTTATAAACGTTCGCGTGGAGTAAATACATATAAACTCACTGCTGCTGCGGCGGCGGCGGGGGACACTGCGACGACGACGGACGATTATATTATGACGACGAGCTAATGGTATTTCTCACCCCCGTAATTGCTTTTAATAATAAAATATATCGTTAATGAGAACTACTCCTCCGCGGAGGCCGCCGTCTCGTTGTCCTCTTAAAATATAATATTATTATATAATTCCCCGCCGCCGTTTTGTCCGCGTGTAATACGCACGCCGCAGTTTACGCGAACGGCGATATCGTTCGAGCACCGCCGTTATTGTTAACATGGCTTTACAAGGAGCGTGTAGGTATACCTACATGATATGCTATTTTTAACCAGTGTCGTGCACGAGTGTGTGTGTATATAAAGTACTGCGGCTTATATATATATATATATATATTATACGCGTATGTATACATATACATATAATAGTTCCGCGCAAAAGAAATATTATTCGCAGGTGGGTAAGGAAAATATTATCTCAAACGAGTTTTACTATAATAATTATATTAATAATTCATGTTTACGCATGGTCTAATTGCCAAATTACGGTGAGAAATTAATCAAACAAACTATTTTTTTAATAAATAAAAAAAAACACACACACAACATAGCTAGTCAGTGTACCGGAATTTCGTTTAAAAAAACCATACATCATAAATCATTAATGGAAATAACGCTTGGACGTCAATTGGCCAAAAAAAATGTATAATAGTGTAATGATTATAGAAGCGGCTAGTTTTATATTATATATAGCATCTCAAACGTGTATCCGTCATCATGTGTGCTAAAAATCATGTTCAATCTATTATACAACTAAAACAACAAAATATGCACGTGAAAAACCATCGACTAAATTGAATAGAATAAACTGAATTTAATTAGTTTTAGCTAACTGAATTTCGAGACTTGAGTACTTGAAAATGTCTGAAAATAGATAATTTCTTAAGGTGGTACCTATATACATGGGATAAAAATGCACTATGTGATTAAAAAAGTGACCAAAACAAAACGATAAAATGAAGTATATAAGAAGTCGTCAGACTGTATCTCACCTATATACCACTATTATACTATCAGAATCTAAAATATTAAAACATTATATGAGAATGACAGTTGATAAAAATGAAGAGAAAATATTTTTGACATTTGTATATTATATAATATTTACAAAAATTAACTCTACCGTAGTAATATTTTAGTCATAGTTATTTTGGTCAGAATCTCTTCAAACTTGAAGAGAACCATAATCAAGTACCTTTTATAACGCATACATCATGCATCGCAAAATTTTTTTTCTCTGCTACAATTAATTCAGGCTTGAAAGGGTTAAACTGGATGATTATTTACTGGAAAAAACATATTATTTCAAAAAGTAAATGGATCCTATAACGTTTTAGAACATATTTTTCTTACTACCTATTTATCGCCATCATTTTTCAAGTTTTTCTATATTTTTGAATGACAACATACATTTTAAATTTATGATTCAACAGCAGAATATGTTTTGGAGTACTTTGATACTAAAAAATCGAATTTTGGACGAATCGTATATAAGCATTTAAAGTTATGATGAGCGAAGGTATAGTGTCACAGCTGCAGGGATACCGAACAAATTTTGGTCCACTACTACGATCATCAGAACGCTAAATAAATACTTAGGATTGACAAATTAATTTTATTCGTTTAAAATTTGATTTTTGTATAAGTGCGTCGAAATACTTCAAATGATATTCTGCTTCGGAATTTGAAATAATATAAATGTACGCTGTATTAAAAAAAAAAAAAAATAATAATAATACAATTGTTTTTCAAAAATGGTCTTCTGTCAAACGACTTCAAAATGTTGGGTAAAATCATCACCATCGTATAGTTCTACTATTATTGGCGTCCATATTTTATTTTATAAGGTCGCAATAAAATGTTACGAAATATTATATATAATATTATATGTTGCAAATTATTCTATTAATCCTTTACTCAATTCTATGGCAGTCTTATATTTCCGTTACTCGAAGGTGAAAATATATACATAAATGATTAAACAAAGTATATATGCAGACAATGAGAGGAAAATTCGCACGTGCGTGCAATATCATATAATATTATCATCATATTATCTAAGGTACATATTGTCAAGCTGCAGATGGGGGGAGAACCTCGCGGTATATGCGGGCTGCAGGGAGGCGACGACCATCGTCATCGCGTACATGGCAACACATGTGATATATTATTTGTGTAATAAATAACACGTATTATATTATATTATTAAGTACCCTTTAAGCGGACGGCGATCGACCTCGCGGTGCAACTCGAGGAGTGCACTATATATATTATATAAATGCAGTGTAACTATACATATTATTATAATATTATGTGTGCATAACACAGATGTTTTACACCACACAAAACACTGTGTGCTGCACAGGATTATGTCCGGAGGCCAATTCCATTGTCGCGCGAATCCTACCCCGCGTGTTCAATATACATACATACATATTACACATGTACATAACCCACTGCATAATACGGCGACGAGGGTTGTTTCGTTGTTATTATTTTCGTTTTTAATATAGGTACATATTTTTTTTTATTCCGAATCGAAAATCCCCGCTGATTTAATATGAGAGTAAATATTTTGGAAAATTTGCCGAAACGCGGTTATATATATTTACCGGAAGGCTCGATCTCGGAGGCGGCGACGTCGTCGTCAGGTAGCCAATATAATATATATATATATACAATAAGTACCTAGCTGGTTGCTAGTATATACGCGTCGTGTATATATATATAATATTATATACATTGCGTTGTATATGTATGTATATAGCGAATAACATCCATTTACTGCGCGGGGCGCGTCGGTCCCAGGGGGAAACACGCTGCACCGTCTTCGCTCGGACAAAGTGATTACATTTTTATAAATCACCACACCGTGTCTTAATCATCCCCTCGAAAACATTTCGTTCACGCGCCGCCGAGCTGCAACTCCATTGCCGTCGCCGCCGTGCGCGCGCACCCTGCCGGAACACGAATTGCGCGTGCACACAAGTACCGGCTATATATATCGAGCTATATATATGATATATATACATACGTCTTATACATATAACACACACACACACGCGTATAACGTATAACATAAACATACCGGGTGGTCCGTATTACACACGCACACACACAAACACACATAATGTACATCACACGACATACATTGTTCGCGAAAAGGTATATAATAACGGCCGCCGACTATAGGTACGACGCGAAGACGACGCCGCAGAGAATAAAATATAATACGCATGGTAAGGTACCGCGGTATACTACAGTTATATACAGTGCCCCCTCAGAACTAAAACATATTGACAATATGATGCACAATATGCGCTACAATATAGCCATCATCTCGCAACTATAATCTGAGACTGTTTCGATAGGGGCACCTAATCCGCCTGCTGTATAGGCTTATTGTGTGTACTTGAGCATTATTATATAATTGTATGTATATATGTTTTATATATTATTCGATGAACTGTGTATAGATATAGGTATAATATATATAAGTTCCGACTGAACCACGACGACATTTTGTTATTTTATCAGCACAAAAACTTGTATCATCCAAACGCACATTTCGATCGAGGCCAAAGATCGCTGCGATGTTATTACTACAACTGCTGCTGCTGCTCCGGTTTTACTAAAATCGAAATCCCATATCGTTTGGAATTGTATATATTATATGCTGTATTAATATGTACCTACAAAGCATATTATTTTATAACATGTCCGACAACAAACGATCCACGCAATCGACGGCAGCAGCATGATAGAAGACAGTATATAATTGAATTATTTTCAATCAACATCATCATGCGTCACAGTTACAATAATAGTATTTTTCATCACTATACAATATTTCTCGTGAATTATAAAATGACGACGATAACTGCAGAGAAAAACGTATGGTATGACACGCAATTTATAAATATATATAGGTCTCAAATTTGAATCAAAAATAAAATATAGGTATAATAGGTAGGTACACCAAGAGCAAGGACCTATATAAACATAAAAAATACTCGATTCTGGTGATGGGTACTTTATAAATAAGCGTGTTCGTTATGAGTAGGGCTCGAGAAGTTGATGCATTTTGCATTTTTTTTTTGGAACTTTGTAGACGATGCTCTCCTGGCCACAAATGAGTGTTTCATAAGCACTTGCATCTGAATAACTAATTTTTATTTTGCATTTTCCCACATTTCCCAGTCATTTTTACTGATTTCGCACTAGTTCACTTCGTTCTTATCGTTTCTTGTCGACCATTATGCCAAAATGTATAAAACAAATATTTGTAATTTTATTTATTAAGAAAAATTGTTGTCATTTGTATGTCATATTTTGAGTAATTTGTAAGCTTTGATAAATGTATATAGAATTTTATAGTAAAATAGAGACAAATATTTATAAAATGTATTTTTATTAATTTAAAACAAATATTTGTAATTTATTTTGGCCATTTTTTAAGGATATTTTTGGTCATTTTTACTTCATATATTTGCATTTTTTTATGTCATTTTTTAATGTTTTCTTCAACTTTCGAGCCTTAACTTATGAGAATACTGATAGTATATATTATATAATAATAACAGTGGTAATAACATCGCAGCGCAGTTTTATATATGTATATAAGTACCTATATTGTTGTATAAATATATTATAATAGTGGAGACTGCAGCGTGGAAAAAGTATAGCATCGAGGAGCTTTTGTGCAACATCATGTTATATAATATATATAATTCTGATACGTCAAAAGAACCAACATTTTGAACATTCGCAGGCGGCTCGAAGCATGCGTATAAGGGGCTGGTGGCGTCGCGGACGGGGGGGGGGGTGCGAGACGCACGGCGAAAAACCCATCATAAATCCTAGTTAGGACGCGAAAATGTGAAGCCCCCGCCGCTCGCGGGCCGGTAATCTAATTATTAGGATCCCGAGTTCTATGCGCGGCGAAATGTGCGGAAGGGGCGGGTTGCAGTCGCAAGCCAAGCACAGCCGCACACCATCGCCGACGAGGCGAGGCGGTCGACGTCGTCGGACGGGAAGGATAATAATATAAAATATATAAATCGTCTAATGGACGTTTTTAATCAGGTTTGGTGGGCTTTTAATACAGACGGATTAACGCGCCGGGCGGACGACTATATATACACGCAGGCGGGGTGGTTCGAAATTCAATTGTCGCAGCCCGCTCCAGCAGCAGCAGAGCAAACATATTATTATACTCTATTCCAAATAAGTTTTTTTAATATATAGTATTATTATTCAAAACGAGTCGAGCTGTGGAGACGATCGTAATGAAATTTCCAGTGTAAATGGTTTGTTTTTTTTCGGTTGATAGGTCGGGTATATATGAGGACTGGCCATGCGTATATAAGAGTATATAGGTATTAGCTGGTATATGCATGTACCAGCTATACGCGTGTTGTAAAATATATTATACAGAAATAATATATCCTACACGCGTATTATCACCGCGGCGCGGAATAGAAGGAAAAAATAAATAATTTTCATGTCGAAAGAAATAATACAAACGTGCGTCCATCACCGCGTATATTATATGCGACGTTATTCGAGATCGATCAGGCGAACGATTCTATCCTCTTTTTTTTTTTTTTATCCTCACGGCCCGTTCAGGCGAAAAACTAATTGGACTGATGCCACCACCACCACCACCACCACCACCACCACCGTCAACGCCGACCATAACGTGTACTAAATTAATTTCAACTTATTATTATTATTATTATTATACGTTCACCAATTTATTTTTATTTATTTTTGCCCCCGACCGATTATTAAAGACGGGAAACACGTCGGACTACTGCGTCGTATAAACGCATATAGTTATATATTATAACATATATAATATATACCTACTACACTGCCCCGCCACGCGTGTTGTGGAGACGACACAATAATAATATATAAAAGATGGAGACGATACGAGATGTGCAGCAGGGGGAAAAATGCGCCCTGCACGTTATCGTGTCGTCAATCTATATTATTATTATTATTATTATTATTATTATTATTATTATTATTATTATTATTTGTTTGAATGGTTTATTTACAAGGTACCTAGATGTACGACGAGTGCGTTATAATATTGTATGTCGTGATGCCGGTTATGATAACAATACTATAATAATATATTATATATATTGCAGTGTACCATCCGACGATTTTCTGCTGCAGAATAACGCATCGTCGCCGCTATATTATTATTATTATTATTCTATTATAGATCCTCACGTTTTCGAAATCGTACAAAAAACATAAACGGGTTACGACGTAAAAATATATAATTCGTCTTATGTGTGTGACTGAACGGAAATCGATATACCTACGACGAAAAGGTATATTATAATTTATAATATAATATATGGGTATATGTATATATAGGTATACCGCCGGTGTTGTTACCCAAAGTGGTTTAAATAAGTTAAATGTATAATAAAATATATATTATTTTAGTTGAAACACGTCGCAGGTACACGTACAATTAAAACAAACACAAAACGTATATGTAATACGATCGTAGGCCGAGGGAAAAGTTGAACAAATTCGATATGTTGCGGTAAAATATGGTAATAGCTAGCGTATAGGTACTTGATTATATTTCAACGGTTTGATTAATTCAATATTATATATAAATAATATGATACGATTCACGGTACGTTTGCTCGAGTAAGTATATAATATATTGTAAATGTCTATATTTATATGTATAATTTTTTTTTTTAAACTTTTAATTTGAAATCGTACAATCCGTAAGTATATTTTTTACAATAAGAACAAGACGTGTTGTATAGGGTTTACATGAAAAATATAGCATAAAAAAATAAATAGAATAGTTATATGTATAGCTAAAATTATTTTACTGGCTAGGTATTTAGTATTTATTTAGTTGAAACATATTTACTAAAAGTATTTACTCGAAAAAGTATGCGTTTGGAAATTATTAAACCGTTGGAAAATATTAATTTGTATATTAAATTGAAACGTATTTTGTCAGATAAATTATTTGTTCGTTTACGCTGTTACCCGATTAAATGCATTTCCAACGAAATGTTTTCCATCATGAAAATAAGTTTTTGAGTAAATTAAATTCAGACCAAATAATATGTGTATTACAGTTACAGTTTCAACAACATCTAAACAGTTATCTAACAGAATATTTTCCAAAAAATTACGTTTTCGAGCACATATTTGTTTCCGGGTATAATATATTTCAAACAGATTACGTTTCCAAAGTAATATGATTCGAAAAAAATAAAAACCAAGAAGTATGCATTTCCATCGAGTTATTTTGTTCACAAAAAACCGTTTCGAGCCGAAGGTTTCTACTTTTTATGTTTGTTTTCCTATTCTATTTCGCAATAAACTTTACAAAACCTGCAAGAAGATCTAAAAATGTTCGTTTTACTTAATTTGAATAATGCTCGTTGTAAGAGTCTCGATTCGAATCTAGAAGACGAATATTGTGTTAAATAGACCGGATTTCAACAGAAAATATATTATACCTATATAAATATATTACAGTATTATACGTTGTTTTATTAAGCCCATTAATTATTATGAGGTTATAAAATGATTTAGGCGAGAACCCGCGTTGTAAGAAAGGATTATTTATCTCGTCGAAATCTATTAACAAATATATTCCAACGCGTATGTGTTTATAGGTTTTTTAATTTTCCATCGGGTTAAAGATTTATTCGTCTGGACAAACCAAAATTTCACAATAAACAACATAAGGTAAACTCTGGTCCGCTGACAACGGGCGCAACACAATAAGTCGTTTTACATATTATAAACCGGCTGAATGGCCTTCCTGTTGGTTGTTTTTCATTCAGTGTACAAAATAAAATAAAACTGGGGAAACAAAAATGATGAAAAGGATTGCATTCTTCTGGGTTTTGTGCGTTGACGTACAATCGAGATAATATCGCGAGATAAAACAATGGGTACCGAACAACAAAAGGATACGTCGAATGGAAATGAATAAGCAATTCTAGAGCTTATTAAAACATGTTCTTTAGGTAAAAATATTCAAAAAAAATCCGTTATTTTAAAAAAATGCCAAAGCGATATATTACGTGAACCCTTAAATTGTTGTATTGCATCAGTAAAACAAGCTCATATTATGATTTTAAATTAAATAAATCACAATTGTATTGATTTGCTATTCTTTATTCCTTACATATAAGTTTAACGTTATTTAATGCATTTATATATTACCGAAATGGTAAAGTAAAAAAAAAATGGTTGTTATGCGGTTTAAGATACAGCAGCATTTTTTAGTTTAAAATAATCTTTAGATTTTCAGAGTTCTGGTGGTTTTATTAGAAAATATAAGAGTATATTATTAATTTGTTTCAAGTCTTAATGATATAATATATTATGTTTTAACGTTTATATATAGTACTCTAAACGGTTTTATCAGACGGAATTAATGTCCGTAGCATCGCGCATAATTTAAAGGTCAAACGAGCAACACTTTACAACATTTTTAAAATGTCGGTACCTATATACATAATATATACTTACAACTTGTACTATAGGCGCATTCACCTAACAAATGGAATTTATAGATTCGGAGAATGGTAATTTATAGTGTTTTATACGCTATTATATTATAGTATATTATTATAATATTGTATTTTAGTGAGGTTTTTATCGTATAAACTCTATTACAGGATGTAAACACGTAACAAGTGGGTTCGGAACGAGCGATCGACACAAGCCGCTCGCAGAAGTACGCGCCGTCGCCGCGCTTATTGATCTCGCAGCAAGGGTCTGCGTGTCTACAACATATATATATGGAGGTAAGGATCACAACTTAAAATGGAAAAAAAAAAAAAAACTCATAATAATTATCATACGTAATATATACTAAATCGATATTTTTCACCGCCTCCGTCACCATTACGCTACACACTACCGCCGCCGCCGCCGCCGCAACAGCAGTAACCAGTTTAACACGATTTTTATATCAATAAAGAACGGCGCCGGTCAAAGGGTACCGCCGCCGCGTGGCGCGCAAAACGCACATCGCGCGACGCATAACAAACAATAAAATAAAAATAAAAACCCGAGTCTCGTGTGTACACACGCCGCGAGCACACACACACACACACAACCGATTCGATATAATATACAATATATAGGTAATACCACCACCATAATTGGTACAATAAATTAATGAACTTGTATATACGTATATACATGCGTTATATATATATATATATATATATAGGTACACACATAATATATATACACCCAGTTTGATTTATGCCGGTTATTACATAGTATGTATTATAATAATATGTCGGCGCAGGAAAACTCGCGAGAAGAACCGATGACGATGACGATGATGATGATGGCACTCCGCCGCCGCGGCTATCGCAAAATGTATATTATATATATATATATATATATATATTACGTCGTCGGTACGACGAGAAACGGAATAATTAATATTAATGAGTAGGTATATCGAATAAAGGTATATAAGCAACTATATTGCATATTATATATATATATATATATATAAATATATATATATGGTAGGAAAGCAATAAAAGTTGTACTTATATATAAGACGTATTTATTAACTATTTTTTTTTTGTCGAGTGTGTGCGCGTGCATTTGTGTATATTATATATATATATATAACACTCCCCGACAGACTTTATAAACATATAGATACGCGTAAGGACGGGCATACATATGTATACGGACACTGAAACAATGTATGTATAGTGTATACGATGTAACGGATGCGATGATTTAATGTCCGAAAGAAACATAATATAATATATATAATATCTCTCTATATTTACTGCGCGACAGAGCGGTGTAATACCGTAATTGGCGGTGTTGTCTCGAAATAAAATAATTCGTGTTTATATAAAATATGACGATATAAAAAAAACAAAAGGAATGTCAATTTCCAAAACTATGTGGGCACGTAGCGCGCAAACGTTTTACAAAATCATTTATGGATTAGATTGATGGTTTTCCGTCGTGTACCTATATAATATAAAATAGTTAACGTTATTTTTTCGAGGTAAAAAAAATGAACAAAAGCCTCATAAGAATTAGTATAAAAACACGGATACAAACGGGTTTGCAATATGACAGGCTGACTTAAAATACAATCGCAGTATTATATGCTATAAATATAACGAAACCGCAGCAGTTTATAGGTATACGTAGCTGGTACGTGTAGAATATATATACAACGTGCAAAATTCCACATAAATTTTAATTCATATAATATAAACGAGACGATAATTATTTCGTTTAATGCTTCTCGAGTGTGGCAGAGAGGTATGTAGGTGCGGAGTATTCGTGAATAGAAAAAAAAGTTCCGATTAAAAGATATTTTACAGTGTGAATTTATGATGGCCGCGCGATTATCGCGATAGTCGGTTCGATAAGAAAACCGTATAATATAGCAGTTCGCATATTCACGTCGTCGTCGCCGTGGTCTGCAGTCTGCACAGTTATAAATTAAAAAAATAAATACATTTAAACGACAACCGTACGAGTGATTTAACGACAAGTATTATCAACGAAAGTTTAGCGAAAAAAACATCTCAATAATATATTATTATAACCGTCAGCGCGACTTCTCTGGTTATATTTATATTATAATATAATGGGCGCATGTAAACTCCGCCACAAGTACCTTTTTTTAGTGTAAACTCCGCCAGAAAAAAATCAGGTAAAATTGAGTTCATGTAAACTCCGCCGGTGAAGAAAATCAAGTAGCAGTATATAAAATTAATATAATATATTATTAAAAAAAATTCATAATTTTCATAATAATAATTAATAATCGTTAGGTTTCATAATCCAAAAATATGTAGTTATGTTATAAATTATGTAAACTAAAATGATGCGAAGTCTAATATTAACCCACCAGTGTACCTATTTATAGCACTCTGTAACACTGTCATTTTTTTTTTTTAACTTTTTATTTTATTTATTTGAGTTTGAGATATGCCATTTAATTTTATATAAGTTTGGATTTGAAATTCGATAAGAACTTTACTAAAAATGTGAACATTAGGGTGACTTTTATAAAACGAATTTTTTAGATGACTATGAAACTGGCGGAGTTTACATTAGACCTTTTGATTACCTTTTTATCTAACCGGTATTCTGGCGGAGTTTACAATCGCCCAATATAATATATGTTGCGCGTTGAAACGCGCCAAAGTCGTAATTAAATAGCCTTAAACGACTAAATGTGTATGGGTTTGAACCGGGTAAAAACCACGACGAAAAGCGTTCCAAAATAAAATAATCGAAAACGTTAAAGCTACCAAGGTAGGTACAGGGAAAACGCATCAAATAATGATTGACCGTCGAGAAATAAATCCTGATGTACGAATCTGTTGCAAAAAAAAATAAAAAATAATATTATTATCGTGTGACACAGCCGCAGTGTTGAGCAATGTTTCGATTTCGTCGTTAAATGTATATTATTATATGGTATACTATATAAATTTGATTACGATTATTATTAAATGGAGTAAGAAAAAAAAAATCAAAAAAAAAAAAAAAGTCATAAAACTCTCGACAACAATGAACGAACGAAAATAATAATAATAGTAATAATAATAACTTGATTAAAGTCCACTGCCGCGCTCGATCCCCGAACATATATATAATATATATATATATTATACATAATATATTTAGACACCGAGCGAGTCCCGTCGAACAGGGGTGAGATTTTGGAACTGCTTCGCGTTAAATCCGAATTAATGTGTTTCGCCGCGGAGACAACAATAATAATAATAACACAATATCGGCCGGGCGAACGGCGTTTGACGTCCGTTCGGGTCTGCGCTTCCATCTATCGCTTTTTATTTTCGTGCTTAGGTTAACCCTCCCCGCCCTCCGCCCCTCGACAACCCACAGGACCCTCGCGGGGTCGGCCACCGAAATGTCATTTTCCGGCTCGCCGGAGCAAATCGCGCTGGTCGCGAGGGCGACCGGCGGCGGCGGTGGCGGCGCAAACGGAATGAATAATATTATTATAATATAATACACAATATATAATATATATTTTATTATAATCTATTGTTATTATGGTATTAGCGTAACTATAACTGTTTTAACACGTCACAGCGAGTTATAATATACATATTCGACGTGTATTTACTGTGTATTCTGCAATATTCATATACCTACTATATTATTAAACATCGCTATATATATTATTTGTGGACAATGCGAGTTTAAAAACTTTCCATGACTAAGAAGACAATTTTGGAAGGTCAAATGGAACTTTTGAATTTTTCTAAATCATTAGGCGATACAATAAAAATATAGTTTATGATCGTAGTATAATTATAAATAGGTACAATGAACCTATATTTAACAGTTTTGCACTGCACTGCACGTTTGAGAAATGCAAATATTTATTATGAATATTATTATTTCGTTGTTATATAGGCACCTACCACGAAAACAATAAAAGAAAATCTATAAGAAATGCGAAATAAATGTATCAAATTTAAGTACCTACACCTGTGTATATATGATATAAAGCAATAAAAAATAAATCATGCAACGAGATGTAGTAAAAATACGTTTACTATATAGGTACGCATACAAATGACATCGTAATGACATTTATATTACAGAATAATGTACCTATTACAGAATAATAATGATGGGTTCGTATAATATTGTTATATATATATTAATAAATTATTTTTGCTCATTATTGTATATATTATTGTCCGAATAGTAAATACAATATCAGTTATACTCATACCGGCCGGTGATTCTTTTATCGAAAAACAACACATTAATTCAAAAACTATAGTTTTTGAAAAAAAAAATGTATTTGCTAATTTCAATATCGTTGGAGCAGAATAATTTTTTGAAGTTAGTGGGATACTTTGATTTATGAAAATCGAATTCTGGACGAATAGTTTATGATGTACATTTTTTAAAGTTTTTGTTGTGCGAAGTGGAGTGGCCCGGGGGTACTCCGCAAAATGTCTATCTTATCTATTACACCGCTCTTCGAAAGTATAATTAAATACTTATTGATATACTCGTACAAAATCTGATATCGAAATACTAGTAACATTTTGCTTCGGAATATGAAAATGAGCATTAATATTATGTTTTCGTTTCTAAAAAGAACAAACTTTTAAAGATCATAATGATAACTACGTTTCGTATGAGTAACGTTTTTTTTTTCCAAAATGTTAATAATATTTGCGTAAAACTGAGTGCTGCGTATTACTACGATATAAAATATGATGACGAACCACGCCTCATCGCACGACGAGCGATCGTATACAATTTTGTGCAGTTACAAATCGTCACCGTCTTTTGTAACACAGATTTCTGACAACACTCGGCAACAATATCATATTATGTTATACTTGGTATAGTATATATATGTTGTTGGGGTATAATATTATATACATATAGTGTGGGGCGCGATTTTCCGCTTGCGGGGTCGCGCGCGGCGGCGGCGGCGTCGGACATGAAAAGGGCTTGGTTACACGGTGGCATTGTGCGCCGCCGGTCGGTCGGTCGGTCCCGTTTCGTGTAAGACGACACTCGATAAATACGCGTATGTGCGTGTACACGTATGATATATATACATTATATACATAGATACGTACATAATAATAATAATATAATGTTATATCGGGACCCGCGTCTTTGTGCCGCGTGCAGTGCAGTGTACAAGAGTGCCGCCGCCGCCATAGTTGAGCTCTTTATTTTTATTTTATTTTTTCCCCGCTGATTGACAGCCGCCACTGCAGCGGCGTATTTACGGAGTTTGTTCGGGTTATCTGCAGCTATATATACATATACATAATATAATATTCTTATGTGTATTATAATATACGATAAACACTGTGCGTGTCTAGCGTGGCCGGTCGGTGAAAGGGCACAATGTGATTTGTTTCGGAGGGTCACTTATGTGTGTGTGTGTGTGTGCGTGTTTAGGTTAGACCTACGATCCTGCGAGAATACGACATCGTATCGGCTGTATGACATATAAGCGCCAATATAATATTATATACATCGTTTGATTTAATATCTGTTAGGCCTATAGGCCTAATATTTAAAAATGGACGAAAATGAATCATCAAAACTAATGTCTCTGTTGAAAGAGTGGAATTTGAGCTTTTTATATCAAACTTGTGTTGGTTGGTATTAAGAAAATAAATTAATAGTTAATAATAGTTTTAACTTCATTATTATTTTTAGATTCATTGGTGGATACAGAAGCACTTGACTACATTACACCTTCTCAATGTGATACTCTATTGGCAGCTTTTCCTTTGGGTATTCGAATAAAATGTATTGGAAAATTAATGAAAACTCGGTCCGCTGATAAGGATAGTCAAATAAATGTGTGTACATGCATAAATAATAATAGAAATGGCCAATTAAAACCGGTAGTTGATGGTACTACACTTAATATCGATAAGCCTGTATTAAGTTTAAGTGAAGTCCTTGGGTCTTCATATCAAGGTTGCTTGGTGCTTGACCATTTCAAAAAAAATGGTTTTTTAAATGATGCTAGTAGGACAATTCTTGTTGACATAGTTATAAAAACAGCTATTAAAGAAAAAATTAACATGACAGTTAAAGTTGCCGAAGAAATGGCCGGTCAGATTATTGCTGCATTTCCTAGTGAAGTCAAGGTATTGTATTCAATTACTATTTGTTATTAATTTAAATTAATATAATTTGTTTTTAGGATTATTATTTTATGCGAGATGGTCCAAAAGCACCTAAAGGTAAACTCTATGCCAAATACCATAATGTTATTAGAAGTCTAAAAAGTGGTGGACTTATTGAAAAAACTAATAATACAGTAAAACCAATGAATTCTAGTACCTTAACCAAACACTTCGGTAAATTTTCAAATATTACCAAGTTATTTTTAAATGTTTTAAATTTATCCTTTTTTTTATTTCAGAAGATGAAACTGATATTGACCATTTTTTAAATAGTTTAAAACACGATAATTGTACGTTTAGTGAGATTGAAGTCATTATGGGCGGCTACAGTTAATAACCGATTAAATAGTATAAGAAAAAGTCAAAGTACCTCCGAAACATTACTATGCTGGGCTAGCTATAAGCTTCCAGCAGGATATAGATTGGTAAGTAATTTTAATATTATTTTAATTATCTTATATTGATATTTTAATGTATTAAAATATACAAAATTTTTTTTAAAAAATTGTTTTTTTTATCCTAGGTTGATATTGATTTTCTTACTGTTCAACCTAATGCCTCTAGTCTAATGACAGTATACCCTAATTATACATCAAAACTGATCAAACTATTTAAATGTAAAATTAAAGATTCTCAAAGTACTAAACTAGTTGAAGATTTCAATGAAGAAAATTTGATGACAGAAAGTAAGTATTTTATGCCTATTTATGATGTTCTTCATTGTAAAATAAAAATAATTTTTAGATAGTCGAGATTGTTATGTATTTTACCTTCTACATGCTCTGTTTGTACCTACATCCAAAAAAACAACCCGTGATGACAAAGGACGAAAATCGCTTATAAAATATTCTATACGTGATTCACAACAATCCTTTATTATTTTTGCTGAATCATCTGCTGGAGTTGAAGATATAATTGCCAGGAAAAAAGGTTTTTACTTTATTTTAGTATAAAAATTATTATGAAATCTTTTTTGAACTTTTATTTAATACATTTTAATTTGTTTATAGATTTAGGAATTCCAATTCAACCTTTTATAATTGTAATTGGGCAGTTATCCAATCAAAAAGAAATTTTAGTATATTTTGATGACATCAAATACAAAATACTTACAATTCAGAGAGCCGTAGATGTTGTATTTAAAATATTCCATGTTTTCAACTTGTCATATCCTCCTGAGTCTTATATGGTATGGTTGTTTATTCAAAAGCTATTTTATAATATCCATGATAAATTAGATCAACCACAACCATTGTTTAACATTGTTCCAACCAAAGTTTAGTTCTAGCTGAACTCTAACTGTATATAAAATATTTGATTGATTTTGTTTATTTTTAAGTTACATTTAGTAACATTTTCATATTCTGATTTTTTTTTATAATGTTAAATTTGTATGACATTACCATTATTTATAATTTAATTGATTTTGTTTATTTTTAAGTTACATTTTGTAACATTTTCATATTCTGATTTTTTTTCAATAATGTTAAATTTGTATAATATTACTATCATTTATATGTATTCAATTTTTTTATAATAATATTAAATTTGTATGACATTATCATTATTTATAATTTGATTGATTTTGTTTATTTTTAAGTTACATTTTGTAACATTTTCATATTTTGATTTTTGTTAATAATGTTAAATTTGTATGACATTATCATTATTTATAATTTTAATGATTTTGTTTATTTTTTAGTTACACTTGGTAACATTATCACATACTGATTTTTTTTCAATAATGTTAAATTTGTATAATATTACTATTATTTATATATATATTCAAATTTGTTACAATAATATTAAATTTATTTGACATAATTATTATTTATAATTTGTATAAAATATAATTACTTAGTAGTCATAATTTAATTAAAGTTAATATTTAATAATAAAAAATTACCTACTTATATATTTGATTCAAAATTATTAATTTATTTATATAATAGAACAATATAAAAATGTTCCGTACCTATATAATTCCTTTTATTGATTTACCTATAATTAATACATTTAATGAGTATTAGTAACTTAATTAGGTTTAGTAACATACCAACTAATTTAATCTAGAGCAGTAAATGCGAATTTTGGTAAGAGAGATGGATAACATTTTATTGATTTTGCATAAATTTATTGCATTGGTGAAAGGTATATTTAACAAAGTATTATATATTGTATTGATAAAATTACATTGTTATTTTATCAAATAATTTTCTTATTAACAATATGTATCTTTATTTATTTCAACACTATACTTGTTAAACCAATAAAGATATTACTAAAAAGATTAACTAATAATAATTATAAATAACAATTTTCTTTGTAGCAGGAACAATTTTTTATTTCAAAATAACAGTTTTCTGTGTTAAAGTAACAACCACTTTTAAGCTGAAAATAACAAAATTATTGTTATGTTTAAATAGTTTTTGTTACTTTTAATTAACTCTTATTTTTTACAATTATAACTATGTAGATATAACAAATATTTTGTCGGCTCAGGAGTGACAAAGATATTGTTAAAACAATGTATATTTTTTTTGTTTTCATGTATGAATTTCTTTGAGTGTACCTATACCTGACGTGGGCTCCTACCCTCATGCACAACCGGCGGGGCGTCAATGTTCTGAACGCTGTTCAGCGAAGAGTCGCCATCGGCAGGGTGAGTGCGTACCGGACCGTGTCCTAACCGGCCGTCGCTGGCGTCATTCCCATCGACCTGATGGCCTTGGAACGATTCGTGGCGTTCGAGGTCAGAAGGGCGGCATTGGCAACGGGAACTGACGACGGGGGGCCCTTCCCGCCGGGCGAACCAGAGCCGCTATCCGATCCTCAGGCACTGAGGGCTCGGACACTAGCCAAGTGGGTCTTAAGGTTGCGGAGTGCGGACCCTCCCGCGGACAGTGAACGCGGGTGGACCAGACTCCTGATTCCTCCTGACCTACTTGTTCGATGGGTGACGAGAAGGCACGGGGAGATGTCCTTTCACCTCACGCAGCTGATGACGGGTCACGGTTGCTTCAACCGGTACCTCCGGAAGATCAATCGTGCTCCGTCAGCCGGGTGTTCCCACTGCGGTCCACCCGACGGTTATGCTGAGGAGGTCGACGACGCGCACCACACCCTCGTTTGCTGCGAGGCTCACGAAGGTGAACGGGCGCGTCTCGACCTAGCGATCGGACCAATCGACCCGGGCAGACTGGTTCCAAAGATGCTGGAGAGCCCGGCCAATTGGGAGGCGGTTACCCGCTTCGCGAGGGAAGTGATGACCGCCAAGGAGTCGGCCGAGCGGGACAGGCAGTTCCGACAGGGTATAGCTCCCTCTAGGCGAAGGAGAAGGTAACGGGCGACAGCGTGGAAGCAACAGCTTCCCCGCAAAGTCGTCGACCGGAGGGACCACGTCCCCGGCTGCGAGGCTGAGGCACGGTTAGGAAGGCTATTGTGAGGGAGCGGCGGAGGGGCATAAATGTCCCGACGTCGTCTCACCCAAAAGGGCAAGATTCCGTAAAAACCTGTGAGGGGTCGGCGGAGGGGTTTTGTCCCGACGTCGCCCCAAAGATCGTGTAATTTATATTAATAAACGATGGCGACTCACCACTTGAAGCATTGCTTAACGGCGTTTCCAGGTGGTGAGGGTATTGCCGGTTCCACAAAAAAAAAAGGCCTACCTATACCTATCTAGGATTTTGGCTTTTTCGTACGATACGCCTTTTTTTTTCTTATCTCATTTTGGCAGTTATATGTCTTCCACCGATTTTATCGAGGTAATCGGTTATATATATGTACGGCGATGCACGCAGAATAATATAATAAATTAAATGGCATCATAGTATACAACCGCCGTACAGTGGCGGCGCGAGATGGTTTTTGTGAGACAATTATCTCACAGCTTAAAGGGGTCTGTAAGTATCTATAGTGGCTAGTCAGTACACAAAAGTATATTTTACAGTAGTCCGTGACACAAAATGACACCAAAATGATACGCAAATTAAATAGGTGGGTCGTGAGTACTGCAACTAACATTTTCTTGTCTCACTATCGAAAAAGTTCGAACCACCACTGCAACCATGAGTATATATATAATATGTACACGCACTTGAAACATATTAGCACTATATACGCAACAACTGCAATGCATATACTAAATTATAATATTGTATTATATATACCTACTATGTTATTACTTATTATATATTAGGGTGGTGAATGTAATTTTATTATATTTATAAAGAAGAAATTCATAAACTGCTGAAAAAGTTAAAATACAAAAGAATTATACCATAAAACTACCGACTTTGGCCATTTTTCAACCTTTTGGGGGACGTGAAGGGGTTGAGTTATTAAACCGAAACGTAACATAATTTGTTTTCTTAAAATAAAGAACAAAATGGCAGGGTGCAAATCAAAAAAGGAGAGAGTTCAAAAAGAAGAACCACTTTATATATATTATATAATATTAATTCTACTATAGTAAGGGCGCAATGTTTGAAACCGTTTCGAGAACATAATATTTATACATACAGTATAGTAATGATTCTTAAAATGATGTACCATTATATTATATACTATATGTTTATACGAATTAAAAAGTCGATGAATCTAAGGATGATATACCTCAGTCATATTATTATATATAATATTTTGTTCGCCGAAAACAATTCGTTAAACTGCACACGATACAATAGGATAATTAAAATTCATAAAATATCGGCGTGTACAAAAAATATACATGGTTTATCGAAAAGCAAACATTATTATGCACGGGCTTGAATAAATTAACTATATATATAATTGAATAATTTACAGAGGATCGTGCTTCGGCTAAAACCGCACGATACGTAGGTAGGTACCTACCTATCTATAGGTGGCTATATTTGTTTTAAGTTATACATTTTATTATTTTCGGGTGAATTTACCAAACGTACCTATATTACGTATTTTTTATAAAAACACATATTTTACCGAACTCCATCGACAGTACCACGCGCGGTATAATTTACTAGATTTTTATGTAGGTACGCGTTTCATTATTGCAGTTAACAGAAAACTGGGGGAGCGGGAAAACAAACGCAATAAATAAAATTACCACGCCAAAACAAGTCGGACGGATGCCAAAACGACATTAACCGTCATTAGTAGTTCTTTGGCTAACAATTATATTAATTTAGATGCGTCGGGCGTCGTGAATTTTCCATCGGAACTTCAAATACGAGGAGTTTAATGTATGGTCGCCGGTGAGGCTGCAGGTAACCAATAAATTTACCGCCTAAGTATTTTTTAAATTATATTTGTTGTGTACACGGTTTAAAAAACGATGAAAAACGCAATAATAGCGTCTCTGGTCATTATATTTAAGGCATCGCATAACATACGAAGACCTTCAAAACATATATTACGGAGTGCGAACAGAATATACGTACCGATATATAAAGTCATACACGAAAAGACAATTTTTTATGAACTCATACAATATTATATATATATATATATAAAACGAGTTTTTCCGAGCGTAATTTACACCTCTATAAAATAATAAGCAATTAGTTATCCACTCATCTTTATAGTATAGTTGTAGTCGTAATGATTAATTTTATATACACGTTTTTAAATATATATTAATTATTTGTTATACTTCGAAAAAAAGTATAATTGAGTTATATGTGTTTGTTCAGTGTACATTAAATACCTATACATGCGGACTTATATTATTGCAGTATATGTAATATAGAATATTTTATTTTATAGTATAAAATCAAAAAAAAAGTCTTTATAATTTATAAAAAAAATAGCATATTATAGATGGTTTGGAAAATGTTAAACGACCATATTATTTACAACGCCATTATAATAAATATGTCGAGATAATAATAATGTATATAATAAAGTGAAAAAATATAATTACGCGCTTATATCGCCTTAACCGCGAGACGACTGCGGTTAATATTATACACGTATATAGCACATATGCGTATAAATAAATACAATAATATTGTATAATATGATACGACTTGGAGATATTCGTAAGCAATAATAATAATTAATAAACCGGTTAAAAATAAAGGTAAACTGATACGGTGGAAAGATACCTATACGCGCGTATGTATAAAGTTGGGGCGCCGCGGACAAAGGCGAAATGTCAACCGAAATACTGAAATATTTTTAAAAGATGTCGGGCCGAGATAAAAAAGGTAGTATATAGAACCAACATCGCATATATATATATACCAGTCGTAGACGTCTACGCACAACCGTCGAGAGACGTAAATTTTACACCTGATATGTGTACATTTTTTTTATTTTTTTATTACAAACCCAACGATATTTAAAGTTTTTTTTATTTTAATTTATCGTTTTTTTGTCTTCAGTTTTTAGCGTCTCCAAAAATAAATTGTTTTAAAGTATATAGGTACCTATATATACTAGACGATAACGATTAACAAATCCGTTATTGCTTGTTTTCGATAAACTGTGCAGCAGACAGAATACGACAGAATACATGAATACATATAATAATATTTAGTCTATGACGAGAAAAAAAACTAAATAATTGAGTAATTCAACAAGTAGGTACCTATACATATATTGAGAAATGGCGAATCGCTAAAGTATAATACCTGCAGCTACACGTTTTTTAGTAATTTTTCGTAAAACAACAATACTGGATTTTAATCGTTCTTTTTTTCAGCGCGAAGATAAAACAAACGGAAATCAAATTTAATTACTATTATGAATGAATAAACATAATATAATAACAGATATTCACGTGCATGATGCGCCTCCGTGTTTGTCGTCCTCGTACATCAATAAACGTCCGCCCGCCCGCATAACACTAATTATATATATTTTATTTTATATCCTCCAGTGAAAAAAAAAACTTCAAAGTTTAATTAAGAGGACGCCACACCCGCATGTGTTGTCTCCGTCTTACAAACGTATAACATACCAAATTTACGCTCAGCAGTTCACGTTTTATGCCGTTACCTTAAAAATTAGAGTGAATTGACCTATTATAAAAGTTGATGGTAAGAACTATATCTGTGTTTTGTTGGAAATCTTTTTACTATAATTCAGTTTTTATGTGAGTTATGTGTGTATAATAAATGTAAATTAAAAATGCTCATAACTCACTTGAAAACTGAATTATAGTAAAAAGATTTCCAACAAAACACAGATAAAGTTCTTACCATCAACTTTTATAATAGGTCAATTCACTCTAATTTTTAAGGTAACGGCATAAAACGTGAACTGCTGAGCGTAAATTTGGTATGTTACACGTTTGTAAGACGGAGACAACACATGCGGGTGTGGCGTCCTCTTAATAACTCGGATTTTATTTACTCGAATTATCTCTACGCGGCCGATACTGGATATAGGATATACATACGACGCGACGCCAGGTTCTTACGAATTCGAGGTACGAAAATATTTATTTTTTCAAATAATATTATTGACAGGAAACATAATATGTCAACGACTCGAATTTAGAAATATATATACGGCGACAAATACCTCTTGCATCGGAGAGACGCTGAACGTGAGGAGACCAGCAGTCTTGCGCAGTATGCGTAATATATTATATGATGATAATAATTATTATTACTATTATTATTATACGCCTATATAAACATCAAGATTTTGTTTTATCTGTTCTCTCCGCCGGTCTGGGGGCGAAGGATGCAGATCGCCGTTTACATGTATACCTGTAGCGCGTAGGCATGTACGTATATTTTATATATACAATAATCTCGTGTTGCAGTGTTACTGATAGAGATATAATCTCTGACCATCCGTGTATATATAGTATAGAGGTATACAGTATAATATATCTAACCATGGGATGACGATTATAATGTTTTACCTAATGAAATTCGGTTGTATAAAAAAAAAAAAACAAAAAACAACGCAGGTCGATATAATATAAACCCGACGTCTGCAGCGCAGAGTGCCTTATATATAGGTGCGTAGTTATATCATGTACCCATATATGTATATATATATACCTTTATATACCCATATTATATACACAGCAGACGACCGAGGAGATACATAAAAAGATATAGACGCGATTCGCAACGTCGTTTTTGATTTATACAAGTTGCGCACGTCTGAGCGCAGCGTGCAGGATGTCTTTTTGTTTTTTTATCATTTTATTATTATTATTATTATTATTACTATCATCATTATTATTATTATTATAACATAGGTAGGTATAAAATGTGATATGTACATACACTATATAATATAATATATAATACAGGCGAACCTATATAATACGCGAGTGTCGCGACCGTCGTAAACCGCGCTGCTGCAGACCAGCACGAGAACTCGACCGACTTTTACTATGATAATGTGTACGAATATTTCAAATAAATATAAATTATATATCGTGTAATACTCTACGCACTATGTCTATATATATAATATACATTATACGCTATACTATGATGAATATATGTATATGTTTCTGGATATTATATGCGGCAATGAATGTTTAAGTATACCATGTTCTACGTGCAGCGGTCATATTATGTGTGGTTAATAAAATTGGATGATTGACTATTATATCCTCGCTTCCCGTTGAACGTTTACACGTGAACCCGCCATAATACGTATAATTTTCAAAATCGTTATAAAATCTGCCACAAAGAAAATACTTATTATAGACGTTACACGAATAATGTGCACACGATAAAACTAATATGTACCTATGTAGAATTATTGTTCAGTATATTATAGCGAACCTAACCTAACATGTTTGACCCGTGCCGTCATTGTGATAACTTCCTTTGCTATGTTGAATTCTTAAACTATAATTTGAAAGTTATAGGTTTTTTAGATGACATTCAGATAAAAATAAACCATATTTAAACGCAAAATAAAATCTAAAATAATACACAAATGTCATCAGAACTATATATTAAATCGGAAAATAATAAAAACAATTGTAGTAATACGCGCATAATACTTCGTATGTATATAAAGGAAAACTATATAGTTATCATAGACTGTTTATAATATCATATGGTTTATCATATTCTCAATCGACCTGACCCTTAACTATAGGTATTATAATACTAATATAATTATATGAGACAAGCATAATAATATAATATTAGATTGATAGTATAATAATTAAAATCAAAAATTTAACATTATTGAGTTGACACAATAGTTTAATACATATATTACATTATATTATGACTGTAAAAGAATGTGACAGCGATATTGAATATACTTACCCTCTGTAATATATTTACTTTGTGTAGGTAACTATATTATTGCCGTGTGAACGCCAGTGTTAATTATTTGTTTTATTTCCAACAATGTGATTATTACCATAGTAGCTGTGTAGGAATTATTTTACTGATTGGTGTAAAAAACGAGAAGAACAAAATGTAAACTTTATTAAAAAAATAATAATAATAAAAAACAGTCGACGCGCTAATGATGTATGCAAATGTTTGGGTTTTGTAGGTTAACTTAATAATAGTTATTAAAATGCAGTTTGTTTATCAAAGTGGGACGGTCCCGTCACCAGCCGACAGGTCTTGACGGCCACACGCTATACATGCCAAAATTAATGACCCGGTTTCGATTAAATGCCTTTAATTTACACACACACACACACATACACACACACACACATACACACACACACACACAACATACATACATTATAGCTAGGTAACTAACAATATACGAGTTCCACGTTTGAGAAATTGTGTTGCAAAAAAAAAAAAAATATAAAAAAATGTACTAACTTAGATAACGCAAAAAAATAAAATAATGTACATACACTTACCTAGTTAAAGTTTGTGTATAAAAAACTAGCAAGTTTAATTAATTTAAAATGGGTTGCTGGTGTAATTTTCAAAAGAATATACGAAGGTTTTTATAGAAACGTACGACTTCAAATACTTGGCAAATAAATCCTTAAATTCTTTTATGATATTATACGTCATAAACTATTTATTGTCTGTTAAAAATAGTTTTATAATTGAGCACATTAATATGAAGTTTTTACCTCTGAAACTTATTTTTTGATGTGACTAACCGTATTCAAAAATAAAAACCGATAATTTTAATAGGTTAAATCCTTCTATTTTCCTTCATCGATGACGTAAAACAAAATTACTATTCTTACAACTATTAAAAATTAACTAGATGTATAATAAAATTATAATATTTACGGGTACCTATATTAATGACGGCGCATTTAAATTGCACCAATTATTACTGAAAATTGTTTCAGTATAATATACTTAAAAGACTTAATAATATTAATACCCACCCCGGTGTATATTATGCTTTTTCTAATCGTGAAAAGGGTTGCTGAAAGGTATGTCAATAATCTAGTTATGAAATCAGTTTTTAAATTCAGTCGTTCAGCCAATTTATCATTTTAAACACGCAAGAGGCGGTGTAAAAATATTGTGTATTAAAGGGGGAGGAAATAAAGGTAAAACCATATATATATATACAATATACATGCACACGCTAAATGCAAATAATAACGTAAATATAATACAAAATTATATTAACGTTTAAGGAAAAAATAAAATAATTAATGTCACAGTGGGTATATAACTGTACCTATATATATATAAGAAGCACATTTCAGATTATAATTTTATTATAGGTATTATATTATAATATGATAAAATATAATATAATAACGGATAATCCATTTCGCCGTGGACCCTTGGCGTATCAGATAAGAATCTATAATTTTATGTAAAAAAAATTATACGAAAATCCAATGGGTTTATGCAAAATGTTCCTTTGAAAATTAAAATAATTGTAGTTTTATATATATATTTTTTTTTGAAACAGATGGTCAAAACAAACAAGTTTCTGAAAACCGGGTCTGTATATATATATAAGTGTGTGTGTGGTGCGTATATATGTAAACGATGTTTATCTTATTCGGAATACCACCGTATACTGCTGCTGCTGCTGCTGTGGCTTCTCTCTCGCTCCTATTCTTTGTCTTTTTTTTTATGGGTGGAAAAAATAACATGTTGACAGGTCATATATGCATGAAACCATTGCAGGCTCAGCTGTCAGATCGTGTAATTACCCGTCCGTTTCCATCGTGCAATAGCAATTTTTTTTAATTACTGTGAATAATATATACACACACACACATTATAAGACAGGGTATCGCGAGGAAAAGTATTTGTGATGTTGTGTGAGCTGCAGAAGTGTACGCGCGCACACACACACACACACACATACACACAAATAAACGGATTGAAATCCTATAGTGTTTTGCTTTTGCTCATAACTATTTAGAAAGAAAAAACACACACACACAAGACACATAGTACCTGCTATCATATTATATGAATGTGAATGTAGCTTATACAAACTATATCAAATCATATAACTAGGTATATATATAGCTTATGATTTATAACAATAATAATTATGATGACGCGCAGTACCTACGACGTGTCTAATGCAAACATTATATTTTAAATACATCACCTATCATTACAATATATATATATATATATTATACTGCAGCTGTCCCAGACATTTTTAAACAGATGTATAGAAAAAAAAACTGTTCGTAACATTTGAAAAAAAATAACCTAAAGCGGAATCAAAAAATAATATTTTGTTATATTATGTTATTTGTGAGTTTGCAATGGTCTGCACCATAATACTATAGCGACTGACAACATGTGTAACAAAAACAGCAGTACACCACTTGCCAATTATTCTAGATAGATCCCCAGACAAAATACATGTTTAAGGTCTTACAACATTTTAAAAAAGTATTTTTTTTTTTTTATACCGATAAACGTACTGAAATAAAAGAAGAAAATTGTATAATTTACTGGGAAAAAAAATAATGAATAGTAGATACCTATATACAGCTATTTAGCTACACATTTCCCACGTGAATTCAGTTTGTATGTATTATTCCTGAAAAATGCTAGAAATATAGCAAGGACGTTGCAGATATTGCCGCGGTCAGTAAAGTCATATAAAATCTATTATATAAATTATAATTATATGTTCATTCCGTGCGCACGCGCATGATTATATTATCCTTATTTAAAATGAATGGAGTATTGACTATAAGTACATGACAAATTTAATGCAACGTTTTCAATGTAATCAAAAATTACAATTAATCACCTATATGATTTATTAATTATTAAAAAAAAAATTTTTTTTACAGAAGTAAAAATGTACCACAATTTCCCATTTATATAATGGTATATATATAGGTACTTTATATACATAATATATATATATGACGGTTATAGTGGGTTTATTAATATATGTTTATAAAGTTTCGTTATTTTATAAAATATATACGATTAATTTATGATTAATTATACAATATTATGTTATAGGTAAATACGTATTATATACATCTACAATCCATTACGTATACAATATACATATATAGGGATGAAGTGGTATCGAATAGCACACATGAATGGCTCGGAGTCTTTTTTATACCTACGTTTTTTTTTTTTTTTATTAATCCTTCAACGACGTGTTTGCCGACTATAATATGTGTGTGTGTGTGTGTGTGTGTGTTTTTTTTTATGTTCATCCACCACCGAGCCAATTATTCTCATTCACTCCTCTCGCGATGGCACCGGGAGACTCGTAGACCGGTTGAGCGTGCACGAGGCGACCAAGAAGGGAAATATTATCGTCTGTACGTGTAATTCCGAGAGACGACAGTCATGAAGAGTGTGCTTCTTTTCCCCACTGTTTGTGTTTGTTTTATTATTTTTTATTTTTTTTGTCTTAATGTCGACTCCCCGCAGTGGTCTGGACCCCCCGCCGCTAGTCCACGTTTGATATATTGATGTATATTACACAGAGACACTTTCCTCGGTCCATTGACGTCTTAAGTATACGGACGAAATATGTTCCAGCAGATACGGTGGAATTCCCGGCCGGACGATATAAGAAAATAATTTTTTTATATTTATTATTATATATAAATATTTTTTATTGTTACTGATGTTTTTTTAAATTTTTTTTGCGAGTAAAACAAATGAAAAATTCGTAACGATTTCAAAAATATAGGTATATTATTTTACTTTTCATCATTCACTTTTCACGACCGATATAAAAATAATAATAAAATCTCGTCAAATATCAATATACTACAGTCATCGTATTCTAGTTGAGTTTTAAATTTTTTCA
Organism: Neotoxoptera formosana; assembly: GCA_022818045.1. Taxonomy (NCBI): domain Eukaryota; kingdom Metazoa; phylum Arthropoda; class Insecta; order Hemiptera; family Aphididae; genus Neotoxoptera; species Neotoxoptera formosana. The sequence goes on along the minus strand of CM040632.1, from coordinate 26,417,903 downwards.
GTTCTAGAAGATTTCTCTAATTCTATAGGAAAATTACTAAAAAATTGTAAGAATCAAATCAAATAGAAACGTTGAAAAAACTTTCATTGAATATGCTTTACTATATCAAAAAAGTATTCATATAGAATTAAAAGAAGATAATTGATTTTATACGACGAGGTGGGTAGATATTATGACTTTAAAACACTATAAGGATATTCACAAAGTCAAAAACAAACATAAAATATTCCCACGATGGTAAATGGTAATTATTATAATGAAACCCATCATCACATATACACACCGAGCTATACTATATGACCATCAATTAAACAAGATAAAAGTTTAAATTATTCTTGGATTTCTAAGAAACATTGATTCGTAAACGGTCTTGGAGTACCTAAATATCAAAATATTTTTTTAAAACTATAAAAACACTTAAACACCACACACATTTTCTATGTTACGAGAATAAATGTAAAGCTTCAGCATATATGTTATATGAATTGGTAACCATCGAGATACTATTCAGCTGCTAAAAATATCGTTTAAATATAATATAATAATTTAAACAATACAATACGCGTCTTACGTTCGGATGGAAACGACGAATGTCATAGAAGTATGAGTTATTGATTTCATCGAGTCGGAAAAACAAAGACAATTTTATTCAAATACGTGCGGTCAACGAGTTTCGACGAACCATAGTTCTGCCATAGAACAACGTAGCAATATTCGACAAAAGTACTGCAGCGATCCCGCATAAAAGATTTCAAACGGGTAACAAAAAAATAATTGTAATCGAAATATATAATCGCGTCCGTACCTATATAATATAATATTATTATTCATTTATAAAATATATAAAAATAACGAACACGGCGCGTATGGTTTTCCGAGCGCGTTTTAATTATCAAATCATCTATGGGTGGTCATCGAATCGTTATTGAAATAATTCGTTAATTACATAGTGTGTGTTCTGGTGCAACCCGCGAGGTAGTACCCCGCCCGAAGGCGCATACGGTCCGCACACGACCTCTAATGTTGATTTATGGGGCGCCCGACCACTATATATAATCACGTTCACATCTACTTAAACAAACAATTATTCTTAAACGGACCGTCGTCGAGCAGTCCGATGATAATATTTAAACCTCAAACGATAATAATATTATATAAATATATTCAAATATATCGTATCGACGACAATAATGTTAATAAAAAAAAATACGTACGCACAAAATTTGAATCATAATTTATAGCGGGTGCTCGTCAAAAGTTTATTCGGATAAAAATTCGTTAGAACTATATATAGAGGTACCTACAACAAATCATCAGTTACGCACAAAGTGCACGCCACGCTAGTTTTCTCGTAGGTAATAACTTTTCAATTATCACCATCGGCACCGGTTTTCTCAGGCGCACCCGCGATAACTGGACAACGTCAAAACTCATAAATCCTAATATATATTTTACTCTGCCGGTTGAAATACGCCCATACATAAAATGCGAGCGCGTGTGTGTGTTTTTTATTTTATTTTACATAATACGGAGCGAGTCCCGGTGAGCCTTAATTCAAACAATTTTTATTTTTACATACATCAGTTTAAGAATAATATATAAAGTTAATACGTTGTAAATTATTACACGAATAGTGTTGAGCGAACGCGTGGGGTTGTATTCGATCAAAAAACCTTGCGGTTTACATATAATATTATTGATAATTATAATAAAACCGTACGAATTAAAAAAATGACTTTTTTTTTGTCAGACAATATTAAGGAAAGTCAGCAGTTTATAACAGCTGTGTTTAAACTAAAAACTAATCTATAATTTATTGTATTATGATTTTTAGAGTACGTTAAATAATAAACTAAGAATATTATAAGTACGAAATATATATACGTTATATTCAATATAATATATTAAAATAATATTGTAAATGAAAAAAAAGAATAGGTATATGCGACCAATAATAAACTATTACTGCAAGTTGTTAAAAAAAGCTATTAAATTTATTATATTTATTTACTATTATTATTATTGTATTTCATTTAAGAGAAACACTATTTTATATTTTAATGATCAATGGCCATAAAATAGTAGGTAGTTAATTGAAATTTGTTTCCACAAACAAAATATGTGAACATTTAAATAAAAAATATATACAACTCACTCCGCGGTATCTGATATCCTGATCGTATTAATTATAGTTTTTAATTAAAACGGTTATTATTGTCAGCTTATTAATAATCTATAAAGATCGAGATCATAATCACTTAAAAAGTACCTAATTAAAATCAGGTATTCGGGTCCCATTTCTTCTCAAATTATATCACCGGTATGTTTATTTATAATAGTAATTATGATAATTAGACGATATTTCAAAACGTTTTTTTTATTATTGTTTTTATCGGTTGCATACTATTTGCTTACACGCGTTTAAAAAGTTCAAGATACGTTCTAACGTATAATACTCGTCGTTTAAAAATATATTTAAAACATGAAACGAGATTTAGCGCCACTATATTATATAATACGTATACATGTACATTCATACCTAGTAAAAAAAGTTGTATCTCTCAAACAATATATATATATATATAAGTATGATGGGTGGTTAACTAAACTGCATTATATGTATACCTATCATAATAATTTGAATAAACGAAATCGTATCAGCTGTTGAAACGGGACGATATATTTATATTATCGTTTCTCTGAGACGTAACGAAAACAATCGTATAATAATACGGGCCTCGGGTATATCATTTCAGATATCTCGATAGGTGGGCGAAGTCTCTCTGTAATATGCATATATTATATTATATTATATATACCTATGTGTACGATATAATGGATAGCCGGGCGCTTGTGTTGACGGAACGCAGCTATATAATAATAATATGTAGGTACGCATTATATTATTATTATTTAAATATACGTATTGATATGTGTATGTGTGTTTTTGTATTTTAATAAAACTACCCGCAGCGCCAAGTTTTTCGACCACATATTATATGCCGTAATTAATTTGAAATATTAACATATTATATATACGCCCATCGGATATAATATTGTGTAGAAAAACACAGTCTTCGCCGGGCTCGTCCGATTGTTTGTTTAATTTCACAGTGGAACGAGCCACACGGCGGCCGTGGTCGCATACGGCACGAGGTCAGAGATTTACGTACTATATAATATTATCGCGTCGGGTCATCGGCGAACACCTGTAGAGCCGACGAGACGTTCGGAGCCGAGACACGAGAGATCCTCTCGAAATATCTGGCCGTCACTACGCGTACACGGCGTATATTAAATATTAGATATGACACGCGGGCGTATTTTCTGATTCTTTTTTTCGGTTTTTTTTTTTTTTTAATTTATACGTTTTATTTGGTATTTTTTACCATAGATACCTGCATTTCTCCATTAAGTTTATAATATATAATTAAGGGTTTTCACTGAAGCAGTGCACGTCCGTCCGGCCTAAACGTTATCATACATGATGATATACGATTTATAGATATTATTACGAGTCTCGATTCCTCCGGTGGTCCGATTATATTATATCGTGTGTGTAAAATCGCGGTCGTCGTCGAAAAACGCGGTTCGCGAAATGTGTTCGGGTTATTATTTGATTAAATTACTGCTGCTGTGGTATTAGTAATTCAAAACTTTACGTATCTAAGAGCGATGACTAAACCATAAAAGCCATTATATATATTATGAAAACACGGCACAGGTGTATTTCGTTTATATCGGACGACATTATATTTTATAGACGCGCAGCACTTTACGGACCACGTTTAAGATTAAATAGAACATAACAATAACAATTATTGTAAGACATCGCATCGCATTATCGTCGCATTAAATTTACGAGAAGGACACGCGGACCTATTTAGGACAGAACTTAGTTCAGCTAATGAGCATTTTCATTATTAACAATATTAAAATTAATTAAACGTAATATAAATAATAGTAGGTAACTTATATATTACAGTAGTAACAAAACTGTTTGTTAGTATAAAAAGAAAGAGCAACCATTAAAACCGTTTGCAAATTATGAAAACTCGTCTAAAACCGAAACATTAAAAATAAAAAATTACTCGGAAGTCGCGTTTATTCGTATCACTGAGCAGAGATAAAACAAAACGCGTAATAAGTGATGTCGATCTCGCGCAATTCATAAAAACTCTAATAAAATGCAGTACACACACACATTAGTACATAATTTTATGGTTTTAAGATTAATTTGAAAAACGTACCCCCCGCGCCGCGATACCCTCAAACCGCTGATTTACCACTACTATATAATATTATTATATAATATAAACGAACCGCGGGTTATAAATTTTTTCTCGATTTCGATTACGCACTCCGGCTCGCGAATAATATAGGCACGACAAAGGCGATATAAAATCATAAGCACACACACAGAAAACCGTGTACGACGTGTGTGTGTGTGTGTATTTTTTTTACGATCGAGCCGACAACGATCTATGTGGTGGGCCGCACGCAGATATAGTCTTACGCCCTCGCCCGCGCTTGTTTGTTTTTATATATTATTTGACCGGTTAATAATTTAATGGCACAAGACTGCGGCGCGCAACGTTGATTATTATTATTATTATTATAATAAAAAAATAACAGTAATACAATAATAATAATAAATCGTTTCCGAACGCACGTCTGGCCCCTGGGCGCTGGACGCGGGGCCATCTCGCCTAATGACGCCACACAGGACCATTCATCATCCGATCCGGTCGCAGCCCGGACCATCAGACCGAGTATAAGCAGTATTTTCCTATGCGATCGTGTGTGTATAATATGCTCGGAATATTATTATAATATTATCATTTAAATTTATTCGTTCGGAGCATTGATTTAGGTATAGGTACACACGACGACGACGACGTCTGCCGAGACGCCATCGTATATTATTATTATTAGGATCCCGACTATATGTGTTTACGAAACGAATATAATTTTTTATTTCAATCTCATTATCGTGCGTATATTATAGTATTATTGTTTGTTTTTAATTGTCCGTACCTATACGACATACGTATAATTTGGCCCGCAGACCGAACACGCGCTATTTCATTATATTATAATATTGTATGATTAAAGCGCATTATTAAATGCGCGCAGGAACGGACGATAAATATATTTCATTCATCGACTCAAAAATATAATAATCGTTTAATTTATATATTATTATTATGTTTATACACGTCGTACGTTCACGTATTGTATATTTAAGAAATCATTTTATTATTCCCATAATTATTTTCAATCAATATTCATAATATATGAATATTATTTAAAACGACCTGCTGCACGCCCCGGGCAGTTTATATTAGTTCTTAAGTACAATAATAATACATCAATATCGGTTTATGGGTACTATATATTATAGCTGTATTATAATATTCGACTTCGGTCGAGTCGAAAAAAAAAATGAACAAACATATAAAATACACGGCGATATATCGGCGTGTATCCCAGGTTTATTAGTGTACCTCGGCAAATCGCTATGTGAACTATAATTCGACCGATATAATCCTCCCATATGGCGGTTTGGATATAGGTAGGTACCGCAAATCGTTTATTTTGTAACGCGTGGTTTAAACTACTCTCGAAAAATGTCCTGATATCTCTGAGAACTATATGGGTATAATTTCTGCAAGTTTCGTCAAAATCGATCAATAGTAGTTGTTTTTGAGTCTATAAATTATATAAACATATATATATAGGTAAGGATATTGTCTTATATTGTACCTATATTTGAACGACAAGCAATAAACTAAATATTATTTTATTTTGAAAAAAATCCATAGCAACGTACGGCAGTTAAGCTACAGCGCAGACTACCAAATTGTATTTCTGTGACCAATATCAACATATCAATATTTAATGAAAATACCACCGCTATATATAAACAAAAAAATTATTCAATTTTTTTGAGCCAAAACGAAATTCATGTACGAGCCATTCCGTAAAAAAAAATATAAATAGTAAAAAAGCAACTAAAAACACCCTCCGTGTTTCGAGGAATCTATTGATAATATAAATTGTATTTAAATCGGTCCGCAGTGTAGTATATCTGATATATTACCACGTTCAAACACACAAACTCTTCAGCTTTTTATAATATTAGTACCTTTAGGTTCTCAAGAATCACACGCATCTATTATTTGTATAATTTACGTATGGTATTAGATTTCCATCATCCCCCTCCACTCTTCCACGAGTGGAAAATTGTTTGGAGATGCTACTGCAGGCTATATATAGTAAAGCAAATGCCAAGAGAAAACAATATAACTAAAATGTAATAACTCGGATTTTTTTCAAAAAAGATGTATTGTAATTTTATTAATTATAATTTTGTTGCTGTGTGATAAATAATAATGGACCAATAAACTGATTCCACTGAATTTTAAGCTTAAAATTGGACTATAGGTATAAAGTAGAAAATCGTGATAACTTAATTTTGTTATTTATTATATCTTGAATATTCATATATATTATGATAAAATTGAAATAACGGACGTATATACATATATTATTTTAATGAGTTGTCCCACAGAGGAGAAACAACGCACAACTGTCAGACTCATCTCACGTGTCCACCGTTATTCTTATTGGAATATGGCCGAAAATAATGGCCGAAAATTTAGTTAAAATGCCCCTGCACAGCGTGCAGTCCGGTAATTCATAAATCAAACATTGTTGCGACTACTATTATTATACATCTGTTGTGTAAACACTAAACATGAAACCTTACGATTTTTTTTGTTCAGATTATCGTTTATTATTATCGTGTTCCAAATTATACGAAATATTTCATGAAATCATCTGTCATTTGTATATAGCGATAGAAAATGTAGTTTCGTATATATAGTCTGGGTTTATATTAAAATATTCAAATGAAATTATGGATTATTTGAAGTAAAAAATCATTCAAAATAACAAGATTAAATAGGTAGCTATTAACATATGATTTGTAATTCAGAAATATGCTAAAGGTAATCATAATTTTTCACAATTAAATCAACAAAATATACCTATACTAAAAGACATAGATTACACAGAATTCGGGTACCAATACTGTAGAATATTTAAAGACTACCCTAATGTATAATTAAAGCGCGATTTTATGCCATACTTAATTTATGTGAGTAACCTGCTTAAGTAAAAATTAATTATTTAATCGTGTTTAGGTTCTTAAAATCTTTGCAGTGAAAGTAGGTATCTATTTCATGTGATTATAATTAAATATATTTATTTTTGAAGTCTTATATAGATTTAGACTTGTAATAATTAATTATATATTATCTATTCATTTATAAGTCAGAATTCTAGATTTTTTGATCAAAAAAATATGCTTTAATATTTTTGTGTAATAATACTATTATCCGTTTAAACGGACGGATAATATTAAAACAACACAGCTCATATTTTTGGTTAAAACGTTTTACCTACTGAAAAAATAAAATAATTTTATGGTAATATAGTAGCATATTATATTATATAGTAGATTGGTCGCATATATAAAACAAATATAATATACCCGACCGACCAAACGACCGTCCGAGATTTATCTCATCGTCGAAAATGTGAATAGAAAAATTATTAATTGTCAAAACAGAATAAAAATTAACTAACTATATCATATAATATACAAAAGTACTTTTACAACGGGCGATGATCAAGAAGCGTCGCCGAATCGAGAACAGGTTGTTGGAAATATAAATCCTATGCCCCCCAAAGCACTAAACGCCACGTATCCCGTCGAGAGGCGCCATTTAGTCATACACTCCAGCAGCGTTCGACCACGAATGTTTGTTTATCCTCTGTAGGTATATATATATAGTACCTATCCTATATTATAATAATCACTCGCCTTCCTTGGTTTTATATTCGTATGGTTTATTTTACTTTTGTATTTAAAAAAAAAAAAACCACATATACATATATAATATAATGTGTAGATATATAATAATGTGTGTATACCACAACCTATAATATCTCATCGTAAATATCACTGCGTTAATTAATAAACACGACGTTATACTCCTCACATATATACATTATTACTACCTATACAGGTACAAGCACGTTCCGTGTACCTACAACATATTATTATTATTTTTATTTGTTTGCGATAAAACAAATTATGGCGTGCAATTAAACGTATAATATTTTACCCGAGACAAGTGAAAATGCATTTCGGGTACGACCTGCGTATAATATTAGCTGGTAATAGCGTGGTAAGCGTGCGAGCAGTGCTCCGTGGTAAACCTGCTATCTCACTGGTCTGTCAGCAAACGAATTCGATTACACACGACGACGGTGGATTTCCAGCACTATTATAATTATTATTATTATATTGTGTTAGAGTAGATAATAATATTAAACGTAGTTGGACGCGGCCCCGGGGAGAAATATCAAATACACGTCGTTACAACCATATAGGTAATATTATACATAATATTATTAAATCCGTCGTCTATATTTTGTTTTTTACATTTATTTCGGCTGCAGTTATCCAAACGGCCACGATTCACATCGCGCCGCGCTCTTTAAGAATATAATATATTGCTATAAGCGATTGATTAGGCTATAAATCGGTCGTTTTCACCGAAACTATCGCGATGATATCATGTCGAACATTCGAACATTCGATTAAAAATAATACGTGTTTCGATCGTTCAATATAAATATTGAATATAATTATTATTATCATTATGTAAACATGCTATAATTACCACACTATAATATACAAATCAACTAAACAGTTTTTCAATTCGTCGAATTGTCGAGTTTTAATTAAGAGAACATTTTTACACGATCTTATAAAAACGTTAATTTTTAGTTTTTTTATGATGTAAATTATTAAGACACAGCTAACCAAGTGAAATGTGATTATAAATCATTATTAAAACAACATTTACGAATTTAATCGATCCCGAACTGCAGAACAGACGATCATCATCGGGCTACTCGTTTCAGCTCGCAAGCACACTTGTGTGATCGATGGTATATGATATCTCAACGGTATATAGAGGTATACAGCCGTACCGCAGGTAATCGTCGCAAAATTGTCATTATAATGTATACAGGAACATATTTTACAAAATATCTGAAACTCTATACTGATCAGAGTGCGATGACCGATTCTAAATGCAGATATAACTATATATACCTATAAAATAGCTGGTATATACCAGCTATTTAAAGGTACTTTTTTCGTGTTGAATAAATACACGATTTAATACGCCTTTCGTATAACTGCAGCAGAACTTCTTCATATAGTTTACCATATAGCTGTCTTATATTAATATCGATTCTGTTTTCCAGTGTAGTTACACGATAGTATATACAGCTGATATACGTATATCTTTGAAGAGCTGCAGGCCGACGGCGACGGACGATTTTCGTATATATACGTAAATAGGTATTTTTTCGGTTCACGGTTGTCGTCGTCCGATATCGTCAAACCATATAATATAATGGAGGGCTAGGCGTAAAACTTATTAGGTAATCTGCTTAATGTTTTTCGTCTCTCGTCCCGCAGTGCTACTAGGCTTCGTCGGTCGCACCGCATATACAAACTATACTCGAGGCGGCCCGCAGTAGCTGCGCTTACACGCAAAATCGCCGAGTCCGGCAGCCCCCACAGGAGCGAGACACGCATATTATATACAAATCCAGTCCGTTGGCCGACTCGTATTATACCTACCGTAATTGATTCTACCGAAATGTAATATATTTCTTCGACGGTAATCCGCGCGCGCGCGCGTGTGTGTGTTGTGTCCAAACAGTAGTGTTTGACGGACACATGACGGTGGCCTCAAGTCATAATAATATAACGTGGATAATATATACCTAACGACGAGACGACGTACAAATAGGCCTCCTGCTCTTCTCCGACCGTCGATGCCCCGCTATTATACTATATTAAAGGTATGGACGTTTATGAAAAAAAAAAATGTATATATATATATATATATATATATAGAAGAATCTATTGAATTACAATAATTTCACTATCTATCATCGAACTACTCGCGTATTAAGGTACATATTTCCCGGCGTACGGGCGCTATGTAGGGTACGGTCTGATCGGACGATCGACCACCGGTATATACGTGTATATATATATATATATATATATATATGTTATTATATATTATTATTATTATTATAGATATATACGACGATGAGTTATGGTTATCGGATATGCAATAACCTATCAATATTTTACGTCAGTCAATTATTTATGTTTACCATTATACGTTTAAATACGGCTGACGCATCACTCGCTGTTTTTATATGGACACCACCACCACGTGGTTCACATTTATATATATATAAATATATAGCTTGGAGGTACCTATACCGATATATATAGGCGCACACGCAAGAGTAATCTGTTTCGTCATGGTAAATGTTTAACAGTAGCTGAACTCGGATTTCTAAAATGCCCCGCGTATTTATATTAATATATAATATATAAATAGGAACCTTATATAATATAATGTTAGGTATCTATAATATATATATATAGGTTTTTTTGATTTTCAAAACGGTTTTTGTGTTTCAGATTTTTAGCAGACACGGATGAAAATCACATGCAAATAATATATCAATATTATTTTTATAGTCGAACGCAGGTAGCATAATGTATAATATGTCTGCACAGGCACATGCCATGTATACTTTAAAGGTATATATATATATATATATGATATCAAGTAGTGGATACTTATTATAGAGCGCCGGATAGGCAAGGCCCGCACCGAATGTTTTGATTCCCAACGTTTGATTTCAGCTCTGCATCGCTACGGTGCGATTTAATACTTCGATTCGATTTTATTTTATACTAATGTTTGAACTAATTTCTCGTTATCATGTGGAAATAAAACTACTATCGAACCGGCTCGTACTGAGCCATATTTTGAGCGACCCACCAGGATTTTTTCGAACAAAAAAATGTACAACTATATATTTAAAATACATTAAACCGGTGTGAATTCGACATTTTTAAGCAATTTATGCGACCGTCTAAATTCGAATTCGACTATTAAGTTTCAGAGCGCATAAATGAACGGTTTAGAATAGGTTGTGCAGTTAAGTAGGTATATATTATCAATTCATTGTTAAGAATTCAACAATATTTACCACTGAAAATCTTCAATTGTGTAGAAAGGAAAGATTAGTAATTTTCATAATATTGAGGTCGCTGAACAGGTGTGCAACGAAACGTTTTCAATATAAGAATTTATTCGTTATTAAGTCCCGCATATAACATAATATATTGGTAAGGACTAAGCCCTCGTAAGGACGTCCAATACGATATCCGTACAACAATGATCACAGAGAAAAAATTCTTCAACGCGCATGACATTGATTTATTGTAGTTTCGCAAAGATCAATTTACATCGAAAATTGGTGTAGGCAAAGCATTTATTTGTAAAAAAACCAAGGCCGATAAGACTTGATTTATATTGAACGTACTTTGCATCCTTTTGAATATTTACAGAGTTGGTAGCCATATCAGTACATATAAAATTAAAAAATATCTCTATTGGTAAATTCGTGATTGTAAAACGGGCAAAATAATATCGATATCGCGGTGTAAATTTACCTAAACGATTATTCATATTATTTCAATCATCTGCAGCGACAATGATTATTAAACCACTTAAGTTTAAATTGTGACATAAAAAATATAGTATTTTCAAAATTATTTTATAACAATATATGATCAGTCCAATACATATGTCCTAAATCCTAATATATTAGACCTGTGAATGGTCCTATGAAACACAAACAGTTCTGTTCGGTGTTAATATAGTTTGGTCACAATAGGTATATATTTTTAAAAAACAATGCCACAAATCATTCAATTGTAATAAACGCTTAGGGACCTATAAATACGTCATATATATGTCATTGATTTCGTTATACTGCAATACATATCATGAGCTCCACATACCAATTTGTTTAAATGCAAACAAACGTATTCCTATGAATAAAGCTTTAATAAAATGAATAAAAAAATCCAATAAATGTATAATGAAACACTAACCTCGGGGTCGAGTTTTTTGAATTCGGGATCATCTTCGTCGACTTCAAAGTACAATTCTGCGGATGTTATGGATACGATACCAGGTGCCACAACTCCAGCCGATATCAACGACGCTCTTGTGCTGATGTTTACTGGGCCTACACGGAATAAATAAAAAAACGCTCTATCAATATTATTGATATAAAAAAAACAAATATTCCAGTACACGTGTAAACTTGTTTGCATATATATTTCTATAAATAGATTTACCGAATAATAAAAAAAAAACATAGATACCAATTGTGGGAGTGGGGGGGGGGGATAGATGGTAGTAACAAAACGCCAGTTATACCTTATAGATTACCTAGTTATGCATATATTAGGTATTTGTGCACAATATTCCAATAGGTAGTCAAATTATTTCGCAGTAAATATATAATGTGGTAGAAATATACAAAGTTTTAGGTTATTGCATATATACCCCATCTCAATCAAATATTTGATGATAAAAACAAAAATGGCAGCGTAAAAGGAGCCAATAATAATCAAGTGATACCTAAATGATCAAGTAATAAATATCATGATAAGAAAAATTGATAATTTTTGTAATTTGTGATATCCCTTTACGCGGTAATTTTGTATCGGATGATAACAATCCTTGTCAATAACCTGTATATACTTCAACGACCACGAGTAAATATAATATCAGAGGCGTAATTAAAGAGGGGGGATCTATCCTCCCCCAAATCCTATATCAATTGTACATTAATTGTACTAAATACTGATGATGTGATTGACGAGTTGGCTAAACAAAATAAATTTAATATTTTTATTATTATTATTTAATTTCAATATATTCAATATTTACATTTTGAAGAATTAATTATAATATTGTATAGGTAGGTATTAAACTGTGTAGATTTTTTAAGTAACATTTATTAATACATTTTGTGTACCTATATATTAGTTTAAGGATTTCTGATAAAATAGTATTCCCAGACACCACTCACCACTTGACAATTTAGTATTTTGTGTGTAAAAAAATGTCTATCCCTCCCCCCCTAAGACAAATTCCTAATTACGCCACTGTATAATATGCTAAGCGATGATGATGATGTTCATCACTTACCAACGAGGTCGGCGTCTAGTTCTCTGTCGTCAGTCATCAGTTCTGAGTCGTCGAGCAGGTCGGAGGACTGGCTACCCGGACCGCTTTGGGTGCTCATAGCCACCAGTTGAGCGTGAAAGACTTCTTCCCTGGCCTGAAACAATAACGACACCATATATATTATATAGGCACGCGGGTGTCAATCGAACCGAATCAAAAATTCCGGGCAAACGTTATAATTATGTCTCTGCAAACCTGTAGGATGGCGTCTTGCGGTGCGCCGTGTTCCAGTGCAGCCTTTAACGTGGCCTCCGGGTGGGTCGTTCCCCGCGGATTGGGCACGAACCGTTTGCGCCGCCTCGCGTCGTCCTCCCACACGTCTAATTTCCAAAACTGAGACATTCTAAAGTGCGAAGACCAGTGTGATGAGTAACGATATAATATAATTTATTGATTTCGACGGAAAACTACTATTACGCTGCGGGTACCTTATGGGAATGTTCTCGTGAAGATAACCCCAAGCGCCGTGTTTGTTGGACAATATGTTACAGATTTTGTCCAGAATGCGACTCGCGACCACGCTGTCGCGACGTCTCGCCGCCGTTATAAGGTGATCGCACATTTTCTCTTCTTCGCGGCGTTCCATCGTCGTCTGAGCGCAGTGGGCCTGCAAAAATGAAACGGAGAACGCCAATTATTAAAATATAATATTTACTGATCGAACTATACGTGCACATATAATAATTTTGATAGACTATTAAAATATTAAATATAACAACAGTATGTACGAACTTCGAAATCGGCGTGCTTCAACACGTCGTCAGCTCTCATCCTATTCAAAATGAATTCGGCTTCATTGGCTACGCGGACGATATGATCTTTCATGGCGTGTGATAATAATCTAATAAAATAATGGCTGTATGAAGTCATTGAGCCTCGCAAAATTAATCAACCCTTATAATTGACTTACCGTCCCTCGTTGATGAGTTCGATAAAAGCAAGACCGGCGTGTTTTTGTAACGAATTTTGCCATTCTTGAGAACACAGCAACATCACTAATTCGACGACGGACTGACTGTTTTTAAATGTCGTCAATCCTAAAATTAAATACAATATTTATTTTACATTAAATCGTATTTATTGACTTTTTTTTTCTTTTAGAAATATAAATTATTATTAATTTCTTTCAGTTAATGATTTATTTGTATTAGAATTGAATCATAACGTATACACTATGCGTTCTAATATTTATAACAATCAAAACGCTTTTCGATTAACCCGTGTGATCATAATCACGATTCATATATAGGTACCAGCTATTGATTTATTGCAAACCCTAATATATTTTATACGTGAGTGTACAGTGTATTTTAATGTGAATATTAAAATGGAATATTGAAAATAATGAAATATTCATTAGGTTTTTAATAAATTATAAATATATATAGATAATATACAGTGTGATCCATTTAACGTAAGACACTCAATATTTCAAAAAGTATTAACGTTTTTGATAATATTTTTATTACATGGTATCAAGTCATTACAAAACAATATTTTTTCAAAAAAAATTATGTTTTTAAATATTTTTTTAAGTTTTTACTTTTTTTTAATTACAACATACAGTTTTAATTTTTTAATCCAAAGCAGAATATTTATATGAGTATTTTGATACATAAAAATCGAATTTGGACGAGCTGTTTTTGAGTTATAAGTATTTAAAGTTTAGATGAGCGGAGTAGTGGACCAACATTTTGCGGGGCATACCACACCACACTGCTCATCTAAACTTCAAATACTTATAACTCATAAACTATAATCTTCAAAAAATTCGATTTTTATGTATCAAAATACTTAGAGAAATTTTCTGCTTTGAATTATAAAATTAAAACCGTGTGTTGTAATTTAAAAAACTTTTTTTTTTCAATGTTTTTTTGTAACGACTTGATACTATGTAATAAAAATATTACCAAAAACGTAAATACTTTTTGAAATATTGAGTGTCTTACGTTAAATGGATCACACTGTACATATACACAATTATTTTGATATAGGTTCTAGTATTACTTCTTTAAGTGATATAGACTCTGGTTTTTGATTTATATAACCATCACCTAAACTGACTTTATCGATGTATTTATTGTATTACGGTTATATGTAAACGATCACTAAACCGAATTCGATATATTAATTACCTTTGCCCTCCATGAGCAATTCTTGACCGTGGGAACCGACAAGGGTCTTCGACAAAAACGGAGCAAAGTCGACCATTATTTCACGTAAAAGAGGGCACACGGAACCCAGCGCTGCTTCCAACTTGTGCGTGAGAGAAGCCTCTCTGTTGGGCAAATGCGTCTGATGGGGTAGGTTGACGTTTTTCAAGCCAAAGTCTTCGACGTTGTGTCCAGGATTTTGCATGTTCACGTTTTGTTGTGTTGTCGGTGTCGGGACATTGACCACGGATATTTCGCTGAGCGGTTTGTCTCCGCGTACATCTGTGCGAATATAAGCAAAGAAACGGAATTTTTAACGAGCAAATTAATGTTAGTCGATATAGTTGCGCCTATACAGCTTTTATCTCTAATATTATCCTAGGTAAGATTTGATAAGTGCCTATATTTACTCGATAGGTATTATATTGCAATTATTGCATATAAAGACGTATGATACGCTGTATATTATCATCGTTAGATATTATAAGTAAAAAAATGACAAATTTAAAAAATCAAAAAACACGACCGGTTGACTAGTGTTAATCCCGAATAAATCTGAAAACATATGAGAAATTTCGTAAAAGTACGCCAAATATAAAAATGTGATGTGATCATATTAATAACGAGGAACATTTACAAATCATAAAAATTCGGAGAATAGAACTGTTTAAATCATTTAAAAATTGCACTGTTTGATATCACAAAACCATTTTTGGCACGCGGTTTTGCCCTGCAATTTAAATTTAAATTATATAAAACTTTGCAGATACCAGTTTTTCTTGCTTATTAATCATCATTATACTTACATAAAAACAAACAAAAGTAAATTTACAATATACATGAATACAGTATTATACATGATTCTTTTTTTAAATTGAAATGACAATAGGATCGGTATGGTCGCTCTCACTATTATTTTAATGCATATTTATACATTGTGTAATATAATATGTATAATCTAAATTCATTAAAAGAATATACTGCTCTCCAATACATTACCTACCCCTACATATTGTATAGCTTGTTTATGAATATTATTCTATCTAACCTCTATGTGTTCTTCCGTCATCTTCGTTGTTGGACTGAGAGTCCTCGTTGAGATTGACATCAGTCCAAGCTTCTTCGTTATGAGCAGACGCTATGGTACTAGCTTTGACATCGGTGTCGTTGCTTTCGGCATCACTGCATGCTGCTGAGCTTGTGGACGCTAATTCTTCAGAGCATGTACTCTAAACAAGCATTTAAAAAAAGGTATGATTATATATTAGGTATTGATTGTTTAAATATTTTTTTTTTTGTAAATTTATACAGTAAAATTGTATTATTCCGAAGACCTGGATGACACCAGTTAAACAAAATAAACATAATATAAGCATAGGTGCGCTGAACAAACTAAAATATAAACAACACGTTAATCAACAGTGTCAAGTACCTATATGATAATAATATGTATAATACATAATAATTTGTCAATCGTTGCGTTTGTGCACATTAATACCTAATTGTTGTGTTACAAAAAAAAAACAGTGTGTTATGGGTTGGCGCTCTAAGCCAGTACCTTTTTTGGAGCCCATATAGTTTTGTTATTTAAGACATTACGGCGATAGCGTAAGTTATAATTGTTGAACGATGTTACTGGTGGTACTCTGAGCAGTTGCTACACAAATTAACATAAAACAACACAATAGAACACAATATTCCACATTCTTGACAACAATTAAGGCGCAATATAATATATAATCATTATGATTCATAACCAATAAGTACTAACACAAAACATAGACCCTAAGCTGATATACGATTTTTTAAATATTTTAAATAATTATAACACGGAAACATTATGATTTAAAGAACACTTTATCGACCAGCAGTGTATAAGCATTGATAGTTAGTAAAATATAGTAAACAAAATTAATAACAATTAATATTGTCGATTTCGTAAAAAAATGAATAACATTCACAACAGATGATGTAGTGCTTCAAATTGAATATAACGCAAATATTCAATATCATTTTTGAAATAAAATTGGTTGAATAGGTAATACAAAATATGTAAGAGGGTATGCTCTTATATAGTACTTATAAACTCCATTGTTAACTAGTGAATAACAATGAAAAAAAAAAAAATAATAATAATAACTAATTTACCTTGTTGCACGGGATGCTTGGCACTTGTGAAGTGTGATTTAAATTGTCCATTGATGTCATCATCATGTTGTAGTCTTCCTCGTCTGCTGAAACAAATTTGTATGATGTTGATAACATAATGAAAATTTAAATATACATTGTAATTTACATGCCATCTATTTCTAATGCCAGTTAAACAAACCAAACGAACTGATTTTTAAAAATTAATTGGACATTTTCGAAATTAAACACGCATACTACCCTACTGTAAAAATGTAAATTGATTCCATGCATGTCAAACACAACTAGTAGTTAAATAAATATGTAACATAAATATTGTATTACGAATTGCATTGAATATTCAATAAAATTGAAAACATTAGTTGATTTAAACCCATTATTACATTAAAAATAAAGTCAATAAACTGAACATAGTAATAAACTATGAAATAATACTAAATTTTATAATAAGAGATTTTATAAGAGAATGCTACACAATTTAACGTTAACATTAATATATTTGGTATGCTTAAATATAATAAAAGAGAAATATTATGTAATTTTTTTTATTAAATACTAACTTTTATAAATTTCTTTTAAACAACGTTTAATATAAAATAAAATATAAAGACATTATTTTTTCAGTACATTTTCAACAGTATAATGCATATAGATTATGCAACATACACATACTAATTGTTATATTATTATAAAGGTTAAATCATCAGTCTTATCAAATTATGTATTTGACGTTAATAAATATTTATCATTCCATACACTTCGGAAATAACATCTATGAATAACAATATTTAAGGCACCAATAAAAATTTAACTGAGGGGCAGTGAGCCAAATTAACGAATGAAGGTAAATACTAGCTACACTAAAAATAAATAAAAAATTGAGCGTGGATCTTTCTATTTAAATTTTTTTTCCATTTACAAGCATAACACAGTGCTATCTAAGGCCAAATCAAAAATTGGACAAGGATAAAAAAAAAACATTTGGTAGAACATAATCTGACCTTGTTGTCCTAACGAGGGCGCAGCGTAATGTGACATAATGTTGCGGTGGCCGAAGTTATGGGGCATTTGTGGATCTATCGAGTGAGACGGAGGTAGGAATTGAGGATAGACATGATGGGACCATTGAGGAAACAACGGTCTTGTACCATGACAATCTGGGCACAATAAGAATTCAATTAAAATTCCAGTTCAAATAAATGGGACACAATATTTAAGTGCCACTAAACTATTCTTAATGGTGTGTGAAAGGTTACGAAGTAAAATTAATATTATGATTAATTATTGGTAAAATATATTACTTGGCGGACTTTCTGATCGGGTAGGGTTATTATTCGGCTGGGCATTCCCGTGTATTTGTAACATTGCTGTCGGTGGCTCCAGTATGTCTCTATACTTGGATACCATCAGCACAGACACAAAATAAACAATAGCCAACGACAGAAATTGTGCTTGCTTGGTTTCCTCCTGATGTCAAAAATAAAACAAAACATGTTTAATCAACTATATAGTAAGACATGATCAAAACATTTACCACATCTCTGTAAATGACAGCACGCAAACGATTAATGTCCATTTCTTGTAATAGTTTTTCGGGATCGCGTATAGGATTTGTGGAACCGTCGATTAAACTCTGAAACATTTTGGTATTAAAATCCAAGTAATTTCACAATAATAATAAATAATAATTACCTTGGGTGATGATTGACCGGCTCGGATAAGCGATTGCAAATGTAATTGTTTAGGGTTGTTCGGTTGCAAAGGCAATACCAACAGACGACTACGTTCTTTGCACTCTAAACAGTTGCGCACGGCGTTCGTGCATACTAATCGCAAACATTGTCGCAGTATTCCACCACTCGACATGTTCTTTTCTGTTTCTAACTCAGAGAAATTCAGAGAACTAGCAAATACCAACACATCAGCCATGTTCACCAATCTTTGTAGTAGGGAAGCGGCTACTTCGACTGTCATTCCTTGAGTAGGTTCCATAATATCTAACTCACTCTGAAAATATGTTGTAATACAATAATTATTTAGAAAATGCCATCTAATACGACGGGTTAAAATATGTTTCCCTTACATTGGGCGATGTGGCGGATGCAAGCAATGGTAACAGACCACCGCAAGCTATGATCAAGTTATCGGACAACTGAGAGATCAAATGTACAGTGTTGACCACAAAAATTGCATTCTCGGCTCCATTAACAAAGTCCAAAACCGATTTGGTCGAATGGCTATAAATACAATTGATTAATAACTCGTTCAAGCTGTGTTTCTGTATAATAATTTGTTACCCTCTCCAGACTTGAATGTTGGATTCAAGTGAATAGAGCACATCTGATAGTAATCTCTGATGAATGTAAGACCATTTGAATTCTGGAATTCTAAAGGGAGGTCTGGATGGACCTGGATTGAACATTGGTCTAGTATCTATATTTGGGGCAATTGGTTTTTTCTCAGTCTTAGTACTTTTTTTGTCTTCAACTCCGTTCACTAAAGTAGATTCTAAAATTAAAACAATGTTATATAGGAGCAGGCCACAGGTGTTTGAAATTATATTTATTTATATTTATCAGGGCCTGGATTTGAATTCAAAATGCATTATTTTTTGTCCCAGGCTATGCTTTTTAAGCACAAAATTTGTTTCATACATTCAAAAATTAAAAACTTTAACTTTTATTTTGCATATTTGACAATAGTTGGTGTTTTTAGATCTTCATTAATTATAATGTTTAGTGCATATTCTATGCATTTTTAGATTAAACTTAATTGGTAATTCAAAATATAAGCTCAAGAAATCTTGTTCTGACTATTTATCATTTGTCAATTATCTATTTATGATGTCGATATACCAATAACATTTTTATCAATCTACAGTGCGATTAACGGCTATTGTGTGTCCAAGACTCAAATCAGTAACAACTAATTTATTGGTTTGTTGGTATTACAACGTAATCACATTTAGTTCGGGAAGTTTGTATTATTTTTTTTTGCTAAAATAATGTAGAGGTTACCTTTTAAGCACAATATGTAATTTTTTGTTATTTTCTAGATGCATTTTTTGATAGTTTTTAGGGTATTTAAATCCATCCAGGCCCTAGTTATTATAATTAATTATATTATTACCTGATGTTTCTATACTCTTGTTTTCCATAACATTGTCGGTTACAATGTCAGTCTTTGGTATAGATTTAGTTTCTTCTTTTTCTAAAATGTAAAAATATATTACTATTAAAATTTTAATGTACCAATGTATAACATTATTTAATGTAATATTTCTATTGTCTATGTTAGTTTTTCAGATGTAGATACCTATCATAACTACGGCTAGGAAAATAATGACTTATGATTCTTTAAGTGAACTAAAAACGAAATCTTACAAATTATGTATAAATTAAAAAAAACTATCATAAATTAATTTTATAAAACTGTAATATTATTTTTAAATTTGAAATAAATTGAAGCAAAAATGTATTTGTATAACTTATGTCTATACGGACTGGAGATTAGAAAATAAATAAGTACTTAGAGGCCATACTGCTGTATTATACACATAATCAGTTAATTATATTATTTCGGGGCTGGAGGAGATCGGGGCTGGAGGAGAAGTACTGGCACCATAGTTCCTCCTCCAGTCCTCGATACCACAATAAAAAAAAAAAAAGTTAATTATATTATATAAATAATTAAAAAGATTGAGCAAAACGACAGGTTAGGCACATTGTTAGGTTAGGTAATACTTTTTAAAATAATTAGTAATAACAAATTAATATGCCATACAAAAAAGACCAACTCAAAGCAATAAAAAAATACTTTTGATAAAAAAAAAAAATGCAAATTAAAATTTGTATCATTGTGTTGCATTAAGTTTGTGTACATAATCAAATTATATCTATAATTCAAAAGTTCAATCGTAAACTAAAGATTATTGGGTAGATATAATAATTTTTTTTCAAAGTCAGTAAAATTATAACAGTACACCTAATATAATCACAAGCAAAATAATATGATCTCTGTTAGACATCGTTGAGAAATTCGGAGCAATTGCTTTTTTTGTGTTGGGATCAAAAACAGAAAATACAACTTGGAGCTCCAAGTGAACACCAAGTTGCTGGGTGTGCTAGACTGACTCTGTTTCAAATGCCTTTAGATATCATAGTTATCAATACTAGTTTTTCAATACTTTAAATACTATTTTTGAACAATAATCATAAATTTTACCTGCTTCGTTGTTCACATCTTCTTTGCTCTCATTTTCAATTGTACTACAGTTTTCAACAATTTTATCATTTTCTACGTTAACTTCATTTTCATTTACAAAATGTTCCATTACTTTATCTACATTGTCATCTTTGTTATGGATAGTTTCATTTGAATTTTCAACATTTTCTTCTATTTTATCAATATCGTCTTCTATATTATTAACTTTTTCTTCTACTTTATTAACATTTTCTGTTACATTATTAACATTGGCTGCTACATTATTAACATTTTCTGATACTAAATCAACATTTTCAGCTGCTTTATTAACACTTTCTTCTACTTTAGTATCATTTTCTTCTAACTTTTCAACATTTTCCTCTTCTATTTGTTGTTCTATGATTGCTTTTGATGTGTTTTTGGACGGAATTTCCACTTCATTATTGGACTCTATGGACGGATTCGATTGAGACGTAACATCATCATTAACAATGCTGGTATGATCATTTACATTCAAATTGATTTTTTCTAATATTTTTTTTGGTGTATCATTTAGTTCATTTGGTGTTAAATACGCTTCTGAACAATCACTGTCAACAGTGTCGCATGTCTGAACTGTTATCACAGATATTGGTTGAGCAACAACATTTTGCTCACTTTTACTTTCTACATCATTTCCGTTAATTTCATGCTGTAAACATTCTGAATTTATGATTGTTTCACTATCACTACTATTACTAATACTGTCTTGATTTAGAACATTGCCATTAATTTTTTCTTTCGCACTTTCATTAGATTCTGAATCAATCAATATCGGAATTTCAATATTTTCTTTTTCAATAATGTTACCTTTAAGATCTTCACTTAGCAAAGTGTTAAAATTATTTTGTATTTCAATATCTTTTGAGGCTATATCATCGCCGTTAGATGCTGTATGGTTTTCAATTATTTCATTAAAATTACATTCAGTTCTTTCCTCCCGATCGACAGGTAAAATGTCACCATTCACTTGCAAGTATGTTTCAGTTGATGAGTTGTCCGGCGGAATACTATTTTTGGCAGCAGCGTCCAATATTTTAATTTCTTCTGAAATATTCAAATGTGTCTTAGCATCTTCAACCACTTTTGATGCAATCACATTGTTAACTTGTTCAATAATATTGTTTTCATTTTCCATATTCGAATCTAATACATCTAGTGTGTTCTCTATAGTTGGTACTAATTCATCAATTGTTGTTTCATTAGGTAATACTAAATTTTCATTTTCATTTTCTTTAGAAATACCTTCAAGTTTTGTTTCAATTTGTTTTGATATTTCTTCACTTGTTTTTACAATTTCTATTGTGGAGCTTAATTCATTGCTCTGAGTTTGGGTTTTTAAGGTGTTATTCTCTTCGTTGCTATCTGTAAAAGTTTCTTGTTTTGCGGTTTCACTTAAAATCAATGGTTCTTGATCTTCGATCTCACTCTCTCTTAATGTAGTTTCAGAATTACTTGGCAACTCTAGTTCATATTTTTCTTTAGCATCTGTAAGCACTGGAACATCTTTTACAGGTGTACTAATAGTAGATTCCTAAAATAAAAAATGGAAAAATTAAAGTTATTATAACTATATAATCATATTAAATTAATAACTAAGCGTACCGGAGTGTCAGACGGAGAATGATTTATAGGTGGTGCCGGAGGTTGGTTTTCCCAACCAGATATGGTACTGATTGGACGTTGCTGACGTAGACGTGGGTCTGTAATGTTGTCACTACGTTGGCGCTCATAGTGTTCATACATTAAAGCAAACTGAAGTTTAAACTCTTCAAAGGATACCTGTAGTTAAAATATTATATTTTAATAAAATGTAACGATTTCAAAAAACCGTCAAATATCACAATTACCTTTGAATGTACAATCGCTAAAGTATCAACCCACACTCGCCAACCACCGTACTCGTGTTTGATAGCATGATGAAGTAACATAGTGAATAAGTTATAGACCATATCAGACACTTTTTGCTCTTCACACGTTCTTGGATGAATATATGCCATTGCTATCAGCCATTCCTTGAATAAACATATGAAATTGATTTAACAACATTCAATTAAAATATCCCCGAATTCAGTACTCACTTGCCAAACAGACATTTGCAATACTGTTCTTCTATTCTCACGATTATTACTACAAAGTATTGTCATGTCAGATAAAAACAGTTTCTTTACTTCTAACAATTGCTCGGATGGTTTCGCTTGACGAATTAGAGTAGCTACCACTTTTAGAATCACTGAAATTAATTAAAATATTATGCACATTACACTATTTCATTTTACTAAAATATAAAAATAAAGTAATTAGTTATTAAATACAGATAATATATGAAAAAAAAACTTACTAGGATTTTCTAATCTGCAATTACTATCAGGTTCTGGATGTCTAGTGTAAAGTATTTGTTGACTAATCCGTTCGGTTAATATCTAAACATACACAAAATAGATTTATAACAAAAGTATAGACAACTATAGTACTAATATACATTATTGTTTAATAATAGTTTTATTGACTAAACCACTAAACTGTTTTATTATTGAACATAATATTATTATTTGTACTTGTTAATTTAAAACTACAGTATTATGTTTATAGCTGAAATATAATTCTTGCTCTAAATTAAGTAATTGATCAATTTATTGAAATAAATTAACTACATTATATTTTAGTGTCACACAGTAGTACATAAAGATGAATTTATACTACATAATATTTATTTTAGTTTCATTTAAAAACATTTTCTTGACTTAACTATTTTAAGTATTCAAATTTCTGGTCAAACTGTTTATGTTACAGGTAATGTTAACATCTGGATAATGTGTCACTAGCCACATTTTAATATTATCCGAGATGCTTATTGTTAATATCTTGGATAATGTTAACATTAGCCGGATAATAGGACATTAGCCAAATACCTTTGGATATTGTCTTAACAACTATAAGAATGTATCATTCACGAGATAAAATAATTTTGATTTACTAACAATATTACATTTATTTCAAAAGTTATATTTTTTGAATAATAAGAGAAAAAAATGTAATTTAAAATACCTATGTACAATTGTTTAATGAGTTGCTAATGGTATAACATTAAATTGAGTATTTTATTTTATAAATTATTTTTTGAAATATAGAATTAAAATGTTATTATTTATTGCTACATGGCATGCATCCATGACATTTTGAATTGCACAAAATACTAGAAGACTCATATTTATATCTTATTTGGTATCAGAGTATCACATTTTCCTTTACACGAATACCTTTTGTACCCTTGTCCACCACCATACATAACTTTTACAGTATCCACTATTGACTGACTAACATTAACATTACTCGGATAGTGTTGATATTTCATGTTTATAAACAATAAGGATTACACAAAAGCCAAATGTTAACATTACCCGTAGAGTATATATATTATTATTTATTAGTTATTACTCCAATAATTAAATCAATTTTACGTATTATAAAATCAGCAGGCAAGAAAAAAAAAGTGGTCCAATATATTGATCCATTGAAATATTCCCTGGGGTCTAAACAGTTGAGCAAAGCTGTGTTTTTATTATATTTTTATTATATAATTTTTCAAAATCATATAAACTTATAAAACGAGATGACGAATATGATTCACTGGGGAATATAGCATAGAAATTTATTCTGAGCAATAAAAACTTTACCACTATGGCAATTGAGTAGGTAAAAAAACCAATTTATGTCACTTTACATATCCTCCTTTCATTATGATAATTTCTCAACATTTATTTCAAAAACCTGTATTAGTTGGAATCAAATTGGTCAAGAAAGTAAACATGTATATAATTTACAATCAAACAGTACTATAATAATTTAATTATATTACAATTCAAACGGGTAAAAACGGATGTTTTTCACAATTAAAATCTAGTTAGTAAAATAAATAAAATATGACTCATACTAACCTCATAAAGAACATTATAAGTAGGTAGTGTAATAGTTTCTTCATTTAACATTAAACGTTCCGACAGCAGAGTATATAAATTATAAGGACTCATCACATCATATTTCCTTCTGAAATATCAAAGCAATTATTATAATTGTTATTCGTCAAATATGTTCACCTTTAGATATTAGATGTATGAGTCTTAGCTTAGTTTCTTTTATGTTTTCAAAGAAAAATAATACTGTAAAATCGTTGTATGGAAAAAAAATACTATTATTATCGTTTAATTCATATTTTTTATTTGAGTACAAAGTATTTAAAACCTTTTAAATATAATAGAAAATTAGATGCGTTTAAAAAAAATGGCTATATCATATTCTCATTGTAATCTCGCTATGGATTTTCATATTACTTGGCTTTTTACCAAAATGTTTTGAATCACTTGCAAAAAAGGTATACCTATATATAAGTAAATTTTTCTATTTTCCAATGTATAGGTCAGGTTAGACATTTACCAACTTTCAGCTTACATTTTTTTTTCTACAAAAATATGTGCACTTTAAACAGACAATAAATAATATTGATCATATTATTTGTAAAATGTAAATTTAATGTTATAGCCAAGGAAATTGTGTTTTTATATGCAACTAAGACATCGCTGATTATTTTTTGTAATTAGGGAAGTAATTATTTACAATGTGTATACATTAAACATAATTATTAGAATTATTATGTTTAAAAACATAAATATATGAGTGTGACTACTAATATAAATTATATTACTTTTAACTAAACTCAAAATATTCATTTTCGTGAACTTACTTATGTGTACTACGGCTCAAGAAGAATCCTAAGAGCTTTAGAGCTTGAAGTCGAATCAATTGGCTTTCAGATGCCACTAGTTTAAATACACATCGTACACCGTGTTTTACGTCAAAGGCCGGTATCATCGATGCTGGCTGTTCAGACATAAGGGACATGAGAGTTTGAAGAACGTCGTGCAGGTTTTCATCCTCACAAACTATAATCACACGTAAAATCAATTATTATTTATTTACTAGTTTACAATTAGCAATTTAAGTATTTATTCTCACCAGTCGTCAAGTAATTAATTATACTCTGAAGCTCATCTTCTTTTAAACCTACGCCTAACATCATTAGTTGCTTAAGAAACAATAAAATGTAACCTCTAATGATCAATATGTCTTTTTGAGCAGGCCGAGGACCATCTGGAATAAAAAATTATTTTATTCAACACTTTGCAATTTTGAATTATCATTTGTTTATTTACCAAGTCCTTTTGGTATGATACCGCTCTTATTCCTTGGATTCACTACCCAGTAGTAATATTTTAGTGTATGGACAGTTTGCAGTACGGTAGATACTCGCCGTACGTTTGAATAAATTTGGGTGTCTGAGAGAAATTCTGTTGCCAGATATGTGTAAAGCCTAGTTTGCACATGAGTTGGTGTGTATATCCACAGACCGGGGTTGAAAAGTATATGATCGAGGAGCTGATCAAAATCAAATATAGATTCACACATAAATATGGTCTCGTCAAAATTTGTATTTATTTTTTAACATTTCAATTTACCTGTTTCAGTAATAGCTCGTTGTTGGGTGTGAGACAGGTCACTAGGTGTTTGGTGAGCCGAAGGAATGAACCCAATACTTCCAGCGTTAGATGGTCCCTAGATGACCTTTGTAACATATAACTAATGACTAGAAATCCACGGTTTTGAATCATGTGCTGCTGTACAGTTTGTGAAGTTTCAACCATATCACAAATGAAACCCAGTAACTTCCAACTGAAAAAATGAAAAAAATAAAAAACTTAAGTTAACAAATTACATTTTTAAGCTAAACCTCGGGCTAAATTTAATTATATTGTGTATTTGTGTGCCACCTATATTTTAGGATTTTAACAAAGTATAGTTTTGGTAAAAGAAAGTAATTAAAAGCAAACACAATTTTAAATTGAAGCTACAAATTATTCAAAATTATATTTAAGTTGAATGTTATAAAACTAAAACCAATTTATACTTAAAATAAAAATAAAAAAATGATGATTACTTTTTAATTTTTAATTTTCTTTACAAAGCTAATTTAATAATAAATGTACTGGTTCACTTTCAAAAGTGAAATTAAGTTACACGTTAGACTTAAAAGTTGAATGTACACTCATACCATATAGAAGCATCTTTTTTATCCATAGGTTCTGCGGATAAATCAAGTTGAGCAAATAATGGAAACAGCACCTGTATACCACCAACCGAATTTAGGGTACTGTGTATGGAATGGGTAATGACAGCTTTCACATCCTGATAAAAAAATTAATCGTTTTGTTAAAAGTATTTTTTTTTTTTTATAACCAAAGATGGTTTAAAAATAAATATTTTACTATTTCTTTTATTGCACATAACAGTATTTATTATAAAGTGCAGTACCTGCAACATGAGTGCATGTGGTGTATGCACAAAATATGATGCATTTCCTTTTGGGGTTGATTGCAAACACAGTTGGCCATCAGTCGCTACAGGATTATACATGAACACTATTGCATTCGACAATTTACCATCGTACAAAACCTAAAATAAAATGTAAATTTAAAAATATTTATTTGGGTATAATTTTAAACAATATTAAAGTATAATATTATATTAAATATTAAAGAAAAAATGTACATGGACATTCGACAACTTCAATATGGGTATTTTAAATCAAATCAGTCTTTTTACTGAAGTCCCATACTCACCTTTGACTTATCTTACCTACTACATTTTAATGTATCAATACAAATTAAACTGTTCTGAATACAAATTAAATTAAAACAAATAATTTTAACTACTAGTAAAAAATGCAAAGATACCAACAGTGAACGATTATTATAAAATAAAATAGCTTAATGCTACCAATAAGAAAGTTGAATATACATTATTCAATTGTCAAAGCAGCAGTATTTTTTTTTTCTATCAACTTTAAGGTGTTTAAACAAATTTACGTGGGTAGGGTACATTTATTTACGCTTTATATACAAAAGTAATACATAAATTAAGTCCAAGTCTAATCAAATTAATTCCTAATTATAATACATTGTAAAATATATATATTTTTTTTTTAGTTTCATAGTGAAACTATTTATGAAAAAAATACACAAACAAGCATGTAAAAGTCCCAAACAAAAAAAAAAAAAAAACAATGGCAACAATACTTAAATGAATACGCATTATACATACATGTTTTTAATAAAACTTTAACGCTAACACATTATGTAGCCACCATATATATAATATAATTAGTTCTATAGTGTCAACTAATGTGATGTAAGCCAATTCTAAATGTATTTAAATATGTTATACAAAATGTACCTAATTTTGAATATAATAAAAAAAAATATTGATATATTTAATTATGGAAGGACTGGTACAAAGTAATTTATTGTTATTGTTTAATGGGGCGAAAAATAATATAATGACCCACTTGCTAAAAAGACTGCCATGGAACTGATTAAAAATTATTTTATTTGGCTCGTGGTTTAGTCTTAAATTTTTTTTTTATACTTCTATATTATAAATTATGATTGTTTTATGTTTATAATCAATAATCAGATACAGGATATCTGTATATATATTTATTTTCTTTGTACCTTGGCAAATCTTAGTAATATTGAATCAACTTTTGAAGATTTTCACGGTTTATAATATTAGATTATCAAATTTACTGAACATACATGAATATAAAAGTATACATTATAAATTCTCCTTTGAAGACCCTGAAAAGTTTGGAAAATCAATTTTTGCAGAATGTACACCTATCTATAAGGTTTTTTTTATCTAATGAAAAA
Source organism: Neotoxoptera formosana (assembly GCA_022818045.1). Lineage (NCBI taxonomy): Eukaryota > Metazoa > Arthropoda > Insecta > Hemiptera > Aphididae > Neotoxoptera > Neotoxoptera formosana. The sequence goes on along the minus strand of CM040632.1, from coordinate 26,388,368 downwards.
ATTTAATGGGTTCAAACTAAAAAAATTGATACACATAGTATAGTATACCCAATATAAAAGAAAAAAAGCGGCAAAATGTCATCCCAAAGTATGATCAAGCTTAATAACAATATCCCACTAGAACAATATCCACAACAATATCCCAATAGAGTTGTAATTATTTAAAAAGTATATTTATAAACATTTTATTGTATAAATTATAAGATAAAATAAATTGTTTATAATGTGGACAAATTTAGTTAAATAAACCTCCTTTAAATAGAAAGACAATTTGACTATGGATTAAGCCGTATCAAATTGTGTTTGAAAAAATTAAAAATGTTTTACAAAATACCAAATGAAATTCCTATAAGAAAAATATTCCAGGAATTTTAATCCCAATTTTACAACCATATATCACCTGAAGCTAAAAACAAACAAAATTAATTAATACAAAGTGCATAGTAAAAAAACAAACGAAACAAAATTCTTACAGAACTATCGACAGCGTGTTGGGGCATGCGAGAAATATCTGAATTCTGGGTTTGGCTCATATTCTTAAATTCACTCACCCTTTTGTGGTTCTCTGGTAGACTTAAATGGCATTCATTATCAAAACGAAATTGGCACTAAAAATAAATGAGTTAATATTAATAACATTAAACAAATATTTGAACAAAAATAATACAATTGAAGGGTTTGGGTTAGATTAAAATAAATAGTGAACCGATCATTAATGTTTTAGTTAAATAAAAGAGTAACATTATTAATTGTAAATAAAGCAAACTGACTTTATTAAATATTAGCAGTAGATATACCATAATATTATGAATTAAAATACAAACCATATTAAAAATGTGAAATGTATATTGGAGCGGTATTAGGTAGGTATCGGGTAAAGTTTTACAGAAGAACATTAAAGACGTACAGAATAAACATATTTAAAAGTAGGTAAATAATAATATATATAATGTCGAATTAAAACGAATAAGACTAAATAAAATTCTTTTTATTATTATTATTATTATTATTATTAATCAATTAATTTCGATACAACTGAGAATCAAAAGATCAATTTAGTATACTTGTATATTCCGAATCCCGATTGTTATTGATCAACAATTTAAAAAAAAAGTTTTATAGTTGTTGGTAGTTTTATTCGTTTTGACAAAAACTATTTTTAGAGAGAACTGTACAGTAGGTATATATATAGTTTGAAACAAAAAGAAAGTTCAGACCTAAAAAAAACTACTCTCCGGAAAATGTGTTTATTATTAATTCATTAACATTTAAAATGCAAACCGTTTGTAAACCACTGTCAGATACTAACTTTATATCCCGGACCTAATCTGTGTATGGCACATATTTGGTGGGTCGTCAACGCTTCGCTAAACAAATAGATGGCTGACATTTGACCGCAGAACACACGGTCTTCGTCCAGTTCCGGAGTCGCTCCGATGTAGCATTTGTCGAACGGCTGTTTCACATGATAATAATATTATTACAGTCATATAATTAGGTCATGGAGGGTGATAAAAAAACATTATTCACAGTATAAAATATAAAATACATCACAGACGGTGATGCGATCTGCCCGTCATCGTACCTATAATTCATTGGCGTGTTTAGGGGGGGGGGGCAAAGGGGGCAGCAATTGCAGCACTTTTTGGGGGCAGCACATTTTTGTGGGAGCTTTTTTTTCGAATACATATTTACAATGATTTAGGCGACAAACGTTCTATTAATATCTCAATATAAAGCTATTCTGTGCAATCAATCTTCACATAATATGATAATACGCATTTGTTGTCGTCAAATACCAAAACTTATTTTTCTGCGCCTAAACTTGATTGTAATGTAAGCGGCTTTTATCGATGTAATTTTTATATGTTTACTATTTTATAAATAGATGAAAAATAAATTAATACGTTTCGCAATTAGCTTTGATTATTTTGTCATCATCACTATAGCATTCGAAAGAAATTTTTATAGAAATTTTTATACTGCACGGTACTATTACCATGATATACATATCGCATGCGTTCTAAGTTTCTTTATGGGTGAGAAAAATTACCACTGTAAAAAAACCTATTATGAAGGGGAGGGGGGAGGCGTTAAAAAAAGTGTTCTCGGGGCAGCGAAATTCTAAATACACCACTGACCTATATACACACATCTCGGTGTGATGATAATATATAATATTATAATATAAAATAATATAAAACGTACCTCGTTGGCGGACACGAACCAGGCCATTTCTGTACTGGACGCCAGTTGACCGTTCACCACGCATTTGATTTCGCTTTTCGTCCATCGGTTGTAAATGTATACAATGGCTATCATGTACCACTGCAATAGAGCGCACACACACACACACAGGATGTATATTAATGATATATTTTCCCGTAGGACGACGAGGAGTCTCTAGCAAGAGAGAGAGAGAGAGAGAGAAAAGCGATTTTACCTTCCGGGGTTGAAATTCATATTTTACGCAGTGTTGGAAACCCTTGCCTTTAATCTTCATGGAGGTCAACACCAAACAGTTTCCCACGAAATGGGCCGAATACCCGATGCCTTTGCTCGTTTTGAAACTGGAAAAAGTAGTAATAACAGTATGTTTATAATACTTTCGCGTGTCGGAAACGAAACAAAATAATTATAGGGGTGGGAAAAAAAACGACGATCCTGTTGGAAAATAGCAGCTATAGGTGCCGCCGCCAAACGCCGCGTGCGCCGTGCAGTTCAATCATTACCAGTATAGATAAGGCTTTTCGCGTTCGATGTTCACCGAATTGATGGGATCCAGTCGGAACCACGTGCAAAACGTAAAACCGTTTTCGTACGGCCATTTCGCCAACGGCGGCAGAACAATGGCCTGGGAAATAAAACGAATAAGTTAAAAACAAAATGAATTACAAAAAAAAAAAAAAAAAGACAAGAAAAATAATCGAGACGACGTCGAACGTATATACGTATATATACACGCGCGACGTGGTTAGTTGTCGCTTACCGATCCTTTTTTTCCGGGAAAACTGAAGAAGACATCCGGACCATTCCTTTGCGGCATCTGTCGCAAAACGTTCAAGAGCTTGGTGGAGTGTTTTGGCTGCAAACACACAAGGGAAATCATCAATTACGCCGTTTTCTCCGCACACATAGGTCGCATCCTACATCCTCATACATTTGTAAAATCAAGGTGTATCTATACGTATATACATACAAGGTAAAGCGGGTCACGGAAGATTCGAATTTATTTCCGCGAGACATCGTTTATTAATAAATGACTATAAATGACTTCACGCGGGTTAAACAACAATGTCAACGCGCGCGCGATTCAGTTACATATTATATTATATTATAGAACGGAATAATAAAAAAAAGAACGAAAACGGCAAGCACCTAATATTATTTTAAAATAACAGTTTATATAGGCAGGTAGTTGCGGTACATTACGCGATATTGTCGGCTATATACAAATAATAATTTAATAACTCATAATACGGGTACCGGCCGCGGCTGTTTGGGATTTTAATTGTATAAAATAGATAGATATATAATATGCTGATAAAAAAAAAAATAAATAACGATATTATTATTAATTAATTTATATAGTTACTGAAAAAACTCGTCTTTTTTAAAAAAAAATCTAATTTTATAACAAGTACACTGTTTAGCGTGTATACATACATTTTAATATCTAGATTATATTATAAATGTATAAATATGGTAATAAACACAACAAAGTTTATTTTTTATATGTTCTTCCGAGCAATACCCTAAATAATATTTTATTATTGATCTGTGCGTATTGAAAATTTATCGGTCATAAATAGTATGTATATAAAGACAAAAACCCTAGTTTAATATGTACTTAAATGTAAAAGAAAATATTACCTACAGGAAGTTTTTAAGTGAAACGGACAAACCGTAATAATCGTGGATAACAAATTAGTTAAATTTTTCATTTTAATACGATTTTTTGATCTAAATAGTACCGAAAATTATAAGTGAAATTAATGACGATCAAAATGCAACACACAACAATAAATAGATAATTTCACTCGAAAATATTACTTTTCTTCGTTTGAAATATTCAAGCATGACACATCAATACACATTAATGTCATTCGTGTCTATCTTAACTGTCAAACAGCTGTATTATTTCATCGAACTCAATCTTATTCATAAACTCACGAATACAATTTCTAATATAACGTATAGGTACCCGCGTATTTAATATAAATATATTATACAAACATATTATAATATTATGTATATAAGACAGAATATTAGGTACCCACATAAATCAAATTTTTTTCTTAATGTTTTTTACGTTATATATACGTCCTAACGTTTATACCCAAAAACTTATAGTTTTGAAAATACAAAACGTATATATTACACTAGAAAGTGGGATATACAGAAACAATAAATTGTGGTGTAAAGTCCTTTAAAACAATCGCTGAGACACGTTTGATTTATAACACGCGAAGCACAATAGATCCACAAAATATAATTTATATACTTAACACGTACTTTTTCAAAATGATATTTAATGGTATACACACTAATTATTTCAAGTCTGAAAAGTGTTTAAACAATTAGCACCACCTATATCTATATGTTAAAATATCGCGTGAATTGTATAGCAGTCTAATAAAAACGCATACGAACTACATCAGTATTCATCATAGAACACCGTAAATATTTTCGATACACGTAGAATTTTAATGACTGCCATCGATATCGATTCTAATATACTTACTCGTACTTTAAATAATAATAATTTAATACTACTAATATGTATTTTTATACACTGTATATTATATAGTGGGGCGTCACCGTTTTCCGCCAAAATCGACCTTTCCGTATACCCCCAATAGTCCGTTTACCGCCAGTACAATAATATTATATTTCCTTTTTCCACCACCACAAATTTTAGTTTGTTTATTTTGGTAACCCCCGATTGTAAGAATTCGAATGTAATATTATATACGTACGTATATTATACGTATTTTTGAAAGGAGAGAGATATTTTGATATACATAATATTTTGTCAAATCAATAGCATATATTATAACTATAAGAAATAAAAAATGTAATTTTGACTTGTAATAACATTGTATACAATATTCTATGATCGCAATTATTTTTAATTATCACTCGAATGTGTTATTTAAAAAAAAAAATATAATACATTTAATTAATAATCGATTATCTATAATTATTTTTGTTATTTTAAAAATCATTGCCAATTATCAATAACTCCACGTGTTTTCATGGGTTACCAAAATATACAAACTGAAATTTTTGGTGGCGGAAAAAGGAAATATATATTATTGTACTGGCGGTAAACGGAAAGGTCGATTTTGGCGGAAAAGTAGATCACCCATATAGTGCATACCCGCCATACAGCATAATATCGATAATATAACAAATAGTTTTTATTACATATTATATAATATTATATAAACATATGATTTATGGCAGTTAATTCAATTTGTAAACACAATTTCTAATAAAGTGCTAAGTAATAAATATAAATTATTTCGAACGTTACTTGTTATTCGTTAGGGCGCGCGACTATCGTAGAATAAGGAATAAGAAAAATAATAAGAGTGGCGAATATAGCAGCAGCAGTAGTATAGGTATAACGATACAACCCCGAAGGAGAAGAAAAAAAACATAACTAGATGAGAACATTTTATATTATATGAATGGACTGCTCTGGTTTTTGCGACACTGTCGTGCGGATATACTTTGGCGATGCAATCAAGTATATAATATAATAGCAGTTAATAAGAATTACCCGAACCGACTATACCGACCTATTGAGGCATAATATGTTTCATCGCGTTTGTGCAAAACAATTTTCCACCGGTGCAAACTTATTTTAAGTGATTTATATAATAAACAACCGTAGAACATTAAACGGCGTATAGTGGAACGTATAAAATGGAACTTAATGAACTTTCAATATTTTATTACAACTACTCATATTGTATGGGTACTCGTAAGTTATTGGATATATATATTATCGTATAAATATAATATAATCAGATATACATAAGTATTATATATAGTACAAGTGAACAACTCTGGTACTTTTTTAATAACCAATAACCAAAAATAAGAATTTCTAACGGTTTGATAAGAGAGTAGGAACTTCATATCAGCGTAATATTATAATACCAATGTGTTTTTGTGAATCGTTAATAGTATAATTATTTGTTTACGACATGATGTGATTTCCTGAATTTAAGATCTATAGGATAATATTTAGATATTGGCACAAAATTAATTTAATTTCCACTTAATTCTATTGTATTTAATCTCTTTCGATGTTTATTCACTTGAGTCGCTCGTACGTAAAATATACGTCTATGTATTTAAATCAATTAAATCTCTTTCGAAAAACCTATTTCGTACACCTATAATAATTATTAACTTCTGTTGAATTTAATTTATTAATTTTAATTTCAATAGTTACACTTAAATGTTATATTAGAAATATTTAAAGAAACAAATTGAATACGTATTTGTCCTTATGGTTGTTGAAAATATAAAAAATCAAATTGGCAATGTGGTATATATTATACCGAATATAGATCTTATTTTCAACGGATGTTCAGCTTAGTCTACATGCAACTTTTCCAACACTTCTGTATTTTACTATAACTATATATTATTGTTGTTCAAAATTCGGGTTAAAATTAATTAGTAGTATAAAATATTTTGAATACCAAAAGTAATAAAACTTGTCTATATACATAACTAGTTAAGCGATAAACGTTTGTGGTTGGTAGATAATTCAGTAAATTTCACGACGAATGGTTGCAAGCATGTATAGGTTAAACAGCCAAAGAAAGTTCGACAAATGGTGGTTGGTCAAAAAATAACAGTAATAAGTGGAATAGAAGGACAGGTAAAAAAATCGAGTAAGTATAATGAAATAAACGTAGTAAATTCAATATGTTAAATATTAGTTTTCGAAGATGAACAGATATAAAAAGATTTGTAACGAACAACGAAACTATCAAATTTTGTGAAAGATAGATTTCATCGATGACTGATGAACATATTATACCGACCTACATTATACATATTTTTTTAAGAGTGATACACAATTTAAAAATATTATACGACACAGAAAGGAAAAATATAGCATACACACAGTTTTAACTATTAAATTAAACATTTAACAAAGTGTATATTTTGAATGCAAAAAAACGTACATAATACGAATTTATAATTAGTAGTACAATGTAGGTACATAATATGCATAATGTTATATATCATATATTATAATATATATTTTACATTACTAACTAATTAAAATCCATCGGTGTATTAATGTATTGTTACACGTCGAAAAATGTCAATTATTATTAAAATTACGTTGAAATAATAAACTAAATATAGTATAATTTACCTATATATTATAATAAAACGCGATACACGGGGCTTTCAAACGTTATGACTATAGTCTATAAGGTTATATATGACAAAAAAATGATTGCATTTTGTAATTAAGACTGTAAACGGCAAACAAAATATAACTAAATACCTACCCCAAAACAAAACATAACGATTAGCAAAATGTTTAATATATAATATCAGAACGTAATTTATAGAATATCAAAAAAATAACTCAATACCAATTATCAATTTAAAATCCACATTTAAACTTAAAAGTTTTAATATTGCAGGTTTCGTATGGAAAAAATATTTATTCCACGCGATTTAAAGCCATCAATATAATATGTTAGCGTTCAATCCGAGAATTTATTATTATATTCCGCGTATATCAGCCGCGAGCCGTTCCCCGTATTAGATATTATATTTTTGTAACGATAAACAGAAAATTTGCTCAACGTTTGAATTACGCTAAAAACGCAAAAATAGCGTATTAGATCGTAAATATTATAACAACGAGTGGGTAGTGCACCGAGATTTCCATTTCAAACGGGCAAGCCCCGCAGGTTAAACACTCGATGGTTTTATGCAAAATGTACAAGTGTGCGCCTGCAGGGGGGCTACTACTACACATAATAGGTAGATCTTTCGATAAATTCGGAGAACAATTTATATAATATATCGTGCGCCGCGGAATAACACGACGGATACAAAACAGACCGACACCAGAAAGCGCGGCTATATCACACCGCGCCGCGCATAGTATTGATATCTCTCGCGAGGTCTATTATGTAATATACGTTCATTTCGAAACGTCGAATCAGACGCGAAAACGCGATAGCCATTCCAAACGACGACGGATTTAAGTATTAAGTGTGTATATATATATATATATGTGTGTGTACACATTGTAAGGCCCCGGATGAAAAATTGCAACAGTCATTTGGGTCGATCGAATACAAACACTCAAAACATTCGCACGCGAGAGAGCGCACACACACCCATCCACACACACACATATGCTTAAACTAAGTGTATACTAAAGGTTACGTAAGGTACGCGCGTTCGATAGTCCGACGCCGCACAGGAATCTCAATAAAACTCAATGACTGATGCTGCCGTATACTGCTACGATGAATACCTACGTCGTCGAACTTCGAACCATTATAAACGTAGTTTATATACAGGGTGATTCGCCACCACGTGCTCTAGCATATTTTTTTTTATTTTTTATAAAAGTGTATTTATTTGTATTTATTTTTTCGGAATTTTCAAATATATTTTAAGACGATTTTTTTCAAATTCTTGTGGTTTTTTTATAGCAGTGTCCTGTGACGATACAAACATATGGTTTTGAGTAAGTATACCTAATTCAAAATTCTGACGAGTAGATATTAAAATATTTATACTGAGAATAAGATATATAGGTAGTCCTTAAAAACGGTATTCTCAAAAGCTACGCTCGATCAAATTTCGATTTTGACACGCCAACATCTTTATATACATAGGTAATTCTACTGTACGTGTGTATGTCACTGAACTCCTCCTAAACGGCTGGACCGATATGAATGCATTTTTTTGTATGCGTTTGGGTGACGCCCTGGATGATTTAGATTCCCAAGGTGGTGAGGTGCGGTGCTCACACAGGGATTTTGAGATTTACGATGGAAATATCTGTTTATATATGGTTGCTATATTATGGTATGTATAACTATTGTTTATTTATAGGGTTGTCAATGGTTACATATTTTATAACTATTATAATTAGTACTATAGGAATATGGCGTATACACATTTTCAACGAAGTGCACGGCATCATTTAGTTTTCAGATATATTATTCGCCAAATAATTTACAGTCGAAAAGGGGGTGGAGGGGGGGGGGGTTCTCGTTTTAAAATACGGTTTGTATCTCCATTAGACCACGAGTCTACGAGTAATAAAAAAGAAATCTCAAGAATTTAAAAATAATATGATCTTTAAGTATATATAATAATTCCAAAAATCAGTTTTTGAATTCCATTACTGAACGAAAAAGGGTGCGAGCGTCCTCGGTGAATCATCCTGTATATCTACTATGTTTCAGTGTGCATATATATATACATAAAGACAAGTACCTATATCGTTTTCTCTCGTCTTCTACCCACCGCGCGATTCTACCCCAAACACCCCGTGGTCCACCCGTCGGACCACAAGTTAATGGAGTTTTCATTTCATCTCGTCGGCCTCGTGCACGTTTAGTGTATATACTTACATACATACATACATACATATAGGTATTATATTAAACAGGTAATCTGGGAGAATCATACGGCGCGGAGCCGACGGGGCGCGCACTAGTTGCGTTGGAAACTAAGTCCTGTAGGCTCCGGTGCTGGATCGTCCTATACCCACTCGCCGAACGTTTAATTTACGTTTATCAGCGCGAATTAATAATATACAAATGATGGAAATAATCGGATTACAATTTTACATAATGCCGAAGAACAAAACGCGTGAGTTTACCTGTATATATATATATACGTATACACTCGCGGTGTAGGCCCGAACGATTATAAAATAATTCGCGATCACTATATAATATATGATAAATTATATCGGAACAAGTATTATACCTGTATACCTATATAAGAATTAATAAACATCATGGCTTTATTGCCGTAGTAAAAAAAGAGGTTTCGATATATATGGCAATGTAGTGGGATGATTAAAAAAAAAAACTGTGAACTATAATAATATATCACTCGTAAGTCGTCGTAACAGCTATGGACAATTTATTATATACCTTCTAAATGTGTATTCGTTTAAAACGGGCGACGGTGTAAATATAAGATATTTATTTACCGAAAAAATATACGACAAACCAATTAATGCAATGACACATACAATGCTAAAAAAAAGCTTACTTAATAAAACATATAAACTAAAAACCAAAAAAATAGGTACGTTGGTAAGACGCGTAGACGATAGAAAAACATTCAAAATTGTTGAAAGTAGGTATAGTCACATCTTTATAAAAAAAAAACGATATCGCAACGACAATTTGTGGGTAGATATTGTGTGAAGACGACGGACAAAAAAAAGCATCGCAATATAATAATAGTGATAATGCGCAAACATGAAATCCGTAAGTGTGGAATGACGAGAGAATTTCAAGTATTAATTAAGGTCAGGAATGTGAACGCACAACAATATACCACCTATCAAGATATGTCTACATGCCGTCAAAATGGATAAAATCCCGAAGATATTTTAAGAGAGTGTGTGTCGTGAATCACAATTTTCCAAGACATAGCAAAGATGACGGCGGAAATATTAATTTATGGGATTATATAATATTATTAATAGAACTAATAAAGGAAAGGCGTTTCTATAATTAAGAAAGGTGTTATATTATAATTAAACGATTATTATATGCGAACGGTAAAAAAAGCGAACCCTTAAGTCTTAACGATACGCAGGATAAGAGACCTTTTGCAAATAATTAAAATAGATACTCGAACATTGTATATAGGTCCTGCAGTACCAATCAGTGTAATAAGTGTACGCATATTATGTTTAATGATATTTGCAAATAATCTAAAGTGTACAGTAGTCAACTCGTATATTAAGGATGAAATCAACGTCTGAATAAAAAAATTTGTTTAACATTATTATTATAACAATCACGACGAACAACTTTTTTATTCTGCAGTTTTTTTTTTAAGCGAAATACCAATGGTAAATATATCAAGACATGTTACGCGAGCAAATATATAGCTTTTAAATAATATTGGTCAGACGTCGTGTTGCGTGTAAATTTCTACCTACTAAATAATTAAAGGATACTATATAGGTAGACTTTTTTTTTTAATAATACGTATTACGAGGGAGCGGGATAATATTAATTATTAATATCGAAAACTTAATAAGTTATAAAACTAAATATTTTCCGCGTGTATTTTAAATCGATTACACCAACTCTAAATAATAATTTAACGAAAAATAATAAACTATATATATTATATTGATCTGGGCTGATTTATTAAAATATGAATTTTTCAGAATAACTTAACGATATTAAAGTATATATATATATATACATACAACGGAATATAATGCATTATGTATATTTGTATTTTTTTAAAATTATTCTGTATCATATACACATGAGAAAAACTGGCGTTTGACAGATATCGGTCACGGTTGTTTACTTACGAGAGACTATATATATACGCGCAGACTAAACGATAAAATTATATTGGTTAGGTTATGAATTATGATAGATGTTACTGCTACACACGTCAGCCGAAATAATAGAAAGAAAAAAAAGCCATAAAGGTATATTTTAGAAACAGCTTTATAGGGTGACTGCGCAGAGGTTTTTTTCTTTGGTCTACCGCAACGGCAATTGAATATTCAATATATATTATGTATTTTATTTGTTTTAAATTCATACTTTCTGAAAATGCGTAAGTACCAGCTACTATATTCAACCGTTTGTCGATAAAATCATTTGAAATTAAAATGTAAAAAAATAAGTAAAACGCGTAGGTAATAATATGTATTATTATTTTATTTTCGTGTACCTATATGTAATAAATTGTTTTTTTAATACATACCTAATACTGTGTGCATAAAAATGCTAAAATATGCAAATATTTTCATATGTATGCGAAGTAAAATAATATGACGTATAAAACTAGAAATTGGTTTCATATTACATAATGGTTCTCTATAACTCAAAGAATATACGAAACGCAAAGCAAGAAAAGAAATATGACCCGATTAAAAATTGACCCAAATCCTAAATTATAAACAGATACTTAAAATTTAGTTAGGGAAACCCTTTGGTTGTTCAAAAAGGGACAGAGTATCCAAAGCACGCAATATTGCAAATATATGGGAAAACTACTAAGCCGATTAGGGTGATATTTTAAATAAATGACAAGACAGAAAGGTTGGCAAAATATCTATACCTATATAAAAAGTCAAAGCGTTTGTAGTACAATCTTCAATTAAAGCGTATAATACTATTATAAGATCCTCCTTTTGAAATTAGATTTTACTTCAAATGCGTCAATAATAACAGTATAAAATAATAATATATATACTGTAAAATACTTCAAATATAATCGATTTATATATGTGTTGAGAAACATATTATACGACTATATAGGTACCAACGATTAAATTGTGAGAATAAATGAAATATAATTAAATTAATTTTAAAACTGTTCGAGTCACTATATAATATGTAATAGGTACTTATACAATACCTATACATATCTTTTTAAAGTATTTTATTCATATCTAATTAACTACTATATTAGGAATAAATAAAATACTACGAATAAATCAGTTTGATTAATATACACTTGAGCTAAAAATAATACTATACCTATCAATAGTAAATATTGCATTGTATTTAAATATTTTAACCATTAATTATTATTTGTGTAAATTAAACCACTATAATATTTTTATTTACCCATTTTCCGTTAATAGCTTTCATTGAACCCAGTAGTAGTTTTAACTCTTTTACAGTTATGCTGAAACTTGCGAGCACTCCAAGCATATCGATTAGAAGATCTGAAAACATAAAAGTAAAAAAAAAAAAACGATTAGAAAACATAAAAAACAAAATAATAAATAACGAATTAAAATTTTATAGTAATAATACAGGCAGTAGATATAAAATATAAAAATATCGGTAAGTGTTAAATATAAATATAATAAGAGATTGGTTATTATTTTTTATGAACTTCTCGGCATCATTAAAAAATCTTATAACATAATAATTTATAACACTATAGGTACACAACCTACCTATATATACACATAATTTAATGTAGTTAATAAAGTCAAACGTCTGCATCCCGAAACGTTTTAGATATTATACTTTATTTTAAATCATAAGCTACATCGACCCAACAAAATAACGATGGGCCAGTGGGTACCAGTCTACTGTATACTGAGCATAAATCGAGTGGGTCACTGCTGTTATGGGTGTGTTAAATTCGAATGACCCAACCCTATTATTAGGTGTAGCGGTCGCCATACACGTTTAAAATAAAGGAAAAAGAATATTCAAAGAAAAATATTCAATAATTGTAAGTTGTTCGGAAACATCCTCTTATATAAGTCACTTAGACACCATTTTAGTGCTTTTTAATAGCTTCAATCACTTTCAGCCCTAATGTTGGCTATATCTTGGTAGGTACCTTAATATTCACCAATATTAACAATTATTACGACTTAAATTATAAAAACCATTGAACCATTCAATTTTGAGTTTTGTAGTTTAAAATTCAAAATATTTTTAAATAGCTCGAAAATATTAAAACATTGCGACAATGACATGTATATTAAATCCTAATATAAACATTTGCTAAAAATGTCTAGAATCCAAGGTTATTTGTTTTTGAATACACCAAGCAGACAAAACCGATTATGTCAAATGCTAATTTTGCATATAAATTACCAGTTTTCCATTTTTTATTTAGGCTATTTTGAAAAGTACTAGAAATATTTTAATATCGACCCCAAAAGTACCTACCAACTAGATCCATTTTTTTTTTTTTTACCAAAAACCACCCCCTCAAAGTTGGCGGAAAGCATTTTTACGAACCGAACATAAATGTTTTATACCTACATGATGTCAATACAGACACAAACATAAAAAAAAAACATATCGTCGTTAAATAAATACATTTATTGCTTCACTAAGAATCTATAAAACGCAATAATTTATATGTATATATAATGTGCTGCCATACAAACGTGAAGTATCATTATAAGCTTATGTCAAAATCCAAAATATAGAATAAATAGGTTTACATTGTGCTCAGTAAGCGTCAAATTTAACAACGTCCATAAAAAACATGATCAACATCGTGTTTACCTTGTATTGTTAATTAACTATTTGAGAGTTCGACAAAATTGAAAAATGTCAAAACTATGTATAACATATTATCAAACAGTTAATTTATATTTAAGTGACACGCTGTATACCAAACGTATAACATATACATACAGTGGCGTGGCGTGCATATAAGCAGTGTAAGCGTTGCTTACACTTTTTATTGTAAAACGTTATTGGGTATATTATTTTTAAATGACTAAATTAAATTAAATTTTAGTCATGACCAATGTGGAATAATATTATTGTTTATTATAATATTTTTTCATTGATTTTATAATTATAAATTGTTATTTGTTGTTAATCTAAAAGTAACATCGTTATTAGTTGATTTTGAACGTTTCGGTCGTCTATTCATAACAAGCCGAGATTCTCGGTAAAATGTCCCCCGAACTTCAGCACCCGCACGTTCAGCTCAACTATTGAACTATGCATTTTCTATAAACATGAGTAATGCGATGTGTGTCGTGTGTGTAAGCGATGTCAATTCCCTTTCCTATTTTATATATTAGACCATTACAGTTTATAGTAGGTATAAAGTATTTCAGTATTTGTATTGGAATTAGCATGCGGATAGTATACGCGGAGGTGGTACTGACATATAAGCGATTTTCAAATATCATACACGACCAATCGGCAATCATCGTGATTTTAATCTACATTTCACATTATTTTATTTTCACTAATTGCGTTGGTACGAATGCACGATACTCAGTGCCACTGTGAGACTATTATGACTATTTGACTTTATTCTATTTCACTTTAATTGTTACAAATTACAGTTAATTTATATTTTAAATATTTAGGTACTGTATAACATTTATATTTTTAATTATTTTATGATGAGTGATCATGTTAAAGATGCTAATTTTACTACTTGTGAGTGTGGCAAACAAGAAAATCATATGAGCAGTTATAATTGGATTTTGCATGTATCTTCGTGTGTAGTGCGAAAGTCAAAACTTACTAATAAAAATATAAGCAACTATTTTTCAAAAACACCAAGTAAGTAATGACTTCATATTATGTTTTAAATGTATTCTAGTTGTTAATGATTTAAAAGTTAATATGTAGGTATATTGAAATGACTTAAACATCAAACATATATGATAATAATTATTTAACTGCCAATATGTGTTTGTCATCATTGCAGCAATCAATAAAAACGTCGGGTCCAACGAAATTAGTGTTGCTGTTGCACCAATTTCAGAATCCACAACTCCATCACACAATACTGTTAATGGATCAAAAAGTATGTTCTTAATATGTAAATAATAAAAAAAGGTACAAAGTAATTTTATTACCAATTACTCATCCAATCTAACTACATCTAAAGTTTTAATATTTCTGCAGTACACGTGACCACGGGAGCTCGAATTAAAAATATGTTTATACTATGTCTAATTTCTGTGCTTCTATTAAAATATTTCTATTATAAATTAAACTAGACAAGGGTATGTTGTATTTTTTTATTCATAAAATATAACTTTTTTTTACCCATGAGATGAATTATTTTTTCAGACATTTATTTATAAAAAAATATAGGTATTGATCCAAATCTAATACAATGTATTAGAACAATTATTTATTATTATAAGTTATTAAAAGAATGCAATTCTTTTTTTTATCAATTATTTCAAATGATATACAGTTACAACATAACAGTTTATTAATTAAAATACAATTTTTAATGTTTCAAAACATAATTTGTATAAATGTATTACCTACCTATATATTTTCTATTTTAGGAGGAAATTTAGTTTCAATAAATCAAGGACTTCCATTGTTTTTTAACACACCAAAAGCATTTACTAGCTATCAGCCAAATGATGCAAAATTATGTTCAATTTCAAACAATGAATCACCACCAACACCTCAATTTTTACCTCAACAAGACGATTTGTGCAACTTCCACTGTGATATAGATAGGTTACTGGTAAAGTCATTTGGCGTGCATACTTATGAAGACAAAATGGATATTGTTTTAAGAGGGAGGCCTACTCCTAAATTACCTAATTTGAAATCTAAAACTAAAAATTGTTACCGATATTTTAATGAATGTTTTTATAAAACATGTAAAAAAAAAAAAAAAACATGTAACTGGCTTTGTGGTTGTTCGGATAAATTATATTGTTGGCCCTGTCTGCTCTTTACACATAGTGAATCGAACATTTGGTCAAAATATGGGTGTACTGATATGTCTAATTGTCATGGTTTAAAAACTAGACACGAATCAAGTCAGCTACACATTCAATCCTTGGTAAATTTAAAAACTTTTGGGAATAATAGGATAGATATTTGTTTAAGTGAAAATTTAAAAAAAAAATATAAATAAACATAATGAAAAAGTAGATAATAATAGGTACGTTATAAGTAAATTAATTGATATCACTTGTTTCCTTTCTAAACAAGAATTGGCTTTTAGAGGTCATGATGAAAAATCAAGTTCTTTAAATAAAGGTAATTTTGTTGAAACATTTAATTTACTCTCTTCCGTTGATGATAAACTAAAATTTCATATTTCAAATTCTACTGTTTTTACAGGCCTTTCAAATGACATACAAAATGATTTAATTAATTCTATAAAAAACGTTATAATTACAAAAATTAAAAATTTAATTAAAGATGCTGACTTCTTAGCAGTAATCACAGATGAAACCACTGATATTACAAAAAAATCACAACTCACAACAGTATTTAGATAATATGTTAATGACAAGGGTGTTCAAGAGAGATTTATTGGGTTTTCTGATGTTAGTGCAGATAGGTCAGCTAAATCTTTGGCTGATCATTTTTTTTCAATACTTCCAGAGTATATATGTGATGAGAACAAATTAGTTGCTCAGACATATGATGGAGCTGCTGTTATGTCTGGCTCTCATAATGGTTTGCAGACTTTAATAAAACAGAAATATAAAAATGCCATGTATATTCATTGCTATGCTCATAAACTTGATTTAGTTCTTAAGCAGTCAGTGTCTCATATTAAGGAATGTAAAATTTTTTTTACAAATCTGAACGGGTTTGCTGTTTTTTTCTCTAATAGTACAAAAAGAATAAATGAGTTAGATTTAATTGTTAAAAAACGGTTTCCAACTATTGCTCCAACAAGGTGGAACTATAATAGTAGATTAATTAATATTATGGTTGAACATAAAAAAGAAATTAATCAATTAATGCAGTCTATTGTAGAAAACGCTGATAAATGGGATGGTGAATCAGTTATATGTGCTAGAGGCTTTTGTTTAACATTAGAAGATTTTGATTTTAATTTTAATTTAATCATTTTTGGAAAAATACTTCCTTTAGCTAGGTACCTTTTTGATGTATTACAAAAAAAAGTATTTGATATTTCATATTGTACTAAAAAAATCAATGAATTTAAGAAACAGTTAAATGAATACAGGCAGAAATTTGATTTAGTTTGGAATGAAGTAAATGACTTAGAAAAAGATAAAATAGTACCATCCAGAAATAAAAGGTCTCGAATGGTTCAAGTATCAGTAGATAAACAAATTAACTATAAACGTTTATTCTATGATACTATTTTAGTGAAAATTGATGAACGATTTTCTGAAGTAAATAACTTAAAATTTATGGAGTTACTTGATTTTGAAAAATTTTCTCATTACAAAGATTATTTTCCTCAGGATAAATTTAGTTCACTTAAACAAACATATGGTCAGTATTTTGAGTTTCCAAAGCTAAAGAGTGAATTGTCAATTATATATTCATCTGATCAGTTTCATCAAACACATATTTATAAACTTTTAGAATATTTGAGGGAAACAGATTTAACAACTGTCCTACCTCAAGTTACTAAATTATGTGCATTAGTTTTAACCATTCCTGCAACAAGTGCTTCTGCTGAAAGATCTTTTTCTGCTTTAAAAAGGATAAAAACTTGTTTAAGAAATAATCAAACTCAAAATAGACTTTCAAGTTTATCTTTACTTTCCATAGAAATAGAAAAAGAAGTTTTAATGACTATAAAGTGTAAACCTAATTTTTATAATGATGTAATTAAAGATTTTTTAAAACAAAATAAAAGAATAGAGTTATCTTATAAGTGAACTTGTAAACTACTAGAATTAGAACTTAGAATTTGGAACTAGAAATAGATTTAAGAAAAAACAGGACTATTATTATTATTTTAATTATTTTTTGTATTATTTATTAATTATTATCCCTACATTAGAATTTAGAACTTAAAAAAAATCGTTCTGTTTGTTATTTAAAAGTATTTAAAATAAATAGTTAATGTATTAAAAATATATATTATGTTGTTGCTAATTTTGTTATATTTTAACCAAAAATTGTTGGGATACATTTTTGGAGGTAAAATTCGTAGGTACGCAATTATTTAATTGTAGCAAGGTAAAATCAGTGTTATAAACTGTAAGCTGCTTTCTAGTGGTGGTAAAAAAAAAATTAAGGTATAGGTGGGTATAATTTTTGGTGATTGCTTACACCACTGTCGACTCCACGCCACGCCACTGTATACATAGTACATACATATAAATATTATTTATTTCAAAAAAACGTTCATTAGCTATACAGTTGTTATTTTCATCCTAAATTAATACATTCTAGTCAACACCAAAATATGAAAAGTACACACTTTGACGTTTTCCTAATGTTTAAGTTATTTTGTTGCAATTTTTTTTTTTTTAAAGTACTAGACATTTTTACTTTTGAATCCCTAAAGTACGAATTATATTTTTGCACAGAAACTTCTATCATTGTTGAAGATTGAAGCATATTTTCTACTCTAAAACGCGATGGCCGTCCTAAACAAAAGTTCACATGTAACTGTAAAACGAATGACGTACATCCTCCCTCCGCTCAATAGAAAAATATGTTTTTTTTTTTTTTAACGAAAGGATATAAGGTAAAATAGATATTAGAGACAAATAATAAGAATATTACGATCATATAATGATGTTGAAAATATTATGAGATCAATATAGCACACGGAAAATATACCATTGTTAGTTATATATACGCAAGGGAAAATCGTTAAGTACAAATAGGTTGATGAAAATTTTAACAGCGAAGGGTAGGTAGTTAATTTATTGAAATACAAACGGAAAAGTGTTCGATTAAAATTATACATAATAATATGTAGGTAATTATAATAAAACAATCATATAATAGCACATAAATAATTATTATAACACATCGTATCTAATGACGATGGTAATAAATAATTCATAGCCACAGTTCTCCCTCGGGTGCTCTACAATAAAGACTATTATTATGTATACTTTGTACTACGTATATTATTATTGAAAGACTCTCGAAGAACTGTTATTTATTTAAGGAGTGTAAAAGTTATATGCATATTGATTTATTCAACGCACTAAACGGAGAATATGTTTTTTAATAAAACTTAGTAATAGGTACTTCAATATATTATACAAACAACCGAATCAAACTCGTTTGAGTTGAGTTGTTTGTTAATTTAATACTCAATTAAACGAAAAAAGTGTATTAAGCCCTTATACTTAGGACCACTAAGATATATAATAAGGGTAATCATAGAGATACAATTAGGTGTAAGACTTCAAGTTGCACCCTACAGTCAAGAATTATTATCACGCAAGCGTCCATTACAATTTACAACTCATGATATAATATATATTATATAGATCATATAAATTAAATATACATCAAATAAATGATATACATAATAATATATATTATAATGTTTAAATACTACTATATAGTGGTCAAACGAGTCAACGACAATATTATCAACCCTTTCTTCGTTAAACAATATAAATATTAAGAGTTGGGTTCTACCGCCGAATGATGATCTTTCTCTCCATAGCGCATATTATCATTGTTAATTTATTGCAGTGTAAACAATAAAATTGAACACATTTACTTATTGTGCTGAAGCGTGCACAAATAATATTATTTTATTAAAAATTATATTTTTACAAAAATGTAATACGAACTATATGTAAAAATATCAAGGCCTGTAGTCAATTTTCACCTAAATCGACCCAAAATATATGTACATGTGTAATTTTCCAACGGTTTTTGAAATGTGTTTGTCATGTGCACCAAAATAAAGATAGGTATGTTATTAGCACCACTTCTTCGGGTAGGCAAAAAGTAAAAAATATGAATTGTTATTTGCCCAACAGTTCAAATCGATTATTCTTCCGATAGAATACTCCATTTTAAACTCTGAGCGGTTATTTCACTAACATATTTAAAGCTACCTAATAATAATAATATTTTAAAAATAATTAATAATAATGAGATAAATGCATTATTTTTTCGTAAAATAATTAATTACGAAAAACTAATATTGTCTAATATATTTATGATTCTAGTATCGAAGTCGACGAGCGAAATAATCGAATACTTGATAACCGACTACAGCATATTATAGATACTCATTTTGGTGTAAATTATAAACACTATTTCCGACTAAGGATTATGCAAATCGCGTACCCTAATTTTGGTGCAAATTACAAACAGCATTTTCGGTTACCTGTGGTGGTGCAAATTACATAATATATCTTTATTTCGGTGCGAATTACAAACTCCAATATCAACAACTCAATATGTTGGGTATCTCGGGTTCTGAGCGGATTGATGATTGTATGTATTGTGTGAAGTGTGTGTTTTTTCGTGTGTCTATTACATCACATTTTGTGGCATGTAAAAATGATTCGATCTTCGACTTTGTTGCGGTGGTTTCAGGAAAAAGTTGGACAAAATCGATTCGTAAAGGGTATACCAGAAGTAAAAATGCTCAGTACTTTTCAAAATCAGGAAAATTGTTATAAACAAAATTAAAGAAAACCCGGAATATTTGCAGGAGGCAATTCAAGTTTTTTACGAAATCGATTTTGATTTCTTTTGTACCTAATTTAATAAAAGATAACCCGGAGTCTAAGAAAAAATGTTAAAGTAAACTCAAATTTTTCTAATTCAAAAAAGCTGAAACCGTAACACAAGGTTAATAGTATAGATTTGTATGTTCTGAGTTTTACGTTTTTTTTCCAGCGGTAATTACACAATTTTATGGGGGAATGTCTCACTTGAAGAACACTGATTTTGTCCTTTGGCACATTACAGGGAGATTAAAAAAGCGTCAACACATTTGTCCCTCACACAAAAAAAATGACAGTACCTATATACAATTTTACAGGGAGATTTTAAAATCTTTGTCCACGACTTTCCCGCTTGCGTAAAAAAATTACCGTATTTTGAAATTACAGGGGAATTAGACACTTGAAAATAGTTTTCCCCCTTATACTAAAAATGTTTACTCAGAAATATATTGTTGTGCATACGGTAAAGATTTCTGAGTAAGCGGGAAAGTCGTGGACAAAGATTTTGAAAACTCCCTGTAAAATTGTATACTGTAATTTTTTTTTGTGTGAGGGGCAAATATGTGGACCACGTCTTTTTAATCTCCCTGCAGTAATGTGCCATAGGACAAAATCAGTGTCCTTCAAGCGAGACATTCGCCCTTAAAATTGTGTAATTACCGCGGGAAAAAAAACGTAAAACTCAGAACATACAAATCTATACTACTGGAGGTTCCTTGTAAGTTATGTCCATACAGTAGTTTATAAATACCAAAAATATATTATATGGATGTGATTTATTATTTGAGACTTTAGAAAAAAAAAAAAATTTTTCTCTAGCGATTTTAGATTAATTATAAGCTATTTATAAATACCACGAGGAACCGTTCTACCGTATTGTATACAGTATAAGTCGATCACAATAATGTATGATATATTGTTACATTAATTATTATTGTGTAGATATGCGATGTTGTTTGCAAAAATGTGTTCAAAATACCGTAATATACTGATAGTAAATATACCTATAAAATGTCCTTAGAAATAGAAGCCGACACACGCTCAAAATCGTTTTTTGTATCTATGCAATGATTTATCATCGAATTCAAATTTAACACGTCCATTACAGGGCCCTAGGTACTCGCAGTGACGAGGTAAATCACATATTACACTCGAAACTAAATGTACGGTTAACGGCAAAGCAACTTTCCCGTTTCTTATAACTATTATATCTACCTATACTTCATTTAAAAAAATTATTTAATTATTATAAAAGCAATTCCTGATCTATGTACTTTTAGTGGCGCACCCGGGCGACTCTTATATTTATCGACCAACTATTTGGGTTCTTATTGTTTTATGCGAATTGCATTAAGACGATATTACATTTATATTTCTACGAAAAAACATAAAATATTATTATGTAACTATATTCTTGGCGGAACGAAATTCGAGGGTGATGTTTAAATGTTTAAATACACGGAACAAACGTCATCATGATGAAATATTCTCCGACCGAATTGAAACGTATCGACAGTGGTGACCGACATAATCGTGGTTGAAGCGCGGCAGTTTTTATATTTGCATAATGATTATTATTTAATATGAAAATTATTTACAAATATCAGTTGCCGTGTCGCGTACACGTTCGTAAACCGTTTTTAAGCAGACATGTATGAACACGAATGGTTATTCTTATCGATCTATACATAGTGCAAATTATTATTTTATTGAGTACAGTTTTTTGGTGTTCGCCCAACCTACCTAACCTATAAGCGTTATGTATCGTTTAAATAGTACTGTGTGGGCGATACCCGAGTTTTTTGATTTATTTAATATTTTATTTTAATAATATAATATAATGTAGATATCAAATGATTAGAATAAAAATAAACAAAAACTAGGAGACTCGAAGAAAGAAGCTTAAATTAACTTATGAAAATATAATATAAAAAATATATACTAGCTGTATTAATTAAATACAGCGTTGGCCGGGAACGAATGAATCCAAGATGGGCAATGTAGTACCTGCTGCGACACACAGTATAGCAACTAATAAGTATCACTTTTTTTTCTCACCAATCACAAACAGAATAATAAACGAATAATAACATGTGGTTATGATTTGTACATTATTAATAATTGTTGAAAGTCGCCACAAAATAACGGGTTCAATCGTCGAAATCGGTCGAATATTTTTTTATTCTATAATCGCCTCACTGCCTCAGCAATACACTTTGAGTATCTTTATTATAGCCTAAATGCCAATCCGATAATACAATACGAAAAATTATATCCAACCATATATTGACTATATTATCAGCTGTAATCAACGGAAACTCTGTTTATAAACAAAACGTTTTCGATTGAGCCGATACAAAACGCATGTGTCATATGAGCCACCCTATAGCAGCAACGGGTCGTGAAAACGAAGCTACAAAACCTACCCGCGCGCGAGTCTCGGGGGATCTATTGATATAATTTTCATTGAAAACGACCCAGTAGTTTTTGAGTCTATATAGGACAGACAAACAAACAAACAAACAACCAAACAAACAAACAAATATTCATTTGTAAAACGGCGGCGGGAACGCGCGACACGGTCTTGTAAACACAAAACCGTGATGTGTGACGTCATAGACCGGACGCCATATTATATAGAACGCACGCGTCATATATAGATATATATATATATATATATATATAGAGAGAGAGAGAGAGAGAGCTATTAGCAAATAAACCGCAATCGAAGAGTTCCGCACGCAGAGCGAGTGCTGCTCCGCCACCAGAACTGGCGAGAAGACGATCATATATATAACAATACTCCCCCTTAAGTCGGTTTTTCGAAAAAAAGAAATGTACAGCAACGAACCGTCGTCTGGGAGATATAAATATATCGTAGGGATATGACTTCAGCCGGTCAGAACGTTTAGAATAGTTATTACTGCATGATCGAAACAGACGAAGATTTTAAAGATTTATTTCAATATAGGTATACAAGCAAGACAATGCATTTAGTTCTCGCGTTTGCGGTTGCAAATTTGCAAAACGAAATCGTCTTCGTAAAGATGAAAAAATAATATAGTGTATGAATAATTAAATACGAATAACGACGACGGTGGTGTTGCAGCTTTGGGACGTATATATGAAGAAGAAACCTTTCGCCTTATATATTACTGTATAAGTTCATTATATACGCGTTTGTATTGTTTGTGCATTTTCGTTAATTAGTAACTACCTATTTATTATCGGTCATTCATAATATCTATAATTCCATACTCACAAGAATAATATGATGTGTTACAAGAAAAATATGGACTGTCAAACGAACTAAATCTGTACAATTACGATCGACATTTTAAACAGATTCTTTATTTTAAACTCTATAATAATGTAAATTAATAGAATTTAAATTGCCTTAAAGTGACGTGAAAGCAATAATTAAATTAAAAAACGACGACCGGTGAAAAAGAAACAGGATATTTCATATATTACCGCTATATACCTACGTTCTATAAAAAGAACACAAAACAACTGCATTGCCAAAAGTAAAAACAAATTAATGAAAAACCGGTAGGCTATTATTGGTAGGTTTGATATTTATTTATTTTATTTTGATTGAAAATTATAACTATACTAGGTATTAAAAAAAATAATATTATTGATATAATAATTATTATTGCGATTTCTTTGATGTTTATGATGCATTATTATTTTATAACAGTAAAATGCAAACAAGTCATAATATAAAGAAAAGAAAGCTTTCTAAAACCCTACAAAAGTCCATATTATTATTATGTATTTGGTCATATACATTTTTTACTTTCAATGCCTATTGTTAAAATTACGCATTTGGTTAAATAAAAACACTTTTTTTTCTATACTTTTACGTTTACAAATTTTAGTCTGAGTAAAAATAAGAAGCATGACGGCCTATTGAGACGTCGTTGTCGTCGCACGGGGTTTATTTCCACGACATTAAATAAAAAAAATGTCTTTCATCGCGTTTACTTATTACAGATTCACGCAGCGATAACTAAAACTGGAGGTTTATGGGTAAATGAACCGAAAAAACCCGTTTGGGTATCTACTATGTACGTATAGGTATATTATTATTATTATTATGAGTATGATGTGATAATTTGGAAACGAGGGAAGGGTCGACAGTGCGGATTTAAGTGGTCGATGACAGCTGCAGGTGACTACTGCCGAGTCGGGTCAAGTCGTAAAAACCCAGTGGAATCGGTCAGTGCGGAATATTGTTCGTCGCGTTTTAAAATCGTGTTCAGCGGCCTAGTGGTTATAGGTTCTAAGTTCTAACCGTGTTCCTCGGCACCATCGAGTTCCGCGAAACGGTGGCTAAAGTGGTTTTAACCGTGTTCCTCGGCCCCATCGAGTTCCGCGAAACGGTGGCTATCGGTGGCTCCAACCGTGGAGACATATAATAACTCAATATTTTTTTTATTCAAAGGTTTACCAGCTTCAAACTGCAAAGGTTATTGGCCTACTTTTTTTTGGTGTTACATATACAAATTTGTTAAATAAATAGTTAAATCGTGTTTATATATTATAATTTGTTTGAGCTAGAATTTGTTTGTAAGATTGCATTTTGATATGAAATTAATGATTTTTGAGGTTTTATCTTCATCGAGCATTATTTTTTTGATGTCGAGCAGGAGGATTAAGGACTGTGCGTGTCGGTTGATATATAGGAAATTCTTCAACAATATGTGTTTGATTGTGATGCGAGTTTGACATATACGTTATATATATTGCACGTTGGTGGAGGGTCTTTGCTTAGTAAAAAGGATGAGTGATAACGCAATTTTGTGTTGGGTATATAACACTAAAAGTATTATCATTATACAAGAGCGTTATCGCAAACTTTTTTTCTCACGTGTTTATGTTTTATTTTATCTTTATTAACACAACATATTTTATTGTAACAAACGTTATTGGAAAAAAAAAAATGATTAACCTAAATTTGAAAGGAAATTGGAAAGGAGGTCGTCGGAGTCTTTACGGGCGTCGTCGTCCAAGTACTTCAAACGTTTTTTAAGAACCGTTGGCGCGTACTCGACGTCATGCACATATACGTATATAAGAGTTCTATAAATAAACGTAAACGCGTGCCTAGATATATCGTATATTATATATTATGTTGTTTCAAATCGGACGCGATCGCTCGACCACGTGCAGACATCGTTCACGGCGTTATTAGGTCTTAGGTGCCTACCTACCGTATTAAATATTATATTATACCTACACACATTCGACCGAGTGGATTATATATATATTATTGTACACGATATATTATTATAATAATGCAGATGTGCGCACGCGAAAGCTGCACGGCGGCGGCGGCACCGCACATCACGCGCGTGTATACATATTATTATTATTATTATTATTATTATAAAACGCAGCGAGCATTAAACCGGAATCCCCGTAAGATAAACGGCTTTGACGAGACGTATATATATCGTAATATAATGAGACCATAGCTGATTGACTATAACTATAATATATACGACGAAATACAACGCCGGAGAGACGTCTCGTGCGACTTACGGCGATGTACGAATAACGATAATATTACCGCATAACCATAGGCTGCAGAAAAAAAAAATATTGCTTTGCATCTTAAAAAAAAAAAGGTCGGCCATAATATCTTAGTACAGTGAAACCTCTCTTAACGGACCCCACTAAATAGCGGGCACCTCTGAATAGAGGACGCGGACAGGTTTAGGTAGTCCGAAGTGTTTAAATATATCTAAATCACGGTCAGCTACCCAAGAAATACGAACTTATTTAAATCGTAATTTAATGAATACCATAAGGTATGAATAATTTATAAATACGAACCTACACGAACGATAATTTTGTCTCGATAAGAGTGATGCAGTTTCATTGGCATTAGTCAATCAACTCTCCAAGTCTAATTTTGAGGAAATTGCAATACAAGAAAAAAAAACAAACTAAAATTTCAGATTTTTTTTTCAATAAGTAATTTTGTATAATATATTAATTTGTTACGTCTAAATAATTGTAATAAATTATGTAATGATAAACCTAGCTGCTAAAGTAAGATATTTTTTAAAAAGTCAATAAAATTTAAATTTCTAGACATATAAATACATACATATTATTTTATTCATTTTTCCCGATAGCGGACACCTCTCAATAGCGGACAATTTTGTCAGTTCCGTGAGTGTCCGCAATTCAGAGGTTTTACTGATATATAAAACTAAAAATTGAAACCTTGGATGGCAATACCTATGTTCTCGGAAACTACTCAACCGATTGTCTTAATTTTTTTTTTTAATGAAAGATTATATATCACGGAATAGGTTAACTTATTTCATCTTTGACTCGGGCAAAACCGGGCGAGACAGCTATATATAGTATACATAATATAATAAATATATATATATTCAACGAAAAATGGTAAGTATTCGTCATACGAACGTCCGTCGTACCAATAATTAGTTTGATTTGATAACGCTGTTTTGACGTGCGGAAAAATCGATAAACAAACACAAAAGTTAAATAAATATTTATGAGGGCTGAAGGAATAAACATTATTATATATATATATATTTAGAATACAGCGTGGAATCGACGATTGATGTTATTTTTCTAATTCGGACCGAATTTGATAATTCGAGTAAATAAAATAATAAATACGCATGTATACACGCCTACACCGATACACAACACGATGATACGATGTAGACTGCACACGCACGCCGACGATTATATTTGTTCGTTTCATTTACACGGGATAAAATGTTATCATAATCGTTTCACAAAAGCACATCCGATAACAATAACGTATCGACATATATATATAAAGTTTGGATAAATATGTGTGTACTCAATTAAAAAAAAAAAAACGAAAATGTTTGGCAATAATAACGTTACAGCGAACGTCGCCGTTTATATACTAAATTGAATTGTTTTTAACGTGCAAAAAATATAAACTCGTCGTGCTTATAATATATTATGTGAGTGAAATTACGGTTTTGGTGTTACGAGTAAAACAACATTATTCAAAATGTATAATATACATTGTCGTTCGGGCAGCGGCGGCGGCGGCGGAGGCATACGTAACGAGTGAAACGATGCTCCT
The DNA here is from genome assembly GCA_022818045.1 of Neotoxoptera formosana. Taxonomy (NCBI): domain Eukaryota; kingdom Metazoa; phylum Arthropoda; class Insecta; order Hemiptera; family Aphididae; genus Neotoxoptera; species Neotoxoptera formosana. The sequence goes on along the minus strand of CM040632.1, from coordinate 26,360,109 downwards.
GGCGAATCGTTCATTATAATATTATATAGGTTTTGCACTCGGCAAACTCTTTGTAAAATTTGGTGTTTTTAATGTCATTCAGAAATATAATATTGTACGAACACAAACGGAGTGCTCGCGACGACGTTGTTATCTTAAAACACAACGATATACGAATGGTTTTTCGTCAATTTGAGATGCTGCCGAACGAGAATACATTATTCCAAAATCAATACCCATCATAATAGCCATACCGAAAACATAAAGGTAACCGTAATGATTCGTTATTGCTTGTATGCACCGAGGGAAAAATCAGTATCTATACGATTTACAAATTAAAAAATCAAAAAATCTTCATAATATCATAATATTCATAATCCCTATATTATTATTATATATTTTTTTTTATATAAATTGGATTCGAAGATATTGTTGTTTACTTTGAACTAAAATTTTAAATCATAAATCCGTCTAAACATGTTGAATTTGTATTAAATAAAACAAACATTATTTGAAAACGTCAAAACGAATCATTCTGAGCGCAGTTAAAGGCGGATATATTTTATAAAATATCATACGATCGAGCGATTCGGGGCGCGATACGAATGAAAACAGCCGATAGGTAATAATATTAATAAATCGAAAACACTGCGTAACTGCGCTATAAAACGGTTTTTTTTTTTTTTAGGCGTATATTAAACGATATACTATATATTATTTTTAAAGCTCGACGAGCAATAAAACGGCTCGATCGGCCGTACAATAAAATAAACCTATAGTTTAGTGTTTATATATTGCGAACCACCGAACGACGACACGCGTCTTGTACCCGGCCAGGTATACTGCCTAGTCACTCAGACTTCTGCACAATATTCGATTTATTTATTTATATATTATATTATTATATCGTCTCGAAAGTCGTAATATTACCTGCTACGACGGTGTCGGCGCGCGCTAGTCTGTTCACGACCAACTCGATGAGTCCGACGTCGGTGCACGCTTGCAGATTTCTGACGGATTTCCTGAGGATCGCAATGAAAACGCTCCATATCTCGGCCTGAAAAACGAAAAGCGGGTTGATTGAATAAATATATTTTATAACTACTATAATATCATATATATGGGCGTAGCGTGGAAGCTCGTAGAATGTATGTACGGCTTTTATAATATGTTATATTTATATGTGTGTGTGTTTTTTTTTTCTAAAAAGACATTGCACCGCGGATGCTACTTAACAGCACGCGTGCCGTAAATAATAATAATAATAATAATAATAATAATAATATAGTAAGACGTTTTTCCGGGAAGGTTTAATCAACGAAATGGGAACGTCGTCGTCGTATATAGAGTGGCTTTTGTGCGAGCGGAACGCGCCTGCGTATACATATGTATATAGATACGAACGAGCTGGCGCGCACACACTCGCGAATATTATACGAAGACGTTATATATATTATATACAAATGTAATGTGGGATTTTTTAAAGGAGAGACCGGCGAGGGTATACATGTACATGTATTTGAAGAAATATCTATTCATTTTTATCTTTACGTTTTTATTCATACAAATTCATGTGAGGAGGGTTTCGGTCGATTACTGTTTTCAATATTTTCCCCGCCGGTTCCGTACACACCACGGTCGTCGTCGTTTTGCTCAATATGTAAATAACAATATATATGCGCACGGGTTTTTTTTTTTTATAGTTCAATATAAATATATATATATATATATTTTATTTTTATTTTATTTTCGTGAAAAGGGCGGCGGGAGAGAGGGAAAGAAAAAAAGTGAGCGGTATAGAAGTTAGGGTGAAAAAATATTAATTTCGAGCTCTGTGCTCGTATAAGCAAAAAAAAAAATATAAAAAAATATACAAAATACTGGCCAAGGCTTAAAAGTACACACTGCGCTCACGCACACGCACGCACACACCCACACACACACACACGCGCGCACTAGAACTCGTATGGAAATGTGTGAACTTTTGCACAGCAACCTTTTCTCATTTAAATAATATGATCTGCATCCGGTGGCGGTCCTTTCCGGAGGAACGCGACTTGTTCAGAAATCCGCACATCCGATTAAAACAACACCTGTCCCTGTTTAACGGGCGTGATTTTGAATAATTGTTTTCGAGAGCATTTCGGCAGCGCAGAGATGCGCATTATAATATACATATATATACACGTATATTATGTGTGGTACACGTCATATGTGCGCGGATATACCGCGTGATGTCTGCCGATTAAAACTTTTCACTTAGACGCGCTAAATTCGTATACATAATATAAATTATATAATATATTATATAATTATATACGCTCGTCCGAGGTTTCTATTTAAATATATATATATGTATATCGCCCCGTACGAGGTACCTACACACGATGGGTGATGGTAGGTGCGAAGGTATACTCTTGTGGAGGGCGAGGAACACGCGAGAGAGGAGAGTAAAGACGACGACGAAAATTCAGTAAGTTTTTAGATGAAATTTATTTCGACGGCGTGGGTCGTATGCGTTTTTAATAAGACATCGCATCGCCGTGCGCACGAAAACGTTTTCTTTTCCCCCCGCTTTTCCGGGGGGGGGGGGGGCAGGGCTAGGAAGACGCTGCGTGTTTCAAAAATCGTCAACCGTTCGGTTTCATGCATACGCGTATATATATTATATAAACGTAATTTCGTTCCAGAATGAATAATAATTATTCTGGTTTTTTATTTTTTTATTTAACTAATGACAATTTAGGTACGCATATAGTATACCGTTGTGAATAATGTACGCACACCGCTGCAGCTGTATATAGTGTTTGAACGCGAGTGTACACATTTTAACTTTCATATACATTATACATTTTTTTTTTTACTTTTTTTGAATAAATATCCATACACGCCAGAGTCCTACCAGCGCGTATTATATAATTGTGTACGGTCGGTTATTTTTATTGTTGTAGGATAACTGGAAATAACTAAGCAAATAAAAGTGCGCACGTCCGCTATACCTATATTCCATACTAGTCGTTCAACAAAGTCCAAAACTGTTGTTTTAACACAGGTAAAGTAGGTACCCATACATTATACGTAAACAACGACGGCGCGGGTTCGAACGTTTGAAATTAATGCGCAGCTATAAGCACAGGTATTCTACAAAAATATCCGAGGAAAAAATGTCCACGGTAAAAATGTCCGGAAAAAAATGTCCGGAAAAAAATGTCCGAAACCAAGAATGTCCGAGTTAAAAATGTCCGAAACCATGAATGTCCGAGTTAAAAATGTCCAAGATAAAAATGTTCGAAAAATAAAAATGTAAAATAAAAAATAAAAATGTAAGTATCGAAAAATAATAAAATGGAAACAGGTTGTATATGTCAAATATACTAATAATAAAATGGGAACACCCTGTGTATGTCAAATATACTAATAATAAAATGACAAAATACCTGAATACCTGTAAATATTTATACCTAGGTACCTAATTTCGATCACATCCAAGTATATGGTTACTGATAGAAAAGATGCGATTAGAATTAGGAGTCGATAAAGTTAAAATTGGGCAAAGAGATATTGGACAACCTCTGGCAAAAAAAAAAATGTATATTGGTATGCAAGAAAAATTAAAAAAAATATGTGAAGAGTACAAAAATAACGAAAGAAGTATTGAAAACTTTTTAAAATGTATAGCATTGACTTTTATAAATTTTCATTAAGTAATATTATATAAATTATATGAATTTTTTTTTGACAAGTTTAAATATACAGCAATAATGATTTTTATACATTTTAATTAGGTAATATTATATAAATTATATGAATTTCTAAGTTTATTTCGTACAATTTTACCATGGACATTTCTGGTTTCGGACATTTTTTCCTATCGGACATTCTTGATTTTAGACAATTTTACCATGGACATTTTACCCCGGACATTTTTACCGTGTACATTTTTTCTTCGGACATTTTTACTTAGATTCATAAGCACAACATGTGCACAATTGCGAACTCAAACTAATTAAGCATAAGCAATTGAAACGTAATAATTCGTATCCTCTTAATTGTAGTTGTTTTCGCGCGGATTCTGAGGTTTTTTCCTCACTTTATTCAATAATCAAGTTAAATTACAGAAGATATATGAGAGTCGTTGTGATCGTATCGATTTTCCTCTCTACTCGCAGTGTTTCCTTTTTTTTATTTTTCAAATTTACCTCACAGAGTAATACAATGTCTTACGGGTACCTACATATAACTTATAAAGTGTGCGTTTTTTTCCCAGTGCTATAATATATGTATTATAGATACAATAAAATATTTAATATATTATGAACCTATATTTATATGTACAGTATGTATGACGTGTATATACGTATATAGTATGTTTATATAACACTGAACGATTTCAACGGTAGATATACAAAATTACGCGTATAAAATGCAGTGTGTAACATCGAATAAACATAAATTTTTTTTGTTGTTTTAACTTTAATCAAATTCCCTATACCGAAAGAGTAATTTAAATCAATCATGTTTTGTCTGCGCGAGCGATAAAAACAAAATGTAAAAATGTAATTATTTAATTTTATAGGACGTATATACACATGTATATATATATATATATATAGGTTCATATATATTATTATATATGTACATAACACGTGCGCTCGCATTGCGAGTACACCCTACAGAGTTTGGAATTTTTTCCAGCATTGTAAACAGATATATTATGGAAACTTTACATGGCTCTGTCCTTGGACAAAAACCAAAAAAAAAAACCAAAAAAAAAAACAAAAAACGGTTAAAGCACCGCAGGAAAATATTATACGTCGCGTCGTATAACGTAGTCACGCGATATATATTATGTATATTATAGTGCGAGCGTTCAATATTCATTCACTATTGACCAAATAAATGTACGAAAGGGAAAAAAAATTTTTTAAATCTTCACTAAAATTCGATACAGCAGATCGACAGTGTTCCTGCGAATTAAACCCCATAATATTTTTTATATACAACGACGTAATATCAATAACGTGTTGTGTCGTTGTTCAAATAAAACAATCTGCAGTATATAGGTATAAAGGTATAATATGGGCGGGTCAAGTTCCGAATGGGTTGCTGTGTGTTAACAGCGATCAAATTGTGTTATCGCGACGTTAAATTCCATTTGAACGGTACAAATCGTAATTATATTATACGATCGATTATGATAAACAATATAATAATATTATGCGAAGGCCGAAAAAGTATTTTCAAATATTTTAAATTTGTAACATTAATAACAGTATGACTATGGTTTGACTATGTGTATACGTTTCCAGATTTTTTTTTTTTTTCATCAGAAATCGAACTTTTTCATTCGAGTAATTTACAATCACAAGTTATTTAATTAAAAGCACGAAATGTCGTTTAATAAAGTAAATTTAATTAGTCTTATAGAAAGAGTTGAAGGAGGACGAAAATAATATAAAATATTATATAAAACAACACTGTTAGAAAATGATTTCAAAAAAATATCATTAACTGAGAATATATCCGTCTCGGTGACCATTAATCTCCTTCAAAACCATAACAACATGGCGAATACCATGAAAAAAGAAATATTTCTTTGTGATGAAATGCAACAAAGAATGGACAGTAATAATAATAGTAATAATAATAATATCAGTATAACAATAATACAAATATTTTAAATGTATCATACAACACAATAATATATAATGATAACAAATTGTATGGTCAACAGAACCGATCCATAATGATATTATTACAAAAAAACATACAACAATGAGTTTTATCGCATGACGGTACGGGGACTTTTAATTATTATCTGAACTTTGCGAACTCCGTATTTTTTTTTTATAAAGAAAAAACAATAACTTTAATTCATCTTTGTAGCGTAATGTGAACATTTCGTAGGCATTATAATGTTTTCGAGTTTAACAGATTTTAAATGGGGTCGTTGTTCTGCAGTGAGTTTGGAGTGTCATAATATGCAACGTGAACTTAAAATACAAATTATTTTCAATAGTGACAAGCACGTTGATGAGACGAGGCAATGATACAAAGCCGTATTTTGAATAAAGATAAAAGGCTCTTTGTTTGCACTTTGTTTTTAAAATTTTTTTTTTTATGAATACGGAATCATTTACAAAAAAAAAAAAGAAAAATATGAAATGAAAACACAATTGTATTTTTTTTTCTCCTGCATACACTACGGATTCGTTATTGGAGACATGCGAATACGGTATTCGCTTACGAATTCCGAATAAATTAAAATGGTTTTTGTAAATGAAAATATAGAGATGCAGTATGATATCGTCAAGCGAATAAGTCCCGAAAAAAAATAAATAAAAAAAAGCAGACGTAACATAAATCAAATCAGAAGTGAGTGAGTGATTGATTTTCTACGTCTCGTAACATACAAAATAATGACGATAATATAATAATTGTATCGAAACGAGGCTTTGATTTAATAAAATCATCTATATCACATTATCTTCTTTTTATAGTATGTTATTTTAGTTATGAATTGTACCGATTAATCCATATTCAAACTGCCAAGCCAAATGTAAATAAATAATAACAATAAGGCATTATTGATTTCCTCGTTGATTACACATACCTATAAACACTATGTCGAAAAGCTGATGTTTGTGACAGGCAGTTAAAATAGTTTATATTTATAATTATATATTTATAATTTAATATATAACATTAAGTTAGGATTTTCGATCGAAACAACAATTATTCGTTTCAAATAAAACACGTAACACGCGCGTCATAAATATTTTAATATTTTATCGGAACAAAACGTACACATATAAAAAATAAGATACTATATGTATGATAGTAATGTATAGATACTTATGGGCATTAACACTAATACACGAATAGAAATTAGAAGAATTTAAAAAAAACCATTTTTTTAGATACTAAAATATACGCAGTATACAACTATAATATGACGTATAACGAAATCCAATGTTGTATTAATACTAGCTGAATTACCCGGCTTCGCCCGTGCGTAGTTTTTGCTTTCTCAAAATGAAATAATTGTTAAATCAACACACATTGTTGTGTTTTAAAGAAGAAAATAATTTATTTTACTTAATGCTATCAAGTGCTAAATAATAATAGTAGCTGCAAATTATAAATAAAACAAAAAAAAAAAAATATTTACAAATAATTCTATACTCAATTTCTCAATTCTAATATGGCTATTACTAACTCTTAACTAATAAAAATGTTATATTTTAGTTTGTAGTTTAAAATGTCTTATTCCTACGTCATAAATATAGCGGTTGCAGTCGTGCTATGATACGTACGACCGTCAATAGTTAACTGACGTAGTGTCGTGTCGAAACAATTATTCATCTCCACCCGCGCCGATAAGATACACACACAAAAAAAAGGTCAGAGTCCATAGGTAGACGGAAATCCTCGGACCGCGCCGTACCGTATTTCCCGTTATCGGCCGACTGCTATTGTTATTATTATATGAATATAGATATACAAATTACACGTAAAAATTTATTTTTGCCAATTTCAACCCTTTAAAATCAATTTTGAAAATCCGGCGACGTGGTGACACTTAGGAAGGTATTTGGAACAACTCTGTGAAAAAAAATTGGAAAAAAGTTAAATAGCGTCGTCACAAAATTGGTACATAAAAAAGGACTGTTCTTTTATATATAAAAGGATAAACTAATCATCACATTATATACTAGTTTTTAAAGTATATTGTGTTGCATTTTATGCAGGTAAAAAAGGTAAGATGGGTGCGATAGTGCTAATTGATCGAGCGCAATCGTGTTGTCTTTTTTGAATGGAAATAGGTAAGCCGGGCGCAATCGTGTTGCACCGAGTATATTGACGTATGATTTACGTAGAATGTTATAATAATGATGGCCGTTTAAAAAAAATTGAACTCAATGCACAATAATTCTATACCAGCCGCTGGCTTAGACCTGCAGAACCACTCGTATAAAACACTGAAAAACCAAAATCAAACGTACTCGCACACAACACCCTGCAGTGGTCGATCAAGTACGACCCGAATAATAAATATTATCGGTTCGTGATCGTCGAACTCGAAATATTTTACGCATCTTAATTTTTTTTCTTTCAATTCTATAATATTATACAGCTGTATACTGAATAGTGGCAACTCGCATCATATCACAGCTGCGATGGTCACATACTTACGACATTAATATACATTCGCGAAATCCGATACATAATATTATATTGTATACGGTCTATAACGAATACGACTTTACTACATCCGACTATTTGTTTTGGGCATATTTTAAAGTTTCCGTCACAGTGCAAGAACTATTCGACAGCCTTCTCCTATATATAGGTACTTATACGTCGCGCGCAGTTTGCAAACGAGTTGTGCTCGATACGTGTTGCTGCAATAAATCGTAATTCGAATAATAATACGCTTAGGTATATCGGATCGGAGTACATCTGATTTGCCGTAGTAAATAACACTCAAAGCTTCGGCTCGTATGCGGCCCCCCGTATTGAAATCGAATTAATTTTACCCGCCACCACCACCGCCGCCGTCAACAATAATAATAATTATTGATTTAAAACAATTTTTTTTTGAACGAAAACGGGGTCACATTATATACATTGCGAACGGTCGCTATATAATAATTATGTCGTGCAATGCTGCAGGTGAAGCACAATTGTTTTTACTCGCATCGCCGGCGCGTAGCCGAGCTCGCGCCGACGACATAATATTATTAAAATCTACTAAACGCGCTTATAATATAAAATGAACTTATACGTATATAACGCGCGTATGTCGAGTACAATCATAATAATAATATTGTTATTTGAAATTGCTTCGAATTGTGTGTGTACACAGGTATTATTATGTTTTATCGTGTGATGACAACGACTATATATATATATATATATACGCGTACGGTATGTATTTTATTTTTAAATCCACGTATCCCATCACCGCTGTACACATTACGTTTATAGGGATAATATACAAAATGGAAAAATGATAAATGTTAAGAGACGTCAACGAGAATATAGCTATCAAGGCTTATATTGTTACAAATTGTATTTCTCTATTATATATCTATATTGTTGTTGTTAACCGTCCTCGATTGGACGGAACAATATACCGCACTCGAATCTTTTCGAAAAAAGTTATTGTTTTTTTTTTCATCCCCTATTTCAATAATAGGATATATTACTATAACATCAGACATATTATATACTATCTAAGAATGAATTCTAAAAAATCTGAGAACGTTCTCGAGTACACGTCACATTATATTGCATCGTTATTTCTCAAGCCATATTTTACGACTAAACATATTTAAAACTAATTAAATGATATACTTATATAAACGAGTAGGTATATAAAATATGACGTATGTGTGTATACGACTCGAGCGGGTGAAAGACCACAGCAGTCGGCGAATGCAGCTGACACTCGACAGCGCGTATATTTCATTCAACACCACAATAATAAATACAAAAATTCGTATAGTGAACACCGACGAAATCGTCAGTGTTCGGCGTGACAGCACTCGAAGAGCGATTATGTTTATAATGCAATCATAATACGAGTCGTGTTAATCGTTTACAAAGCACGAGAGAAAATCACTGCTGTCTTCAAAAAACATTTGCCCGTTCGCGCGTTGCCGTTCGACGAGAGTACTTATAGATTTTCTAAAAATTAATTATTCGGGATATGTTTTATCCAGAACGCAACGTTTTATGTTGTATATAATGTTTATCAATCCCGAAACCCGATCTGTGCATTGCGCTATAGTGGGAATAACCGACTAAATATTCCTAAACTGGTTAGGATAAGGGTATAAATACCATTTTAAACCAGCAAGTCAATCCGAAATATGTATGTAACCATAACTACTAAATATAATGTGTAATAATGTTGTCTAACAAGGGATGAGGGATCTACTTTGAAATCGTTTGAGATCGATCGGTTTATAGCAATCGACTGTTTGTCCACCCCTGGTCTATAATAATGTATATCAATCCCGAAACCCGATCTGTGCATTGTGCTATAGTGGGAATAACCGACAAAATATTCCTAAACTGGGTAGGATTAGGGTATGAATATCGACTGACGACAGGCACTATTGGTCTGAAAGAACAAGGGCGGTGACGCGTATTACGCATAAACATAATATTATAATATAACCGACGACGAAAATAACAAAACAACTATAAACATTATAAAATATAGTTTTAAACATTTAGAGGCGTATAATATGGTAAATCGTCGATTTACGTTCAAGCGAATACGTTAATTAACTTACTCAAAGTCAATATCGCGACACACGCAAAGTTATAATGTATACTTACATATATATAATATAATTATCATATACGATGGATAATTAACACATTCTCGTGTACGCGTTTACGTCGCACCGGCGAAACGGACGAATTAAATAATTAAAACACAAATTCCATTGTTCGACTATAAAAGCTGAAAACATTTTTATAAAAACAGCATTGTGTGCAATGGATTTTGTCATGATTTTTTTTTTCTTATAAAAGAATTCTCTTTCTTTTTATTTCTTTAATTAATCTTTAGGGGTCGTTTACGAGTGACAATTTAATAGTAAATTTGGCGCGTTTACGTAAATAACTTGAAGGGCTCTTTTTTTCATACGATTTTCCCGTTGAAGAGGGCAAAACTTTGTTCCACTTCGAACAAAGTTTCTTCAAAACGCCTGTTTAATGTTAAAAACCAATTAATAATTTTCTGATCGTATTGTTTCGCTAAGGCTTTTATGAAAATTGAAATAAACTTAGGACAATTGCACGTTAACATTCAGAACCGACCTGCAATTCTTTGGTGTTGACAAATATTCTATTAGTTAATCGAGTTATTGTAATCATACAAAATTAAAATTAATATAATATAGTGCCTATATAGTAGTAGTATAAAATATGAGAATTGTTGATATATTATTAAAACTTACAAGCATTGCTTTGTTATCTATATACCTCTATAAAATACGAAAAATAACTCCCAAATTTGTTAAATCGAATATTGTTTCGAAAAGTTTAATAAAGTGGTTAGTAAATAGAATTAGGAAGAAGTAATTATTGTGAGTTTTTGCAGTTCCTTTAGTTAAAATTTATGTTACCCATAAGTAAACAAATGCTCGAAACTTAATAATTAACATTTAGTTGACTTTTTGGGAGACAGACAATATACATTTATTTATATTAACTGCGAAAGTAAAGGTGTTAATTATTACTAATCAAATTAAACTTGTCTTATGCGTAGATTATTCATAATACAAAAACGATAAATTATGCAATAATGTAGAAAATATAATTCACATGTAAATGTTCAAACATTCGGTGGGCTGTTTAATGAGTGAGTTGTCATGTTCAATTTTAAAACTATTTTTAAAGCGTAGTACAAACTACTCTTTTAAACGACACCGATTTATGAATTTGATTAATCTGTTTACAGACAAATAATAAGGTGACTATATTATAATATTAAAAATTGACCAAATAAAAAAATGTTGATTATCAAATTCCAAAATAAACACGCCTATCGGATAAAAACTCGAAGTAACAATAATCGGAGTACAATAATGACTTTTAAAATATTCTAATGAATCTAATAATTGTAATTCATTGAAGTATCGCGAATAATCGTCGGCTTCCTAATATGCAAACTACGTACAACACCATAAAACATATTAGTGGTAGTTTAATTATTATCGAATTGTGTAAACGACGAGTAAATATAGTACAAACGCGTCGTAATACGTTATAGTATATATTCACATAACATTTCCAAATGTGTGCGATACACACGGAGATGAATAAATAGACAACTGTTGGGAAAAGGTAGACAGTGTTATACTATTACGATGGGAAAAATGAGTATTCGCGCAGATCTGAGCTTTAAATTTCAGTAGGAAAACGTTTAAAAACAATGGACAAATCAAGTATAAAATGTATTTTGTCAAGGTACTGTTGGCAATTAAAAAGTGTCCGTTGCGGCAATGTGACGCGGCGGAAAAAACGTGTCAGTATAATCAATCAAGTGGGAAACAATCAGAACTATGGAGCTTATATTATAGTATCCGTAAATCGTAATCGTATTATCGTGATGAGTCATCACTTTAATTTTTTTAACTTTTTAAGGCATATTTCAATGGACATTTCGACAATTTCGAGTGCATAAATATGCATGATTATTTAGCCATTTTTTAGGGTATGAACTTACGAGCCCCGGTGCGATAACTATATTACGTCTATATCGTGTATCAGAAATATCGTAGAGCGATCAGCACCTGCAGTCTTCGTAAAACGTCGGCGACTGCCTAGCTGCCGCAGCAGTGCGTGTACCGACACGAATAAAAGTCAGAAGAGTTGATTTAACCGTATATATATAGTTAGCCAGGGGACGAAAAATAACGATTTTCATTCAAACATCGATAGGGCGGCGGCGGCTCAGTCGGTGTTATGTATTTTTAATGACTTCATTATTATGCCCAGGAGAATTCGCGTCGGTTAAGTCGGCCAGTGTACACACAGTTAAAGCTATATACGAACGTCCAATTAGTGTCTGTCTTCGGTTGTTCGGTTCATTATGTGGGACGCATAGTTAATAATAATCATTATTTATTGACGGCATTCGCACGGACATTTTATATTTATTACAAATTTAAAAAAAAAATCCCAGCATAAAAAATGTACGGAGTTCGGAACCGACTGAGTAAAAACGAAAAAAAAAGAACTATTAGGTAGATTTTCGCAGTAATATAATTATCGTTCGTCGCCGAATACCGAGTACATGCGTTATTTGTATTCGTTTTATCATTTTTTTTTAAACATTTATCGATAGAAAATGATGCGATCACAATGTATCGCGTGAAATTGTTTATAATAATATGCTGCAAGAGACTTTTCTAGAAAAAAAAAACATCATTTGATAGTGAACACAATATATACATATACATCTAATACCTAGAGAATATTGCGATGAAAAATGTTACCAAATCATTTTGAATAATCTACTATAAAATGTAAATGTACATAACAAAAACGTACGAGGATAAAAAAAAATGTAATATTTTTCGTATTTCAAAATATTTAATATGTGGTTATGTACATCGTATAATACATATTTATGTATATACAGCGAGTTTATACACCTCAGAATAATAAGGTTAGGAGTGTACATAATGTTCGAATGCCACGGCGTGTTATAAATTGTAATAACATCATGAAAACAAATCAAGCCCTTTTTTCGACGCGACAAACATAAGAAAATGTATTTTTATTTTTAAAGAGAGAGAAAAAAGGAAACCAACGATTTGGTACCTATAGTAATTCAAGCAACGCAGCTGGTTTGTCAACACCGTTGATTAGTAAAACACGTCATGTTTTATGATTAAAGAAGATAGTGTTTAAAAATCCAAACACTATAACAACTGTACCAAATATATAAGGTCCGATAACATTATGCTAAACCGCCGTCGCAGAAAGGATTTTGTCATGCTTCGATTACCACGTGATAAATTTAAAATTATGATTGCTCGTCGGCGCGTATTATTTTCGAACACAATAATGCATTCAATTTAGTATAATTACCATTAACGCGATTGTTTTAATCAGTCAATGTCTTATTCATTGTTTGTTGGACCGTTATTTTAGAGACGGCAAACTCGAATTATGTCGGTCGAGGAACAAACGGAAACCATAATATCATTGGAAGCGTTACAAGTTAAACGCAGAACACTATATATTATATACGTACAGGAACGCAGTTAAGAGCGTCATATTAAAATCCACAGACTTCGAACAGCTGCTGCATATATTATAATATAACAAGTAACAACGCGAATCGATGACGGCAAACGAAATGGTTTTCAGAAGAATATAACAATATAATATTTTAAATCTTGATACTCACGAAAAAACTATAATATACGGGAGTGTAAATAAAATAATATGTCAAAGTCTCTGACGACGGTAATTTTATATTTCGTACGAGAACAAACGAAAAACCGCCCCGTAAAAACGTAATTAAAACAATATTATATCGATTTAAATTTAATATCGGATTACAGACATGCTCGCAGACGCCGCGGGACGGACTCGAAACGGAAGTATATAGTCGGAGTATATTAGTATCCTGCACAATAATAGCACACTGCCAAGATATTATTGTTGTGTTCCGCCGTACAGGACCGTTAAGTTTTAATTTCACCGCCGTGTGCAAACATTCCCAGAGGGCTTTGAAGTCGGGGAAATTGGTTTGTGGCCGAGCCCCGCGCTATATTGATTTCATCAGTGTTATATAGTTTCCTCGGGGCGAAGACACGTTTTTCATTTATAATATATATATCATATCCCTCCGATATAATACTTCTTGGACGATACCCGGCCAAAGGGTTTCCAGATTTTCATCGGGTATATACTTACTCATAAGTTCCTATAAGACCTTAAAAGGTAAAACGAAATTTATCGCAGTTAAGAACCGTGTCCAGTTTACGTATAAATAAACGTTATACGACTATTCCCACGAGTGTTGTCCAAACGACCATACCGACGCTGAGCCAATATTTTTCCCTCCGCCCCACGACCCCCCCCCGCACACGCCACATCCGGCTTCCGGCGTAATAGAACTTCCGCGTCATCCCTATAACGGACCGGGCAGACGTAGTAAATCATCTGCCTACCGGAAACACCATCGTTCCTTCCGATTGGATGGTTCGAAGTCCGGTCATTATTTCTGGATTTCGTTCGATGTGTTTTCTGCATAGGTATTATAACTGCAATTCCGTCTCGTTTATTCTAAACTTTAAAATTCGCGAATTTCGTAGAAAAATGAATTATTATTTTAGATTATTATGTCACTCTATAGTGTACACGCTATATATTATTATATAACAATTTCGATCAAACATTTATAATTGCCTTTATATAATATTATTATCCCATCATTATTTATCGGACCGAATAAGGTTTTAATACGATGAATTTTTTTTGGAAAAGAAATATAATTTTTTTGGATATTTTTCTATAATACTTATTCCCAACGGTTTTAGATATAGCCATATTATGGCTGCAGTATTTTAACGTCTGCGAAAATGCAGTGTTGTCTTAAGCAGTTTGTTTAGAAGACTTGGTATGGGTAAACCAGCAATACAATTTGAATTTTGTAATGGCAACTTTTTTTTTTATTAATATTTCATACTAGGAAGCGAAACGTTTTTCTAGAAATATCGATGCATAATAAAGACCGGGAAGCTTCCTATTTATAAATGCATAATTGGTTATTAAAAGCTTCTTGGAACTGTGCGGTTATTGGGGTCGTTGTTATTAATACCATCTTTGGAAGGGATTCCGAAATAATTATTAGTTAGATTCTCGCAAACTTTCACAACACATATATTTACCTGCAGTTAACCGCGGTCTACGATAAAAAAAACATGAACAAATAAAAGCGTTACGAAAAGAAAAAAAAATTGAACATTTCACGGTTCCGTGGCGATGGTATGCTGTTGGTATAATAGCATACCATCGTCACAAATAGAAAAATATGAAAAAAAGTCCTTAGCACTAGCTTTTACTATTTCTCTGGGACGATGTACATACATAATGCATACTTAATAAACGCGTTTTAGACGTTCAAAAACCAAAACCCGATGCTTCGAAATAAACGTTAATCCCCATTTATATATTATATATGTGTATTGTGTATAAGTCGTCTATTTATCACTGGTCGCGGTACAAGTGTGCGGCGGAACAAACAAACGGTGGTTTTTACTCGGCTCGCAAACGGTGGACGCCGTCGACGACGGTATTCGATATCTCTCGATCCATAAGCGTGCCGCAAGTCCATTAATATCAGAAGTCAGAACATTAAGACAGTTGTGCTCCTCGCCTGGGGTTGGTTGTAAACCGAAAGAACGTCGAGCCGAAAATTAAAAAAATTAATATCTGTCACCGCCGAGTTAAACACCGCTCGAGGCGACGGCGGCGTGTCAGAACCACCAATTGTCACGACCACCACCACAACGACAACGACAACGACAATGCCGACCCGACTGCTGCACGGCCAAAGACGACGACGACGACGACGACGTCGATTGTTATCGAGGGTTCTCCGTCACACGCAAAGTGCACACATTGACGCGTCAACGGCGGCGAGTGTTCGTGTTTCGTCTGCATCGTTTCTATTATATTATTCGGTCGTTTTAATTTGTTTTCGATTACGCCCAAAAGCCGACGACACTCCCCTCCGCCGTCGTCGTTCTAATGTGCACGGCGGTCGATCTCGCGGTATGGTTTCAAACAAAAAAAAAAGGGGCACTGTTTAAAAAAAAACGATACAGAATATTATTATAATATATACCTATATGCATACTTATTATAACTATTGTAATATTGTCTTTCGTCCGTTAATATTATTATATATTTCGTTTTTTTTTTGTAAGTATATGTATTCAATCGCATCACGATCTACGCGCGGAAAGTCGAGAAAATAGGACGTCAATATAAAAGTCATATCGAATTTAAGGGCCGTTTTTTTTTTTCGGGACATCGTTTCGGGAACATTCCGCGGCGTAGCACCACCGCCCCCCCCCTGCGTATACACATGTTATACGCGGTACATTGGCGCAAACCGCAATCGAATCCGATTAATAAACCAGCCAGACCGGTGTCGAACCACTATAAAACGATACCGCCGTGGTGTTTTATTCCCCGCGGTTTTTCCGCCTTTCCGTAATAGTATTCAACGTCGTTAGTTCGGCCGTCACGCCCCGCGATCGTAATTCGACATTAAGTCGGATAAAATAAGGCGGGTACGAAAAAAAAATGAAATAATTCATATATATATATATATATGTTCAAAGATATCCGGCGTAGAAAATTATTTACGACACGGACACGTATTCTCGAAACCCGTCGAAACTCGGATCGAACAGTTTCTCGACCGAGGACAACGGCGCTCCGAGTAGGCAATTTAGCTACATGTATGTCGACAACACGCGCGCGGCGCAGCGCGGATATAAAAAAAAAGTATGTCTGTCTGGAGAGTACTCGATTTTATTTCTTTTTAACGGCACGTGACTAAAAGTTTTTGCTGAACTATTACGGAAATAATAGTTATAATAATAATATATAATAAAATAAAAGAATAAAAAATAGAAAAGAAATGAATCGTGTTCAAATGTTGAAAACAGTTGTGTTTTTGTTCCAGCAGTGTTCGTAGATTGTCATTATAATTGAATGACGTGCGCAGTTGTCTGTTAAGTGCCGTACTATTTTAAATTGAAAACGTCTTTAAACTCGGAATAAAAAAAAAAAAAGCCGAGAACATTTATTTTAATAAAACTACGATTGTCTTGTCACTGACAAATCGTTCGATAAAATACACAAACAAACATATAATGTTATAATTTTTAATAGTCGCCGCGACCGGACGTTTTCGACGTACGTCGATTTAGTCTGAAAACATAGAAAAAAATGGCCGGGTGTTAAAAGACTCGTATAAATTTTTATAAAAATACCAAAGATAAAGTAAAAAAAAAATCGGCGAGATGTTTAATACGCCTATATTACACGTGTACGTACGGGAAAATATAAGAATGGCAGCATCACACTCGGGAATATCATATATATATAATATATATACTTACGGGTATAATACATCGGATAGATTATTTTCCGTTGATGGTTTCGAAGTGGTGAGAAATATAATATAGTGTCCGACTTTCACCTTTACGATAGTAATCATAAAATATGGAACGTTACTATATATAGGTTTATTTAAAAAAAATATATTTAATAATAATAACGATTGGACTATAAAAGCGTCGACGAAATCGCACATGTCGTTACTAAAACTCGACTATCCGCAGCAGACGTTATGCGTCGGACAGGGGAAAAAAAAGAGACGACAAAAATGTTTTTTATCCAGTATTTTTACAAATATTTGCTCATACTAATGGAGTAAAAGACGCGCGAGACACGTGTAAATGACACGAATTTAGAAAGATTTACAAGGCCCGTTTCGGTATTAAAAGCTCAACGCGTTGGATACTACGGTTAGGCGACACCGCAAAAGCTTGGCTAATTTGTTTTTGTTTGCGTTTGATACGTCGCCGGAAAATACTTAATTTATAGATAGTTTAATAATTAAATACTCGTCCGACTAAGTACACTAAACATTTATACGATATTATTTATTTTAATATATAAATCAAAAACATAGCACCGATCACGACCACGCGTGGGATAACTGCTGCAGTGTCGCAGTATACGAAGAAACGAAATAATCAAAATTAATGAATACATAAATTATTGTATAATATGATTTAAATTAATTATATGGTATGAAATAAATACTTCATAATAATATTATGCTATCAATAAAAATGCTGTTACACGTTCTTTAAATTTAAAGAACGACAAAAGTGTATATATAGCAACTACAACTATATAAATAAAATCAATCAAAAATTAGGGTATGCCATTACTTTTGTGTCGTGCTAAGTGGTTAACCAACGATAATTATTATTTATATGAACTGTAAAAATCTACATAACAAGTAATCCACATTTTCTAATTAGGTACATGCATTGTTTTTATAAACATTTAATTAACAATATTCATTAAAAATTTTATTTACAAACTTATATTGTTTATTTGCGTTTATATTAACTAATTCTCTTACTTTAAATCTTTTATCTTTCCTTTAGTAGCATACTACTTCCACTACATATAAATAATGTCAGTTACATAGATTTAAAAATGTATTGTCTCGGAGAAAAACATTATTATTATGTTTGATTTATACACTTATTACATGCAGAGTTAGAAATAATAACAATTTTTATGCTCAAAATATTTTATTATAACTATATTAAACGAATATTGCGTTAAATAAATTAAGGACAAAACGGATGAAGGTTAGGTTAAAAAATATTATGCCAAAGGTGCATATATACTTTAAACATGGTATAATTTAAGGATTTTTAAGGAAAATAACAAATTAAAAAATGTAAAAGAATGTCTGTGGAAAAATTCTTTAGTAGTTTGCTGAAAATTAAATTGTATGATAGTTTGAAAAATAAATAACTGGAAATTAATTAGAGAAAAATTGTGAATGTTATGACAAAATTGAAAAAATATACAAAAATGTAAGTCTCAATTTTAAATATAAGTTAGTAAAATCGGTAAAGTCAAAAGCTCAAGCGTAAGTAATTACTAAAGATTTCTCATAAAAAGTAAATTGAGATTGAAAATTATTTAAAAAAAAAAAAAGTAATGTACGTAAAGTAATTCAAGAAAGATTTGTTTTTATGTTTATTACCCTAGAAATGGTATAAGAATACTTTCGTAGCATTCACATTTTTGTCAAACCTTAATGACATTTTTTACGATACTGTTTTATACTTCAGTAATTTCCGTCTCTCCCGCGCTTTTTTGTACACTGCATGTACAATTTATCAATATTGTAAAAAATATGCTCTTTAGCTTTAAATTGAAAAATATTATGTAAACTTCAGTGATATAATAATTATGAAAAATATATAAATATATACCTATATGAATATTGCATTTTTTTTATTTCATAAATATTTACTGATTTGATTGTTTTTGAATAGCTTTCCCGGTCATCTGTAACTAACAATAATTACTCGATGACATAATATTATAAATTGTAATAAATTACCACATGTACCACAATATTTTAATATTAATGCTAGAAAATAAATAATAATTACAACAACAATTATAACGAAAACTAAAAACCAGACGATTTTTCACACGGTTTTCCAGTATATGAATATGTTTGATTCCGCCGCGGTCGTCACCCCGGGCGAATCGTGAGCCTTTCGAGACGTTGAGTTTTAATCATCTTAAGTAGAATTGGGGATTAGCTGTCACGCACAGAGGAGAGATGGTCTATATAGATGGCCTAGAGGGTGTTGACGTAAACGTCGAAGAATCTTAGCGAGCGGAGAAAAAAAATTATAATTCAGCACTTACGACAAACGGCGTTGGAAAACTAATCGTTAAACGGACAGTTCCACTTTGCCGATAACGTGCGCGGTATAGGCGGATGAAATTCGACCGCGGATATCTCGGAAAACGTTTTGTAAACCCTTCATATTAGGTATTATTTGATTTAAACCGACATGTACAGACGGGTTTTTACCATCGACGATTGATTCCTTTAGGGCAGCCAAACGTTCTCGAACTCGAAATCATTAGTTTCTATACCGTTAAAATTATTAAATAATATGTACCTGTTGTGTATATATATGATAAAAAAATCTAGGTGCCTTTATATTAATTATTCGGGGATATATTAAGTAAATAAGTTTTAGTTTTAGTAGTAGTTTTTTTTGAATGAATAGAATGGAAATAAACATAATTCACAATATGTATTTAGCAAATATGTTAGTCAATTAATATCGATATTTATGTGAGTATTTATAATTTATTTACTTTTTATTGTATATATTGATACTATATTTTTATTTATTGATAACCGAATTCGTTGTTAAGCATAATATAAATCGAAATAAGAACTAACGATATTGTTGAATAACGTAATTCATCGAAAAATGAACTTCAATCTATAATGACATTAAACAAAAATACACACAGTATAAACACAAACTTCGTAAAATATGACGCTGGAGAGCATTTCCTATATCTCAACCACGTTAGTTGATAAGATAAATTTACATACATATACAGTCTTGGGAACTTACTAAACTATAACTTTGGATAAAACTTTTCATCCAATCATTCGGCCTGCATCATAAGTTAAAAACATAATAATCTACTACTTTAACTTGGAAATTGAGAGCTTTTCATTTTCGCACAAAGTTCTAGTTAATTCAATTTTATCCATTATGCGTTTAATACTCCGTTAATTTTCGTCATAATAAACAATAATGTATGCTGAAAGTGAAATAATCGGTTGCTCAAAACTTAGACACATTTATCGTATTATGTTATCGAACGTTGATAAGTATAATATTCGCATAATAATAATGAAAACAAACAGCATAAAATTAGCAGCTGTATTTGTTCACTACGCACGATTATATATTTTAATAAATCTATAAAAAAAAAAAAAAAAAGCATTTTTAAAAAAAACCAAATTTTACCAGACAAGTTTTTACCAGACTTATTTCAAATAATTATTTCTTATTATCATAAATATTAGAAACGTTAGAAACGTAAGTATTGAACTGCTAAGACAATATTCTACACTTTTATTAGCAACCTTTCCAAACGAAATGAACACGGCAATTTGAAACGATCGGTTATTATGACAATTTTTCTTTTCAAAGCAAAATAAAATAAAAAAACCTGCAAATACATTTAGGGTATCTGAAAAGCACTTAGTATTTATAAGGGTTTTACACAGTGTATAAGGTTTACACGGAATGAAACAAAAAAATATCTCATCCACTTATGTAACGATTCGCAATAGGTACCTATATAGTGTTAATTTAAACATAATTTTAAGAAGTGATGGGCAAAACACAAAGCAGCAATCGCCACGCGCCTAAACGATTGCGATTGTTCTCGGTATGAAGTAAATAGTTATAGCACGACGAAGAAAATTAATGTAATACTTACACCTGAATCGTAGCAAAATATGATTTTAAAAAGTTTAGAATACGATACGAAATCCTATTGAATCTCACTACATGCGTTGTTTTTGATCAATAGTGTAAACTGTAAATGTCATAATATATACTAATAAAATACGAATTTAAAAATCATAACATACGAGTAGTACATGATGGCTACCATGAAATCGAATAGTGTACATGATCTGCAGTCTGTGATGAAATTAGAAAAAAAGTTTTTTCTCCGAGAGAAAAAGATAAAATCAATTTTATATTTATACCTACGAGACGGATACGTATATAATATACGAGCGCCGCGACTAGTGGGAGGAGAGACGCATCCCCGGTGACTATTTTTTCTCCGACGTAAGTGACACCGCTGAAGCAGCAGGATGGAGGTATATGGATGTCGCCGCTCTGTTGCCTGACAAACCTCTCTCTCTCCTGCCTCCACCACTCGCCCCCGTCTATCGCGACATCGCCGCTAACCACTCCTGGCTATTATTGCCGTGTGCAGCAGCAGCAGCGGCAGCAGCAGCCTTGATGGATTGCACTTGTCACATCTGCTCGGGGGCCTCCGCGGAGTTCACCCTACATTTCCCCTAGTTCATATACCTACCTATACCTATGCGATATTCGACAAGAGACGACGAATATATATATACATATCTTCTGGGGAATCGAACGCGGAGACCGCAGAAAGTTGTAACAAACTAACGCGAAATCTATATTTTTCACGTGTGTCCCCGCCGCAGCAGATTCCGCTCACTGTATAATATATTATGCGAAGTAAAAAAAAAAAAAAACATTTACACACATTCACCCCCGTGATTGATATTTGCGAAGAGACACTTTTTCAGACGCAAAAAATACGTTTTTATATTCTCCATAAATTAATAAATTGCCGAATAACGATAATTCGCTGCGCTACAGTACGTATATCGCGGTCTCTCGTCGCGGCCTAAAAAATCAGTCGACGCTCTAATAATACATAGGTACCTATATATGTATTATATTCTTACTATCATTCCAGTTATTAGTAGGGCTCGGAAGTTATAGGAGTTAAAAAAGGCAAAATATGCACAACAAAATTAGAAAATATGCATGGAAATATGTTAAATATGCAAAAAAAATTAAAGTTTGTGAAATTTTCGGCATGTTATAATTTTTTAAAACATTTAGGTAGGTAGATTTTACAGAGCACGGATGAATTTATTACAAGCGACAGTTCACACACGACAGACGGGGTAAATATACTTGCCCATATAATTCAGTCATACACCTATAAATACATAAATGGCGACTGTAGTATGCTACTTTAAATAATCGGAAATAAAATAATAAAGCCATAATTATTAGAAAAAAACATCAATTTGCTTAGAAAATATTAAACGAGCATAAAAATCCAATGAAAATTGAGAAATATGCATAAAAAGCATATTAAAATTGAGAAATATGCAAAAATATGCATATTTTAATTTTTTTATTTAAGCTTGTCATTGTATAGAATGGATTTCTAGCTTGGTCTGCTATAAATTAAGGGCATACAGAAAAATATGCAACTCCTACAACTTCCGAGCCCTAGTTATTAGTATACAGAAGTGTACCTATATTATAATAGCTCAAAGACACGAATTGTCACCTGTATACAATTTATTCTGATCAAAGTATTTTTCACGACTAACTTTGAAAAAAAGAAATGTCAACCTTTATATTATAAAAGATCCGACGTGAATTGATTTTAGACACTATATCAATTAGTTTTAATGGTAACAATTTTAAAGTAATAATTGCTTTGAACATCAACAAAGTACACGCGTATTTTTTTTTACGTTCATAATCAACGTTTAAAGTCGGTTTAAAGTTATACGGAGTTCTAAATAATAATATTAAGATTGTTAAAGCAATATTAATTAATATATTTAACAAACTGCGTGTTAAATGGATGCAATGTAAAATGAATGCAACATTAATAACTACTATATAATACCTTTCAGAAAAATAATTAGTTCATCGCTATAATGTTTATCATTTATTGAACTTAATAAAAACCGAACAACTCGCTTCGCTGTATTATACAAGTTATTGAGTTTACGTCGTAATTTAATAGGTCACTGTTAATGAACGAGTTGAATTTGAATTCAACATAAATTATTGCATAAAACTACGATTCTGAACTGAGACTGCCCCTCTCTTGGTTAAGGATAATTTCTGTTAAATTTATATTATTATTGAACGCATTTTCATAACTCAGTAGGTTTCACTAATTTGTATACACAATAAACGCATAAGACTTAGTCGAAACCATATTATATCGAAAAGGGTTGTAGTATAAATAGATTTAAAAAAAGATCTTAATATTTTGGAAATCGCATTTTGTACAGAAAAAATAAATATACATACCTATACAACCACAGCAATTTATTTTTTTTTAAACAACAGCGAGATAACTGAAATTGTTTGAGGGAAAATCGGAAATTGGTTTAAATATGCAAATTGATCATAATTTAAGCTTCAAGCTCTTATTAAAAAAAAAATTTACCATATAATTTCGATGGGTTTTAACTGACGTAACAGCTTAATTTACTTATTACATTTCCAAGTCTTTACAGAGAAATCAATATTTCATCGACACGAATTCAAAAAAAATTAAAATTAATAAATTAAAATATAAAATATTATCACATGTTACAAAAAAAAATATTTACAAAATATTTTAAAAGTATCACATTATGTGTAGTAAATTAAAATCTAAATATTTAGTGACAACTGACAATTTTATGGGAACAGTTACTCTGGTTTTTAAAAAAAAAAATCTGTTTTATCGACAAATGGCAATCGCGTATTATAACTATATTGTTTTTTTTTGTTAGTTTTTTCCAATTATTGAGAAAAGCACAATATGCAATTACTTTGTTAACCCCCCTCCTCTCCCAAAGAACAAACTACAATAGACTGCTACCATCAGAAACTACCCATAATTTTTAAATTTGAATTACATTTATTTTACTCGAAGAAGTTTCAATAGACACAACAATTAAAAAAATAAGGGGAAAACACACTTTACTCGGAATCAAAAAAATAAGTTTTCTTAAAACTGAATATCGTCAAATCTCTACACCACATTGAAATACAAATAATAAAAATAAGTAAAACTCAGCACCTAAAAAAATGTAATAGAAGCGCAAAAGAAAATATGCGTAACAAAAAATCGTCTTCGCCGCATAACAAAGAAAAACATTAAAAATTAAAATAGTAGTTTTTCACGATGGCTGCAGTCATTTGCGACCCATATTTTCACGATTCGACGATTTCTGTGTGCATACGGTTTAGCGCACAACGCAAAGTGGGTTAGCAAAACCATACTATTCATTTATTATATTGTTTATGTTTGGTCCCACGTTGTATGTATCTTTAACGCCAAATAAGCTACGCGCGACATCGTTATGGGAAAACAATCGATATAATCGACTGACGATAAATCAATACAATCATAATTATTATTCAATTTGTTGTTTTATGATTTCACAATTTTGTTGTCGTTCGATTGCCGCGGCAACCGTGTCGGACAGACTTAAATTCAGCCCAAAAACATATTATAATATAAATTATTAATTAAAAAAAATACAATAAGCGACGTGCAGTCGATCGCCTCGTTTTATTGAAAACGTACATTTCGCGCATGTCAACAATGATTATAATTATATAATACTCGAGAAAAAAAAATAATTTAAAAAAAAAGTAAGAACGTTCGTCGGAGGACCGACAAAAGACAACGAAACTCGAACTTAGACAATGGAAAATCTGAATAACGGGAGATTTAGAAACGCTCAAGGTAAGTTTTAAGCGGAGTTAACCGTTTTTTTTTATTTTTTTTTCAGACGACTGAGCGCAGCAGACGCTGCCGCAGATGGTATGAACAGTAGATTCCCATGCTACGCGGGACTGATTACACTAAGGATTTAAAACCAGAAATGCACTAGAACCGAGGCCTCGTGTTTTATATGTATATACATATATTATATTATATCCGTGACTCTCGTAAGCTTTAGGTCTCAGGTAGACGCTTTAAAGGACGTAACAAATGCAATATATATATATACGTCGTATACCTACGATAAAATGGAATTTCATCGTTCTAAAAAACGAGAGACTCGCGACTAGCCAGCCCGCGACATTATGTCGACACCGCCGCGTAAGTATAAGTAATCAAAACTAGCGGGTATACAGTTAAACAATAATTGCAATGCAATAACAGATATGCCTAAAAAGATGAATATTATAAGGTCGTATGGACTCCATTCGCTCGAATATAAAATTTACGATCCAGAATATCGAACGAGCTGAGAACATTTTATCAAATTTTCGAGGGAATATAGATACATAAATATTATTCATATTATAAAAGGACAATATTATACAATTTCAAAAGCCTAAAGGATATTATAAATAAATAATTGCAGAAACAAACTTTCGAAGTTTTGTAAATTTTATAGAATTGTTTATATTTGAAACAACTACATCAGTGCAGAATTGTTTAAATTATTAATAACAGCTTCTCAAATTGGTTTAACTAAAATTGTATTTTACAATATTACAGATGAAAATATTGTTTATGTGTTTTATGTTCATGTTTAAAGTATAACAGTATGGTAAGTGTACGCAGTGTTACTTTTGCTACGGAATTATAGTGTAATTATAAAGTAAGTAACATTGTGACCATTTATTTTTAGAATGTGTATTTTATAACAAATCTCAAAGTATAATAATATGAAAAATAAATTGTAATAAATGAAAAAAAATTTAAAAAGTTGTTCATGTAGAATGTAAATTTTACACAACAAAACAAACGTAGGTAAATAAAATATGTAATGTATGTATGTACAAAATGTGAATTGACTTTAAAAATTAACTTTTGGCTCCCCTAAAAAGGAAGGTTATATACTTATTCTATAAAAAAAAATACGTTTGTTTCTATTTGGAAAACTACGTATATACGGAAAAATAACATTAATCAGAAATGTGTATTTCCGCTATTATATATATACACCGGAAAAACCATTAAAATTACATAATTTGTTTTTAATAATAACATTGGTAACAAAATAATGAAAATATTTCATTTCGTACTGAACAAAAATAATATAATACGTCATAGCGGCATACGAAATATAAAAACAATATCTAAATCAACATTTCTTGTTTGACTGACGAATCATAGCAATAATGTCAATATATACATTATTATATAATATAATATCGTAATTTGTGTTAGCCTATAATAAAATAATATTTATAAAATATTACTTTACAAAAACATATATTTTATATTGAAAACTTTCTTCTCCAATAGCAGTATTCTATACACAACTTGCTATTATAAGTTTTTTAAAACATAAAAATTATTCCAAACTTTTCCCTATGACATTCGTTAGACTATTCGAGATAAGAATTCGTAATATTCTTAAGCTTCTAAAATCTAAAGTTACTATACAGCGTTATTATTATATGGAAAAAAATCCTCGGTTTTAAAAAAAAATATATTTGAGATATTTTTACTCGCATATCGAGTACACAAAATATAATCAATAACAATTATTCTACTTAACAACCGACAACGTTTATATTTCACTGATTTAACGTTGCACATTGATTGTCTTGTAATTTTATAAAACTACACAAATTATAATACATAGGTAATATATAAATATGAACCTATTTTTGCGAGCTTTAATCAAACTTTTGTCATACGTCCAACGTCCAGATAATATTAAGTATACTGCTATGTGTTTCGAAGGACTGAAACGAGGACGAGGACCGCCGTCGTACATTTTAAACGTTTTTTCAACCGATTTTTCGACTACAAGAACGTTTATCTTCCAATATAGATATTTTATCGTTTCATTTTATCGCGTCGAGCGACAGACAGCGATTTCGTTCGCATATCGGAGGAACTGACTCCGTTTTTACCAATATGGGGGGGAGGGGGAATGATGATTTTCAAAAAACCGCTAATCGACCACGCCCCGGCGGATAAGAGAGACCGAGAGCACACACTACGCACACAATGCGTACGCACACACGTCGTCCGGGTCGAAAGCGAATGCAGTCGGAGGAGAGACTAAGTAGCCCTACATCCGTCACCAAATGAACTGTAAATGATGGAAATCCGCACGTGTTCTACGCGTAACCGGGAAATTCGGGCTCACGTTCCCTCGCGCAGGAAGTGCTCTATAGAGGCGGCGGCGGCGGCGGCGGCGGCGGCGGCGTTCTATACGCTTTCGTCCCACACCGAAAAGGAGACTATACTATTGTTGAGCCGCTACCTACATGGACTACCGCCTATATACATATACCGCCGTTATACGTGCAATAAATAACCACTTGCACGACTGTACCTCGCATCCACCGCCACCACCATAAATACCACCACTTCCACCCCCACCATTTCCCCCTTCACGACCACCTCCACCAACAACAACAACCACTGCAACAGCACGTCCGACGTCCGCCACTGACGATATGATGTGAGGATACGTTTCGGTACGGCTTAGGATCGTATTTTCCAAGTCGGCCCGTTATACTAACGGGTAACGACGACGATATACTGAAAGTAAAATCCACTTATTTTCTACAACAATCGTCGTTCGGCTATATTACGATAGGATAATAGTTATTACTGATTATTATTATGAACAACGTATAGAATTCGAAGGGGATGTTGTGTCTGTCGTGCTGTGACATAAAACAGAAGCGATCTGATTTCAAATTGAAACTTTTGTTTAAACCTCAACAACACACAATGATGAGTTTCCACGACGAAAACTTTGACGTACAATACTAAAAAAAAAAAAAAAACGAAGGAAAAAAATGATACACTGCGCACCTGCATTAGTTATGTAAAAACGGCAGCGTGATACAAAGGGATCGGATAAAAGAATATTCCTAGAATTATATATTAGAATAACAAAACAAAGTCAAATATTTTGGAATACACTTCGTTAAGAAATATAACATTATTTAAAAACACAGAAACAATTGTAGATAACAAAGAGCATACATTGATCTGAGTTGAGAGTTTTAGACTCGAGATAAATACACGTGAAGTAAATAACGATAAGCGACAGTTGTTAAAATATATTATAATATTGAGTCTTTAATCGTAGGTATTTTAAAATATTTGAACTTATAGAGGAATTATATTTTTTAAATTGTATAGATTGTATACAATAATATTTTTATACATATAGACATAAATAATAAAACACATACCGTTTATTTTGTTATCGAGTTATTATATTGAAATAATCTCAATTCGTCAAACTGTAATAATAGATCTGTAATGCAAGACTTTAACTCCAGAATAGAAAAAGATAAACATAGATAGTAAGAGACAAAGATAAACAATAGACAAAAGACAGCAGAAAAAAAATAACAAATACTTAAATAATAATAAACTAATAGTATGATACTCCTTGTTTACAACATATAACGATGTGGTTAATTTTTTTTTTTTAAATTTAAAAAGACGCCATTGCTGTGTGTTGATTTTTGTGATACACGGTACAGGTGTAAGCAATCGGAATTTTTTCGGTTGTAAACAAGCGACTATATGAATCATATTAAATTTTTTAGCACTATCTTACCAGATACCGAAAACACACAGAATGAAGTACCTATACAGCGAATAAGAAGTGTTCAGATCATGATTTATAGCGCATTCATTTCAAGTCTCAGAGTACATAAGTATATTAATATTTGATACCTATACCTTCTTTGTTTCTTGGGCGTACGAAAATATTTGAATAATAAAAACATGGAATATACTGTACTCTTCAAAGTATTTTTTTTTCTTTCGATGGTATCGCCCACGCGGAGATGGCTATTTACACAATACTTACCCCAACTCTACGACGTTTGAAATTACCTCGGTATCGACGAATTATTAAAACAACTGACTATTTGGTACTGTTTATTATATAGGAAAATATAAATTACGTTTACAATAAGCGACTGAGTAACGATAAACAATTAATATGGCCAATAATAGTCAATAAAAAATAATGTGTTAAATACAAAATCACTTTTACACTATACAAAGGATAGGCACAGGAGACGTTTGTAAAGAGTTGTATGTTTCGAAATCGTATATTATGTGTTGATGAATATAAAATCATGTTACTCACCACGTTATGTTTAAACTAAAAAATAAAATTGAAATTCCGTTACACTCGTTGTAGAAATGTAAATACATAATATATATACATTTTGTAAACAAACATTGTACCGAACAGAAAGTAAAAAAAAAAAAATACCAGGGAAGTCACTCTGATGTAGGTACAGTAGGTAACTTGGATATGTTAATTTTGAACGAAAAGATAAATCATTGCATATGTACGAAAAACGGTTCTGATCAAATACATCCTGTAAGCAATTTTATTTCCTAAGATCTAAGTCACAATTTAATGATGAAACGTTTAAAATATATAAATTATTAATCTTAAAAAAGCTCGATCGATGTATATAATATACAATCACTCGGTGCAGCGCTTACAAAGTGGTCGCCCCGTTCTACCCAAGGATGGGATGGATTCCCAAAAACGTGGTAGGAATTCGAGGGGAATCGTGAAGAATTTGTGGGGACGAATATTATGGTTTATAGGCCTAAACCAACAAATATAATATTTGTACCTGTACTGGCTGAACCGATGGGTCCCATTACAATTATTTCGAGTGCCAATCCTAGGCACTATATTGATTCCTACCAAGTCAATGCGACAATATATAATGACACAGCGAGATCGCCTCTGTCAAAATATTGCCTATACAAGAAAAATTAAAATATTTATTTTTTATTATTTGAATACAGTAAGTACTGACTACCGAGTAAATTAAACCTCAAAAATAAACCGCACCACATTAGTTAGAATGCGATAGGTTGAACTAATTGTTTCAAAAAAATCACACATAATATTTAATAAATATTATAATATTATTTTGTGTAATATTACTAGCAATAATTAACTTATAAGTCAATACCGACGAGCCGTAGAGGGGTGTAAATAGCTTTAAATTAATCAAAATACTTTGAAAACTTCGCTGTGTACAGTAAATAATAATATACGTAATGGCAAAAAGTTTCAAGCCCTTACAAATAATGTTTTTATGAATTGGGACCAAAATATATAATTTATACAAACGTCCAATTCCATCGAAGTTTAAACTCAAAAAGTCAATAATAAAAAGAAAATTGCGCTTATGTATTTTTGGGATTTCCATCATGAATTAATAACAAATAACACTGCTATTTCGATTTTTTTTAAAACTGATTTTGCATAAAATGTCTGGTCTATAGATCTAGTTGTCTACCTGCAGAAACCATCA
Organism: Neotoxoptera formosana; assembly: GCA_022818045.1. Classification (NCBI taxonomy): domain Eukaryota; kingdom Metazoa; phylum Arthropoda; class Insecta; order Hemiptera; family Aphididae; genus Neotoxoptera; species Neotoxoptera formosana. The sequence continues at coordinate 26,329,108 of CM040632.1, read as the reverse complement.
TCAACGTTTAAGATCGAAATATTGCTTGATACCGACTATAAGACTTGTTCACAGACACGTCATACATCGTTGAAAAAAAAATACATTCATCGGAATCTCACTCGGAGTTTAAGATATCGGACGACGGACTTTAAAATGTCCGTATTCGGTCAGGTGAATATACAGAAGATTGGTGATATTCTGTATTTATTATTAAAGATCACACAACAGTCCGTTATATTTCATTAAAAATGTGTTAAACGGAATTTTTTGTCGACGAGACTATCCGCGACCAAATATTACCGAGCAAACCACAAGTGTGTTTGAACAGCACGAGATGGCCGGTGATCAAGGGGGTTAGGTCGCTATATATATAAATTAGGACCCCCGCGAATACCGAATAGGGATAAACCGATGAAGTTGATGTATGCTCGATGGCGCGGACGCCGTTCAGCGAAACAAAACGAGTTCGCCTCGACGAGAGACGGTGTCGACAAGATCCTGACAGATAGCACGGTAATGGAAAGGATAAGGTTGGGAATACATTACTATATGTAGGAGTAGTAGTAGGACCCCCTTTGTCTCTCTACCATACACCGCTCCCTTCACAACCACCACCACCGCTGCCTCCACCACCGCCACCACCACCACTACCTCACCTCCACTACCGTCATCGTCATCACCACATCTGTCCAAAATATCATTTCCATCATAGGTACACCTTAGGTAGGCATGTATTATTGTACGCAAACAATGTTGCACAGTACATATTGTACGCAACGATTTGATGTTATTATATATGACATGTGAAACATGTAGGTATTTGGGGACTAGGTGCCGAAATGATAACCTATGTAGGATCAATTTTCGATATGGCTTCGCAGCCTTCACTGAGCGAAACTCACGAGCCATAAACATAATGACGGTAAAATCAAAACAGTTTTAAAAAGCTCTGAAACATATTATGCCTGTGTCACAGAAAATGTTACCTACAATTTAATACGATTAATTCAATACGATTGAATGAACAGAATCGTCTCCGAAACATCTACGTATCTATACGTCGGTAGGTTATACATATGCAATAATATTTCGTATTTTGACTGGGTAATAGTAAATATGTATATTGCTCGTTTATTCTGCTATATATAGTTCATATTTAAGTAGAGTTCTTTGCAATAAGCAAATTTCGGTGTATGTACTCGGGAAGTAGCTGATGTAATTGAGTAAATAATTCGGTAAATATAGTAAACAATGTAAATTTAACGGATACATAATGGATTGTTTATGTTTACATCATATAAAGTTGCAGTAAATAAACGTTTACCAAAAATACGCCGACTATTAGGTTTAGCAAAGAGTTAATAGTTTAATTAAAATACAAAAACAAAATATAATTTATTTTCAACATTTTAAAACCTCTCGAATCATATTTAAATATTTACAATTTTAGGACTAAATGTAAAAAATTAGATTTCATGACTATTAAATAATATGTATTAATATTACTCCAAAGTTAAATTTAAAACAATTCTAAAAAAATTTGGAACTTTTATAATATTTACAAGAACTTTTAAGACAGTTACATTCGTCAATGTCCATATCTGGAATTTGAAGCTATACAGTGTTGATGAGGTTATTTTATTTAAGTCTTATTTTCAAACATTAATATTAATTTCGATAAAATTACATAATGATAAGAATTTTTTTTTTTTATTTATTTAATCATAAAATGTTTCAGCACAAAAAGTGCTATTACAAGTAATTTTTACATTTAAATTAAATTAAATGATAAGAATAACCTCTATCATCGGGTGTAGTGAGAATGGTAAGTTATTACGAATAGGTATTGATAATTTATTTCATTTTCTTTTAAAATAATCGTTGACAATAAATTAAATCATTTAAGTTCAATGTGTAAGGGCACTATTGAAGACCTCAGTTTTATTTTTGCATTCGAAACTTATTTCAATCATCATGTTGACTAAATTAAACCCTAAATTATGTTTATTTAATGTAAATTTCTATTTGTACGTATTGAGTAAAAAAAAATATGAATATTGAGATGTGACCAACACATATTTTTTCTGAAATACAAATGGAAAAACTTGAATTTGTAGTTAAATTTAAAGTTTCAGAATGTGCCCATTTATGCGGAGGAAACATTGCATCATCGCAAATAATAAAAGTGTCAGAAATATAATCGGACATTTTGTATAATAATAAAAATAACAGTACATTTGATTCGTCAAATATTTTGTATAGTTATCATTATTATTATTTCAGCTTATTTGTTATAAATTAATCTTAAATCTTTTAACTTAAATTAATTTCAATGTTAAATATTAAATTTTTAAATTTCTATGCTTAATATTTTTATAAATTATGTATTTTATATAGGTAATCCTGGTCTATTCGTATATCAAGTTTGGAAATATCTTTACAGTTAATGTATTTTATTGATTTTATTGCCAAGAATAAATGTTTATTATAACTATTATTATATAACGAAAAAAAATAAAGCCGACGAATAACAAACGTTTAATTTTAGTTTATAACAATCAAGGAAACTATTTTCTAATTAAAACAACTCTAATAGTAAATTTAATTACTATGAATATATTTCAGGATAACAATCAATCAATACTCATTAACAAAAATAAATTAAAAACAGTTTTTAATAGTTTGCATGTATACATTTTCACGAAACAATCACATTACAATTATTATTCGTTTTCGAAAAATTTCAAGGTCGATTTAAAAAATTCATTAAACGTACCATAATTAGATATTCAAATGATTGAAAATGGACCAATAAAACTATAGTTTTTTTATAAGCCGTGTTTGGAGAGAATAATTCAAATATGGCTATTTTAAAAACGACTATTACCTACCTATACAACACGTAGTCGATAAGAAATGTGTAACAAAAGAAAAGAAAACTAATTAGAAAGTGGCTAATAATATATTTATACCGCCTGAAGAGGGTGCAATATTTATGTATCATAGAAGCGTTATTTATGACTATTTCAAAAATATGATAATACGATTCGTCGATTTAGATTTACAGTTATCGATTGGAGATTATTCAAGATTTGAAAGACTATTAAGTCAATATTTTCCATAAACCAAAAAATGGATGGATAGTACCTATATCCGTTTTGGGAACCAGCAACAACTGTCGTTCATATAGTAAATCTCAATTACGACACTGATTGCGCAGTCATGAAAAACACCGGGGCACGACGAAAAAACCGAGTCGGCGGCGTTGGCGGCGGCGGCGGCGAGGTCAGTTAATTTCATTAAATTAATAAATCAAAAGGCGCATTGCACACGTGGTCTAGATAAGTTACACCTGTCGCCAAACGGAGAAAAATATTGCTTTACGACTTGCTAAAGCGAGAAGGGCGGCGTCTAGAACGTTTAATATATATACGCGGCACTGCAGCAAAACGACATTATTCCGTAATATATATATCGTTATTCCGGCGGGTTTACACGCGTTCGAGTTTAACGGCTGTATAAAAACTTAACTTATTTTGCGACTAATCATTTTTTTTTTTTTTTTGTCTGAACTGAGAACAGAATACGAAATAAAAAGTTTCTTCGCCTGCGGAATTATGGAAGTCGCGAATAAATTCTATAACGGAGAGGTACGTTTTGAATGGAACAATATATACATTTTCGTTCCATAAACAACACTGCAGCAGTCGTAAGAGGTATTAGAAGAAAAAAATAAAATATCGATTGAGAGGATAAATGTGGAAAAAGTGAACACTGAAAGGTGGTGTTAATGCGTACGATAGAAATAGGAAACGATAAACTTTCAGTCACAAAAGCATCCGGCCATTCCGGTCTACCGGTTTTCGGTCCAAGTCCTCTCTCTCTCTCTCTCGCTCTCGGCCATTCGAAAGCCCACTTAGCTCGGACCACTTCGGCACTACACAAACATTTTTTTTCCAACCACTTTGTGTATACGATTTTCTAAAAACAGTGGTCAATTATTTTTCGCTTACGAGTATGGAATAATATTAACGAGAAGGATGTACAATTTCATATAGACAATATAAAATTTAAAAGAGTTTTATATGTTTACTGTGCATACGTTGTATATTTAGTATATATAGTACCTACCTCCTAAGTAGTTGTTCATTAATATAATTTAGAATATCAAACCATTAAACTTTACACAAGTTGCGCTTACGCTGTATACGAACTCAATACGAAGAGCAAATATATAGGTAAAACAAAAAACGAATATAGATCAATTTAATCAATTATTATTTACATTATTTAAATACACATTTGGTAAAATAATTTTTGAACTATATTTGAATTTAAAAGTAAAAGCTCGTATTTATTTTACTATTAGTGAATTTCAGTAAAATCAAACACACTTGTAAATTATTATATCGATACGGGACCCGCCATTACTGGTGACAATTGATCGACCAAATAATAGTTATAATATATAGGCAGACTTTGTGTCATATAAACGACGGCCTTCTTTAGTTAATTCAAGTAACCCGGATTATATTAAACCGGAGACAAAGTTGAACAGAAATCGTTTTTATTTCATGTGCGTTCACGCAAACGCAAACGCGCGTTTACCAGAAGAATATAATTTGGGTTTATCGCATATATATAATATACAAACAACTCGGCAGCACATATTTTTCGAACGGCACACGAGAAACGGAGAGAGAGAGACACACGCGAGGGCTACATAAATACGCGTGGGGCTTTTGGACGCAAAGTCCTGGGGGACGGTAAACACACCAAATGACCTGGACATTTGAGATACCCTGGGAACGACGAACGCTCGTGTGTGTGTGGGCCGTAGGTAATTCACGTCTGCTTTTAAACTACAGATTCAACAATCGTTATTTATTATCGCCGGGCCGTTGCGCTAGCGCGAGTATTATTTCCTACAGCCATAAACCTTGTTTTGACCAACAACTCCATATTGTAGTCAGCAGACATTTGAACAATTCAATACTCTGCCCGCCGTAGTTTACACCTCCACGGAGTCCGCCGAGATCGGATACGGAATAAAAAAATAAATAAAGTTAGTCGGCGGTATTCAACTGTTACGTATATCGTAGTAACGATTTTCTGTAGCGTCGACAATTATTCGAATAATACGCGAATATTAGGTATAACAATAAAAATATGATTATATTTTTTATCAATAATTAAAAATGATGCAAAAAAAAAACTACCCGTTTGGGAAACATTAATAATTTAAACTCGTCGTTAATAACAACACAATTAGTTACACGCTTACTTAATTCATAATACACACACGTTATTAGAAGACAAGCACTATCATATTTAAGCTTTAAGTCTATGTTATTTTTTATGTACGAACTATAATGGATAATATGTTAATATATTGAAATCACGATATATTTTAATCGAGATTTGAACGATTTGAATTATTTATAATGATATCAATGACCGACGGAATAAAACTCTAATTAATAAAATATTAAAATACTAAAAATATGACGTACAAACACTTGACTAATTAGAAACTCATATTTTTTTGTGACGTCACGACAACAAACACGAAGCAAATAAATTCACCTGACTCGTATTATATAATATTATTATAACTATATAACTATATATTATACACGTTGTTAGTTTACCGTGAACAACTTTTTAATGACAATTATTTTTGTCACACGCAAAAGACGCTACGAAATACTTTTAAAGGAAATAAAAAAATAAAAATACCAGTGTAAGGTTACATTGGACATTTTATACCACCTTCCAGTGCGTATGTATTCTCTGATTGTGCGGAAACAACTTTTAAATCAGCAGTCCGAACGTTAAATTAAGAACAGGGGAAGTGAGAACAAAAAACTTTTGTTTGTCACTCGCCTTTGAAACAGTAGTTTTGGAGAACAGTCACGAAGTCTCTTCCAGAAGATGTCACTAACTTCGAGCGGAAGATGATCGAGGAATGAAAAAAATACGGTAGGTACGAATTAAATTCCAATATTTAAACAATTTGATTTCTACGAACTCTACTGTGGAACAAAACAAATTCAATTACCACGTACATTTTTTTCAAGCCCGACATTAATATAATTAAATCAGTAATTGACTATGATATTGGCTATAATTAAAACGACAATAAAGTCTTTATTCGAACAATGGTTTGTAATTAATATTTTCGAAATCCGAACGCAAACTCGTCAGTCATAATGGTTTCATATTTGAATATATTATAACTGTGGTAATTTTATTTTGATAAAATTCGAAGGTAGACTGAACAGTTCAACGTAACACAACATTTATGAAATTAAAAATAATTTTTAAACAGTGAATTTAAAAAAAAAATGAATCATTTCTTCATTGTACTACTGAATATTTTAGAATCAGATAAAGTCAGATGGAATTTAAATGTTTTTGAATATACATTTTAAACGTGGCGCTCAAAACGAACCGGAAAATTAACCAACTCGATTTGAACACGGACTTGTCAATCGATTCGGTCAATAGTACACGTACGTGTACCTATACGTGTGTGTGCATTTTTATGCCGGTAAAGTGAAATAAATTACACGTAAAAGATGGGGGACGATAAATTGCTGCGGACAAAATAACATATATTTTAGCCCGTGGAACACACACTAGAGTTGTAGAGGTGAGCTGGGAACAAGTGGAAAATAGAAGGAAAATCCAGAAAAGCCTAGAAAAATATATTATTATTATACCACCCAATATATATTGCCCGTGCATTCTAAACATACAGAGAAAAATTTCGTTTTGTACGGAAAACTTTTAACACGTATTTATTACTATTATTTTATATATAAATATATAATACGGACGGAGATGAAATACACGCTACAACGTACGTAACGCAAGATTAATGACGGAAGAAATTGTTATTTCAAAAACGAACGGGGGCAATCCAAAACGAGTGCAAATTCAAATGTAATAATAAAACCTAGACTGTTGTTTATGACACAAATCCACAAATAGGTCGCGTACATTCTCTATGTTATTATGTAATAACTCTCTTAGGTTATGTATTTGAATCTCATGAATTGCTCAAAATTAGCATTTATATGATAATAAATATAAGTAGGTAAATGGAAAATAAAAAATAGTTCGAGTTTTTAATTACTAGTTCAAGTTTTCGTGCCCTAATTATTTTATATTTTAGAAGAAAAACAAAAAATGTTTATTTGAAAATAATTATTTTAGAAATTTGAAGTACTTGACATATTTTATAACTCAATGTATAAATAAGTCGGAATTTAATGATATTTATATAATTAGAAATATCAAGAACTTCAATTAAAATTAATAATATATATCAAATGAAATTGAATAATGAATACGAAATAAACGAAAATAAAATGTTTACATTCTTACAATATTGCAAACATTTAATTTATTTAAATATGCCATTTCCAATTAAGACTTGTATTGAATAACTTTTTTTCTACTTAACAAAAATAAGATATTATAATTAAAATGTTTAAAAATAAATCATTTTTTTTTTTTTTGTTCATGGCTAGGTATAGTGATAATAAACGATAATTTGATTAATACGGCTATAAACATGACAAATCTATGCTGTTACATTTTTTCATTTTTCCGAGCATACGATCATAAAAAAACACTGAAATTGTATCTTATAATATATTATTTTAAGTAACGTAGAGGAAAGAATCTACTCACGTTCAGAACCAACCTTTTATTTTATTGAAATTTAAACATCAAAGGTGTAATTCCATTTAAGTTAAACGCGTTAACATTTATTTTATTTGAACTACAAAGTTGTATTATTATAATACGTAAATGAAGCATATTTATAAAAAAAAAGACTAACATTCAAGCTTTTCGCTATGAATTCTATGATTTTATAAACTAGTGCAGCTATTAAAAATGAAATTATTTCAATAAACCAAGTTTCTTATATTATAAATTAAATAAGAATTGCAGTACAATTATTACTATTTTTGTAGTTATTTTTTTTTTTTATGTTGTAGCTATACTATATCATACAAGTAATCTTTTAAATTCCTTTAATTCTATTTACCATCTATATTTATGCAAATGTAGTTTAAGGCAAAAAAAAATATTTTTAAATTGCCGATTAAAAATGTATGATGAAAAATAAAAACCTTTCAATAAACAAATAGTGATGTATACATTTTTTTTTTAAAGAGAGAAAATCGTCGAAGTGACTAAAAGTGCCAAAAGCTTAATATTGGAATTTGATTACACAAACTACACGGGACGGTAATAAAATCGGAATTCGTACACATTCTGAAGGTTATGGAATATAATCAGAACGCTGTTTTTGGTATAAAAGAACCTCCTAAGTTATGCACATTAAATAAGTTTGAGCACAAAGATGCAGCTGTATCAACTAAAATGTCGTATTTTATACGAGCGGCGACCGGCAACTATAACAAGTGCAAATACATCGAAAATTACACATCACGTGACAGAATAAACATCTACAGCGGGAGAGTGCAAACTGTGGACCAAAAAGGGTTCCATAGTTTATACAACTTATCATTGTGATTCGTGGTGCAGTAGATTGTGTTTCTATATATTATATCTAAGGGCGGTAGACGAAAATTGTATTTTCCACTCGGATGAATGAAGGACATGTTATATACACTCGTATTATAATGTACAACGAAATATCATAATGTGGTCAACACTATATTATATGTATACAGTTCTAAAGTCGTAGAAATGTAAGATGTGCCAAATTGTCGAGGAACGCAAACAAATATTATTCGCAACAATAACGGGGCACTCGATTGAAAATCAACGCAATGTCTTAGATTTAATGCGTATACTCTGTGTATGCACACTGAGGTACACGCAATAAACCCACACGCCAACAATAGTTCAAAATTTCAATAATTCCACTGATTATAACATATATTGTGGTCTCGAAGAAATTAAATCCTTGAGAGGTTCATATTACCAGTGCGATAATTTGAACACGTTGTAAAGAACGCGCAGTATCCAGTATCTGCGTCCTGTCCTACTTATTAAACATGAGAATGAAAAATTTTTACATTTAAATTGATCGAAATTGTAATATCAGGTTTAATGCCTTGACGTTTTAATACAAGAAGTTATAGTTATTACATAATTTATTAACTTTTAACTACACTTGTAAGCAAAAAATTGTAAAAAAAATAACTTGTTTTTTAAAAGTATTTTTTTAATTTGAAAAGGAATAAAACTAACCATGAACAATTTCAATTAAATGTTATAAAACTATTTTTTAATTATAATATATTAACACAATCCGTGTTTAAATTCCTAGAACTATATAAGTAAGAACAAACATTTATTTTATTTAATATTACAGTCAAATGAACAACTATAGGAACAATATTTTTATTAAGATAACAATAACTTATACAATATTAAACAATAACATTATTAAAATAATATAAAAAAGTTATTATTTTCACAGCTGAGTGGAAGAACAATGAATTGTACTAATGTTTAAGTGGGAATTTGTCTACGAATCCGTTTTTTTTAGAAGCTGCTGGGGTAACGTAATTATATTATGCGTTGATTGCTTACTAGAAGATACATAGGTACTGAAAAAAAATTGACGACACGAAATATAATCGGTTCTTAGCGGCAATCTAGGTAAGTACTGTAAAGAAAAATAGGTAGGAAAAAAATAACATTGTACCAGGCCCAAAAAAATACCTTAGTTAATAACAAAAACAAACAAGTAGAAACAATGAACTGATAAAACTTTGATGATAAAAAGAAAAATATTGGTCCTCGCATTGACAAGGCTTTCTAGACAAATAAAGGGAGTTTTGAGCAGATAGAAAAAAGAGAGGAATAGGAGGTAAAGGATCAGTTTTTTTGTTTGGAAAATTAAGAACTCTGAAATTAACCTCATCTAGTGAAGAAGTAGAATCAATAGGATTCGATAGGAGTTTAGAGAAACATTTACGGACTGGTGTGAGTTGGCGATTGGTCAGACTAGATAAACCAAGCACTTGACTGATTGGCATGCTAATCATAAGGAGAGCAATAGATAAGAAAGATAAAGGAATCGGTATGAAAAAAAAATTCTATGAAAGTCTGAAAACGTTCAGACATAAGACAGCCAGAAAAGGCTAACGGGTCTCAAAATACAGATTTATATTCGAGTATTATAGGCATAACGAAGAAACAGTAAAAGGTTTTGAAATCAAATGATTTTAATTGATTCTAATACGATCCTTAACATAAAACAAAGTATTTTCTGTGCCTTACAGAATATATTTTCTATGGGAAACCCAGAATTCAAAATGCATAACAAACAAAACCAAAGATCGCGAACTGAAATATGAGCGCGTGGAACAATAATAACATGGATATAGTATAAGCGGAATTGGGGCGATCATTAAGGATGAAACAGACTTAACTTTGCAATTAGCAACATTAGACTGTAAATAAGGCTTTTTCCTCGATCAATTAGACGATCCAAGTCAACTTTCAGTAATACACAGTCTTAACGAAAACGGATCATCAAAAATAATTTAATATCGTCAGCAAATATGAGAAGCTTTGCACGCCACAGTACAAACAGTGGACTGTTAACGAGTAAATAAAAAAAAAATTGGCCAAAAAATGGCTCTTTATGGTACTTCAGACATACTCCATGGATAATTATGTCAGATTTCTTTCAGTGCGATTTCACCTGTTAGCTCCTGATATTCAGATATAATTGAAACCAGAAACATAAGCGTTCATCGAAGCGCAATTTGCTCCCTGCTAGATTAAAGAGAACGAAATAACCAATAGGGTGAAAAGCCTTAGAGAAGTCAGTATAGATGATATCAACATGATTTTGACACCGAAAAGTATTCGTGAAGTAGTTACAGAAAACTAGGTTACATGTAATTGTAGACTGATCTCATGAAATTTGATAGCTTTCAATACAAACGATACAAAAAGCTTGGCAACTTAAGAGGTAATTTCTATAGATCGATAATTTTCAGCTTTGGAGGAAGTTCCTAATTATAATACTGGGACGATATAGCATAGAAGATAAGACACATTACGGCGATTCTATAAAGAGGGAACACAAAGGTTTAGCAATCACTTGCCTGATGTTAAGCAAGAACACACCTGGCACACCATAAGGACCTGTAGGAGATACATTGTTATAAAGTGCATAGCCCACTTAGGACATAATCATTAGGAAAATGTACATTTTGGGGAAAATTAAATGGTAAAAAAGTGGTGTTAGACAAGGTGTAGCGATACCATAATAAAAGTTAAGTGAAGATAATGGAGTAGCAGCGTTTAAGACATTATCACAACTCACAAAGCTTATCATTCAAACTAACAGTAGTGTGAATAACTGAAGCTAACTATTTTTTACTGACACATTTTTAAGTAGAACAGGTTACCGCGGTAACCTACTTAACGAGAGTTTACCATTTTTCTAAAACACAACACAAACAAAATATTGTAAAGTATCGTGTGAGTTAATGTTGAAACAAAAAAATCAAATACACAGAAAGAAACTTACTGATTTTCAGAAGAAAAAAAAAATTTTTAAAAGCTCATTTTGGATATTAACGTTAGAGTTAGAGTACTACAAAAATGTCTTAACGAAATTATAGAAGTCAAAAATATATGAGATTTATAAATGTATTGTGATTAATCAGTGTGCATTTTAGGTACACAAATATATAACTTAGCAAGAGATGATTAATGCAATAAACTAGTATAATATCAAATAGGCACATAAAGTATAACATTTTGAATATAAATTTTTAGAATTGTCTTAAAATATATATGTAGGACCTATACGATTATGTCGTTAATCCCTATATTATATTAAAAATAATTTAAAACTATACCTGTTTCATTTACGTTAAACGAGATGAATACATTTTTGGTAAATCTTAATAACTGTACAAATTTACGGTACAATGATTAAATAAATAAAACACGAAGATAAATCGTTTTTCGTACTTAATGCTAATCATAATATTATATATATACCAGCATAAAATCAATTTCATCTTGTCCATATAACAACAGAGGGTTGTCAGTGGTGCAATCATTAAACGTCCGAAACAATATTGAAATATCAAATGAACGTAAATTATTGTATTTACATTGCCTATGTAATAAAATATTTCCACTGTCCTAACGGCTAATTTTTGATTGTAACGACCAAAGTAAACGTTATCTAATTTACAAAATGTACTTATTTATTTTGTACTTATATTTATAAGTCCACAATTTGTACGACATTAAAGCACATAATATCTCAAAGTGTATCTTGTGCAAGAAAACTTTCAATCCAGAGATACTAACATCAGAAAAACGTGTATGTATATATACGTATATATACAATCGATTTTTTTCTGTATGTTTACAATAAATATTCTACACACAATCAAACATCACGAACAGAAAACTTACAATACCTAGAGGAATAAAGGAAATCACTGTAAACTTACCTGTAAGTTCGGAGGACAATGGTCTAAAAGTTCTAACATATGTCGGATGTTTTGCGCGTCTTGTATGATAAAGTTTAATTCCATGTCGAATTCGCCGCCAACCAACTGTAACAAAATTAAATCATACTCTCGGTTAGTTTTGAATACATTTGCACAGATAGAAAGAAGACAAGACGGAGGTGTGACGTTGAGGTAATTTTCCAGTCTTTTAGAAACGGCGCGCCGTCAGCATAAAAATAGTTAATTAAATATTTACAGAGGGCGAAGCGTTCTGGGAAATCGATTGAATTAATACAAATATTATATGTCATGTTTTTTCGCGTTCGGCGCTATTATATTATATAAACTACAAACGAACATAGTTTATTACAATGAACAGTCGTTCAACCCATACATTTTCGGATTTAAAACAGCGCAGTTTCACCGAGCGTACCGAAACTTTTGAGATTAAAAGTATATTAACAATTTTCGAAACTTTTTTTTTTAAATTTGACACAATATACTTTTACATAAAACATTTTCAACAGATTAACATAATTAAACTGATAAATTGAACAATATGTAAAGCTATATAGGTAATAATATAACGTTTTAGGGTATATGGATTTTTTTTTTTTTTAAGAAACCATAATATGGATTTTGCATAAATTATTTATTGGCAGTAACTAATAATTATATATAGAACGAACGAAATAACTCAATAACCAAAAACTGCATTAACCACCGAATGTCAAATAACATCATCATTATAATAAATAATAATAATAATAATATATGAAAATTCATCTAGAACAGTTTAATAATAATATTCTACCTTTATGTTGCATAAATTCTAATTTTGATTAACAACCAAACATGTTACATAGGTATCTAATCAGGATAATAATTCTTAATTAACTTTGATAGTGTGGATAGTATACACTGTATACAATATACATACATATATATATTATATATTCATGTACATAACATATTATATTAACTCGATACTCAAACACGAAATATATATAACACAGTCTTACAAACATTTTTTATTATATTAATCAAACATCTTTATTTATTTTTTAACATTTCAAAAAAAAAAAAAATGTATAGAACGTTTTAATTTTTATACTATTTAAAAGTAACAATACTTAAAACTATTTAAATTTACTTTTTCAATAGTTTAATAATAATTATTTACAAACGGATATTAAACGCTAACGTATTATGTTTGACAAGAGTGATCAGTGCGTTTATAGCATTTATGATGTCTGTTGTCTCCTGTAGCTGACACGGAACATTTTTCAAAGGGATTACTATTGTTGTACATAGTTTTGCATATATTTATTCAGATAAACGCTCAGCATTCGGCGAGCACAGGACATAGGTAGTACGGGTATACTAATAACGCCGACAATATAGTGGCGGAAAAAACCAATGTAATTAAATAGCAAATTGGAATTTACAAAATTATACGAACAAGACATCGTCAATATTATTATTATAATATAAACGGTGTTTACAATCAAAGCATTATTTATGTAACAATGGAAATTCGTAATTCGAAGAGTTTCAAAGTTATCTCAACAACAAATACTATTTAATTAAATTCGCTACAGCAATATATAGTGTGTGTGTGTGTGTTTGTGTGTGTATACTCAGTGTATATCTTTATATAGTTTCAAAAAGTTAATGGCAGTTAATTTAACAGATAGCGGAGGAGTATGCAATAGAAATATATATATATATATGTGCATTACAAAAACCTATTTTCGATTCTACTAAACTTAAACATTTTACGATTCAGCCGGAAACCGTATTTATTGATTTCGGGCTAATTTTCATTCGACGGCGACTCTGATGTAACCATGACTGAATTCTTTACACACATTCTAGAGTTCAAAGCATCGTGAAAAAGTTTCGAACTCGCCTAACAGCCAGTGAATTCAATCATCAAAAATCCGAACGTTAAGTAAAAAAAAACATTCATTCATCTGAAAAAAATTAGTATTTTTTAACAAAATAAATGTAATCATTTATAAATCAAAAATATTTAATAGTATCGTTATACTTCCATCTGGTTTTGCATCGTCGATGACTACAGCAGGAATCATGTATTATAATAGGTCAATCGATTCATACCATATTATATTCAAATCGTTATCATCTGTTGACTATGTGTTTTACATTTTTTTTTTTTTTAATGACTTGTAACTGTTTACAAATAATAAAACCATCACTCTGTATAATATAATAACATAAATATACAAGTATAGTAGTGAGTATTTTACATAAGTTCAAACAAAATAAAAAACCAATCAATCCTGATAATATTCGGTGAGAAAAAACGGTTTGCTAAAAATCGCTATATCCAATACTACCGATCATTAATCGGGCTGGGCCTTATTTGCCTGGCTTATTAAAATAATTTCAGTGACAGACTATAATAACTGGGAAAAATTAAAACTGGACTAATAATAATCCATCAAAAATAAAAAAATTTAGTGTTTATTGTGTTCGAATAATAAATTACGTCGCATCCAAAATACGGGCTATTAAATATATATGTGTATTAATTTTATGATCGACCGATTAATCGGCATTTCACCTGCTCTAAGATACTCAATTCGACATGCATCAGAGTGCAACACAGTAAGGTTATTGTACAAAAATAATGGATTATCATAATCAGTGTTCAGTAGTCGTATACGCATATTGAATTAATTCGTTAAAAACTAACACGACATGGTGTATGGTAACTACATGAAATGTTTTGTTTGGATTATTTAGATAAGCTACACTATTTTAATTAAACGATGCGAGCGAGGACTTGAAATTAATATGCAAACTGTAATGCAACTTTAACAATCTTAAGATAATGTTATATGACATTTATTTCTTGAAATAGTACCTGCTATGTTATAAATTGCACAATAGATTTTTTGTCGTTTTTTTTCCGTTGCTCTAAACGATTGCCAGATTTAAAATTTCAATTTACAATTATCAATTTATTAAGTTTAGGCATACAACAATATTCATCGATTTAAAATCATACACACGTAAATACCTACGTAATAAATATCAATCCGGTCACATTGAATAAAACGTTTTAATGATAATTTAATAATTATGTTATTTAGGATATTTTTGACCACTGACGATTAGCATTAGACTTTAATGTGAATGGATAACTTATTTAACGAGTTCCGTAGAAGTTAACAAACAAATTGCAAATTGCTTAAAAGGTCAGGGAGTATAACAATTGGTATACCTAGAGAAAAGCACGCTCTAACGATAACAAAATTAAATCGATACGAACAAACTCAAAAACCGGAGAACTCGCTCTGCGGTATAGTAGTACCCCGTGATTGAGTAATAGTCACTGTAATGGGGATATGTTAAATTCGAATTCATTAATAAATTACCATCGTACACTAAAAACTATTCCGAAGGGAGACAGCGTATGTCAACCCGTAATAGTTCTAAAGATATTATTTTCTATTTTTTTTTTTTATTTGATTAGTAATAGGTACGTTGGGTTGCACAAATATTGAAACTTTTTATTTCTATAAAACACCTTAGGTGGGATATTGAATTAAATTTTCAAGCTCTTTGACTAAACATGGACGTTGTTATTAACATCAATAAAAGAATACATGTCTAGAATATTCTGCCGTTATAAATATGTAGTGAACTTGCGTATAGTATCTACCTACGTATAGTTATTGTTTGTTTTCAAATTGCAATAAAATAACAAAATCGATATTTATAATTTATATAGTTTTTTGGGGGTTATTAAGAAAAGTGCAGTGAATTCTTTACTTTTGACCTCACAAAGTACCAACTTGATCCAGCAACCAAACCAGACACCACTTACAAAGTCGAAAATCGAAGTATTTTTAATGTTCCAAAATAGGTGATGACGACAGACACAAAAAAAATTTTCAAAAAATACACCCACCACGCTGTAAAACCAATACATCATCATCGCTTCGCTCAGAATCTAAAAATGCTTTAATCGAGAATTATACAGACCTAAAATAATTTATATAAAACAGTAATTTATCGCGCGCAAGTCTCATAATTTAAAAGGCCTTAACCAAAAATACATGTATACATATAGTCAATCAAATTATATTAACATATCCCAAAACAGCAATACGATAAATTATCGATCTCCTATAATATAATGTTATATAAGCCGATAATCCTCTGAGTATGAACACAATATTGGGTATATATTTAAATAATTCAATAGGGTTCAATATAGACGGCGCACCGTTTCGTTGTGTAACTCGAGCAATTACTTAATTTACGAAAAAAAAAACTACTACTCCGCATAGTAACTATATAGTAAGATTGTTATTATATATCGCGAGGTACCTATACAACCTTTAGCTATATACCTACGTAAAGTGTTATATGTATATCCTATTCGTTAGGTAGTGTTTTTATTACATAAATAACTTCCAAGGTTAATACAATTCCCTCGCGATTGTATTTCTTACCGAGAAGATTCTGAATAATTTATTTAAAATGTTACATAAAATGAATATTTCAAATTATGATGGTTTTTTAATAATATGTAACAACCTTGTTAACCTTTGAAGAATACATGCAGTCATAACTTCAGGAATTCGTTTAATTGCTTATTTTTGAAAAAAAAAAAAACATTTTACTTCATTATTTTTTTTTTGAACCGCGTTATTTAAAATAGTATAGGCACTGCATCGCGTATAATATGTACTTAATAATAATGTTCTCTCACTGGAATTTCCTTATCGAGTTTTTCTTTGATATATTTTTCTGTTATAATTATTATTTATACAGCTATCGGGTTTATTAATAAATCACAAACACGTTGACAGGCTTATTAAAGTAAGAACGAGTACTAATGGGGAAAAGTATAAGGTACCTAACTTTGATTATCAAACAATTGTTTTAATAGCAATATTACAATTTAATAAATTAATACAATTTAAAATTTGATACATTTTCGTTATTTTTTTTAAAAAATTATTCTCGTAGTATTTTCAAAAGTGCTGCAAATTTTCAACTTTGACCTACTAAAGGTACTTATTAGATCCAATCTGATGCAAGAAATCTTCATTAATGTTTATGATGAAATCATTTTTCTACTAGAAAGTGTCTCCGGACACAAAAAAAAAGGTTAAAAACGCACATCGTTGTAAAATCAAAACATTTATCTCTTCGCCCAGAATTTAATATATAAATAAAGAAAGTATAATTGTAATAAGTTGATTGCGTACGTATATATGTATATAATATCCTGAATGCTCGAATATTTAATTTAAAAAATTTTAAATGGTCAATATTACATGGGTAACGTCGTTTTACGGTTCTTCATTGTATAGACATAAAAATTATGATTATAACGTATTTTATTATTTTTATTTCGGTGTTACAAAGTAGGTATGTACTTAAGCGTATAACGTAATAAAAATCAACGGATGTCGAATCAAGTTTGTTTTCACTTGCAATAGGTATACTCACGGCATTCGTTCAACAGAGTGTTCCAGGAAAACGGAAAAATATGGAATAACTCTCAAAGAAGTAAAAAAAATTATTACAAACATTTTTTTTATTTTTTACATAGAAACTACATTTGTATGCCATTGAAGGTGCGGCGGTTAAAAATCTCACGTCTCGAGATTAATATCCGTAAGATGTTGTCCAGTCATATACAACATTCCTGAAATCGAACTCTGAACGCTTGTGGATTGCATAGATAATAAATACACAGATAGGACATCTCTATACCAACTGTAAATGCTCGAAGAGAATATATTATGTTACCACACTGGTTACTTGTGGTTGTACGAGTGGTTTATGATAAAACCATATTTCTATCCATGTTATCGATATTGATGATATCACTTTTAATATTAAAAAAGTTTACACAATTATTATTTATTTTATTTATACTTAATATACAATTGTACAGTTTTACTTTAAAAAAATTAATTCATTTTTACTTAATAAATTGTGGTGTAATCACTTATCAAAGTTGACTATTAGGGGTACCATAACGGTAACTGAATATGTAACTGCTTTTGCCTCTACTGTCTAGTGGATGGATGTTAAGGTGGTTAGGTTAGGTTTGTTGCTCTGCCCAAGTAAATGGGTAGGCTTTGGGTATTTGTTTGGTAGTAGGAGGAGGGTGAATATGTAACCATTGCGGTAACATATTATTATATTCCGGTGCGAATATCTCGACAATTAAAGAGTTGAAAATCCACATTAAAAATAAAAGTCTACTCTTGTCGCTATATTCCCGGAGAGACAGTCGGAAGACTGCTGCAATGTCAGCCGCGCGTTTGGTTCCATACATATAGTAACGAAGGGGTAAGTACGAACGGACACCTGCTGTATCTTACGGATGGATATTTGATTCCAAGACCTTTGTACTATTTTGATTACGCGCGATAATTTAGTTTCGGGACGAAAAAAAAGAGCTCGTGAATACGATAATATAATAATAATATGTACCCTGCAGCAATGTCGAACGATTTCGCCTAAACGATAACCACGCGTATATACGGCCCCGACTGGCTGACTAACCCGTAACGAAACGCGTCGTCGGCCGATCGATATACTTTCAATCTTCGCTGCAGCAATATATAAGCGTCGAAATGCACAGCTCGATATATATTATTATATAATACGCATATATTATACCTACCCGAGTACGTAGGTATATATATATAAATATAATATATTACCCAAACTTTCGGCCCGCAGCGCAGTTAACGCGGCGAAATCGTGTTCAAAGCTGCACGGGACGACGACGGCGGCGGGGCCGCGTAATATTTGACCTATACTGCGGTGTGGGGGGGGGGGGGGTGGCTAGGGGAGGCGGGGTGCGATATGTGTACACGGCGACGATCGTATGTATAGAAAACAACTAGTGCGAATGAATCGCTCGTTGATTGGCTTTGTCATCAGATACCGTCGGGCGGCGCGTGTACAGTATACCTATACGTGCGTACCTATGTGTGTGTGTACGACGAGCACAATGAACGTTCATTAAGGTATTGGCAGTAATTCGTGTGAAGTGGCACGTTGGTTAATGCGAGCGCACTCTCTCTTTTATCGACACGAGCGTATAACACAATAATATATCATATAATATAATATACGTATATTATGGGCAGACGCGACGACGGGCGGAAAATCCACAAAACAATTTTTGAGTGTGCGTCGCCGTCGCCGGTCGCGTGGAAGCAGTATTACACGCAACGATATTATTATGACGACGATGACGACCCGATGAGCTCTCGACGTGATGTGTCTAGCGAGATCGAACGAACCGAAAAAAAATTACCGAAACGGAAGGAATAACGGTCGTAGTATGATTTCAGCCAAAGCACCTCAAACCCCGTGTACGCCATATCGTAATAATATTATATCACAAAGTAGTTTTCAATAGGTAGTAATAATAATATGTTCCAGTATAATTAGCGTTTTAGTTTATTATTATCGTATATTTTTTAACGAGACGCCGCCCATCGTGATTATATAGTGAGTTAATAGTCGGGTTAGACTCTGAAAATCGAGCCAAATATCTTAAATTACTACGCGTTTCACCCTGGCTAAACTTCGCGTAAACGTGTCGCGTTGTAATATAAGCCTCGCATAACCTACAATTAACGGTCACCGCGGTATAAGTATCCGAGATAAGAGCGACTTAAGTTTCAATTATTATTCATCGGCCAGTTAGTTATATTATACCGTCGGTAAGTACTTGGAGTTGATATGTCTGACGACGACGACGATTGGCTTTAAACGACAAATAACCTAACATCTACAAACCACAATGCGACAACAGCTGATATAATTCATTTATTATTATACTGGTGAATTTTTGATTAAAAAAAATCATTCACTTAAAATATGTAATTCGTTATATTTTTGACAAAGAAACTAAACGTGACATTTTGCAGTAGGCGCATAGATTTTTGTTTAATTTTAAAAATATATAGGTAGGTAGGTAGGCAGGTATACGTACGAAGAGGTAATTGAAACATTTTTAAATATATATATATTTTTTTTTTTTTTATGTAACGCCAACAGCATCACAGTCACAAGTGGTGGCATTATAATGAAAAATATAAATAAAAATAGAGCTCTGACGCAATTTGGTAGGGTATTTTTTACAGTCCAGTGCCTTTTTATCAAGCTCTACTCAACCGAGAGTGGGAGCGAGGACGGCGGAATACTAACTGAATGTTTTCTGCGACTCTCGACATTCCAATTTTAATTAGTATGTACTAGTTTTTTTTTTTTAGCTATTGTTTTCCGGCGGGTGGCTTGATTAAGATGGGGTGAAGAATAAAAAAAAAATAATAAAACCAAAAATCAATGTCAGAAATATAATGCGAAGTGCAGTGGTTATTTTACTCCCATTTATTTACCCCCGAGTCTATATATACACAATTTCAATTGAATACAGGTACACGCGAGTATGATCATTATTATTATGCGCAATGCTTAAATAAATGCAACTTTTAAATTTAAAAAAAAAAGCAAGCATGTATATTATTCACACGATTTATGATCAAAACTATAAACACATTTTTTTCCGGAAAATATTTATAAATCATTATTAAAATAAATAATTTCCATCGATATATTTAACAAAAGTGCATTTGCGGTGCATATGACGGGTGCTTAATTCGTATAATTTAGTAAATCTGATAGTCCGAGGCAGGAACAATGATTGAATATTATAACTCTATTTTTTAAACAAAATTATTTATTAGGCCATATCTGTTACTGAGCTGAACAATAATAATAAATATTGACATGAAAATAAAAGAGTGAAAATGCCGATGGAGGTATACTTCGTCAGCTAATGTTTCAGTTTTAATAATAATAGGTAGGTTAGGTTAGAAGTTATCGTAAGTTGGGAAAAATTGAATATATTTTGTTAAATTGTTGATTTTACGTACTTTCGTGATCTACTTTATATCGATTAGACCGCATGTCATAGTAAAAAACTGAAAAATATTCAAATGAAATTCATGCAACGTATATAAAACATTTGAACATTTAAATACAGTCACGTCGGGAGAAAAGTATCCTTAGCGATACGGAAATATGAGTATTTAGTTTGCTATAAACAGCAAAGAAAATTTCAAAGTATACACGAGAACCGAGATAATCTATAGTATAATAACTAGAGTTAGGATGTTGATGACCTAGAAAACACACAAAAATGCCCTAAAAAAAGTGCAAAAATGCCCTAAAAAATTCAAAAAATAACCTTAAAAATTATCTAAAATACTAATCAAGTAAGTGAAAAAACTTATATATAAATAATAATTTTTATTAGAGATATGGGTATAATAATAGGTGTAATAGTAATTTAAAATATGAATTATAAATACATTAAGCATTTAAAATTATTTTTTACTAATAGTCCAAATCCAAAGTTAGATTTTAAATAAATTAAATTTGTTTCCAAACTTGGGTGTAACATTTGCCCTAAAATCTATAATTTGTGAAAAATGCTCCACATTGTAAAAAAGTACAAAAAATGCCCTAAAAGATGAAAGAATACTTAAAAATGTTGAAAAATGACGTTAAAAAACAAAAAAAATGCATTTATAGCTAAAAATGCAAAATAAAATTAGAATATTCTGCATCAAGGGAGCATGAAATAAATAATTTTTAGCTAGGATAGCATTGTACAGAATAAAAGGGAAAAAAATGCAAAAGTCAACAACATCCTAACTCTAATTATAACATATAATTCATGTAAGCACTGAAGACTTATTTTTAAAAACTATCGAAAAGTTACGATTAAAATCGTGAAGGATAAAAAATTGATTATCAGCTGTAATAATACGTACAATATAACTTAGGTACATAATAAACGTAATAAGTTATCCTGACGAATCGAGAAAACATCGATTTAATAGAAAATTCAAAAAGGCCTCAATCGTTATTTTAATTTTAATCGGGGCGACCGTACAAACTATATATAAACCGTTATTATATTACAAAATTCAGCCGAACGCTGCAACTCTACCCGAATAAAACAAAACGCGGGCGAGACTTATTTTTAGAAAATCTATACATAATATTATTATTATTATTATTATTATTATCATCGACGTAAAAAAAACACGTATGGATCGTGTCTTCTACACGCGCGCACGCGGCGGGAATGTCACATAATATGCTTTTACTAGCTGAATCACCCGGCGTTGCCCGGAAAAACTCCTTTTGGGTGTAATTCACTCTGCATAGGTATGGAAGCAAAATTATATTATATTTTAATTTTTAGCCATCCCGCGTGGCGTTGCCTGAGTTTCGCTTATGGTAATGCGAACAGTATATTATCAGGTAGGCAATCTACCTGCGGTAGATTGCGGACACATTGAGGGGGGAGATAAAATATAGGTAGCCTATATTAGTACAGCTTAATAGTTAAAAAAACAATTTGTATAAGTGTACCTAAAATAGTATTGAAGTCATAGTTGATCATCCCGGATTTTTAGGAGTATTTCATATTTATGTATTAATATACTTTGTTTGGGGGGTTATTTAGTTTATTTTGATGGACAAACCGGCGTAATTGTACCTAGATTTGTGAAATAATTCGCATATTATATAACTTGCAATCAAAGGCAACACTTAATAAACAAAAAAAAGTTTCGATTTCCACCGTGAATCTTAAGATCCCTGTTTTGCCACCTCTTTAAAAATCGAATATCAGAAACACTCCTTTCTTATTGCGTATCTAGATCAATAGAATGTGTATGTGTAATTTGTATGTGTATTGGTTTATGTTATCGGTGTGCATTTTATCGTTCATTATAATAAAATAGGAGTATTGGTGTACGCGCGATGCATGAGATTATTTTTATCGATAAACTTCTCGGAACAATAATTGTTATTCTTATCTACACGACGACGACGAACAAAAAGGATAGGTTGCAGGTAGCTGGAAACCCGCGGTCCGCCGTGCCGCACAATACGTATTGGCGGTGAATAATTATAATTGTTAATTACTCCACTAAAACGCAACATTTTTGAAAATCCTTTCTTCTTGCACGGTGAAAATATGAGAAGAACCTCTATTCCAAATTTCAAGTCCGTACGTTGAGTAGTTTTTGAGATACAGCGATCAGTGAGTGAGTGGTATTTGGATTTTATAAGTATAGATTATTTTCAAAAGTAGTAATGCGCGTAGGTCGTCTTAATGTCGAAACACAATATTGACGAATCGGCCACTCCGTCGGGTCGGAAAGGCGATGGCGGGTTGAACACACACGAATTTATAGGTAACGATTTATTTTACACGCCTCTTTACACCTGTTTACATATTATGCTGAATACTATATTCGCTAATATATAATTATTATTATTATTATTAGCATTGCTGTTAGATTTAATTACGACAACACGATATTATAATAATAGATACAATAAAAACCAACTATTTTCCAGTGTAAACAGCAACCGTTTTAATATAATACTGTGTCCTCGCCGAATATCAATAGGTTTGCGGGTCCACAAAACCTATAAACCTACATTACCTGCATAGAATCTTGCCGACTTTTGTATTTTACATAATATTGAGATAATGAAAGTCGTATCGAGACGAGACGGAAGAGCAGAACTTCTGCGACGATCACTCGTTTCAATTTTTTCTAAAATCACATCATCGGTGACCTTACAACTGCAGTTATACTAACGATCGTCATACATTTCTAAAATATTGTGCCTGCAATCGCACATCTGTATAATATGTCTACCCTGACTGTTTCGTGCGTGTGACATCAAAAACGTCAATAAATACAATACAAAGCAATGTCACACTGTAAGATGCAACCAAATTTAAAAGTTAAAAATTTAGCCGGCGGACGTAAATAAATCTGATAAAATACATCATATTCCAAAAAAAAAAAAACGTATACGCAATACGCATAGTACGTATCGAATGACCTGGAACGATTGACGTCACATGAAAAACCAGACAATGGCAAACGATAAAAAAAATTGCTGTCTGAATCTTAAAATAAAATAATAAGAAAACACGCAAACACTTTTCAGAAAATCTTTTCCAGGACAATGCATTTCATATTGTACAATATTTAATATGAAAAATATTCAAATAAAATATATTAGAAAGATGTTAAATTGCTTATGCACTTTATGCACGACGTGAGACATTGCAGAAAACGCTTTCATCAAATAAATTATATGCTTTGCAGTGACTTAACAAATTATACATAATATACGTTTAACGATTTAAAATTAATAATGTAATTTTACCTATTTAGGTTAATAACGAAATCGAATAGCCAATTATAAAATATAATGACTCATTAATTATAGATAACTGTTGTGTTTAAGACGTTGAATACATAAGTAATTAATACTACGTTATTTCGTAGATAAAAACTATAACACATACGTTTTTGTCAAAGTTATAAGGTTATTAGGTTCGCTGCAGTTCTGAAAGAACATATGAATAATTTACCACTTTTCAAATCAAATAGAAATCAAATTTTAAAACCCTGATGGATATATTAAAATTGTAAAATCCACGACAGAGTAATAATAATATTATTTATGAACAAGATCGTTTATGACAAACCTACAGCGAAATAAATAAATTATATGAAATCTAACGTTACAAATAGGTTATAAAATGCATTTATTACTTATTTTACTCGTGTTAGAACATTGTGTACGATTAATAAAACGACCGTTTATAATAATAATCGTATGACACAACACACACACACACACCGCAGTCGTTCGTTTTAAATCTACTTTTATATATTATTACTGTGCTACTATTGCGTTTCGAGACGGTATAGGTACGCCGTGACGTACATACATACATTCGACGGGCACGAAACGCGCGGGACAGTAACACGAAATAACTAATAAAATTAATAATAATTGTAGGTAAATGTATAAAATCGTACGCGACGAACGAAATATTATTGGTTTACCTTTTGAGCATAAAACGCAACAAATACGCGAGTGAGGATAATATAAAATAAACGTCACACACACACACACACACACACACACACGAGCTATGTCGATAATATTACAAGAGGTACACGACACCGAGACGCGTCGCGACGGTTCATACTTGAACGGTTAACTGGGTGTACGGAATGGTAATTGAGTTTATCTTGTACACAGAGATAATACGCGCTGGGCGCATTAGATAAAGGCGTAATAACAACGTGGAAAAAAACGTGATTTAAAAATGTTTACCGCGAGAAAATAATCACACGAATTATATAGTTTTGATAATTTATAATATTATCATGACATATTATATTATATGATTTCGTTTTTTTGTTGCATTCCGTCGATTTTATACGTCATATCATTTCAACTCTCCCGCGAAAGCGTATTCTGTAATATTATTTCGACGGTACGAATGACGATAAAGCGTATTATGGAGAAAATAATAATATTCAACAAAACATTTTGAATTTTGTCGAGACTTCACCTATAGGTGTTCTTTACACTGACCCACTCTCGCTTGATTTTAGAAAATATTTGATCCCAGATCTGTTGAATATATTTGAACATTTATTTCAACGATTATTTCAAAAATAATCTATATCTCACGCAGTCATTGGGTTGTTTTTAGGATATTCGAACACATATTATCTTAATTCGTTTTTTTTTAACTACAACTATATGTCCATTTGAAAAACGAATATTATAAGTAGGTAGCTTTAATCTATATCCAGATAAAAATGTAGACCAAAATCACAAAGAAGAACGCATCTCAATCGTATAAAAGTTAATTCAAACGTACCGCATACAGTATTTTAAATAAACTATATTTCACATCTAGTATCATCTGCCGGTTACGGTCGATATAATAATTCTTTATAAAGACGAAGAATTTATAACTAAAAATGTGACCACATTTTCGACACCTATAAATAATCAAAAAGCGTAATTATATGATTGATGATAAAATTAGACAAAAAAAAGTTCAAGGAACATACAGAACTTATTGTTTCGATTAAAATGGATCACCCAGGTCCAAGGCATAATTTGACACGTATGCTATCAAAATTATGACCGATGGTGTTTAAAGAAAAATTAAATCCATTGGTATAATTCTAGTTCTTTAATTTTTAGTACAGAACCAGCGACAAAAACTATTATGTTTTTGCGAGACAGTTAATTAGGTGCCTATCATTAAAAAATCTAAGAAACATCGATTTTCCCTATCATAGAACATATTGTTTTATCCCATAACTTTTTTTTGTTTTATTGAAGCCAATTAATTGGCATTAACGACTTAAAATTTAAAAATGACAAACCACTGTTTATGTGATAGACTTCTTCCTGAGAAACCATGTATAATTACAAAATGTATTATATCTACCAAAATTTAAAACAAAATTAATATCAGTTATTTTAATATGTATATTTATCAACAACTCCAACTCAATCAATAACATTAAAAAACTATCAAATTAAAGTGAACACAATATGCTAAATAAAGGTACAAAGTCTTATGAGTAAATCGATTTTAATATTTGTCTTTATTCTAACTATTCGCACGAACAACATGTAAAAGCTCTATGATTTTAATATGTATCGTTTGCCCATGCTGCAAACATAATGTTTAAAAGATCAGGGCAACCACTAGTCAACAAAGTAAACATAAATTGACAAAATTCGATTCATTATTTAAAAATTAATTTATAAGGGTATACGTAGGTAAATTGAGAATATATCATGATCTTTTGGAATACAGGCGACTTACAGGCGACACTGAGTTACAAATTTATTTTAAATACATTCAAGACGTATCAGCTTAAAACATTTTGAACTTATGAATAATTTATTCGAAATTAGCAACGCTCGGCATTAAAGAACACATGATTTGATTGAATAATAACGAGACTTAACTTTAAAGTCAACGTATATATATTCCGGTAACAGTTCAGTTACTACATAATATTCAGATTTATCGGAATGACAAAAAAATAATTAAACACTGTCCTAAAAATATAACTTTTGAGTGTCAAGAGTTATTGAAATAGCGAAATGCTAAACTATCCAGCAATTACATATTGGTATTATTTTGTATACAGAGATCTGCTTACACACATAATGTGCACACGTAAAAAATATGTAATATATGAAATTAAAAAAAAAACAGGGCACTTAAACCTGACATTCCCGTACAGTTGGATTAAAAATGTTTAACTGAATCTTCAAAAAGATATAACAGTTACTATAATATAATGATACATCACAGTTTTAGCCTATAACTATTCAATTTAAAACGCATATTATATGTAACATGCGCGCACATTTGAGACAAAGACCATATACTCGAGCATTAGGTATATCTTGCACAAACAAAACTACAATACAATAATATACTATATTATGGTATATGTGGATTCGGGGGGGGGGGGGGCGGAAAATAGGTTGACAATATAATAATAACGTCATAATGTGTGCGCGATTCCTCTCATCTAGTACCTATATGTTGAAATGTTCGGCAAAAAGTTGTTTGTGATGGTAATGACGACACCGCGGCACGAGGGGAAATAATTGAAAATTCGACACGCACAGCGCGTGAGTGTATAGAAAGGTCAGAATATGCGGGGGCGGGAGGGAAACACCATCGAAGTCTTTGATCAAAAACGGACTAAACCGAGCCAGCGCCGGAAAATTGTCAGTTGGCGACGGCAGGGCGCCGCCGTGACTGCTACACCCTCCCCCGCCCCTCTCAACACCCCCCGACACCACCCTTGGAAATCGTGCCGTACAAACGGGCTTTTGATTGGTAGGGGCGGAGGGGGGGTTTTCGCGTAAATACCGCGGTGGCGGGTCCACAGTTAATTCGATTATTTTCGAACGAGACCCGATAAATCGCATTATCCTCTCTTGGGCGAGGTGTACATATGTATATAGGTATAACCTATATATATATATATATGTTTAATTCGCTTAAAAGTACAAAACCATCGGAGGTCCGCCGCGCACTTGCAGTATATATAGGGGTACACAAGTACCATGTATATATATATATATATATATATATATAGGTACCATGAATATATATATATAGGTACCATGTATATATATAGGTACCATGTATATATTCACGTTCGGGGGTGCAGACGAGATGCCACCTAAAGCCTGTCCTCCTCGGTCTACCTTGGCCACCCGATCGTCCGTCATCGGGCTCACCTATATATACGTATATATATATGCACAGTGCAGTATATACCTGTTACAGGTATTATGTATATATGTATATCGGTCTTCTCGTTCTGCGTGTCCGAGCACAAAGGTCGAGAAGCGAGAGCCATAACTAATAATAATAATAATGATAATAATAACATAACGGGATAAAATCGTCCGAGAAAGGCGCTCGGGCGGCGGGCGTTTACCCCGCACCGCGAGTTTCCGACGACACCCTCCGCGCGGCATTCATTTTGCCGCCGTAATTAAGCGCGCCGACTTACGCCATCCAGTCTTAGGGGTAGGTCGGTCGGTCGGTCCGCGGTCGCGGCCGCCGTGATTCACAAACGACACACAAATTCAGCCCCGCGACGGCGGCGGCGGACCCGGGAAATAAATTAACCCGGCCGGAACGCTCGCGGAGTCGCGGTTCTCCCCTCCGTCGTCGTCATCGTCGTCGCCCTCACTATCTTCTTCTGGATGTACACGTCCACCCACCGCTCGCCACCAGCCGCCGGTAACCAACCACACTCCCGCGCAATCGTCACCCGAAATCACCGGTCCGGACACAAATATCTCGGGTCCGTCTGTGGGTGGTGGTCTGGTCGGCGACAGTATCTCTGCATGCGTCAAGCGTATAGTTCCCTCTTCTTTACCCGCTTGTGGCTGCAGAAACGTTTCCAACTATATATGGTTCTAAGCGCATACCGCCGAACCGTATTTAATTTGGTAGGAGAGAGCGTGATGGCGAGTTCACCAGATGATCACGTCCTTTAGACGAAGCCACTACACCCATGTGTGTGTTGTGTCCGTCTCGTACGAACGCACAAACATATATCGAATTTGAGCTGTTAGAGATTATATTTCTAATTGTTTCTTAGCAAGATATATAGACGAGTATATTATCTATATGTGAAATGTCACAAATTGAAAACGTTAGTATATCGCTTAAAAATGTAATTAAAAAAAAAATCCAGACAATGTTCTTATTACCTTTAAGTTTAATAATATATATGACGATTCTAATGTAATATTTAAGCTTACAACACAGCTGAAATCAAAATTAATATGTCTTACGATTGCAAAAAACCGAGACGACTCGTGCTCAAGCAGTATATGTCCTCTTAAGAACTATTCAACTATTTTGTTGAATATAACACAAATCGCATATATATATTTCAAATAAATCTATTGAAATAACTCTGTTTAGTTTATCGTACTATTTAAGTACGCCTACCACTATAGAATATCACTTTTTGCACTTCATCATATATTGGACAATTATGTGAAAACGCCTTTGTGTTAACGACTTGGACGTTGTATAATTGTAACACGAGCACGCGTTATTAGACAATTTTTTTTTTACTATATAATACACTTCTAAACGGTATCAACATACCAGCTATTTCTCAATAATATGTTCTCGAGAACCACCACTGTAATAGACGTCTCGATGCATTTTCAAAAATCAAATAATTATAATTTACTCACCTCTCGCCACGTTCACCTGCTCCGATCTTATCTCTATATTATGTTTAACGCGGACATAAACTGTGACGCGCGTGTGCAATCTGCAAATCCTACGTAAAACGATGTTGCGCGGGTCAACCCCGTCGACACATTAACCCGTCTCCGTGAGAGTATCGGGACCGTTTTGACGGCGTCGACGAGTCTGCTGCAGAGGGTCGTGGGATTAAGTTAACAGTCGCGATAGTTCTCTGCAGCAACGAGAACGATACAAATATAATAAAACGACGAGCCACCTACGATCGCCGCGATATCTTTATATTTATTTATTATATTAAGGTCTACACAGTTTTTTTCCCCATACACATATAATATATAATACAACTAAACGTAGTATACGCTTTAGACTCCGTACAAATTTATTCCATTCCTCGTGTGCCGCATATAATAAAATAATATCAATTTCACTCTCTATATAGAGTGTGTTTTTTACACCACACACTTGTATTGATCTGGTATATTTGTAATGTATCGTATATATAGTCGTAGGACGAAAAAGCGCAGTACCGCACGTCGAACACGCGATTAGAAACAAAACAATTTTTTTTTCAATTTTTTATCTCGTATTGTCAGGTATTTATTTTCCATCGGATACACGATAGAAGAAAAACACGAAAAGTTTTCTTCTTCTACGACCGTTCGGAGTGAAGCATATTATTTCACGTATAATTTAAATGCAAATTGTGTGAACACTTTATAGACGCGGCGAAGATAGTAGCTGATTGGAAATTTGGAAATAAATTAAAGCTACAGACTAATGATAAGTAAAAATTACATATTATGTTGTGAAATTATAACATAATAAGCATCATTTTTTTTATTATTATTATAACATATTAGAATATAACTTTTAAAAATCTTGGTTAAACTCGGTTTCAAAATCAAAGAGTTGGTTTTAAATAAACTCGAAACACAAAAGTCTGAGTTAAATAGTATGTACACATAATCAATACGGTACAACATTTGAAATTATGTTCATTGACATAATATAAGCCATTTAATGGTACATCGGACATAAAAAAAATATCTAATAATAGCTTATTACCGTCGACTAAAATATGTTTATGTGCACTAAAAAATAAATATATTTTCGCACCAAGTAGTTTTCTATTTTATTAAATAAAAATACGGTAAAGAAATAGAAATATACTTTTATTATAACGTAACAAAGAGTTCTGTTGAAACATTTTCTAGACAACAGCTGAAATAATGGATAATCCCGTTTTATACGGTTCGTATATGGACCGGTAAATTACGATTGAAAACGGATTTTTTAGCAACATGATTGAGAACGCTCAATTTATTAAATAAAAACTAAATACTCTATTAAATCTATATCCTAATTCTTTAACGACTACTACTATTATTTTTAAAGTCAAGATAAATACAATATGTACAAATAATAATCATATGACTTTAACATTAAATTAAGACAGATGACTACAAAAATGTCGTAAGTATCTTCTATATGTTCTATGTACCTATATATTGACACACTATCAAAAAAATCTCAACAGTTTCTTTTAGAAAATAAAACTCATAGGATCTTTAAATAAAAAAACTCACTAATATTCCTATTTAATTCAACTTAAATAAAGTTGAATATTACTCACACTTAAACCTAAAAAAATATAACAATGTAATATAAAAACGATATCAAGTAGTTAAATTAATAAATCAGTTTTAAAGTCCAAATCACACGAACCTATAGTTATTCCGACCGGAGTAACTGGGGAAACCGATGCCAAACGTGTACATTTTTCTCTGATATTTAAATGCAATAATTATTAAGAACTACATCTGAATGATGCACGCGCCAAGTATTTTTCATTCAAATCAGAAACATTTATAATTGTTTATTAAATGTTCTTAAAAACAGGGATATAGGTCATAAATATTTTCATAAAATAGAATTAAAAATAATATTTTCAGTATTCTTGACTGGGCCCGTTTACGATATATTATAATATTATACTAGAACAAATGAAATTATCTTAAATAAAAAAAGTAACCTTTTAACTAACACATTAACACTTACAAACACAATTAGAAAATTAAAATATGTAATATATGGTAAAATGTAAATATCATTAAATAACACACCAACAATGTAACAATGCACCAGCGATTACAAAAATACAAAAAGACTAGATCTTGACAGTTTGTAAAACTCAAACGTCTACAAAATGTCAAACCCTATTTGTTCTTTTAAGAACATTCAGTTACTAAATATTGTTCTCAAGCAATCAAAGTGGCAAGAAACAGAATTAAGTTCAAACAACAAAGGCTCTTAGGTAAGTTTTCGCAGAAAATTTACGCACATTGTTCCACTAAACGGCTTTTTAGTTTTTTTTTTTTTTATAATAAAGTTATGTGTTAAGTACTTCAAACAAATTCAATAGTTTAAAGTTAGTACATTTTGTAATTTTATGCCGATATTGTTTGAAGTTTTTACGGGTACTTAAAATAATAATACACCTACATTGCTCAAGTACAAAATAACGTAAAAATAAAATATAAAATCAGCTGAAAAAAGAAACGTGTTTACACGAAGAAGTACAATAGACCATTGTATAAAAAATATACAATAAGATCACTACTAAGTTACAAGAGACGCAATATAATAACTAAAGGAATCAATATTTAATATACAATTTAGCATCGTTAAAAATAATCAACCAACATCGTTATTACAAATCATTGCGCCGATATCGTTAGTATATATTTTGTAATTTTAAGAAATGATCGATAATATTAATTGTTGACAGTACAATATATTTTAAAACATGCTATAAAACAAATGAAAAAAAAAAAATGTTGCTAAGACATATTAAACTAAACGCAAAAAATAATATCCAAACAAGAGGAGGCGAGTTGTGTACGATCGACTGGCAATATCGTAATATTTATTATTCTCGCAATATAATAGTAATAATATGTAAACATGTTTTTATGAGTCTAGGATATAATTGTTATTATTATATCGTTGCCTCAGCAATAGCGGTATACAAAGACGACGGCTAAAAACTCAATAATATTATAATATTAATTCACAATCGGCTCGTAATGCGTTATCATTGATGCATATAATATACGTATATTATTATCGTCTTTGAAATAAAAAATACCTCGTGCAACGAATAATTAGCGTGCGCGAATCAGACGCATGTACGACAATATTGGGTTTGTCGCCGTTTGGCCCCCGACCGCGACGGATGGAGTTGGTGGAAAACGAAGAAAACGCTTCGCACAGATTCTTGAAATAACTCTACACACACGTAGTGCGTTCTACTAGCGTAGGGCGGTGGTATAATGGTGATCGAATTCGAGGGGAATCGCGTCGAGTAAAAAACGCACAATCGAAACGATGATACTCAAACACAGCAGTTCCCAAACTTTTTTTCCGCGGTGCCCTTTCGGGGGCCCCGAGTTAGCCACGGTGCCCTGCTGTAGGTTATCAATAACGAAAAAAATCCATACATTTTAAACTACTTGGTTATGAACCGTCGTAGACCGCGGTGCCCTTAGAAAATGCTCGCGGTGCCTCCAGGGCACCGCGGTGCACAGTTTGGGAACCGCTGCAGTTTAACACATTTGGGCGGCGGCAGTCGCACGGCAGCAGTATACTACCGCCGACTTCTGTAAACGTGTTATTCGATTTCAAGGCGTTTTTATGACCCGAAAAATCGTACGGCACGCATCCAATCGGCCGCGATTGAACAAAATAGAATAAAATCTCTACAATAACCACCGCAAACCGTGCTTATATACACATGCTCATAAACGGGCGAGTCGCATATTTCGCAGGTAAGTACCACCGCCCTGCAGGTAGCTGCTTTTCCGACAATACACACATAAAAATACACACTTACAATCATCCGATAACGATATAATATATAGAAACGAGTATTTACAATAATTATAAACGATTGTCATATTTTATAGTATTTAAATATTAGAACACGTGCAGTATAGGTTTGGGAAATTCTAAGAAAACTTTGGTGAACTATATATTATAATGATCGCATAACGCGGGTTGTATGACTGACGATTTTTATTGTCTGTAACAATATATTATAAACTCGATAAAGACATAAATATAATATTAAGTATTATTGTGTTGCGCACGATCGTCGGTTTGTTTCTAAGCCTGCAGTGGTACGAATGTGCATTTCCGTGAAATATATCACTGAAAAGCCCAAAGTGTTGAATGTGACTTCATTTGGTTCGCAGAGCAGCCGAACAATATAGACGTTATCGGTAAGTATTCCAAAATAGTACATAATATTATATCAACGGGCGTTTAACTACAGGGCAAGAGTACAAAAAAATGTTTTTATTAAATTGCACGTTATTATAAAATATTTAAGTACATTTGTGTGTATAAGTATTAAGTAGGTACCTACATATTTAGTAACTACCGGCTACATATGGTACATACATATAATTTAAATTCAATAAGATTTTATCTACTGATAGCGCAAATTTTATAATAATTGTTGTTGCTCATGATTATTTAGTCCCCGAAATCAATCCAAATAGTTTTTATTTATTATTGTTTTTAGTCCAAACGGGTTCCTGCACTTCCTGACAACGTATATAACAATACAATATAATATTATTTAACAACAAAACTGATGTTTAGAAGAATATAGTCTGTTTCATTAATACAAACTTATACGCAAGATACCCCTAACTGTGGATGTTATACAAAGATGTCAAAATCACTCATAAAAAATTGTTGAACTGACACATAATCAATATTTCTTTTGTTTCTTTTGTCGTACGAAAATATATTTTATACACGACTTTACATCTGAATACGTTAAAATCGTGTTAATACGGTGCCACGTAATATTCACATCTTAACTTTAGGCAACCGAAAATTTGGTTTTCTTTGTTCATTAAATTTAACTACAATTAGGCCCGTTCAATATATTTCTTCGATTCTCGGTAACACACAATTATGAAAATAAATAAATGTTATAACTACAGAGAGCTTTGAGGTCACTACAATAACAGAAGTTCAAAAGCAATTCAAAGACAATTTTTTCCCTATAAATTTCGAGTATTTCAAGTTATCAACGTTTGAGTTAGGTATGTGACGAGAATTCGCTGTACAACATAAATTTATTATTTTAAAAATGTATATTATAATTGTTGAACAAATACCTATACATTTTTCAAAATTTGTACTTCTTTTTAATGTTTAAAAAAACTGAGAAAGTTGCACTTCAGTATAGCAGGTGTTCAGTGTAACTCGAGAAATAATTATAAACGAAAAACGATTCTGACAGTATGTTAAGAGTGACAGCTCATAGTTCTAAGCCTCTAAGTAGTATTTTCGTATACATTTATATTACTATTAGTATTTTTTTTTTCTATAACTAATGCGGTAGGTTAAAATCATTTCTAACAAAAACGTATTGCGTGTATATTATGCGTGATAATATAGTATTATAATAACCAGTGTTTAATATAAATCAACTAGCTGTTAATAACTTATAAGTCAATATCGACCAAGGATGTAAAAGGTTCGTGATATAAATAGCTTAAAATTAATCAAAAATCTTTGAACTTTTTTTGTGTGTAGTAAATATTAATATTCGTAGTAGGCACCTAATTAAAAGTTTCCTTACGATTTTTTTTTTAACTACAACAAAATTACAAAATCGTTATTTTTTCTTATTAAATATCTAATTTTGTCAAAGTTTGAAATTCAAATATCTATAAAAAGAAAAAAATTGTGTTTTAATTTTAGAGATTTTTTTAGTTTTTGTTAGAAGAACTTCTGGAGGAACCTTGAATAACATTTTTAATTCGTAGCTATACAATTGTATAATTTGCAAACTTTCATGATTTTGACAAATAATTCAAATATTTCAATAATTATGTATTGATTTTTTTTCAATAATATCAACCAGATCCAATGTTTACCATAAATCACCCTTAAAATTACATATCCAAGCATTTTTTCTATTATAAAACGTTTACATTTCCAAATGTATTTTGTAAAACTCAATACTTAGCTCTGTAATTGTTGCTTGGATTATTTTGTCAATTTCGTTATCGTTTTTTTTTATGAAAATGTGGTTCTTGAGTTTTTTTATTTTTGTATACTTTTGAGTTTTCTATTAATAAGATGATGATCATCTGGTACTCCAAAAAATAAATCAAATGTCGAACGTAGGAAACTAGAAAACTGTAGCAATACCGTAAGGCTGATTTCTACAATATCGGTTTGTACAATCGTTGTCATTTTGCCATCTTTTAATACAAAACTGGTGCTGAATAAATACATAGCTTTATAGAATTTAAATTGAACAAATATAAATGGAAGCCGAACTGAGAGGACCACACATAAACCAATAGCCTCAGGCTGACCATATACATAAAATAATATTGTTGTTAGAAATTACAAATTGAAAAAACAAGTTTAAATTATAATAACGATAATAAAAAGAAAAGAAAATGTATTAAAAAAAAAAAAGCCAGCAAACCTTCAATACTGTGGATGAAAAATTATTGATGGCAATAAATCATGTACCTATTTCCCATTGGTTGTTTTGATTTTAACTTGCTATAATGTTACATATAAAACAAAATTCTACACTGACAGCGTATTGAACTAACAATTTCATCACTATACATTTATTCTACAGACAATTCTATTAGATATGTGCACACTAGATTCTGGTTTATATTAATATGGTCGTCGGATGTTTTTTTGAAAGCCAATTGTACCCTCCTCAAAGAGGCGGTATGGGACCGAGTGTATTTGTATGTTACGACAAAATACTTTTGGGCATCAGCCAATAACTGAAACTGAACGACTGTTTTACTTTAAATAAATAATGAGAATCCCGAGTTAAGACAAAATACCAAACTACAAAACACACATTCGTGTATGAATAAAGATCGTTGATAAAAAATATAATTAATGAAATATACATACGTATATATATATATATATAATAATACGTAAATAATATATATATATTATATGCACTTTAATATTTTCAAACTATTTTCATTAGTGATATTTGAATTTCTATTCATACTTTTTTTAAAAAAGAAAAAAACAATCTCAACGTGTATTATAATATATACCTTTTTATTATTTATATATATATTTATGGCGAAATTAATTTTTCTTTTAAATTTAATTAATATCTAACGAGAACACAATTTAACATTGTTTAATTTTAATGAGTTTGAAAATAATATAGGGTTCTAAAATACGAATTAAATTTTAAATCAATTGAGATTGAAAACGCCCGCAAGAACGTCCGGATACTTTTTTTGTATCACTACTAATACAAAATGAGTTAAATGATTTGAACAATACAAAGGGTGAGTTTAAGTCTAATCTACAAGCAAATCTGCCTCGTGGTGTTAGGCTTACAGAAGCGTTAACGACGTTACGATAGTGGAACCCGACGATGTCATTTGTCTATTCTCTCTGGCAGATTTAAACGTGGTAATTACCAGTAATCCGCAAGGTAGACTACAACACATTAGTGCAACATCTGGTCAACAAAATCCAATGTTTGTCACTAATCAAATAATAATTGTTCTATCGCCACTTATCGGAATCTAAACACGTTTTATAATGAGTGATTATGTACAAAAAACTTACATCAATCACGGTGATAAAATCGCGTGTTTCGTCGACTGGTTTAATTGGACTAATATAAAACCATTATCAAATTAAGCGACAATTTAAATAACCGGCAATGCGTATAAAAAAACGTAGATAGTTAAGTTCTAATTTATCTAATTTTAAACGTATTTGAAACCATTTTTTTTTTTACACAATTTTAAGTCGATAAAAACGATGTAGCCATAACATCCGATACTTAATACAAATATGGGTAAAAGTGGGGTAGATACTTATAATATTTAAGGTATATTATTATATTAATTACTATACAATCCGACAAACGAGACCTGCGGCGGCCGTCAACGATATAATATAATATGTCCGTATCGAGATAAGGTACAGCCGAATTACTGGAAACTATTGAAGGGTTACAAAATTAATACGAAATGTCGTGACATATTATATTATGTGCATATACATATACAAGTCCCCTATATACATATTGTATGCCGAAGCTCGAGTTTAATTTGTCTTCATATTGATTTATCGGAACGCTATAATATGCACGACGGCGACGGTAAAAAAAAAAAAACCGGGCCGCTGTGTTCACTAGCTCGTGAACATCGCGCGTTCGCGTTCGCAATTTCCGCGACCACAAATTGTGCACAGATATACGTGACACGACGCACAGATAAGGCACCTAGTTTTATCAGCGCGGAACGTGATACAAAAACCAAAACGACAGGCATTATCAAAACCAGGAAAACTCGACCGAACCACTCCTATATATATATATATATACGGACGGTAAAAGGAAAACCTACATATTGTATACGATACGATATTATCAGATTTTTATTTTAAGCAGGGGAAATTACATGTCAATTTAATATAGGTATATAGATTATAATATATGAATATAAACTGCCGTATTATAATAACACAAGTATGAACTGACACAAGTCGGTTTCAGTTTATATGTATATATAGTAGTCTTACAAATAATATTAATCGCAAGAATAATATATATAAGTCGTTATTTAATCGTTATAGGTATAGGCGTGAATGCGTGTGTAATGTGTGTAACGGTTAAAAATAGCAATAAGGTGTTCGGAATACGCTCTAAACGTATAGTTTTCTGTACACAAATACTTTGTAAAATAGCAATTTTGAATTGGCAGCAAGAATTCTAGCTTTCCGAAATTAAATTAAATGAAGGAAATAAAGTTACAAAATACTTGGTGGGTACAATGTTTTTAAACTTTCGACTGATATATAAAAACTTTGTCAACGCAGCAGAGAAAACGTAGACAGAAACTATACTCATATTAACCCCGGCAAAACTTTCAACAATATAAACAACTCGTTTCATAGGAGTAGATATATAGGTAGTATAACAATCCGTTTTAAATAATAAAAAAAAAAAATTACCATAGTCAAAACGTGTGGGAAAAAAAAAATAATACAAAATTATAGTTACAAAAAAAAATGTGCGGGCAATATTGCCACTGTTATGATGTTTATAGACGTGTATATTTACAATATCGAATTGAATTATTGATCTCAATTAGTTAGACGTTATAATTATAAGGTGTTATGTATATTATTAAATCGTCCAGACGTACTCTCGGTCTACGAGGAGCTCGTAGATAATAACGCCATATTATATAATAATATTATCGCGTTGAATAAGTAACCGGCAGTAATCACAAATCACAATAAAAACAAACGTGTTTTCGTGAATTTTTATTTCGAAGCTTGAAAAAAAAACAAACGTAAACCTATATATTATCTCCATACTTGAACACTGCAGACTAATACTCGTACAACGCATGAATTTTAAATTTAAAGGTAACAACATAATAATATATAGTCGTCGTGACGTAGGTACACATGCGCGTAATCCATATAATCATTGAAATTCTACGTTGACTATACCAATTATTTACTTATATTATAATAAACGCAGAGTGGCGCCGAGTACCTACTATATAGTATAATATGCGTTTAAGATTTAACAATATATATCATTAAACAATAAAAAATATTATTAATGTTATTATATAGTGTGTACATCGTCGTTTGTTTTAATACTCGTATGATGTTGAAAATATTGTGATTAAAACGGTTACTATATAATAATAGACAGCTGGTCGGCGAGAATTTCGGTAACATCACAGCTAATAGCTGGCAATCGATTAAAATAAAAACTGTACAGATACACGACGGAATTGATTAACGGCATTCGACGCTCATATATTTTTTGGATGCCCTAACGGTCAAAACGATATCAAACCCAGATTAAAGGGCACTAGACTGATAAAACGCTGGTAATAATATTGATACGTTATCTCGACTGTGTGCACAAATATTATAATAATGATAATATTTATATACTTATATGTTATATCATAAAAAATTATAATCTTTTGTTTATCCGTTTAAAATTAATCAGGTACATGCGTTGAAAACTCCAAACATTATCTTAATAGGTAGTTAATTTCAAGACAGTATAAAAAAAAAACTTTGCTATCGGCGTGTAAAAGTAATCTAAAGCATAAAACACTTAAAAACAAAGCAATGGTTTTTTAGGCATTCGGAAATTCTGAAATATTTTGCATACCTTTTTAAGATTCCGACAGTGTGCGCAATATTAAAGCCAACAGTTTTATGTTTTTATGATGTTTTAAATTCTAAAACTGTTCGTAAAAAAGGTAAAATATTCACGCCTTTAAAACATTATTATAACGAATCTAATTCCAAGCCAGCCCGCAAAAATGTGTACCTGTTTAATATAATAATATACAAGTAGGTAATTATTTAAAAATAATAGCCATTTATAATCGCGGATATTATTTATGTATTGAACTATATATTAAAACCTATTTGTATAGAATGTCGATAACTGTATTATTTAGCACAATTCAATCGCCACCGTTTAAAAATGTACAATACGATTTAAATTTCAAACCTAAGTACAAAGTCGTGGAATTTAAATCGCAACGAGTATAAGTATCTTTCTAATTACCCGTGTAAGAAAATATTAAATTATAATTAAAGTAACGACGTGTTCTCAAAACACATTCATAAATAAAATAATATAATTAACAGAGTTGACTTTGACAACAACCATTCTCTGGTCGACAACCCCATCAGCTCCCCCCGAATTGCAATTTTAATTAGATTCCAGTTTAACGTGGAATCCTGCGGAATATGTCAGCCCTTGTCATTCCGACCGATAGTCGAGGGAATTTCGATAGCACTGAACCGTACTTGAGGAAGTTAAAGTTTTTTACCCATCAAGCTGTGCAGTTACCTCCAAAATCTCTAAACCGTCTATTTAAATATAATCCAAACGCTTTAGCGGCGGAAACAATGTAATATCTTAACAGACATGACATCTGTCAGTGTTTAGGACTTAAAAATGAACAACGTTCGCTGTATTCCTTTACTAAAATATATCCGTTGCAGCAATACATGAAATATTTTTTTATAATTTCAACGCATTTTGCAGATTAATTAACACCCATGATGCCGTGATCCGTGCATTTGTGTTAACGCTTATGACAATAACAGATTTCTGAATCGAGAAAAAAAATTACTATTTACAACCAAATGTCAACCGTGACGCCAATATAATCTCAGAATATAATAATAATAATATTAATATTTCCACGCCGTCACCCAACATCTCGTTGGAAACATTTTGAATATTTTTCCGACTTGTTTTTTTCTTCCTACACCTAGCAAACATAATAATACCATCCCATTTGTATACGCTCATTTGTTTTATCTCATCCTCACAACCGACAACGAGGGGGGGGGGGGCGGAGGTATGCTAATGAAACACCGTGTCAGAAATTCACCTCGCCGACAGACCTCCACCGTGACATGAAATACCATCCATCATCGTATATAATACAAAAAACACGAAGACGTAGACGCGGCTATATATATCTACAGCATGACAGTAGAACGTGTCGGGGAACGGAATACGAACATCTGAAATAATAGTTATCAAAGTTTGACACCTTATTGCCAACAAAGTACTTACAGTAGTTCGTTCACACATACGGTACATCGGAGAATTTCCCATTATTAAATGTCAGAGGTATTTTTTTTTTCAAAACGCCACACCTGCGCAATTATAATATATTAACGCGAAGAAAAGGCACAGCAGATCACTGCTGACCTAATGCACGTAAGTATAAATAACCGAATTCGAAGGGGAAAAGTCGTGTTAAAACCACGTTATCGTATCGTTAAATGATATAATGAACCGATATAATACATATAGTAACAATTATTATATTACTGTTAAAACGTATTGCGCATAAAATGTCGAGATGAGATGTGTGTTTTTTTTTAAGCGATAATAAATCAATTGAACACACGATTTACCTTCAAAGCAGATATTACACTACACTATTATATATATATACGTTTTATTGCCTTGTGCGTCGGTAATGGAGTCTTCGATATTATTAGCAGTGGAGTATGTCGTGTCGAGAACGGTAGGTACTATAAATTTACACACGTGAGTCAAGTGAGAGGATAAAGAGAACTGGAAATTATTCAGAGCTTGTTCGAGTGTTTCATTTCGATACTCTATGGAAATGTACTCGAAAGAGATTCGTGTAACGATTTTAATGGTAAACTAATATCGTTTAAGGTGGTGTAACGTTAAAATGCTGCAGCCGGACACGGTTTGCCACTATCGGCAGCGGCCAAGACAATATTATTATGTGATTTTGCAACCATAGCGTAGCAGTGTGTGAGCTTATACATTTATATTTATAATGATATTAATTGATCGGTTAAAACGGTTTTTTAAATAATAGCACCATAGTGGTAGCTAATTGTGGGAGCACACTTCGACGACGTTTCAAAATATAAACGAAATACAATAACAATG
Source organism: Neotoxoptera formosana (assembly GCA_022818045.1). Classification (NCBI taxonomy): domain Eukaryota; kingdom Metazoa; phylum Arthropoda; class Insecta; order Hemiptera; family Aphididae; genus Neotoxoptera; species Neotoxoptera formosana. The sequence goes on along the minus strand of CM040632.1, from coordinate 26,286,390 downwards.
ATAATATACAAATAAAAAATATTTATTTGTTCGATCATACTATAATCAGGAAATAATTTGAAGTTAATTTGTAAAAATAAATACGTCATAGACTATAAAAAGCATAACAGTTAAGTACGAACTAGGTATTGAGTAACTTTTGACTCCTGAAACTATATATCTAATTTTCTACCTGAAACTACCCTCAATGTGGAAAATCAAAACATTTTTACTGCTCCAAAAGGCAATGACAGATACAAAAGTAAATGAAAAACACGCATAGTTGTAAAATCAATACATTCATAGCTATCTGCTCAGAATCTAAAAGGTTTTTAAAAATACACTTTATAGGTACCTATTTTATTTCACTACAAAGCTATGAATTTATTATTATTAAAAATTCAGTGTCACAAAGTGAGTTCATGGATCTTGTATAGAAACTATATTATTACTGCACACTTGGTGTTCTTTGGCACCTTGGGTTTCGTAACGAGGACAAAATGCACATCAAATACAAAACTTGTAAGTAATAATAAAGCAAAGACGAGTGCATAAAACTATGTACTATAAGGATCTAGCAAATTCTACGGATAATAAAGTTTATTGCAAAAGTTAGGTGTGATAATAATATTATGCTAAATAAAAAGTAGATAATAAAAACTCATTAACTATTTTACCGGTGTCTAGAATGATTATGGCTGACATCTACGAAGGTCTAAATACTATACATATTGTCATCCAAAATGCGATGACAGTGGAAAAATAATGACAATATAAAAGTAAGTCAAAGCCCGTAAAAGGTTGAGAAATTCATAAACGAAAAATCCCGTGGAGAATTCTGAGCTTTCGTAACATAAAATGTAAAGTAAAATCTATATCCCCTGAAGGGATTGGTGGCCAAGGAAGATTATGTTCGAAGAATATTGAGGTCCGCTATTGTAATACTATTAATATTCTTTTGATTTATGAAGAACATCACAAAGACACAAGTAAATTTAATTTAGTTTTTCTATTCTGGTAACAAGAAAAAATATGAAAGTATATAATATATTGTGAACGTTATGTAAGTATATAGGGTTCGTATATACATATGACACGGCATTATAAATATAACGGTATTATTTAAAGTAAATAATATTATAATGTATACACTATTATAGTAGTAAAATACGAAAGTATCTTGAGTTTATTAGTAATAAATGGCCCAGGACTAGGAACTTTATACGTTAAAAAATAATGTATTATATACACATAAAATATGGACTGAAAAAATATTAAATATGCATTTATAAGGAAATAAACTTCGAAAAATGCATGATCTAAAAAGTGTATTAATATGCGAAAATACCTATGCATTATATTTTGTACTATTTAATTATAATTATAAAAAAAATTCAATTATTAATTGAATTTAAATAAAAATATTATTAAATATAGGTAGGTATATACAGTAAATATAATTAGAAAATCCGCAGAATGTTTTAAAATTAAATTAAAAGTTTCCTAATAAATAAACAAATGCATAAAGTTCCGAGCTCGGTTAATAAGTTAAAACGTAAAAAAAAAACTGCACAGCCTATGAATTTCGTCGAAAATATCAAACAAAATAAATTACACATATACGATTTTTTTTTTTTTTTGAATGAGCAAGATATCCGTGTAACAATATAATTATTAAGATGAAAAATATCAGACCGGTTAGGTATCTATTAACAAAAATGAATTTATTCCGAACATATTGAAAAAAACTGTGTAAGTATCACATACAATAAAAACTAATTAAAAAAAAAAGAACTAAATGTTAAATTATTTACGGTTTTTTTAAAAATAAAATACATTTATGAATTCATAGATCAATAAAAATAAAATAAAAATATTACGTAAACATTACGATTTACGAGGTCAAAAAGAAAAAATTTCTAAAGCTATTTGGTCGTTCGGGAAAAATTTAAATGTTACAACAGAATAATTCACTTTTTATAACAATTCTAGAGGTTTTATTATTATTATTATTTCGCTGTGTTTCAATTAAATAAAATATAATTCAGTAACCATGTTGCGTTTTTTCATCACTATTAATCCCATTCAATGGAATGTTCCTCTTCAAAAACCAGCCCCTCGTAAAATAGATTATTTTTTTGTATTAGTTGTTTGCTGAACCGTACGGGAAGAGTGCCATGAGCGAAAATAAAAAAACAACCGTTATACATGTTTAGTTCTCCTGAAAATAAATTATGAATGGTCATTTGTCTGAAAATGAGGTACCATCAAATTTCCATGAATAATTTTCAACGTATCTTATTGATCGATAAACTAAAAACCGTTTCCCGATATTGCTGTTGTTATTATTTAATCCCGGAGTCTTTAAAATAAACAATAATCGTCATTCGTAGTATTGGACCATAAACAGAAATCATTACCTAGCACGTGGTGTATTGTATTCAAGTCGCATAAAATATATTATGTACCTACGATGTCGTTCGATTGATTTTAAACACCGCCGTTTGGATGTAAAAAAAAAGTCCAACTTTTTGTGTTTACATTATAATTCAAAACATCGATTTTCTCTTCATACAATTGACATTTTTTTGCTCGAGTAAAAACGTGTAATATTTAAATAATAATTATGAAAAATGCACAATACATAATATTGTGTAAACATGCCGGGGTATTTAAATAGTTTTTGCCGGTATGACGCATGTATTATTCGATCACGAAAATTAATTACGGCCGGATATTTTGCCGAAACAATATTGTTCGCGGGGCGGATGTCGGATGTGTTACCGTGTATACGCGTCCTATCAGAGTCAATCTCAATAATAGGAAAACCACCAATGCGTTTCCACCCAACACGGGCCAATGCAGACAATACCCGCCGCGATTACACCAGACCGATCGGATATTCGCGGATATTTATGTACAAATATTACCGCCGCCAATCGATCCGTTGTTCTCGCCTCCACGCGATATTATTATATTTTGACGACAACGACGCGAGAAACGAGACTAGGAAAAACACCTTCGAGGGTGTGCGTGTGAGCGTATGAGGTGGGGGCGTTCGGCCGTAATAAAAACGAACAAAGGTCCAATAATTTTCAACAAGCTACATCCGCGGCGGCACCGTCGCCGGAGCACATATTATTATAGTCGTCATCGTCGTCGCCGTCGCTGACCGACTGACCGACCGGAAATGATCTCGAAACGATCGATCACCTATCCGTGTGTGTGTATTTCCGATCTCCGCCACCGTGCTCGACTTAAAAGCTCCCGACACCCTGCACCCCTCCCGTCCGCGACGATTTTAATGGTACCGCGACCGTGGTACGTGTGTACCCAGACAGTGGTGTACACGGCGGGAGGCGACGGCATATTGGGTTACGACCCGACGAAAATCTTTATCGCAGAAACAGTCGCGCAAGACCAGAGGTTGACGGATGCGGCGGTGGCGGTGTGATCGATGCGGCCGTCGCGTTAAAGGCGATCTAATATCGTATTATATATATATATATATATATATATATATAAAGTCATAAAAGGATAAGGAAAAAAAACACTCGCAACTCAACAAAGGGTGGCGGCGGCGGAAGAAAATCCTTTTTAAACTTTTCGTCTCTCGGCGCAGAAAATACGCGTCACCGTCGCGCGCGAAGCTTCTTAACGTCGCCACATACACGCGTGCGTGCGTAAGTGTGTGTGTGTGTGTGTGGGTAGGTGTATAGGTACATAATTTTCTTTGCTCCCGAAGTCTGCGTCGGCACAAAACGTGGTAAATTATCTACTCGAAAGTTTGAGATGATAAGTTATTTATTATTACTTTTTTTCCACCCTTCCGGCCAGACCGTTTCAACAGGCTCGTCGCGTTTATTCCGCGAACACCCACCCGCACCCCGCGTGTGTGTGTCTGTGTGTGTGTGTGCATGACCGTCGTCATTATCGCTTGGTCGTCGTGTGGTTGAGGTGGGGCGAAGGGAGAGGGGACGTCCCAAGACGGACAGGTGGCAGGCGGGCTGGCGGGGAACACTGTGCGAGCGAGGGTGGGTGTGAGGATAATATAATTCATCATCGCCACTACGCCCGTCCGGCGACGACACCGCGCGCGCGCGCGCTCCGCACGCCGCCATCACGTCGCAGCGACGTCTTCGCGCCGCGCGCCAGACAAGCATTACTACAACGTTATTTTGCATATAACACGACGTGATGTGACGGCATAACGTCGGGCGGTGTAGGTGAAGGCTCCACCGGTGACGGCGGCGGAGGTGGCGGCGGTAAGTCACCGCAGCCGACGGCGCGTGTGTTGCGTTTCAACGGTATACTTAATGTATAATGTAGCATAATGTATAGGTATAACTTTACTGTAGCGGTTGTGTGGAGGTTCACCGCCGTAATACAACACACGCACATAATATAATAATACTAAACATAAATAGGTTAACGTCGTCGAAAAATAAATATAAACTGCCGCAGCCGGGGGCGATGAGCTGTATAGTTTTTTTTTTTATTCGGACGGATAAAAAAAAAGTACTCGCGTATAAATGTTTGAGGGTTTGCCGTATCGCCGGCCCCGTTTCCGGCGGTATTTCCGCGGCGATACCGCGCTACACACGACCAGCTCCTCCTGCACACCGGTATTTCGGTAATTGGTAAACCGGAGAGGCGACAAAACGTCGGTACAGATGAAATTATCAATTATAAGAGCTAGTGAGTATATTATAATATACGCGTACATTCAGTTAATAATATTATAATAACGCGATACAGAATTATAATATCTAAAGGCACTGTGTGTATTTCGCAGTTAAGAATTAGCATGATCAAAACATTATTTAGAATAACTTCCAACTCAAATAACCTCTAATTAAATGCGTACAACAATAACAGTATTTTATATACGCAGACGCCCCGAGGGAAAAAGAGTTGAATTCCGGATTCCTTAATATATTATGAGTAAACGACGAGGATAAAAAAAAACATAAACTCAATGATATTATTTTCAAATTTATCGTTAAATAAATATAATATGTCCTTATCATTTTATTATAAACAAAACACATACAAATTTGATCACGACAACCTGCAGAATTGTTATTTTTTGCTATTATAATTCACCACAATATTATTTTTTATGTACAAGCAATGTGTGTATCGACATTTCAATAATTATAGAAAATGTTACAAAAAAAAGGTCAGTGAGGATACAAAGATAGCCCCTAACCTTAAGTGCACGGGATAATAGTTAATTATCATATTAAATTTGAAAACGATGAAAAACATTCGCAATCGTAAACACGGATCTGAACGGATTTTGTCTTACAATCATGTTTAAGGGGGAGTAAATACTTAAAATTACTCATAAAAATAAATAAATTATAATTAATGACTTTTAACATACTAATGTATTCGGTAATCTTGTATTTAAATGTCAAGTTATAATAACTAAAACTACAAATCAAATGTAAATAAAACTAAATGATAATAGCCTAAAAGAACTAAAATAAAACACCATTAACATTGAAAAACCATATTTCTTACTTCTTACAGAATCCTTAACATTATATAATTATTTTTTCGCAACTAAAATACAATCAATATTATATAGAACTAAAAATGGTATGTTTATAAATTAAAATCGTGATTTAATAGAATTATATCTTTTAAATCTAAACATTAAATGTTACTTTTTACAACAATTATTGTATTTACAATATACATTCTACGAAAAAAATCATTAAATAATTGGAATAATTTATGATGAAAAGATTTTAGTTTTTATCATATTAAATTATATAGAATTAACACTAAAACTATGTTGATTAACGATATTGTTTTAACAATTCATAATTTTGATGTACAAAGTATTATACACATTATGAAGTATTGATAATGCATTTTATTTTAACTCAGTGCCTACCTGCTATTTATTATGTTTATTACGTTGTTGATAAAAGTGCGACGTATTTTAACCATACATTTCTTATTCAGAAGTATTTCAAAATCCCGAAAGAACTATTTTATTCGAAACTTACGAAATAAATAAGGTATTTACGCAAAATAATACATGACGCTGGCACCCAAAGGTCCCACCACTCCTAAACATTTACACAAACAAAAAGTCATATTTTGTTTTCGCAGTTATACCTAAAAGCATTCTCCTCGGTATTCTCTTTCAAACTGAGTTCAAAATATTCTGGTGAACTCCATTATTATATTAGGATAGTAGTAGGATATATTATTACTGACAAATAATGATCGACGAGTGTATTTCGGTTTATCACGATGGTAAATCTACACACAAATACAATGAATCTCAATAAACACTCTATTGCCCTCTGCACAGCCGAGAACAAACATTTGAATAATACGATTTTTAATGAAATTTCTCGGATGCACAAATAGATGATTAAGGTGCGTTACATTTAAATAAGCAAAATTTCTTGTTTTAATTATTATTATGTATTACCTACCGACATAATGTTATAACGTGCACCGAGTTATTACGTGTATAATATACAAATCGATTCACATTCCATTGAATTATACCGTTGTCGGCAACGATAATATAATACCACTGCAAAATCCGAGGGGGTCTTCGACGATGACGGGAAGAGGTGGGTAGGCATAATGTAAGCAATAGGCATGTTATATTGAGTTTGCCATCCCTCCCCCCGACCCTACAAAATAAATTGGTCTAGGGATGCCACTGAACATAAATCATCGGGTGCTTATGTTCTAAGAAATGCATACCTGAGATAATAATAATATATAGGTGATGAGTAATGATGTGCTAAATACATATTATATCGTCGTCACCACGCGACAAAAAATTATCGATTGAAAAATGGTTAATACTTGATTTTTAAATTTTTAAATTTACACGACAGTAATACAAATGTAAAATATAATAATACAATTATAATCATTATTACCTGATAATTTTTGCATGACGACGACATCCATGTACCTATATAGACATTTGACAAGATCCAACAATCAATTCCTAATAGACTGCTGCCGGCGCAGTACGAATTTGTCAACTTTTTATTACTTAGTGTTTACGTCTGACGTTCAATCTTAAAATTATTACATTAAATATAAAAAGGTGAAAAAGAATAATTCAATAATTTCCACAGATATTTAGATTATTAAAGGAGTGTCTGAATTTGCAACTCACACGTGTAACAGAACAAATGCAAAATAACAGTCGTAATTAATTAGTATGTAATTGATTTTAGAGCAAGAGTATATAATATTATAAAAACAATATTTTTGAAAACATATCATTATGAACATTTAACCGAACACGAGGCTACGAGGTTCCCTTGGAAATATTGATCACTTAAATGTGTATAGCTAATGTTTAAAGGCATGTTACATGTTAAACTGTTTGATAAATAAAGACAACAAACCTTTGTGTGACGACCAATAATTGTTTGGATTTCATTAACTAGGCAAAGTGTTTATATTATATGTTTTTTCTTATTTTTTGATGTAGGTACCTGTGTTATTATCATAAAAATCACATAATATTTGATAGGTAGCCTAATATTATACTGAGTGATTCTTTTAACCATTAACACTCTTTATTCCGAAAAGTATATATGTTTTAAGTACATAACTTAAAGTCGAAACATAACAACATTTTTGAAAAATAACAAATGTTTAATAAAACATGATAAGTTTTTTTATTTACTGAATGAGGTATCATACATTTTTTTATTTCATATTCCAAAGCAAATTAGTTTTCTGAGAATTGATGTATAAAATCTAATTTAGAATGAGTAGTCAGTTATTTAAAAGTAATTATAGAATATCAACGTATATATAAATGAGCGGAGAAGAAGACCAACATTTTCAGTATGCCACTTAACTCCGATAATCTAAGCTTAAAATACTAAAAACTAATTATTTACACGTTCAAAATTCGATTTAATATATCAGAAAAATTATTTCTTTATGAATATAAAATAAAAAACGTAACATAAATAGAAAAACTTAAAAAATGATAACTAATAAAGAGTATAATTGTTTTCATACATGTTGTTTTATAATGATTCTTAATTATGTAAAAGAAATATTTTCAAAAAACATTTATACTTTTCGAGGTAATGAGTGTTAACTGTTCAACAAATCCCCCTTAAATATTGATGGACCTCGTTGTTAGTATTTGCATTATACTGAAGATAATATCCAAATATTTCATCATAAAATAAAAACTTTAATTTAATTTAAATTTAAAATAGCCATTTTTTATAATAAATGCTATACATAATATATGTATCTTAAAAATCAAACTTTTATTTTGTACTGTCAATACTTGGAAAAACTTTAAAACAACAAAAAACCATTTATAAAGCAAACAATGTCTTGAGATATATTTTATTCCTTAATAAACGTCGACTAAAGAAAAACTGATAATGAATGTCTATTTCAAATATATATACATTCTATTTAAGTATTTATTTTAATTTTATTATTTAGATAGTTTTAATACAAACATAGATGCGCACATAATATTCGATTTAAAATACACTACTATTTAAATGAAAAAATAATTTTCGCTAATGAAAAAAAAATTAGGAGTAATTCAATTAAACAACATGTCATTGTCAATTCCATTTATTCGCCAATTCGTGGTAAACAAAGGTTAAAGGTGGTTTATAACGACAAAGGGCCCATGTGTTCCGACGAAATGTGTTCGAATAATATTAATAATATAAATGCATATGACGCATCCTATTCGAATAATACATTTTCCATTTTATTTACAAATTTGTAACTAATCATTATATAAAAATCATAAATAATAAAATAAAATTATTTATTTATTTATATAAATTATAAATAATATAAGAACCAATAACACGTCAATATTTGAATCTCATTTTTTTTCGACTGTCTGACCAAAATAATTAAATGATTATTTTTACTCGGCGATATCCGAGCAACCCGTGCATGCCATTACCTACTTAAAATATTATAATGAAACCTATGTCCACAATAATCGAAGGATAATTAATATAATCGAATTTGTTGCGATACGAATATACGTTATGATATTTAATGATTAAAAAATGAAAATTCATTATATTGATTTTAAGATAGAGGTTTAGATCGGTATCGTACATGCATATCAATTTGTATAATATTGGCCCATGTATTTATAGTTAGGTATACACGAATACCTACTTGAAATCCAAATATAGAAAACCGCAACACGGACAGAAGTGATAGTTTTACAAACGTCATCGATTACCTGCGGCAGTCAAGTATTTTCGGTTATTTTTCACTATTACTACGAGAACAGATGATATTATTATATTGTACGTCACGGCGACGACGTGTCTAGAGAAACGAACAAAAATGCGCCGCCGCCGTCTACCGAGACTACATATACCGCGGTCTGTCTAACGGCGTGTGCGCGGTATATGGTACCAAAACGTCGTGTATATAGATACCTACTGTAACTCTAACATACGGCGACAGGTCGTACTTGCACGCGTCATATCCGAACGAGAGTGGCCGGCAGGGGTAATTTCGAATTTTCCACCGCAGTCAAACCGTAACTTTAGACGCGCTCGTGTATTATATAATATCGTGGGTATGATGTTTTTTTTTTTTTAACGTATTTTCTCGTTAAGTCGTCAATTCGCGTAAATCTCGCGCAGTGTGCACGGTGCAGCGGCGGCGGCGGCGGCGGCGGCAATTGCGTGTTAGCGAAATTGTCATTCGCCCTGAGCGTCAAATGCACACGGACCGATACACAGCAGAACCGATGCACTATATACCTTAGCGGTCTACCCCCCGCATACCCATATACTACCATTGCCAACACGGGCACGGCGGAACTCTAGCAACCTCAGCTACCTCTAACGCCTTCCACAACGTATAATGTGATTTATTACGGGCCGTCAGATTATCTGTAAACTGCACAGGATTATGTTTCGCCTCCAGCGGTGTTATTCTCAGCGGCGGCGGCAGCGGCGGAGGCAACGGCAGATTCGAAATCCCACAAATCGATTTATGCTTATGTATATATATATATATATATATATATATTACAGGCACTGTACATAAACATATAGTACATATATATATATACATATACATACGCCATATATCGTTCATCGTCCATATTATAAACTCTAGTTATCCCCTCTATCGCCGGATATATATACCGGTACCAGATGGCCCACCACGCTATACCCCGATGACGATCACCTCTTGCCACTCATTTAAAGCGATGTGATGTAACCGTGTAATTTCTATCCGTTCGCGGGAACGGGGATATAAAAATAGATTAAGAGGGAGAGGGTGAACGACGCGTGACAGAGAAATATATAGTATATTACGAAAATAGCTTAATGTATATTTGGTTATGTAATTCTACATTAAAATATCGATTTGTCGGAGTGAATTAAAAAACAATTGATGAATTATTAAAACATTTGAAAATGTATACAAAAAAATAAAACGAAATTATATACATATAGATAGCGTATTTATATAACGTTATATTATTTATATATATAATATAACCCTAAAAAAGAGGGAGAATTATTGAATGATAATTGAATTGTCGTAACGCTTCTAAAAAAAAAAAAAAAGCAATGAATTGTATATTTTAACAGTCGATAAGTTATAATGAACTCAATTATAAACATTCATTAAAAATTTTAATCAATGGTAATAATATATATTTAATGAAATCTGAATATTTTATCAATAAAATACAAGTATGAAAAACCTAAATTTATTAAACCAAATTATACAAATTAAATAAATCACTATCAATTATAATGAATTCAGATACAAAATAATGTTAAAATTTAAAATTCCAAATGGTTTTTATCAAGAGGTTGTTTTTGATATTTATAAATATTTAATAAAATAAGTAGATTGATAATACATTAATAGAAATTATATTTAAACTGCAATGCGCTTCCTTTGTGATAATTTCCAACATTAAAATGTAAATTTCATGCAGCAATAAAATATATTTTGTCGTTTTGAACTTATAAAAGGTAAAAATTTAAAAATTACATTAACTTTTATTTTTTAGTTAAGCAACTTTAACATTAAAACTTCCAAGCATAATAATCAAATTTGTAATTACATACAATCGTATATAATCAGGTCTACTTCTTACTGCTAATGAAAAACCAAGACGATTTTTTACTATTGGAACAACGTTATTACTAACGCAAACAGCCGTTTTAATTTGATATGAAACATTAGATAATATGTATATCTACGCTAATAATAAGACTTTAAAATTATATTTTGATAAATTTCTTAACTTATCGAGAGGACGCTACACCCGTATGTGTTGTCTTCGTCTTACAAACGTACAACATAGCAAATGTGCGTTCGCCGATTGTAGTATTAGCTTTAATATTAGAGTGAATTGACATATTATCAAAATTAAAGGTAAAAACATTTTCTGTGTTCTCTCTCGTCGGTTCTATACGATGTTTCAATTTTCAAGCCAGCTCCAAGTATGTAATATACTAAAATATAAAAATGTTATCAACTCGTTTAAAAATTAAAATATCGTAGAAACCTAAGAGACAACACAGATAATGTTCGTACCTTTCAATTTGATAATAGGTCAATTCACTCTAATATTAAAGCTAACTACCCACAAACGGTTCTACTAACCGCAAATTTGCTGTGTTGTTAGTTTGTAAGACGGAGACAACACACGAGGGTGTACATCCTCTTAACAGTAACCGTCGCATAGAGTTAATTTCGACATCTACACTTGACAGTAACAACGTTTCCCGGAAACTTTTTAAATTAAACATGATAAAGAAACTCAGAGTAGTCAAATTTACATAAACCCTATTACTTCAACGATTATATTATTTCAAAAATGAATACTGAGGTAAGCCACATACATTGCGCAGTTAATGCATCACAATTAAGTCAACAAAAACTATGTTGGATGTAATTAAATATCATTAAAAAAAATTAGTCTCGAAATTCATTAACGCAGTTTACTCTGGATTTAATATGTAATTAGAACTACCGGAAGAAACTTATCTTCCTCTTTAGTGGCAATTAAAGCAGAATTAGATTTCATGAATAGGATATGTGAAAGTTTGTTCCGGATGCGTGAACATAATTAGGTATAATATTATCCCAAACACAAATACATTAATGTATCGATTGGCGTTCAAATAAAAATTAATAATAAATAAATACATATTCTGCAATAAAATTAAACTCTGTCAGACTTTTAAAATGTAAATTTAAAAAGGGGGAAAGTATAGGTAATCGCTCTGCTGTACGTACATTGGGAGTAGAGTGTACCTCGTCATTAAATAAGCACTGTAATGAATGAGTTGAATTTGAATTCAATGATAAATCATTGTATGCGATAAAAAACCTATTCTGAGTGAAGACGGTCTAATTTTTTGACAACAAAGGTCGCCAAACAATTGTTTTAACAATAATACTAAAATGTTAACAAATGTTTGTATTTTTTTCCTTTATTATTTTTAAAAGTATTGAGAATATTGTCGATTTTTATCTCCCTAAAGTACAAACTATATTCAAATTTCTACAAGAAACCTCCATCAAAGTTGTTGATCAAACTTTTTTTCTAATAGAAAATGTGTCTTTAGACACGAGCACATTTTAAAATTATTAGTATGTAGGTTGGGTGCTTAATGAATTAGATTTACTCATTTAATTTATGTTTTTTTTTTTCGTTTCCTTTACACTAAAAGCTATACAGGTATGTCAATTCAGTACTTATATTCAACTTTAAACAATGATGAATAAAGTCATAAATAACCGTTATAGAATATGTAAACATTTTTTTTTTCAAACGGAAGTTATCGACAGTAAATATGGTTGCGAAGAGGATTCGACTATACTATACGTGAATTCGGTGCAAAATAATCATGATAAATCTTCAAAGTAAAAGAGGTGCCAAGACTTCCAGACAACGAGTACTGATAAAACGACTCATTCGCCCTTTTAATACGAGAGCCAAAACCGATAAATGACATCTATAGACATATATACAATGTATGTTACAACACACGAGACACACCTACTACATACATCCACAACAATCTCGATGCTCTCCAATATAAAATAACAATTTTAAGAAATAGGTTTATAATAGATCATTAATTGTCATCTTAAACCAAATATACATCAACATGGTAACATTTAAGGTTATACGACTTTCTTTAGACTTTACCTAATTGTTTTCAACGGCATTAAAAGATAAAGTAACGCAAATAATATTTCTTAAAATATGAAAACATAATTTTCCGGCGCTTATTATTAACAATCAACAAATTTCAACAAATAAAACAATTAAAAAATATATTTAATATAATGTAAATTGAGCAACTATAAACTATTAAAAATGAATCATTTGTTGGCACCTACCATTAATTCTTAAAAAATACCTAGGTCTAACCTAATACTCTAACTAGTCTAACTAAATAAATAATAAGTAGCCAATCCTTATTATTAAAAAATAACGCAAAAACACTAATATTCCAGGTTTATCTAAAAATAAATTCTTTCAATTAAAATAACATTTTTTCCTTAAAATATTTAAAAAAAAAAAAATGTGAAAAAGGAAAATCATTTTTTTTTTAATAAACATGATACATTGGAGAACGAATTTGGATTTACTTTCTATTTCAAACAATTCTCATCAATCATTATCGAAAAACGTTTTCTTCAACCCCTTTGGGTTTTTTTTTTCAATCACAAAATACGGTTGACTCATTTCGGTATTGGAGAAGAAACCCCAATGCGATTCAGAGTCCATTTCAGAATTAAAAAGACAGTGTCTTTCTACAAGAAGGGCAAAATAACATTTTAAAGACAGAAGGAAAAGGTGGAGTGTAAATCACGGATTAGACTGTTTCCATATTGGGTCTGCTACGTTAAGCCTGCCAGCATTTTGTCTTCATTTGTAACCCGTCCTAATGTTTTGGCCGAATCCGGCAGTTGACTTTTATTTAACACTATTTATCACTCACAGAAGCAAAACTTCGACTCCGAAACAACATCTCATCCATTTCCAAGTCACGATTAGTATTGTACCGCCGCATTGACATGTGTTACAAAGCCAACACACAAATTATTTCTACAGTACTACTACATTACAGCAGTAGCTTTATTTAATAATAATATTATACGCTGAGTAAAGTGATAGGTTTTCAAAAGTTCCCCCGTCGATTCCGTCGCTGGTAAATCGGATTCAGATAGTCGTCGATGTGAGGGAGAATAAAAAAAAATGATTTATAAGAAAATCTCAAAATAAAAATGCTTATAGTATATAATATTTGTATAATAAATGATTTAAATTAATTTAAAAACAACCTATACATAAACTTGATTATTATGTAAGTCATTATTATACATTATCTAACACACATAATAATATCAAAGCATTTAAATAATTACTATCGTTTTTAAATGATTTCGATTGGTACTGCCTGCAAGTGCTTACTTATTCATTTATTTTGTAATTAGTACTCTATTTAAATAAAATATTATGTTAATTAATTAAAAAGCCACGTGCTCATCAAAAATATTTTGTATTTATTCAATACAACGATATTATATAATTAGCAACGCACATTAAAAGTACGCATCAATAATAATAATGTAACAAGCCCGACAACGCATTAAATCAATATTAAATAACAATGAAGCTGAGTAAGCAAGTGTTTTCAAATACCTAAACTATTTAATGTGGTCTGACTGTATTTTTCGTGCTCACATACATATTTTATACCTACCGCCCGACTACGGGCTACAGCCAATTAGGTCATTTATTATTTTATAATATTATTTCAATTTCAAATATTGTTGTTTGCGATGCACACGCGGCGAGTCGTGTAAACACGATATAAAACGCAAACGTTTTTAAGCTAGGGACACATATATATTGTACAGTGCCGCATAGCGAAGGGAACACTGCAATATACCACAAATTCCGTCGATACTATGTCGTCAATAATCGATTTTACGATTTATCATTGATAACAATAGACATATAATTATTAATTTTTCGAAATAATAGTAATAAGTAATAACTCTTGAATCCGATCTCTGAACACTATCAACATCAACCCACCATAAGCGTACGCACACGCTCGTCACTATAATACAACGCACAGCAACAACGTTAGAGAACATGGGATTACTATATTACCTTAAATTTGTTTTCTGCACCGGTGCTTTAATAATTAAATTAACAACGACTCGGTTTACTAAATAATAATAATAATAATATGATCACTTCACGTTACACATGATAATAATACACCGTTCGATTTTAATTATTTTAATCTGTACTTACATAATCAATGTAGGATCACGTGAAAGATTTTTCATTAGCGATTGCGTGTTTCTAAAATGTAATAATATGTAAGTAAAATCCTGAGAAAATAGAACCTTGCCAACGCTATAAAATAATGTATATTTAGGTCCCGTGACATTAAAACACCGTAAAACCCACAGACTTTATGAAAACCAATGGCTTAACGGTTGGCCTAAAACAATAGTCGCAAAATAATCGATTGTCATTGGCGGCGTATACAAATCAGTATACTTAGATAAACAATATATAATTTTATTTTTTATACGACATTATGGCATTAAATATATCGTTATATTATGCTAAATAAACAATTTGTTTTTCAAATGTTTTAACATTTCAAAACTATAAAAAAGAGATTTGAATTTTTTTGTTATCACACATAATATTATGATGTGAATATAATATAGTTTTAAAATATCTACATAGGTAATGAGTATTGACTGTATGACTGGAATTTAATAGTTTTATAATACTTTAAATTATTAAATTCGTTTTTGATAAATCGACGGAGAAATACTTGACTACAACTGACAATAAAATAAGCTATAAGTATGTATAACTGTCAGTGGCGTAATTAGGAATTTGTCTTAGGGGGGAATAGACATTTTTTTACACACAAAATACTAAATTTTCAAGTACAGTGGTGGTTAACTCATCAATCATATCAGGATTTAGTACAATTGATTTATTATGATATAGGCTCTGGGGGGGATTTATCCCCCTCATCCCCCCCTTAATTACGCCCCTGATAACTGTATAGATAATACATAATATTGATGCGTTTTCAATGAATATTGAAAAATCGAATATCAACTATGGTTTCTTGTAGTAATAAACACAACAAACGAGAACATTTTTGATACCAACTCTAGCTAGTTTGTATATATAAGGTTATGTTAATAACTCATATTCAAACAACATTAAAAAAGTATTAAAAAAAAAAGTTGTATAATTCTCTAAATAACAAATATAAACGCATCGAAAGGTTATTCGATGTCGAGAATTTAAAATTGTAAATTTGGTAAACAAGAGAAATAAATGTTTAATAAATGTTGCAAAATATAAAAAAGGAAATGTTATATTTTTTAAAACGAAGCCTTTATTGCTAAATTTGAATTTTTCACGTTTATTAAATTAGCCGCTAACCGAAGTCGGTAAAGAATTCTTGTCTCGACACTAACGTTTCAATTGTAGACAGGTTTTACTTTTACGTTATATTCTTCCGGCAAAGCAATTATATTCGCTTTTGTATTGTAACTATTGTTTGCGAGTAGGTATAAGCAGCAGGGAAAAAGAGTATTAAACCGAACACACAGTTATAGGTACTAAAGATCTGACATGCATGCAATACACATACAAGTAGATACTTGGAAAAAAAACTCGCTGTCATAAAACAAAAAAACGAAAAATAATAATAATGGATTTATAAAGAGCTCTGGTGAGAAAAATTACACCGTAAAAGGAACGTTTTTAAAAATTATCTAGAAACGTTTAACGACTAATGATATTGTCTACAGATATATACGAATAGAACCTACTTATGTATTTTATATAATGTATATTATGTGTTACGGTAAATAAGATTACACGGAAAATAACTCGTAGTTCACCGATCATTATCGTTATTGACCAAATCATATAGTAATTATCGTTATACACGACGTAAGATATTCATGCCGTCCGTGAAAAATTGGTCCCCTCCTCCAAGACCAATTTATTTGAAAGATATGTTGTACACTACTACTGAAGAAAATTACAACAATTTAAAAAGATTTTCTGGTGAAAATTAACTCCGATAATATTAGAAAGTGCTAAAATAATTTATCCAATAAATCAAGATCGAAATTGGTACTTGAGCGAAAATTTCACAACCTAAAGGTTTCCTAAAGGAAAAGTTCTACTAACAAAAATAAAGTTAAACAAAATTGTCCAATAAATCGGAGCACTAACCAATTTTGATTTAATGCTTTCCAATTAAACTACAACATTACAACTTTTGGGCTGTCTGTTCCTTAATCTATCTAGATTAATGGGTTTACCTGAACCAGTCTCGTTCAGCCGTACACAAACAGTTTAATATTATAAATCATAAATATCCCATATATCTGATTGTTATCAACATTTACCATTTCATACAGTTATAAATTAATGTGATTCACTGAAAAATCACGATAATCCTCATATAGGTATGTAGACAAAAAACGTTTGCGCGGGGACGAAGAACCGAGAAGGCTACAGTCATAACTAAGAAACCAAATTTTCACCACATAAAAAGGAGAACTTTGGCTGTGCAAAATCTTTTTTATTTTTTCGATATCGGAACTGCGAAAGAAGTTATTATATTGTTTCAAAATCCATTATGTTTGTGTTTTTCAAACTTGAATAACTTTTTTCATAGTTCCGATATCGAAAAAATAAAAACGATATTGCAACAAAGCTCTCATTTTTATATGGTGAAAATTTCGTTTTTTAGTTATGACTACAGCCTGAGTGGTTCTATCCCTCGCAAAACAGTTTTTGCTCTGTTGTTCATTTGTAAGACGGAGACAATAGCAAAAATGAAACTATAAATTATGTGGATACAATGTGTTCAACGAATTAAGTTCGCATCGGTAATAAAATATTTATTATAATTATTATATTTTTGTTTGTTTTTTCAAATATACATTTAAATACTTATTTTTTTTTTATTCATATTACGTTATTAATAGGAAACGATATTCTGCAAAAACTTAATACAATACAAAGCTATTGTTATAGAAATAGTTTTTTTATTTGTCAATTATTAGTATTTTCGTAAGTAGGTATTAGATTTTTAACCGTACCAATGCATTTAATACTTTAAAATGTAAAGGTAAATTACTTCCATAAATATACCAATTAATAAAACTAATTACAACAAGTACAAACACGAAGAGTAAAGATATCTTATTATTCATGAATACCTACAAAATATTTCAATAGAACGACATAATTAATTTTTGAGACATAAACATAATATTCTCAAATTAAATCAATTAAGAAGCGATTTATTACATCACGCGATGTCAAATTATTGCTAAGCAATTCTTATGAGAAATACATGAATGCAATTTGAGCAAAAACTTTAAGTATATAATAATGAATGATGTCCGAGGTCCTATATTTGGAATCATTCGAGTGAATGAAACGAAATATTACACTAGTCTTTTGGCTAAATATTTATTCTGTGGAAATGGAAATACACCACTATACTTGAATAAAGTTTACCATCACATTGTACTCATTCGCAAACAGTAACTTTAAATAAATAAACCCCGCATTTGTGGGAATTAATTGCTATCGGGAAGTATCAGGGATGGCACACGAATGTAGTATAGAAGTGATTAAAAGTTCGAGATTTTTTTTTTTTCGTAGCATTTTATACCGATAAACACGTACAAAAGTTTCACTTACATGTAGGTAGGTAAGTACGCATATAGTTTTAAGTGTTAACAGTTTGAAAAATATTTTAATCCGCAACTACTTATGCATAAGATTTTACAGAAATGCGTTATTAGAGCGAGACTTGTCCAAAATATCACATAGTTGATTTAAAAGCAGATATAATGATGATGTTTCAAAGCAAAACTAAAAAATACTTAAAAAATTTAATATCAATGTAAATACTCTTAAAATTATTCTCGATATTAAATTCAAGTGTCATAAATTAAAATACGTACGCAGTGCAAGTTTGAATTTTAGAATATATATATTTGTATATTTTTTAAGCTATATTTCACAAACAATGATATAATTTATAAGAAATGTAAGCACGAAAAACATTAACGAATCGACTAGTAAATATTAGACATCTAACTGTATTGATTTGTCAGCAAAACGCACTGCCAAATCGTGCGTGACAAGATCAAAGTGAAATCTTTTGTACAGAACAATTGTATGCTAATGGTAAACTTCATTAAAGGTAATTGATTTGGATTGTGTGTATAAAGAAACAGAAAGTAACGACTCATCAACCATGCCTTTGTCCGATTTATGTATGCGCTAATAAAAAAGTTGAATTATTTTATTATTTTTGACTTTGGTATATACTTATTTATACGAATCAATACTTTCGATTTATTTTAAAATCACAAGTTAGAACTTAAAGGTATTTACTACTTTTAATGAAACACTAATATCGGAAAGTTGCACGGATTATTATTATTATTATTATTTACGGTTAAATTAAATCACTTTTATATAAAATTTAGATAAATCATATTATTAAAAGCAATACATTGACAACACGAACAAACAAACACATATTATAATTACTCCATACAAGTGATAGAACACTAAGAAATCTACACACTTTCCGTGATGTTTTTATAAATTACATTTTATTTATTTAAAAAAAAAATAGAGAACAAAATAAACACCAGACTTCTCTCTTCATTTTTATATTTATAAAAATTAATTGCAAAACAATAAAACAATAAATTATAAATTAAAACAATGTTTTGCTAACAATATAAAAAAGGTTCTTAAATTTCTGCTAGTATTTTACTTTCTATGACTCACTGTATTTCTTCTACCTGTTTAATGTGTGATGGCAAAATTTGCAAAACAGCTTGTTAAACTCAATTTAAACAAGCTAGGTACACTAGGCCGTAAGTGGTTTGAAAGGATCAAATTATTAACTCTTGGTTTTTAATTTTGGTAGAAGTTAAGTAATTTAAAATGGTGTAATTTGCTTTTATAGTACTAACATAATATAGATAACAACTTATATATTTCTAAACTAACTAACAACTTCGAAAATCCCACTAAAATGTTTATTTAGTTTTAACCCTCACAATTTCAACCGTAAAACTTATCAACAATATACTCTATATAGACAAAACATAAAATATAACACAAGTTATGAAACAAAGTCAAATTGTAGTTATTTATTTTAAGCTACTTAATAACATTATAATTGCAATAGGTATCTTATTTTTTTTTTTTTGTATACAACATTAAACATTTAAACAACATAGGTACTTGATACATTTAAAAAACAATCTTTTGGTTTCTTATTTATAGTTATAAGCACATTTGATAAACAAAAATCTGAAAAAAAACCTATATGATTAATTTAATTATTGTGCACCAACATTTTTAAATGTGTTGATTATTATCATTGATTTATTTAAAAAATTAATTTCCAGCATTGTGATATGGAATGGGAAGAAAATCAACATAAGTACCCGCCATCTATAATATGTTATATTATTTCTGTATCTTATAATACACCTAGGATATATTATAACGTTATGTTTATATAACTGTTGTTTATGAATTATTAATTGTTAACAATAAACGATAAAATGATGTTTAAAAAGTTTTTTTTTCATAATTGCATTATGATATCAAAGTAATTATTTACTCTAAACAATAATTATACTTAAAGTAATAGCAGTTGTTACTAATTTACTGAATTTAAACATCTGCGTGTATAATAAACAGGGTGTATTGTGTGTAATATTGTACTCGTGGTTTTTTATGGCTCGAAAATATGGAATTTAAAAAAGCGAAAAAAATATGTGTTCCTTTATTTTAATCTGGCACTTTTTTTTACCTCAATTTCAAAATTTTGATGTTTAAAGTTTTACAACAGCAAAATTAATATTATTTTTTTAAACAGTAACAACTATTATTTTTAATATATTCTGGTACAACTTTTTTTCTGAAAATATTGATGGTAACATTATCAATTTTGGTCCAGTTTATTAGTTACGATAGTCTAAATTTTAGTAAATTCATTTGTAGTTGTTGAAATAATAGGTATAGAACTAAATATTTTGTTTTTAACAATGTATTTATGCAATTTCATACTTTTTTATACCTACACTTAAATCATTACCTAAAATACCAGCTCAGAAATTCATTTTTTGGACTATGAGTATGTCCTTGTTTCTTGTTACCATTTTAAAAAAAGTTGATTTTGCTGTTGGTACAACTGCGTGCTTAAACATTTTGAAGTTGGAATAAAATAAATACCAGATTAAAAAAAAGAAACAAGTCTTTTTCGTTTATTTTAAATTCCATAATACTATCAATCCATAATCACTAAAAAACTATGGGTACAACAACATATGGTACACCTTGTAAAATTTTTCTTATAAAATACTTTAAATGTTGGTTAAAACTATAAAACATATACCACAAAAATAATTTTAACCCCTTAAGAAGCATATCAATTAATTCTTGACGTCATTACACGGAGACAAACAGCTTATTTAATTGAATATTTTTGTATCCATTTCCTTTTTAAGAAATAAAACATAATATCATAAAATATTGTTAATTGAAATATTAGCATACAAATAGGTCCCACAGTTATATTAAATATGAAAGGAGTAAAAAGTTAAAATAGGAATGTATTATATTATGTATTTTTATTGAAGCAAGTATGTGGCCGTAACTATAAAAAGTTGTCTATATGGTATTTCAGTTTTTTTCATGTTAAAAGAAATAATAATAACTTGTTATTGTAAGTAGGTACTGATATTATTATTCTTATTTTTTATTTTATACACAGTAAATATAGTACGTATAACTTCTAATATTTTTAATCCAGATGTAGAATTTTTTCAGTATTAAAAAAAAATACACACCGAAGCATATGTATATATTTGTTGTTAAAAATATGCTGAAAATGCTGCATTATTACATCTCCGGGAATATAAAATATAAAATACCTACTAATAAAACAAATTTTAGTGTAAGAAAAAATTTCATTTATTTTTATTTCTTATTTTCAAATCACTGTTTACAAAATAAATGTCTATTCAATAATATTACGATAACAAGGAAAGCAATTATAATTTTACTGTTCGATAAATTATTGATTATATACACATCCACAAATACTGACAATCTTTTTACAACTTATTATGAAATAAGTAGACAAGTAGTATAATAATATGATATATAAATAATATAATGCCAATACGATACAAAAATATAAACCACAAATATTGTAAATGGAAGAATTATATTTTAAGAAACCAACAATGGTTCTGCTGAAATATCGGCACAAGTATAGCTTCATCAATCTTAAGTACCATGGCACAGCCATTATCAAAATGGGCGTTTACGGGAAATTTAACAACAGTTTTAAGGGTTAAAAAGGGATATTCATTAACCTTACACCCTGCGTTATATTTTACACGTAACCCGCATGTGGCCCTCTGGCCGGTAACTAAACATCCTCACCGGTATAATAGAAAATTATAGCGATCGAGAAGTTAATGACTTGCTCCTCGTATGAAAAACAACAATGATTTAGGTAATATTAATACACTATTTCACAATATTATAATAAGTAATCCAAACAACGAAATGCATTTAACAAATGTATAAATTATACGAATGGTGTTGAAAATAATAAAACGAATAAAACCAACTAAAAAAATAAGGTTTGATTTAAAAGTTTAAAATAAGATAGATTTCTCTAAAAATGTCTATTTCCTAAATAATTTTTTGTAAAACGGATACAATAGTTTCTTAACACAAAGTCATATTCAATTTTTAATTGAAATTTGAAATTTTTAGAGTTTATAACTATTATACTTCTATCATGTATAACATATTTATATACATACATATTCATAGTTATAAACTATGAATTAGGTACATGGCTTAAAAAAAAGCTATAGTAGAACGAACACATTTTGTATGCATGATTTAAAGCTACCGTTCTCCCATCAGATGGTGAACTCACAAATTCAATTACGAATCATATACATTAAAAAAATATATTTGGTTTTAAAATTTAAATTATTTGATTACTTAATCCTGAGCAATTTAATAAACTGTACTCACAATTACAAATCATACTTTTTATTTTTATTTAACCACCAGCATAAACGAATATTGGATGGTTTTTTTTTATAAACGAGAATAATAATTGCTTTGTCGTACATCTAAATAGTGAAAATTATGCAACGATAACTTTCAGTTTTAAAATTATACATTTCACTTGCAACTGCAGAATCTAAACGAATTATATTTTAACAATATAAACATATAATAGTGACAATTTGTGTGCAAGAACTTAATACGTATTGGACCGTGAAAAACCACATGGAAAATTTGAAGCTGTCACAAAAACACACAAGTCATAAATTATTATGGCGACCCATTGTCTTGTTGAAAGAGAGGACAGGGGAAATAGTTGAATGACCAGTAAATCGGTGTCCGTTGCGTAAGGTGCGGATTGGTCGACCGGGCAACGGGAGGACGACGGAGGTGAAATCACAAAGTTGCGTGGCTTTTCCGGTCAACGCAGTTGCCATTTCCATGTATACGCGTATACATAATATAATGTATTATATATCAAATATATTTGTTTATAAATACGCAGTGTATATGTACAAATATTAAATATATAAACGAATACATACATACAGTACACACTAGGGTATTGTACAAGTTATGTGGAACTGGAAACGGCAAAACTATACCCTATTACTCTTTTTCGCTGAAGCTACAAACATTAGTAGAAATTAGTAAAAGTCTACAAAACATCGCATTACTATATTGTTAACAATTATCAAATGATGTTAATATCGTACAACATATGCATTGTGGATTGAAAGAAAAAACGAAAACTTTTTGAAGTCTATAAAAACAAGGGTAAAGTTGTTGAACCATCAAGAAAAGAAAAGTTAATTAATCTCATAATTATTAAAAGCACATAAACTTAACAAGTTAAACATCACCACAGTTCTTTACAAAATAAATTAAAACTCTGCACGAAAATTACTATCTGTGTTTGAGGTTTTTGTACAGAATAATTTCAAAGTTTAAGTAAAGCGGTTAAAGAGCAGCACGAAATGTACCCCTAAATTAAGAAAGAACGCATCGGTAAGATAGACTAATTTACGGGACTCAATTTTGAAGTCCATAACTTACTTTCAAACATTTTTGTCGTTTAAATGTAGATTATTTTAAGCAAATAAACACATCTCTACTTCAATTATAAACTTTCGAGTATCGTATAATATCAAATTAAATACATTGAATAATCTTTATATTGATTTGTTTTTTGTTATTTTAATTAATTTAATCAAATATTACATTTTTCCGTGCATAGAATGCAATCTATTCTGAATTCAATATTAAGACTACCTATCACTAAAAGAAAATTATTTTGAAATGTTTTAAATAAATCATAACATTAGTTTTAAAATAGTATACACATTTTTTAATGATCATCGTCTATCAACAAATTGACTATTTTATAAATAAATTCAATCATCGATAATTATTACAATAATATAAAACTACACCCAAATTAAAAACTAATTATCTAATTTCATTCCACTTATACTATATTATGTACGCGACAAGATAACAAAGCAGCGATAATTGAATTGGCATAAAAATAAATTAATATTTAATTTAAAATAAAAATACCAGAAATTAACTACCCAGTAAGTACCCAATAGAAATATTTTGTTGTCACGTTTATATCTCATTCTATAATTTCCAACCAACTGGCAGTTTTCACATTTCTCAATTAATATAATGGAATAAATTAATCATGTCTAAAATGTCAAATGTCAAAGCACTATGTATCAGGAATTTAAATTCAGATTTAACTTTATTATGCTAGATTAAAATTAATTAATCCGTTTAAAATTGTATTGGTTAGACATTAAAAGAACATAAAATACGCATTATCAAATATACAGTTGTTCAAAAATAATTATATACCTACCTATGCATAGCAAAAGTATAATTACATATTACACCAAGAATTAATTAAATGAATACCGGGAAAATATGATAATCTCTATTATATTAAATATATAGATTTAGGTAGGTAACAAATTAAATATTATAAATTGTCTCAAGCTACTCAGATTAACTCAGAAGTAACATAGACATTTTACATATTATATAGGTATTATTAAATGGAAAAATTCTATAAGAAAATAAAAATAATAATTCAATAAATTATTTTAAAAAAATAACCGTACCTAGCTATTATTAATATTTATTTTACAATAGGTAACATGGTTTACATTTAAAGTACAGTCTAAAGTTATTTAACTATAAATAAATTACAGTGTTAATACATGCATAAAACATTACGTTAAACTATCACAAAAATACAATTATAGTTTATCACATTTTTTAGAGCTAATGCATCTTATATTTATATTAAACACATATATCCTGCCCCCAGTTATCAGCCAAAATAATATTACTTTATCAGACATATTTTATAACTGTAATATTATTTTATTGTGAAATTACAACCATAAATACTTCTACAATGTCTCATTGTATACAATAGATAGGAAATCAATAATCTAGGAACTGCAAGTACGTGACATTTGTTTTTTGATATTCTTGCCCACAGCAATACAAAGAGAATTGTTTATTAATTATTATAACGATAAATATGTAACTTATAAATATAAATCACAATCAAATTAAACAGTGACATAAATCGAATGTACAAAACGTCAGGAGAGATTTATATAGATCAATTTCAGTGTCGACACAATTATAAATTCTATGAGTAAGCAAATTCTATGATAAATGCATATGATATGGCCCCAACGACGTCGTTATCACTTTATGCATTCGATGCAGTTTATTTTCGCTAAATCGAGTAGAACTCTTTGAAAGTTGAAATAAACTTGTACCATCCTCAAATAATCACATGACAATGATATTTTTCGTTTTTCAGATTTTAATTAAGACATTGTCAATTTAAAAATAAAATATTTTTTCCCGCGATCCAGCACAAATTATACTTAGGTAGGTATATATTATAAATATACAATTAAATATGAACTTTAAGTAGTGTTTGACATTCAGTTTGGTCACGTGCAAAAAGGTCACTCTGTAACCTTTTTCATTGCGGACATTTTTAGGACCTTAACCCTCTAAGCCATTTGGACACGATACAACACATTAATTGTTTAGACCCTTTTTGTACTTAAACCTCATAAAGACGTAAAAAGTAAAAACCTTGGTACTATTTACAGTTATAATTTTCAAAATTAGAACAGAAATGTACTTTTTAATTTCATAATATCCATGATGACATATAAAAATAGATGTTAACATATATTACATTAATTACAGTGTAACATATTGTTATTAAATAAAGGGTAAGGGCCACAAAGATAAAATGTCTGCAATAATGAATAAAAACTTAGAATGAAATAAATGGTAATTATTAAACACATTAATAGTTTTACAACGAAATAATAAATAATCAATATTTGTGTGGTTTGACTGCATCGGCATCCCCAAGTTCAAAATCAGACAACGTAAACTTCATGTAATGTATTTTTTAATTTAAAATGTTATCCTTCCATACGTGTTTGAAGTTCACATTTATTGAGATACCAGTGAAATGAACTCACAGCAGTAGTGTCGCTAAATAGCCTACCTAAAACGCCGAGTGAGAGAAATACGATAACTTTTGTATTAAAATATAATTTTTTAAACAATATCGAGAAAAAAACACGATTCAATTCAATTCAATTTAAATGTTTTTGTATAATATGCATCATGCGGCTTCATACTATATTATAAAGGATTAAAAATGATTACTCTATGTACCTACTCAAATTTAAAAATCGATTTTGATTAGGTACATAACGATACTATTTTTAAAATGTGCATATTTATTTTCCGACTCCCAGTCTAATCTATGATTCGTTTCAACTGGGCGCATTCATTAAGCATACGACACTTGTTTGTCTCGCTTGCATAAGGTTCACAAGGAATTTATAGTTTTAATTGTACAAGACCTCAAATTTTATCATATCGGACAAAATATGATTTTGTGTGTACGCTCAACACTCGCACTATCCGATACCAACATTATGTCTTATATAACCGCAAAAATGGGTCACTATAATAAAAATAATATTATAGAATGTAATCGGTTTTTTTACACCGAAACGCGTAATTTATCAATTGTCAGCGATGCAGGCAAACGATTTTGAGCAAAAAAAAAACGTACCGAAAACGCCTTGAGGAAGACCAGGCACTGTATGATGCCCTCCATGGTGTCACCGGCCAGGCAGAAAGTGGCGCTCAGATGGCGCCGGCCCTTTCGGACGAGCGCCGCAACACCGGGCGTCGGCTGTGCGGCGGCTGCCGCTGCGGCGGCGGCGGAGACCAGTGTTGGCGCCTGGCCGACGGCGGCCGCCGCGCCTCCTCCCACGCCGGCCACCACCTCGCCGACCACGTTGCTCGGCGTCCTGCTGCCGCCCACCCGCATCCACCGCTCCAGCGATTCCATCAGCACACCGTCGTCAGCGGCGACGGCGGCGACGACGACGACGACGGCAGCTGCAATATCATTCGAACGACAGTCGTGCTATCGTGTTAACCATAAAAAATCGATCGGCACATATTATATCAAATATGTATTATGATATAGAATATCGTATTCTGATATTTGACTGATATAATATGTTTCCGTTTGAATTCGGTTTCGGCGGAGCTCCTTTGACGACGGTGAGATCGTTATAGTATATATTATTATAAATAATAGACGCTGCGACGCACTATACGACGACGACTACAACACCTGTGAAAAAATACAATGACGCACCGATTGTAGCTGCAGTGAAAGAAAATAAAAAACGCATGTTTTTTCAGCGTATTGGCCGCCACACGTGTGCAGCTCCCGCGCGACACCTGCAGCTACGTGCAGCACGCGATTAGATATGAATCGAAATTGCTTTCTTCTCCGCGGCCCCCGTCACTGCCCACCAGAATCGGCACGCCCGCCGGACTACACGCCGCCGACCGCGGAAGCCCCTTAGGCGCCAAGACGCGAGAAAACCGCTGCGGCAACCGATTTCTCGTTTCGTTCGATCTCGGCCGTCGTCATCGCAGCCGAGCGGCCGACACGGTTCGGGTTGAGTAAGGTCGGGGGGCAGAACTATCCGTACTATACAAACAGTCGACCGCGTATCCGATAATAATTGTTACAGGCTAACCCGTTAACATTATTTTTTATTATTTCCGAGTTATTTTGAAAAACGGTATTCACACAGTTTATTATACCCCCCGTTACAACATTTACGTATGTATATATGCATCAGACATCAGTATATAAGAAATTTAAAACAACTACAACTATGGAATGTCAATAAAAAAAACCCCTTAACAAATCAGTAGTTGGATATACTCTGATAGAGAATAGTAAAAAAATTCGAATTTTCAGAAACTTCTTTGAAGTATCAACTTGAAACTAGGTATATAACAAGATTTTTTCTGAAAAAAGTCTAATAACAAGAAAAATCCTATGTCTTATAGGATACTCGAGTCATACAAGTATACAGTACCCGAATACTTTGATAAAGCGCTATACATATAAAATATAAGTTTGAGTAGGATTGGCACTCTCTGAAATTCCAGGGAACGATCCTGATAAGCAATATTCCCGTTACCAAGAATTGAATCTGCCTGCAGTACAGGTGCATAATATACCTACAAATCTTAATTGAAATGTAATTGTTTTAAGTTTTCAAGCAGTATAAATGCTTTTTTAAATGGAAATTTAGAAAAAAAACTCGAATATTTAAATGAAAATTAGCCTTAAACCATAATTCGTTATTGCTATTTTTGTATGTTTCTCGTGAATTCACGACACGTTTATGGCAATGCCCGTCAAGCTGTGTCCTATGAATTGCATATCCCTAAATTTGAGTCAATTTTTATTTTAGTAAACTTTTCATTATATAATATTATTATACATATTAAACTATTTTGTTATTTTGTTATAAATCAAAATACATACTATATGTACACCTATGATACGACGTTATGGTAAAAATACAAATTAACATTTCAATAATGTTTTCATTAAATACAACTTAATAGCAATTCTTGTAGTTTTATTCATAATTACTTATTAGGTATTAGTTTTTAGATTGAACTTGTTATTCATTATTAAATACAATATTTCACAAAGTACACATATTAACCGTCAAATTAATGAGAGTTCCAAAAACAATTCAATTTTATTTGAAACAATTTACCACACTTTTGCAAATTAAAGTAGTTTAATCCATAATTTCGATTTCTACAAGCTCATTGTAAGTTTGTATACAGTTCATCGACTTCCAAAAAACTTGAAACCAACTACGTGAACCAATTACTTAGAACCTACGATATGTATTAGTAATCACTGAATCAATATGTTTACAGTTGTTCGGTCACATCCGAAACATTTGCAAATTACCAAATACAGAAATTCATTCGAAGGACTGACATATATACACATAGTGTAAGTATCTAATATACAATATATATATTACATATACATTGTATTTATGACATACCTATAGCTTTTATCTAAATTAAACATCCAAATGGATACTTAGGGTACCTCACATTTTAACCTTTATAAATGTAATTTCAACAAACATCTTGATATTAACTTCATTTAACACCATATTTATTTGTAGTTCAATTCGAGATTTTAAAACAATTAAATTGATACAACATTGAAAATCACATTTTTAAATTATACGTAAAACTGACTTGTTATTGGGTTTATAATATTATTATATAAAATATACAACATATTAGTAATTACGATTTCCAAATTATGACTGTAAAAAAGTATTTATTGAATAAAAATATCTAATATTATAATGATAATACATAATCATGTAGATTGAATATATTTTTAATTGTTTTTTTTTATTATTATTAAGTTAAAGCTTTGACATCTGAGGTCATTAGCCTGTAGGTTATTTTAGTAGGTTTTTACTTATAGTAAGTTACTGTGGAGGAGGGTACGGTTGGTTGGAACTGTGTATAATATGTGGGCTAGGATTTGTCACTAAAAACCCGGGTGGGAATTAGTGAGACTGGCTGATGCTTGACCTCAGAACACATAAGTCACTGAGGACAACCACCGCGCAACACCAGCCTACATTTTTAATTTATATTTAGTCAAAACTATATTAAGATAAATATTATGTCAAAATTAACCTTTAAAATTGTAGTATCTATTCCCTAAGTAACAACATAAAATAAACAAGATCTATATTAACTAAAATACTATAACAAAACACTGCAATGTGGATCGGAGACTAATCAATACATTTTTCCATAAATATATTTTAAAAGGTACCTATTAATTAAGGTGTGTAGTACAGCGGTTCCCAAACTTTTAGGATCACGGAACCCTTAGGAAATAGTTTGTGTTTTGCAGAACCCTAATGTCTTTACTTCCAACTCAACCCCATTTTTTCTGCATAATTTTCTCAACATCACATACATCTGACGGAACCCTTGAGATAGTCCCGCGGAACCCTAGGGTTCCGCAAAACACACTTTGGGAAACGCTGGTGTAGTACAATGTTAAAAATTTTAAAAAATGCATAAGCCTATGTATAAATATATAGATAGATAGATGTTTTAAATACCAGAAGTGTCAGGTTAAACACACTTAGAAATCGTATCGTATATAGCACACTGTTTTAAATAGACAAAAGTTTCAACAACATATTTGAAAATTTCAAACACAGTTTTAAGAAATTTTTAACGGCTGAACTAAAATATGTCATCAAACAAATATAAAATAGCTTAGAAAATTTCAATTTAGAATAACATTTTAATATGAATAAAAGTCAACCTTGTGCTACCTACATACAAAAAAATAATCTTTATTAAACATCTTTATTAAAACCTGAGTTATAAATGATAAAATCATGACTAGAAAGACAATATAACACTAAAATGAACAACAATATATTTCATTATTGTTTACAACTAAATGGTGTATAAAACGATTTACCTTCAACAAGTGTCTCTTTTTTTCATAAATTTAAGATGGAACTTTCAAGATTCCGACTAAATACGTATGTTTCTTTATTTTGCATTATTTATAAAATAAAAACCTATATCCTCATGTATAGTGCACACGATTATTCTAATGGAACTTTTCGATCATGAATCCAAGAACGTTTATTTTTATAGGCCATGACCAGTATGGCAAAGTGAATTGGAAAACACTATGCGTGCAGCTTCAATATAATGCAGCGCGAAGAGAATGATAGGAGTTCAGAGTTGAAGGTAGAAAATCACATTTGAAATATTATAACAATGGTTCAGAACGTGTCGAACGGATGTCTATGGCTTCTAATGGCAAAGGGGTAGGATAAGATATTAAAATTTTACACAGCATGCTCCTTCAATAGAAGAACTTTTTCAAAACTTTAATCTTTGTCACTTTTTTTGATAAGATGAGGTGAATAAATAAAAAAAACTT
The DNA here is from genome assembly GCA_022818045.1 of Neotoxoptera formosana. Lineage (NCBI taxonomy): Eukaryota > Metazoa > Arthropoda > Insecta > Hemiptera > Aphididae > Neotoxoptera > Neotoxoptera formosana. The sequence goes on along the minus strand of CM040632.1, from coordinate 26,254,777 downwards.
TTCATCGAAAAATAGTCTTCACCAAATAATAACAATTTTAAGAACATGATTTTTTTCTATTCGGCATTTTAATTAGTTCACTAAACATGTCAGAAGGTAAATTTAAAAAATATGTTATTAAAAAAAAACTGTAACATAATTATTTAAGTATAATAAAAGACACCATGAGAAGTAAGTCTAATAAGAATTATTATAGTCTTATAACAATGTTATGTTAACTGATAAGATAATTATCATTAGCATTAAAAACATTTATAAAGAGCTAAACTCATTTTTTTTATACACATATCCATAGTAAACTGAAATTGAGTTATTAATTGGTAAGTTGGAAAAGAAAAAATATAACTTAATTAACTTTTAAACACATTATCATATAAAATAAAAAGTAAAATCTATATATCTCAGTGCCTAACACCTGAAGGCTGTAAGTGTTAACCTAAATCAAATCATCATCTTATAAAACCAACTCTCTCTATCTACTTGGTACTCGCATATTATTTCAGTATACTAACACTACTTGGTCCACCAGAAACTAAAACAATAAATATATGAAAGAGGACTACCTAAATCAGTAATAAAATTGAATTTTAGTATGCTATAGAAATTAAAAACGATCAATTATGCCAAAATTAATTGATAATATTCTGTCAACTCCTCCATACTTTTTTATTACATGAGAAATTCCGAGTATTCAGAACCGACGGCATTTTTAAATAATGTCATTTGAGAGTAAAAATATTAAGGATAAGCGGAGAAAAATTGAATTTGCTTGCTCATTATTTTCGAGGGAAATAAAACATAATTTACTAAAGGCAAAAGAGGTGGCGAGTTTCTAAAGAATTCCTAACTCGTGAAATATGAGTGGTGCAACCGTCAAGTTATTAAAACAAGTATAGTGTGAGGAATGAAGCTCATTAATCATTATTATAAAAGAGTCGAAAAAACAAAAGCCAGTCAGAATACCATTTGTATAGGCATAAAAAGAATCTACTATTAATTTAAATCACATTATATTGTTCTTGGATGTACAGAATTTTGTTATGATTAAGTCATCTTGCTCTGACCAGCTACCATTTCCAACAACTCTATAAAACGTCTCGTAGAATGTAATCCCAAAATCTTACACTATTTAAAAGTTTAGCCATAGTGACAGAAATTGTGACTGGATTATGAAAAAAATCACTGATAATATTATGAATGAATACAATTCTAAATTTTATAACTGCCAGAAAAATGAATTGATAGACAATTGTTTACAGTATCAAATATTATATAAAATATGATAATCAACAATTAATAAATAAAAAACACCATTAAAATTAAAATGATCATTATTTAAACCTCGCAATGTATACTTTACACTCGTTTAATGCGATTTATTAATTTATAACTATATAATATAGTCAAATAAAAAATAAATTTAACTATTTTATTAATTTATAGTACCATTAATACCTATTATAGAATGTGTAAACAATGTTTTATATGTCTAACACAATAATCCACCGGTACTGTAAATATTTAGGATACTTATCTTTTTTTAACAAACTATTCGGGTTCCATAAACCCTCTTTGTAATAAACTCACATTACATAAACTGGTAAAATTCCAGGGACATAATAAGTATTATTTATAAAATATTTGAATTTTAAATATTCCTAGCAACCATAATAATAACATGTATCCAATGACGCAACTAAATGTCACAAATGCTTTCTGTTTTTATAAGAGCATTTAAGGTATTTTTTGTATAAAATGTATTTACAATAATTTTGAACGTCTTACAAAAAACTCGGATTATGTACACAATACTGAAATAATTAGCTATTTGTAACTTCAAAGTATTTCAATCATTGACAAATGATAAATTAAATTTTAAAACAATCGTAACAATTAGTCATAATATAAATTGTATTTAAAAAAAATAACAATGCATAATAAAATAAATTGAGTGTAACAACTGGTCAGAAATAAATGGGAAAGTTATGACACCAACAGTTGAAATTTATATTACATTTATATTTATGCTTTTCGGAACAAATACACAAATATTATTTTGTATTTTTCATATTTTTTATTAAAGTACTCCAGTATATGCTTTATCTGAGTATTTATTTAGCTTATTGCTTTAAAATAATGCAAATAAAACTATTTTTGAAACTTTAAAATACATATCACTACAACAATAATTAATTATTTAATCAATGCTACAACTGAATAAATAACATAATACGTGTAAACTATGTTAAAAAATCAAAATACTAACAACTAAACTATTTTTATCCATCGCAAATAACCTAGAGTATAAAACTAAATAGGTGTCTAATATAGTATTGGGACAGAATATCCAAAAAAAAATTGTAATAAGCTGTTTAAAAAGAGAAAATCAATAAAAAATTACATTATTTTTTAATTAGGTTAATTTTTCATTTTTACGAAATATTTCATAATATAATAATAATAAAATTAATGTAATACGTTAGTTTATTATTTTTACAAATTGTCTGTAACAGATCAACTTATCATACCATCAGATTTTATTTTTTATGTTTTATCTATAACTGTATACGTTTTTAAAACCTACTTTCATTAATGAAATTACATAATTATTCAGTTAGTTCAAAAAATCATAAAAATGTTCCTAAACATGCAATAAAAATCAAAAAATGCGAAAAGTTATCCAATTTTAAATCAGTACTTTAAATTCTAGTTTAGTTAGATATTACAATATTTTAACACATTTTAATCTTAAATAATATAAATACAAAAATACGAATATTTAAACTTATCACTGAAAAAGTGAAAGTAGAAAACATGATTTTAATAGAATTTAATAACTGCCAATTTCTAATCAAAAACAAAAAATCAAAATTACGGAGTCAATAAAAAATAACAAAACTACAAAATAATATTAGTATACTCATACAAAAGATATTTATATACATATAGTATATTTATTAATATAATATACACTTTAATTTATAAACTAGTATTCATAAATTAGATTAGTTTCCTCTTTTGAAGAAACTACGAAATTATTGGCTTTTGTGTTGGTTCATGAATACCAAATAGAAGACACAATACATTGTTATTTCCCAGTGGATAGGACATTTTATTACTAAGTAAGACGAACCTGTTTGATCCATTACCATTTATAATATAACATACAAATTACAGTATATGTAATAAGCTAACAACATATACGAAAATATTAACTCAAATCTTCGTTTATCAACGAAAAATATAAAATATGTGGAGTGGTAGGTATACACGGTTACCCCGCAAAATGTCGGTTCACTACTCCACTCATCTAATCTATAAATACTTATAACTCATACACTACTCGTCCAAAATTCGATTAGGTATAATGTATCGAAATACAAAGAAAAATATTCTACTTTGGCATATGAAATTAAAACTTTATGTTGTCATTCAAAAAAGAAACATAAACATTTTAAAGATAAAAAATATGAAAAAATAAATAATTTCTTTAAAAAAATGTTGATTTGTAACTACTTTAAACCATGTAAAAAAATTTTTTTTAAGTTAATGCATTTTGATATAACGGGTATTTTACATTAAATGAACCACCTCATATACATCTAGGGATTGTTTGTAATACCTGAAATATCTGAATTTCAGTCGCAGTAATTATTCTACGAATCCAACAGAATTGCTAGTACTTAAAGCGATTCAACATACTCAATCTGACGTACAAGTGTATTGAAGGCGATCAGAAATAGCAATCGGTTGGTAAATAAAATAAATATTGAACATTATAAAGGTCACTTTTGGTGTCGTACAAAATGAAAAAAGCCGAAATAAATTGAGTTACAGGAAATCAACTGCTATACAGAAAAATATTTTCTTTAGCGGAAAACGGTACAGATTGTTTCAAAAAAAAAAAATGTCTCTTCACAAAAAATGTATTTTTATTATAGGAAATTATTATTTTTGGCAACTTTTAGAAAGTTTGTCGCAAAACTTTGTATTTCCTTCCTTTAAAGATCCTTGTATTTAAACTGATAAACCATACATGCCTTACGGCAAACTTTACAAGACCCATTTCCAATCCAATCTATGTGTAAATTAACTCAAGGTCTTTTAATTTAATAATAAAATTGCGTGATTTATACGAATATATCATGTATAAAAATGAAACCTAACCTACTCTAACCTACAGATTCAAGTAATTAGAAATTTTAACAATGTACATAATATGCAATTCATATCATAATATAGATTTAAATTGTATTTATGTACAGAACAGTAATGGGTACGGTAAAAAAATCCAAATACGAAAGACCAACCGCAATATTCGACATATTAATGGAAACCTTTTGTTTAAGAATACATTTTAGACCAAAATAGGGTGACAAAAAAGGAGAACTTTTAGAAATATAGGTATAGGGTTAAACGGATATAATTTGCAATACTTTACTCAAAACATTACCAACTAGAATAAAACGGACCAGTATCTATTTGAGAGAAAATAATAAATATTTTATGTATTGATAATTTGTTTAATTATTTGTGAGAATTTGAAGATCATATAACAATAATTTGTTAAATAATGAGTAAAACAACCCCAGGGAAAATTCTAAAATTTTGTAACATATATATGAAACATTACACGGAGGCACCTCTGCTTTAATCATTAAGAGATAAGACAAATTTGTATTTTGTAAGGTAATCATTTTCTTTTCTTTTATCCTAAAAAAAACTTTTCCTTCAATCATTAGATGCATTTCAATTACGTCCCTTTTACTATATTTATCATTAAATTAATAATGTTATCTACAAATAATTTCAAAATGTGAAAAGGGCAAAATCCATTAATTTTAATCATTAATCTATAAAAAGTTTCAGAAATGTCAAACCATTTAAACATATTACGTTTACTAAAACTTTATTTTAACTACAATTTATTAAATTATTTTAATATATTTACTATTTAAATATAATGTTTGATTCAATCGTGAAATGTTTAAATCGTATAGTGAATGTAATCTAACCAAATAACAACTCATACTTTGGAAATAGTGTAATACTATAATATCAATTATTGATGAAACTATAAAACTTAAAATGTTCGATATGAAATTTACGGTTGGATTGTGAACCTACATTAAGTTTTCGTATATCTAGGTATATCCGAACCAATAAGGAATTTTACGTGACCACTTACTTTTATTTAAAAATAAACGATGGTATAAGATATACTAAAATAAATGAAATGCAATGACAGATGAAAGTTCGGTAAATAATTTAAGACTGCTTAATAGGCTTAAACCTTGTGAACACAGAACAAATATAAAATTTAAAAATCTAATAAAATTATACAAAAAATATTAGTTTCAAATGCACATTGAACAAACAAAAAAAGGTGTAAAAATAACTTAAAAACATTATTTATCTTTATTCCCTAAAAATTATTTGAGTATTATGTGAATGTGAATAATATAAATTCAGTATATTCAGAAAAGCTACATTTGTTGGTTAGTATACGATAGTTCTACATAGCAAATAAGAGGCACTTGGTAAAGGCACATAAAAGATAAATTCTCAATTTATCCATTACGCAGTTTAAAATTGAACAAGTGCAAGTGACAACTTTTGATGATTGTTAAAAATTATAATTTTTAGACGTGTTTCAACGGAAGTTTGAGAGAAGTCCACAAATATTATAGTTGTCCAAACATAATTTAACACTTTTCACTAAGCATAAGTTACGACTATGAAGCAATATTATATTAACAAGGTTAGAAAAAAAGAAACTATATTAATTATGAAAATTCTATTTGAATCCGGGTTCTCTAATAAATAAACATGTATAAATATATTTATTAATTATCCATTACTCTAAAGAATCATCGAGTATTTCAATAATTGCATTATAAAAGATGAGCTTCGACTGACGCCCTTATTTAAAGGCACATTTCATTTAATTAACCGTAATCCGTTGCGTTTTGCAGGCGACTTTTTCTTATTTAAGACATTAAAACGACTGACACCGACAGTCTTTGGTAATTAAAACATACTATGACCATTTAATTAATTTTATTTGGAAAACTGTTCTTTTTTAATTCTCTAGATAAAAAAAACTATTATTTATAAAAGAAATCTTTGTCTAAGTTTTTTGGCCATATCCCAAACAAAAAAAAACTTAAATTACATCAACCAACAGAAAAACTGTATAAGTCACAAAAATATTTATGTTTTATTTTAACACATTAAGTCATGTCAAAATTTAAAGCATATCTATTATTTAAGCAAATAGAAATTATTCCATTGTAAAGATTTATTCAAACATTTAATTAAAACTATAAGGGTAATCAATTCAAATTTAATTATTAAATAATTTATTGTAAAATTAAGTATGCTTATTAGCATCTTAAAAATTTTGGTCGGGATTAATATATTTTAAGTTATAATTTTAAAGCAAAACAAAAATCATTCACTAAAATAAGGACATATTATAAAACGTCATTAGTTTTTAAAAAATAACTAAGTAAACAAATTTTTCATCCTCAATGAGACACCGTGAATACATTTATAATTTTTGTTAGGTCCTTAATTAAAAGTCCATCACTAATGGGCTTAAATGAATTTTATTTTTACAATTAAAAGATATATTTGAATGTATTTTTTAGTATAACGATTGACTTAATATGGAAAATTAGTATTATAACAAACAATTAAAACAACAATTTGAAAAATAATATAAATTGCATAATGAATACAATTATCCTTAATTATGATACTATGTTAATTTTATAATCCAATTAAATATTAAATATTGTTATAATATGTACAATACGCATATTAAATCAGTAAACAAACTTAAATAAAGAAATACATTATTTGAATACCACAAAACTATTATTATAGTAATATAAAAATTGTTTTATACTTAGAAAAAAACATGAACTCACAGATAGATTCCACTGTATATTTATATATAAAGTACTGTATTATTATAAAGAGAGTTATTGTCAAGATAAATGACATTAAACTTGCTGAAAAAGCAAAATAAAATAAAACGTACAGACTGAAGAAACAATTAAATTTAGAAAATAGTATATATACTTATTATATAGTACTTCTAGAATAGACCAACAGAGTAAAATAATAATAATCCCTGGATAGCTATATAATATTGTACCGACCGTTGACGCATAAAATATAAGGATTACAAATCAGCAAATAAAAAAGTTTACATGTTTAAACTACGATGGTAAAATAAGTTTTAGTGAACGAGATGAACACAAGTTTAAAGTAACTTACTGCTAGCCAGTCTGCCGTAACATGCACACAATTACAACAATAACAATAAACAATTACAATTACATCAAAATGTAAATTATTTTTACTTTTCATAATTTGCCAAAAAAAGATCAATAAAATTTTAAAATGACTGTACTAAAGGCCTCGTAACTCTAACAATTTCTTAACAAAACTTATGAAAAAAATATGACCAACTGAAAATTATAAATAGGTACATAGTAATAAATAAGTACAATCGGTGTTGTACAAATATTCACTTCATTCCTTTGAAATGTCCATTATATAAGTATACGTAGTTAAAATATAAATTTGTACAATACATACATTGGTTGCATGTTGGGTTGCAATGTACCTCACGGTATTTATAGAAACGGATCTATTTGAAATACATAATTACATACAATTTTAAAGCGATAACTATTATCATCTGAAAACGATTCTAGGCAAATTGTATTGGTTAAAAATCTTATAAGCAATATTGCCAACTTTGATTGATTTATTTTTATTTTTATTAAATCTTATACGAATTATATAATTCCTAACACTTACATGATGTATATAACCATAGTATGAATATGATTATTAAAAAATACACGCAAGTAATGAATTCATAATAATTTAAATAAAATATCAATGTTTTTAATATCATGTTTATTCACAATACCTAACGAATAATATTATACTCTCAGATTTCAATCTGCTAATGCGCATCATGGACTTCTTAGAACAATTTTATTTCCTTAACCCTGTTATCAAACTTAACACGAAAAATTTACTAACAACTACATTGTTTATCATATCTTTAAATTTCTCTCAAAAGTTAATTGGTAATTTTTAAAATAGGAATAACTTAAATTATCTGTCTACACTCAAGCCCCAACTGTCTTCATTGTTCAATCAATAAAAGCATTATATAAAACTTTTAAACTATTTTTATCTGATTTTTAATACCCCGAAAAGTGTTTTGACTACCCGGTAACAACTAAAAATCACATCATTATATTAAAAAGTGTAGTCTTTGAATTTATTTGATGTCTTAACATTTTTAATTAAATAAATAATAAATGTAAATAAAAACATTTATGATTATAATGGCTTTATGGATACTTTCAACAGTTTTGAAGTTTATAGCACAAAAAATGTATTGAGTTAATGTATATTTATTTAATTAAGCCCTGGAAGGTAAAAAATGTAATATAATATAATATTAATAACATTGAATGCATACGATACAAAGTTGATCATAAAAAAATAAAATTACAACAAATTATATTGGAAAAGGTTTAAACTTGATAATTACCTAATAGGTATATTAATACTTTTATAGATTTGTTTAACTTTGCTAAAGAATTGTAAAAGAAATCAACATTATATACAGAGTTATAAGTTATAACTTATAAGCCATTAAATATGGTGATTGGAGCATAGTAACTGTAATTTGACGTTAGGAGGGATAGGGGGATCATATAACAAGAGATTGGAATGCAAGCGAACGGACATGACTTTAAAAAGAATAATCTTTAGTATCTCTGTCAATTGTATTATTAAGTAAACGATGGATCCAACAAACGTCAATTACTGGATAGCAATGTGCAAGGCTATCAATTCAGATACAATATCATTAAGATCAGTATCAAGATTGAAGGATTTAAATACTAGCAAAAGTAAATAAAGCCATTGAATACTTTCAGTTATATTGATCATGTCAGCATGGTACAGAGACCAAATAGTAGAACCATATTCCAGAACAGACTGAATGAGAAATAGGTATAATACTTTAAGACGCATTAGATTAAAAAATTCCCAAAAGTTACGTTTTACGAAGACAAATATGCGTAAAACTTTATTACCTATACACAACAGTAAAATATTATTCAAATATTAAGTCTGAGGAAAGAATAACACTTTGATCTCTGATCTAAGGGACATTAACTAAACTCATACCAACAATGTTATAAGAGAAGTAATAATAAGATACACTACGATTATGATGGAAATGATAATACAAATATTTTTCAAGGATAAAATAATCAAAGTATTTAACACCTTATGTTTTCGTACAACTGAAAAAACTACCTAATTAACGTATTTAAAAATAACGGTAGATATTCAACCAGGCATAAACCAGATATTATTTTCAAGAATATTAAATAAATTAAGCATTTAAGAGTATAGAAAATCTACCGGCAACTGTTGAACAATTTTGAAATAATTTTTGCTATAAATGACACTTTTTTCAAGCTCAGCTCCATTATTGAAAACGATGGTTGCTTTCAAATATTATTGGGCTTGCAAAAGTTATAATAACGTTATGATTATAACGTTTTATATGACAAATAACGATTTGAATTTGTAAACTTAATTAAAATGGAAAACGGTAAACAAAAATAATTAAATACCACAAACATATTAACATAACAATTAACAAAATATAATATATAATATATATATATATATCATTAAACAAAACGTAATATATAGAATATTATTAAAAGAAAAATAACGTAAAACAAAATAATTTAAAATCCATTTACTTAAAATTTGTAACATTGGTTTAATAGAAATATTTATTCCACGCAATTTATTTTGATCTCAGCTATCAATCCAAGAATTTATTATACTATACGTATTTGGGCCATTCCCTGCATCAGATATTGTTTTTAACGATAAACGCAAAAGTTGTATAACGTTTAAATTCTAAATAACGATAAACCCAAAAATTGTACAACATTTAGATTGTAAATAACGTAAAACAAATTTTTTTTTCAAATGCAAGCTCTGAGAGTGATAATATTAAAAATGTTAACCTACAATTGCTATACAATTTAAGTTATAAATCAAGCGTGTAATGAATATTGATGTTTCTCATTGTAATAACCTACATCACTGTAAAATTGAACAAGAAGATTTATGTATTAATTAATGTAGGTATAACCTATATTGATACAGTTATTTTATTTATCTACCTACCAAATATCTTAATAATTTAAAATATTAAATATTATACCTATATTTTCAATAAATATGTATTTTATAAATAAATAGAAAATACATAATATGTATAAAGTTGTTATAATAATATGTAGGATGTATATAATAATGTAATTCAGGTTTGTCAAGATGCAACGACTTCAATTCTATCAATACACAAACAAAATTTAAAAACATTATAAATAGGAATATGTGTCCTATCAATCCTGCAGCAAAGTTTTATTCTCTATCAAAATAATCAATCAACACGAAATCAAGTTAAATCATACTCCTGCATGTTTTCATTGTCAAATGTCTCTTGAGAAGAGATTTCAAAATGAATTAATATGACTTAACGCAATTATTTCTTTCTCTGGGCAATACTTATCTCGGAGTGGCTTTAATTCCAACCATGACGATAATTTCCAGCATTGACAACCAAAGAGAATAAATTCTTTACTCGTTATTAATAAAACACAATCAACAATTCTTCTTCGTACCCCTAATCGTACACACTAGCCAACACACAAAATATAATCCTTGAAATTGTTGATGTTTAATACTCCTCGACCAAATCATATTTTGAATCACTAGATATACAATTATCAGTTAAGAAAATAATCTTAAGCTTAATTAATGTAATCTATTATTTTAATGCTAAAAATTAATTTAAACAAATTAAACAAAAAGTTACTATATATTAACACAATTATTTCAACTAGTCACAGTTTCGAAAAATAACTGAAAACAAATTAACTAAAAAATGTCTCAAAAATAGAACTCTGACCGACGAAGACCATAAATTCCGCAGTTCAAAATCCCTCAATTATTCAGTATTCAAATATAGCTACCAAAATGTCGGTTATATCTAATACAAATGTTAAAGGTATAATAATTTCAGATAAATGACAAGCTTGATCACACAAACATTTTGTTGATATTTTAAAAAAAATATTAGAAAAACGTAATCTTATAAAATGTTATATAAGTATCAACAATAACAGATTTTTGTAATGAACATTCAGAAATTCGTAAGGAATATATTTAAATGTTTAAACACAATAACCTACTGGGGGTGTAGATTTTAGAAATATTTGGAAGAATTTAACAAAAGAATGTAAAAACGAGCTTAAAATGCAAAAATTTGCCAATGCGTGAAATCTATTGCTTTCGGTTAGCGATTGAAATCATCCGCCGAGTGTATGACAACATTTGCTAACTATTCATGCGAACAATATATGATTATTCAGAATAGAATTAATTCCTTCTCCATAATGTTAAAAAGACAATAATTATCATAAACAGTTTCATAATCTGCAGTGTTATCTAATTATACTTAACATTTAAAATTTTCAATGTTCAAATTAAATAATCATCATTAAATTTCTAAATTTTTATATTCTAATGTACCACGTGTTATTTAAATTACAAAAAAATAAATTATAAGCTGAATTTAGTTTCAATATTGGGATAGACTTAAAATATAAAAGTGGTAAAGAATTTATTATTCTTAAGTGGTGGAGTAATACAGGTGTTTACATTATATTACCATCTACTTTCAAAGTTTAAAATAGGAAATACAGAAAATTTTACATTATAGTTTCAAAATTATACTGAATAAAAATCAATTTTTATCATTATTATATTTAATTATTTTATCTAAAAATAATGTTTATCATAGACCATATCCCGAATATAACATTCAAAATCTCCGGTCATGATTCATATCTACAATTCAATTTTCGTTCAACAAAATTGTCTTTCATTAAAAGTATAACTATTCGAAAATGAGGACCATCATTTAGTGGGTTTCTCACGTTTAACTTCCTTCAAGGAATTCTATGTGACTATACATTTTATCACATTCCACAGTTAAATATGAACCGAAAATACCAGAAACAAGTCAACCATTTACTGTTCCGTGCGAAGTATTCACGCTCACGTATGTAGCAACATTGCCTATACAAAACGCCGTGTGATAATATTATTCATGCTCTCGTACATTTCATTCACTTTTAGATACTAATATTACTATTATATTTGTTTTTTTTAACTTTTCCCGCTATAATGAATTTGAAAACTTATAATTGATCTGAAAAGGATAATTCGGACGACTGTTTGTACTTAAGTTTGAGATTCATCTCTCTCAACAAAAAAAAAAATTCCCTCCCACCGTGTAAAAAAACAACAGAAAAAGCAATTTCGAAACATTCAAATAATAAAGTTAAAAAGCACCTAAGTAAACATCGTGTCGGACTCCATCGCACGCATAAATTCCGATACTTGAGTACACTGCTGATCGGCGCGAGAAAGCGTTGTGTAACGACAATTGAGACGAAGTAAACTAAGTACTTGAGATAAAAGGCTATTAAGTGAGAAGTCAAGAAAGAGAAGAAAATACGACAGCAGTGACGGTGGCAGCGGCAAGATGGAAATAATAAAAATATAAAAACACAGGCATATACATATATTATTATACGTATTATGCGCGAGTAAAAATATTTATATCATACATAATAACGGATAGATAAATAGGAAAACTTGAAATCTAAGTATACATCGGTGTATAAATAAATAGAAAAAAGCAGCGATGGTTACAAATGTTGTACCGGTATATACACTGACGTAATAGACGCAACGGACGAAAAATCACCAAATATAACGAACAAATTACGACCACGACTAAACACGACCACGACGACGGCAATACGTGACTTTCACGACGACAACGATGAAAAACCCAGACCGATCTGGTAGCGCGTTTAAACGTCGACTGCCGACGGTTGTGGAAAATATAGAAGCACGCTCCGGCGGCGGTGGCTGCGACCAGCTTCCCTGGCGGACAGAGGGTAAAATTGTCCCTCGGAATACCATTAACAGTGCTGCCATCTTTAAATGATAGCTGGTTCTTTTCCTCGTTCCACCGCCATCCCACGGCGCGATCACCGCCATCCACGAGCCCGGTGATCTGTATACCGCCACCGTTGGTTTCCGCGTCTCAGTCAGTTTACCCGAATATGTCAACTCCCCATCGACATCCCCCCCCCCCAAACTATACAACAAAACTACCTCAACCAACTATTCAAGCTTTTCACTCAAACGTATTTTATACTTTCCAAATATTACCACTACCGACTCCACACGGGTGCGTCTTTTTAATTTCCTACAACGAAACCAAATACTCTTAAAAAAAATAAAATTACAGATTTAAAAAACTAAACTTATAACACATTTAACAACATTATTACGCTAACGTGCGTCATAATTTGTGTGATAATAGTTTAAAAACATCGATTAACAAAACATCCTCTTAAAAATGTGTCACTTTACCTGTTACATAAACATATTATAACGATATACATTATTATCTTCTTCGTCATCTGAGATATAATATCTGAATGTCAATCGAATTCTACTTCCAGGGCCCTTATGTTTTTCCTATCTCGATATTGTGTTCTTATCGTTCAGTCCCTTGTGATATATAGGTACACTGCCAAAAATGTAATGAAAAATGTATCGAAAAAGTATTAAAATACAATAGTTCAAGAAGCGTATAACAATGCACGATGCTCACGGCATTGTATATACCACATACGCGTATTTATTATAGGTAGTGTATAATTTTTTTTTTGAAACAATGTAATAATATAATATTTAGAACAGTATTTCAGGACAACGTATGTATGCTATAAACACGTTTTCTAACAAATTATTCACTACTAACGGGCATTCAATGGAATTCTTTAATGAAGGGATAAACATTTCAAAAGTACCCCTAAATGCATATTCGGGATAAATACTTTATGAATGAATTTATGAGAATAAAGTGAAATATTAGTTAAGAGAATTATATATAATTATAAATGCTCTAGCAAAATACAAAGGACAATATGTGTACTACCTACTACCCACAATCTAAATGTTTATGTTATTCTATATATACCTAAATATATTAACAAATTAATAAAAAAACTAAGTATTCATTTTTGTTCAACTCTACTCATCACAACTTCGTCTCGTGAATATAGAATAAGCGCATTAAAAATTAAAACAAATTACATAATTTTACCAATTTATTTCAACAACTATTAAATACTATTATCATAAGCAACTTACAGACTAGTTAAATAAAAACAAGCATGTGAACTGTACGTTAGTTGTATTTTTTAAAGTGTTATATACAATATTGTTAATATTACTCAATTGGGTACAATGTAAGACAATGTAATATAACAAAATAATACAACAAATGTTATAAATAAATAATAAATAGAAATTAATAATAATATAGAAGCATAGAGTTAGAAAAAGTGTCTATTAATAGATTATGAATCTAAAACTTAAGTGACGACATGTTAACTAGGTAGTATACTTTAGTTATTTTGACGGAGTTCGCGTAAGACAATATCACCTAGCAGCCAAAACGATTGAACTTGAAAAGCCACGAACACCAGTTATAAGTTGTGGTAATAGCAGTTCATCGTATTTTATTAATGTTACTCATAAATTACAAATAGGTAAATTTAAATTTAAGGGGGGTTATAACTTATAAGCTTATAAGCCTATAAGTTTAAGGCTCAGATAATTTAGCATTATTTTAAATTTACTTAATCTAATACAAATATAAATTTGAAATGAAAAGTACAATACGTTTCCAATTGTATTGTTTAATTACATTGCGTCGCAAACTTTCCAAATGAAATAACAGGGCATAGACCATTCAAAAAAATGTAAAACAAATAATACACGAACCAATTAATCAGGTGCTAATTAAATATATAGTTACTCTTGGCATCACAAAGAATAAATGTTTCAACTATTCTATCACTTCAATATAATAAGATAATTTAATTTAAAAATCTTATAGGTATTATGTAAAACAAAATAAGAAATTAAGTAAAAATACGAAATTTAAGTTAAATTTGTATAAAACTGTGACGTCCAATTTAGATTATTATACACTCCATATAAGAAATTATCCATATTAGTACAAACATTAAATATATATACACTGACGCGCGCCGTCAATAACACTACCTCCGCCGTTATCGTGGAGAAGCCTTAAGTCGAGACGATAACCGCTGCCCACCAAATTATAATCCACTCGACGACTCTCATGTAGAAAATAGCACACATACCGGCAATCTTTTGCCTTTTTCCCCGCCTAGACAGCCGTCAAGCACGACCGATAACGCGAATTATTTTTATTTAAAAAATCCGTTATTCCCACGATCATGGAGTAAGGTCTTCAACAAATCGCTATCACGGCGGGTTCGATGATGGGATAAAATCGGAGAATGATGGTGGTAAACGACATACTATTAAACAAAATACATCTATATATATATATATCCGGCCGGTGTGTTATAAACTTGTACCTTAACCTTATGAGTTATATTATATGTTATGTTTAAGCTTGCGGCGTCTACGAGTGTCCGGGGCCCCCTCACGAGGTTTTTTGAATTATTATTATTATCATCACTGTCACTATTATATCTACATTATGTTTTATATATATATATCCTAAATTATAATTACAGTCAAAAACTTTGTCAAACTGATGCATTTCGGCTTTATCGGCACCAAAATGTAAATAAAGAAAAATTATCTCCCGTCCTAAATCAATGATTACAATTATTTATTATTTTTCTTTTCTCTGCCCTATATACAAATCTATCAACAATATAAAATTGAAATATGTAACACAATAAATCCGGCTCTATAAAGCCTCGGCTCGTGATTGGTGGACCTGATCAAAAAGTCTCTGGTCGAACATTGGGGACTATACGATCTGTATAGCGTCAACAAATTTACTTTAGTTTAATTCCTATAAAAATATATTCTTATTATTTAAAAGATAAAATTAACAATTATAACAACTTTATGCGGAGCAATACAATAATAAATAAAAATGATGGATACTTAAAACCTATATCATAACTAACAACTTAACAATTTTTATTTCGATATTAATGCTGTGATTTACCTACTATTTATTTAACAACCGTTTAAAACATATAAATGAATTAAAAGTATTATAAAAAATTTGATGATTTTAAGTTTTCAAATTAACTACGTAAAAATATTGTAACCGTAGGATTTAAAAACCATGTTAATAATACAAAAAGGGGCAATCAAGAATTTTCTATTAATTGTATGTTAGACGCAAGGATTTTTTCCTTGGCCATGATATTGTGTTTTTCGAATCAATAGCAAGAACAAAAGGACAAAGGATAATAGTACCATAGACTAGGCGGTAATAGCCAAGCCGAGTCGAATGAAGACAATGCGAACGGGAACATACAAAAGTGGCCTAATTGTTTTTCTTCTTTTAAATAGGTTCACTATCACAAATTGAGAAACTTTGGTAATCCATTTCAGTTAAGAGTTCAAAATCGTTTTTATAGTGGTTCTCACAGTCGATATTTTACCTTTGACAAACCTATCATATTCAATATTGATGTTAAGTTTCATTAACATAAAAGTATGTATATAAATTAAACAAATAATATTTTATTAATAAAAAAGGAAATTATCTACGTATTATACATAATGCAAGTTATTAAAATTTTATTGTCAGGTTTTTTAATCTTTACACAGCTTTAAAATTATTATTTAAGTCTGAGAAATGTGATTCATGTATATATTTTTTTTAAACTAGATAATTAAAAAATAACTAAAATATAATATCACAGATGCTAAAAGCATTAATAATGGGATAAATCATTTATTTGTCTTATTTTCAAATTAATAACACAGTTTAAAAATATTATATAAAGTTTATCTTTTATTGTTTGTATAAAATTAATTAAATTAAATTAAATTGAAGACTAACTTAAATCTCAAGAAACACATCACATAATTTAGTTTCGTTAATTCACTGTCATAATAATTACTTTCAATATAAAAATGTAACAATTCTCTACTATCGCTTACATAAAATAATTGTCACTATTATTTAACAATCCTGAATACAATATTGTAGTGTCATTACATGTTGTATTATACGTTAGGAACATGATAAATAATTAGTCCGAGTTAAAGCTAGCTAGGAAGGAAGTTAACAGTATGTACGCAAGAGGGTTTTTAATAGGTAAAGGAGCGACTGTAAGTTTTATGTAATAAAATACATCGTAAAACTTTGTCTTGTGTAAACCACTATCTACCACCATCCGATGGCTCATATTATTATTACCTTCTGGGAGTTAACCGGAATTAAGGAACATAAAATTAAATAGAAAGTTCTGCAAATATTGTGTTACTAAAATATAAATGTACCAATGAATAAAACACCTCGGCAGCTATATCTTATAGACTTATAGTTGCAACGCAACAGGGACATTGTACAAATAAACTGTCCACATTAATAAATACTATTATATGACCATAACATTATTATTTAGATTATTTTCTCAGGTATTGAATAAATTTCATATAATATTGATAGAAAAATTACTTCGCCAACTCCGTATGATAAAATTGTTGTAAGAATACAAATTTACAAATAACATTAACAACAAAAATTGTAGTTATCTACCTGACGACAATTTCTATAATTAATTTTAAATGCATAACTAATTTAAACAACTCATATTTTTAAATTGTATCATAGATTTTTTTACTTAACTGTGGTTTTATTTTAACATCGATAGTCCCAATGACATTCAACTCATAAATGTGTATTATTGAAAGTTTTTTTTAAATAAGGAAAAATGTCATTCAGACGATGAGATTTTGTTCTAAAAAATATCGATTACTGTAAAGTTATATATACCTAAGCAAAATGTAATGTCCGTCATCTACATCCATCTATCAATCCAAACATTTATTGGTAAATAATAATAATTCCAATACTTTTCACATTGATGTTAGAAGTATCTAGCAAATATAAGATATATGAAAAAACATATGAATGAGTTCAACTTCATCTATTTATCAATAAAATGCCAACAATTTCGCATAATTTGTTTAACTGTACCACAAACTAATTAAGAAGAGCGTCAAAATAGAAGTTGCCAGTAGGTACATATAGGTTTTCTTGTTATAGCTCATTAGGCAAGTTCATAAGTCATAGGTATATACTATAATTCAACATAATATAATTATATTTAAATTATGTCAATAGTAAAAATGGAATAAACATACAAATTTGTTTTATCTTGTACCAGAATTTCAGTGTATACATAAAAATTATAAATATAGGGAGATTATTTTATTACGAAAAAGTGTTTTAGGTAAATTGCAAAAATGTTGATAATATATTATTCTAAGTATTTTAATGTTTGAATTTATGACATACAAATATTGAAATATCTAATATACCAGATTATTGCCTTTACGCCCAGGACATTGAATGACACAGTCGCCTAAGCTAAAATGTTTATATTGTATGTTTAAAAAAAAACGTTCATAAATCAGAAGACAATCAAACAATACTAAACAATGTTTATGTATACAATATGTAAAAAATAAATAAATATTTTTTCATACCCTAAACATAATAATATATAGGTATAATTTTAACTTCTATTGTCTATTTATATATCTATATTTTAATATAAATAGGTATAATTAATAAGTCACGTAAAATGCGTCATGTATACGACAGTAGGGAATGTAAATTACAATACTATATATCTCGTTGACAATGGTAAGTAGAAAGTTAAGGGGTGAGCAAATAAATAATAATCCTAGATGCGTACAAACCACATACATGGTTTTGGGTGTATAACAATCGATACAATATGTCCCCATTGTGTGTACGCCAAATGACATTTAAATTTAAACGCGGTCGATCCATAATCGAGTGCCAAAATAGTGTCCAATATGCGACTTATTTATAAAATTTACTTCAATTTCATTTAATAATATAAAACATACGCTAGGTTTATATAGGTAACAGAAAAATAAATTCCACAACAATTTATAGTCTCTTAAGATATTAAATACTTAAATACATACGCATCATGCACCATCGTAATATATAAAAATCATATATAATATTTCGTACATGATGTATTTATTTAAAATTCATGTAATAATAAGAAGTATACTAACATAGTCATTATTTTATTCATATAATACTCAAAAGCCTATTATAACGCAAGAGTAATAAAAGTGTAATAAATTACACAACTTATAAATCTGCGTGATAATATTAAGCGATTGTACAATGGAATTCAAAAGAATGAGTAAAATTAACTTTTAAGGGAAGAGACAATACATGGGCGTAATTTTAACTTGAACAATCGGGAGGGAGACTGTTGGTACTTGGCTTGGGACCACTTCATTTTATGACGTCTATGCGTCAGTCCCTCTGAGTTCTACTAGTCACCTTAATATTTGGCTGCTCTTTACAACTTAGTTCACTCAAAAGAACAACAGCTCTATTTAATAGAAATATTTTTAAATCGACGAAAAATGGTTACCAAAGTAAGTACTTACTATATTAAACTATAGTTCAGTCGTTTTAATTCACACAATTTCTTACAAAAAATATTATAATTAATAGATAAATAATAAAAATGTTTTTTGGCTTTTAGGACGATCTAGATAAAGACCAAATAGCTCGTAAGTATTATTGATTTCAAATATATAGATACGTAATACGTATATATCTAAAACAATTTGTTTAATATGTTGTTTAATATTGAAAATATTTATCTTAGTACTAAAACGAGCTTTTGATGCTTTCGCTCAAGACAAGGGATACATTGAAGCAAACATGGTTGGTACAATTCTTCAAATGTTAGGTCATGACGTTTCCGAGGACAGGTTACAAGAAATTATTGCTGAGGTCGATGCGGATGGTAAGTCTTTTAATTATCATACCTGTCTAACTAATCATAAGCTAAATTAAAAATAGTTAAAATTCAAATAACTAACACTAATAAATCCTTTACCAAGGTTTGTCTACATTATCAAGAAGTATATTTGTTAAAACAGATTTTTTTTTCTATTTTACCAATATGATGGTATTTCATACTTAAATAGCTATTATGTCCATGATAATTATAGCAAAATGTTGATTGTATTACCTAAGATGGACTGGTGCTTTCTCTTTTAGTTGATTTGCTAACTTAAAACACTTACCTGTAAACAAAAAAGAAACAAATGTTTTAAATTAATATTTTAATTACAAATAACTTATTATTAACGTTACAAAATTATAAACATTATATCTCGCTATATTTGGCTTCTCCAATAACTTTTTACTAATTATTAATAAATTAAAGAGTCACATTTGAAATTATTGTTTTACTGTTTCTTAAAATTTAACTTAAATTATAAAAACTTAATGTTATTGAAACCACATTTTTAAACAATTTTTTCATGAATTATAAAACAAAAATATGTACATATTATGCATGCAATGCATTAAGTTACAGGTCAACAGTATTAAATGCCAATTTCTAGAGTTTTGTTCATATTCGATTGTATACAATGGACATTATATTTATCTACATAATTTAATTCACCAAAATATTTAATTGAATAATTACCACATACAGTGTTTAGAATCTAATATAGTAGCAAACAAAAACAATATTGGATCCTGGAAGTATGAAACTTAATCAGACACAAAAATATTGATAGACATAGGAATTATTTTTGGCTATGTTCCAATAATAGTCGTTTTCTATACATTCCCTTGCCTGAATGTTGGGGAGTAACGAATACAAATAGCTACAATTCGAGCTATGTAAACAGCAATGTTAGAATGGGTATAAAATATAAATACGTAAAACTATTAACAAATATAATAAATGTCATATTTATATTACTTAAAATAAAATATATCAGTAAAATTTACAATAAATATTTAAAAATATAATTGAATTATAAAGTAGTAGTAAGTAGCTACTATCAAGTATAATAAATTAATAACCAACAGAAAGTAGTTACTAAAGCCTCTAGCCATCTTAAAAAGACGTGATGCTAGCATAATATGTTGTCTCCGTATTTATAACGTACAAGTACAACATACCAAATTTTAGTTCAGAAAATTTATTTTTTGTAGCTAATTTAATAGTACCGTAAATTGACAAACTACCAAATATAAAGGTAAAAATATTATTGAAGTTCCGTCGCCAGATTTTTTTTATATTTTAATTATAATGTAGCAAATTAAGAGCATTTTTAAGTTGTAATATTTTACATACTTACACTTGCGTCATAATTAAAATATCAAAAAAAGCCTAAGTGAGATTGGATAATATTTTTAACTTATTTATTTGATAATAGGTCAGTGAATATTTAAATATTTTAAAATTAAAAAGGTCGGTAAGTATGTCGGTATTGCTCTGCTGTACGGTAGGTGTCGAGTGGGTCACTGTAATGGATGTGTTAACTTTAAATTTAATGATATAAAATCATTGTATACGAAAAACGATGCAGGACGAAGACGGTTTTATACTTTTATCAGCCTACATTACTTAGTATATTTTATGATATTATGGCTGTAAAAGTAATTAATTTTACTATACAGTAGGTTGAATTATTTTTTGCAAAAAAACTGTAATTGAAAATGTCATTGTGTGTACTGTGTATAAAATAAAATAATATAGGTTAAAAAGTTTCAAGGACTAAAATCGTTATTTTTTTGTTTAAATATCTAATTTCTTCCAAATTTAAACTTAAAATGTCTATAAAAATTAATTATTTGGTTACACAATTAACTACTTACGAGAAACCTTATTTTAAATTTTTAATCCTTAGCTATACAAATTGAACGTTTTATAAATTTTTAACTACAAAATAATTTACAAATGTTATGTTATTTAAACTTTAAAGGCATATAAAAATATGTGCCTATGAATCTTAATATTTTTCAACTGCTGTGATAACAACTTATGAGGAACTTTGAAATACATTTTCAAGATTTTTGACCAAACAAACAATTTTATATCGATATTTATAGCAAAAAATGTTTAAAAAAATCAAAATATATTGAAATTTGTGTGGTGTATAAAGAATGCTAATATAAACATTTAGTGAACATGTATCTACGGTAATTATTTTTTGAGTTAAACCAAAAAACAAAATCGATTTTGTAAAAAATTAGCTTTGTGTAAATATTTTTGTTTTTTCTTATTTGTTTATTTTTGTTTTTCCCGACACGTTTAAAAACTATTGTCATTTTTTACTTTTAACCCCTTCCTTCCCTAAAATACCAACTAGATTCACTAGATTCATAAAAAAATTTAATTTATCCAACACTTTCATATTTATGCTCATAAGTGCACTATTGTATATCTTACGCAGGGTGATTCAGTTAACATGCTTACCTCCCTTTTATCATTTAATAAAACATTTATTCAAATTCAGATTTTTAGAATTTTTAGGTAGGTACATTTAAAACCCATATTTTTTATACTTTATAAGTATAGGTACGATATGATATTAAATGAGAATCGCCCTTTTTTACACTCAATTTGTATTTAGATGTTTTTTTATTAAAATATTGAAATATCTAAATCGAAATAAGAATGAATACTAAAGATAATAATAGTTTTACATAGAATTTAAAATATTAAAATAATGTTATATTTCTGTTATACTTGGATAATTTTTTCAAATCGTAACATTTTAATACTTTTTAATTAATTACTATAATTTTTAAAACATTGTAAGACCATTGTTACTAAATTTGTAATCTCATTTTTAAAACACACGTTCAAATTTCAGTGTTGTAAAAAAAATTGTGTACAAAATTCATTTAATATGAACTAAATACATAGGAACTCAAATTATTACAAAATAAATTATACTATAATAGGAATCGAATAGCTAACTGGTTTAAACGCCTATAACATATTTGTATTGTTTTTTAGGGTCGGGACAGTTGGAATTCGAAGAATTCGTTACACTAGCAGCTGGATTCCTAACTGAAGATGAACCGGAAGATGTGGAAGCTATGCAAGCGGAACTAAAAGAAGCGTTTAGATTATATGATAAAGAAGGTTTAATGAAAACAATAATATTTTATTATTTTAAGTTTAATTAAAAGTTATATCTTACACTAGGAAATGGTTACATTACCACGGATGTTTTAAGAGAAATACTTAAAGAATTAGACGACAAAATAACAAATGAAGATCTAGATATGATGATAGAAGAAATCGATTCTGATGGTTCTGGCACTGTTGACTTTGATGGTTTGTAAAAAAATTATCTCTTTATTTGTTATACCTACTAACTTTAGTTTTAATGTTAACTTTTCTGAACTAGTATTAATACGATTAAAAACTGAGGAAGTTTGCTTCGTTGTGCTGTAAAATAGGTTTCAGGTGTCCATCATCATTGAAGTCACTATAATGGATAAAATGTTGAATTCGAATTCAATGATAAAACTATTCTGAGCGGAGTCGGTGTGTATTATTATTTCTGAAGAAATCTTATAATTTATTTATAAAGCTATTAATAATATAGTTTTCTATCGGTAATAATAGGTAGGTTAAACTAATTTTTGCCAAAAACACAGTATAATTACCTACTTTTTTGGTAATGTTATTTTTTAAAAAAATATCATTGCATTAAAAATTCTATTTTCAAACACTTATAAAAATTTAATGTGGCTTAACACTTTTTTTTAATTACACTAAGAATATCTTATCAGTAATCTTGTATTAAAATGTTTTGAATTAAAATTGAATCAATATAAATTGAAAAAAAACAATGTATCAGTAAAAATCTTAAAAAGAGTTAAAATATTTTTAAAACTATATCATGTCTATAATCTGATTGCACGTAAATGTCTTTATTTTGGTAATTTTTATTTTATTTTCTGATTGTTTTAAAAAGTCCAAAAAATTATAGTATTTTACCAACCAAAAAAAAAAAAGTTCAAATTTGCTACCCTTAAAGATTAATTATTGAAGTATTATCTATGCTCCAAAACGTGATAACAGACACACAAAAAAAAGTAAATATAAAGAAATGTACATATTATTGTAAAACCAATACATTCATCGCTCCGCTCAGATTCTAAAAATAAAAACATAACCTAAATAAATAATTATTTATAAAAACTTGGCGTAAAAAATGTACAATATTGTTCACATAAAAACGTTACGTAGGTAGGTAACCTACCTAACATAATATAGTGATTATTGACGACAATTTACAACTGCGGTGGGATTTATTACAAAAACTTTACTATTATAGGTTTTAATGTTTCTATAGTCTATAGTATAGATTATACGGATCTCCACAAAAATATTTGACACGTACTGAGCTATTTAAATTATAAATAACCAAAAGAAAAATTGATTAACTGATAATATTTTACGTGACTTGAAAATACAAGCAGATACTACTGTTGTATCTACTAGAAAACTTTTGATACCCAATGTCTAAAAAAACAGAAATGTAAAAATACCCCTTTAGCCTCATAATTCCCAATATCAAATATAATAATATATATTTTCAATATATTATTATATACTACAGAAATACGTTTTGGTGAAATTAGATTATACAGATTAAAACCATAACTTCAATATCATAAAAGGTAGGTACTTAAGGTACATAATATTACAACAGCAAAAGAAAAAAAAAACTTGTAATATTACATAATATCACAACGAGTATACTAAGTTAAAAAATTAAAGTATTATTGATG
Source organism: Neotoxoptera formosana (assembly GCA_022818045.1). Classification (NCBI taxonomy): domain Eukaryota; kingdom Metazoa; phylum Arthropoda; class Insecta; order Hemiptera; family Aphididae; genus Neotoxoptera; species Neotoxoptera formosana. Next base: position 26,229,897 of record CM040632.1, on the reverse strand, counting down.
GCGTATTATAAATTTATAACTATTTGTTTTTTAAATATTATTTTTAAACCTATAAAACATAATGAAAAAAAATAATTTACATTAAATATAAAGTAATGGAAAAATAACAATACAATATAATATATGAAACAAAATCAATATTTATGGATAATAGGATCCCTTATTGATATTTTCCATTATTCTATAATTTTTGTCCCATAAACTGTGATATACTCTATATAACATATGTATAAAGTATAAAATGACAAAATCCTCGAATAACTTTATGAAAATCGCAAAAGAAAGTAATAAATCTATCGAACAAATTCGAAAATATTCTAGCCTTTTTAATACGAATTCGTATTTTTTACTCGAGATAAGAGAAGCATTAAAAATATATTGAGTGAAACAACGATATGTTTAACTGGAAAAATGCCAGCAATATTTTCTTGGCGTTTAGGTCCACCTCGTCAATAACGTCTCAAATATTGTGTGTTAAAATACTTCAAATATAAATACAACACAGGTAAAAAATAAATGTATGGAATATATTGAATAGTAGTGATAAATTATAATATTTGTAGCACAATAAAATATGTAGATATTTTCAATTAAAATACAAATGTTATTAATAAAACATATTATTCAACTACTGTTAAAATATACCATATGAGACAGTTCTTTTACAATATTGGATACCTAAAAATGCAACTTAATAAAAATTCTTAATTTAGAGAATTTATAAAAACGTCTATTATTAAATAATATTTTATACTTTAGGTACATATATTAATTAAACATAATGTGTGTAAGATCAATGAATAATATAAAAAAAATGTTAATTTTTTTATTGTTATCTTTTATTTAGTTTGTTCTATAAATTATATTACAAAAATAAGCTCATCAGCAATGTGATATTAAACAAAATATAAGTCTTAGTTTATTTAATTAACGATATTCCTTAAAATTACACTAATTTTTTTTATAAAAAAAAAAAACAGTAATTATCATTTTACATTCTGTCTTATCGTTGCATTATTAAGTATCCGTAAATGTCATCAACCTAAGCGCCCTAAGCTCACCTTATCTACAACCAAAATAAGATGATTAATTCCTTTTTTATTTTTACCAAAAACAAGGGATAGTAGTATATAGGTACTGCTTGTATATATTATTATAGCTTCCTAATAGTTAATCACAATGTTGGCTTAAACATCTTAAACTATTTGGCTACGTACAAGATTCTGGCAGACACGAGATATGTTTACTAATTACTGTAGGTATGGAATTTACAGACAGACAATAGTATAATAAAAGCATGAGCATTATTTTAAATTTTAAAATAGAAACTAAAAAGCAAGGGCTCTAGAGTCTAGACTTTATAATTTTTATACTTATATTTTCTTCCATTTATTTATAAATGTTTAGCCAATACTTTTAAAATCAGCTTTAAAATTAAAAAATATCTTTATAGATTGATCAACATGTACATTTTTTTAATGTAAATATTAATACACTTTAATTTATATATAATAAAATATGAAACATTCTGATTATTACAGTCATGTTACAATCGTCACTGTACAATCACACATTTAGACTAGGTACTGATTATTTACCAGTGAAGTTATGGTTCTCGTTAATTTTGATAACAATTAATATAACTCGACGCAATCTAATTTAAGATACCAATTTCCAATTTTAAATTTACGTAGTTGCCTATTTTTTAATATGAAACAAAATAAACACATTTACGAAATCTCTAAGCCAATTTATTTTATAAATAATTAGTTATGGGTATAGGCGGTACGTAAATATTATAAAAATTAATGAATTATTTATAAATTATGTTTTATCGTGCACTCATATTTGACAAGATTTAAATGTAAACAAGTGAACAATAATAAATAAATATATTTTTTTTTTTATAGAATTCATGGAAGTCATGACTGGCGGCGATGATTGATCAAAGTGCATAATTTATTTTCTTTTTAGATTTATAAATGATTATTCAAAACCCAGTATTGTTTTACAATCTATATCATTTATTTAAATTAAAATGTTAAGACCAACAAGCTTTATAAAGTACTTACTTATTTACCTATATAAATATATTATATAGCTGATGTTTAACTTATTACTTTATACTTATGATTATTATTAAAGTATAATTTCTTGCTGATTCATTTCATATTAACTAATAAGCAACTAGTAAATATAAATATTTTCGTTAAGTTTATTTATTTTTTTAAGTTTGAAAATAAATAAGACGATACCTGAACGATTTAAAAATAATTAATATATAAAGTATATACAACACATTATTTAAGCCTAAAATATTTTCTATACAACAATTGTTTGTACATTCAGACAATTTGTCTGAAACAAAAGTTTTTTACAGCAATTCAAAATATTGAAAATACTTATTCAAAGTATTTTATGTTTGAAATTCAAATTTTGAAAATCAAAGTTTTTTGTACTTTGAAATATATATATTTTTTAACATAATTGTTATTTAGGCTATTTATCTGTGCCATGCGTTGCGTTGAACAATAAGCTTAATTGACAATCTTACATATTATATAATGATAAGAAGTACAGTAAGTGAAGAGACCTTCTAGTGAGGTACTTCGTCGTGAAATGGCTATACATACTAACGCTATAAGGACATATGGTTTACATATTATACCTATATATATTAACATTACACATTTTTTCAATGTATATATTGTTATAATTATTATTATTATATACCTATTATTTAGATAAGCCGGTCGCAACACCGCCGTCTTTTTAATCTTGTTTTGGGGCTGGGGATAGTTACAATAATTGAGTGATAAGTAGATAGGAGTGAGATAGTCGGTTATTGAAACGCTTGTACAGAGAAGATATAATCGCAGAAAATCCCCCCTCTCTCGGCCATTTTCAATGTTCCCTTCTTCAATCAGACATTTTTCCCCGATACATTTTTGAATACGTACAATTATTACCCCCCATATTTTTTAAAAATGTATTTGAATATGAAATAATTATTTGTTTGTCTTAAGTCAATATTAAAAACGGTTTAAAACAATAAAAAGTACTTTTAAAATTATAAAAAATAAATAAATTAAGTTTAAAACAAGTATTATAATATTTTACAAAAACCTATTGCAATTAAATGCAATTAAATCAATTGCTTAGACTATTAAGATAGCAGATAACATTCTTATACAACCTTACAACATGTACAATGTACATTGAGTAAAGCTTTTGTATAAAAACAGTTCAAAGTATTTGTACACTTAGTAGTGTTTTAGTGGTGGTTGTAATACTTGTAAATAAGTGGAAACATTAAGTCCTAAGCAAATGGAATTTGTTATTTAATATAAAACAAAAATCAATGATTGTAGATACGTGGAATTTTCACCAAATGTTTATATTATCATTTTTAAAAAGACATACAATTTAAAAAATATGTTGACACTTTTTAAGCTAATTGTAGGCCTAAGAAATTTTTGGTTTTTTTAAAAATGTTTTTCTTTGAATAGGTATCTTTAAAAAGGGTCAAAAAGCTTGAAAATTTAATACAAGGGTCCTCTTAAGTTGTTATAATAGCAGTTATAAAAAAATTAAAAATACATATATTATGCACACTTTTTTTTATAGGCATTTAACGATCAAATGTTAACCAAAATTCATCAAAATATCGAATATTTGGAAATCATTTTATAGTTAAAAATGTATAAAATGAACAATTTTTATAGGTAAGGATTTAAATTTTAAAACAAGGTTTCTCATAAGTAGTTTATAGTTTAACCAAAAAATCTAAAAAAATATATAAACATGGTTTCTTTTTTAGACAATTTAAGTTAAAATTTAGACGAAATTAGATATTTAAATAAATAATAACAATGTAAGTTATTTCTTTGTAATTTAAACATATTTTTAGGGGGTGTTTGAAACTTTTAAAGTATGTTAGTTTATTTTAAACACTCAATTACATTTTCAAATGTTTTCGTCAAAAATTAATTCAATCTACTGTATAATAATAGTAAAATAAATTACTTTAATATCAATAATATCATCAAATAAACTATTAATAATGTAGGCTGACCGATCGTCTTCGCTCAGGATCGTTTTTTGTATATCTACAATGATTTTAGATCATTGAATACAAATTTAATACATCCATTACAGTGACCCACTCAACACCTACTGTACAGCAGAGCGGTACCACTTGCCGACCTTTTTTAAGTTGATAAACAATGTAAGTTAAAAATCTTGATAGTGTAATTCAAAGTTTCTCATAAAATGATCATATAGGAATTAAAAATATCCAAAAAATGTATATGCTAATTTTCTTATATAAGTGCTTTAAATTTAAATGAAGACAACATTTGTCAAAACGAATGGTTAAATACAATACGGTAAGTTACACCAAATATTTTTGATTTTTAGTGTTCAGTAATTGGTATAGAGCTGTAATTTAGATGAAAGAACGAGTAATAATTTTGACTGAAGGTTAAATTCACTAAGGCGGATTGAGTGAATAGTCCACTCCCCCACCACCGTTTATTCATAAAAATTTAAATATACTTAACTTTTCTTTTGCCGAAAATAAGTGTGCAATTAGCTTTAATTTAAGAGCGCGAACTTAGAGAATTATTGCGAAACTCAACTTAACAGTCAAAATTCAAATATTTATAATTTTTCTTTTACCAAAAATGTGCGTGGAATTTATTATAGTATGAATTGTTCAATTAAAATACCAAACCCAAGTCTTATCTAGAATATACATAAAAAAACAATTATTTATGTAAAATAACATACTCATTTCGTTATATATGTCGAGCATATATATTATATTAAGTATTTAAAACTAGTTTACAAAAATAATTTTGTCGTTATTAAAATTGAGTAAATACATCACAAAGTCACAGGAAATCCTTTTGTCATGTACATTATCAATCAATTTGAAATTATTATTTAGATTTTAGACCATAGGCCCGCCAAGATTTTTATTTAATTTTACGCCATGTTGCCAGAGCCCAGAGAAGTCTTTTTTAAATCTCAAAAAATTTGTACGTGAAATATTTTCAATATATAGCTCTACCTACTTATGTGAGCAGACTTTAAAAAAAATAAAACAACAAATTTTGATGAAAAAATGTTAAAAGACAATCAATTCAAAACTTCTCATAAAGGAACATACTTGTATCATAATAAAACGAATTTATTAAAATTAAAATTAAAAACAAATACCTATATATATTTTTAAATAATTCTTATTCTCAATTGTATTCCCTCTCAATCCTTTTTTAAAAAAACAATGGCTCGCGAAGCAGATGTATCACAGATTTGACTCACCGTAAAAAAGTTTGGAAACCTCTGTTTAGATTGAAATTATTGAGAAAAAAAATATTGGTTAGTAACTAATATATTGGAGGTTTCAAGAAAAAAATAGTCTAATATTAAAACGAATTCCTTTATAAACAAAAATTTGTATTGTGTAATGATATCGATAAACGGATTATAGATGAAGGCGAGTTTATTTTCCTAAATAAAAGGTATCTATATAGATGTTATAATTTAAATATTTTATTATAACGAGTGTTTTAAATTTTCCGTTTAGGTACCCTAAATGTGTTTACTATTTATAAACGTATTTTGTATTGTAGGTATGTATAGACAAAAATAAATGAAATAATATTTAATGCACTTCGACAAAAACAAAAGTCAGGTTAACCTAATTTATTTGAAGTAACCTAACCGACGAACTGTATTTCGTTTTTTCGAATTCGAAGTCAATTGCTTTTTCACTCGCAAATCAATAAAACATGTATAATACAATAGGTACAATAGCCGCCACCGATAGGTTGACGTAATTTTCATATTGGGATATTGGAATGGTATTCCATGGTATTGAATACAAATCTAGAACTAAACGTCTAAACGACGTAGTCGATAACAGATTTTAAATAATCGCATAACAACAACTTGGATATATTATTTAACTCTCGTCAGAAAATTATAGTATGAATTAAAATTTATTAAATTAGATTATCTAGTACATTTCGTCTGATATTCTTATAATAATTACCCACTAAAACAGTTGGGTACCAATAAGATATTTTATAGTTTTGATTGCAAATTCGACGTTGACTTGTTCGATTAATTTATTTTTTTTTTTGAGCTCAATAAGTAAATGGGATGAATAGATGAATATAATATGACTTTTAAATGACTCGAGGGGGAGAACCCCGTTCAGCAACAATACCTCCTACTTTGTATGGGTTTTGGGAAACCGTTAACTTTATATTTAAATTAAAAAAAAAATTTAATGCTAATTAGGTTTAAAGCTCGAGTATAATATACCTACAGGCTACAACATTACTGGGTATTTTTAAGATTAAAATATTATATTGTCACCGTTACTGTTATTATTATTATAATTATTTTGTCGTATATCTGAATAACTTAACGCCATCTATTGAACAAAGTGGGTACGTAAATAAAAGCAAGATTAAAATATACCATCGATTATAAATACTAAAACATAGTAGTAAATAGTAATATATTTAGTATATAATAAAGTATATAATATTATAATATAGTAAACTATAATACTATCCATAATAATAGTATACTACATATAAGTATATAACACAACAACATTAACTAATGTCACATTGTCACTAACCAATAACTGTAATAATAATGATAAATTACATCAAGTTACAAAATAAACGTTGTAATCAGATGTAAATTATTAAAGAAAATTATAATTTTTGTCCAACTCTAGAAAAAAAATTTACATTTTTTAACCATGCAAGTTACTACTATTAATCAATAGTTTCTTTGACAAAGTAATTAAAAGAAAATAGTTAAATTTCTAACACAATACCTATTTCATTTTAAATTAACGGGTGTGTGATATGTATGTGTGCATTTTTGGTATGTGAAATATAAATACTAATTTATCAAATAAATTATTTTACAATTGCAAGTGTCATAGTGATGACTTTTTTAAATTGAGTTACAAATTGTATATTTCCTTTATAAAAAAAAACACAATAAATTAACTTTTTATTTCCCAGATTATAAGATATGACATAAGCCAATCGTTAAGAACATCTGAATGCATAAAATATAGGTTATAGATGATAAAAACAAAGATGATAAAATCTTAATAGTTGTATACCTGGTTAACATTATTCTTGCATTTAACCAAGTCTTAGATGTCTGATTAAGTTTAACAATGTAATCATGAAATTGACTGATTAAAGTAAATCTTGTCAGTGGCGTTTATAAGGAGAAGCTTAGTGGGCTGCAGTCCCTCCCCCCCGAAATTTCAGTCAAATTAAATCATATAAAAATTTGGTAGTTTAGCACTCTAGGCTGCTAGATCACTTGCTAGTTGCTATATATTGTATCCCATCGTGAAAATTATTTTTATATATGCCACTGAATCACATAAATTGTTTTGACAATTTATTTCTCAGTTGTTAATTGTAACAATATTTGTATCAATCAAACCTAGATAATATAACTTTCTGTGATTGTGATTTATCCAATGAACAGAAATAGAATATAGAAATATATTAGTTAACAATTACATCAGTGTAACATTTAACGACATTTAATACTAGAAGTTACAACTGAAAATCTAAAATAATGAAAATGAATTTACATAATACAACAGTATCTAAAATATGATAATAAAATAATTACCTCAAATGTTTGTAATATTACAGAATGAACTAATCGATTTCCAAAAATAATATAAAAGAAGAAAATATTTTAGTACCCGCACAAAGTATATTACTTTTGACAATACATCAAAATATATGACTCACAAAATAAATCTGTAGATATAATTATAATTATTATTGTTTTAAAAAAAATTTAACTACCTATACATTGTTTTATTTTGTATTAAAAAGCAATTAGGTATACCTAAAAGCATTAAATATCGCATAGGTACAATATAATATGTACTTATAGGTGGGTAGATACTTCTAGATGTCTAAAGTTAATTTGCCTACACGAAAAATGTTAGTTAATATAGTTTCACTGAATTCTAGAGACCATTGTCTTCACCAATCATTTGATGAACAAATTTCAATCCATTACAATAATACTGTATAGCTACAATCAAATCGATGATGAGCTCATAGAAAAATCCTTTTTAAATAGTCAAACCAATTTTAATACTTAAGACTTGGGAGTGAGAAAAAAATCCATACAAGTGTGTAAAACAATATGTGTTTATTGACAATAAATAGAGACAGGACAAAACAAATAATTATCATTGGTACCAAAAGACAATAGGAGACTAATTGGCTTACCAGGTGAAGTACGGTGTTCACCACCTCCTTGTTGGTGACCTGACCCACCTCGACGAGCCCGATTAGCACGCCGAACTTCAAATTGTCTGTGGCAGCCATGGTCACGACTTGATCAGGTCTCTTGATGTCGCCAAATGCGGTCGGATCTATCGGATCCTCCATCGGTAAAGCGGTCTGTGAGCCTGGTACGCACCGATAGCCCACCTACAACATCTACACCGGACACTACGCACTAATACGACCGGAGATAATCAATTTCCCGATTTCCGTCGGTAAATTCACATAATAATAACGTAATTCAAAACGATTTTTTCAACTCATCGGTATTATGAATTATATTGTTAAACATTAAAAAAAATTGTATAATATAATATTATATCAATTGAATATTGTTTACACCGAAAGATAAGTATATTGACAAGTCGGCAGTCGATTGGGCAGCAAATGCTTGTGATAACAAAACGGCATGATAACGAATTAACAGTGTTGCCCGATTGACAAATCGATATGGTATTTTATTTTTTACTTTAAGTTTTAAGTTAATAAATTATAATAATACGACAAAAATGAATGGTAAAATATGGTAATGTACTAATGTGTGTGTCGCAAAGTGTCAGGAATTAAATTACCATAATTTAAATTCTTTTTTTTACATAATACATTTATAATGTGTATATGTATAATATAATAATATAAAAATAATAATTTAAATTAAATTTATAATGTACAGTGGAATAATAATTATTATAATATGTAATAATAATACTTATTATGTACAATATTACTTACAATATTTCAACAAAACACTGAAAACTGTCTACAACGGACACTTGTCTAAAACGGACAATTATTTTGGTCCCGTGACTGTCCGTTATATACAGGTTCCACTGCACTTGCATTTGTATGTATTTAAAATATATTTAAATATATTTGTATTTGTTATTTTTATTGAGTCTAGTGGTGACACAAATTTATTTTTACAAATGAGACCACACCCAGCCTTTTTAGCTTAATTACTGTAAATTGTAAAGTTTAAATGTTTTTTTTATGATGATGTGTATAGAAATATATAACAGAAATATACTAAGTCGAAACGAGAATGAGTAAAGTTTCTGAATGAATAAACTTTATCATAAAGTCAGTATGTATAACAATCTTACTAAGGATAATAATAATATAGTCTAGGAATTATGAAGATAAAATGCCTATGATAATTTAAATATTATAGTTATTACCTAGGTACTTAATATTAATAGCATTTTATAATTTAAAAATTTGTTAAGATTATTATAACTTCTAGATTAAATATGACGTATAGGGACTATATATTTGACGTACAATCATTAGAATTATTTTAATTTATTATTATCAATTCTTTATAAAATTAGTGTAGGTAACCTACATTCGGTTAACATTTACTAATTATTAATGATTGACAAAAGTCGATGAACAAATAAAATAAAATCAATGTAACTTAGGATTGTCATTATTTATTTAGATTGCATAATGTAATTTACATTTATGGTGCCGTAGTAGATAAAAATTGAGATGAACTAAATTATGATATACCTACTAAGAATTTAGAACTCTAATTAAAAAAATTCCAAACTTTTTTAGCCCCCCCCCTCTTCAATTTTTTTACATTAAAATATATTATGTTTTTTACATCAAAATCATAGTTTTAAAAATCTCGATAGGTGGATTTTCATTCTGTTAATAGACGTCCCTGAATACAATAAATTGTTAAATACTATTTTATAGTTCTTCATTCATCAATAAGTTTTATTATACCTACTATAATATTTATATATATAGTTTTTTAAATGTTGACTATCCACACGTTATCACAGAAATCGACAAGGAAGACAAAACAACTATTCAAAAAATTTAAATTCTAGTGGTTTTCAAAAAATGTCAGGTGGTGCAATAACAAATTTACAACGATAATGGGTTTTTGCGAGTTTATTTTTCTAAAATGTTCTGATTGACAACAAATCTCAAAATCATTATGGCCTGCATGCGAACTATATAATCAATATTCTGCTTCGGAGAAATTGGGTAAATGTATTTATTTTTTATTTTGTTTTTACTTTTTACAGTATAAACAGAATTGAAGTCATGAAATAAATAATATGTGGGTAATAATTGACAGCGGTTTTTTTAATTTTTTTCTATTTTTGGTAAGTAAAACATGTGCGCTAAGACCAAAAAAACAAAAAAATATACTGCATTATAAAAATCACAGTGCCCTGCAAATTATCGGGTCGTTTTTGTATAATAATCTGCGTCCTCCATTTCCACAAAAATGTCAGTCGTATATATTTTCTAGCAGCATTTTGATAAACAATGCCTTTTTAGAAAATAAGAAAAATCTGTTTTAGATTTAGATCCTCTCAGTAGTGCCCAAAATCAGCCCTATAGTAAGGAGAAGTTATATATCAGAGGTGGCCAACTTGTGGCTAGAGTCTTATTAACAAAAATGTACTTATTATTATTATTATTATAATAAAATGTATTTATTAACATTTTGGCTCTTGATATCGTTGTTTTTATCCATATGGCTCGAGGACATATCCATGTTGGCCATCCCAAGCGCTGTTATATATTATAATATTATAGTTGTACAATGTTACAGGTTTACGTCTTTATGACCATCGCACAATATATGCCGTCGTACAATATCATAGATATATCATATATAGATTCGTATAATAAATAAATAGAATATAATGTACGTACCTCTGTACTCGTGGTACTTTTCGAAGAGGGATTATAATATATTATCTCCGGTTTCGGTTTTCGGTATAGATTTATTATAACGATATATTATTATATACATACACGTCGGGCGACGATCCGAGAAAATCGCAAATATCATACAGCTGCCGTAGGGTATACCCAGGGATCACTTCGCTTGACCTATGCAAAAAACAAGTGGTTCGTACTTACGAGCACACACACACACACACACATACACATGCACTAGGAAAACGTGCTGTATAAAATCGAGTTTGGCGGAATCGTATATGAACGTGCGCGTGGAGTCGATATTATAAATTACCCATTAGGTATTATTATTATTATTATTATTATTATTATTTTCTTTACCCGCACACTATCGTGCACGCGCTCGAACTGCGCGATCGCGTTCGTAAAATATATATTATAAAATAATATAACGTAAAACGCAAGTAAAATTAATTCGTTTACAACAATAAGTATCCTGCACGCGTACGTTTAAGTTTTACCAATTTTAATGTTCGAGTGTACCTGCTGCAGATGTTTGATCCGGCGTAAAAGATGAATACATTTGTAGATAAGTATACGTACGGACAAGACATATTAATTACTATATTACGGCAAGTGTAGGTATACCGGGTGAACGGTGATCACGTTAACAGCGAATAACACTCATATTTTCTGAGTAAAATCCTTTATGAATCCTTTCTTAAACTGTACGTTTTTTTTTGGAAATTCGTCATTTTCAATCTTTACACAAAACAATATTGTCGAAAAAACATTACGTTTTTTTACTATTCGTGAAGTTATAATTTTTAAAGATATTTACTTTTTTGAATGACAGCGCCGTACGTTTATACTTTGGTGATCTGAAGCAGAAAATATTTTAAGACTATCAATAATAGGTACCTATATATAAATTTCAAATTTTAGAACGAATAGTTAATTAATTATAAGTACTCAAAGTGTAGACGGAGTTGAGTGGCACACGAGTATAATACAGCACAAAATGTTGGTTCATTACTGTGAAAACCACGAGAGGAGGAGGTAAGTACGGACAGGAAATATCAATATTGTATTACAACAAATATGCATAGGTATCACAGAGTGATTCTAAGAGAAAACACTAATTTTCTCTAGAAGTGTATGTTTTTTCGAAATATTTCACATTATTTTAAATCAATACCAACAAATATTGTTAAAGATATTAATATTTAATATATTATACTGTACAGCAGAGCGATACCCACTTTCCGACCTTTTTTAGTATTAATATATGTACAGTAAATTATATAATTAATTAATATATACTATAAATCCGTATTTTTCTGTATTTTCTGATAGTCCGACCTTTTTTGCGTTCCGACTATAACTCCAGGGTAGAACACGATTGCGTACGTTTGTCCTTTTTGACAACACGATTGCGTATGTTTGTAGATGGGTTAAAAGTACCCTTAAGAAGAAATAAATAAACACGATTGCGTATGAAATTATATGCAACGTTGTCAAATTTAATTTTTTCATCGTATTAATAAATAATATAATATAAAATAATAATAATATAAAAAATATTGAATAAACTAGTTCTAAAATAATTAGTAAAAAAAGTTAATGGTAAAAAAGTAATTAATAAATAAGTAAGTTTAAATTTCGATTCCTTGACATCTATAGCCTACTACTTTTAAATATTGAGTTACATTTTTATGGATTTTTTTATACTCATCATAATCCTTTATGGTGCTTTGGATTCTGTTTAAGTCTTTTTTAGCCATTTTCTTCACTCTCCCATTATTAACCGATTGTATAATCGCTCTGGTTTGCAATTGAGTTTCTTTCAATATTTGAATAACAACATGTGTTGGAGGATGAGCACTGTGAAATTGTCCAGTATAAGTCCTATGAAAGCTTTCAGGTCCATTTGTGGTACTAAAAATTATGAATATAAACAATTAAGAATATTAAAAATATATATTGTATAAACTGCTCACCGAGGATTCGTTTTTGGTTCTTCAGCCCACATTTCTGGAGGAAATGGACATCCTGGTTCAATATATGTTTTTAATACATAGTCTGAAAAAATGTGACCATATTTCTCGTTCGGACACGTAGCCATTAGTTCAAGAAAACTATCCTCAATTTCAGTAAATGGGAGATATACAAGTGCAAAGAATGATTTCAACCATGTTCCTAATTGGTCACTTTCGTTCATATAAGCTATTCTTAATACTTTTTCTTGTTGGATCTAAAATTTAAATATTTCATTTTATAATTAAATAACTTATATTTAAAATAAATTATTTATAATATTTTGTGTATTATGTATCGATGTATGTACTTTTGTTAATTATTATGCATCGAAATACTAAATAATATAAATAATTATATTCAGTTTTTATGTATCAAAATTATTGTCAAATTTAAAAATAATTTATCTAAAAAATATTATATTTTACATACTTTACGCCACCAGGCTTGCCCCAAGTGAAATCTGCAACCCATCAATTTTGCATCCGGGAATATATCTCTAATTTCTTCATGAGCTCCGATTTCAAAGTCTAGTCTGAATTGAGTAACTACTAGTTTTTTTAAAGTCAACTTCATACACAGGTCCACAAGAAATAGCCACATGTTTTGGTAGGTTTCTTTGGTTTTATTTGGCAAAAAAAAGTAAGCAACCGGTGCATAAAATCCATTTTTATAACAGTGGATAGTATAAAGTCGATAAAAGTGTTTGGGTGCGTATTGAAATGTGCCATCTGCGAATAGCTCTGAACAATTCATCATAAATTGCAAGTTTTCTTTATTTGTAAGGCAAACTAAATTGTTTTCAGTCGAAACATGAACAAAATTTTCTTCCAACAGAATACAACAATTATCATTTTTCATGTTCTGTAACTGACGCATAGCATCATTTAATGAAGTCGGAAATAGGGGATAAGATTGTCTTCTCTTATCGTACATAGCTTTCCGAACTGAAATAATGTCTTTCATTTCGAAATTACAACTTACACTATTCATTAGTTCTTTTCTAATAATTTTGATTGGTCGTGTCGAAATTCCATCTTCTGCTTGTCTTTTACAATTTTCTCGCAAAATTTGTCTTTCTATTTTCACTTCAGAATTAGATTCATGCGTATGTTCACCAATAATATTTACAATAGAAGTCTTATGCGCATCAGTAACTATGCTTGCGTAACACGTTCTAATTGTACAAAGCCATTTATGCATTCCGTCTTTACGTGTTCTTACATGCCTATACTTATTAAAATTTAAAAGAACTAACTGTTTTCCTTTTTCGGATTGTATAAGTTTAATTGTATTTTCCATATTACTAGATTTCGGTATAAACACTCAACGCACTACAATCATCAACGATCGACTGAAACTCAGAAAATACCGTATAATATTATAACGGAAATAACGATATTTCATTATATTTGATATCTTTAACAATAAGTTAGATCGTAGAAATCGACAAAAAAAACCCAACAAAACCAGCAGATACCTAACACGAAATTATCGTAATAGTATATTATATCTAAATATTATCTCTGTAATTGTACGACGTTGCATCAGCGTAATCGACCTATTTACTTAATCTAAGGATTTACAATTTACTTGATATTCGATTGACAAAAATATAATTTCAAATATAAGACAGATTTTAGAAAAATAAAATGTTTAATTTGACTTCTCTGTATCATGAAACACATTTTTAGTTTACTCTGCTATTTTTTAAGCATCTCATAAGAAATATACAAATGCTATAAAATCCCAACCCTGGTCATAATATGTGGTATATATACCGGTATGAAAATTGGCAACAGCGCTTAAAATTTCGTACGCAATCGTTTAGTTAAAAATCAGGTAAAATCGTACGCAATCGTGTACCTAAAAAAGGTATCGCCGATAACGAACGTACGCAATCGTGTTTTACCCTAACTCCAGTCCCAAATGTGACGGATAGAGGAGTTCTGCAGTTGTATAAATATATCATAAAATAAACTTACTATAGTTATTACTAATAAAGACTGACATTATCACTGAATTTAAAATTTAACACATATAGGTACATTATACACTATTACAGCGACTTAATCAATGATGAGGTACACTCGATACTTACTGGTTAGTGGTTACCCACTTTCCCCTTTGTTTATAATTAAAAACAATCAGCAACACTCAGCAAAATATTTTGATTTGGAATATATAATTAAATGCTTTTTTTTATATGTGTTTATGACTTCAGATAATGTAAAATACATATAATTAAACATGTATTTACTGTTTCTTACAAAAATGATTCCCAAAGTGTGTTCCACGGAACCTAAGAGTTCCACCAGACGTATGTGAATATTTAGAAAATTATTCCATAATATATTAAATTTGGAAAAAAAAATTCATGAAAAATCGGAGTAAAGTTGAAGTTAGAGACATCAGGGTTCCACAAAACACAAACTATTTCCGAAGGGTGCCCTGGTCGTAAAAGTTTGGGGACCACTGTCCTACAAAACTTAACACTTTTTGATAAAATTAGTGTTTACCCAAAAATTAATCACATTGTTCCTACTACATATTTATATAGGTACAACACGTGTATATAATGTTTACCACGTGGTATTGATATTAATTTTAAATCTACCTATATATATATTATATAATATGAATATATTATGACAAAATAATATATAGTTAGGTAATGTCTTATATTTCGCATGACCTATGTGATATTTATGTATAGGTATAAATTGTGTACATAGTACATAATATAATATATTTACATAATAGTATAGACGTATAGTATAGTATTACTCATCGATTTACATAATATTTATACGTTCTCGATTATATTTCTTATTATATTTCTCGAATGTTGTAATTATTCCAAAATCATACACGAATTGAGTGTACTCTGTGCAAAATTATTTCACGAATAAAACTTTTTTTGTATAGTTTCAATCATTACGTTTATTGTTACTGCTAGTTATATGTGCATTCGTGTGGCACTTCAGTGCTTGACTTAAAAAAAATATCGGAGAGGTACTTACTCGCATGACACAATAATCGTTACGTTAAGACATTATTAGTATACCTACACATCGTTATTACTACTTATGGATGACTTTGTGGTCTGCGCATGTGTACGTCAATTACGTCGTGCAAAACTGTTCGTAGGATAATTATTATTATTATAATCGAACAGTCAGACGATTTATAATTAATAATAATCGGTGAATGATTTACATAACACATTATTACGATGCATACCACGGGGACGCGTTGTGGACAGCGCTAGTAAAGTAAATATATTTCATTATTATTATTATTATTATAATATATAGTAATTCAGGTAGTTTTTTATTATAGCACATCGCTTATTGGGTTATTGATTATTATATAGGTACAGTTCAAGTCTTCTATGCTCGGTAAAAATCGATTAGGAATTTCTAAGAATTTAACGACTGTGGCACACGCGCATAAATAAATAACAATACGATAGGCAGAACAATTATAAATTATACATATAATATTATGCACGCCTCGCCGTCGAGATGGGCACACGACATAATATTTCGATGAATCTAGTCGTAAATACTATAGGTATTTTATTATTTAATAAAAGTTTAATTTACGGCTTTGCCCATAGGCGCTGTCCCTGCCGTTTAATATACAAGGTATACTTTATGATTCAGTACATTTTCGGGGGCCATCAAAATTTAATATATTTGTTTACCCGAAAGAAGTAAAGGCAAATAAAAAAAATACAACAAAAACTAATAAAAACCTCATTTTAATTCACTGTCGAAAATAACTAATTAAAAAATAAATTTCTTATCTGATAATGTTCGTCCACGAACCGCCATTTGGTAACTCCTGCAGTGGTCCGTAAAGTTTTTTCTTTTACATTCTTTAGATTGGTTTAATGACTTCCGTGGAACTCCGGCATATCCATCATATCATTGTTTTCAGAAATGCAATAATGCTGTATAGTTTCCCCTAGCGGCTAGCCAGTTGTACTTACGCTGGCCATTCCATTGCCGCGTTATATCCGCCAATGTTCGGTAGCGGCGGTTACTGCTGCTGCAGAGTGCTGCCAGACCGCGGCTGTCTCTTTTAATGTAATTTAATTTAGTGGTCCTATTCTAACCCTAGACAACAGATGATATCAGATGTGTGTCTACAATTCTACATACTGACAACTGGCAAGTAATAAACAATAAACATGTGCAATAATATTGAACGTACTGTAGTAATTTTATTATTTTACTCCACTCAGGTCCTAATTAGCTCTATCTATATAGGTTTATGTTGTCTATACATAGCTCATAGGCCATAAGTACCTACCAACTATATTGAGAGTACTTTTTTTCATTTACTAGATGGTCGTCATCAAGGACTTTTGCACTATGAAGCTTATCTGTCAACCATCTAAGGTGTTAGCTAATGCAGTACCCGATGATGGGTGGGTGGCCACTGGTCAGTTTTTCTACGCCATACTAATATTGAAATTAGAAAGTAGGTACCTCTATTGAAATATCTTTATGTTTGTACTGTTATTTTTATTTTAATGTATTAAAACAATATAGACAATTACAAAGTATAATACCCAAGTAAATTAGATAGCATAATATAATAGATAACAAAGAAGATTAGAATTTTTTGGGCAAGCATTCTGCAATGCCACCAGACCTAGTACTTTTTATGTATTATTTTAATTTTTTTTTTTTATCTAAGTAGATCTTTAGGACACTCACGTCTTTTAAGTCTTCTCTTTACGCGTTACAGGGAAGTGAGATGGAAAATAATTGTTTGATTGAAGAATTATTATAAGAGTTTAAATTAGTATGAAATGAAGAGTAATATGACTTCGATAATTAATTAAAGGTAGGAATTTTTAGATCTTTGTGAAGATTTTTGTTTGTTAAATACCAAGAAGAGGATGTTATTTGTCGTAAGCAAATATATTGAAATGCCTTAAGCGTTTTAGTGTTAGAGGGCTTTGTAGAACCCCATTACTGTATACCATAATATGTCCAATTATTGATTTGTATATGGTAGGTTTATTGGATAGAGATAGTTTGGATTTCAAGAGTGATCTTAGAAGGTGGAGTCTAGAGTTAACTGTTTTACGCTTAAGTTATATGTGTGGGCTCCAGGTTAGGCGTTTATCTAGAGTTAGACCAAGATATTTCATTTTATTTGCCGTTGGAATTGTTTGATGTTTGTATTTTTTTTTTTTTTATTATTAAACAAAATATTTATTCGATTACTCAAAATAATCAAACAGGTCACTAGTGTCTTAACCCTATATTTCTCACTATTTTTTAGTGTAGTTGATCAGTAATGGAGTAATGACTAGTGAAATCGTTTCAATTAAGCTACGGAAATATAGTGATTCACAAGGTTGTTTGGTAAAAATTGATTACCTATAACAATTTATAATTTACATATATTATAACATCATCGAAAACTATACAACCAAATAATTATCATACAGGTACCTATATAAAAACAGGAAAGATTTAAAAACATTAAAAAAAAAAACTCATTTTTAACCATTTCTTGAGGTTATTTTGACTACAGGGAGACATAGTATTGATATCTTCAGCGGGTTTGCAAAATCCATTCGACATGACATTTACGAATTACTGGGTCTACGTTATGATTGGCCGATTCGCTGCTCGGTTCTATCATACATAATAAATATCGTACGAGATACAATCGTATATACCGGGCGTAAACAGTAAATATATAAGACGGGGGACGAGAAGTAAATACGAAACGCTATCACAAATGTTAATAAGTGACGAGACTACCTACTAGAGTACCTATGTCATTTTAGTTCCAATTTAATGGAATAAATAATATGTATTGGGCCAGTGCCGGTACACTTTATAGACGAGAGGGGTGTAACCATTTAGGCACCTTAATTAAATAACGTATACATATTATATTCGCATACTGCCATCACGCACCACGCAAGGGGGTCATTCGTTCGACGACTGTACAACTCCAATGTATATTTTATTTGCTGACTATGAAACTTCATGTTTACTCATAACTTATGAGTAAAGACCTGCAGATGTAATTAATATTGCAACTTTCATCGCATAATATCAGATAAATCTAATATCCAATCAAATTTATATCCAAATAAATTATACTATATATATTAAAAATTCTACCTATATTTAATTTTATATTGCTATTTTTTGCTGTACGTGCTTGAATGAACAAAATTCTATTTTACTCGCCTTATTTTATAATATAAAAATGTATTATTATGTAATTAATTCGATACGATCAAATAATCTGTGGTTCGGTGCGGTTGTGCCATAGCTCATAAAGCCATTATTAATATGACAAATATTTTTTATATCATTACACAAATGGCTACATAGCCACACCAGTTGCATCCCAAAGACAACTAAGAAAACATTAAGAAATTATTTACTATTTTAAGATAAGTCTTCTTACCTATAAATGGCTATAATATTATTATTTATTATCGTTACCCGTAATGACGACGGCTACCTTGTGTAGCTACTAATCAAATATGTGAGACTTTTCATTCAAAGTCCAGTAGCATGTTCTACGGGGCACAAGCAAATATTTTTGTGTTCATCGTCGATGAAAAATATATATTATAAGATACATATATAAAACTAAAATGTACTCACTTAAATAATTGCAAAACAAATATAATAGACAAAAATATATTCATCTATAAATACTATGGCATAATAATTAAAATAAAACCAATTTAACAAATTTGAATTTATAAAAAAAAAATTTCAAATAAGTTTTCACCAACGTCATAATATTATGACACAATATGACATAATCAGAAAGAAAAATGTAAATAAAAATAAAACAAATTTAATCTATTACCTGTAATAATAATAATAAATATATGCATGCTATCAAAAAAAAAAAAATAAAAGATTTAAAACTATTTAATCTAACTATGAAGTTATGTTACTAATTTAAGTAAAAAAAAAATGTGAATTTAATTGTAACGCCTAATTTGCACCAATAATGTAGAACGCAATTGTTTTCGTGCAAACATATTTTGAGTAATAAAAGATATGATTTCAAATAACAAAATTTGAAAATTTACTTAGTTATCAATTTTATTTTTAAAAAATAACATTAATATTTTATTTTATATCAATTGTATTATATTAGAGAAATTAAATCTTTTTTTGTTTAAACTTTTGCATAAATTATTATAGGTACAATTGTACTATGCAACTATTGTGTGGTTTTCGATGCAATTAACTCCGGTCTTTACTCATAACCACAATCATCGAGTTAAACAGTTATGAAATGGAAACATAATTTATTACAAAAACGAGTGTATCATATATGTGAAAGCAAATACTCGTTAATTTATGTATATGATGTAGTTACAATATTGTATTACCACAACATGCTATTAAAAAAAAAAAACCAACATTTTAAGCTGACATTTATGATTCTTTTAGGTTCGCGATCAAAATTATTAATTATATTTTTCTCTTCAACAAAAATGATTTTTTTAGACAAACGTTTGTCGAGTTACCCTACCGTGATTTAAATCTTTTTAACAAAATCTTTTTACACTCGTTAAAGCATTAATATATATAAATTATATTAAATTAATATCATCTTGCGAAACTCTTAATTAAAATTATAAATATATTATAAACTTTCTCGAGAAATTCGTATAAATAAAAACAATGAGATTAAATTACCAAAGAACGTGATACATTGTTTGAATCCAAAAATGTTGTTATGCAAATATTTTATTTCTTCAAATTACAGTTTACACGCCGCTATTTTATATTCTAAACATATAAGATATAACGAGACAAGCGTCGTATTTACGATAAAAAAATTTTAAATCACGTTTATGTAATATATTTTTATTTCAATATGCTTAGAAATTCAAATGTATACAGTGTGCTTCAACCAATCATTAATGCATTTCATGTAAAAGCAATGCTATAGTATCCAAGTATACAAATTTTAACATTCGATTTATAGATTATTTTATCATTTTATATTTCATGAAAATGTTATCGATGTACCTATATTATTTGTATTTAAATATGTTCCGATTGCATACTTTTCAAATATAACTAAAATATTTATCATCAGTTAAAAACACCTCACCAATCCCACAAAAAGATTCAGCAAAATATCTTGGAATGCACGTTGACTCTCGTAGTCTCGTCTAAACTGGAAACACCACGTCCGTCAGAAAAAAATTCAGATTAAAGAAAAAATGCGAAAACTTTATTGGTTAGTCGGACCTCACTCCGAGTTAACCATCGAAAACAAACGTCTACTGTATGTAGCAATTATAAAACCTATCTGGATATATGGCATTCAATTGTGGGGTCGTGCCAGTAAGTCTGACATCGATGTAATACAACGCTGTCAAAACATTGCCCTTCGGACCATCACTGCAGCCCATCGGTTCGAAAGACACAACGCAATTCACCGTGATGTGATGCTGCCTCCTACAATAGCAGACGAAATCCAAAGGTTTGCTCGCAAACACGAGACGAGGCTAGATCGCCATGACAATCCATTGGCCATACAACTATTAGATAATTCCAAGGATATCAGACGTCTTAAGCGTCTGAAACCATACGACTTAGTTTAAGATTTTAGACTAAGGCAGGAGGCACTTCACTGGAAGTGACTCCATCAACGTGTGATATATATATAATTTATATCTAGTATGTAAAATATGTATAATTGTCAAAAATATTTATAAAGACCTTCGGGTCGTTTAAACAATATAAAGCCCCGGGGCATTTAAAAAAAAAAAAAGTTAAAAACACCATATAATAATGGTATAATCTAATAAATTCAAAAATGAATTCTAATTATATAATAAATATATTTCAATGTATTAAAAATTAAGCAATCCCAACGTTGGAAATATCGGATTATAACTGTTGAAAATAAACTGATCAATTCTTAGGGTTCTTTAATTTTCCATATCTAAAAGGCAATAAAAAAATAAAATAAATTATTAAAAGATTTAATTCAAGCAAATATTATCTTCCATTTTAAAATTAATGGCAGAATAAACATATAAATAGTAGAGATTTTATTAAATCAGGTTTTAAAAATTATGATTGAAATTTTATAAGATAACCTAACCTAACTAATAATAAAAATATTATTATTATTATAATAAACGGTATATGTTACAGATAGTAATTGAGAAGGAAATTTAAAACTTAAAAATTACATTGGTCCATTAATTATAACGATCACTGCTTACCTATAGGTGTGTAAGTATATGTTATACACTACTCTGATTCTATAAATAATCTTATCCATCTGCTACAGAAGTACACAAAGGCTCAATTGAAAAATGTTGATACACGTAACTAACACAAGTTTTCTGATAATCTTAGTTTCTTTTCATTAACTTTATTAATCTCGGAAGTCCAAATAAACCATGTAAACACTATTCTCAAGCTTTCTTTTAGCGTATACTGCTCGGTATCTCTCGTCCAAACAAATTGTCACTCCTTATATTAGGTCTTATCCATCACATCGTACTTCCATTATTCCTTTTAAATTGCGTATTTTGTTTACCTGCCTTGACTTTCAGTAACTAAGATAAATAGTTTTTTATTTGATTAGCATTTAAAAATGCATTATTTTTTTTTTTAAGGTTTATACTTTAAAACAACGTAATTTTATTTAAAGAAATTATATTATTTTACTTTTAACGTTTCAATTTATTTATAAATTGTTATATGTATTTATAAACATTTTTCTTTATTTTAAATATAATACCAAAAAGTAATAACTATCAACTAATAATTCAATAATTTAATTCATATTAAAAAAAAATAATAAATATTAAATTTGACTGTATTTGTCAAATTGTTTGAGGCATATAATTTAACAATTACAAATTCTAAATAAATTAAAAACGGAGCGAAAACGTAATTTTGTTAGTCTAATTATGTATACCGTAGTAGCGTAGTCGAACAGTGCAAAAATAAATACAAATAATAATATTTATTACAAATTTAAATAGTCTCAAGTTTATACTCTAAAATTAGCAAATAAACAATAAAAATGAATAATAGTTTATAAAAAAAAAAAATAATATTAGAATAACATTCTTAGTTAATGCATACAAATCCAATTATTATTTTAGTTAACTTGTTGAGGATCAACTACAAGATTATTAGCTTACATTAAGTTATTTAC
This sequence comes from Neotoxoptera formosana, assembly GCA_022818045.1. Lineage (NCBI taxonomy): Eukaryota > Metazoa > Arthropoda > Insecta > Hemiptera > Aphididae > Neotoxoptera > Neotoxoptera formosana. The sequence continues at coordinate 26,206,618 of CM040632.1, read as the reverse complement.
ATTAAATAAGTTTATAAATTTTGGTTTCTTTTACAATAATAAGTTATTAGTTTATAAACATTTTCAAAAGGTCAGATTTTTTTCGTATACATTTTCTGGCACGGAGAGTTAATTTCTGGTCACCGTTCATTATTATGTATAAGATGTATGTTGTGAAATATTGGTAATGATGTCGTTTTTAAAGAAAATGTTGTGAGGAAAACCAAAGCAATAATTAAAAACATTGGAGTTACACTATTATCATTCACTTCGACCTGAACCGGATATACATATATTATATGTGTGTATTAAATAATCTATGTTTATGTGTATTAGTACACATTATATAATCGTAACTTGAACTAAAATGTTAGGGATGCTTAGATTTTGAACAACTTTCCGAGATATAAATTTTCCCTTTTTTCGTTCCGGTGTTGACACCATCATTGAGTTTATTTTTCCGGTACTATATTATAATATTATGGATATTTATTTATTAAAAATACTTTTCAAAAAATAATAATATAACTACACGGCGTTCTAGATAGACAATTTAGCTACAGCACTGTCGTGAGTCCATTTTTCCAGTATCTCGAAGAATCTGGTCAAGTAAATTAGGTAAGATATAAAATGTAGAGTAGGTAGGTGATGATTTTAACATGAGCCTGCAGTATTACGTCATGTTAAATCATTTAAATAATATTTATCGTTTAATTTAGATGTTTGATAAAATAATATTATAATACAGATAGTAGGTACACTGAAATAACGAGTAGGTGGTTTTAATATGTATTTTTCGATTTTTGTGTTCGTGTATATAACTAGGTATACAATTTTACATATAAGTCTTTCATAATAGTTTTATTAGGATAAGCTGTCAGGTTATCTATTTTCATTAAATTTAAATATAAGACATACGTAAAAGCAGCAGCTCGAAACAAAAAACTCATTATCTTAAAAAATGCCAAAAAATATAACAGAATAAGATAAAAATTTGTTTTGAGATTGTTAATATTTCAGTTATATTCTCCGAATATCATTTTTTTATGTACCTTTACTTGAATATACTTTTATATTTTTTTGAAATTGGTCATACTCTATGACTTAAATATTTTGTTTTTTTTTAAACTAGACTAGCTGTCTCGCCCGGCGTCACCTGTGCCAAATATTTGTTTATTTTATAAATATATTTATGAAAAAATGTATATTATGCAATATTCCTACTAATCGTAATAGTAATAAGTAACCAATGGCGATTCGCTATAAATAGATAAAAAAAATATTTTCATAAGTCGAAAACTAAATTCACGTGTGAGCGCCACCCTTCAGCGTTGTCCATAAGGGTTGATAAAATACGCTCTAAACGCCCGCCAATTTTCGAGGGATCAAGATTACCTATCAATAGCTATTGATATAACATTAATTGTAAACGGTCTGGTAGTTTTTAAGTATCTAGCTATCAAATAACAGACAAACGTCCATTTTTATAAAATATATAGAATAGCTGCGTGTTAGACCGTTATTATACCCCAACACATTTTTTGTTTTCTTGTCTTCTTTTTGTATACTTTTCAATACCTAGACATAAAGTTCAATTATATTATTTATACTATTATTATTATTATTATTATTATTATTATTAAAATACCTTGTTATGTTATCTTATAATTAAATTGTATATTGGACACGTGACCGTAAATTGAATAAAATAAAATTAAATACCTACCCATACTCGAAACAAAACGTGTCCCATACGAACCCCTGATCAGAAATATTTAATATCATAACGATTTATTATATAATTAACTAACAATATTATTACACTGCGAGTGTGAACAACAACCTTATCGTTTGGGGAGAATACCGGTCACGCCTGTGCAGTATTATATAGGTCGTCCACACATACCCAGATATCTTTTACGTTTTTATTATTTTCGGCAATCCAATTTATATTTCTAAGACCATTAAAACCTTCCCCGAGACTTGGCCAATCCATTATATTGAAAACTATACTCAAACTCAATGATTATACTTTTCGAGATATAAACGTGCATACAAAAAAAAGGGCTTCTATTTTAAAATATACGTATATAGATATACGTAAAACATAATTATTGAGATCGTATCGACTATCGAATTATTCATGTATTATTTTAATCTATTTTTAATGTACCTAACTCATATATCATTATATGTAATTCAGTCTCGGCAATCTCTTTATCTACCTTATGTTTTGAGTTATCGTTACAAATACAGTTCTATCAGCAGATACCATATATTTTTTTTTAGATGCACTCCCAGAATTTTCTTTTTTTTTCATTATTTTGCTTGCTTCTGGGTGTAACATTATTTGTCGATCGATCATTTTTTGTCATAGTCATACATTTGTAGGTGCAATATAAATATCAAATTAAGAAACATTTCACCACTACGTGTATTAAATATTAATGAAACATTAATATTATAAACACATGTATTGATTTTACAATTCAAAGTTTGATAATATACATTATGTATCCTGCATTATGTTTACCTACTATATGATATGATGTTTAGTAAATATAAGACACTAACATTAAATATGTATATATTGTGTTTAAAATTATTGTTGATAGTTTACTAATTATATTATAGTCAGGGCAACGCCACTAGTGACTCACCTCTAAATAATTAATTAACATTATGTACATTACATAGGTAGGTCGTATTGATTATCTGATTATCTGATTATAACAACTAATTAATATTGGCTAGGTATTTAAGTGTATTATTGCACCAATGCAATCGACAATATTTGTAATTAACTATTTCTAACAGAATTATTGATCACTGCTATGTTGATGCATTTATTTATTTTAACGCAAAATTATTAAAAATTATTTACCATTAATATTGTTGTAAATGTTTGTCAAAACTAACATGGGTTCATGTTATTATTCGTTCCTATGCATTCCCATTTTATTTTTAATTTGTAGAGCATATTATATAGGTACTTATTTATTTATGTTGCATCTTTAATGAATGACCTATAACTTGGTTATTATGACTTATAAGTACCGTTTGGTGTTAACCATCATAACTCATAAGCCCTACGACCAATTTAAATTGTAAATAGTTAGATGTTGGCTCAGTAATATAGTGGGTAACTATTGTCAAACATTAATTAAATCATTAAATTACTGACTAATGGCATGTCTCATAATATTATTATCTATATCATATATATTATATATTATACGCACGTATTTGCTTTCGTTCCGTTATCGTTTTGGTACGATTATCGTCTATCATAATTATCGCTTTGTCCGATTAATACAGGAGACAAGGTTCAAGAATCCGGCCGTGTTTCTCTATATATAATATATATACACACCTAAGTCCTACAGACATATTTTGTCTAATTCATCAAACTCACTAAATCGCAATGACAAAAAGTCAAAACATTTTGTATCACCACTTGCCTCGAGCAGTTCGAAATATGATGTCCACGAAAAACCGGCTCGAACAAATCGCGTCAAAAATATTACCGATTTTTCCGATTTCGAGAACTTATTGACCGGGATCACCCATCCGAACGGGTTTACTTGTAAGTCCACTACTTCTTATTTGTTTATTATACATCCCTGCAGAGGTGTGATCAACTATAATATTGTAATCGTTGGTCATCTCGTGGAAACCGCGGCTAGTTTCCGCACACTTCACCGTCGTTCATACAGCCATACGGAATTGTAATTATAAAAACCTTCATTGTTACACTCTGAATACAGAAATTATTTCCAATGTCTTGTCTGAAGAAGATGACTAACGACGATACTTCTTTATCTAAACGTCTGTCCGAGCTGACTTCATTAATTAATCTCCTCCTCCTCCTCCTCCTCACTCTTCTAAAAGCTGTACTACAAAAACTTAATATTCCATTGTGAATATTTTGGTGTGTCTCTGATTTTAATTATCCATATTGCCGCTCGATCGGTTATCTTCATTACAATATAATCTCATTATTAATATTGGCCTTGGCAGCTATATTCGAGTATCGCGCATTGTTATATTATATTTTATATTTCATGTCATTATAATATTATATATACCTACCATAATTATTGTAGAGTTATCACAGTTCCAATCTATTTCATAAAGTTTAATTTTATTAAAACGTTAACTTTCAAAACCACCGGTTATCATTTTCGCATTGTCTGTTTCGCAAATCGTTTGTGCATCGCCCGTTTACCTGCAGGGTCACATTATCGTATACATTATTAGTGCATCGACATATCTAATAATATTAGGGTATAAAAACAATATAATATAAACAATTAAGAATAAATTGGCTTATTTCAATTATTCGTCATAGTCATAATTATAATACAAATATACGTTATATAGTTGGAGTCAGAATTTTAAAATTATTAAAACGAGTATTTACAATCTGTAAAAAAAAAAATACAATAAGTAATATGTATAAAAATGTTTACTAGGCTTGACGGCTTGAGTGAAGGGAGTGTCCAGTGAGCTAGTTGGAGTCAAAATTAATAAAAAAAAATATAAATTGTCTGAATAAATGTTGATACTTATTTCGTTAAATCAAAATTAATTAAGCAGAACCCTTTGTGCCACCGGGCACTGAGCAACGCGTAGAGTATAGAATACAAAAATATACAACGAATGAACGAACATTAATTCAATTAATAATAACAATTTAATATTTTTTATTTTTTATTTTTATTTATGAATAAAACAATAATTTTGGACACATAGGTTGTTAATTTTGTCGTATTATCGGTAGCTGACTACCTACACAATATTATTACTGTGCACCTATATAAACAGAAATAACTACGCAATATTTGAAAATTAAATATTACGAACTTACAATTATAGCGATATGTGTAAATTTTAATCTGAAAGTTAGAAAACAACTTGCGCTTTTGGGTACTTCTCATTTTTGCCACTTCTATAGTTAAATATTCTGATGCACAAAATATAATGTACGACCTTTTAACGTAAGGTAAACAGCAGGCAATGCGCATACAATGCATAACCCAAAAATCGAACGATATTCGATAACTTCAAAATATAAACCCAACAGGTAATAAAAAGCCAAGTCCAATTTAATATGTTAAGCTCGCTTGTGTATACTTTTATAAAGTACACTTTTGTTTTTTTCATTTTAATTTGAATAGTACTGTTACATTAATAATTATTATACCTAATAATGTTAAAATAATAGGTAATAATTTATAATAATCGAACAATTTATCAAGAGAAGCATTAGGTGGTAATCAAATAATACTGAGAACATAAAACTTTATTTTTAATATAATTATTTATATAAGCTATCTGTTAAATGCGTTAAGCACAGTTGATAAATAATATTAGATACAACAATGACAAGAAGTATAAAGTGAAGAGACGCACTAGTGAAGGTTTTTCAAAATTAAATAATGAAAATAAAGCTAATAGATAGAAATAAGTTAATTTATTGCATAACAAGTTTAAAATAGGCTTATGAGCTAAAAAAAATTCAAACTTAATTATTTTCAGCTGGTCAGGATACGAATACTGCAGTGTGTAGGCGCACGTTTCACATTTCTAACGATTCTTTCTCTTTGATCAACCCCTATATATCTTAAAAAGAATATTTTGAATTCTGAGCACAACCTGCAGGATTGTATTGATCTAGAAAAATCTTTTTTCTTGTATTCTACAGTGAATATTTTATTGAGAAAGAGGAATACTGCAATGTGCTATATTTTTTAACTGATATAATAATATAATACCTATATCATTTCTATCGAATTGTAAACACCAATTCCATTTGAGGACTGTTGCTGTCAATGCATTTATCGAAAACATATTGGTTAATGCTCTAATCGTGAAGGTCCAAGACCATTACTTATTAGTCTTCGTATTTTAAATATTAATAGAATGGGACCACCAGAAGGTTGTTCTAACGGCCCTACGAGAGAAAAATTATCCTCCCCTTTTGAAAGTTTTTCTAAACACTCCTTTATATCAGGGTAAATACTTACTGTGCGCCGTTATTTAGGGTTCCTCGCTGTTACAATAATAATTTCATTTTATACATATTTTTTTTAGATGTCCTTTCTGTATATACGAGATCAACATTTAATTATTTTTTTAATTATTCTAGGAAATCTCTTTCTAGAGAGATCTCTTTCCCTCTTTGTATATAATTTATATTTTATATTAAAAAATATTTTAAAACTTAAGAATCGTAAACAGTAAAATGTTTATTTATATAATTTTTCTACTACGATGTCGAGATTGTCTACAGCAGAACACTCTAGACAGTAGGCAGCAGTATTATACATCTGAGAATTTACATAATTACGAGACTCATTCAATGGCCCTAGCTTATTAATTTAACGCGGCACCAAGTAAAAACAAACAAGAGAAAGCCAACCATCAAATAAACCATAAAAAATCATATCAATTTCTATGCAGTAGGTAAATGTACTACATAAGGTGTAAGTATGTTATCTGTTACATCCGCTATAATAATAGGCAACGATTTATTTCTTGTTACAGACGATAATTTTTTATCGCTTTTCACAGTTCTTAATTTCTTATACCTACGGTAACAATACATAATAAACAATAATTACGCCGTAAGACAACACAACAACAGTTTTTTTTATTGTAATAATTGTATTGCTGTTAATTTTTAATTTCAACAATAGGTACTATAAACTAGATCACTGTTGTCGAGAAATTGAATTATCAATTGAACAGAGCTATATTATACTGGACAACAGTTTTACATACTTAATTATTTTACTAACAGCTATGATTATAAGTTTATTAAATCTCGATTGATGCACGTGTACACATATAGATAATATTATGCAACATTAATACAATTTATGAAATCCACTAAACCAAATCAAATTCCGTATACATCTAACTTAGTTACTTTGTATTATGTAATAATAGTTGTATTCTATTACTGTTATTATTAAATCCATCATATTATAATAAAATATATAACTATACAACTTAGTATGCCTAATATCCATACACATAGATATGAATAGCAAATAAACTAGTAATGTCTTATTTTAGGGTACTTATTAAAAATAACTAATAAATAAATCAAAGTGTATTCACCAAGCATGCTCACCCTCTTTTTTAAATTGAGTATGCAATTATTCAAAATTTGATTTTTTGAATTTTTAAGTATACTTAAAGACCGTATTTTTAAAATCGTTTAAGAATTTGTACTACTTAAGGAGTGCTTTGTGGAGATACAAACTTTTGTTTTTTCAAATAAGACTCTCTCCCCATTTTTTATAATGAATTATTTAGTGGTTAATTTTTCTAAAAATAATGACGTATCAAAATCAAAATTCGAACGATAGTTTTAGAGTTATTTCACTTTGAGTACTAAGGATAATATATCCATGATAATGGGTTTGGAAGATAATATAGTGAATTAAAAACTGTAGTAATTAATATTAATCCATCAATATTTATAATTTGTAAAAATGGTTAACTATAATAAATTCTATAGATCCAATATTACAACTGTTTTATATTTTTGTAAAAAAGGACTTTTATGGTTAGTATGAACATTTTATTAACTCAAAAACTATCGTTGAAGTTTTAAATTAAGTAAGCACATAAACGTTTATATAAAAAATTACCCACTAAAATATTAAATAATTTAGGTACAGTAAATGAGGGATTATCATTTGAAAACAGAAGTTTGTATCTCCACAAAACAGCAAAAACACTCCTTAAATAGTATAAAAAATTCTCAAGAATTTGAAAATTTGGTCTTTAAGTATGTTTATAAAAATTTCAAATAGAAGAGTTGAACAAATGCATTAATAAATTTAAAAATGGGGATGAGCACATGCTTGGTGTATCACTCTATTTAGTTTTAAGTAGATACATGTTTTTAGGCGGGAGAAACTTTTGTTAAGATTTTATAGTAGTATAGTTCTATGCACTATATCTTTCATTTTGGAATCACAGTCTTATAAAACCAAAAGTATAATTTTAAACGATCATAAATAACCTAACCATGTGACATATTATATTACAAAATATAATATTATATTGTTTGGATATTATTGTTTTGATACATTATAGTATGAGTGATGACTGATGACTTATGTAATAATTCTGGGTAAACTTTTTCGCAGGACATTATGATATCTTTTTATAGGTATAAAAACTATTTATTTATTTCATTAAAACAGATGACATGCGTATTCATCTTCATTATATAAACGTACAGGACGACCCAGGTCGATGTCTTATAATACCTAATATGTATTTTAGTATCTTATATATGTGTTTACACGAATATAGATGCACATATTATACAAAACTTTTACATAACTTTGCAGAATATTTATTTTTACAACATTAAGTTTATTTTACGATGTGGTCGGATATTTTATATTTTACATAAACATATTTGTATGTATTATACAAATCTTTTAGATCTTTCGATTTGCCCCCTCCCTCAAAAAACGAGGTTTTTAGTACAACAAAAATACATAGTCGTTCGTGATCTGAATTCGAAAGTATTTCAGAGCAAACACTCAAAAAGCACATTTCAGACACAATCCAAGAGGCTATACACGCCTATGCCCGTATTATTAATAATTTATAGTATAATTTGTATACCTATTTATATTTTACATAAAACTCCAATGGTTTACCGGGTACTAACAATATTTATACTCTATAAAAAAAAATTACAATAATATTTAAATCGGAACGAACTTGCGCAGATTTCTAAATAATATAAATGTTCAAACATGAATCGTTATTTTCAGTGTATTGTATATACGCGTCCTCTCGTCGTCAGTCGTCACCCTCTCATCATCATCCAAATATTGAACACTATATTATTACTTACCTCCGTAAGTCAGTATGTATGTATATTTTGTGTGTGTGTGTGTATATGTATCATGTATATAAGTATCATATGCATGTATGTAAGTATGTACGCATGTACATATTGTGCATAGACCGTATACCTACAGTTTCGGGTGCGTATTTTCCAATTTGTCGAGAGGTTCATGCCAATCTTTCGGGGTATTATTTCCGTGTTGTTTCTCTTGAAATAAGAGAGAAACTGTTTCTTCGGTTATTTTTATACATATAATACAATAATACCACATGTGTACATATATAGTAAGCGTTTGTGCGTGTATGTGTGTATATACGACTTACTCTTTTAGCATAACCGAATATAATGGGGTCTCGTTTGCAGGGAACGAATCCGAACGTACACACATGCATATATATACATATATATATATGTATACGTATACGATTATTATAATATGTACATTTTGCGAGTTTCTTTTCAGACTGCGGTGCAGTAAAATACCTGCATAAACCGTACCTATATATATATATATATATATATATATATATACGTATATCTACCTACAGGCTTTCCTTAATGACGAAACAGCCGACGCGTTTTCACTGTGTACATGTGCGTGTATATATATATATATATACATTTATGTGTATACTCGAGCACGTGAGATTTTAGCAGAAATAATCCATGGCACAAAGACGATTTTATAAAATTTAATATTATTATATTTGTGTGTAGGTACTGTGCATACGAGTGTGCTGTAAAATGTAGATACCGGTAGTATATATTGTATTAATTTACATAATATACCTACAGTGTGTAGAGTGATCCGCCGACCATGTTTTCTTTCGCAATAAAAATTAAACATTTTAGAAAGTTTTAAGTACAAAATAATTTTTAAAATGTTTAATATTTAGATTAATTTTGTCAACATTTGACATTTAAATGGTATAATAAAAAATCGTGCCAATGGATGAGCATTTGATAATTCACACTCTTTTGTAAAAAAAATCAAAAGACATTTGAACCATTTAAATTTAAAAATCCATCTCTCCACTCGTATTATAGTCGTATAATACTAAAATATTAATAATTATACTAAAGATATTATGTATTATTATCAGGCAATTAACCTGGAGAAAATGCATGTATTTTATTCACCCCTGGGCCCTGGAACCTCTTTATTGTGTTCACGGTTCAACAATGCGGCGCTTTTATAATATAAACTATAATAAATGTTATGTATTAATTAATAAGTAATATTAATAATAATAACTAGGACTAGGATTCGTACGGATTTGAATATTTTTTCTGGTTAGTCGCATTGTATACAATAAGTATTAAGTAAGCACGTAATACGTTCCATAGCGTATTGTAAATAATAACATGAAAGTCATGGAACATACATTTTTGCATATTACCATATTATTAAAATAATATATATTAGGTATGTAGTTAAACTAAATTAAACCCTTTTCTAAAAATCACGATTTATTTTAGTTTATTTGAGTCTCGAGAAATGCCATATGGCATACTTACAGTTTCAATTTTAATACCGTTAAAAGATGTCAGCTTTCTAAGTAAAGTCATAGCAGTCGTTAGCATCGTAAAAAATGTAGAATAGCTTCTATTATGTTGGAATGGAAGACATGTTTTAACTGTATAAGTGAAAATTACCGCTTATTGCCACAGAATGGATAAAATCATTTTATGACTTTATAATTAATTTTGATAATTTTTTATTTTTCGTTTTTATTTACTATGACGTATTTTGTTTTATAATTTCATCTATTCCGTATTATTACTACAAAGTAAAACAGTCGGTTTCTATAAAACCAAAAAGGCACCTGCACATGCGGCACATACAGTTTCTACATAACAATACGTCTTGATACTTAAATATTTTTGATGAATAATAAAAAGCAACAAACGGGGGCCAGAACAATTCAGGCGCATTACTATTATTAAGGACTTACTCAGCCTTTAGGTTAATCCGGTCATGCGTATACGGACACCATACTACCATAGGTATATATTATTTTATATTGAATCGCACGTGCAGTTTGTCAATAATTATCCGCTGGCGTGAATAATATAAAATATAATACGCATACTTTGTACATACAATTTATTAGTATCATATAATTGGTACAGACAGCCACTGGCAGAGTCAACTCTCCGGGTAATTCAAACGCGATATTGTATTGATTATATAATTAATATTATATTACAGTACTAACTTCTGCATAATAAACGGATTGATTTCACCAATAATGTCGGCTTCCGTTTTTCCTTCAATAATGCATTTGTTCAAATTCTGATTCATGGAATTTTTTTAATAATATGAATTGTTATGCCATTAAATAGTCTTGTGCCGATAAAAATCTTCATTTTCAAATCACAATCACTCTTTTACTGTGTAAATTGTTAAGTACATATTTTTTTTTGAAAAATTAAATGTAGGTTAATGATTATAGAAAATAGAAAAAAAATTAATTCAAATGAGTAGCTTCTGAGTTATTTAACATTACGTACTAAAGATAATTTTCGATGATATAATATCTTAAAGATATTAGGGCTGTGTTGATTTGAAAATGGCAAAGTTATTAGAACTAATTAGTTTTAATATCGATTACAATCTTGTGATGAATTCTAACTTCTTTATTACATTCCATTACTCTGCGTTTCATTAAATTGAAGCTGTTTATTTGTTTCATGTCTTTGATGCAGAGTTTCTGATAGTATTAAACATTCATACTACTTTGGTTGTAGAACTCCATCACCTGTTGCAAGTCTTGATATTAAATATTTACTTTCAATTTTTATTCGATGATCCTAGCTAACCTTGGATGCATATTACACGAAAATAGCTTATAATAATAATTAATACACAATATTATATTATGTATAATGTGTGAACCTAGTGTAAACATTTTTGGCAGGCAACCATCGTATATAATTATGAACTACCTGATCATCGGAGGCAACTAGTTAAAATGTATATTCTAGATGTAAAGGATAATAGTTATTATAATATTATCATAGCTGTTATACCTATAAACCTTGGTGTTAATTAACCGTTTTATTTACAATAAGGATGGGAGGCAATTCGTATAATTTAGGAGGCAAACTATTTTAAATGAAAACATACACCTAAATATTTACCGCCGTAGATGTTGTGATATTTTTTTTTAGCCCTCACACAGCTTAAAAATGTAGGTACATAGGTACAACCGTAAAATATAATACTATACGTTATTCACGTCAAGGGAAGAAATCGGGCGAACTATCGATAATACACTATAATATTATATATAAATAATACTGCAGGTATGTCTATCCTAAATCAACCGGCCATGTCGTATATGTTTCGCTTCGAAACGCCAAAATTTTTACGGTGTCACGTATTATTATTTATAATAATATAAATCGAATCGTAGGCGAAGGATATCACTATATACCCACTCGGCGACTGAAGGGTCTCGGTCGCCACTTTCCGCCGCCATTTAGTGTAATTTATGAGTATATTTACGAGTGGCGCAATCGCGCCAACGCCTTCACGACGGTACCTATTCAATCGACGTACCCTATACAATATATCGCGATATAATATTATGATTTATGTTTCCAGGTTTATCTCGTGTCTGTGTGAGTGTGTCGGCTCGAATTTGTTCGTCTACAAACGTCAGATCCGGTGTCTGCGGCGGTCTAAGACGTGCCAATGATATGGGTTCAAAACCCATATTTTCTCTCCCTTATTATTTATAATATCTACCCTATCTCCTCCGAAACTACTGGACCGATATTCGTGAAACTTGAAATATACACATTCAATACTATCCGAAGGGTACATATAATGCATATAAATTAAGTTTGGCGTTTCTTAAAGTTAATTAACTATGCGGTCAATTACTCATCTGCACAATAAAAAGAAGATGTCCTGACTCTTGGCCGACTGGTCGACGTAAAGCCAAAACTACAGAATAAAACTATATACTAAAACTATGGTGGCTATTAGTTACTCTTTTAATGTTCATGATGGTACCACAATGTAGGAGTACATTATCATTGAGTTTATCGTTCGTTATTAATGTATAAATAATAATTATTAAAAGTTTGCATTTTAAAGATGGGCGCACACAGAGATTTTGATTCTACAAACGGATATTGAATATATGCAGTGGCGTAATTACGGGGGTGCACGACGGTACACTTGCACCCCCTGGCATAATTCAGCAGGTGCAATGATATGCTTTTGCACCTGCTGAAATTTAACTCTTATATCCTATAAAAATTATACTTAATCGTTTTATTGAATTTGTTGATAAAAGATAACAGAACTTACAAAACTGAACAAATAATAAAAAACATAAACCAAGGTGGATTAATATAATATAAATCCACCTTGACATAAAATATAGAGATTATTTCGATACTTGAATGTAATCAAATTTCAATTGCTAAAGTTCACGCCAGTGAAGCGGGCCGGCTTTGAGTATAACTAAATTTGTCTTTTTGATTACCTACCTATTGGACCATTTGGACCTATGAAAGTTTTGCACCTTCTGAAATTTAATGGAATTACGCTACTGAATATATGTTTGATTGTATAATTGATATATACTAGCTGTCCCGCCCGGCGTTGACCGAGCCAAAAATTAAGTTAAGATTAACCTCAAGTGATTTACGTGCTAGTAGGTCATTTAGGTAGACAACAATCCAACTGTGTAGGATAGCAGATAGGCAATCCATCTATGAGGTCTAAGTCTTTGGGCCTGTGAGTCTTAAATAAAAAAAAACAGAATTATGGTATCTCCATTGTTTCAGAAGATATCGCAATGGATAAATCCTTACGGGGCACCCAGTATATATGTTGTTTATTGATATGTGTATTATATATTTTTTGTAATAAGTTGTGACGATCAGGGACGGATCCTGGGGGTCCTGGGGGCCTAGCCCCCCCTCCACCCAAGACGTTTAAGCAGTGTTGGGGAGTAACTTAACTTAAGTTACAAGTTACTATAAAGAAATTACTTTTTAAGTAATTTAATGGTAATTTAACTACATTTTATTGTAAGTAATAAATATGTTATTAGAGTTACTTTTTTGTAGTAATTATTACTTAATTACTCGTTACTTTATTTGGTTTAATACATGCACTAAAAAGCGATCAAAATTAGTGACTGTAGACAAAATAAATTTGAAAAAAAAGTTAAATATTTAATATGTAGCAAAATGAGTATTTATTAATTATTTCATATTGTTGATTGTCATTCTTTAATATTTAGTTTATGTATTGTCGTATTGAACACATGGTTATATTAAGCTCCAGTGATATTTTTGAAAAAAAGTAACTTCTATTGTAATTAAGTTACTTTTTAAACTCGACAGAAATGTAACTTGACCAAATAAAAAAAAAAACTTAAAAATAATTTAGTTAATTGTAAAAATGTAATTAATTACCAAAAAATGGTAACTTCCCCAACACTGCGTTTAAGTGCCTACTACTGTATACTACCATTGTACCATTGATTATATAAATACATACTATAAATATTTTAGATTGTATTTGTGTCGTTTCCCCGCCCCCCCCCCCCAGAACTGTGCTCTGGATCCATGTCTGGTGACAATTGAAGGACTTAATATCTTCAAGCATCATTTCACCATTATTATATTTATTTTCTGTAACAGGTAAATTATTATATTAATTATGCGTATATTGCAGATTACATTGAAGTAGGAAAAGGTTATAATATGGTATATGTATATTATTACGAAGGACCCATACTCCAGATTCTAACGTGCCAGCTGAGAAAAATATAAGATTTTTAGACACTGAATATTTTTTAAATCCCAGAATTGATGCCCGATAAACCATAACATGCGTGCATCGATTTGCTATAAATAAATGAAATGTGTTCGAAAAATAAAGATCAGCAGTGAGCAGACGAAATGATACCACATTTTTTACGAGAGAGTAGACTAACTCATTAAGCTCCTGATTATCAATAGAATAATTATTGTATATAAATGATTTTTTACGTCTAATAAAGAATTTTTGTACAGGCCGAGAGCATATATAATTATTATAATAATACCCGGTTACCGATAATCACTTCGCGCGCACCTATACGCTACACCACACCGACCGACCTGTATGTGTATGTGTGTATATTTATGTATAGCACTCGACGAGACTTGGACAGGTTCACCTAGCAAAACTTGTGTGTAAATGGTGTGGGTACGCGTGTGTATGCTTAAAAAACTACGAATGAAATGGTAACAAAAGGTTTTTGGTAATTATGTTGCTGTTTTAATACACAGTAAAATAATTCACAGCAACAAAATATTATATGAATGACAATAATTTACGGCCTTTTTGGCCCAACAATGTAATAATATTTAATACAATAAAAACTCACAATTTGTGGAGCGCGCAGACTGGCCAGCCGGTCCTGTATAGCTATATAATAATAATTTAACACATATACGAGACAGAAACGACAATAAAATGTACACAAAATGTGGTGCGATTGGCGCCGACAATTCAATAATATAATTTGTACACAAATAAATAAACGAAGAAGTGACGATTCGCGTCCATGAAATAATAGACAATAATATAATAATATGATAAGTACAACTGTTTTTGTGGCGATTAACGAACGCGCAAAAGTATAAAAAAAAAAGTGGTGATTTGCGCCCACTACAATTATGTATCATATTATAAAAAAGTAAAAAAGAGGAGTTTAGCGAGAATAATTAAATATATATATTATATTATATATTATACGCGGCGATTTGCGCCTGTATAGTTCTCGTTGGCGGTACGCTGGACGAACGTAATAATAATAGTACTATAACTATATTAAAATAAAATTTAATCAACACACACATAACAATTTATTGATATAAAATTTATCAATATAAAAATAAATCACAAAAAACAGATAATAGTAAAAAGATTGTGAGCGTATGACGTGTGTGGCAGCCGCGGCCGGTGACAGATATATGGCGCTGACCAATATCTGTGGGACCGTTTTGGCGCGGGTGAGGAGGTGATTATAAAATATTAATTATATTATTATAATTAGGGCCCGGATTTGTATGCAAAAATGTTTGTTAAATATGCACATATATATGCACTCAAAAATTCAAAAATATGCAAATAATATGCGAAAAAAATGTATTGTTTATAAAATCAAAATTTAAAAAAAAATTAAAAAATATAGTATTAAGTGAAAAAAAATATAATTTAAATATAATTTTTTTAAATGTGTATAAAGCATAAATATTTGTATTAATTATTGAATGAGTACCGACATAATGTAACAAAATTTGCTTTTAAATTATCAAATTGAAAACTTCTACGATTGTCGCCTAGCATCACCTTGTATTTCGAAAAACTTCTTTCCACGTCTGCTGACACAATGAATGCGTATTTCAAACAAAAAATATCTTCTGGTGACAACTCTGCAAGGTCTTCATCATCGTTTCTTATTTCTCCGCTTATAATTTCAGAAATTTTTTTTATTTGTGATAATCTGGGATTTTTGCTTAATCGCATGAGTCAGAAACCAGATTATGATACATATATATATAAATTTATCTATAAGATAACGTCTATAATACGTCTGTCACTTCAATTCCCTTTAATAAAATATTTTATTTTATTCGGTCGAATTATATTTGTCAGGAACGTTGGCAATCGGCAAAATCGGCATGTATATCAAACTTTGAGTTAAATTTAAAATATTTTATTAAGTATTTATTAAATATGCACATTTTATGTAATTACCCCGAAATATGCAATTATTATGCATTTTGATGCAATTATGCAATTATTATGCATTTTGATACAAATATGCAAAATTATGCAAAAAAAAATTAACAGTAGAATCTACGTTTTACGAAACGTCAAGATATTTAATCAGAATTATTATACGTCAAATGTAGAAGAATATGCATTTGCATAAAAATCCAGGCCCTAATTATAATATTAGCGGATAACCATTCCGGGTGCGAACAATATTTTAGCACATTTGTTAACATTAATGCTGAACACGGTTACACAGTATACACCGATTTGAAAATCGAATAAAATCATCTTTAAACTTCTTACTGCAGTCCTCTGCGGAGTTTTCTACCACACTCATTTTTAAGTCATCGAGTATTTACAGAAACAGAACGAATTTTAAAATCATTAATAAACAATAAATATATTAAATGACTCGTGCAATTACCAATATTCACTGTCAACGACCAAAATATGAAATACTACGGTCCACTCCCGTTAACGGTCCTCCTCGACAAGTGACAACTATAGGAAGTATCTATCGTTTGATTTTCAGTACATGTAACGCATGCGTTTTATGTACGTTAAGTTATTATTTTATTTTTTTACATTATTATAAATACAAAAAAAATGTAGGTACTACTTCCAATAAGCGTCAGACAAAAATATTTACATATTTTTTCCAAATAAAAACAAAAACAAAAATATGATTGATTGATATATTATTCTAGTTTCCTATTCTATACGGACTTGATGAGAACCTTGAATCATACGTGAAATCTGGTTAGTAAGCCAGTGGCGTCATTACTCATTTGTAAGGCATGCTTGGGGATTTGGCCCCACCGTAGATTTTTATGGGTGGGTCAAATATTCGATCTTTTAGTACGACGGGGCCGGTGGAATGGTGCCCTCTCATAGCGGGCCGCTCGTCAGGGAGCCAGAGCTCATAATAATTGTTAATCATTTCTTTTTAAGAAATATACCTATAGAGAAAAATATTATTTTAAAACATAAATGCTAAAATGTGACACTTTAACAGCTGACTAATATAGTATATTTGTTACGAAGAGACAAAAGAAACAAATGCCTTGAACACGATTTTATTTTAAAATTTCAAATATAAACATTAAACACATTAAGCCGGACGCCAGTCCTCGACGTCAAACGTCTTCGGACCGACTCCCGGACAACACCTTTTGTTGGTACCTATTCAATATTATGCGTTTAAAATGTATGGTCAACGAAGCATTTTTAGTCGAGATTGGCCTACTTGTGCTAGAGAAATTCGTATTATAATTTTATAATGAAAAAGTTTGAAATAGTTGTCTCGGCTTATTTGCACGTCATCTACACAAAATATGTATATATACCTACTTACAAATTTAAATTATCTACACTGTTATTCTAATAAACTATTTGAAAAGTCTGTCAATATAATAACGACAGCACCTAATAAGTTATAAGTAATAATATTTTTTTATTATACCTACCTATAAATTATAATACATAATGTTTTAATACGTTTTTTTATCTCGGTTTAGTAACCTATATAGTATTAATCTTTACAAACTGTGTATTAAAATATATTCCGATCACAAAAATAATATCTTTACGAGTTTTCACAACTCACGAATAATCTGTTATTCAAAATCGTTTCGATTTTATTTTATAAGATCTTAAGGTCTATTCACTTGACTAATCTATTGGCCGTTTTATTAATACCTGTATTATCTTCACTGTGTTTCGTTATATTTTCAAGAACTACTGCTTTATCATTTATAAACACGTTTTTATTTTATAAAATTTAAAAAATATACATTTTTTATTTTATGTGAACCCAATAAACGTGAATATAGTTAAAGATATAAAAGTATTTAAATTTGCAATGTTATACGATGTACCTACTATGTATTGCAGTAGTTGTAATATGGGTACAGAAAGTAGACACTAATAATATTACTGTCTACACGACTACACCAACATTCGCTCATACTAAACACAAATCACAAATGTATCACCTATATATACTTTTTAACATACCGGCATGTTTGCATATTTAAATATTTAATGTTCCCATGTATTATGAGTAATGAGTATAGGTAACATGAAAAAAAAACTAAAATTATTAACTATGGATTTGTGTTGTGTTGTTTTTTTGCATTTTAGATTGTTCATTTTTTTTTTTCAAAACTAAACTAGGTACGTTAATTTCAATATTGTTTATAATAAATTATTGGATTCAATCCCGTCTGTGTTTCTAGTTTCTACTAAAATTGACCTAACATCATATGCAAATTGTACCGACTATCCTAGTCATCAGATATATAACTACTGAAAACATATTTGAATTCGTCATGTAGTTTACTATTAAACTACCTACACTTTGCCAATTTTTTTAAATTAAATTAAATTAAACCCTATCAAATTAGATATTTGAATTTCGAATATTTAGAATTTTAAAATGTTAATAACAGTGAAAATATTAATATTTTAAAATGTAAGAATGTCGTTTTCGAGTGAATTTCTCGACGAGTTCAAATATGTTTTCATAAATTTTAACGGATGACAGATAAGTTAGTTAATATACAATTGGCAAAGTATGTTACTTACGACAATAATTAAAAATATGATTTCCCCGCTCACTCTCGCCGCAACTGCATCGGCATCCTCCCCTGCAGCTCCCGGTACCATCCCTAAGTCGCAGGAGATCCAATAACAACGCAAAATATACCTGTGTAAACAACTAAAACAACAACGGACCAAATACAAATTTAAACTGCGGCATCCGCGACAGCTAACGAAAACACGCCCAACGGAGAACAGACATTCGTCTTTAATTAAATTGACGGCATATACCCACCGCATGGACGCATGGTACCTCAGAGATACATCGTGGTCGTTTGTTTGACTATATAGGCAAAATTATCTTCCCGAAAAACATTATTTTTGTCCCAGAATATCGGAACCATGGTTCTGCATATTTCTTCTGTCCAGTAAAAGAATATACTGGATTCATTACTATATATACATAACCCAAACAATCACTATAAATGAGCAATCACAAATTTACAGACTTAAGGGGTTACATAATATTATTTTAGATGAAAGAAAAAAAGGTGGGCAAGTGGGTACTGCTCAGTAGGGCAAGTAATCGTACAGTAGGTGTCGAGTGGGTCACTGTAATTGATGAGTTAAATTGTAATTCAATGACATAAAAACACTAATATTAACTGTACAGCAGAGTACGTTACCCGTTTGCCCACATTTTTTTTTTAATCTAAAATATGTTGAGACGTTGAGTATTGAGATAATGTTAAATAATAAATTGTTGAGCATATTGTTTTAACCAAGTCTAATATTAAAAAAAAACTTAGTTAACCTTCATAACAAATAGTCATAGAATGCTGATTTCAGTGGCAAAAGTTTAATCTTGTAGGTTGCTTTAAATATACAAATAAATGTTAAAGCACTGTTCAAACTCACATGCCTGGATTTTATATTATATTTTTTATATGGATTCTCCAAGTAGGACAGTATTACAGCAAAGCTGCATAGGCATTATAGTGCCAATGGTCCACAAACAAATAGGGGCAAAGGAAAATGTTTACAAAAAAAATTGGAACCACAGAACCCTTATCCATTTTGTACCACTTTAAGCCCTGCGGTATAACAAATAGTAATATAAATCCATTTCTAGAGTTTCTATTTTTTTTCCTAGCCTTAGAAATATACGATGAATAACTGAGAGGCTGACACACCGTTTCCGTTCAGAATTGGTTTTTTTTTATATGTGATGATTAATCATTAAATTCAAATTTAACAAGTCCATTAGATTAGATAATATATTATGCAAGTTCAAAGATTAATTTTTTTTTGGGTAGCTTTGAATTTAATATTTTAGAATTTTTTAGAATCTATGAATAGGTACAGAAAATCAGCTTTGATCTATAACACTTTTACACAATATGCAGTGCTTTAACAAATTTTACATGTAAGGTGTTCTTTCAATACATTCTAAATTGTACAACAAATGTTTAAAGCCCTAAGGCATTCTTAATTTAGGTATGAAACTATGAAATTAAATAACATCAACCATTGTTTATAAATATTATAGTATTTATAATCAATGTATCTACTTATATAATATGACTAAGACAAAATATGTATGCTAATACCTGGAATCTAGATATATAAACTATTACCTATAGCATTTATTGTAGCTCGTAAGTTTATTTACTAAGAAAAATTGTAATTTTAAAGATAAATAAATAAATATAAACTAGTGCACAAAATGTAATTTTTATTATTTATAAGTATTATTATTGATTAAATGTAAAATTTAATCAATAGTATTAGCACAAACTAAATTAAAGTTCATTTAGTTCATGGAGTATTTTACATATGGGTGATAATATTACTTATATGTTCTGTGATCAACTGTAATTTATATTTAAATAAATTATATATCAATACTTTCCAGGTAATAATATTGTTACACCAAGGTATACCAATACACCTTGTAATTTGTATTACACATTATGTACCTAACCTAAGCTGACACCACTGGTATCCAGTTACAGCAGCTCAGCTTATATTATATAATTATATAAAATCATAAAACTTCTAAAAAAAAAATAACAGACATTTATTTTAATCACAGACGATAAAATAAATTATTAAGTACTTAAAACATATTTATTAAAAAAAATGGTAGGTTAGGTTATATTCATTTTATATTTTATTCAGATTTATAATAAATGTACTTAACAATAACTCATAATATGAATAATATGAATAATAATAATTAATAATGATAAAAATTGAATTTAATATTGGTACATAATGGCTTAAAAGAAGCCAATAATAACCAAACATGTTTGTTATGATTTGTTTTATGAAATATTTACAATTTAATAGAATATAGGATATTGTTTTAACAATAAAATCAATGAACAATGAACACCTACCACCAGTCATTTTTCGTTCAGCAATATTCATGTAACGAAAGGTTAAATTAAAAATACAATGCATAGGACGGATCAACAAATTAAAAAAAAAGAAGTTTTTGTAGTTTAATTAATAGTTAAGTTTATGCTGTCATTTGAAGAAATAGATAATAATACAATAAATATCATATACTTAGTTATAATAATAATATAAAGTCAGTGTTTTAGTTAGTTCTTAACTGGTAGTCTCCATTTTGGGTGATGTATCGTACCCAAGGTAATGCTTGATAACCACTCTTTTCAATAATTTTCAAGTACCTGACTTGAATGCCTGATGTTGTAAAATATGGTATTTCAAACCTCACCTGTATAGGAGGCCGGCCTTCAGTTTCCTCATTTTCAACACTTGGCAGACCAAAATGTGCTCTCATCAAATATTCTTTGCCACCTGGGAAAGACTTTATCGTCCAAACTAAAGAATTTTGCTCTGGCATATACTTAACCGACCCGACAGTAGTTTTGAATTTAGGAGAATCAGCATCCATTGGGACTTGGATGACTACTTCTACATTATTGGCAGTAGATCGACGCTTGAACTGTGATTTTGCTTTAACTATGTATTCAACACGACTGTGAGCATGTCTTTCAATGACACTTTCAATCCAAATCAAAGGCTTGATGTGTGTACTTAACCTGTAAAAAGATAAAAGTATAATAAACTGAATGATTTTACTAATAAATAATTGAATTACATAAAAATTAAATATTACCTGTAAGTCATCAAATCAAATTCTCCATCTGGAGGAATAAAAGATATAGTTCTGTCGTTTTCAAATCGTGATAAACGAACACATTGATGGAATTTTACATCTTCAAGTTCTACAGACTTGGACTTGCCACGTCCAGTACTTTCAAACAATACCTTGTCATTAAGCCCTAAACGAAGCTCTGGCATCCCAGACAGGTAGACTCTCATTTTGATTGAACCCACTATTTCACTCCTTAGTACATTTCCATTAGCACTAGCTAACAAATTTACTGATTCGATAACATCTAAAAATACTTCATTTTTTCTATACTTGAGACCTTCAGAGCGCCAAGACACGGCATTAGTCACCGCCATAGGGATCCTCGGTTGTATTTCTAATTTGTGGCCATCTTGCGTGATGTACTCTTGTAAGATTTTGCTGTCAGTAGTCTGTGGATACCCAAAATCAAGCAGTTCATCCAAAAGTTCATATATGACTACAAAGTTGTCGCGTATACTCTCCTCTTCGATTTCCTTGAAATATTCGTTCATGACTCGCACAATCTTGTGAAGGAACACAAACACCAGCATGATGTTGGCATTCTTCTTGGTCGTGGACACGACATACAAGTTGTTGCATTTTATATAGGTGAATGTACACTCCTCAGTCTGTAACAGAGGCGTCAACGATCCCTCCTCTTCTTTTTCCATCAGCAGTGGCATGAACTTCTCAATGACGTTGGGTGCGATGTCACCCCGATAGTTACGGGATATCAACACCTTGCCCTTGACGTCCAGTATGTAAATAGCCGAAAGAGACATTGTCGTGAACCGATTGCTTACTGCTCACAGTCAATCACTTCATCAGACCCACGATCTCCGTATCGCACACAGTTTCCACGACACACTACTACGCCCTGTTCAGAACAAGAATGAAGAAGATCTGTGTCTGCCGTAACTGTCGTTGGCTTTCAAATTGTTGGATGGACTCTTTTTGCCAGACACAACTCGCGCACCGGTATTGAATATTGATGTACTATTATTAAATATTAAAATTATAATTATTATAATTGAATTCTAAAGTATAATAATAATAATAATTATTATTACATTATCTTCGAGCCACTCGAACCAACCACCAGTTTACCAAATATTACCACCAACAACCAACGTTGACGTGATATTGTGATAACCACAATATGATAAGCGTGGAACCGAACGAGTTGTCACTTGTCAGTATGGTCCGACGACCGGCGAGTTCGACGCGTGGCCGTTGTATTTTTTTATATGGCCACACCGGATCCGCACTCGATATCAAACTGTTATCATTGATTTACACAGCGATTTTCACATTATAATATTGTATATTTAAGTAGTAGTATAGTATGAAATATTATGTTATTAAAGTGTAATAGCGTAATACTGTAATTACTTGTTAGTAATTAGGAATCACTATTCACTAATCGCCCATACCCCATTGTAGAATATATACCGCCATTGTCTTCGATATTTTTTACGGTGTCCGGCTACGGGTTGTCTGAATTTCTATTTGAAACATTTCTTTTTTGATCACATTGTAATAAATCCTAGCGCTAATCATACTAAAATGGCTGTACGTAGAGCTAGTCACTCTGGGACGTGGTACAACGAATCGGGTACGTGATTTAACATTTTTTCAGTCAACTGTTGAGATTGGAATAAAACGTTACGTTTTATTTTTCAGCTAAGGAGCTCGGCAATCAATTAGAAAACTGGTTAAATGCCGCCGAACTCACTCATGGGCCTGCCAGAGCCATTATAGCCCCGTATGTATTTTCCAAATGGTCAATAGTACATTCAATAGATTTGTTATATTCATAAAACTAATACATTTCTATTTTACAGTCATGCCGGATATCAGTATTGTGGTGCTTGTGCAGCATTTGCTTATCGCCAGATAAGTCCATTTGTCGTGTAAGTTACAATGCTTACAAAACTTTTCATAAGTAACTCTAGTTATTTTTAGGCAACGTATTTTTATACTTGGACCATCACATAATGTCCGTCTGTCTGGTTGTGCTTTGTCAACCGCTGTTAAGTATAGAACACCGTTTTATGATTTACAAATAGACAATGAGGGTAAGAATCCATAATACTGAAGTGAAATTAGGTCATTGTTTTCAATTTGTATTTAGTGTACGAAGAGCTCGAATCTACTGGACATTTTGAACGAATGAGTATGAAAGTAGATGAAGATGAACATAGTATTGAAATGCAATTGCCATACATTGCCAAAGTGATGCAAGAGTAATAATAATAATAAAAAGTTTACATGTCTAGCAACAGTAATTCAAATACATTTGTTATTATATTTTAGCTACAAAGATAAATTCACTATTGTGCCAGTAATGGTTGGTTCATTGAGTACTGAAAAAGAATGTCTCTATGGACATATATTCGCTCGATATTTAGCGGATCCGAAAAATCTTTTCATTATATCTTCAGATTTTTGTCATTGGGGACAAAGATTTCGTTACACGTTTTACGAAAAATCTTGGGGTGAAATTCATCAATCAATTACAACTCTGGATCATAAGGTAGAACATTCTTCAAAGATTATAACTAAATTAGCTTACATTGTTTATAGGATGGAAATAAAAATAAAAATAATCAATAGTCATAAACTAATCAAATTAAAATTCACTATAATTGCAATTATCATATTATGACTATTTAATAATCATGTACATCATTTTTATTTTCAAGGGCATGGATACTATAGAAACTTTAAAACCAGCTGCATTTGTTGAATACTTGAAGACTTTTTCTAACACTATATGTGGCAGACATCCCATCAGTGTTCTATTACAGGTAAAATTAGAACCAATTAAATTTAGTTCCTTTAAGATATTGGAATACATTTTTTTTCATTATGTCAATGTCTTTATTACAATTTAATTATTTTTTATATTTTTTTTAATAGGCGGCTAATCATTTACAGACTCAAAAATTGTCACTCAAATTTTTGAAATATGCTCAGTCCAGCAAATGTTACAATTTGGGTGATTCTTCGGTTAGCTATGCATCTGCATCCCTTATAATTGAATAGCTTTAAGTGAATTCACACTACTTCAGTGAATTTTTTTAATTCACATTTTTCTAAAAATAAGTTAACACTAAATTTAAAAACTATATACTTAATTACATAAGATTGTAAACCATAATGGTAATCAAGTTTTGTCAGTTTTTTTTAATAAAAACAACACATTATTTTTATATAAATATATTTTATAACTTCGATATATATCATGAAAAAAAAATACGTCATGACTGATAATTAAAAATATAAATTACTTTTGTTGAATAAACAATGCATTTTAGTTTGGTGATTCAATCCCTTGTTCAGTAACTGTAAAAGGAATACTTGTTGGAGATGCATGTGGACTGAACATCACTTCTATGTATCTAGAAGACTTGGTCTTAAACATCATAAGTCTAGTAGTTACCAAATTCGCCCATGAAAGTCCCAAAGATGGAACTAATTTATTTCCACTGATATCTGACATTGAAGATGTTACCTGTATATGAAAAATTGAAGACAAAATTTATGGTATGTTTAATTTGTGTTTGACTATCATCATTTTATTACCTGATTAACACATATGATCCACAGTCCATGTTCAACAGATAACTTATGTAGGAGAACCGCTATATCTCTAAGATCTCTAGATCTACGAGGTATTTCACTTAGTGTATATTCTCCACGGAATACAGCTGTTATACTATCAATGATAATAAGTTTTATAGGTCTGTGTAACATAGCTTTTGGAAGCATTTCATGTATACATTTTTTTAAATCTTCCTAAAATGCATGAGAGCAGTTAGATAAAAATCTTTCAATCAAAATACAATAATTTACCACAGTTGCTATATGGCTAATCAGAATATTGTCACCATAATCTGTTTGACATAATTCATTCATATCAATTTTACTGTCACATTGATATTTAAAACGAATATTAGAAATCATCTGTTGTATTCGACTAGAGGGAAATCGATCTTCAGTACAAATGTATGCAGCTCCTTTTTAAACAAAGATCAAGTTAAGAATCTGTTATACAAAACAATTAATTATTTTAACAATTATTACCAACCAGATTTTGCTCCTTTAAGAGGTAATGGTAGTTGGACAGTGAGTGCTATCTGCAAGCAAAATTGTGTTTTCCCGCAGCCGCTTTCACCAGAGATTTCTGTAATGCCATATTTGAATAAGCCTCCTCCCAAAAGTTTATCGATCTGTTTACAGCCTGTAGTAAGTACATGGTTGTTTGGCTCTTGAAGACCCCTATAATAGTTTTAATCCGTTATAAAATTGGTATTTACACATATGCTTTATAGCTTTTAAAATTAATTTTACTTGACATTTGAAGCACTTATATTAGCTGCTGCAATAAACACACGGCGAGTAGCTGCTACTGTCAAATTTACTTTTTTTCTAAATTCTGCCTCAGTATACTTTAAAATACTTGAGGATGACAAAAAACCTCCTAAACAATGCAAAATAGTAAGCAATTACACTCACATATTATTTTTGAGATGAACTCTTAAAATAATAATGTTATTTCTAATTCTTTATTTTTACTGTTAAACAATTTAATTATTTATTTATGTCAATAATTTAAGCGTGACGTGAAAATGTTGTTGAAAACCATTGTTAAAATACAATATAATACTATCAGTTTTGATGGACATATTTCTCTTGGTTAAATTTTACAATGAACTATTATGTATGTATTTTTATTTATTATTTTAGTCAGTAAAGAAAAAGAATTTTTTTTATAATAGTATTATTCCTATAACATCATGGTTTTGTATAGGTATAATGACAATATTATATATTTATAGAATGTTTTTTTTCTTTACATTTTATCAATCCATAAAAAAAGTAAGTAGGTATTCATTTTATTTGTGGTATTGTATATGACAAGAGATCAGGGTAAGATAAAACATTTGGTCTCTTGAAAAGTTAACATATCTATCGATACCTAATTCACAGTCAGTATCGAATATCAATAGTTACCTAAATGTAATATACAAAAATGATTTCAAGCACCAATAACTAATTTATAAATCTAATTAATCATTTATTATGTAGGATGATCAATTAAATATACTATGGCAAGGTAATAAACATAAATTAAATAAAATATCGTACAAACAATCAAATTTGGGATATTTTTAGGACTTATGTAATTGATTGGTCATTGTTTATGAAAAAAATATCATAATTTTACCTCTGATCAATGTGGCTTGTGTGTATGGGTCAAAAACGTTCAGATCCAAGTCGTCGTCGGTTGACAACAAATTCATTTCATCAGCAGTAGTGCCAGTGTGAATTTACATTTCACAAACGTCATAATCCACTACGGGAAAACAATTACAATTAATTATGCAAGTTCCATACATAGATACATACATATGTCACAGAACAGATAAAATTTAAACTAAAAAGACTAAAAAAGACTGAGATAACTAGTTGAAAAGAGAGATATAATAAATAGTTACTACAATATTACTTATAATTATTTCGGACTTCTTGACGCTTTTTACAGCTTTACCCACAGAAGTACAGAACAAAGGAAGCCAGTTTCATTCATCTATTACGTATATTTTAAAGAAGTTTTAAACTTTAGTGCTTCTGCTTCATTATTCAATTATTGTTCGTTAGTCGTTACAGTAGCGCCGCTTCCCGCAACCATAGATAAAGAGCGCACGTGCAGTGTGCACATATAAGTGATAAGGACATACGGCGACCACTGACTACAGAGTATGAACAATGAACTACCAGCTAAAGGACAGCGAGAAAGAAATCTGAAAGAGTCATGCGTTTGAGGGACACTACAATGTTTTCGCTGTCACTCCTTCTCGTCCCCCATTGTATCGAGGGGTGGGGGGGATCGGTAAAAAAGTCCATTTTGAAAAAAGTTCTTACTCATTTCTTACTGTTGGGCAACAAGTCCGAGCACATTTTTATTGTCAGATCAAAAGTCCGAAAATATAAATTATTATTTATTAAAATATATTATATTTATTTTCTTATTTAATAATTATTTCTTATATCTATAAGATTACGATGTGAATAGATTATTATTTTTAATGATATTGTAGTGACTACGTAGTGTGAACCGTGAACGATGTTATTATTGACTAAATACATTTTAATATTTCATATTTGGTTTACAAACTGTAGGCATAAGGAATATTAATCAAATATAATTTTTTGTATAAGAAAATGAATTAAATTTTTTAAATTTTAATTTGGAGAATGGGATATTTTGTATTTTTGAACTTTTTGTCTGACATTAAAAAAATGAGTCTGGACTTTTTCGAAATGGACTTTTCGTCCGGGATCCGTGTGCGGGGGATATAATTGTGAAATAATATTTTAAAAAAACTTATGTTACATTTTTAAGTCTACGTAATCCGAGAAAATGTCGATAAGAAACGATGGATAAACAAATATTTCTTTACTTGTGAGTTGTGAGTCTTGGTAAATACACACTACACAGATGACAGATATATCTCATATCGTCACTGTGGTCTGTGGTGAATACCCCAGATCATTGACCTATAACCAAAAACTATAGTAGTGGCCATAGAGTTAATAGGTCTATGGTATTTTCTGTAAACTATAGTGACCCCAGATCAAGGTGGATTGATCTATATTGATCTATCAATCCACCTTGGCCCAGATTATAAATATCTGTGATAACGACAATTACCTCGATTTAAGATCAAAATCAAAATCTAACTATAGACTGATTTTACTGAAATATTATAATTCTCATTAAAAAGTATAAAAAACAGAATTAATTTTTTTATTTAATTTCAATTTTAATCTGTAATAAAAATAAAGTCCTAAACGGGCTTACGTATGTATGGTCAAGATAGTTTTATGGGTGAGTATAATAATGTGAAACTTGATCAGAGTTTCCCAAGAGATAGCTGGACCAGCTATCACCTATTTATCTATAACCTACATAAAATGTCCTATACAACACGTCCTACCTATTATATTTATTACCTTTTTCTATCAGAGGAAGTATAGTTGGAGACTTGAATCGCTGCAACACGATTGCGCACTTTTTTCTTTTTTGACCTGACTAATTACAACACGATTGCGCATCAAATTTGGAACACGGTTGCGCCCCGATCCCTGTTTACCTGATAAAATCACAACACGATTGAGCACCAAATGATATGTATATATACTATGTATAATAATTTATGTGTAATATAAAATAATATATAATTTTCATATAGGTACATGCACTCAATAACTTATTAGTTATTAGTAGACCGCAGATTATATGCAGTGAAAATACTCTATTATATGCAGCATAAAATACAGAAATATGCATAGACTATGTAAAAACAATATAAAAAAACTATGATGATGAAATTTAGTAACAAAAAAAATTATTATAATTTATTATATGACATTTATGTATAATTATTTAAAACTGTAGTTCTCGTAGCAGTATATTACTAGATGTTGCTCCAAGTGGTCCATTGTAAAACTATGGCGCTTGTCATCCAAAATAAGTTTAAATGCAGAAAATGACCGTTCAACAACACAGGACGTCACAGAACAGTATTTAAACGTAGAAGCCATGTTGATCGTTATTGTATTGGGCAGTACAGTACTTGTGCTATTAAAGTATTAATGTAGCAAACGATTAAACGATATCTCATCGAGTTTTCGATAAGATATATAAATAACGACGGCAGTAGAAACTCATCCGGTCAATTAATTCGGTCGGTATGTACTATATGTCTATATAGTATGCGTCTTAACACATTTAATCAGTGTGTTTTTAGTTTAAAAATGCAATCATATGCCATTTTACATCGCGTACAATGAAATATGCATACTTGGTAAAAAAAGGCGATTATATGCATAGGCGCACATAGGGGGGGTGCTTGGGGGTGCTTAGCACCTCCAGTTGTCCATAAAATTTCTTTCAGTATTTCACCAATAATTTGTAAATTATTGTGGTTTATTGGGATGGAAATTTTTTTTCCATTATAATCATCACTATTTAAATTTTCGTCTACAAATTAAACAATAAACAGAAATCATACTATTATTATTGGTAATATTATAATCTGTTTTATTATGGAAAATCATATAATCTTATCTTACTTTATATTCTTATCTACGAGGTGAGTGAGGGCTAGTAAGTGGCTACGAAATTATGTTCTATTTATAACTTTTGTTATTTGGTTTTTACTGATATTTATCTAGTGGGCTACGCTGAATTGATAACGGAGTGACAAATATTATTACCAATAATACAAACGATATGATTCATTGGCCATTGCTATTTACATTTTATATGCTGCTACAGACTACAGTTTATCTGCTTAATTTTATAAACGTCTATTTTACGTTGTATTTTGTAATTTTTTCAATTTACCTAACATAAAATAATTATGTTCAGTATTTTTAATAAAAGAAAGAAGCCGAATCCAAAAGTTTTGGACGAACCGGTACAATTAGGCATTAATTGTACAGTAAACGAAGATGATCCTTGTAAAATTGATGAAAATGAAAACACAAACTCAAACAGTAATAAAGATACTTTTGTACCTCAGTTAAGTACAAATATTACAGTAAGTAAAATTATATATATTTTTTATATTAACTAGATTATAAGCTGATAAATTATTAAAATAATGTATAGGCACAAAATAGATTTAATTTATTCTGTGGTATATTATGTAATAGGGATCTATAGATATCTATTTCCAGTATACCTAAATTGCAGTAGATGCTAGGAGTCTAGGCACCTTGTTATAGTTATTTAGTAGGTTATATCTATGTGTATTATAATTTTTGTTCATTACCTACTTTATTAGCAGTGCTCGACTTGTAGGTGGACGCAGGGGGACGGAGTACCCAAACTAATTTTTCAGAAATTTTAGAGTACTCCTACTATTATTTTTAAGGGGAACTCACGGGACTCTACATTATGCTGCATTTTTATCAAAATGAGCGAGATACCAATCATAATTGGTCTTATGGATTATTTCATAACCCCAGATCTATAAGTTAGTAATAATAAGTTAGTTAGTATTAACTAATTATTACTAAGCTATTCATTTATTTACATTTATAGTCATTTTGAGTTTGATATTATTTATAACTATAATATAATATGTACAATAGTTATTAATTACCTATTATATTACCTAATATGTATTTTAATATTATTTAAATTGGGGTTATTAGGGGGTGCGGCTCAGTAACATTTAACAAGTGATGGGTACGCTCTTTTTTTAAAAGTAAACTAGTTTAATTTTTCCAAGTCTAGCACTGTTTATTAGTTGCAAAGTGATCAGCCTGCAGTCTGCACAATGTACAACATATGTGTCTTCTACCACCTAAATTTGGTGGTTGTTGACACATGCAAAAGCATAAAGGTATTAGTTTACGTTTGTTAGTAGTAAATAATTATAACTATAATATATGTGTTCAAATTTGAAACTTAATTTTAAATAATGTTTGTTTATGTGAACAGAGTGCTCAGGCTGCATTTAATATATTGGAAGCAGTGTATGTACATTTTTCAAGGCCATCAAAGAATACTGAACTAATAGAAATTCAAAAAAAAATGGGACTATTTAAGAGTACTGTTATGCGGGTATGTGATACTCGATGGGTATGTCGGTTTAAAAACTGTGAATCTATAATAAATAATTTTGAAAGCATAGTTAAAGCACTTAAAGAGGAAGTTGAAGATCAGGCAGACAAAGATGTTGCTCAAGCAATAGGTTAATATTTTAAATTTTATAAGAATAATATTTTCCAACAAATTGACAATGATATGCTAAATGATTATTAATTTTCAGGCATTTTAAGTTCAATAACAAAAAAAAACTTTATTGTTATAATTTTCATTCTTTATGATGTACTTTGTATCATTAATATCTTGAGCAATCAGCTTCAAAATAAAAAAGCTACATTGGGAAATTCTGGAAAAATAATTAAAGGTGTTATAGCTTCATTTAAAAATCTCCGTTATGATGAAGCTTTTGATAAATTTTGGCGAAAGGTTCAAGATTTTGCAAATAAAAATAATATACTATTGACAATACAACCCACAAACGAAGGTTAGTTCTTTATAAAAAATACAACATACATTTAAAATGTATGTACTTGAGTCTTTATAATGACATAGGTATTGTTAAAAAATAATTATGTATGTATCTGTAAAGGAAAACAAAATCGCAAACGTCGTGAACCAGCCAAACTTCAAGATTATGCCCTGAATCATCGAACAGGAGCAGAGTCTGAAAATAATACTTCAAACACTATTGAATATTGGCGTACAACAGTTTATTTAAGAATAATTGATGGAAAATTATAAATTTAGAAAAACGTTTTTCAGAAGAAAGCTTAGAGCTGGCAAAATCTGTGGACAACTTTTTTTACTTGGATGAACATAATAGTTTGTGTTTTATAAATACTTATAAGGTATACATTTGATAAAAATAACTGAATATTTAAAATATTTATTATATGATTATATCTTTTGAAATATTATTATATTAATCCGTTTATTGTTTGATATATCAGAATATTTTGAAAATATCAACTGCTAGTTTATCAGCAGAAATGCTGGTCTTAAAGAATAGTCTACCAGCCAATTTTGAATTTGAAGACTTGAAAAACCAATGCCATAAAAGTTCGTTTCTAAATGTCTATAAACTGGTTCAAGTCGGAATGACAATTCCAATTTCATCATCAACGTGTGAACGCTCTTTTTCAGCTATGCGTAGATTGAAAAACTGGTTACGTACCAGTATGGGCCAAGAAAGATTTACAAAGCTATCTACGCTTAGCATTGAGAGAGATCTTACCAATAAAATAGATGGAGAAATTATTTTACAAAAATTTGCATTATCTAACAGGAAACTAAATCTTATTTAATATTAATAAATTACATATTATTATAACTTATAAATTAATTTTAAATATTTGTTTTGATTGTTAAATAAAAATAAAAATGTATTGTAACGCAGTTTATTATAGTTTTAGGGGGTGTGGGGGGCGAAGCCCCCCACGGGTCTGTGTGCCATAAATTATTCCAGCACCCCCTAAACTCACACCCAATGTGCGCCTATGATTATATGCAATTGCATATGCATATATATGCAAATGCATATAATCCGCGGTCTAGTTATTAGTTATTACCTATTAATTCACAATTATTTTCCTTCCCAATTATTACAGGCTTAGGACTGACAACAAATTATCATTGTTGGCTTGGTTAAAAATTGTTTTTTTCTAAATTGCATGTATCTACTTAATGTATACTGACATACCTAGTCAATAGTCAATATTTTTTTTTGTTCATATAAAAATAAAATATAATATGAATTATAATTATACATTTTATAATATGTATAATTGTATTTAAAAAATTACATGGTGACTAGCACAAAAACGTGGTCCCATTGCCTGCAAATCATTCATTGATATTTTATTATTTTTAATCATCGCGATTGACGATTATTCGTCGAGTACACGAGTCGTGTGGGGCCGGCTTTATATATAGTTCAGAAATATTTAACAATTTTTAAGTTTTCGTCAGTCTTATTATTTATTAAGCTAGTTATTGATATGTAATAATTGGGAAACATTATAGAAAATATGTAACTATTGTACCTATATATTATTTTATATTTTTATGTTGCATATATACATTTATTTATAAATTATTATATACAGTTTATAGTACTATGTACAGTAGGTATACACATATCATTTGGTGCGTAATCGTGTTGTGATTTAATCAGGTAAACAGGAATCGGGGCGCAATCGTGTTCCAAATTTGGTGCGCAATCTACTGTGTTGTAGCCGTCTTGAATCCGTGTTTCAACCTAAACATATACCTGTGAAGAACACTACTGTCCTAAACAAAACCGTTTTACAAGGAACACAACTGTCCCTATAAATAAACCTATTGCCCATATCTTAGATTGGGTTTTTATGTAATAAAAGAATAATATTACCTGCTGCAGTCAGGAACTTGCCTTTGCTCTGCACAGCACCAAAGTTGAGAGTTCTCACCGTTCTCAACCCTCAGGGCTTATGGAGTGAAGAGGAAGTAGAATCCTCTTGATAAATAACTTGAACACTTTTTTGTCTATTTAAGATAACAACGACGGCTTATAGACGATATTTCTTTACGTAAAGCTTGTAGAAATCTCCCAGAACATCAAACACTCGCGATCATCACAGTCAGGGGCGTATGTTCACAGGGGGGATGAAGGTGTCATATCCCCTTAACCTTTGGCTTATTTTTGTCGTATAATAAAATATATAATTAACCAATAAAAGTATATTTACCGTGGTCTGAAAGTAATCAAAAATTCGTATCCCTCTCTCCTTTCAAAAAAGCTGAGCACTCCACTGACCACGATGCTCCTTGGGGGGGGGGGCGTTTTAAGTTATTTTGTTTTCTGATTATCATTCCTAGTCGTGTCAACGTTTATTGTCGACAACAATATTCATTGATATACCTATTTAAAATGTACAAAATATGTTATTACAGTAAAATAATTGATTAAATCTATGTTGAACATTGGTAATGTACAGAGTCGTGTACTAATATCAGTAATTTATTAATATTTGTATGACGTGTGTTTATTACACATTAATGAATATTTTTAATATTGTTTTTTAATTATATAATATTGTTTATTAATTATATAATATTATTTAAATGAGGGTGTTTATTTATTTTTATAGATTTGTTATTACGTAGTAGATGATATATAGATATCATGACACATCCGTACAACGAAATGGAACAATGTGCACATTCCACAATAGCCATTTTATTAGACTAGAGTAGTAGAGTACACCGTACACATTTAGTGAAACTTAAGAGGAGGGTTCTAAAATTGTACAATAACATTTTTAGAAATTAATTTTAAGAGAAACTGAGAAAGAGGATGATCATTTGAACAACTACTAAGGGTGTTAGCATCCCCGTCATATCCGATTGACTATTCTGTGTAACGCAGTGGCGAAACGGACGTCGTGGTATTTCAAAAACGGTTACTTCTCGATTTTTTTTAAGATTTGGTGGTAAGTGTGTGATCCAATTGATAGTGAAGAAATAAAAAAAATAACTAAATATTTGTACTTGTAAATTGTAATACCTAACTTAAAACTGTTATTAAAAAAATGCTATTTTAGTGGGTTGATTTTAGGTTTAATTCGCCATACTGTAGTAGTGTGTTAGAACATTAGAAGGTATTACAAAAGCATTGTAGTAATGCTTTTATGTATTACGTAAAAATTGGGTATTATTATTATTGTTATCCAAACGAATACGTCGACGATAACGATATCAAATCATTCATCCTCGAACACGTCCGGAAACTAAAAACAAGGTTCAACAGTTGTATAGACATTAGACATACTGTCAATACCAAACTACAACTATACTATAGTCGCGATTCGCATATTTTAATTCCATGTTTACTGTTTAGGAGTTAGGTTGTTAGGTACGCTTGTCGCTCGTGTCTTGTATAAGACTGAAATAAACTACGAGTCACGAATAATATTATGATCATAAATATTCTAATTTATAAGCTTGTGACTTTATGAATTGCGCATATTTTTTGCCCATACACCGGCCTCTTGAAATACAGAATACTGAAATATATGAAATAATTGCATCTATTCCGTGTTATTATTAATTACCTATTAGAATATACTAGAGAGCCTAGATAATAATTATTATCTAGGCTCTCTAGAATATACTCTATGGACCTAGCGTGGTTGACGGTGAGTCATGGAACATAGATCAAAATTAACTGATTGAAATCATTGATATTTTAATTAAAATGTGTTGTGCATAAATCACGTGAAAATTTCAAATTTTCAATCCACCTCGGTAATATGTAAACGGTTCGTGGCCGTGGCCCTTGATGGTAAATCGTAATTTCGTTCTGTTATCATCCCGTCGGGGTTTAAGTGTCGATAACAAAAACAAACGGTATGACGAAAACTCCACACAGGTGGCGCTATTGCGTCAATAATATTATGATGTAGGTATAATATACGTATATTATCATTATAGCACGATGACTATATTATTATAATGACGACTATCATAATAAATAATAATTCATAATCATTTTAAACATTTTTCTATAATAATCGATGACACGTCGGACCGACCGAGTCTCAAGGTCTCTTGGAGTCTCCGAGCGGTTCTTCCGTCATAATAATAATAATAATTCGACTCGACAGCGGAGTGGTGGACTATACAACTGCTGCGGTGGTGGACACGGTCACACGACACTGCCGTCTGGTACTCTGGTCGGGAGACAGTGAGACACACTACGCAGTCCGACGGTTCTCTGTGCGCGTGCATGCGCTTTGCGCCCCACCTGGCCGTTTAATTATCATCGTCATTGGTTTTTTTTTTTTTTTTTTTTATTCATAATAATAATAATATCATAATATTGTAATTCTCGTGGGCACAGACGCGCGCTCACGACGGTCGACGGTGACTATATACTCTGAACTCTCGCCCGGTCTCACACACATTCACCCGTCGGCACTCAGCGACGACGAAATCTCTCTGCACACACGACCTGTATTTAATATATAATTACGCATACCTACTACTACCTACACCGCAACACGTCATAGTCCACAGATCTGCCGTCCGCATAGGCTCGAGTACGAAGTAGTTATGCCAGAGTGAACGGCGATACACATAATATAGTAATAATACAGATACAGAAACGATATCGCCGTGGGTTTATAGTAATAATACTTTCTCGCCGCCGCCGAGAACGTTTTCCACATCGCCCGCCACCAACAGTCGACTGCGAGCTGTCAAATGGGCTCGATAGCGTCCAAAAGCAGTGAAGGTGAGTTTTTTTACCGTCGTTCGTTTTTAAATACTTCTGGCCGCCGAAAAATTAATAATTTACGATTCCGCCGTCGCCGTTTTCATCTACTCCGTCTGTTTCGTGTCCCCGGTTGTGCTTGAGCTTTTCTAGGCTTTCCAAAGCTTTCCAATAGGGTAATATAATACTTTGTGTGTACCTACTATTACGGTAGTTGTACACACGACTGACTGGCATTAATTGATCTGTTGCCGTATTCCCTATTCTTATTATTATTATGCAGAACTATTCAACTAATGGCAGCTCAAAATATAATATACTCTTTTGAACAATATATTAACATTGGTGCTACATTGCCAACTAAACCATCGCCTACAACCTGTATCTGCATACCAAACATTAAAAAGTTATAATTTTAATTTCCCGAATAATTATTTTCAAAAAGTTAAATAGATATTATTCTAACCTAATATACTGTTAACATTGAAATAAAGTGGTTTAAAATTTAAAAAAAAAATGTAAACCTGTTAATAAATAATAAAAATATCAATCATGAATGGAAATAATAATACTCATTAGTCATTTAAAAATAAACTTTTTTGGATAATTCTCTAGCCTCAGATATAATTTAAAAAAGTTAAGATGACAAATTAGTCTAAAAAATAAAAATAATTTTTTTTGTAAAATCTATAGAATATCTATTACATCATGTCATATGTATATTTTATACAAATTATACATGTGTAATAAAAATGATTAAACCTTGAAATTGTGAGCATATTAGTTTAGAACATTTAGAATAAATTAATAATACCTTTTGTTTTTATAACATAGGTCAAACTACAGTTGTCTATAAATAAATGTAATTTTATTTCCCTAATATATTCAACATGCTTTTGTGTTATGCGAGTAGGTAGTAGTATTGATTTTTTTTTTTACATATTTATGTAATTATTTATCTTAAAATTTTCCTAATATTATCAATTAACTAGGTAGGTACCCAATTATACAATTATATTGTAAAAAAATTGGTGAACTTTGACTTTTTTTCATGTTATCTGCATGTAATAGTTCACTACACTAATTTAATGATACACCTACCTATACCAACTTGTTCAAGTAGTCCAATAAAAAAATCATAACCACTGATAATTTAATATACTTATTACCTACAGTAATTATATATAATTGTTTGTTTTTAAATTTGAAATAGAATTAAGTATGTATCTATTTTATCATAGTGTTCTCCTATTATCGAATTTATACCTACAAACATTGCTGTTTTCATTGAAATTTAAAGATCTGAAATGTAAATCATTGCATTTACTACTAGATTTATTATGCATTATATACAATTTAAATTATTAGAATATAATAGGTATTTAATTATTTTTCAAACATTAGAGAGGCTAACATTTTTATTTGTTCGAACTCATTATTATTATAATTATGCATTCATTAAAAACTTCAAATGTACTTAACTTGTCTGTAATGGCATTAAATACAATAAACATGGAATTTTCAAATAGCATATGTCAAAGTAATTCTATTTTTATGTTTCTGTATCTAATTAAATATTTAGATGATTTTAATGATGGCTAAATGAATACAATTATTAATAGGTTTATATTTTATACTTTAAATTTATCCTTTTTTCAGTTAAAATTACAAATAATACAATTACTTACAAAAACCTACTTAGTATATTAATTAATGGTTAAAACCCATGTTGATCTAAATATCAATTTTAAATAGTTTAAGTAGTAATTGAAAAAATATTAGGTATTCATGTATTTTTTAAATCAATTATATCCATTCAAGTATCTTTTAAGTTGTTAAAATTATTTATAAGTGTATTTTAAGTTTTATTTCATTAAATAATAATAAATAAATAATATTGTGTTATAAATGCATAGATAGTATTAAGAGGTACCTACAGTACCTTAGTATACTTACCATTAATTAAGTACTAATATTTTATATTTATTTAAACAATTCTATAAATACAAAGTATGCAACAATTTATTTCAAACATTTCTATAAAAGTTTTTTTATTCATGCACATAAAGTCTTACAAATTTTTATAATTTTTAATTAAAATAACTCATTAGAAAGTATCTAATTGATAGTAAGTAGGTAGGTTTAAAACTTAGAATCTACTTATATAATTTCTAAAAGTTTCTAAAGTAATCAAAATTCCGCAATAATTTTAGCATTGGGTATTTTACATTTATTACCTATTAATTTATAGAAAAATCTGAAAAAAACTGATATCTTTTCTTGGTCCTGACAACATTGTGGTTTATGTCTTAAAAATGCTAAGTAAAATGAAATTTGTCAAATGAGCAAATGGAATCTATTTCTCACTTATTATTTGATGTGAATACCAACAAATCAATTTGGTAAAGGTACCTTTTCCTTGTCATGTTCAGACACAGCACATAGTGCTATCACGAGTCCGAGCCATAGTCAGTGATACCTATGCCATACTGTTTCACTATCTGACGCTTCAAAAAAACTTACCTTTACCTAGAATTAAAATAAATAAATTGAAAATTGAAATTTACCAATATTTACACTTATTTTTTTAAGATATCGATGGTTATTCATACTATTCTACTGTATGTCTATATTGACTTTAAGTTATATGCCGTGTTTGAGAACAAAATTTGTTTAACTTGCAAAATTCACAAATAAATAATATTATTATAACTAATATAAACTACCCTTAGAAATAAATGTAGATTTACCCGTCTCCTTTGCTCAGAATAGTTTTTTGCTTATAATGATTTATCATTGAATTCAAATTGTTTCATTTAAGCACGAGATACACTCAAAACTATAGAGCAAAGCAAGGTTTTAAAATAATTAATAGTTTAATAGATTGTTAAAATATTACCTACTTATGTAGTTTCATAAAAAATTATAATTACTATATAATCTACCAAATAAAACTTGAAATGTTTGCATGATACAATAATTAATTCATATGCCTCATGGTGTGAATGTCATATAAATCTATGTTTAATACCACTTTTGCAATTCATTGGAATTATAAGTTATCATAAAAATCATTTCACCGTGGTTAATCATACTCACATAAATAACATTCAATATAACTACTTTTTATGTTTGTGTAAACATATAAAACATACATACATACATACATACATTATACATATTTTTACACGAATATTAAAAATATTAACATTAATTACCATTTGATTAGCGAAATGCTATCAAATTATCAATAACTTATCATTTAACTATTTAGAATGATTTCCTATCATATTCAATGCGTTCACATTTATAAACAAAAAATAAGTTGATTCATTATTTTTTTTTTATGTGCATGCTTTCAGGCTATTAATCCGGTATATCATACAGGGATTGAATGTTATTTATTCGAAGACTAGTATTTAGAAGTAGTATACGTTCTCAATCGCGTGTGTTTTGCAGAACAATGTCGGGTGTGTGTTTGTTTAAATTTATTGTATTTTTATCATTTGCTTTTTGGTAATTTTTTTTTAATTTCATTAAGATGCACATTTGTTACTAATGCTTTAAAAAATATATTTATTTATGTATAATAAATTTACTTATTACTCTTTGTATGTGTTGATAATTATTTTATGTATTCACAGGTCCCATTGATGATGTCATCGAACAAATTGTGTGTAAAGAAAATGACATTCCTGATAATGGGTAAATGAATAATTTTAATATTGGTACATAACATTAACAAATACTTATAATCATTACTTTTATTTTTAATAATAAAAAATAATAGAATGCAAGAATTTGAGATTGGAAACAATGGGAATAAAGTTTTAGTTGTAAAACAAAACAATGCATTTTTTGCTGTTGGATCAAAGTGTTCGCATTATGGTGCACCTTTAGTCAAAGGGGCTCTAGGAGATGGTAAAGTAAGGTGTCCTTGGCATGGTGCTTGTTTCAACTTAAAAACTGGTAAAACAAATACTTATTAAACATGGTTTTAATTTAAAAATATTTTAAAACATTTATTTTTTTTACAAATAGGTGATATTGAGGATTTCCCTGGCTTTGATAGTATTCCGAGTTTTAAGGTTTCTGTAGCCAATGGAAATGTAAAAGTATCCGCCAAGAAGTGTTTACTTGAAAATCAAAAACTTGTGAAACCATTAACTAAACGCAATCCAGAAAACAAGCGTACATTCATTGTTATTGGAAGTGGTAATTTAGTTATTTTATCATCAATTAAAATTGAAAAATAATATTTAACTCTTCTTGCTCTCCAGGACCCGCTGGTACTGAATGTATAGAAAAATTAAGACAAGAAGGATACGATGGTCGATTAATATTGATCACAAAAGATAGTTATTTACCATACGACCGAACAAAACTGAGCAAAGCCTTAAGTTCTGAAGCCACTAGCATATTGTTACGTTCTCAACTGTTTTATGAAGTAAGTTAATTTTATTAAATTTAATAACAACATTATTTTAGTCAAATACTACAGTACTTACAGTTTATCTTTTTGAAGAAAAACTATAAATATTTTTGTTTAAAAAAAAAATGTGCAAGTATTATATTAAATGTTTAAGTTTGTTTTGTAACTTGTCTGTAACATGTTAAAATTTATCAATATGTATTGTTCTGAAATGTCCATAAATCAACCAACAAGTCAACCAAGTTTTTCAAACGGCAATAAAATTTTATTTCTGTATATTTTATTACTAAATAACATTTTAACAGACTTATAATCTTTCTATTTTTCAGTCTGGAGATATTGAAGTTCTAACTAAGACTAGTGTAGAATCAATTGACACAAATAAAAAAATTGTATGTTTATCAAACAATGAACAATTAACATTTGATGCTATGTTTATTGCCAGTGGAATGACGTAAATATCCATTAAACTAAAATAATTTGTATTTTTTTTATAATAATAACATATTATATATTTAGGCCTCGATCTACACCAGAAGTTTCCAAGTATGACAATGTATTTACGTTGCGCACAATTGATGACGCACATAAAATCCATCAAAGTTTGTCTTCTGATGGTCATTTAGTCGTTGTTGGATCATCATTTATTGGTAAGGCTTAAATTTTTAAATTTAAATTCAAATTGTTAACATTAAGTGAATAATGCAAACAATAAAAACAATTTTAGGTATGGAAGTAGCTGCAGCAACTTTTTCTAAAGTAAAATCTGTGCACGTGATTGGCCGTAGTGATGTACCTTTCAAAGAAACTTTAGGAAAAGAAATTGGTGAACGAGTGCAGGAATTATTTGAATCCAAAGGCGTAGTGTTCCACATGAAAACAAGTGTAAAAAATTACATTGGTTATAATAATCGACTCTCTGAAATAGAATTGTCTGATGGTCAAAAGTTAAAGGCAGATGTTTGCATCATGGCCACTGGATCAAAGACTAATGTTGAATTTTTGGCTGGTTCTAACGTTGCAATTAACCCTTCTAATGGTACAATTGAAGTTGACAAGGTGTGTTTTTTTTTTTTACCAGACTTGAGTGAATTGCTGATAACATAATTAACAAAATATTTTTTCAATTATAGAATTTGGAAACTAATGTGAAAGGCATTTTTGCTGGTGGTGATGTTGCCAATGCTCCTGTCTATCCCAGCAACGTTAAAGCGTCCTTAGGTCATTGGCAGCTGGCTACTTACCATGGAAAAGTTGCTGCCTTACAAATGCTTGGCAAAAAAACTCCTATTAAATCTGTGCCCTTTTTCTGGACAGCATTATTTGGCACTAGCATAAGATTTGCTGGTATGTTGTTTATTTTAATCTATTAAGTGAAATATTGCCTAATTTTATAATTTTTAAGGATATAACCGAGGTTACACCGATGTTCTAACTGTTGGGGATCTTGAAAACTTCAAAGCTGTTTTATATTATTGCAAAGGAAATGAAGTAGTGGCAGTAGCAACGGTTGGAAGTGATCCAATTGCTGCTCAATTTGCTGAATTAATAGGTAGCGGTAGGCAATTGAACAAAGATCAAGCGATTGACAATAAATGGTTGACTGAGGAAGTTGTGTGCACCAGGCTATGATTAACTGTGCTTTGAATCAAAATTATAACCTTAATTTTTTTTCAATATTTTGTTAACTAGTAACTTAAACATGTCGCATATGTATTTAAATGTTTATAATCACATTAATTTATTTTACATTTTATTTTTCTTCATACATTCACAGACGTTAAAGTAAACATACAAACTATGTTATACAATTCTAATAGTTAAATATTTGTTGTTGAAGCCCTTAGTAACTTTCCCAACCATCTGTTGACCTAAGATGACTTAAGTGATTTTCCATTGGCTTGTGTTTTCCAAATTTTTCCGCTTGCAACACTTTCCATTTTCTCATCCATTTTTCAAAGCGACCTTGTTCTTTTGAATGACCATATGACTCTTCCTATAATTGCAAACAGGTTTACATTTTTAAATATTTTAAAGGATCATAAAATATAAAAAAATATGTTTTTTTATTTAAAAGAATGTTCAATTCTAAGAAAAATTAAATAGGTTTAACGTTTATACTCGTATTATTTAATGAGTTATGGGAAATTGAATTAAGACGGGTGACATCATTGAACCGAGCTTGTAGTAATTGCCTATTATAATTAATGCCAATTTTATAGGTATAAAAATTGCTCGCTTCATACAATAATTTACTTATCTTTAAAGTATACTTTTGAATTTTTTTTAGAAGTATGATATGTGTTTTTATGAACTGAAAACGTTGGTGGGACCAGGATTTGTCTCAAGTGTTTAGTTTTTAGAAATATTTAAAATCTTTTTAAAAAAAATTTGTTATGTAGGTACGTATGCCCTGTAACTGCAGCAGTCACTTATCACATTATCTCTTTATATTTTAATATTAAATAAATATTTTATTGAAATGTTTATACTTTTATTGTCTTTAGCACAAAAGTCATACAAATAATAT
Organism: Neotoxoptera formosana; assembly: GCA_022818045.1. NCBI lineage: Eukaryota > Metazoa > Arthropoda > Insecta > Hemiptera > Aphididae > Neotoxoptera > Neotoxoptera formosana. The sequence goes on along the minus strand of CM040632.1, from coordinate 26,162,400 downwards.
GTAAATTAAACATACAATACAATTTTTAGGTGATAAATCATTGTGTAAAGTGGCAACTTTTACACTTCTAAAATAGGCAATTTATATCGAACCTGGCCAAATGATGTCACCCGGCTATTCTAAATACTCTAATACCTCCTTAAATAATATTAAATTTTGGCCAAATAATTTTTTTATGTTGTATGCTCCTTTAATATAAGTTAATAATAAACAGTCAATTCAAACCGTATAAATACTAATGTAGTAATGTATCATACATTTCATTATAAAAATGTATCTAATATCTATTTTGATGCATATTTACCCTAGTCAAATATGGATACCTAAGGTAAAACATATTTTGTTCTTCTCGTTGAAGGTCTCTAAGTTTTTTATGTATATCTAATCCAGTAACTGGTTTGACTAGACGATGTTTACTATAAAAAAAAAAAAAAAGAATTAGGTTTGAAACATAAACAAAATATTGATTCATTTTAAATAATTATACTTCAATTATACTAGTTAAGAACCTCAAATGAAAAAAAACGTATTATTGAAATCAATTTTAATATATCTAAAGGTAATTTTACATAAATATATGTTGGGCATTGGTTTTAACAAGTAACAGAAAAATTCTATTTTTGGCTACATTTAAAAGAGTATACTCTGTCCTGCAAGAAAACAGGCCGATTCATGTTTTTGACACTGCTATCAGGTCCAATTCCACTATGGATATCGTGTAGGGATGCGAAGAAGGACAAATTTTTTTCAGGCCGCAGTTAGTTTTCTAGCTGGACAGAGTATAAACAAAATGTATAAAATGATTGGTATTTAATAGAATGTTTATTAGCTATACAATTTAAATTGAAACAATATTATAGATACAAATTTGTTTATGGTTAAAAATAATAAAATAATCTACAAACTGTTTTTTTTTTTGGCAAATTAGTTTGGTTGCAAAAACATTAAAAACTTATTCATAAAATGAGTATTTATTTAATTTAAACTCTGAAGATTCTCAGGAGTGCCGTGTCTGTAGGCGGCTTCTCTTTACAAAATGCACAAAGCTAAATTTAAATATGATCACTTAAGCTTATTATACACAAATTATATGGATTGTTTAACCAAAATAAAAATAAAATATATGATTATTATTAATTATTATTTATCATCGGGACTTGGACTTAATAAATCTTGAAAAAAAAATATTAATTATTAGAAATTAGGTACCTACATTAAATGTTTTGATTTAAATTGTTGCAAACAAAATAAATAAATATTTAAAATAATCAAAAAAAAAAAACTTGTACCTAAATTTGGTGAGTTTAATTTTTTTTTCCTTTACTTTATAGTTTATTTATTTTACCTAACCATAGTTATGAAAAAAATAAAATAAATGTGATCTTAGATAAAAAAAAAAAAATAATCTAGAATGCTAAAAATATTTAACATACAATTTTATACTTGGAATCCTTGATATATAATACAAATGTAGAGCTAATTGTACCTGCATCAAAATGAATATCATATGAATATATGATATAGAACATGAGCATTGCAGTTATTATCAATTTTTAATTAAAATTAAAGGGGTCTATAAACTGCAGGTATAAATATTATTTTAAGATACATTTTTTATTTTAAATTATTTCATTAAAGTATAAAAAATTATTATTTTACATATTTAGTTTGTAAAATAACTCAAGAAGTGAGTATATACATTGGTAGGTACTCAAATATTTTTAATACATAGTGTTCATGAAAGCCACTAAGATCTAGGGCTGTGGTTTTCACCTAATGTATGGCATAATATAATATAATATAATATAATAGGTAAACAATAATTTTGTTAATAGTGTGTCATGACTAATGTGACCATATGTCCCGCTTTTGGAGGAACAGTCCTATTTTTAAGCAATGTGTCTTGCTGTTCCTAATGAACTCAAAAATATCCTGTTTTGAAAAAAATTGAGATCTTTATTAGATTCTATCAAAAAGAACACATATTTAATTATTACAACAGAAAACCACACTTTAGACATTATTTCACTAATTTCGAATAATTAGTTTTATTGTATTTGGTGTTTTACTACAACTGTTATACTGTTGTAATTTCACAAAAAAATTATAAAATATGGTTTTACAAGCTGTAAAATAAGATAGGTATGTAAAAATGTAAAATGCATCACTAGTCAAATGCAATTCTTGATAAATAGTTTTTTTCAAATATAAACAATTAAAATTTTAAAAATAATAGGTAACTAGTAACAATTTTTAAGAGTTGATCGTGCTTTTCAAGAATATTTCAGATTGCTCAATAGATAAATCATTAGTCATTCAGATTATAATATAAAATATAAATATTAAATACTGAAATTAATAAAGTAGTTAATATAAATAAAATAAGTTGTTTTTAACTAGCAAATTATAGCATTGATATTATTGTGATCCGTTTATTATAATAATGATAAATGGACAAGATTAGTAACACAACACTATATATATCTTATGTATTTTATAAAATTTAGTTATCCATTAAAACACTGCATCTCAACATATTATTATCATAGTATGGTTTTGAATTTATTTACATAAATACATAAAAGAATTGCACATACCCTTTGAAAATATGACCCCTTGGTAGTTTGGACAAGAGCACATCCGTTAATCTCATATTGAATTATTTGGGGAACTTTTTACTCGAAAAGGTAGAGAAAAAAATATTATTAATACTAATTATTATTAAATTCGTACACCATAAGATTATTCAAATATCAATTTTCACTATTCAGTATTCAGTGTTCAGTATTCAAGTATTCAACTACAGAACCACACGGACACGGGCCAATAGATTATAAAGATATTTTATTATCACAGACATTTTAAAAAAACCTTGTTTTTTATGTCAGGTTATTATCAATCCATTTTGTCCACCACACTCGTTATGGTAATATTGGTATAAGGATCTCGGCCACGGTTGTAAATAGATCTACAACCGTGATCTCGGCAAAGTTTATAAATGATAAATGATAATATTATCTATAAACCTTGTATGCTTCAGTGCTTGGGATCTCGGTAGTCGATGTCGATCTCGGATTGTTGTCCAATAATTTAAGTTTTTAGACTAAAAATTTAATTTATTCGTTCATCAAAACCCAAAGCAAGTCAGTCAGAAATTAATTACATTTTTGAAAAAATAAAATACCAGGTAAATATTAATATTTAAATATTTAAAAATTATTTTTTTTACAAATGTAAATTATAAATTTGTAAGTACCTTTCGCACTTAATATGATTATTCTTTTTCGAAATGACCTCTATTTACATACATTTTATTAATTTTATTTATAATTAATTTTAGGCATATTTGAATGAAGACGCAATGAAGTGTTTCTATGAAATATTGGAAGTGTCCCGTGATGTCTCTAGTGATGATTTGAAAAAATCTTATAGGAAATTAGCGCTGAGGTGGCATCCAGACAAAAATCCAGATTGTGTTGATGAAGCTAAAGAACAGTTTCAATTAATTCAGCAAGCGTATGAGGTACTAGGCGACCCACGTGAACGCCAGTGGTATGATAACCACCGCGAGTATATTATTAATAGTGGTGATACACCTGTTAATGAGCTTAATCTTTTTAAATATTTTTCACCTTCTTGCTATAAAGGTTTTGGTGATGACGATAAAGGATTCTATTCTGTGTACCGTGAAGTATTTAATACTTTATTGGTCGAAGAAAGTGTTTATTTCGAAGTAGATCCTGATGAAATTCCAACATTTGGTCGGTCAGACAGTGACTACAATGATATTGTGCGACCATTCTACAACTTTTGGTGTGGTTTCAACACACACAAACCATTTGGATGGTTAGATGAATATGACATACGAAAAGCTCCTAACAGACGTGTGGTCAAATTAATGGAAAAAGAAAATAAGAAGACTCGTGACAAAGCCAAAAAAGAGCGTAATGATAAGATACAAGCATTGATAGAGTTTGTACGTAAACGTGATAAACGATTGAAAGCATATGCAGAGACTCTTAAGTTAAAATCAGCTGAAAACAGTAAACGAATGGAAGAAGCTAGACGAAAAAGAATAAAAGATAAACAAAAAGAAATGGCCAATTATAAAGAATCTGATTGGTCAAAGTTTTCTAATGTAGAAGAGGAATTAAAGGTAATTGAAGAAAGCCTTATTGCTGAATACGGTAGTAGTGATGAATTTGAATCAGATGATGAAATGGCTAACTGCTTGTACTGTGTGGCTTGTAATAAAGTATTTAAAACAGATAAAGCATTTCAAAACCATGAAAAATCTAAAAAACATAAAGAAAATATCGACCTTATTAAAGTTGAAATGTTAAATGACGAAAAACTGCTTAATAATGAAGAACCTAATAGTAATAATAGTTCTTCTGATGACAACAGTCAAAGGCATTCTGGTGAAGAAAGTCTTGTAGACAAAGCAGAATATGATAGCTCTAATAGTGATGAGGAGTCTTTCAATAGTTTAGATAGTGAAACAGAAGCAAAAGAATTTAATAAAAATAAAATAAAGAATATCAATCTTTTAAATGTCCAAAATGATATTGATACAGATGATATATTAGAAGCTGATTTAAGTAGTGAAGAAGAAACAACAAATATAAAAAGAAAACCAAGTAAAAAGAAAAAGAAACATTCACAGACCGTTGAAGAAGTTAATGTATTATACTGTTTAACATGTGATCAGTCTTTTAAAACCGAAAAAGCTTTACATAATCATCTGACATCTAAAAAGCATAAAGACAATGTTGTATTAATAAGTGCTAAAAATACTAACGATGATGATCATAATTCTATCCCAGATGACACTGATAATCTTCCAGTGCCAGAAGTAGAGACTGAAGTAGCATCAAAGGAGAATCAACCTCAAGAAGAATCAACAACAGAAAAGTCATCAAAAAACAAAAAAAAACAAAAAATAGTTGAAACTCCCAAAATCAAAAAGTCTAATCATGCGTGTGGTGTATGTTCATCAGTATTTTCATCAAAAAACAAACTACATCAACATTTAAAAGATTCAAACCATGCAGTTCTAAAAACAGTAGTTGTAAATGAACGCAAGTGTAAAAAAAAAGGAAAATAAATATATTACATATCATTTTTTTTTTATGTTTCAGTCGATTAAATAAAAACATAATATGTATAATTTAATTGTTATTACTTATTTTTTAAATGTTGTTTCATATAACCTTTATTTCAATAGCTGTAATGTTTTTCAATGATATATTTTATTCTTTGAACTTTATTTCATTTTAATTAAGAAAAAATTCAGTACATGACACATTAAATTGTTTTATAAATATAATATCAGAATTTGTATTACTAGGTTTTTTATTACTATTGGGTAGATACGTATTATGTTTATACTACATAGTATATTGTTGTATTATATAGATTAAATTGGGTACTTAATATTTTATTTTGTACTGATTTAATTATATCAATAATATTGTCAATTTTGTCATTCAAAATGTTATAAGTTAGTTTTTTTAGTATGTCAACATATTAAATAAAGCTTAAATGTTAGTACATCAATTAATTATACTTATTTTTCTGTCTTATACAGCAATTCCCAAAGTGTGTTCAGCAGAACCTAAAGGTTCCGTGGGACAATCTCGAGGGTTTAGCCAGATGTATGTGAATATTGACAAAAAAATTTGATATAATACTTGGAAAAAAAATTTTTACCAAAAATTGGGGTTGAGTTGGAGTCATAAGAGCTATAGAGACGTTGGGATTCCACAAAACACAAACTACATCCTAAGGGTGCCGTGGTCGTAAAAGTTTGGGAACCACTGGTCTAAAACAAACATTAGTGCCATTACAAATTTACAACCCATTTGTCATAAATATATGAGTTGTAAATTATTTAATAGGTAGGTACTAAGAAATGTGAATAGGTTATCTGCATACTGATTCAAAGTATCAATTTTAAAATCAAGATAGTTTCTCGTTTTTGGTTTTAGTGTTTTACAGCTTAGTTTGAATAATGTGTAAAACTCTACACCTGTACCTAAAGGCCAACAACGGTATGTGTTAACATAAAATAGATTTATCATTTATTTAAATACTTATATAATTATATGTATGTATATGTTTAAGTATAATATTTAAATACGAGAACAGATTAGGTTACTTTAAACGGTTTTTTATTTATTGAATATAAAATATTTTAAGTATTTTATTTTTTATGAGGAATTATAAAGCCCATTTGAAAATTTGAAATGTAAGATAGGTACATATTATAATGTAACATATTACAATATTTTAATAACTCATCTTTGTGGTTCCTACGGTTTGTTCACACAATAACACTATATCAGTTTATATCATCGATACCACAAACAACTATACCAATTTATTTTGTATGTTTAATGAAAACTTAAATAGGAAATAGCTGACTGTGACGTGAACGCGTTACCCGTGCATTGTAATCGGGAGAGTCCTTGAGCCATCTTCGATGGTGGGGTGAGGTCGGTGACAGAGCGACATTTTATTGGCCAGTTTTCGTCTTTGTGGTATAGATATTACGATCGATATATAACTGCTATAATTTTAAGTCGTTACAAAACAACATTTTTAGAAAAAATTATATTTTTACTATTTGTAATTTTTTACTTTTTTAAAAGACAACATACATTAATAATTTCATATTCCTAAGCAGAATATTATTCGGAGTATATATTGATCTATAAAAGTACAATTTCAGACAAGTAGTTAAATGGACATTTAAACTTGGTAAATCCCTATAATGGATGCTAGTAGAGGCGTAGAGCACAGATGCTTTATTGTTAAGGTTATAGTAACACCATGAACTAAGATAGTCAAATTAACTAACTATTGCCATCTTAGTTCATGAATAAAACCAGCTGGGCGATTGTAAACTCGGCCCGTGTTTTTTCAGGTAAAAATTATTTAGGTGTATACTCGTCCCGGGGTTGTTACAGGTAAAATGATTGACGTGTAAACTCGGCCCGTATAAAAATGTACAAATAATTTTCCTATAATATTTTTGAGAATCATAATATAGCATTATCATATACCCAGAGGACACTACAAGGAGGCGATTCTCATTATCTTCCAAAAATTATTTTAAAATCATTATTCGTAGTATGAAGTTTGTCATATAAATGTAAAATGTAAGTAAGATGTTTCAGTATTGGATTTCATTTGATAATTCAGTGCAAAAAATATAAGTAAAATGGATTTATGTAAAACTGTAGTGTAAAAATATAATATGTAAAATGTATTTACATTAGGCCGAGTTAGTTAACAATCGACCTTTTTTGCTATCTTAAATTTCCGGGCCGATTTTACAATCGGCCTATTTTATTACCTAAAGTTTTCGAGTCGAGTTTACAACAAAAAAGGGAACCGCGGTGCGCGGGCCCAGTTTACATTTGCCCAACCAGCTATACCCATGTTCCATAGCTTATCTAGGGCGGTCTGCTATTATTATTTATATTAGTTTTTAGGTCTATGGGCCCAATTGCCGACTGCCTTACAAGTTACAGCCAGTTTCATGTAAGCTATGGCACTATGGGTAGGTTAGTAGGTATACAGTTATGTATTGTGTGTTATTCCGTATTCATGAACTAAGGTAGTCAGTTAATTTAACTGGTAATCAGTAAAAAAACCTAGGAAAAAATGGACAATTATTAAACATTGTAATAATCATGATGTTATTACTTATTATGATTTATGACCCATAGACCAGAGACCCATAAACTAGTATATTACTTCGATTGGATATATGGGACACATTTTATCTATACCTGTGTCCTGTTTCGTTGTATACAATTTTATTTTACAATTAAATTACCCGGTATTGGGATAAAAAAAAAATGTGATGTTTCAATGGTAGGTACCAGGCAGCAATTATTGTTCAATGTTGGGGAAGTTACTTATTTTGGGTAATTAAATTACATTACTAATTACTTATCGAAATTGTAACTAAATTATTTTTAAGTTACTTTTTTTAATTTTGTCAAGTTACATTACTTTTGAGTTTGAAAAGTAACTCAATTATAATAAAAGTTACTTTTTTTTTTAATATCACTGGAGCTTAATAACCATTTTGTCTATATTACGATACACAAATTAAATAATGACAATCAACAATATGAAATTATTAACAATTAATACTAATTTTGATACACATTAAATATTAATCTTTATTTTTCAAATTTATTTTTAACAACAATGCGTTCTCAATATGGTATATTTTAATATTTACACTCATTATCAATAAGTTCTTAACATTTATTAAACCAAAAAAATATAACGAGTAATTTAGTAACAATTACTACAAAAAAGTAACTTAAATTACATTTAAATTACTTACAATAAAATGTAATTAAATTACCATCAAATTACTTAAAAAGTAATTTCGTTACAGTAACTTGTAACTTAAGTTAAGTTACTCGGTACTCCCCAACACTGTTATTGTGCCACACATTTATAACATAATAGTATATTATAACAAAGATCGGGTCGTCGGCTGACTTGCACAAATATCGGAGGACCCAAAGTGATTATTTATTAATAATATACGGCCGATAATAGACATACGAATAAGTCTACCATCAGAATACCTATCTGTCTCTAAAAATTAATGATTTCGATAATATTAACAAATTAATCTGTCAAACTATAAATCTGTAACAAATTAATTTTTAATTCAATTTTTATTCAATATAAGTCACATATTTAATAATTCTTCAAAGCCACGGTACTATTAAATAAAATAAAAATACATATACAATTAAATACAGTAAAATTATAATAAATAATATATATTAGTCAAAAACAACTATTTTTTTAAAGTACCTATTGCTAAAGATTGTACATTTGTACAAAATCAAACTAATTTTTTTCTTCGTATTTATTTATTTCATTTAAAATATAATTTTCTGTGACTAAAACCTTTTAAAAACGTGCATTTTTAGTAGCCCAGTTACCGTACTCCTTTTTGAAAAAGGATCATTGTGCCCCAATTTCCGAACCCTTACCGAAGCCCCTTACCCAGATGGCTATATTTATACAATTATACTACAATACTACCACAGGGCACAAACTATATGAAAATAGTACATTTTCATATATAGTCGGTGATACTTAGTCATTATCATTTATCTTTATCCTTAGTATTGCGGTATACCGCAATACATGATCGTAATGAAAACACAAACCAAAAATACTTATGCACGCAATTTTTATTTTTGGATTTTATCAAGCGTACGTTACCCTAGTAAGTAGTAATCTTAAGTACGTTTCATGCTAATGACAATATCTTTTTCTTTGCGTAATTGATGATTATTGCATACATTGAAAAAAGATTGATATTTATTAATTATTGCATATTGAGCTTATTGAAGTGGAATTGAATTATAAAATAATATGCTCAATTTGTGCTCTAATTAAGATTTATGGCGTGGGTATGTAAATAGTATTTCGTCAGGTGGAAAATTTTATAATAAATATTGTCAACTGCGAACCTATAGTTTTACGGTAAACCAATATGAATTGTAATATTGTATACGTGTATTAAAGTTGTATCGTTTTGAACACGGAGGAAGTGAATATTAATATCCATAATCTTGTTGACCCGTTAATCAATTTCACCAAAAAAAATTATTCGTTTTATAATAGGTAACTTATTATTAGTAATTATTTTACCTAATTCAGTTGTTAAATTTATTTTCAATTATTTATATGTCTGTCTAATAAATTAATAATTGTCAAATAAACAATCAAATATCGTACATTATTTTTTTACTACTACCAATTAGCTATTTTTTAAAATATTTTTTTTCCAAATTTGTAGCATATTTTTATGATTTTTAATGTATTTTATTATATGTTACATATTTACATGACATGAGACATAGTGATAGTGTGATACCTACTATTTAGTGCATACAAATCCGTGCTCTCGAAATCTCGTAATATAGACAATATAGTAGTATAAAATATAAATGTTATACTTATAATACCTATAACTATAGATCTTATAAATTATAGATTAGAAATACTATTGGTTATAAATACTAGTAATACCTACACTAATAACAACTGTGGGGCGTAATTTGGTCATGTATGTAAAGGCCAAAGGGGGAATGAAATGTTTGAACCAAAAAAAATAATTGGTTTACATCATGAGCACTTTTCAATACTAACTATTGGGACCTGTATAGGTATAGAAAAATAAATAATTATATAATATTTAAATATTCACATTTACAAATAGTTATTATAGGTACTTATCTATACTCTATAGATAGGTACAGTTTCATCACAAATCACAATAAAAGATCTACTTTATGTGGTTTTAATCCATAGTTCGGTGCATCCGAATTGCATGCCACCTCTTACTACAGGGGTCAGTCCAAATTGCATGCCAAATCTTATGTACCTATACTTATGTACAAGACTTAAATTTGTTTTGAAATTTTCTAATTTTTTATTACAATGGCCTACTTCACACCTACTATACTCAGCAAATCAGTACCCACTTGCCGATCTTTTTTTCCGGACTTTTCTAATTTTTCAAAAAACGAAAAATAAATCACTCAATATTTTTATTTATTCATAAAAAATACATAAAGTTTATTTGAATTTATTTATAATTTCAACTACTTCTTAAATACTAGTTGTTACGTTTTTTTAATACGATAATAATACGAAAAAAAATACTTTTAATATCGTAATATTATTGTCATCTTCGACGTCATATATGTGCAAATAAAGTTCTTTTACTCAGGTGTAAAAATATTTCAATCTAAAAATTAATCAGTTGTAATATTGTAATAACCATAATATCATAGAAGATAGAACGTTTCTTATATACGTTATGCGTTCGGTCCTTTGGTATTAGGTATTTATTTATTTTTATAAAATATAGATACTATAACTATACTATACCTAGTGCTATTAAACATTAGATAATAATATTTATAGTTAAATAAATACATAAATGTAGTTCGTCAGTTTAAAAATAATTTCATGGGGAGATAAATAACATACAAATCCCTCTCCCCCCACCTGGAATTACACCACCGTTCGGTGGTCGAAATATAAGCTAATAAAATTATACCTAATATTTATCAGTAGATTATCATATTTTAATCATCGTTATTATCATGAACATATCTTATTGATTGAAAATTAAATTTTGAAACAAAAAGAGCCTGAGCTTGAAGGGAAATGTGTTGGAAAAATTGGCTGTGACTGGTGGAGCCGTGGAGGTCTAAGGTTTAATTACGAATAACTGTCATACAAAGAAAAGTTTATTTCAGCACCACTGCTATTATATACTTAATACTTATATAGTTGAATAGTCACGACTCACGGCTGCTACAACTATTATATAGGAGGCTATGCAATATACTTAAACAACCATTTTAAACTATACCTACGCTCAGTGTTGTGCACAGATAACTTAAAATGTATCTAAATATTAAATAAGATAACATATAAAATAAAAAATAAATTATCTAGATGAAAGCTAAGATAATCTCATTTTTACCTAGATGAAAAAAACAGATAATTATATATACCTAGTTTTTAGGTTTTTAAAAACTTTATAAATTAAATTATAATATTTACAAATACTTAATATTTATAATAGCTTATATTTTAGATTATTTATTATAATATATAAAAATACAATATAAATTAAATTAATAAATTTGAATAAAAAAAAAATATTGAATATTTTAAATTATCTGGCCACTTAATTTTATATTGTTTACTTAATTATTAACACAATTCATTGTAATAAGATCGCATTTATCAAAATCGAGTGAAATTAATAAAACAGTTATCTTATTATCTACAGATAATCAGATAAATGTTTTATTTATCTAGGTAAGATTTCGATAAATAAAATTATCAAGATAACGCACACGCCACACAACACGTCTGTGACTGAAGACTCTATAGTCTATTGTAGTACAAATGTACAATAACTCATATATTATATATTATATACTTGTTGACTGCTCTGTATAATGTATAATATAACATATACAGGCTATACAAATGCAAAGACAGAGTGGTTAACGCCTAACGGATAAAACTAGTTTGAATTGAATAGGGGAGGGACCGGGACGCGTCATCCGTATTTTTCTTATAAAATCCTGCACGTCGACGACTAGCGCAAGTTCATACACTATATTACTATATATATAATGCATATTGGCTATTGCGATAATATGCAGACACACACAAAAGTACCAATACACTATAAAGTATAATATTATAACTATGTATTATTTATCATATTATTATTATAATTAACGGTTTAGTGAAAATAATATTCGGTCGTCTCCGGAGCAGGACGGCTGGCTCGTCGGACTGTCGTTGGGCGGCTATACAGCAATTATAATATTATATATGAAGAGATGAAAGTCGAATAAAAATTAAAATAAATAATATAATATTATAGTATATAGGCAGCGGAGGCGCTTTAATAATATAAATAGCACTGATGTACAACTACTATACACTCGACGTGTGATATTTTTTTTTAATCTCTCTTTCTGCTGCTGCTCCCCCCCCCCCCCCCCAGAAAAATCACAATAATATTATAATAGGTATGAGGTTCGAAAAATACGTTACGGCGGCGGTGTCGCCGGGAATGCGTGAAAAAAAATATATTTCCCGGCATCCCGCTCCCTGGCGGGTCGACCGAGGGAGGTACGCGGTGGTCCTCGTGCGCGAGTGTCTGAGTACGTCTCTCTCGGCGAGCGTCAATGCGTGCGTGTGGTGATTTTCCCCCTCCCGCCACCCCCGTTGACCAACGTCGACGGTTCGACTCGTCCGTAATCTGTGTGCCGGGCGGCGGCGGCGGCGGCGTGTCTCCGAGCGGGGGGTGGTCGGGGGGGCCGGGCCGTTGTCCCGGCTCGGCGGCGGGCGCCGGGCGGTCGCAGTGGCGCAGTGTGCAAACTGCTAACCGTACGCGAACACCGTGGGCGGACGACATCGACGGCGACGAATCACGTTTCAATTTACAAATTTACAACCGTCACCGCTGCCCGAGACATCGTCATGAGGGAGATTTTGCATTTGCAGGCCGGTCAGTGCGGAAACCAGATCGGAGCCAAAGTAAACATAAAACCAACCTGTACCATATTATTATTAATATCGTTATTATTACTATAGCGATGTCTTCGAAATGATTTATTTTAATGACCGTTGGTCGATTTTAAGAAATAGGTTAACGAATAGGTCATTGACGCTAATATGAAAATCACACACACGTCAAATACCGTGTGGGAAAACGGCGCGTTGATATTTTGAGTTTTCCGCCGTCGGTAACGCCCGTTCCGATATAATATAATATTAAAATATATTTATGTTTTTGTTTTACAGCTTTGCGTGCGCGCGCTGTACCTACTTGGAGTTACGCGTCACGTACACTATTCGCTCGAGCGCCGCCGCGGACCGCGGTTACTGATTTCCCGTTAATTTTATAATAATTTATTTCGGGTTTTTCTTCCGCCTTCTCGAAATCTTGCCACACGTGTTTCTTCGGTGCAAACGTGCACTCGGAGCGAGCAATAGTATTCAATACTATTGTTCGTCGCGTGTCGTTTTGGCGGTCTTTCAAAACGAGTTGTAACACAATATAGTATGACAAATATGATGCGTGGCGGCTCAGCGGCCATGTGTCTCGTGACGGACCACGAGGTTTTTTCTTTTCGTTATTCTATTATTCCGAAGTTTCCCGGGTTCGGGAGGTTTTCATCCCGGAAATACAACGAGTACCCGTATACGCAGCATAGTCGCACGTTTCAACGTTTGTCGATTTGTACATCGAAATACGTTGATGAACATTTTGTCATTGACATTCAACGGATATTTCGGATTATTGGCGGGAGAGGGGGGAGCCTGTAAATTATATATATTATGTAGGATATTATGCACGTACGTAAGCGCTAGTACACTACTGCATATTATTTGAAAAAATAAAAAATTTTAACCGAAATTGAATTAATTAACCGACAAGAGTACAAGACTATATTCGATACTATTTTGCCAATCTTATTTATCAAGAATGCGATAGCCGATAGGTAATAGGTAATTAAAAATGAATAATTAATTCGATCGTCGGATCGTATAATAAGTAATGCACTTTTCTGCTATATCATATTCATAGTGTTTTTGCGTTTAACTCAAGTCGGCTCCCGCAGCTGTCAAAAAAAAAAAAAACATACATTTATTATGTTACACTTTTAATGTTATAAAACTTTTATTAGGCGCTAACCAAATAACAATCGTGTTTCCTTAGGTTCATTATCCTCCACGTGAGTACCTAACAATGTGATCGTTAATTACGAAAAATCCGAATACAATATCAGTATTTTATAACTTCACTGTACAATAAGTACCCCTCCTGTACGGTTGTACACGTTACTACGATTCTATCCATCTCCTGGCTTCCCCTGTCCAATATGTCGGTGTTCTTCTATAAACTTAACATTATAACTATTCTAATGATTCATTACGCTCGTTGGTACCGTTCCAAAAGCTCCCTAGTATATTTTTAGAGACGTCCAGGCACCAACTGCATATATCGTCTTGCACGACATACTCATTTTGGTCATATATACCCGAGACGACACGTAATTATCATTCGTTATTTCCGGCATAGCCATTTGCGGCTTTGCAATTGCACGGCGTCCCGTAAGTGCAGTCCTGGCGCCCAGCCACAGCTGCAACGAGATCGATAAACTAGAAAATTCACCTCGGCGCATCGGAGTACTGACCGATATTCTTAAAGTTTCTTCGTTTCCCACTGTCGCAAAAGCTCTGCAGCGAAAACATAATATTATGTAATATATTTTGTTGAACTAGGCCTTTTGGATAATACAAAAATAATTTCAAATCAATAGTTGCATAACAGCCACACCGTGTAATCTATTATACAGGTACATTAGGTACGTTTGTAATAGTCATCGTCACAAAATTGTTGTTTTAATATTTACCTACACACAATATTTAATAGGCTTATCGGTTGTTTTAACACGTGTACACAAAAACGTACGCGCATGCAAAGTGTATCAATACCACCACGCAATGTTGGGCGTTTTAAAACTATTTAATACATAGACAAACTAGTCCAATTTTTGTAGGACTTCATTTTCCCGCATAACCATACTCCCCATTCATTTTAAGCATTACGTTGATCGATTGACTCCGTCGTTGGAAGTTATTTCAACGATTTAGGCATATATCGACGCGATTGTGTTAGGGTTCGTAAAATAATTTAGTTATGTAATCGGTGTCTACTCCGAGTCTTAGAGATTTAATTATATTATGTGAATTTTTTGTTTTTATTCAATCGTATTCTAAATAAAAAAAAAAACGTGCAGCTACGATGAATTGAATATAGACGTTCACTGGACCGAATAGCAATAGCTCATTTATATTTTTGAAAATCTCAATAAAATAACGAATTTTACTTTATCGGTTTCTTTCATATTATGACATAAACTAGGTTAAGAGTTTATCATTTGTATTATATTATATATATTTTTTTGTTAGCGATTTTATTATAAAATTATTATATATTATTAATTAATGACCCCGAGTTAAGCGCAATGCGCATAGATTTGAATAAAGTCCTGAAACTTTTGCTTTTATACATTATATATAATATATTGTTACAGTATTAATCTAAATTATAAATATATTTGATTTTAGTACACAATATATTGTTCTAGGTATATAAAAACCGCCTACTGTATAAATATTATGAATCACAAGTGTATTCATTGATAATTATTATAAATGAATCAACTGTTATTGTGAGATATAGTTATATCATATTATTTATTATTTGTAACAGGAAATAATATTTCTTAATCAAAATATGTACAGTTATTTCAAACATTGATAATCAGTATTATAATGTGGATGTTATCATATTAATATTATAGCAGTATTATAGCATTACCATATTATACTCGTAGACAGGCATGGATCTAAAAATCTTAAATGGGCGGGGCCTACATTTTTATCTTCAGAAAGGCTACAGACATTACTTTATTACATATTAGCATAGGCGCAAATAGCATACATTTTTTTTTGTGGGGGTGAGGGAAGGTAACAAGTTTACGCTCGATAATCATAATTTATACAATCTTTATACATGAATTATTAATCGATCGATTTTGGAGTTAAATCACGTGGTACACAAAATAATAAGAATAAGATTTCTATGCCTCGCATATAAATTTTTATTTTATCTTACACCCGAGGTATTACCTATATTGAAGCTAAGCAAATTATAAATCAAATTTCAATAGATATGTACTGATTATGTAATAATAATTAAAAATATACGGTTTCAGTTTATTTTTCCTGTGTAGGAACGATTTTCAAATTTTGAAGTTAAGATTATAGATTATCAATTAAGTCAAATAAATTAGGTTGAGGAGGCCACAACTGGACGGTATTGTGAATTCTTATTACACTTATTAGTTATTAGTTATTACTTACTATTATATCATATATGTCTGTATAGCTTATATTATTTTCCTTAATCGAGCCACGTAACAGGTCTGTCCATATCCGTTAGATAATAGGTCATAGTAAATACTTTATTTATTTGTTATCGTTTCTGACTGGATTTTGCCAGTTAAATTTAGGTCAAGTTATTTATAATATGTCTCCGGTTGGGTCGAGTCGGTAAAATGTTTACAAAATGTTGTTTCCGTTCGAACCTTCTTATAATGATATAATAAATAATATATTTTATTTTATCGCGCGTAGGGTTGGTAGGTATTATCTAAATTTAGTTATGGGTCGGGGGTTGAATAAACCAGGCTCTATATAATACTTTTACGCTGCGTCTAGTTGGTTCAAATTACATACCTACTATGATAATTTTTCGGATTGGATTTGGCTGTTTTAAGGTTGCCCGTGCATACCTACCTACTATTGGTTAATCCTTTATTTACATAATTAAAATCTGTGGGTAAACTATAATAAAAGCCCAATACATAATTAAAAATAACCTTCATGTCGATTATTATTTATTACCTAATTAACTATTCAGAGTTTTTGAAATGTCATTAATATTGTCATAAATAATATTAAAACATTATTCAACATACCAAAATACGTTTTAATAATTTGACGAAATGGAATAATTACTGTAATTTAAATGTTCGTTAACTATGTACGTATGTTTGAATAATAAAGTACCTGCTTTATGACTAATGAGTAAATAGTGACGTATCTACTAGCTATCTTATAAAAATGTTGGAAAAGGAATAATAATTATATATATATATATAAAATACCGGGTGATCCATAAGGTAGACTCTCATTGACCGACTATTGTCATTTGTCGGTGTATTAGGAAATTTCCTCTCGTATTTTTTGAAAATGTATTTGAATTTTTTGACAATGTGTCGGAATATCTTTCCTGTTTTTCTATCAATTGTTTATTAAACCTATTTTACTTAGAAAATCTTTTAGTTTGAATATTGTTACATAATTAAAACATTATTAAGTGTTTCTTATTTATTATTATAACAGTACTTGTTATTGTGTCAAACAAATATTATGTATTTTATTGAATGGTATCTCTTTTACAATACAATGGTCAAAAATATTTATTTTTAATGTATTATATTTATAGATATGTTTGGACATTTATTATAATATTATCTAAGAAATAATTTGATATACAAAAAAAAAAAAAATATTCAGATCATTTTTTTTAAATTATACGGGGAAATGAAATGTCCATGTGAATCTGTTACGAAATGTATGGAAGATAAATGTCCTACCACTCCTAAAATAGTCTAGGTTGAAATGTTCACATTATGCACAATACCTACTTATTTTATATATCTTTGAAATAAATATAATGTAATCTTAAAGTTATTTTTTAGAAAATTACAAGTTAAATATACTAGATATATACATAATATAGTCTTTCGAAATCGATCATTATTTATTTTAAATTAAAATAGGAATACTTAATACAACATTTTCAATACAATAACGAAGTGAGATGATCATAACTTCCAATATTTGTATCTTTTTTTTTAATATAGGTACGTAGAGCCTATTGACTATTTGTGAATAATATAAAAGAATTATATGGCATGATTATCTTGTTCAAGAAGCCGCCCATTGACGGCACTGTCGGCACTTAACGATTTGTATCTCAAGTGAATTAACTATATAGAACATACAGCCATATAGGGTATAGTTAAGTTATTGTAATTGAAGTTTCATAAAGATGCATAAATCTATTGTGTATTGGTTGCTGTGTTTTGTTTTATCTTAAATCTATTAGTTACTTAACAAAGACTTGTTGACGGTATAACATCAACTAAAATTATCCAGATCTTAAGGTTACCTCTCTGAACATATACAAAAGGCGCAGTGTATATTATTGCCTACCGTATTGTATTGATCGCGACACAAAACTAATTATATTTGGTAGTATTAAAACCTAATGATTTAAGTAATTTTGTAAACCTCAGGTTAAATTAACTATCTACACATCATATATTATATTTATACAAATGGGTTAAAATCTCATCGTTCAGTTACTGAAACTGAAATTTAAACTTCAGTTTGAGTCTATAGTGAACATTATGTTGTGTAATTATTTAAATCTTAAATATATTCTCTAAAAACTGATTTTATAGTTTTGGGAGATCATTTCGGATGAACATGGTATCGATCCATGTGGTGCGTATCACGGTGACAACGATTTACAATTGGAGAGAATCAATGTTTACTTCAACGAAGCCAGCACTCGTAAGAAAATTATTAATCTTAGTCGAATAATTTGATAATAACCAACATTGTATTTTCAGATGGGAAATATGTGCCTAGAGCGATTTTGGTCGATTTGGAACCTGGCACCATGGACTCGGTCCGTTCCGGACCGTTCGGACAGCTGTTCAGACCGGATAACTATGTTTTCGGACAGAGCGGAGCCGGTACTTAAATCTCGACAGTACCGAAAAATTATAGTACTGTTTTATTAACAATCAAAAACGATTACTTTTCAGGTAACAATTGGGCTAAAGGTCATTATACCGAGGGTGCTGAGTTGGTGGAATCTGTCATGGACGTAGTACGTCGTGAGGCCGAAAACTGCGATTGTTTACAAGGATTCCAGTTGGCTCACTCTTTAGGGGGTGGCACGGGATCCGGTATGGGTACTTTGTTGATATCGAAAATCCGTGAGGAATATCCCGACCGCATAATGAACACATTCAGCGTATTTCCATCTCCGAAGGTATCGGACACCGTGGTGGAGCCCTATAACGCCACACTGTCTGTCCACCAGTTGGTGGAAAACACAGATGAAACGTTTTGTATTGACAACGAAGCATTGTACGACATTTGTTTTAGAACTCTGAAATTGACATCCCCAACGTACGGTGATCTCAACCATTTGGTCTCGGTGAGTCTTTACTTAATATTTTAAGATGGCTAGAGCAAAGCATGTTTTATGGAGCAATATTTAGGAAATTTATCTGACACGGAATTAAATATACTTCATGAAGTTCAATTGTAGTTCCGAAAAAATGGTTGAATTCATGTTTCTAGACTAGGCTATTTAGGAAACACTTCTTCCATTTACAATTTGTCTTGCCGAAAATAAATACAAAATATGTAATGCAATTATTTCACAAAATTGTAAAAAAATATCGTAGTTTTAAGGTTCTTTAAATTTAAAATCTACGTTCTAAATAAATAGCCTAGATATTTTGTCAAAGAATTCATACATGCATTAAACATTTAAATAATACATTGTAAAGTATGTGTAATTTACTACCGCGTATCAGTAAAATACGTGTGCTGCAATTCCCTTAATGCCGATAAATACCATCCGCTGAATAAAAAAGTTACAGTGGATATTATAATCGTGTTTTAGGTAACCATGTCTGGAGTGACGACGTGTCTTCGGTTTCCCGGTCAGTTGAACGCCGACTTGAGAAAGTTGGCCGTTAACATGGTCCCATTCCCGAGGTTGCATTTCTTCATGCCCGGATTCGCTCCACTCACGGCTAGGGGTAGTCAGTCTTACAGAGCGCTTTCGGTTCCCGAACTCACCCAACAAGTGCGTAATTTCCACATCGTCAATAGTGCTAATACTAAATATCAAATTTGTGTGTTTTTTACCGTTTATTTTTGTGCGGCAGATGTTTGACGCCAAGAACATGATGACAGCTTGCGATCCTAGGCACGGGCGTTACCTGACAGTGGCCGCGATTTTCAGAGGTATTATGTCCATGAAAGAAGTCGACGAGCAAATGTTGAACATTCAGAACAAAAACTCGGGGTATGTATATTCCAAAACCATAACGTTTACCAAAGACTTCATTGTGATGATACCTAAGTAATAACGCATTGAATGATAAATTTGTTAAGATATTTCGTGGAATGGATACCCAGTAATGTCAAAGTCGCCGTATGCGATATACCACCACGAGGCCTCAAGATGTCTGCCACGTTTATCGGTAATACTACCGCCATCCAAGAGATATTCAAACGCATCTCCGAACAGTTCACGGCCATGTTCCGGCGTAAGGCATTCTTGCATTGGTACACGGGCGAAGGTATGGACGAAATGGAATTCACCGAAGCCGAATCCAATATGAACGATTTAGTATCAGAATACCAACAGTACCAGGTAACCGCGAGTCGTTAAATCATTGTATTATTATTATTATTATTATACGCCAACACCCGCATGTGGTGTGTCTTACCTTAACTACATATAGCAAATTTGCATACAGAAGAATTCATTTTGCTCGACCCTTCTAGAAAAAAATATGAAATGATGCTACACCGATGTACCATAATCAATTATAGTTCCCCCACGTCTTTTTTGCCATAAATGAGATTATTTTTGCCTCAGACACTTAAAGTTATGTAAGACTGGAATATTGCGTCGATTGTCGAGATAAAAACGTAAGTGGAAATTAGCTTGCGAGTGATCTATTTCTTTTTTGGTTTGTTATTATGGGCTGGTCAAAACTTTTGCCCCTTTCTGTTAAAAACTGAAATGCCGCCATTGATTTGGTAGGGGTTATATACATTTTTTTCCAATCCATTCGGTGGCCTTAAAAAATTAATTTTTTGAACGTACCTTAAATGTTTCGTTGTGTACGGGCCCAATACACCATCAGTATAATATTATTGTCACGATTTATGATATTAAAAGTGTGTTCAATATATTGAAAATATCAAAACCATTTATTGACGAATAATATTATTGTCACAATAAAATTGATAGTGTATGGCACCTGAAGACTGGGGTGTCTTCTCAATACAAAACATGTGCCTCATACTCGCGTGTCTGTACTTTTTTAGTTTCTGTTTATTATGTAGGTATTGAGATAATAGTTTATTGCCCGTTTAAATATTCCATAGTAATTATAAAAATATATATATTAACCTATTATCATAAATCATAATGTACAATATTACTAAATAATAGTATTGTCTATAATTATTATCGGTAAATACCTACAACTGTATATGGAAATCGCATCGGGTGTGTCTATGGTGTCATGTTTTTCTCTACACAAGAGACGTCGAATTTTGTTAAATATTTACAATAATGTTTTATATTTTTGTCCGCAGGAAGCGACAGCGGAAGAAGTCGAATTTGACGACGAAGAAATTGTCGAAGAGGTCGATGACAACAAAGATTACTGAGTACTGTGAACTGAATATTATGTATATTATTGCGGTGGTTCAACTTATGAATTATTTATGTTGTACGTTGACTATATTGAGTTTTAAAGTTTGTAAACTCTTATTGCATTTGTTAAATGTTTATTGATTTGTGTCGTTAGTAATTAAAAAACGTTTATTAAACGAATGCTGTTTTCGAATAGTGATTTCAGGTTTTAATTATGTAACGCCGTGTGCCAAATTCGTACCTATATGTATAATAATAATAATATATTGAGTTCAATGCAACATTTTTGTATTGGGTAAAATTACACTTTTAAATTTTCGCATAGTTATTTTCGTCCGACATCATTGAGTACATACTAGTCTATGGCCGACGTAAAGAAATTTCCTCGTCTTTTTCTAAACCGAATGATTTGAAAAATATTCAACTTTACGACCGAAATGCGGTTACCGTGGTCCTTGGACATATAAATTGTCATCAATTATTCCTACTGTTAAAATGTGAAATATATTGTTTCCGTAAATGAGGCACCTTCGAAGCTCACCCCTTAAATGTGATAATTTATGGTAATTACCAATTGGTGAACACACGGTCCGAGTGGAATTGAACTCAACTTTGCGGTATGAGTGGTGTTGTTCAGATATAAAGGCGGATTTATGTCGTATCGTCATTCGTCGCATTATGATTGGACATTTGGACGTTGCTTTTTTCATATCTAGTAATAACCAAGTAATAATCGAATATATAAAGAATTGACTATGGCTCAACTTTAAAACCAATATGGTTACCAGTCATAACCAAAATAGTTCCCATGACACGGCGTAGCTGTGAATCCGCCTAAAGGTGGGTGGTTCACACCTCACAGTGTCATTTCGTGTTCTGTATATTATTATTTATCATAGCCCATAGGTAACAAAATGCTAGTCACACGTTACCTATAAGTTAAATATATTCAGCTCTACACGACACGACGAGGTGTAATCCAATTTAAGAGTAACAATGATGGTTACGCGCTAGATAACTACATGGTTCAGCCAATCACAGTTCTGGAATATTTTAACCCATTACCAATATATACCAAATAGTTGAAAATATTCAATTAGTACCTTGGGTGGTTATTAATGACTAGTGAAATCGTTTTACCTGAACAATATTATTTTATTTGATGAATACCAAGAAAATTTTGAACATGGATTAAACGGTTACCCGGACTACGGAGATAAACCTATTCCGGGTTATGTTAGGTTTTTATTTAGAATCCGGTCATCCTAAATATGTCTAATCGGTTCTCAAATAAACAATACAACAAAAACAAAATACAAATAGTTCCTATAGGGGGAATAGTAAGTTCCTACACAAGACCTAGCTGGTAAACGATTACATACATTAGTTCCTATAAATGGCATATGTTAATTCCTACACGAATATAAAATGAGATGTGTAAGTTTCCAAAAATATACACGTTAATACAAAAAATAAAAAACAACACATTTTTATTGAGTTAAATCAAATTTTTTTAATTTTTTACAAGTAGGTACATGCAAAAAAAATGCGTAAATAATGTGTAATAAACAAAAATGCACAAATTTAATGAATTTTGAAAAAAAAATGGTATAGGGTTTTACAAAAAAATAAACTGAAATAGTGCATTAGTAGGTACATGCGAAAAAAAGTATATATAATATTTAAAAAATAACAAAAAAAACATGCGTCTGACCAGGTGCCATAGGAGCGGGATGGTGTATTTGGTGTAAATATGAAACAGTTTGAGGCCACTGATCACCTGTACAAAATTCTCCGGCCGGTCCCGCGGGGTGCACGAGCGTCGAGGGCGCTGTTTCCGCTTCTGTCGTCGTTGTCGCTGCTGCGTCGGGGTCCGACATATCCAACGCGATCGGTTCCTCGGCCGGCAGTCGGCACTGCAGTCTCCTCAGCCTCCATCGCCGAAACGGCTTCATTCTCCACATCATAATCCTCGTCGTCATCATCATCGGTGTCTCCATAAAGGAATGGCTCCGGCGCCGGAGCGTCTTCGTCACCGTCCTCCTCTTCATGGTATACGGTATACCGTTATGCGCGCAGCAGGTGGCAGCGCCCCCTCTTCCATCGATGATGGTCTCCACTATTTCGGGCAAATCTTCCTGTTTGTCATCGTTTGTTTTTTAGTTTTCCTTGTCGATGTTCATTATGATGGTCTTGACGATTTGCTCGACTATGGCGCGTATTTCTTCTCGCTATAATATTTTATCCTCGGATCGGTTCATATGGTTCATCTTATAGTTGTTGTTGGTCGTAAAGGCTTGAATTGGTGGTGAATGAATATTATAGTACCTCTGTCTTCGGCGTCTGTAATAAAAGTCAGTTGTTTTTCGTCGCAAACCGTTTCCGATAAATTAAAATATCGCCCAGACGCCGACGTTTTTACTAGCCAGCTGCAGGTACGAGGTGGCGTTCATTACGTTATTATATATTATATTCTATTCAGCTAACGTCTGCTGAATTTCGCCGTTTATTTTTCCGAACACCATTTTCATATTTGTTATTATTATTGATCTACCAGCTGATACCCACGCAGTATGGTATACCGCTATTGCCTATTATGTTAAAATATTTCGATTTAGTGTTTCGTTGGGCATTCTACTGTCGCATGCCTACTCGTTTTATACTTTTTTGAAATTTTTTATACGCTAAGCTGAGTGGCGATAAATGTTTTTCGATTCTACAACGATGTACAGCACGCTCGTCGTAAAGTATATAGTCAAAATTCAAAAGATTTCAACGTTGAAATTCAAAATTTCGTTGGCTCAAATTTCTAGAAAATTTAATACAAGATTCTTCATAAGTTGTTTAAATATTAGATAGATCAAAAATAATAAAAATACATTGGGTCAATTTTTTTTTATTAACATTTAAACTTCACATTTTTACCGAAATTCATCATCAAAAATTTTCAAATTGTTTTGTAGTTAAAAATTTATAAAATGTTCAATTAAGGGTAAAGGAAAGTCCAACTAATTGTTTATGAGCGTTTGAAATTATTAATAATATAAATATAATGTATTTTTTTACCTGGTGGCTGATAGGTCTCGTGTAGTCGTGTAGGAACTTACATTCATCCCCCCTATAGGTACATTCGAATTTCGGATATTATACACCTTATATATCTTAGCATTTGGACGACATAGCTAAGATTATAAGGTTGGGTATAATCTAAGTAACTAATAGAATGGCACCATGCAACCTTATTAATCTATTTTATATATTTACATAAAAATGACTCCCTTTTCCCTTGGCCAGGCCATAACTTGAGAACGCCTTTACCGATTTCATTCATCTTTTTTTTTAATGAAGGAGTATATTGCGAGTCAGGGTTTAAGCTTAATTTAAATTCTAAAAGTTAATTGAAAATTGAAAAATTCTGGAAAAACCGAACGTGTTATTTTCGACATGATTTATGTACAATCTCTGCTTATTTATAGGGTTGCTATTAGTTACATATTTTATTACTATTATAATTTGTAGAAATATGGCATATTAAACATTTTTTTAGAAATAAATTTTTAAAAAAAATAAATCTTTGGTACGGGCAACCGTTGCAATGTTTTTCGTGTACCCACCTAATTCTGATTTCATTCACTTACGCACCTCATGGGATCCACAATCCACCACGGGTGAATTGTCTACCTGATAATTTACTGCTTGCATATTGTCCACCATCCGATGCAGTGGATTGCCTAGGTGGCTTAGATGCATGTATATCACTTAAGGTCAATCTTAATTTAATATTTGGCTCAGGCAAAGCTGGGCGAGTCAGCTAGTTAGCATATAATTATGATCAGTGACCACAATTATCTTGATGAGTAGATATGAGTAACTGCAATTGTAACATTCACCTTTGTGACTTAATGGAATATTTATTCATTGCTATTGAAATCATAATTTATATTATTTGATTTATAAAAATTGTAACACAATATAATTATTTTTCAAGCTTTTTTCTTGAGTTTTATTTTTTTATTATCACATGTTTGTACAATTTTTCAGAAATATCAATTACTAAAATTGTACAAATGGTACAGTTGTATTCATGGTTTTATTTGTGATGCTTGTTTGTATATTACTGCACCAGGATCAAGTATGTTGTAAATCACAGTTTTTTTAGCAGCAGCAATTGTATTACGCATTAACATTGCCACTGTCATTGGACCAACTCCTCCAGGTACTGGTGTTATATATCCTGCAACTTCTTTCACTCTTTCAAAGTCAACATCTCCAACTAGACATGATTTGGACGTTTTCGGGTCCTCCACCCTGGTTATTCCTACATCAATTATGGCTGCTCCCGGTTTAACCATATCAGCACGAATTAAATTTGGAACACCTAATTGATTAATTCATACATCCAGTTTATTTCAAAAAGGTAACATTTATAGTTTTAAGTCTTATAAGTTATAACTAAATATATTACCTGCTGCTGATACAATTATATCAGCTGTTTTTGTAAATTTAGCTAGTTGATCTGGTGGTGTATATCGATGGCATATTGTTGTTGTTGCATCCATTGCTGATGTCTCACCTTAATAAAAGATTTAAAATAAATAACATCACATAGTATGCAAAATTAACTTCAATTAATGATTTTTTTATATACACAAAAATTATACATTGGTCTAATTTTTTCTTTAGTAAAAAATTGTCATGACTTTTTTGAAAATAAAAAAATGTAATGAGAGTTTGTCAATTTGTTGAAAATTTCCAAGTAAGAATAGTTATTATGGTGATTAATTTAATTGATATTTATAATATTTATAAAGGCCAGGAAAATAATAATAATTTTTTTAAATAATTATTCTATGTATTATTATTAGGTATGGTACAGTAAAACATAAATGTATTTTACAAATAATATCAGTACAATTTTAAAATTAGAGAAAAATATATCTGAAAAATAAGTATTTTTAACAACTCATTTTTAAATTATAAAAAGTATCTAACCCGTATACAAATATAATTTTAACAATACCTGCATTATCTGCATGGAGCAACATAGCGATAGGCATACCAACATTTTTTGATCTTCCACAAACAACTGCATTCTTACCAAGAGTAGGTATTCCTAAAATAATATATATTTTTTTTAATTTGAAACATAATATTAAATTTATATATGTAGCATTTAGTTATACCAGTTCGTCTAATTAACTCATGAACACCCAATGGTGTGCATGGGCCCAAACATTGCATATCCAAACAAAATCTTCCAATATTAACAATGTTGAAACCATCAACATCCTTGTGTGGTGCCACAGCATTGCACAATGTTCGTTCAGTAATATGATCAGGAAGTGGTAACTAAATTGTATACATGTTCATAATGTACAAATTATATTATACATATAATAATATTAAAATCTATATTCAGAGCACAAAATGTAATTGATTGTTTTTTATAGTTGATTATAATATATGCTTTCTAGGGAAGTTCAAATTATGTACTATAACAATGTCAACAGTGATACATTTTTTTTTTTTTGGGGGGGGGGGGGGTGTTTATCTCATAATAAAAAATGACAATATGTATAATCAATAAAATACATCACAATATGTTGGAGTCTTATAAGTTATAAGTTATAAATTATAATTAATACAAGCAGTTTAGTAAATTTTTTATTATTAAAAGTTACTTACTTGGACTAGAATTCCATCAACATTTTCATCATGATTTAATTGTTTAATACATGCAAGAAGCTCATTTTCACTTGTTGATGCGCTGAACTTTATTGTTTTTGTTTCGATACCTAATTAAAATATGTATTAATAAAAACAATAATCATTAAATTTGTTATTTTATTGCCATTGATATAGTGTAACAACCAACAACTTTAGCAGCTTTCATTTTGTTTGTCACATAAATTTTACTAGCCGGATTTTGTCCAACTAACACTGCTACTAAATGGGGAGCCCGATTCCCTTTCAAAACCCATTCTTGAGTCTCCTGGCGTAGTTCATTTAATATAGTATTAGCAATACTTTTCCCATCAATTACTGTAGCATTCAATCTAAAAGAATAATATTTTAAGTGTTAAACTAAATGTTTTAAAATATTCTTTCTTCAAAATTCTGGTCTTGAAAGTATGACAACTAACGTATTAGTTGACAACTCATCCTGTCTACCTTTGTAAAATATTGGACAAAAATAGTTTTCAGTTGTGAGGATACATGAAGGGATTACTTGAATAAAGATTGCCTTTTTGGGAAATCAAGTGTCAGCATCAAAAGGAGGAGGTTGAACCATTTTAAAAATTGTGTAAGTTAGTTTTATTTATTACCTAACCAATCGAGTGAAAAAATTCTACATAGACAATTTTAATTAATTCATATATATTATTCCTGTAAAGAATACAAAATACTACTTGTGTTTTAACATAATATATTTTGTATTAAGTACTGGTTAGGTAGAGAGATAGGCCCCTTGGCTCAACTAGGGTATCAAAATATTTACAACGTACCTATTACAAATTAAAACCAAGATTTTTTGCCAAATAATTTACCTGATGCTGGAAGAATGAAAATTGCTTGCAAACAATTTTACACCAGTCCAATACCTGATATGCATTTTAAAATATTTTTTTAAAAGTAGGTCAGTTGGGTTATCTGTAAAAAAAAAATATTTTATAAAGGACACATATTTATTAGTGTTATACTTTTGAATTATTTCTACTTACTAATTAAGAAATTGAGCCGTCAACACTTTACGCTATCGAGTAGGACAAGTTTGAATAAGTATCCAAATACATGTTCATAAAATAATAATTATTTTATGTCAATTTGCTCAACAAATTACGAAACACGAATTAAGATAATGATGTTAATTTAAAAATGTAATATCTTAATTTGTACATAATTAATAGAATATTATTAGGGCAAATGAACCACCTCGAACGCCACGAGGCACGAACTGAGATGATAATTTTAATATCTAAATAATAAATAAGTAGTTATATCACAGAATAAATTGAATATTATCTATAATGTAGTTATAATATCTTAGGTAGGTAGGTACTCAGTTCAAATTTGCGGCTTATCGTAAATCGTAATATCACAGAATAGATTAAATGGTAATATCATATTGTTATGGTCAAAGATTTGAATTCAAAAACTAATGAAAATACCCAAAGTGGATTGATCAATCCACTTTTCAAAAAAACTCATTATTCGAATATAAGCGCACCTACCGGCGAAAATATGATCAGTGATAATAAGAACCGTGCGAACTGTATTATCGCTGATAAATAGTTTACCCGCCGACCGATAGAAATATATTTAAAAAAATGGTATCTAACCGTTACGATTACCACGATTATAAAGAGCCGAAATCGAGTTTTTCAAGGAAGAAATGTAATTGTACAACAATATGAATAAAAATATATACTTACAAAAGTAAAAAATTCACAGCACTTTTCAAAATAATCGGAAAAAAAAAATTACGATAAACTGTAATTTGTATGCAAATAGTTTAGGCAAACAATTTTTATCTATAGCAGTGCTAGAGTTTGGAAAAAATAAGAAGAGCCAAGAGGCATGCAAAAGTTTAAAAAAAGGCGTTTTTATGAATTTTTTTGATAAGAGGGGTAAGCATGACATTTTTTTAAAATGAAGAGCGACTCTGTTTCCTGCTTCCTCCCACAATTCAAGAACTGTTTATGAGTAATAAAAAGCTGTAATACAAGGCACTTCATAAGTTGTATTCTCACAGCAACCTAAAAACATAAAAATACCAACTAATGGATATTTTTTTCGTGACTGTTGAAGTTAAAATTTTTACGAAATTTAACAAAACTAATTCAAAAAAATATTATTTGTTCCTAAGAGCTAGACATTTTTCTACCCATAAACTAGTTTATTGGCATAGCTTAGAGCTTAGGCTTTAGTTGCGAACTTAGGCCGGTGGCGTGCTTAGGTTGGCTCAGAACCAGAAGTCTAGAACAGCTGGCCTAGAAGTCCAGTAGAAGAGTACTCTTTGAACAAGAAGTCTAGGGTGACGGACTTACGTCGGCCCGACAAGACATGAGTTGACATCGAAATCAAAGGCTAATATTTGTAAAATATTTAAATATATATTATGTAACTGTGAGGGGATAAGGTGGGGCATGTCTCGTCTATCAGTCTCGTACAGTTCAGCCCCCCCCCCCATGTAGTGATGCCATTGTTTATATTTATATATTTCAGAATAACACCAAAAAGATTAACACTAACAGAATTACACTGTACTGATTACAATATAAACAAAAAAAGGTCTGCAAGTGGTTACCGCTTTGTTGTACAGTAGATGTCGAGTGGGTCACTGTAATGGATGGTATTCAATTTGAATTCGATGATAGAATATCATCGTATACGAAAAACGATTCTGAGCGGACTAGCGGAGACGGTCTGTCAGCCTAGGATATAATATATTTTTTATATTTATATTGCCATTATTAATCATTTCAAACGCTCATCAAAATCTATAGGTCTACAGCATGATCCTTATCAACCCTTTTTTAAGTGACTAGTTATTATATTATATTTTATTTTTTTTATATAAAGACCCTCGGTGACATGGGCCATTAAATGTACAATCGAATAATATATAAAAATCTCATGTCCCAACAGAAAAGTGTTTGTTACCAAACTCCTCCGAAACAACTGGACCGATTTTCATTAAATTTTGTGTGGGTATTAAGTAGGCTTCAGAGAGTCATATTACTATTTTTCATACCTCTAGGTTGAGCAGAAATTGATAATTTTTAATATACTATGTCTTACTGGTGGCTATTACTATCTATCTATAAATTGTAGTACTGTAAAAACTGAAAATGCTTTTTCGATGGGATTTATGTATAATCTTTGTTTATTTATAGGGTTGCTATTAGTTATACATTTTTTTTTATTAAAATATTAAATAAAGTTTTAATCATATAAAAGGTGCCATTTTTTACGCGCAACAAACACTTCTCAAAAATCTCAACAGACTAAAAAATTGGACGTGTTTTTGGTTCATATAAATTAAAATAGTTAATTAGATTCAATCAGAAAAATCAGAACCTCTGCGGAGATGCGATGATTCTGCTAGCTGGAGATTTTAGCCAAACGCTGCCAGTCATTCTTATAGATCAACAGCTAAAAATGAAAAAAAAGTTCACGGGATCGGCTAGAAAAATTTAATATGGGAGTGGCATTGCAAAATGACAACTCTGTAATGTTTTTCACCTACCTAATTCTGTTTTCATTCAATCGCGCACCTCAACTACCCCATAAAGGCAATTTCCGCCTACCTGTTAATATACTGCTCGCATGTTGTCCGTGATATATATAATGCAGTGGATTGCCCTCCTAGGTGGTTTAGATGCATGTAATTCACTTTAAGTAAATCTTAACTTAATATTTGGCTCAGGCAACGCTGGGCGGGACAACTAGTGGATTTATAAAAAAATATGAATCTACATTTATAATGTTAATTGTACATTATGTATATTGTGAACTTTTCACCAAGGTTTTTCAGATTTTGGATTGGAGTTTGGCATAGGGTTGCCATACGTCCCGGTTTGGCCGGGACAGTACCGGTTTTGAGTATGGCGTCCCGGTGTCCCGATAATATGTTTCGGTACAGCACAATGTCCCGGAATGAGAGAAATAACTAATGTATGTCTTTTATTAGACATTTGATGGAAAAACTATAATATAGCCACGATAAAAATAACAAGTTGAATAATTGATTGAATATAATTATTAAATGAAAAATTGAAAAAATCTATTTTTAAATTATTTTCCCGACGATTTTTGTCTAATACGTTCTTCGTTTTTCCGTTGTAATACGATTTGCTTTGATGAAAACAATTTTTTTGATCAATTTAAAATATTCGACAAATATTTTAAAGAACAAAGTGAAGAATGGCACAACACATCACTCGAAGAACGTTGGTTATCAGCATTTAAAATTTTTAAAGAACTTAATATAACAATATTGATTGTCTATTTATAGTTGTTGAATTTTCTTTCTCATTACCTGGTTAAAATGCAACAGTAGAACGTGTGTTTTCATTAATGAATAGCATATGGACAAAATCACGAAATAAATTAGATATAAGAACAGTTGAGGCTTCGTTAATAATAAAAACAAGTTTCGATAACATGTCTTGTTATCTATTTTATGAGTCAATTCTTGTCAACAAAACATTGCTTCAAAAAGTACATAGTTCAGCCAAGTATCAAACAACTCAGACTTTTTTTGCCGACGAAGAACACGTCGGACGCGGATTAAAAATGTTGTATATTTTATTATGTATTCTTTAATTTAAAAATATCAAATAATTTAAAATAAAAATTAAACTTCAAATATTATTATGAACGAGTATATAATGTGTGTTACAAATTATATTTGGAACATCAAAAATCAATAAAAAAAATGAAAAAGAGTTTGTCCCGGTTTTTGTCAAATAAAATATGGTAACCCTAGTTTGGCATCAGTGATGAATTTGATGATTGGAGGAATGGAGATGATTGAATATTTGAGTAGGTATTTTTATAGTATATTATTGTATTTCTTTCAATAGATTTTCAGGGTTCAGATAGGCAACTAATTGTACATATGAGGAAATATATTTTGAAAACCCCTGAATCTTATCAAATATTACTAGTGGGCCGTAAATGTTTATTGTTTAGATAAAAATATTTAATTGTATATTCGTATAAAGACGTGTATCACAGCCCACAGGTTTGATTTTAACTGTTTTAACTAAGTAGTAAGTTATAGTTATTACTGATTTATAAAGTCAGTAAAGAATTAAGACTGCCGGACGTACCTTTGAGCTGTTCAAATTATTATATTTGTTGTTCATTTTCATTTTTTAATAAACATTTTTAAAAAACATCATAACAATGTAAGTATGGTATAAGTCATTATAGTATTATATGTATATGTATGGTCAGATTGACACATTAAATTACATTTTATAACAAATGTTACCTAGGTATTTCCATATATTTTGTTTAATTAATACTTATAAAATTCCTATTATTCTATTCTGTGGTGTAATGGTCAAATGATACTTACTCGTTTATAGTTTTCATAGATGATTGACCAATAAATATTATATTTCACAAACCATAAAATATAATAATTAAAAACTGAATATACTATAATAAACTATAGTAAAAAATTAATTTTTTTTTTTTTATAAATGGAAAATGGTTTTGGTTTACTTTGGATAAACTATTATGTTTTTCATTTTATCTTTTTACTAATTTGTGACTTTAAATTTAAATTTGTATAGGGCTGCTGTAGCAAACAAACCAAAATCTGAAATGACTCCAGAAGAGTTAGCAAAACGTGAAGAAGAAGAATTTACTACTGGCCCCATGTCGGTATTAACCCAATCTGTACGTAATAATACTCAAGTATTGATAAACTGTCGTAACAATAGAAAACTTTTGGCAAGAATCAAAGCATTTGACCGACATTGTAACATGGTATTAGAAAATGTACGGGAAATGTGGACAGAGTTACCAAAAACCGGCAAAGGCAAAAAAAAAGTAAATATTTTACATTGCATGTTAACTATTAAAACTAATATGAAAATTTAATTTTGTTAATTTGTTTTAGGCAAAAGCTGTTAGTCGAGACAAATATATTTCTAAAATGTTTCTACGTGGTGATTCAGTTATTTTAGTTGTAAAGAACCCTAAAGAAGCTGTTCGACAACAACCGCCAGCCCCTTGAAATGTATTTCCCTTTTTTGTAAATTAGATTTAAGATATTTGCATTCAAAGTAAATACACATTACTTGACTTTATCATTATTTCTTATTATGATCTGACCTTAATTAATATGTTATGCTAAATATTTTTTTTAAACTATATTAAAACTCTTTTCCTGTGAGTCATTTTTACAAAGAATTTTTTTTATTCAATTTAATTTTAAAAATGCTATTGATTATATTATAAAAAATTAATCTTATGAAAATTATAAAACTAGTTAAAAAAATAATTCAATATTTTAAAGACTGTGTTGTGCACACAATTATTTAACATAATGTCCTAAAGGTGGTTAGACAGAATGGGTTTAACTTAATTTGTACAACTGTACAAGTTATAACATGAATTATGGTTTTTGATAATTTATTATGTTAAGAATACAAGTATAGCAATCTATAATGAAAAATTGATTGCCTAGCCTAATACAATATTACTATGAATAAAAAGGTTACAGTTGGTAACTGCTCTGCTATACAGTAGATGTCGTGTGTACTTGGTCATTGAGGAATAAGTTACTGTTATGAGTGTAATACTGTAATGTATGAGTAAATGAGTTAATTTGAATTCAATGATAAATCATTGCATTCGAAAAAAGATTCAAAGCAGAGATGTACAAATGTCATATTTATATTGCTATTAAATTATAGTTGTACAGTAGGTTGAATTTGTTCTTTTTCAAAAACATTGCATTTTAAGAGGTCTAAGGACATAGTATGAATAATTAATAATTGTATACCATTATAAAAGCTTCAAGTCTTGTTTTTTTTTTCAAAAATTGAAATTATTATTCTTTGTTCAAATATCTTAATTTGAACCTCAAATGACTATAGTAAAAAATTGAATTACAACAAAATAAAAAAAGTAATTTTGCGTATTAAATTTAATTCTTCCCAATTTTTTTATTTTTTTCCTCCAATCATTAATAAAAGTACGGGGCATATTTACTTTCGAGTTTTGACCCATCAAATTTCAAAGTATCCACTATATTCACTTTACTTTCAAAAATATATTGAAGATGAAACTTTATAAACATAACCTTTTAGCTTATCCCTACAGAATCATTTTTTCTACTTTAAAAAGTGTCTCTTGACACAAAAAGAAGACACATCATTCACTCCGCTCAAAATCTAAAATACTAAAAATAGACCGATTTTGTCGTCGAAAAATAAAATATACAATAATAATTTATAATAAAGATTTAGGTAGGTTTAATTATCTTAAACCGTGATTTTGTCAAAAACCTTAGTAATTTAGTATACTAGTTTAAATACGATCAAATACTCTGTAGATTAATCAATAGTATTAAATATGATCTAAAGTATCTAAGTCAAAAACCCAAAAGGCCATTAACAACATGTTGATGATGGCATCGGCCACCGGCCGGACCGGCGACTATACTAAAACGGCCAACAAAATATAACAATAATATTATGGTGATTGGTGAAAAGTGATAACATAGTTAGAACCACGATTAAAGATATATATTAAAGGTATATCTCAAGGTGGATTAATAAATTAAATCCACCTTGGTGGCTTGGTATATCTTTAATCGTGGTTAGAACTGTGATAGCTCGAATTGAAATGTGAATATTCTAAAGCATGGCACCCATAGAGTAATATTATTCTATGATGGCACCACGATGTAGAGAAGATAAGGTGACAACACTCCCGTATCTTTCAATGGTACAATATTGACGCAAAAAATCTCGGCAGTTTGGTAGTTCAGAATTTAACACCAGAGTACGCCACCCTTCGCTCGAAGGCCGACTTTTATACTAGTCGTAATGGAGATTTACATTTAAATTTTATTTAAATGTATTAATTGTTGTTCAAATGTCAATAAACCGCATGTCAACATAATATATTTTGTGTCATATTGTATAGATTATTAAGATATACTAATGTTTTGGAATCATGTACCAATTATTATGTAAAAATTGTAATAATATTATATGTTATGAACCTACTATGTAGCCATATATCGTACAAATTTATTGATTTAAATAAAATGCATATTTATTGTATGATATTTATATGTTTATTTATTCATTGACATATATATTATATACAAAAATGGAATTAGTAATACCCACAAACAATAAGTATAAGGGTAGGTACGAGTTTAAAGAGTTAATAAAAGCTCAAATAGACTACTACCTACAGACCCAAGTACACCAAAATAAAAAAATCATAATTTATTATATTTATATAGATACCTATATGATATATAATAACAAAAAAAAAATTAAATATTAAGCATGATGTAGAGAAGATATAATCTACAATAGAGAATAGAATATATTCACAGTTAAAATAATAATATAAACCTAATAATAATACTTATAAATTGATAATATTATATTTTTAATTTTCCTAATTGTTTGTATTAACACATGTCTCACTTAATGGTTTGTACTGTTTATAGATTGTTAAATAATATTTCGTATGTGGTTTCTTAATTTGTTAAAAAATGCCTAACAAATTTTTTATGCCAGAATGCAAAACTGCCTATGCCAGCTATAACAAAAAGTTAAAAGTAGAAAATAAAAAACCACCTATTTTATTTTGTGCACCAAAGGTGAGTCATAATTTTTAAATACCTACTATAGTCTATAGAGATTTATTTGAGGGAAACATTTGTATAATTATCTTGTCTTTACCACCTAAGTACCTCCAAAAGAGCATTATTAATGATACATATTATTTGTATGTGTTTAATAAAGTAATAAACTATTTATAAAATTTGAATTAATTATAATTCCAGATCAAAATATAACTTAATTACAAACCTAATTTTGTTCTATTAAAATATGTAGTAAATATAATTGTATGATTATATAATATAAATAGCCTGAATTTTCTATATTCTAAAATACATAAATTGTGACATAAAAAAAATTGTACACTATGCGCTATGAAATAAAAATAACTAAGTTGATTTTATACACAATATTTACAAAGCACTATAATTAAAATAGTAAAAAAGATAAATAGTTAATACACAGAAGTGAAAATCATTAAAAAAATATATATTACATTGAAGTTATAAAAAATATTTAATTTTACTTTAGGGTAATCAATCTCTGGAAGTTTGGAACAAACATATTCATAAACATAATATATAATAAAACTTCCTTAATCGAAACTATTTTAAATGTTACCTAATTGAATAGAGTAATTACTTTAAAATAATTCTTATGTGGTTATTGTTTAAAATTTTGAAGTAATAATATAAAAAATGACAAAAATATTTATAATTGTTGATATTTTACATTAAAAACAATGTATTCACAATATAAAAACCGGCCTTCGGGCGAATGGTGGCGCAACCTGCCGGAAACACCAAACTGCCGAGATAATTTGCGACCGGAATATTTACAAGTGGTGTCACCTTATCTTCTCTACATCGTGCATGGCACGAATGCACGATACACTAAGTTATAATTTATAATAGTAACCTAACGTCCTAACCTGTTGTAGTGTATAAACAACCTATGTAATTATTTATATTTAGTTATTTTAATATATTTACACTAATATTATTATTTATTGCCTTTCGTAGTTTGTACATTTAAATTTTAAGTAGTACGTATAATAGAACCAAACGGTGGTATGGAGCCGCAGAAAGCATCAGAAGCAGTTTTAAAAAAGAGCCTAGACATTTCATCAGAACATCCAACTGTAAAAGGTTCAACTATTATTATTTTACTAATTTTGTTATTGTTTTAAATTATTTAAATTTATCAGGTTATGATTTTAACAATGGAATCGACTATGAACAATTACTGTCGGTCTATCGGTATTCTGGATTCCAGGCAACAAATTTTGGATTATCTGTCGAACAGATAAATAAAATGGTTAGATGGTAGAAGAAGATGTGAATTTTTTTTTACTCTCAGTTTTTGCATAGTTAGATGAAAGAGAAAAGCCATTTGAAGAAGATATTCACGAAGGAGATGAATTTATCAAACGCCGTTCAAATTGCACAATGTTCCTTGGTTACACGTCAAATATGGTTTCATGTGGTAATCGCGATGCAATACGCTTTGTTGTTCAACATAAGATGGTCGACTGTATAGTAACAACTGCCGGAGGAGTTGAAGAAGATCTAATAAAATGTTTAGCTCCTACATTTATTGGAGATTTTCAATTAAAAGGTAGCACTCTCCGCGAAGATGGCCTCAATAGAATTGGCAATTTATTAGTGCCAAATAACAACTACTGCAAGTTTGAGAATTGGGTCATGCCTATATTAGACAAGATGCTCGAAGAACAAGTATGTATACAAATATAATTATGATATTACTATTAAGTAAATACCTAATTCATATGATGTTATATGCATTGTAGAATATTGCTTGGACTCCGTCTACAATAATTGAAAGATTAGGCTTAGAAATTAATGACGAACAATCAATATGCTATTGGGCAGCAAAGAACAAGATCCCCATATTTTGTCCAGCTTTAACCGATGGTAGCTTGGGAGATATGATGTACTTTCATTCCTTTAGAAACCCTGGTCTTATTATTGATATATTAAAAGGTAAAGTAAAATCGTATATTGTTTTACTGTATTATCATTACAGAACTATTTTTAATTTATTAATGTGCCTATAATATATTAAATAATTTTGATGTTACTGTTTCAAAGATTTGAGAAGATTGAACACGATGGCAGTAAAAGCAGCCAATAGTGGAATGATTATAATTGGTGGTGGAGTGATAAAACATCACATTTGCAATGCCAATTTGATGGTAAGTGCATGTGTATAGATTATTTGTACAATAAAGTAATAACTGTGCATTTCAAATTTCCATTATTCAGATTTAAATTTAATGCAGGGTTTTATGCTATATAGACATTAAAAATCAGCACGGGCCAAAACTTTTAAATTATAAAAATTATATCCGCCCAGGCCTTTTCCAAAAAAAATGTTTAGCCCAACATGGCTCGGTCTGTAACTTTTTATTTTAAGTCCAACAAAAAACGTTTTATTTCCTTTATTTTATGGTCCAAAGCCAAGTATGATTGAACCCTAACCAACCCAAAATATTTTTCATAAAGCTCGGCCCAGTCTTAAGCCGTGTTCGGGCTGGCCCGACACGTGCTGATCCCTAACAGGTACCTAACCTTAGTTGTTATTGGTTCGCTTGTCCCATGTCTTTTGCTTAATATGTTATTTTTATAAAAACTAATTTCATACTTAGTTGTTTTTTCTTGAAGAAGTGTAACCAGCCCTATTCACTATAGGTAGATTGTAAATATAGTTTTCTTAATAAAAAAAATTAGAAATGTCTTTCTTAAGCCATATGAACAAAAACTTGGTTCTAAATATTACATTCCAACTATCTGAAAAGTGTTATAATATACTACAATTAATTGGTGAATTTAGAGAAATGGTGCTGATTATGCGGTTTATTTGAATACTGCATCAGAGTATGATGGTAGCGATTCTGGAGCTCGACCCGATGAAGCTGTTTCGTGGGGTAAAATAAAAGCAGATGCTTCTCCAGTCAAAGTAAATATTAATGCATTGATAATAGTTCAATTGATTAATTTTTTTTTACTTTTTTAGATTTATGGTGATGCAACACTTATATTTCCACTTTTAGTAGGAGAAACGTTTGCAAAACGATATCATAAAAATAAAAAATGAATATTAAATATATTTACATATTATTATACAACTTATTAATTTTTTATTTATCTATATTTAATGTTAAGCTTACTCAGCTATAATTATTGGCATTTTATTATTTTATAAATTGATAAAAATGCTAGTAAATCCATATCCTTCAGCAATAATCTTTGGAAAAAAAAAATGCTTTTGTTAAAAAAGTCAAAGATTATGAACTCCTATAAACGCGCCCATTGGAAAAATAAATGTACTCCGATATAATATGACTGCTAAGTACGATGGTTGTGACCAATCATAGGTCAGCTAGACGTTGCCTAGTCCCTGAGTCTGCATGTGTGAGAGCAGTTTACTCTTCTCCTGAATAGAGTATGTATACCAGTATATTTTGGTGCTATAGACTAGATAATAGTTTTGAGCATACGTGAAGTAAAAATGTCTATAGGAAATTTGTTATTTGAAATAAACAAATAGGTACAATTAATATTTTAAAATATTTAACTGAATAAACCTAATGATTGATGATTCGCACATGTTATAAATATAAAGCAACCGGAATATTTTTTAATTACAAGCACTGGAATTAAAAAAAAAAAGATTAAAATATTTAATATCACATTATAAATCATTGATTATATACAATGTACAAAGATTGTGATTATCATAACAATAAAATATAAATGCAGTTAATGAAATTCAATTATACAATTTAAATTTAAATCCAAATTATTAAGAAAAATAAATTGTTTAAATCAAAACTACTTCCAACAGTAAATATAAATATATTAAAGAATATAAATAATAAATATAATCGCATTTAAATAATGACAACTCAATCATCCCAATCATCTTCACCTTCGCTTGAGTCACTGGTACTACTGTCACTGTGAATAACTCTAGCTCGATCAGCTAAAGCTCTAGCTAATGCCCCAGCTAAACCATCCCCTTCAATAGTTTTTATATTTTCCTTTTTGATTGGTTGCACCTACAAAATTTAATAAATATTTATTTTATCTCCTTTAAAACAAATGAAAAATATAATCAATACCGATTTCAATTCTATGCCTTGTCTTATCTGATCAAGTAAGTTATTTCTTGAATTAGGTTCCGTAGTGGTTGTTGCTTTAACAGAATTTGATGTATCCACAGGCTAAAGAACAAAATTAAATTACTTAAATATTCAATATTTTTATTATCTTATTTAGTTCATAAAATGATAGTGTACATACTTTAAGTGTTTTACCAGACCTGATGGCTTCTAAAAGTGCAGATCTAGTGTCTGGTACAGCTTCAACAGGCTTACTCTTGGTTGATTCCATTTGTGGCGGAGGTGGTGGTGGTGGAGCTGCATTCATTAATGGTGGAGGTGGAGGAATAAAAAAGTCTTCTAAAATATAAACGTTTTAAAAACAATATTAACTAATTCAAATTTAAACCAAAACTTAGTTTTAATAATATTATAAGAAAATATTTAAGTTTTATAAAAATTATAGGTTATATTCATAATTGAACAAAAATTATTGAATAGATTATACAAATAATATAATATATATTATTGTATATTATAAAAATAATCTATCTATAGACAGATACATTATCCGAACGACAGACTATGAAAAACATACTTATACGATACTTCTTACAAGTCTATGAAAGTAAGTATATCGGATTGTAAATTAATATTTAAAATTAAAAATTAGGTACCTATATAGATTTTTTAAATGTACTAAATATCAATTTTATTTCAGTAAAAATTAATTTTTATAAAACTACTATAATTTGTTTCAAAAAAAAAAAAAATTATACGTTACACAATTAACCTAACGAAGCTCATTTTTTTTTAATTTAAAATATCTGTTTTTGTGATGAAGTTTGACACTTAAAAGCTAGTATAACACTTTTAGATTATGAGCAATAAATGTAATGATTTAATGATCTGTTTTTTATACGATTTATAAAAGAAAAAATGCTTCAATTTTTTAATTTGGAGGTAATTACTGGTAGCAAATTGGATTTAATAATTTTGCATAGGTAAAAATTGAAAATTGCCAGTTTTTTTCAAAATAATCGACAAAAATATGGAAAACAAGCATTTTTACTCAATAGTAGTTTTTGATGAATTAGTTTTATGTTATTGGTGTAACTCAAAAACAAATAACTATAAGTACTTGACATTTTCACCAAATGTTTATACTATGATTTTCAAAATATTTTGAAATTAAATTTTCACAAAATCCCAAAAATTTGAAAATTATTTTCTTTTTAAAAATGTATACAATTTTCAAGTGTTACTGCCATCATTTGAAAATGTAATACAAGGTTCCTCATATAGTTGAAACTAAAAAATATGTATGTACAATTTTACTTTATAGACATTTCAAGTTCAAATTTTGACAAAAATTAACAATGTTATTAATTTTGTTGTAATTCAAAAACATTATTTGTGGAGACATAAAACTTTCACGTTTATATTTAATTTTACTACATACCATGACTTTTTAAAATATTTATATTAATTTTAAACTACTGCCTATTTTTACTTATTTACTGTTCTGCGGTAAGGTGGTATTAACTCAAAAGTAATAATAATATAATAATGTAAAATATAATATTTTCTGCAAAAATTAAATCAACCAAAGTAATACTACTAGTAAAATAAATAACTTTAATAGAAATATCAAAAAACATATCATGAAATATACTTGGTATAGGTTGATGAACCATCCCTGCTCAGAATCATTTTTTTTTTATATTCAATGATATATCATTGATTTCAAATTAAAAAAAAAAAAAATTGTTTTCAATATTATTTACTATAATTGTTTTACTTTTTTTTTTTTATATTTTATAAGACGATAGTATTTAATATTTATTGCTTACCTTGTTTTTTAACTGGAATAGTCACATTGTTAGGCCGAGGGGGTGGTGGTGCTGGGCTTCTTGCATTTGGTGTATTATTGAAAATAGGTGGAGGTGGTGGAGGAGCTTGACGAAATCTTGATGGCAAAGGAGGTGGAACTTGTGCAACTTGAACATCTTCTATAATAGCATCCATACCACCATGTTTATCAATAAAATCATAAATAAAATCTCGCGTCTGAGGATTACGTAATTGGCTTTCTGAAACTCCTGCCTGTTGCAAAAAATTATCATTATATTTTGTTTATCATTAAAATAAATATCAATGTTATACTAAAAAAAATTTCTGTATTACTTATACAAAAATATACACCTTACCTTAGCAAAGAATGTATTTAATTGTGGATCTTTAATTTGTCCTAAATCAAATCCTCGATCTGGATCCCAACCAATATGTTGCACATGTCTGAAATTTTCTGGTAGACCTATTTGATCTTTAGTGTATTTCTTATTTTTTGAAGTTTTTCCTTTTTTTTTATGACTTTTACCTGAATGAATATTTAAAAATTAAGATGGATACATTTTTTAAAATAAATAAACCATTTTATTACCATTTATTTGAGCTGGTGGTCCATAATTGTTATTAGAATTACATAGAGGTTGCGAGACATTATTTTGACTATTGTGCGACTTAGACCTTTGTTCTAAAGAATACCAATAAATTATTATTATTTAAAATATAAAAATTCCAAACTCTTATATATTTATATCATGTATATCAGTAGCATACGTAGGATTTTAGTTCGATTGGGGATTATACCTAAGATTAATTACAGACCCGAAAGGGGCTTCATCCCCATTTCTTCTCCCCTAGCTAAATGAATAAATAGCAACATCATAATTTGAAAATTATTCCTAATGCTAATTTTTATATTTCTTTTAACTAATATATTGTACAAAATCTGAAAAAAATAAAATTTTAAAAAAATCAACATACAATAAATCCAAATAGTATATTGAGTATATTTTGGTAGGTCATACAATTTAACTATTTCAGAGATTTTCAAAATTCAAACTAATCAATTTTAAACTTGTTTAATTTACATTATTTTTTGCTAAACAATTTTCAATATTTGATTAAAACAAATTATAGTTAGTCTACGATTAGAATATATAACCTAGTCATCTAGTCATCTTTTCATAATAAACCTGGTACCTAATAATTAACGATTAATACAAACTTTTAGCAATGTTCTCTTAACAGTAAAAAAAAACTGAACTAAGATTCCTGATTTCATTGCAATTTTAAAATGTATTTTATATCTATTAAAATCTATAAAACCATCAACAATTTATCTACTCTGGTTATTGATTATGATGGTATATAAGAAAAAAATTTCAGGGGATTACAACCCTAGAATCATATCCCTGCGTACACCACTGATGTATATGATGAGTGATGACTTAAAATGTTATTCATGTTTTACTTGAGGACGCCTTCATCCCCATTTTTTGTCTCCAAGTGTTTAACATATTGAATATAGTTCAGCAGTTAAAATTAAATTTCATAAGTTTTTATACTATAATGAATTCACCTTGTATCAAAATTCAGAGTAATAACGTTGGCTGCGCTTTTTTGTAATGTGCATGTATTGAGCATTTTTTAAATGTAATATTATATTTATTTTTATCTTGCTTTTTAATTATAGCATAAAAAAAAACTCTTTTAACTTTAAATTTAACAATAGGTCAATTCATTCTAATAACTTTTAAACTATTGGAATTAAATGTGAAATGCTGAACATAGATTTATTACGTTGTGCACTTGTAAGATTAAGACAATAAATGTGGGTGTGGTGTCCTCTTAAATTACCAGCTATACTCATACATTAAGATTGGTTTAAACTAAAATACCATC
Organism: Neotoxoptera formosana; assembly: GCA_022818045.1. Lineage (NCBI taxonomy): Eukaryota > Metazoa > Arthropoda > Insecta > Hemiptera > Aphididae > Neotoxoptera > Neotoxoptera formosana. The sequence continues at coordinate 26,118,479 of CM040632.1, read as the reverse complement.
AGTTTAACTAACATGACTATTAAATATTATGTTAATGACTAATAAATTAATAAAATAACTTATTTTACTTTATTGTACAATAAGTTAAACTAATAGTAATTCAGATAAATGATTAATACAACGCATGAACAACAAACAGTGCCGTACAACTAGATGGGCCACGGTGCAAATTTAATCTGTGGGCTCATTACATAGGCGCACATTGGGTATGAATGTAGTGTGCTGGAATAATTTATGGTACACAGAAATTTAATTTATTTAAATGTTTTTATTAGTATAGGTCCTTAATTCTTATAATATTTTATTTAAGTATGGGCCCCATATTAGGAATTGAAACGTGGGGCCCCAGTGCAATGAACCGCCCGCACCGCTGTTTCTACGACACTGACAACAGATTCCAAAACTTTTTCAATAAAATTAAGTTACCCAATCGTTTTTCACGTCTTCTTCTTTGTAGATTAATTACTGTCTCTTCAAACACTGCAGCTTCATCTTCACTTGCAAAATTGAACCCAACTATACATTCCTATATTAAATATTTGTAAAATAATATAAAATATTTACTTTTTAATAACAACTTAATATTTTGTCTCCATCTATTAGTATAACTTACAACATAGCAAATTTGTGAACAGCAGAACCAATTTTGTGTTGTTGGCTTTAGAATTAGAGAGAATTGATTTATTATCAAACTTAAAAGTTAGAACATTATCTGTGTTGGTTTGTTGGTTTTTTACAATATTTCAACTTTTAGGCAAATAATGAGTATGTAAAATATTACCGTTAAAAAATGCTCATAACTTGTTTAAATATTGAAATTTCGTAATAATCTAACTGGCAAATTACAAATAATATTCTGACACATAAGTTTGATAAAAGATCAATTAACTCTAAAATTGAATCAAACAACACAAATCTGGTTCTGCTGAATGCAAATTTTGAAATTTAGTAAGTTTGTAAGACTAAGGTAACCCACAGGTATGGCATTCCTCTTTAATTTAAAATTATAATGAATAGTTTATACTTTTTCAATTATTTAGTTATCAGCTATGTCAAATTTATCCAGTTTTAAGTCTTCGAAATAATTAATAATATCCAAATATCTTATAAGCCTATATTAGGACGATGTTAGTATTTTATTTGGTTGAATAAAACTGAATAATTTGTGGTACGACTATATAAGTTAATGACATTGATATTGAATTTAATTTAATTTTTCATGATTTGTGTAAAATAATTATTTTGTTTTTGTAACAAGCAAAAAGTTTTCAAGGAATAGCTTTACTATGTTTATAATTTCAGTAAAATTCTGTTTAGCGGATATAGTTTCTAATAGATGAAAACAATTGGACTTATATAAATATCTATTGTAGATAGATCAATATCTATTGTAGTTATTTCAATTTACCTCGGCTTCAAAACAATGGAAAAATTTAGTAGAACTTTGGTATTGCAATCCATTATACATTTCATGTTCCCACAATAACTGGTGTCTTATTGGGCAATACAATCGAAAATAATATGACTTTCTATTCGGGTCTCGGACGAAACAAAGAATTCCAAAATTCTTTTGCCTCCATTCAGTACTATCAGGACCGTCAGTGCTAAAAAACTGAATTACAGCCATCGCTAAACTCTAAAAAAGGAGAATAGCAATTGTCAATATTATATAATTATGGTAAAAATTCTATCTGTGATGAATAATAAAAAATAATTTACTTGACATTTTGGACCCAATAGTTGTAACACAGATTCATTTTCGTCCTTGCTCAATAGTTGTGAACATTTCTGTTCATGGTAAAATCCTGGTTTCATTATAATTACTATTGGTTGACTTGTGCTAGTAAAAAAAACACCGAGTATAAATCGTCGCCCAAAATATTGAAGGCTGGGTCGTCGCTTGATGATACAATTTTACATTTAGTACAAGAAAAAGCAGTGTACCGTGCACAAACGCATTATATATATTGTTATAATTAAAATATTAAATTATAATTAAATTATAAATTACATTATGGTAAAAAATGATAAATGATAACATCTGTTAAACACACCTTATCAATGACGTCGAATGTACAGAACAATAATAATATTATATTTTGTGATTATATTTTGACTCGGTGATGTTAGAACGATACGTCATACCGTCATGGTCATAAATTCATAATATAATATAATATAATATTATTATTATTAAATCCAAACCAACAAAGCAAACAATTTCCTTTAGCTTTTCCGAACCTACAGTGGCGTATCCGAGGGGTGAACGTGTGGGGTCAGCCTCCACCTCGGATCATAAACATTGTACGTTATTATTATGTTATACAGTGGCGCTGAAGTGTTAAAAATACTGTGAAAATATGACGTCGAGGGGTCCCCCACCATGGCACCATACTCCTGTTTTTTTTCTTCAAATTAATAATTAGATGCAAATCAAAGCATTAGGAAAGGCACCCACACGGCCACATACCTAATGCAATGTGTAATAATTTATTATTGTTAGTTTTTAGCTGAACAAATATTTAAATTAATTTTTTTTTTCTATGGTCGGATTGTAAATAGGTGAGCTGTAACTGATCCGTTTCTGATAAACGACAATGAGTATTAAAATATGATTATTGAAAATTGAAATAATGAAATAAATAAATTATTACCTATAAGTTTACAAAATTTAAAAATAATGTATCAAATTTGGAATTTACTTGTAGAATTCTGTGTATAAAATTATTAAATATTCACTCAATTACTTCTTAAAAATATAAAACCAATAATAATTAATTAAATGAATAGATAAACGACATAATAATGATCATTATCCATTATCTTAACCCTTTGAATACCAATTTTAAATTATTCGATTTCAATTTGAACTTTAAATGTTTATAATAATTATAGCCATGTAAATATATTTTTTTAATTTTTTGGTTACACTATTAAATGCTTACGAAAAACGTTGTTTTAATTTTCACTCCTTAGCTATAAAAACTGAACATTTTATAATTTTTTAACTAAAAAACTATTTGCAATGTTCGATGATGAATTTTGGTCGAAATTTGAAGTTTAAATGCTTATAAAAAAAAATTGTGTCCATGTATTTTTAATATTTTTGATCTGCTTTTATAACAATTTATAAGGAACTTTGTATTAAATATTCATCGATATTTAAAGAAATACAATTTTAAAAACCAAACATTTCTTAGGCCTTCAATTAGTTTAAAAATAGTCAAAATATTTTTAAAATATTTAGGTGTATCAAAAATGATTAGGTATCTCAACATTTGGTGAAAATTGCAAATGTCTACAGCCATTCCTTTTTGGATTACAACAAAATAAAAAAATCGGTAGAATGAGTGAATATCCAATATCTAATTTCAAATACTCATAAAAAATTAGTTTGACTTTCCAGTTCAATTTTTTTTTAAAAACTTATAGAGAATCTTGTGTTGAATTTTCAAATCTTAGATTTAAATATTAAAATAAATTTCCTAATCAAAAAAAACTGCAAATGTTCGTGAATTTTACCTATTTTGTTGAAATTTTAATTTTAGACGCTTATAAAAAACTATTTAATACTTAAGCTCAACTTTTTTTTTTGTATTTCAGTAACAACTAACAACAAGGTATGAAGAACTTAAACTTGTAATACATTTTCAAGTTTGTTGACCGATTGAACATTTTTTTATTGACAATAATAAAAATTTTCCAAATTTTTTTACGCCTTTAAATAGCTCAAAAAAACTCAAAAGATATTGAACATTTTATGGTGTATAGAAAATGCTTATATAAACATTTGGTGAAAATGTCATGCATCTACAGTCATTAAGAGGACGTTATACCCGCATGTGTTGTCTCTGTCTTACAAACGTACAACATAACAAAAACTGTTTCGCGCGGGGAAAGAACCGAGAAGGCTACAGTATTATAACTAAGAAACCAAAATTTCACTCTTTAAAGCGGAGAACGTTTACTGTGCAACTTCGTTTTAATTTTTTCGATATCATATATACAAAAAAAGTTATTCAAATTTTAAATAAACTATTTTTTTTTTCATTTTTTAACAATAAGAACTTTTTTTGTATTTGTGATATCGAAAAAATAAAAGCGACGTTGCGCAGTAAATATTCTCCTCTTTACAGTGTGAAAATTTGGTTTTTTAGTTTTAACTGTAGCCTTCTTGGTTTGTTCCCCGCGCGAAACAGTTTTTGTTATGTTGTACGTTTGTAAGACAGAGACAACACATGCGGGTATAACGTCCTCTTAATACTTTTGTTACACCAAAAATCAAAATCGATTTTATCAAAAATTTGATTTAAGATCAAATTCCGGTTTGTGTTAATTTTTTTTTGTTTTTCCCGACCCGTTTTAGAACAATTGGGAATTTTTTACTGTAACCCCTAAAGTACCAACTAGATTCACTTTCCTATCAGAAAAGATGCTAATGAAGAAAATTGGAGCACTTTTACTGCACTAAAACGTGATGAAAGAGAGACACACAAAAAAAAAACACACACAACATTGTAAAATCAATACATTTTTCGCTCCACTAGTCCACTCAGTATCTAAAATAGAAAATTTCTTATGCCTACACTTAGCTTAAAAACAGTCAAAAAATTTTTATAATTGTTTGGTAAATAGAATATAATAATCTCAACATTCGGTGAAAATGTCAAGTAATTCGTTTTTGAATTGCAACAAAATAGGAAAATCGTTCACTGAGATATCAGTAGTTTAGAGGAGGGGGGTTAATATCCAATTTCTAATTTTAAACCTTCATAAAAAATTAGTTTGAGTTTCCGGTAAACTTTTTTTTTGTAAACGATTAGAAAACTTATGGGGGAATTTCGTGTTAAGTTTTCAAATTGTACGTTTAAACTGAACTTTGGGACTAAGTAATGACCCGGGACTAAGCAATGTGCAAACATTCGATCCCCATTTGGTAACGCCGCATGAAAAAAAAAATGGTTTAAACTGAACAATTTTTATGAATTTCTGAATAAAAAAAAAAGCAAAGTTTCGTGATTTTGTCGAAATTATAACTTTTGACGCTTACAAAAAACTACTGTACATTTCAATCAATATTTTTTTTTAATTTTAACTAAAAATCACACACTGGGGTCAGTTATCTATCCCCCCCCAAAAAAAATCCCTTGTAAATACAGGCCACTGCTACTGAACTAGAATGTTGATCGTATTCCTTCACAGTACGCTGATATACATTATACACATAGTATTATCAAAATATAGGGTAATTCTACAATATTTGGTAGGTACATAAAGTGTGTAAAATATTTATTTTTAAATTTATTGACAATTTTTAAACAATTTTTATTCATAATAAAGTTGTATACAGGTACATACTGTATACATCTATATGATCTATTTAATTGTTAAAAAATAATAAAATAAAATAATATTGTACCATTTTTGTTTGGTAAATTATTTAATAAAATATACGTTCTATAATTTATTTGTTATTTAAAATACTTTATTATATGAAAATCAATATATTCTTACCTTAGACATACTTTTAACCGACGCATAGACAAAATAGGTTCCCAGCTAAAATTAGCATTTTGTTTTTGAATATCATTATCAATACTACTCGTATTATAAAATAATTCTTTGAAAGAATACTTGGACATTTCATACAACTCATGAAACTTAGTTTCGTCATTGTTTAGTTTGTACAAAATGACATATTCGTTTTCATTTTTTCGTTTCTTCCTGCAAGCAGCAGTGCAAGCCCTGCAGATCCAAGACTTCTGAAGCTCTTGTAAAACGTTCTTATTTTCATTTTGTTGATCAAACAACTTTTTTATTTGTGAAAGTATGTGTTCGGGAAACTCCATCATTGCAATACTATATATTATACTTGAACTATAAATTTAAAAAAAAAACAACAGCGAAAAAGTATTTATTATCATTTTTAAAGTTTTTTTTACGTATATAGTTATCTAATACCCATTAAGTAGATACTTACTGTTTATCTTTGTATGGATTTAAAATATAGGTATTTTTAGTCTTTGGTAATATGAATCCTACTTATTCTACTATATTTTAATTTAAATTTAAGTAAATATAAATAAGGTTTTTAATTTTAGTTAATTTCACCCACGACGCAACGCAGCGAAAAATACGATAATTAACGACATTTACGTGGTTTCGATGCTCAATCACTTCGGAAGCCCTGAATAGTGTAAATACTAAAAGTCCCGGGCTACAAAACGACAAAGCCCGGCCCGGAGAATAGTGGGACAGCGACCGAACAACACGCGCGCATAATATATGTAGCATTATCGCATCGGTGATCTGTGTTTAAATATTTCGATAAAAATGACACAGCACCACTAGGCTTTATTGGTAATGTGACTATCTTTCGAAATTAAAACAAAAACAGCTTATCGCAAAATACCACATTAAAATATAATATAATATATATACTAAAACAGCAATATTACTCACAACTATAATGATATAATAGTAACATTCTATAACGTGCACACGGCGTTTAGATGCGCAAAATTGCAAAAATCCCAGCAAACCAACTCTTAGAGAAAATCTTTTTTTATTAAGTTATATAATTAAATTTAATTTATAGAGTTAGTTTATTTGTTATTTTTTTTTTTTTTGGTTCAAACTAAAGGTTTATTCTAGTTCTTGAATAATTTAGGGGGACTACTGCAGGACAGTCTCTCCTTGCCGATAGTTACATTCTTGCAGGGTGTGTAAGTAACTATATATATATATATATATATGTTTAATTCAAAAGGATTCTTTACACCTAGAAATGGAGGAATAAAAGTTTTGAATAATAATCAATTTTCACTAATCCTCTCCCAAACATATATTGTCTTTACGTACACTAGCCAGGCCCGGATTGAACCGGCGAGCTACCGATAAAATCTCGGTGGGCCGCGTTAAATTTGGGCCATTATTATTTTTGGACAAAAGTAGTCTATAGTATTTTTAGATAGTGATATAGTAAAATATAGATCCAAATACACGGTTAAAACAATAAATGCGTCAGCTGTATAATATTGATGTATAGTGTATATTGGTTATTTTAATTCTCAAGAATTGAATACGCTAGAGCAGTAGAGCCTAAGTGGGCCGAAAACTCTCAATCCGGCGCTGATAATGGACATAATATGGGTAGTATTGGTTTGGTATAGTGTACCAACCTACTTTATAGTTTAGACGTTTATGTAATAAAATAAACTCTCATACTAAGCCAAAATTCAATTTCTTAGTTCTTAGAATTCTCGGATCCTATATAAACAATATGGACATTCTCCAACGTTTTATATTCTTTTCAAATTCAAACCACAAGTTATATGATAATATTTGAAGAAACAGTATAACTTGTAAGACGTAAACATATTGTGATATCTATATTTTAATTAAACAGTAAGTTAGATTATTATTATTGTTATTTTTTATTTATATTATTAATTTTTAGTTAAGAAATTTTTTTAGTTGCGAGAAATTTATTTGTATCCTATTTTTATTATTAGTAACTAATAGCCAGCATACATGAACAAATAATGTACATTGTACATATTACCTACTACTTCTAAGTATTTCTTTAAACGATGTATATATAGTTACTTAATAAAACACTTATATAAGTTATAGTCTATTCTCTGTAGGTATAATATATTATAGCTGTACTCCTGTATATAGGTACGTCGTGCAGGATCGCAATGATAGTGTTTTGATTTTATTTAAACTATGTTTAAAGTTAATTTTTAACTGACTCAAAACAATTGTATCTACTTCGAAAATATATTGTTTGGGCAATATTGATTGACAACATATATGTTATTAAAAACCATACTTATACATGTATTAGCTAGTTCATACGTTTTTCATTGTATCGTCGCTCAAAACGTTTTTGGTACCAAAATAATAACAATTTGTCAAATAATATTATATTTTATGACATAACTTGTTTAACTTATTTTGATAGTTAATTTAAATATTTTTGAAAAAAAAAATGGGTAGCTTTTTTTATAATCTGTACCTACCATTTTTTTTTTTGGAAAGAACCGACAGGATTCTGAACCTGAAGAATATCGTACAGCTGAGGATTCTTTGGTAAATAAATTCACATGAGAAAAAACTGCGATTGTCTATAATGTCAAACATTAAGATTTAATAAAAACATTATATGCGTATTAAATATATTTAGAACAACATTATGATGGAAGAGTGGAATTCGATTTCAACATCTCCAATAAATCCAACAAATTCGAAACATTCGATTGAGATACGTCGTAATCAAGATGAAACCGATGCTTTCTCTCTGTGTAAGTTATATATGTGTTTAAAGGAGTTTTTTTGAAGTCACTGTAGAGTGCAAAACAGAACAGGTAATTTAATGGGTATGTATAATAGTTTATGCGCATATAGACGCGAAAATATACAAAGAAGAAGTTTTTTTGTTCTCAGATTTTAAAAAAAAAAACACAGATTTTGTTACTGTTTAGTTTAAAGTGATATTGTGGTAGATAGTGCTGTTTATTATACAGTATAGAGGAATAAAAGAAATTATTTTGGAGAAGCTTTATATCAGTGAGGGCGATAAATAATCCACCCACCCACAGTTTTTTAGCTTTTGCGTGGGCGGATCTTGAGCAAGAATTCCTGAGTTGACGGCAGGAATTAACAAGAATGGAGTACTAAATATTAGAGTTAAAAAAATTTTTAAAAAGTCAAATGGGTGGGGGTGGGGAAATATACGTGATTATAATTCAATATTGTATTAATATTGATGATTCACAAAATCTGTTTTATACAGACGAAAATCTGCAATCGCAAATAAACTCGTTGACAACGAGAATTCAAGATATGGAAAACAAATTTACAAATGAACGTAAAGTCGGTATGTACCTATGTGGCTATGTCCATTTATACTTTAAAGGATTAGGCATACCTAATGATAACCATGGCTTAAATATGATGATAATTTAAGTTAAAATGTACAATATATATTTTTATATTTAAAATAACTAAACAACTAACGAGTCTTAAATAAATTTTTTGTGATGAGACGTCGAAAGATACTACTCCGCCATAGACGCAAATTGACTAAATTTTTTGGGGGGACTCAAGCCCCCCTCCCCATACGCCATAATATAAGTAATACAAATGTTGAAGGGAAACGATCTCCATAAAATCCAGGTTCATTATCATCGATAATGCAGTAATAGTGTTAGGCTAACGCTAACATCAGTAAGCAATGAGTGAGATTCATTTTCTTCTTCAACTGGTATATTATTGTCACCAGTTTTAGATACCTACTAGCTGAATCACCCGGCGTTGCCCGGAAAAACTCCTATTGGGTGTAATTCACTCTGCATAGGTATGAAAGCAAAATTATATTATATTTTAATTTTTAGCCATCCCGCGTGGCGTTGCCCTGAGTTTCGCTTATGGTAATGCGAACAGTATATTATCAGGTAGGCAATCTACCTGCGGTAGATTGCGGACACATTGAGGGGGGAGATAAAATATAGGTAGCCTATATTAGTACAGCTTAATAGTTAAAAACAATTTGTATAAGTGTACCTAAAATAGTATTGAAGTCATAGTTGATCATCCCGGATTTTTAGGAGTATTTCATATTTATGTATTAATATACTTTGGGGGGTTATTTAATTTATTTTTATGGACAAACCGGCGTAATTGTACCTAGATTTGTGAAATAATTCGCATATTATATAACTTGCAATCAAAGGCAATACTTAATAAACAAAAAAAAGTTTCAATTTCCACCGTGAATCTTAAGATCCTTGTTTTGCCACCTCTTTAAAAATTTAATATCAGAAACACTCCTTTCTTATTGCGTATCTAGATCAATAGAATTTGTATATTGTGTTATTTGTATGTGTATTGGTTTATGTTATCGGTGTGCATTTTATCGTTCATTATAATTAAATAGGAGTATTGGTGTACGCGCGATGCATGAGATTATTTTTATCGATAAACTTCTCGGAACAATAATTGTTATTCTTATCTACACGACGACGACGAACAAAAAGGATAGGTTGCAGGTAGCTGGAAACCCGCGGGCCGCCGTGCCGCACATACGTATTGGCGGTGAATAATTATAATTGTTAATTACTCCACTAAAACGCAACATTTTTGAAAATCCTTTCTTATTGCACGATGAAAATATGAGAAGAACCTCTATTCCAAATTTCAAGTCCGTACGTTGAGTAGTTTTTGAGATACAGCGATCAGTGAGTGAGTGGTATTTGGATTTTATAAGTATAGGTTTCTTTTTTCTTGAAAATGTCAAAAAACTTACTTATGGTAATTTAATTCAAAGAAAAATACACAGAACATTGACTTGGGTCAAAAAAATCACGTGGGTTAAATACAGAAATAAGAGAAAATAGGTCTATGGATAAAATAGACTGAGTCATAGACCATATTATAGTTAACAAGTAGGTAACAAACATATAACAAATAACAATTATCAATGATAACAACGTGATCCGTTCGAAAATTGGAGCGTAAATCGATCACAGCCATAGACCTATTAACTAGTTAATAGGTCTATGATCACAGCAACCAAACTACAGAATAGATTAAATTTAATCCAAGGTGGTCGGTGGATATATAGGTTAGCTTGATTTAATCTATTCTGTGACCAAACCATGATTGAAATCATAGACCTTTTACTCAAGTATACTTTCTACTTTTACTTGAGTATAAGGTCTATGATTGAAATATACAGTGACTCGGATTGTTATCATCAGAAACAAAATTGCTGTGTAAAGGGATATCCATAGATTTTAAATATCTATGGGGAATCACAATCAATATCAATTTTTCTTATCATCAAAATTACGATAACTAAAGTTAACAAATTCAAAATATTTTTTTTAAAATATACATGCTTAGTACCACAGAATATAAAAATTAGTACTAATTACTAGATTTTGAACTGGGGGACTTGACCGAAATTAGGCGGGGACTAAGTCCCTCCAAGCCCCTCCCTATTTGCGCCTATGCGGAGTACTCCCATTGAAGACCAAATTCCGCAGTGTACAGAATTATATCAATTTATGCAAAATACTGTAAAGGTACTAGAAGGTGTTACTGATACTGTGATATAGTATAATTTTTTAACTTAAAATATAATATAATTTGGAATCCCATATCTATACGTATTAAATAATAAGCTTCTAACTAACCGTCAATTTTCCATCCGCTTAGATCAAAAGTTCATATTCGACAGACAAATCAAAGGATTTACATTGAATTTAAACAACAATAATATTCGTTTGATTGCCGTCCAAAGTATTGATAAATTATAATTTAAATATAGAACCTATTAGATATTTTAAACAAATTGTACGTTACAATTATAATATGTAAATGTAATTGTAATAATACATTTAGACGATGTCAAAAACATAACTTTTGAACATATGAGTCTCTCTCAAATGTTCGAAACACTACAATACCAACTTGAAATGGTTTCGGGGAAGATCAATGCGAAGTTCGACTACTTGGAACAAATGTTAAGCTATAATACAGCGGAGCTCGCAGCGGAGCGTAGCAGAACAGGTGATACTCCCTATTCCCTAAGACCAGTGGTTGACTTGGGATTAAAGTAGTAGATGTACCTACTCTAGCTACTTTTAAAACAGTAGCGTCCCTAGCATTTTAATCAAACTAACGAACAAACTATAAAGAAGTAGGGGTACGCTTGAGTATCATACAAATTAGTTGAGGTACTCAGTCCCCCTGCTAACCCCCCGCCCCCCCCACAAGTCAACCACTGCCTAAGACCTGTAGCGCGTAATATCCTGCAGTGGCGCAGACGCGCAGTGCTGTAATATAATAAGTAATAATTATATAAACATTAGTTTCGCATTTTACATTTTATACTAAACAATTTTTAAACTTTCAAGTTCCAATTATTGCGTTTGTTTTTAATACCAATGCAATATTATAGGTATTCTTATTTATTTATTTATTTGTATAGAGTGCAGCTTAGCTGCACTTTGCGACAGCTTAGCTCACCGGACGGCGGACACCGATGGCCAGCCTATGATGTGACCACTGGCTGGAGGCCTATCGACGTCAGGAATTATTCATAGTTGAACACTTTTCTTTTTCTAAAACCGTTGAAAGATAAACATTAAATAAATAAAAATAGAAAATTTAGTTGTATAAAACGATGTTTTTTTGAAACTATTGCATGAAATAGTTTTCAACCAAAAAATACAATTTTCATGCTTCCGAGTTTGCCTTAAATCCCATTAAACTCGTTAGTGAGATTCATACTATCAAAATCATATGATTTTCATGTAAGAGATCTGTAAAGTAGTTTTAATGTTAGAAACCTATATATACCGTGTGTTCACCAATTTAGGGAACACTGAATTTCTCGGCTGGATTATGTTGGAATAAATCGAATTTTTTTTTACAAGCTTGTGGTATATAAATACACATTTTCAGATAAATTTCAAATTTTTAACCTCTTTGGTACACGCATGCGCAATGGAACTTACTTTTTTTTTAATAGCAACCGGTATTTTTGATACCAAATTCGGATAGACTGAATTTTTTTAAGTCATTTTGACCAATTAATCATGGCTTTAAAACCAAAATTGACTGAATGAGAGCCATTCAAATTTTAATAAATAATACATTTTTACAATTCATTATAAAATGCATAAAACCATTTATAATAATTTATAATTGGTTACTTTTGAATATCTTTACGTATTTTTTTTTTTTATACGTGTTATAAATAAGATTAACATAATATGGATATAAAATTATTTAATCAAAATTGATTACAACAGTTATTTTATAACTACACAATTAATTAAATAAATTGTTCAAAGTTTGCTCCCTGATTGTCGACACATAATTGAAAACGTTGTAGACATCCTCTATTAGTTGCTGACATTATTTGACTTTCAGTAAGGTTATTACACGCAACCAAGATTTTATTTTTTAAATCTGCTAGGTTAACTGGTGGATCTGCGTAGACTACAACTGTTTTCAAATGTCCCCATAAAAAAAAAATCAAGTGGTGTAATATCTGGAGATCTTGCTGGCCATTCAATGGGTCCATAAGTGCCAAGCCATTTTCCCTCATATACCCGATTCAAGTTATCTCGAACAATATGATATTCATCAAAAAGTAACCAATTATAAATTATTATAAATGGTTTTATGCATTTTATAATTAATTGTAAAAATGTATTATTTATTAAAATTTGAATGGCTCTCATTCAGTCAATTTTGGTTTTAGAGCCATGATTAATTGGTCAAAATGACTTAAAAAAAAATAGTCTATCCGAATTTGGTATCAAAAATACCGGTTGCTATTAAAAAAAAGTAAGTTCCATTGCGCATGCGCGTACCAAAGAGGTTAAAAATTTATCTGAAAATGTGTATTTATATACCACAAGCTTGTAAAAAAAAATTCGATTTATTCCAACATAATCCAGCCGAGAAATTCAGTGTTCCCTAAATTGGTGAACACACGGTATATATAAGCTTATATATTTGGAATATCCTTAATTATATTTTTAATGTTGATGCAAAATATTATTCTCCAACACATAACTATCAAAAACGTCTAAAACAGTCTGTAAATCTGAATATGCACCTGAACCAGTAACCCATAAGGAATTTGGTAGAAAAATGGTTATTAATGTCGGTATTTGTCTATATGAATTATGCTTAATATTAATTTAATATTGTATAAAAATAAATATCATAAAAAATATTTAAAAGATCTTAATCTAAATCATATTACATTAATACATTATACTAACATTAAAAATTGTTTTTTTACCTATTCATAATTTTAATTTATATTGAGTATTCTATTTTATTATGTTAACATTGTGTTGTACTGAACTTCCTGAACCCATCACAAGCTATGCTTTTGGGGCAACGTCATAAATTGTATCTACTTTTAATAGTATCTTCATGCAGGGCCGGATTGGCCCTGCGAGTTACCGAGTAAAACTTGGTAGGCCGGTTATGGGTGTTTGGTCGTAATTTTTTTTCTATTTGGGAATGAAAAATTATTTCAAACATCAATAGAAATTATAATTGAATAGAATTATTAAATCACACCATATTTATAGCTGTAATCAAACGTTGGGAATCCAAAAACTCGGTGGGCCCATACTTTGACAATCCGGCGCTGACACTAGCTGCCCCTCGCCAGCGTTGCCCGAACCAAAGATTTGTTTATTTTATAAAAAATATTTGTTTATAACGTATATATGCAATATTTCTACAAGATACCTACCTAGCTATAATAGTAAAATAATATGTGGCCAATAGCAACCCTATAAATAAACAATAAATATTCTTTTTCCGTGAGTCGAAAAATAATTTCATGTTTACGAGCTACCCATATAATAATAGGGTTTGAAAAAATAAGCTATAAACACCCTCCAAGTATCAAGGAATCTATTGATACAATTTTTATTGAAAACGGTCCAGTATAGTTTTTGAGTCTCTAGTTAACAGACAGACACACATGACACATCCATATATATATATTTAATAATACGAAGAATATACCAATAATTAATAATTTGACCAAATTATGATAAAAACTGTTTGTAAGCCTATAGGTACTAGGTACAGCCAATAAATATTTGAATATTTAGATTCTAGATATCATTTATTAATAAGGCTGTGCATTTAATACACTAATAAGTAATAACACTAAGAAAATTAATTTAAAACACCAATAAATGTGGTAAGACATCAAAATTTAAAAAATGTTTTATTAAAAAGAAAAAACTTTATTGGTTTATTTATCATAGTTTAATCACTGAATGTCTGAATAGATTAAATTTAAATTTAAATTTAATCTATTCTGTGGTTTAATCATAGTGTCAATTAAATCGTTGTCAAAGCAATCGACGTTCACACTTTGTAATTTACCGTAATAAGACGTCTCGTAAGTCGTATTTTAAAAACTGTACGATTTGGAAAACAGGATGTTCAATAAAAATAATGTCACTTTCATAGTTTAACAAGACGCAATGAAAATTCAAAATTAGGGATTGATAATTTGGTAAGTGGTAACACAATATCACTTAGCAGTTGACAACAGTTAACATTTTTACATTGTTACTAAATAACATCATGGCCCACAAGAAATATTTAGTTTAGGTATTTCGTATTCGACAAACCAATACGCAAGTGTAATATCATTTATTCGACACTTCAATTATCTGCAACTCTATTTCCGGAATCACGAAAAAAACAAAAAGTAAAGCCTAAACTAAGTAGGTATTTCGATGAGCAATAACGCATAATAAATAGGGCTGTGAATTCATAGGAAAGTGCATTTTTTTTTGGTGGTTGTAAAACATAGCTTTGTGAGTACATAATTTGAATTATGTATTAACGAATCCATCTATGAAACTTTTATTTTGCATATTTTTGCATTTTTTGACGTTTTTAATTTTTTAGGTCATTTTTTCGCATTTTTAGGTCATATTTTGCTTTTTTAGTTCATTTTCTAGTATTTTTAATCAAATTCCGTCAATTGACTTGTTTGAAAACATTTTTTTTTTATTTTACACGGGCTGTATATATTATGTCAAATTTATATTTTATTAAATAATATTTTACACAAGTCACACGCTATATACGCCATACGGGTTAGGTAAAGATAACGATTCGATAAAATAAGGCAATTGCTAGACAACTAGATAACTTAGATAAGTTATTGTGGCTTTTATGCGATATGCTCCTATTACGTCGGTAGATGTTGAAAGGAGTTTTTCGGCATTTAAAAATTTGTTGACAGACAATCGGCAGTCATTTTTATTTGAGAACATCAAACGAGCACTTGTTGTCCAATGCAACAGTAAAGGTACTTGGAAATAAATATCTTTAAGTTTGTTTCATTATTTTAACAAAATATATACAAACAACATTTTTTTAAATATGTTTCAGGCGAATAGCAAGTTAAGTATATTCAAATTCAATCAACATTTTTATTATTTATTTTTTTTTTAAATACTTTTTAAGCACTTTTTTGTACTAATGTTTAATATCCTGTATCCAATATTAATATAAATATAAAAATTAAATTAAAAACCATTTTTAATAAATTTTATACTATAATTTTTGACATTTTATATTCCTTTTTTTTGCATTTTAAGTGCATATTTTGCATTTTAAGTGCATATTTTATTGCATATTTTTGACATTTTTAATGCATTTTTTAAGGTTTTTTAGTGCATTAAATTCACAGCCCTGATAATAAAGGATCAAAAGACGAAAACAGCACAGTCAAAAATATACAACTGAAATAACAAATAGTTTCGTGCAACGACCACTACGGTTAATACACGAATTATACGACAACTAAAAATATGGAGAATGTCAAATTATTTGATTGAAAAAGTTTATTAATGTAACAAAATATCTGATGGCTAATCATTTCGGGGATGAAATATAAATATCTAAATCCAAAATAATTAAATAATTGTACGTGTTTTGGTATAACTGAACAATTTTGAAGAAACTAAAATTGTTTTTAGGGAACCGGTATTATTATTATAGTCCTGTCGTCCTGACCAAGATTTGACGAATATAATAGGGACAATTACATAAGTTATAAGAATTAGGATTACACAGTTTCATGTTCGGAAACTGAAATTCATTGAAGATAACCGACAATAGTATGAGCAGTTTATAAGTGTTAAACGCAGCACGCTACTTGATGCTTTTCTTCTACTATAGAAAAATGATTTCCACCTTCTGGTATAGGTCCCCAAAAACATATTTATGATAGATAGATTTTCCTTGTAAAGGAAAAATATCAAGTAGCGTGCTACGTATAAATATCGATAAATCAATTATCACTTAGGCATAAAGCTTGAAAATGCGTAATACCAGGTTGAAGGTTACCTCGAGATTTCGCCATGTGTTCTGAGAGATATTTTGAAATCAATAAGTCGATCCAGGTTAGCTTTGACTTTTCCCGTTTGTTCAGTTCTTTTGTAAGAGAAGGTTGGATACTTGGATAGATATTGAACTATTAAAGGGATTTCACCAACTGTGAGTATGGTAGGGGAATGGTCACTGAATATGTCGCAGATATCTTTGATATTTGTACTCAACGAGTTTGAGATAATTGTGACAACAAAATCGAGTATATCAGTGTTTTTCATATTATTTATTTTAAGATATAATTTCTTTATTAGAAACCATAAGGTGACAATTTGATGGATGCTTTTACATTATCTACCATAATAAATATTACCTATATATTAAAATATATTAAGGAGGGCTTCAGATGGCTCAGGATACATAGGTATACTATTTATATTACATTTACTTATTTAATTCAATTTGCTTGCAGAGAAATATTGGGCCTCGCTGAGAAATACTCATATGGAGGCCCTAAATATTAATTATATATTGTATAACGTATATTAAACAAATATTCAATAATTAAATGATAAGCTGGTACCTCTTAAGTCTATTCATTTTACTCAAATAATGAGACATTTACTGTAGTACACAGGTACTTACAAATAATATAAAAATAGGTACTAAGATTAAAGGTAAACAAACATAAAATTAATATATTATGTATCTTCATAAAATGTACATTACAAATATGATGACATAAAATGCATTGAACATTCATTTTTTTTTTGTTGATTATTAGTACCTTAGATTTATTGACATTATTGTTTATCTTCAGTAATTTCTTCTAAAATTTCAGATGTTTCTTCAATAGGTTCCCAAGTTTTGTCTACTTTGTTTAAATATCCTATAAAATTATTTTATATAGTTTTTATAACTTTTTAATTGATAAAATATTTACCTCTTATAGCTGAGTGTTTTAATCTAGGATCAATTCGTAATTCTTTTCCTTTTAAACTTTCATTATCTTCATCTGCAGGAGTATAGAATCGAACAATAGGTAATGGCTGTTTACACAATGATTTCATTTCCATATTTATTCCATTTAGTTGAAGTTTATCTTCCTGAATATGAAGTAAGAATAAATTAGAACTGTCTGTTATTAAGTTATTCAGAATAAATATTTAACTGTATTATACTTTTACAAGTTTGTATCCCTCTTGCATTTGAATTGACTGTCGTTTATTTCGAGCTATTTCAGCATTAATTTCTTCATCTCGTCGTTTCTTCCATTTAACATTGGTATGATATGCATGATATGACACAGATATTATGACTAACGATAAAATACTCGCCATTACTATTGCAACAACTTTAAAAACAAAAAAAGGAATTTTCATATTATGTTTTATAAATAAACATTTGGAACTAATCATTTATAATTAGTAAAATCTAAATCTAAAAATGTTTAATATTTTATTAATAAATTATTAGGTTGGTGCATTGTGCATAATACATACAAACATTAAACATATAACATACATTACATACATTTATTTTTTCAAAGGTTGCCCTCATATTTTAACTTACCATTAAATGTATTATCTTGTTGTGTGAATACTTTCGCATACTTAGAATCATAAGGCATACGAGCTGGAGGATCCAAGCCCCAAGTTTGATCTACTCCCTAAAAGAAAAGAAAGAATTTAAAATAAATAATTGTAGTTAAAACAATAAAATAATTCATACATAGCTTATGTTAAGTGAAGGTCCAGGTCTAGGTTTATGAATATCATCAAAAGAAGCACACTGAGCACTGCGAACTCCTTGAGAATTTGTTACATTTACTTTCTCACTACCAGTTTTTGTAAATAGCATATATTCATCTAAAGGTCTCATTGCATTATAATTGACTTCCAAAAATACATCTAAAATAAAAATATATATTTTATAAAGATGTACATATTATTTATTTACCATTAACCTATATTAAATGTATATTTGAATAAAAACAAAATAAATAATTGAATTTTTAGTATATACAAATCAATCTAATTTAACTGGATGCTACTTTAATAATAAATATATATGAATCCGTATCGGTGAAATTAAGGTTCAATTATAGAACAATTTATGCCACAGTGTTGTTAAATTAAAAAAAAACAATATATAGTATATAAAATTATATTTGCAATTAAGATATGAGACAATATAATAGCTAAAGCCCAAGCAAGAAGTATCCTACATTTTGTCAATATTAATTAAAGTATACAAATTACTTGAAATACATCCACTATAACTTGTATAAGAAGCAAACCGTGGGTCAGTCGTATTAAGTCCACCAATTTGTACTTCATTATCGCCTGCAGTGATATCTGTTAATGTATCAGTTAAACTTAAGACTGGAATTTTTTTTAGTTCTATAGGATCCCTATCAACCTATGTTTATCAAAGAAAAAAGTAATTTTAATTTATAAATAAGTCTTAAATTACAAATGCATAAATACATAAGCAAACAAAATTTACCATAAGTATTGAACTAGATTCAGTACGTTTATAGTAAACTGAGTGTCTCGCTCCATTTAAAAAGTTTCTGTCTTTGATATGTGCACCGAATGCTCCTCCCGTTCCCTCTCGATCTTCCTCAAATATCATTTCACCTTTTTCGTTTAATGCAACAATGAGATAGTAACTTCTCCTACAAAACAATTTTATAAAATTGTATAGAGGTTAATAATCACAAATTAAGATAATATATCTTAAATTGTGGCAATAATCCATAATGTGTGATCACTGATCAGGCGTATTTAAGGAAATGGCTCAAGGAATAATGTATCACAATATGAAAAAAAGTTTTAAGATAATAATATATACATTCCCTGAAGAATAAAAATTATTTATTAAAACTCAAACAACATTTTACTTGTTCTCTGTTTGGATAAGCAATAAAACTGTACTTCGTTGTCTTTTGTCACTACTTGAGAAAGCTAGATTTAACTTTACTTGTGTAACTGGTCCTTCGAGTAGAAATTTTCGGCGTAAAACTGAGACGCCACTAAAATCTGCTCCTTTATCTAAACACAAGAAATTTTAGTAATGAAGAAGGTTTTAACAAATTAAAAAATATTTTTACCTAAACCGCAAAAATCTCCATAATAAGACGTATGCTCACAATCACACGAACTACCTCCTTTTTCAAAATTTTCAATACAAATACCTTTATTTTTACAAGGCTGTTGCTCGTCACATTTCATGTTACAGCCAGATATTATGCCTCTAAGTTCTACAGGATTAAAATAATTTAAAATTGAAAAAAATTAACAATATTTATGGTTTATACATTTACCTTTCTCTTTAGAAGTATTAAAGGAAGAATTTGCTAAGCCTAGACTACTAAAACTGACTACAAAATCATCTACTTTTAATCCTCGGACACAACCAACATATCCAGACAACCGAACAGATTCTTTTTTACTACTAATTAAATTTTCTGGATCAAATCCACCAATGTTTACTTGAAAGTATTCAGTAGGAGGAGCAGGGGGTCTTTGAGGTGATAAAATCTCTAGAAACAATCAATAAACATAGACAAATAAAAATGTAATACATTGTAAACAATGTACCTATTACATTCGTATAGCACTTTTTAAAACACTGTGTATATACCAAATAAAAATATTCATATGTGGACCCACCCAGTTCTGGATTTATCCAAGGTTTGCTAGTATAATATACCAATAGACTATATCCGACTGGAACAGAACTGTTTATTTCATTGACATATAACATAGTAACATTTTCTGTTCTCACCAAAGCTAATTGAACAGATTTTCCTCGATTTAAACCTAAATTATTTAGTTCAATTATTAGTTTCATGCAATCAGAAACCATAATACATTTATAACTCAAAATCTACCTGGATATTTTACAGTTATATTGTAAATTTTATGAGAATGATTAAACACAAATACCACAGAATTTCCATTCATAATAAAAAGTTGCACGAAATTGTTTAAATGATCATTTGCATGTAATATTAATGAGTTTTCATCATATGTTCTTAAATTCATTAAAATATCTTTAGTCAAAAGTTTATAATAAGACTCTTGGCTTAATTCTGTTATATTATTGATAAAATAATTCCGTTTAAAATATGACTCTCTCGTAATAAACGTTAAACCTTGTGTATTGATATCTAAATAAATGATAAATAATAACCATTTAATATAATAAGTAAAAACTAAAAAGTAAAAAGCATATATAATTGAAGATTTGGGTATTATTTCATTATTGATTTTAATTGATACTTAACTATTTTCACAATATATCCCACTATAAGCCCAAGGATTTTCACAAACACATTGAAATGTACTCCATAGTTCTTTGCATTTTGCTCCATTTTTACATGGATTTGGAGCGCACGATGGTTTACATTCTTTTATAATTTCAGATAAATGAACACTCATGTATGAATAAATATCTAAAATTTCACCATTTACTACCAATCCTCGAAAACATCCTATTAAACCTTGGCTCACAGTTGTAACTTGAAGAAGGTCTCTATAGCAAATTTATTATTTTCATGGTGAACAGAATAATAATAAATAGGTAATAAACTTACTCTGTAGCACCTCCAATATACATACTTCCTTCAAAAGGACCAAATTTTTCATTTGGCAATAAATCGATCATTTCATAATCTGTATTAATCATAAAACGTACATGATGGGAGTTATAATCAATCCAAATTTTCTGCCATTCGCCATTATTTAATCGCCGTCTAGATTTTACTTCCATGTCTCTTGATTTTCCAGAATTTAACGTAAAATTAAAAGTTAATTTAAAATCTAAATGTTACAGTGTCATAAATAAATACATTAATAAAATAATGACAACATTTAACTTTAGAATCATAATAAATTTAATTCATAAAAAATATACCACTTGTAAGAGCAACCATAAAAGAAGGGTGTTGTCTTCGAATCGGTGGCTGGTAAAGTAAAATTGCTTTTTCACCAGTAGTCCTAAAACTGAATGCTATGTCTCCTTTTCTCCAACCTGGTACTTCTATATAAGATTGACTTGTTGTAAATGTTACAACATACTTCTGAGTGTCTAAAATGTAAAGCATTTCCTTTTTAATTAGGTTTTTCAGATTTTTTTTATTAAACTTAACTTGTTTCGACACATTCAAGTGGCCCTAATGTTATACGTCCTAAAGCATCAATCTGTAAATGTTCTTGTTGTAAAAACACCATTTTTGTAATTCCTAATCCTCCATATTTAGAAGTTAAATAATGTCCTTCGTCTGAATGCCATTTAGCATCAGGAAAATCACAATTGCATGAATGTGTACGATTTGAACATGTTTTATTCACTAAAAACAAATATTATGTGATAAAATACTAAATTAAAATTGAACATAAAATATACTTGAACATGGGCAAGATCCTCGTTTGGCATAACCAATAAAATTAATGAGCTCTTCTTGAGCAGCAGAAGTAAACCATGTAGCAGAATGGAGATCTAATGGAGCTTTATAACAATCATATTTTATGTACTGACTACAATGTAAGGAATGTGATATAAGCTCCTTCAACATTTCCGGAGGAAAATCTCTATATGTTATAGTAAAGCTAAAATCTGATTCTGCTGCACTTCTAACATCCTAAAATTGTAAACATTTATAAATGTATATTTATTTATTAGATACAGTCTTTAGATTGTTTTACAATTTGACTAGGTAAATTGTGTTCAACAATGGTTTTTGAATCTCCTTGAGCCCCAAATTCACATTTAACATGAGCTGGAGGAAATCTGCCATTTCCATCAATATCAATGAGATAAACATCAGGTTTAGTATAACCTAAAAGAGCAAGTTCTTCGCATGTCTTACGAAACTGTGCTAAATCAATTCAATTATGTTGATATTTGTTTAAATGATATGTAATTTTATGTTTTACCAAAATGGCAATTTTTTCCAATATATCCAGTTCCTTTACAGTCACAAATTACATTATCATCAACGACTGAACATTTACCATCATGTTCACAAGCATTTGGCCTCTTACATGGATCTACTAATTGACAATTATCAATAGAAACTTGGCCAGTTGTCCTATTAGTTCTAACCATATGTCTAGACTCTAAAAATATACCATCTAACCAAATTTCTCTTATGCAACCAACAAGGCCTAGAAAAAAATTAATATATATTTAAAATTAATATAATTTTAATTTAATTTAATTATAATGTTATACCAAAACTTCCTTTGCCTCCAATTCCACTACCAATAGTTATAGTCTGTTCAGCCAAAAAATTTTGAATGCCATTTAAGAAAGTTGTCTTATTTTTGTCATCTACGTTTAATGTAAGCAATCCTTTAGTGTAATTTAAACAAACTTTATGCCAAGATCCTTCAATGTTTAAATCATATTTAACAGTTGTTAATTGTGTGACATTTTTACTAGACGATGGCGTGAGTTCAAAACGTATTTCATTGTTTACCATCCGCAACTTATAACAATGTTTTCAATGAATTAATTATGTAACATAAACAAATCATCAGTTTATAAATTGCCCAGTTACAAATGTCTACTTACTTCCCAAAATCCTGAGGAATTCTGAGTGGATGTTGTCACAGGTGATGACACTAAAATAGCCATATGCTTATGACTTTTAAAATCAAACATTAAACTTATATGGTTAACAGATGTTACTGGCCATACAATATGTGAAGATGGAAATGGTAATGTTATAGGAATCATGTCAACTTCAGTTTCTGTAAACTCAGGTGATAAAAATCCAATGTAATGCACTTTTGGATTTCCTCTTTTTAATTCATATAATATTGATATGTCATTAAAGAAAACGTATTTTAGAGAACCTACAAAGTTATTATGTGATTTTAAACCTGAAATTAAATTAAATTTGTTAATTTAATTAAGCATAGGTACTTTTAATTGAAATAACATTCATAATTCATATTGTACCAGGTTTATTAGAAAGTGTTGGACCACCACCAAAATATATTTCAGGATCTATGTATAAATAATTTCGAGTTCCAGCCAAAATATAATTTTTAGTTTCTCCATTAAACATAATATCAACCATATTTTCTTTATGTGATATTGTCAAGTTATGCCATTGGTTTGAGTTTGTGTTATTACCTACAGTTGCAAATATTATAGGCTCTCCATCACCAAGTTCAATTTCAACAATAACTGATCCATTATAAATTGATATTGCAATATGGTGATGTTTATGAGACTCTCCGCTCGCATAAAATAAAGCAGAATCATCAAACCTGGTCTTAAACATAAAACTAATACGATTCATACTTGAATGAACCCTATCTTTCCAGTCATAAACACGATATGATACATAGGAAGATCCTCTTAAAGTTAATACAGTAGAAACTGAAAATAGTTTATCAGTTTAGATTAAAGATAAACATGCAGTAATTTTTTTACAAAAAAAAAAAAATATAAGTATAATACCATAAATATCACAGTATTCGCCTTCATAAAGAGTTCCAAAACAATCACACGACAATTGATTATAATGGTTAATACAAAGACTACCTTTAAAACAAATATTGTCTTCAGTTTGACATCTAGAATTGGTGTAAAAAGCGATTAGCATGCATATAACTTGTATTTTAAAAATTCGTTTTTTAATCTTAAATGGTTACAAAATAAACCATACTTATCTATGCAACCTTCTTGTACATTGTCATGTTTAGTAGCAATTAACGGTTTGATGGGTAATAAATCTGAAGCAGCTTTTCCAGCACTCAAAACCATTTCTTTTATACAGCCAACAAATGATTCAATAATATACTTAACACCATGTAGTTTTTCCTCAGGGCTCAAACCTAAATAAATTAAACAGAAATTTAAAAAATAATATTAGGAATTAAAAATAAAGAATAGATGCCTAAATAGATTCCGTCAAACTTATCAACAGATGCAAAAAGAGATTTCGGTTTTTGTGACCCAACTGCAAGTTATTTAAATTTACACTTAATTGTTATGCTTATGATCTATATCCAAATTTAATATTTTTTCCACAAAATAAATGTAGTTTAGAGGTTTTTCATTTCAAGTATGAAGGTTTTATAACTTAACTTGTAATATAATATATTAACATTAAACATAACAATCCAAATGTTTCCATAGCCTAGTGAAGAATTGGATTTTAAATAATATTTGAACGAATATCCATTCCCAAGTAAGACATAACTTGGGATAACTTGAGGAAGTCACAAAAATAAAATATAAAGTATGAAATGATCCATGGACCATGGTATAAAATTAATTTTGGTATATTTTAAAGAAAAAATTAAGATACAAGTTTGTTGTACCATAGTAAAATTATTTAATTATATTTGTTCATCCATAATTTCCTATTAAATTGTAAAACTACCCCAAGTAACTCTGTTTGAATGTTTGAAAGTACCTACCTATAATGCAATAATATAAAGCAAAGTGACTGTTAAATAATATGTATACATCTAAATTATAACAATTTGTTTTCGTTTTAGATAAATATTTAAATCTTAAAATTATTTTAACATAATTTGTTTTTAAATTATATCAATAGAATAAAGAAAACTTAATTTTTTAATTTCAATATAACTATTATGTTCATACCGCCAATTAGAACTACAGATGTTAAGTCAGTAGATATGCCATAGTTACTAGACTTATGTAATCCTTGTATTATTTTTTCTGCACTTATATTATCTACTTTTGCTATAAGTCTAGCGCCATGTACATCTATACGTACAGTTACAGTGTGCCAAATATCATGATTTAATCCTAAAATGTAAAAAAAATATATTATAAAATTACAATACCTTATACAACTGTAAACAATACATGACTTTCGTCTTTCACCCTCACCTAATTAAAAATCAATTTTTGAATTAAACTAATACTATAAGCCTGGAATGAGTATAAATTTAACTTTAGAATTATATCTTGTTACTTCTTAGTAGTATATGTATTTAAAGTATCTAAGGTTATTATATGTTCTAAATTAAAATAAAATATAATCAACACACTTACATTTTCTTAGACAACTCTACAGCAAATATTACCGTTTTTTTTTTTTTTATGAAATTGTAGTTTTATTAACTACTGTTTACTTTTTGAGAGTAAGATGATCAAAATATAAGACAAATTCTTAAAATAGCTTAACATTTTAGCATCCCAAGTGATTACAAAAATATTTGTCCTAAGCATAAGGCCCAATTTTTGTTTAGTCCAACAATCAGTCATGTTCAATAAACATGTTTGTCCATTATTTTTTAAATCCAACGTACATATTTGTTCATTGTTTTTTAAGTCCAGTGTACTTTTATCAAATATTTTATAAGTGTATGTCTTAAGAAAACCAAATGAATATGAACGACACATTTATTGTACATTTAGTTTATTAATACAAATTATATGTTGATAACATAACCCATTGCTTACAACTTTATAAATTATAAGTAATGATTTGTACTTTTTAGATTTAATTATTCTTGACATAATATTTAATCATGTAGTTTTTAAGTTAAAAATTTTAAAGAAATAATTCTATTAAGAATAACACTTTAAAATACAAATATCAATAAAATCCTATAACTGAAACCATGGTAAATAAAATTTGACCAAATAATACATTTTTTTAAATTGAGTATTTTGGATTACATGGTTTGGATTATAATGTAATTTGGACAAATAATTGAACTATAGTATATTTTAGCCTTACCTTTATAGAACAAAATAAATCGCACGTTAAATTGATTTTAGGATTTCAATACTTTTTAAAGTGTTTTCAGACTCAAAATATCTTTTGAAGATTTGTTTTAGTGATTACAGCTAAAATAACTATTTTAATATAAAATATGCACATATTAAATCTCTTACTTACCTTCTCCAACTATTACAGAGGTTGAATGTTTGCCATAGACATGAACTACTTTAAGTTGTCCTTTTTCAACTATTACATATAAAGCATAGGGAGGAAGACCCGTTGGTCTATCCTTAACACTATGATAAACAAGTAATCCATGCGGTAAACGCGTACGAAATTGGAATGATATTTCTCGACAAAGCCTATTTAAATCCAATGGTTGAAAATTCTATGAATAATAATGTTACAATGTTGCCAAATTTTACCTCAACTGAAAGGTAGGAATACGATTTCCATCAAGCTGTATAAACGCATTGTTTTCAGCCATCATAAATACAGTATAATGACCAGATTCAGAAAATGTAAGTTCTGCGCCTCGATCACTTGGAGCTATTGGTGCCAATGTAGATGAACCATATTCATATATTTGTTCAACAGGTTCTGAGATAAAGTATGTATTGTTACGATCTAGGAAAAGTTAAAAAGTTGAATACTCGGATAGGCTAAAAAAATGAATTAAGTTTACTTTTACCACCGACACAGTAATACAAGCATTCTGCCTCAGAATCAAATATATTTTCACTTTTGCAAATACCACTTATGTAAGTCCTACATTGGTGTAAAATAGAATCGTAGTACCATTTATGTATCCAATTTTGACATGGACCACGCATAATTGGGATTTCACATCTTTCTATTTTCAAAATATGAACATTAATTAAAATGTATGAATTATATATTATTATAAATAATTTTTTAAAAAATGATAGTATACCCTTGAAATTCTCCAGTGCTTTTACATCAAATACAGTTAAAATAAGAAACACGGTAATAAAAATAATGTGCATTTTTCACTCAAATATTAACATCATCACATAGATGTTAAAAGTAAAATATATATTATATGAGTATTAGTAAAGTTATTTTAAACTAGCTTAGAACTACATCATGTAGTTTTAAAAAGGAAACTGTAGACTACATGGTACATTCACAATAGAATAATAACCCATTCAATTAGATGGTCAATTGAATTCAATTTTTCAGTGACTCACAGCTCTTAATGGAACAATAAATTATTTAAAAAATAAAAAAAATACAATAATATTATATGATATATATTATATATTATAATTACGTCAATATATTAATATAAATCACCCAAAATATTTGTATGTTATTAATTTTAATCTACAGAAACAATGAAATACAAACATTATATTAAAATAATTTTGAATATAGGTTTTACACAATTCATCAGCTTAAAAATATAATATATTATTAAACTTATGATATCTGAAAAAGGAACTGACAGATGTTACATAACATAAACATAGAGTTATCATAAGGTGTCGGGAAAACAATACATTCGATTGGTGATTGACAAACACATGAATGTTCAGCAGCTGTATTTTCCATATTATTTTTTAACGCATCAATTTCAAGGAATGTCTGAATGGAAGTATGGCATATATCACAAGAAATTGTATTCATAGTCGATTTTATGAGGTTGCCAGTATGGCAAACAGGACATTCAATCGAACTATTTTGTAAATGATGTAAATATACATTATAATCGATATCTTGTTCACATATCCATTTCACTAAAATATAAATATATTATACAATTGTATAATAAAACATACTTTCACAAAAACATATAATTTTTAAATGTTTAATACATACTCTCTTCATCTAAGATTTCCTGTTTAATTTCATCAAATATTTTATCTTCTTCGTCCAGGGAATGAAATCCATCATCTTCCTCCACATCAATTCTTGTTAATTAATATTTAAAAAAAATTGTTTTATTACACATATAAGCATTTTTAATATTATTTAATAAAATATTTTATATTATTATAATTATAGAAAAATCCTTACGCATGTAATGAAATTCAGGTTAAGTTTTCAATGTTTTCTAAATTTATTTTTAAATTATTAAAGTACAGTGAAACTTCCTTATTAAAAAGCCTAATGGGCAACAACAATTTTTATTAAATAAAATTACGTACATTTGGTTTTAATTAAGTTATGCAAAAATATAATGTTAAATGGAAGTTTCACTGTACTTAAAAAAATATTTATAACTTATAACTAGGAAACAGATTTTTGGTTTTTTTTTATAAAGGTAATATGTTTCAAAATTAGTAAAGTGATCTTAATATTATACTCAAAATATTCTCAACACATATGTAGGTTCAGTGGCGCCGAAATAGGTGGTTCAATTCTCACCAAAGCCTACCCACTCACCCACCCACAACACTGAACGACACAAAACCGCTCACTACCTAGTGTCCTAACTCCTAGTACCAACTTTATACTTACTATTGTAAGTAATAGTATTAACTATCTTAGGTAAATATGTTTACTTACCCACCCAAGACCCACCCACCCACAATTTTAGGTGGTTCAAATGAACCACCTTAAGTGCGTACTCGGCGCCACTGAGTAGGTTAGGTACTTAAAATAGTCCTTAAGGATTAAATCTGTGGCAGATTGTTCAAGCACTTGGTATATTTTTGATTGTGGTTTAACTACTTTCTAAATTTCCCTGATATTATCTTTAAGAACCATCTCTGAAACTTTTGTCAAAATTGGAAAAGCAGTTTTTGAGTCTATAAGCTACAATTGCGGACATTGCCTTTTTGTTGTATATTTAAATAATAAACAATAAATTAAAAATTATTTTATCCTATTTAAAATAATAATAATTTACAACACATGGCGGGTTGGCTACACATTTATTTTAAAATATTATTTCTGTAACAAATAGCTTCCCTAGTTTTAAACATAAAAAATTATTCAACTTTTGTGAGCCAAAACCAAATTTATGTATTAGCCTCCATGTAGCAAATTATGTGGGTTTAAAAACAAAGAAAAGAATATCCCCCCCCTTCAAGTCTCAAGGAATATGTGTGCATAGTTTGTTGCCAATTGGATCAGTAGTTTCCAAGTGTCCATAAGCTACATACAAACGTACATTAATTTTCCATACATTTATAAAAACAGTTATAAGCAGAGTAAGGAAGATGATAATGAAAACAAAAGGAATATATAAATGAAACTTTATGCTGCTAAATGGTCAGACCTTAGCCACGGCTCTCTAATTTATCAAATAGTTATTTTCCTTTACCTACTCAAAAAGTTTAGGTATACAAAAGTCAAGACTGACAGCCAACGATGTCAACTGTGACTAATTATAAATTTTAAACATAAATATAATATAAAATATTAATGCACAAACATCGTTAAGACATTAAAGAAATAATCTTACTTTATGCATGTCTTGTCAATAAAGGAAGTGACCTCATTTTCTCGCATTTCGTATGCAACATTACGCACTCGTTCTAAAAGAGACTCTCGTTTGTTCTTAATGATACTTTTATACCTCTAAAAATAAATATATTAATCAAAACATAAAAACAAATAATTAATACACATTTATACGTACGTGTCTCATGATGTCTCGAAAATTGACATCTCTGTTTTTACCACGTTTGTAGTTCGCAGATCGGTTTTTGGTTTTTGATTCTATACTAGACATAATAATATTATTGGGTCATCCAACCAACGGTTTAAAATAAGGAATTATGAGTTAAAAATTACTATAAGAGATCAAAAGAATTGACGTTAACTATGTACGTATATTATTAATTATTATTTATGAAATTCGGTACTTCGGTAGTTATTACATATACATGACAAATTAGATCTAACTTGTCATGACTCAACACTCATTAGTAAATAGTAATTATAGTTGGTAGTTATCACTTATGACTTATCATTCAGATAAATATACATAATTTTTTTAACAATTATTAAAAAAATTATAAAAGTTTGATATCAGAAATTTGACTATTATCTATAACAGAACAATCTATGGTTCTATGTAATAATATTATATCAATATTATCCATATTGATATTGTATTTGTATTGATAATAAACGGGCGGGAAAATAAATAAAAAGTTGTAAAACCGGTTATTAGTTAGAAATTCATAACAATTTTTCTTTTTATAGCAAACATCTGAAAATCTAGTACAAGATTCCTCATAAACTTTTCTACCTTTAACAAAATAAAAGTTTACCAGATAGTCAAATTTATTCTCTATAGAACGTTTGAAGAATTTTTTCTTCGTTGGTTATTCACCCATAAACTATAACGATTTCTCATCGAACATTTTTCTTATTTTATTGTAATTCAAAAACAAATAACCATAGATACTTGTAATTTTCAACAAATGTTTATACTTGATGTTTTTATAGTATCTTATAGATTTTATAAAGGTTTTTGAGCTATTTATAGACATTTTCAATTTTCATTTTTCATCAAATTACTAAAATTTGCAAATTATTTTGTAGTTAAGTATTGCTAAAGATTGAAAATGCAAAAGAAGGTTTCTCATAAATATCTCATACTGTAACCAAAATTATTTAATTATTTATTTCAAATTTAGAAGGAATTGGATGTTTAAACAAAGAATAACAATTTTAATTACTCATTTAGCAGTATTTTAGAAATATTTTTCTAAATAGGGGGAGGGATGGGTAGTTGAAACTTTCAAAAAAGATATATTATTATATTTAATATGCATAATACCATTTTCAAATGTAATGTTTTTGGCAAAAAATAATTCAGCCTACTGTATGTCTGTATAAGTATAACTAATAGGAAACTAAATTACTTGAATAGCAATAATATCATAAAATAATCTTACTATAGGCTGACAGAGTGGACAGACCTGCTATGCTCAGAATCGTTTGTATTCAATCCATAACAATGATTTTAAATCATATGATAAATTGTATATTTATTGTTTGGCCCAATCAGTCTCTTTCAATTTCCAGATATATCATTTTCGATTCAAAAGTAAAAATTTTTCAAAATTAACAGAAAATAAAATGGGAACTTTCATTTTTAAACAAATATGGTTTTAGTTTTTTTTTTTGTTATCCAAACATGAATAGCTGCAGACACTTAAATTTTTACTAAATAGTATAAATTTTTTTCATAGCATTTTCTAGACTTGATATAATTTTTAAAGTAATTTGGCTCATTTTGTGCTTATATTTATAGACATTATAAATTATCAACTTTTTTAGTTTTTTTATGTTTGATTACATTTTATTTTGAGTAAAAACCTTAAAAATTTAATATACGGTTTATCATAAGTTGTTTATATCCCAATCTTAAAATATATGTATAGAAACAAAAGATACCTTTAAACATTATGTAGGCATGTAGCAGTATAGGTACTAAAAAGCAAAAATGTATCAATTTTTAAATTTAAATATTAATAGGTACTTATTTTAATGAAAAAACGTACTGTTACTGTATAAGTATTAAATATTTTATTTATGTAAGTACCTACTTGTTTAAAATGCAACAATTATTAAATAATTATAATAATTAATCACAATTGAGTTATTATACAAACTGTTTGATTATCAATATTTGAAAAAAATTGAATAAAACTTAAAAAACATATTTATAATTATATTTTAAATAGCTCACATACAGCCAATCTGGATTTTAGTCATAATCCTTAAGACAAAATAAATAAATAGACCTGCCTAAACATAGTATATAAAAAAATGAGCTATTTGAAAAATGCAAGTTTTACTGCACATCAGCACATGCACATACCAGCAGTTTAAAAAGCTGGAATTGTTCCAATAAGTTTATAATAATTTACTATTTAGGTATCCCTAGCTTGTCAAAAAGTCTAGATCAGTAATCCAGCCAAGAAATTTAGTAAGTCTTAAAAAAATGATTACACTGTAATATTGTATATACTGTATCCTGATTAATGAATCACTATTTAGTAATTGGACAAAATTTTAGTGCATTTAGCATTTACTATTGTTATTGGTTATTATTTATCCTTTTTATTTTCCTGTTAAAGAATCTTATTTATGAGTTACTATTGTCAATTCCGTAGAATATATACTAGTCTATTTCATGAAATTTGTAAATTATAAAACTAACTCATCCATATTAATAGATGAACTACATTATGTTAATTTTCATACAAAAACTAATTCAGTTATGAAAAACAATTTGGTATATAGTTAAAGGGGAATACATTTTAGATATCAAGCAAAACAAAGTATGTGCAACTGTAAAAGATTATTTTATTACTTAGTGTATTTTTAACATAATAGTTGAAAATTTGACACTAAAAACTTCAATATTATACAATTTGTAATTTGTGAACAACTAACTTAAATAAACATAAGATTTTTAAAGTAAATTAATAGAATATAAATATTTTGTATTCTTTAAAACATGTGTATAAAATAAATTATGTTAAAATACAAATATCATTAATTATACTATATAGACAATTAGATATTTTTTGCTTAAATTAAAATGTTGTATTATATTTATTTTATTTTTCAATGTCATGTTCTTTCAGTTTACTTAGTTTTTTATTGAATAAAATTACAAATCTTCAAGAATTGTTATTTTTAAACACATAGATTATTAAATAAATAACCAATAAAAATATTGAAATATTAACTTCAAAAGATAAGTCATAATATTTTGATAAGTGTAATAGTGACTATGTTGAACATAAGACATAAATATAAAATATATATAATATAATATACTAATTAAAACATTTTGGAGCAAAATAAAACTTTCATTATTTCAAAAGTACAATACATTACTTTTATAATACTTATAAGTTATTTATAAAAATTATTTTGAAAAAAAGTATTTAAAAAATTAGCAAACAAGTTAAATGATCAAAAAAAAAAAATTTCAAAACAATGGCTGGCAATAAAAATGTATAAATAAATAAAACTAAGGCAAATTTAAGTCTTTTGAATCAAAATTATTTTTTTAATGTTTTAATTACAGTTTCTTCAAATTCAACTTTTTTATCAATTCGAATGTGTTCAATTCCATCCAAGCTTTTTGATACAATCCAATGAGGTACTTTTTTTTGCAAAAGATTTAAGTGCGCTTTCCATTCCTCTGAAATAATAATAAAATAGTTACCATGGCTAGAAGAATAATAAAATAATAAATGAAATTAAGAAAAGGAATATTTAGTTACGGTCTGTCATAGCTTCAGGATAACTCTGCTTTAATTGACCGATGACTTTTTTGAATGGCAAAACATTTCTTTGAAGTTGTACAAAATAGGTACGCATTCTTCTTGCAATATCTGGTAATCTATTCATCATTCTATCTTCATCTAATTGACCTATTGACCGTGTCATCAATTCTTTAGCTTTTTCCGCTTGCTTTTCCTGAATCTTTATATAAATATTTGATTATACAAGTAAAAAATGAAAATATTGAAAAATACCCTTAGTAAAAATGAATTAGGAATGCCTTTAAGGGCTCCTTTTAAAGCACTTTTTGCATCTGTTGTTGGATATTTTTTTTCAGTTAAATTTTTATTTTCACTGTTCATTGTTGTAAGAGTCCGATTTAAACGATTATTGTAAACAAACAATGCATGAGATTTGTCTAAAAACAAATTAAGCAGTAATTAATGCATTGCATTACTTAATTTATATTATTTTAATATTTTTGTTAAACTAAATGTTAAATACCCAATAAATCCTTTGCAGATACTATTTTTGGTTTTTGAATTTCAATTTTAGGTAATGTTGAAGGAATGATATCTTTCACAGTTTCAACATCAAACTCAGGATGCCATCTGGTAATTTTATCTTTGTCGATTACAATAGGTGGAATAAGTTTACTCAAATAATCCTAAAAACCAGAAAAAAATAGTTATTTTATTTAAATTAAATTAGTTATAAATACTATTAAGTTATACCTTATGATGCTCCTTCAGAATGTCAAGTAGTGCATTAGAAAATGTCTTTTTCCTCTGAGTTGTTAGTTCAATTAAGTCAATGTTATCTTCATTCACTAATCCTAATAAATATCAAAATTGATAATTTTAATATAAAATGTTTAAGTATAATCAAATATTTACCATAATTTGGAGTTATCACTAATTCAAAACTAGATTTCTCTTTTGCTGATTTTACTAATGCAAACTTAAAGAAATCTGGTACTACAGTCTTGATTTGGGCCAAATGCAATTCAGTAAAATTTCTAAAAAAAAAAAATTAAGCATTAAACAATATTAATTAAAATAAATTTTAATATTTAAATAGTTACTTTCTTGTCATTTGCTGAACACCACGTTTTAGTTTATTAAAAGTTATTTTTTCTTTTCTAGTAAACATCATAGACGAAACAGTTTCCAAAGCTTTGAATAATTCATCCAAAATACGGTATTTCAAAGGCAATGGTAGTGTTTTAGAATCAACTAATGCAGCATATCGTTTTGATGGTGACATAGCTAAAAGAGATCCAACCTCATCTAATAACTTTCTAGGCGAAACATATTCATTGGGACGTGTCATCTGATTGCCCATCATTACTTTTCTTGGACTAACCATAGATTGTGCTGGAGTGAGAAATAAGGCTGTAGGTTTAAGTTGAGATCGTTTTATTGGACTTGATCCAACTTTTACTGGACTAGTATCAACCAAGAGATCAACAGATTTAAACGAAGATAAATAATGGTTTTTGGCATCTTCTACTTTAGATTTTGCAGAATTAAGATCAATTTGTGATTGTTCTACTGAGCTGATTTTTTCTTGTAATTTCTTAAGGTTGTGTTTACGACGAACAATTTTACGAAATTCGCCCAGATCCAATTCCTAAATTAATTAAAGTCATAAGCT
This sequence comes from Neotoxoptera formosana, assembly GCA_022818045.1. NCBI lineage: Eukaryota > Metazoa > Arthropoda > Insecta > Hemiptera > Aphididae > Neotoxoptera > Neotoxoptera formosana. Next base: position 26,082,958 of record CM040632.1, on the reverse strand, counting down.
CATAATAATTGTTTAAATAAAAAACAAAATATATTATTTTTATTGTATTGTTAGATTAATTTTTATCTGGCATGAACAGTCAAAGTTAACAAGATTATCTTTGTATATTCTTTACACTTTCATGTATTATAAAAATTAAATTAAATCTTTTTTTAACTCATTACCAGTTATAGAAATAATTGTTAATTTTAAAATAAATAAAATTGATGTGAATTTAATTGTTTATCTAGTTATTAATCATACCCGGAAAATACAACTTATGATAAACAACATACTTGACGTAATTTGGCTTTAGTTGATGGTGATTGATCCGGAGTTGTTGCTCTCTCTGAACGGACTTCATTTTTATTTTCAGTCTCTTTTTTCTCCAGAATGTTTTCAGCGACTGTATTATTAATATCTGAAGCATTTAGATTATTTTGGCCAACTGTTTGTATTATACCAGAATCAACCTAAAAATAATTTTAAATAATTTAAACAATAAATAAAAAAACAATATGTATAGACTATACATTCTACAAATAAATATTATTATAAATTATAAATGTATGTCATAAGATACTAGTATATTGTAAAGAAAATTATTTTGATTAGTACAACGCCTTGTAAAAAGGCTATTGGTTTTATGTTTATTTGTTTTTTTGTAGTAATGCCTACAGTTGCTTTATCTTTTAATAGATATACGCAGGGAATCTAGGAAATTGGACGCCGGGGGCTAGTAAAAATGCGGCACACTTACATAGGCAGAGTTACAGGATGTGCCGAGTGTCTATACAAATCAAAGAATATATTTTTATATTACAAATGTTGTTATTGAAACCTTTGTTTTCATATAAATAGTATCAAATATGTCAATTTATACTTAAAATCATTAAAAAAAAGATAACTTAAAAAAAAATATCTTGGTTATTTTAGTTGAGTAAAAAAATTATTTCTAAATAATTGGGATTTCAAAAATTGACAATTTTTTAGACTTTTGTCAGCGAAACTATTGATTATGTCTTCATAATATTGATGTGTCTTACAATTGTATTTTCTATATACCTAAATATAATATTTTGAATTAGATTTTAGATACATCAAAATTCTCAGAAAAAATACTGCCGAAGAATTAGAAGTGAAAAGAGGGGTCAGGGGTTCCTTTTTGAAAAACAAAATAGTTTGTATTGTCACAAGATCATCCTTAAGTGGTACAAAAAATCTTAAGTATTCAAAAATATGGTCTTTAAATGTATTTAAAAATTCAAAAAATAAGAATTTGAATATATGCATGATTTAAGCATAAAAATCATCTTGTATATCCTTAAATAACAAATGTATAGTATAAACTTTTTATTTTTTTTGATAGAAGTTTAGAAATTAGTTATAATTTATACACATTATTATAATTATTATATTTAATAATTTTTTATTCATGGCTTTTTTTTTATTTTTCACAAATTTTGCATAAGCTTAATAGCGCCTTTAAACCAACGTGACCGTACGTCCTGTCTTATACAAGATTGTCCTTGATATCAGCTTTATGTCCTGTTTTTTTTTATGTCAATTCCAATTATTTTATATTAACTCTTATTAATATATAAAAAATACAATATACATTGTACTTAAATATTATGAACCTATTTGTAACCTAACCTATTTCATTTTTTTTTTGACAAAAATTTTATTATGTTATTGATGACGACAGTGATAGCCGATTAAATACATGAAAAATAATAACTACACAAATCAATACCTATTGGTATATATACCTATATATGTATTATATCTACAGATATATAAAACTTAAACTGATCTCTATCAATTATTTTTTATATGGCTTATGACCTATTATTAGTGCGAAATAAAATCACATCATCAAATAGCAAAAATATATTGCATTGTTACTCGATTAGACCATATCTTATTAAATTACAATAACAACTGCCTAAAACAGATATTTACGAGACTATGAAAAGTATTCGTTATAGACAGGTATTCATTGTAGAAAGATTTTAGTGTTTATTAGTATTAAATTAATACTTGTATAAAAATATATATACACCATTATTTTTTTAGCTACAAGTATATAGATAAATTTTGTAATTTTTTTTTAATAAGACATTTTTTGTGTATAAAAATGTATTAAACACGCAATAAACATAATCAGCAAAAAATAATTGGAAAGACAAACCTAGTTTTACCGTAAAATTGTAGTTAGATATTGTACCACTAGGCAGAAATAATGAGACAAAAAACTGTTAAAAAAAAAAAGTTACAACAACTGTTGCATTATGAGACAAATTTAAATTACGTATCTTTTTTCCAGAACCTTATTATTTATCTGTTAACATTGCAGGGGTAAAATGTATAACTAGCCAGACACAATTTACTGCCACCACCGAGACAATATAAATTAGCCGCCAATATAAGTGAGCCGTGAGGTGGTAACTCCTTTATACACAGTTACAGGTTTCACTGTAGAACTAAATTATTCTAAAAATTGAGAAACCACTAATTTCAGTGGATTTAACTAAACATAAATTTACTATGTACTTATTTAGTTAATTGCATATCATAATATTATGTAAACATATCAAGCCATGACCACCATTAAAATAAAGAAACATAAGAATAATATCAGTAGTATAGTTCTTATACTAATATAGTTAAGTACTAAGTAGTTAATTTACCTTTTGTTTTTTAACCGTTTGCTGCACAATACAATCAAATGATAATTTTCTAGTTGGTTTATTTATTCCAATAGTATTGTTCAATAGTTCCTTTTTTTGCAAACCATCTTCGTTGGTTGGCCTTTTTCTACTTTTAATGAAATTATCCAATGTTTTTTGAGTATCCATTTTTACTTCAAAAACAATCCGTTATCCGTTGAACCACAGAATATTTGAACTATGTCAGTGTAGACGTGTAGTCAGTAGTCACTTACTCACTTATTACTATTAAGTCATTAATGAACATCAATATTCAATAATGGAATTTCCAATAACTATTTACTTTAACCTATCCAATATTCCAATACTACTATATACCTATAAACATTAAACAACAATTAATATTTAATGCCGATCTAAGCAGTAAGCACAAACAAAGCTTATTATCAGTGGTGACCGATTGGAGGAGTGTTTACTGTTCCGTAATCACTTATCAGCTAGTTACATCAGGCCATTGTTCTATGGTCAGGCGAAGTGAATAATCTAAAAATGGTAGCCGGTAGCGATAAGAAGATATCTTTACATCGTGGTTGAGCTGGTGTGCACTGTACACTGTACAGTGTTGAGTGTACTGAACTACTGAATAGTGATGACTGATTGCCGATAGGCCTTCAATAAATTATTTATATAGTTCTTTTTAGTGGTTTTACTTGGATTTTATGAAAACCAGAGACCTTAGTGCCTTGGTAAACTACTAAGCTGTATAACTGTAAAAGGATACTTGAGAATTTCCGATACTTTTAAAATACTTAATTACGTTTACTGCATTACATAATCAATAAAATAATATTAATTAAAAGATTTAAAATGTTGGGCATCAATCTGTTTAGAAATATAAAATATTTTTCAACCAGTTCTTGTTTAAGATTAGATATGTCTTGGAGAACTTTGTAAGTAAACTAATATTCATGCATGCATAAATTTTGTTATTATTTATAACATTAAATTTATAGTAGCTGTTTTACTGTAATAGGTACTTAAAATACTTTAATTTAATATTATGATAATCAAAATACTAGAATATACTGATTTATTAATAAGAATTTATGACAAAATTAGAAATACATTTTTTATTTTTATTTTTTGTCTTAAGTGTCCTTTCCCCATTTAACTCTCATTGAATGACTTCTTTTGACCCTTTTGCACAATCCACAACAACCTCCTGATCTACATTGACATTTCTTATCTGGCCATCTCCTTTTCAACAGTCCCAAATTGTCAGATTGAATTCGGGTAAACTTCAGGGAAAAGAGGGCAAATGCCCCATCTGACAAATACAACTGTCAACAAAATGTATTTATTAAATATACAATACTCGATTACCTTTTTTCTGAATTTTAAATGTCTTAATTTTAATAACTAGGTAATAAATAATATAAATCATAATACTAAAATGTATGAACAATAAAAAAAAAGTGAGCCCCTCAGAAAAATTGTATGGTTTCAATACTGACAATACACCCACCTATGTCCTATAGTCCCTTTTTAAATATTCCAACATCCCCTTCAATATTAAAAATATATTCTTACTGCAATCAATCCTATGATTGGTTTCTAGCAATTCTTCATATATGCTTGTTATTTTCATTCCTCTTAATTTATTTGTAAAAATTACATCCTTAGTCCATCACTATCTAGAAATTTGTTTGCTCAATCAGGTATGGAAAAAAGTAAGCACTGGGATATTTGCACCATATCATTGGTATAATGCTGAATAATTTGACACCGGTTCAGACTAAAAATGTTTAGTATTTTTTACATTGATTCTAACCACGGTTTTTTCCTACAATGTTTACCTTTCACACCCTTATATAATTATACAAATAATCCATAATGTCTTAGTACAAGTCCAATCAATACATTTCTCCTTTTTTTAAAACTTATCCATTAAGCTCTTCACTCAGATATTTTTTGTTAATCACCATATCTGCCAACTTATCTCTAGCATTCTAGTGCTCAATGTTCTTATTTTATCATTCTTCAACCATACAGACTATACAACTTATGTTTTACTATGTATCATTGATTTGTGTAACATTTATATTTTTTAAGTGAATGTTATAAATTATAAGTTTTAACCCTGTAAACGTAATATTTTAATTGTTGACACTAATTGTTTTACAAATGTTAAATATATAAAAAACATCAGTGGTTTTTAAACTTTGACTATACATTTGGAAATTTAAGTTTATCAAAGTGTAATTTCTGTGTATTATAGATTTACCATTGAATCTCGTTGTAATATACTAAATTGTCTAAATTTGTATGTACTATATAGATTATATTCAAACAAAAATTAAACTTGTATTTACAGAAAAAAACTGCCTCTAAATCCAATGGATAGAGGTGTTCTTACGGATGGTGCTGATTACATTTTTTTGGATGGGCGTCCTACCCCATTTGGAATGAAACAAAAACGGAAACTTTTGCTCCAAAGAGAATATGCTGTAAGTTATATTAACGACATGATGAATATATGTAACAATAAATTATACTACATTTTAAATCATTTTTAGAAAAAAATTGTTGAACTTAGTGAAAGTTTAGACATTGCAAAGGAGCGGTATGCAAAGAAAGTTGGAGAAAAAGAAGAACAGATAAAACAAGTATTGGAAAGAAAACTTAAACCAAAAGGAAATAAAATTATTTAGGACAAAATAGTCTTCATGTTTTTATTATAATTCAAAAATATATAGGTAGAAAACACATTTTGTACAGAAAGTTATAATTTAATTCATTAAAATAAAATAAATTATACAATTTTTTTTACTGTGGAATGTTTTTGTACCTAATCAAAATGCATTCCAGAATACACAATTATCCACATCACCTGAAATAAAAGCAGAACAATATTAATTACTCATATAGTCTGTGGAGGTACATTTATTATATTTTTGGTACTATTTTGATATGTTTATATAAGTATACATAGAATATAATAAACCAACTGGTGATGCTGTAGCAATAGTTGATTCTGTCAAGATTTATTGTAAAAAATAAACATCGATAAACCTATGGATATTAGAAAGATGTCATACTCATATATGTTGTCTCTGTCTTACAAACACATAACATTCAAAAATTAAAGTTGAACCGGTCCAATTTTGTGTGATTAGTTTAAATATTAGAATGAATTGACCTAAACTTTAATTTTTAAGCAAGACTATGCATTTATAAAATATTAATATGTAAAAATACTCATTACATGCTTAAAAATATAAATATTGAAAAAACAAATCAGAGAACACCGATAATTTTCCTGACTTTAAGTTTGATAATAGGTCAATTAACATTAATATTAAAGCTTACAACACACAAATAGAATTGAACACAAATTTGCAAGGTTCATTTGTAAGACAGAGATGACAGTGCAGCACCCTAAAGAGTAAGAACCTCCTAACAATTCTTGTGAAAAATTTCATTTAATTAACAGTCTATGAATTAAAAAGACAGAACACTGTAATAGTCTACTAGAAATCATGTAAATTTAAAGAAATCTAATTTTTTTTTGAACATATTATTTCCTATTATATTTTCCTGTTTTAATATGAGACAGAAAATAACTTATTTAATATTACATGATATATATCACTATATCAGAACAAAAACTCCAACGACAATATAACTATGCCAAAGTTCTTCACTAGTTGAGTTATTATTTCTGGAGCTGATGGAGCACCTTCACAATAAGGAAGAAATAACTAATTTTATTAGCTTCAATTGATAGAATATTTTTCATACCAAAAATCCTGCTAATGAAGTAACAAATCCTTCTTTAGTTAACTCCCAAGCTCCACCAAATTCTTCTTCGTCAACTTGTTGAAAATTGGTAAAATATGCGTATAATACAACGGCATTTAGCACTAAAAATCTAATAGAGTAAATCATCAGTACAATACAAACATATTGAACAATTTTTTAATTATAATTCTTACAATCCTAATCCAAATAGTCCTTTTAGTGGCAATAGACCCCATAATAGACCAGCAATGAGTCCAATAATTTGCCTTGCCCAATAAATCACGTCAAGAAATTCATCCTTAATAAACCATTTAATAATGAATATTAATATTATGTGTATGGACAAAAATATATAAAGACAATAATCTCAAGTGTTTATATTTACTTTGTCGGGCCATTCGGAATTTTTGGTGGTAGCTTTTTTTAACGTATCCCAAATGGAATTTTGACACGGTGTTTTCTTTTCAACTACTTTTGACATGTTTCACTTAATGTACATAAGTTTTAAACAGTAATCAGGCCTGGTCTGTTACTTTAATTTTAAAATTACACGTTTTATTACCAAAATATAATACCTAGGTATTTAGTTATAAATTTTAATATTTACTTTTTGGTAATTATTAATTATTAATATTAAGATACAGTAACTCTATCAAAATTCTCGAATCCCGATAGTCGATGAAAATTGAATAGTGAAAACCACTAACCAGTAACAGAATATTTAATATTCAAATGCACATTGCAAATTGCAATCTACAGAATTTCAGAACTAAAGTTACAGTCTACAGCACTTTCTTATCAACTTATCAACTCATAGTTGATAATAATGATGACGACTGAAGCCAAATCACCTTTTTTAATCATTTTATCATTTAAATTATCAGGGGTAGGACACTCGGTCTGTTAATATCACGAATTAAGATATACAGAATGCCGAACGACAGCCCGTTATCAGTATTTTTGCGAAGACTAAAGTTTCCAGATTCCCAAATTAAGTTATGGCGCCGAAATGGTTACGGTGGCGAAATCCCTAACTAATTTTGTATGATTACGAGCACGGTTATCTACTCAGGTTGGAAGACGAGATAAGAATTGTGACCCCAAAACGGTGTTTTGATGAACTAGTAGCGCTAGTAGATAACCGTGATTACGAGTTACGACTATCGAGTATCATAATAAACAATCACATATTCACATAAGAAAAATATTAATTACTATTTACCACGAATTAAGATCTTAATTCGTGCTATTTACTAAGATGGTATACAAGACATATTTCTCAACAATTGAATAATATTATAATAATAGGTACAATAGTCAATAAAAGTTTTCTTTGATATAATAACAATTCATTTAATAGGTATGTAAAATACTTTTTTATTGGTTTTAAGCATTAGCGTCATAACATTCAATTTGTAAAAATAAAACTGTTTAAATACTTACAACTATTTTGATACCAATTTGGCTATTTTTTTTTTAACTTTGTTAGTGCTTTTTGTTTTGTGATTAGCCATGTATGCATATTGTCTCATTCTCATTGCAATATATGATGTAAATATAAATTCAACCATATTTTCTTTGTGGATTGCACAGGGAAAAGGAACAAGGTAATTATTATTAAAAAATTCTTCTACTGTGTCGTCAAATACATTTTGGCTGTCTTTGTGTTTAACAAAACACTTCTCAATCTGTTTTAGAAGCATGAAAAAATTGCTATCAGGATGTGTTAAATAACTACGAGACTTCAGGTTAAGAAGCTTTGCAGCCTGTGTATTGGAATGGTTGTCAATGTTTTTTATTCCAGATAAACATGCATTACAACTCGTTAGGTCACTGTATAATTATTTGTGTTTAACAATAGTTTAGGTATTGAACCAGGTTTCAATCGAGGTCTTTTAAGGCATATCTAAATGTATATAAAATTAAATGTGTTAACTGTTTATGAATTACTTGTATCAATTTAATAAACTGACTTCTTAAGTAATCAATTTTTAAACTATACTAACTGAATATTTATTTTCTGCTGTACCTGATTCCCAAGTACTAACAATATCATTTTTCAAAAAATGAGCACCACATATTTTTGAATTTGGTTTTAATGGTACACCTATTACTTCCTCCCATTTTAAAAACAAATCTTTTGGTATACCAAATCTCGACTTGTCAGTTGATGTACAATGTGGTACACAGCATTTGACAGGGTAATATTTAGACATAACTAGTGTAACTAAATATACTTACCTGGTATACTATTTGGGTATAACAATTTACTATTTGAATTGACTCCTTATTAAACGGATGTTAATAATTAATAGCTCGCAGCCTGTATTATAATCGTTTAAATAAGTTAAATCAGTTGATTTAATACAAGCATGAGGACATTACATTGTATACTATGAATAGTCAGCTTAGCCACAAATATCTTATCAACTCTATTTTTATTCATTTTCATGCCCAATACCAAAATTAATTATTAGTCAATTTATCATAGTTTATATCTTTATTTACATCCATTCACCACCATTCATCATCAATCATAATATTCATAATGCATTTTATGATCTAATAATTACAAATCCAACAATTTCATAAAAGTGGCGGGAAGTTAACATGATGATAATTTTTACGATAAAGATATGTAAAACTATAATTCTTGCTAGATGGTAGCACTGTTTTAGTTCATTAAACGCCACTGTGGCTAAAAAACGCTATAAGTCATTCTGGATTTTTGGAAACTTCCGTCTTCACCTGATAAGCTCTCGTTCGGCATCCTGTATATCTTAATTCGTGGTTAATATTGTCAATTCAAGGCAGCCATGTTTTCGGAGGAAACTGTTATCACATTTGTTTGTTTACAATTCAGTGATAATATTCAAAAAGAAATTTTCAGGTTTTTGATGGGTAACCGAATAAAAAAAGCTACCGATACAATTGAATAAAATTAATATAATTTAAAAAAGAGTGGTCAAGTGGGTACCACTCAGCTGTACAGTTGGTCACTATTATTTATGTGTTGAAATTGAATCCATTGATATCATTTTATACGTAAAACGATTCTGAACGGAGATGATTTGTCAGCCTAGAATATATTTTCCAGTGGGTGGTGAATAAGTTGGTTTATATTTTAATGACCTGATGCCCCCAAAATGTAAGTTCTTTTATAGTTGTAAGCCAAACTTATGGAAAATCTTGTATTCAATTTGCAAGTATTTTGACGGCCAAAAAAAATATTATTGATATTTATAAAAAAAAAAAAAACTAAACAAAAATGAATATTTCAAACGCTCTTATAAGATTTATCCTATAATGAGGCTTCGAGTTTTCTTTAGAGCTATTTGAAGGAAAACTTATGGAAAACTTAGTGTTACATTTTTTAACATGAGATATAAATACAAAATTTTTTATGAATTTTGAAATACAAAATTACTTGTACATTTTCACAATATTTCGCTAATTTTTTCAAATTATATTAATATTGTATTTAATTTTAAAATAAATAATAACTAATACTTTCACTGCAGAAATACAGAATGTACCTAAATTGTTTTAGCACAAAATTAAATTCGTGTCTTTTTACTATTTATAATTTACTGTAATGGTACAAAAAATAGTATTGTGTTGACTTAAACGTGTTTGTGAATATTGTAAATTGTTATTATTTAATATGTAACCTTCAAATTTGTATTTTGAACTTTTAAAAACTATTAATTATCTGAATTATCTAACTTGGAATAAAGTTGAAAATGAACATATTGAGTAGTATAGTTTTTTTTATTCTTACTGGTCACACTGATATTTCCTCCCAAAACATGGCGGACTGAATTTAATACCAGCCTATGCTGCCTGTATGAATTGTTAATTGTTATCAGTGTCCATTCTGATAGTTATATCCTGTGAAATTATTGACATTACCAAATGGCGTAAGACAAAATCGTGGTAGTAATAAAATTGCACACTAGTATTTTATAAAAAAAAAAGTATTATATCACAGAACAATGTACCCATTAGTTAATTTTCATTTATCTAACGTGGTCATCATTTTTTCCCCTCGGTACGGGACGCCTGTAAAGTGTAAATGTTAATAGAAAAAACCCATCAGCTTTTGTTTTTAATTTTCTTAATATTTTTGGCGTAAAATACTAAAATTACAACTGTAAAAAAAAAACGGTCGGCATTGATATTCTACTAACGATAGAATATCATTGTATACAAAAAACAATTCTGAGCGGAGACTGTCAGCCTAGAATATTTTATATTATATTTATATTGTCATTATTAATAAAAATTTCAAACGCTCATAAAAAATAAGTTGGACTTTCTAGAAAAATTTTTTTTTTAGTAATTATGAAAAAATAGAGATCTGTTGAGTTTTCAAATCTTAGATTTGAATACAACTTTTTTAATCTAACAAAAAATGCAAATGTTGTGATTTTTACGTATTTTTTCGAAATTTCAACTTTAGATGCGTACAAAAAACTATATTAGAGACGACTTACGCATTAAACTTCACGTTTTTTAAAATTACCACTTACATAATTGCTTATGAGGAACATGGTATTATATTTCTAAGCCTTGGGTACAATATTTCATATTTGGATATTTTTGATTTTTTGAAATTTTTTTTTTATCATTATTGATAAAAATGTTCACTAGGTCAAAAAGCTTGAAAATTTGATACAACGATACAAGGTTCCTCATAAATTGTTTTGGTATCAGTTCAAATGTATTGAGAATACATACAGGCACACTATTTATAAGTTCAAATTTTGACCAAAATTCATCAAAATATCGAAAATTTGCAAATGATTTTGTGGTTGAAATGTATAAAATGTTTATAGCTAAGGATTGATAATTTAAAACAAGATTAAGCGTAAGTAGTTAATATTGTACCCAAAAAATCTTAAAAAATAATTTTACATTTAAAGTTGAAATTTGGACGAAATTAGATATTTAAATGAATAATAATGGGTTAGGTAAATATTTTGTTGAAATTTAAAAATATATTTTTTGGGTGCTCGAAACTTTTAAAGTTTATTATTATATTTTATACTCTCAATATTTTCAAATGTAATGTTTTTGGCAAATATTAATTTAAACCTACTGTATTATTAATAATATTAATAGTAAAATGTATTACTTTAATAGCAATAGTATCATAAAATATACTTAGCAAAAGCAGTAACCGCTTGCCAACCTTTTTTTATATTATTATGTTAGTAAGTCTCTATACCAGTTTCCCTTTAACCTGGGATTTTGATGCCTTGACTGAGTCAAGGGCAAGGATCAGAAGGTTTGCAAGGCGGGAATGAAATAGTTTTGTAGGAGAATGTTATGTTGTTGCTACTTATGAGACTGTTTGAATATTTAAGCCTAAGTGGAGCGAGTGATTTGATTTGTAGAATGGTGTGTTTGTAATGATACGTAATGTTAGTGATTGAACAGTTTGTATTTTATTTATATTTGTATTCTTTCAGCACCCCATAGTTGGATGCCATAAGACCACATTGATTTTAGTAATGTTGTATATTGCAAGAGTTTGTTTTTTAGGCTAATTTTGGAATAACTATATTTCAAAAAATTAAATAAGCCAATAGAATACAAAAACACAACCAAATGTTTTAATTGCTTGATTTAGCAACTATTGAACTTAGAGGTTTAGTTATTACTTTAATGTTGAGTAAACATTTAAAGTTTGTAAAATACATATAAACATAAATAAAATAATATAATTTATAAATACAAACATTGCTTTATAGTGTGTGAAACTTCACAATATATTCAAACAAGTTATTTTAAAAACGCACACAAAATCATTGTTTGGATTAAAATATTGAATAATAAGTACATACAAAGTATAAGTAAAATATTTGGTACAAATAAACCTGTTTTAAATAGTACATTATAATGGATCAAAAGTTGTAAAATCAAAAATGCATCTATTATAATTTTTAACATTATGATAAATAAATAAACATATAAACACAAAAATGAAATACAATTGTTTTAGGAATAAAATAAGTTTCATAAGATATATTATTGAATAAATTTGATTTGTTATAATCAAGAACTAACTTCTTCAGAACATCTCAATATTTTACATTACCTATCTATTACAAAATGTATCAGTTTTGAATTATATTTAATTCTATGATAATAAAAATACAGATCTAAGATTTTGTATGATATTGATAATTCTAATTTTATAAACATTAACTGTGTAAACTGTTTTCATATAAAAATAAATAAATATTATTTTACCTCTTAATATTTGCATTAATTAAATGTTAAATGACTAGTAGAGTAATAAAAAACTAAAAAATCAATTTTCTGTAGAATTAAAAAAATGTGTTCAGTACAACATTTAGCATTACAGTCATGGGCAATTTATTAAATAAAGTTTATATCATAATATATTATTTAGATAACTTTACTCCAGTATTTGTATATTTACACATGTACAGAGCACTTTATAATTGAAATAAGAAAAATGTTGTGATTATATGATTAATATTAGATAATTTTGTTGAACTAATTTAAACTTTATGAGAAAATGTGTTCAATTTACAACAAACAATTAAATTAATAACTTTTGTACTGATAAATAATGAGAGTTCATGGAACTGTGACATTAAAATGTCTCTATAATAATTAGGGACAGAAATTGTATGCTTCTATAGCTTTCTTACTATTTATTTTTTAACTATAGTTGAAGACAGAAACAAGTATAGTATAGTTAATTTTTTTCAACACTAATTTTAAAAAGAAATGTGACATTTTTATAAATTAATATATATAAATATTCTAGACATTTTTATAGGAAAGTTATATTTTTTATGTATTTTTTAGTTGTTATTTTATATCATTTCTTTAACTGTGTTAAAAAATATTTTTGTGTATATTATTTTTATGATTTATAAGCAAATATTTAATGGTTAGCGCATATTAATATCATATTTAAAGTTTTTTAAGACTACATAGATGTTGACAATAATATTAAATCTGTTTATCTAAAATGTATATTTTAAAATTTAGATCTACATAGATTCAAACAATTAGTTTAGTTACATAAGTGAGTATAAATAAATAATAAATAATTGTAATTGTTTTTCATGTACTTATTAAATTATTTATATTTGCTATTAATTGTCTCCGTAATTTATTTTATAAGATTAATATTTATAATAAAGCCTCCAATAATATTATAGCATTATCATTTACTTCATTGAAACATCTTAATTGACAGATGGTTGAATATAAAAATATGGTTTGTAAATTTGTATGTTAACATGCTGAACTTGAATATACAAAACATATAAAGACATACATTTTAATATGAACTGTTAACATGCAATTTATTATACATTTTTATATACAAAAAATGTTTTTGTTCTTTGTATTTAATGATTATTACATATATTCATTTTCAACTTGATAATATTTTTTTTATAATTAATATTATTTAGAGAAAGATTACTTTAAAAATATAAATATACAAATTATATAGGTATCTATTTGTTCAATATGTGACCAACCAGACGCATTTTTTACCAATATTTGAAATGATAACCTATCAAATGATTCATTTTAAAATTTTCAGATAATATTTAACAACAAATTTTACCAAGATTAAATATTATTTTCATTCAAAAAACCCAAATTTTAGATATAGAACAAAATTGATGAACAACAAGGTATGGGTAATTTTTTTAATTACTATACAAATATAAAATAAAAATCTATACCTAATATATTTATGGCATATTTGTTTTGTATAATATACAGTGGTATACATATGTCATGGGAGGGGAGGGTTATCTCCTCCTCCTAGGTATTTTTCACTATAGGTATGACATATACAAGGAAAACAATGAAAAATATTTTGATATAAATACATTTATGTATAATTGTTTAATGTAACTTCTTCCATTGAAAATATCTGTGTATGCCACTAATATTTATGGGATTTCTTATATTTCTTAAAATATTTCATCAAAACGGTATTTTAGCAGAAAAATATTTTATGCCAAAATTATATTATAAGGAAGGTATTTTGCCCAAATTGTATTTAATCCAAAAAATAATACATCAGTTCCATAAATCGGAATAATATATATACCAAAAATAAAAAACAAATAATATTTCATTCAAAAAAGTAAAAATATTTTTGGACATAATATCTTACAGTGGTTTTATTTTTGTATCAAATAGTTTTCGGATTTAATACTTTTGGTATTAAAATATTTTTTGGATAAAATAATTTCAATGGAAATATTTTTGGATATTTTGTAGGTAACCATATTCTATTTTATTTATGATCATCATCTCTAGTAACAAGGCACTCCATTTATCTGATATTCCAACAATAGCATAAAAACCCTAACCTATAAGCTATATGTCTTGGTAGGTTACAAACAAGACTCAATTTTTACCTGGTAGGTCACATGTTCTAGAACAAATATCATATCATATGTATGCTTAATATTGCTTACAGCCTACATGTTGTGTTAGTTAATTTTTTATAGGTGTATATTAGGACGGATTCATATTTGAACAAAGTTAAAAAATTTGAAGATAGGAAAAAAAAAATGATTTATTTTAGAATGACTAAAAAAAATCTTAATTATTATATTAATATACTTCATACACTTTTTTTCTTAATAATGTTTATTTATGGTATTTATACGTTCATATTTTAAACAATAAATTTTACGGACTAAGATGGACCATCAAACTTAAATAAATAAGAATTTTATCTTAACTCATAACTGTATATTGTGTTTTTATCCAATAGTTAAGAAAATATTTTAAGTAGGATCAATTTTTTTAATGTACTTAAATTTAAGTACAAAAATTAACTGAAAAATGTTTAATCATAATTGCCAATTAAAATATTTGTTTTTGGCAGCCAAGAACTGTTTTTAATTAAATTAGTATTTATGAAAAAATATAATTAGATGCATAATTTCATTCATTTAATTTTAAATGCATATTGTGTGTATATTCAAAAATTCTTAAACCCTAGTTATATTTCAAAACTTAAGTTTATTGGTACATTCAACATTCGATATTTAAATTTTATATTATTTATACAATCAAATGCATAAAAAATTGATTTTATTAAATTCAATTTTAAAATGTAATGTAATTAGTATAAATTCAAACCGTATACAGAAATACTGTCATTATGTTTGTAGATAAACAAATAAAGGAGAACTAAAAGTACATAAGAGAGATTTGAACCTAACCTATCTAAGCCTCAATGAATTATTAAAAATTGTATATGCAGTGAATTTGTGATGATAAGCTGTTATTAATTGATGATTTTCTTATTTAATAATACTGATAATATAAGAATGGAAGTACATTTAAAAAATATATATATTTACAGAGGAACTGTTATTCTTTTTGAAGAGTTTATAGAAACTATTGTTTAAAAATTATTTTATATAATTGCACATGAACACCATTGATTTATAAGAGGTCCTAAAATATTATGTTTTAGAAGAACATTTTTCAATTAGAACTGTAAATATAATAAATAAATCAAAAAATAAATGCATTATTTATTAATATATATTAAGTAACTTCAAAATTTATTTGCCAATTTATGTAAATACAGATTTTTTTCAATAAATTTAGATTGCATTATTCTTTCCTTTTTACTTAAATACATTTATAAATATCAGTTGCTTATGACACAGCATAAAATAAACTATTTTTAATTTATACTTATGTACAGTAAATATAATATACAGAGTGATTTTTAAAGTGAATAAATATATTGTAAATTATTACAAACAAGTTTGTAACATCTTTTTAACATACTTCTTTGTCAAACAAAAAAGCTAATTAATATTATTTACTAAGAGTCATCATGTATACTTCATTTTAATACTTGTACATTTTGTACATTAATTTAATTTAAAGTATTGATGAATATATTATATATAAGTAGTAATATTATGTTTATAAGATTCAATAAAAATTTTTAATATTATAATTCCTTAAATTATTTTTGTTTTGTTAAATTTGGCAAAATGTGAAGTTTAAAAGTTAAAAATGTAATGAAAAAATAATAACAACAATCAATAAGTACAATAAATAAAATAAAATAAAACAAAACAAAATGAGATCTAAAAAATTAAGAAAAATAAAATAAATGTTAGTTAGTTAATAAATTATAATAAACCCAAGTAGTAGGTATAATTTAAGTTATACTATTTCTTTAAAATTAATATTGTTTAATTAGGTGAGTCATTTAAACATGAATCACATTTTTCCTAATTTAACAATATTAAGAACTTGCAGCAACCCAGTATGGCATATTTGGTATTGGTGCAAGAATTGATCATTTAATCACTTACTTCCCTGTACGGTATTTCTGAGGTAATAGTGAAGTCTTCAAAATAATGATTCAGGAACTCAAATGTAGGTCGTTTATCTGGATCAGAGTCCCAACAAAGTAACATCAGTCTGTAAATATCATCTGGGATGAAATGAGATACTGGCTTTGGCATACGATATCCATGTTCCACTTGTTCAATTACTTCACGACCATGCATACCTGAAATACAATATATTTATATATTATAATATTATACTTACAAGGAACATAAATGTTTTGGAATATTTATATATTTAAGTAAAAGCCTATAACTTATTCTTTACTATCACTATATTTTAAATTAAAATATTAGAAGTTTCAGATGAAAATACTGATTTTATTACCAGGGTATGGGACTTGTCCATATGTAAATAATTCCATAAGTAATATTCCAAAGGACCATACATCCGATTTAATAGAAAAACGTCCATAGACAATAGCTTCAGGTGCAGTCCACTTTACAGGAAATCGAGTACCTTGCCTAGGACAATATTCATCATCTTCTATAATTCTCGCTAAACCAAAGTCACAAATTTTAGCCATGTTATTTTCTCCAATTAATACATTTCTTGCAGCCAAATCCCTACAAAAATTATCAATATAATTGTGTTCATTAATTAATTAATTAATTTTGAATGATTTTACCGATGAATTAATTGCTTTAATTCCAAATATGCCATTCCACTAGCAACTTGAGCAGCAATGTAGATTAAATCACCAAATTGCAAATATTTACTCTCACAATTTCGCAAAAAATCCAATAAACTTCCATTACACATATATTCTTGTATAATTAGTACAGGTTCATCTTTTGAACAAACAGCATAAAGGGCAACAAGTCGATCATGGCGAAACTTTTTCATTATAGAAGCCTCTTGTAAAAATGCTTGAGTAGACATAGAGCCTTGTTTGAGTGTTTTCACAGCTACTTCAATATTATTTCGCCATTTACCATACCAAACTTCACCAAAATTACCATGGCCAAGTTTTCTAATTAATTGGATTTCACTGCGATCTATTTCCCACTGATCACGTAAATTAGGACCTAGATCCCAAATCTGTGGTTGTGGCTTACAACATGAACGAGCCAAAACATGACATAATCCCAATGAATTTTCTAAAAATAATACAAATAAGATAATTTTGATAGAATAATTATACATAATTGAAAATTATAAAAACAATGAATACTACATTTCTTACTGGAATATGCAGATATGAGCTCTGGAAGACTAGAAAAAGTCTGGTTAGTAGCAATGTAATAACCGCCATTATCAAGAGATTTTATTTTATAATGTTTCACATGATACCCTCGACCTCCTTCCCAATCTTTAACACTAAGAGAAAAGCCATTAGGATTGTGTTCCGAATCACGTACTAAGTATGTCCCTCTTTGATTTTCTTCAGATAGTAAAAGTTTTTCAGCTTCTTTACGAGATATTTTTCCAAAAAACCAACTGCAAGTAATTATTAAATATATTTTAAATTTTATTTTAATTTTAGTATCAATAGTGTTTCTTACTCTTCACTCTCAACTGATTTTTCTTCAGCAACAAAATTCCAAGGTATTAATCCTTCTTCATTTGTTCTCAAATGTCTTACACGCCACCAATCTGGTTCACTATCATCTAATAGCTCCATTCGATCTCCTTTAACAAAGGAGACATCAGACATCTCCCTCGACTGATAATTATAAACAGCAACCACAATTCGTCCATGTAAAGATGAATGAACTAAAATATAATTTTAAATAAGTACATAAAAATTGTAAAAATGTATTTAAATATTATTATTACGAGTTGATGTTGGAGTACGTATAATGTCAACACCGTGGCGTTTAATGCTTGCTGTTCCATGTTGACGATTCAAATCAGCTACATAACGCACTTCACTAGACCCTTTATTCAAGACATCTATAGTATCTTGGATTTTGAAACCATGATGTAAAACTATCAAGTAAATATAAATGATAAACATAAAAGTATATAGGTTATTTACTTGAAAATTAATCTCAAATAATAGGTATTTACCCAGATGATGAGTGGGATCTGGCGAATGACGACTGCAACAAGTACCCATTTTATGTACAATGATTAGTCTTCATCATATTTGTTAATATTTATAGCTTTACATGTATAACAACATATTTAAATTAATTATTAATATTACATAGATACATTCAAATTGATACAGATTATTGTTAATGATTTATGAATAAACTTACTAAAATAATCGCTGTTTATATAAACAATATGCAGAACGCAATATTCTGATTTCTGATTTTAATCAAAATAATTTTAAAACGTTGAACTCACATTTATTACACTTTCTAAAAGATTTTCGTCTTTGTATCTGTATGTATACAAAATAGTAAATACAGATACAGCTTGCATTATTTTCATCAAGTTGATTATTGATAAAAAAAATATTCTTTAGCTCACTCTTGTGGCCAAAGATAACAACACAAACTATGGCCTATGATAAAATCGTAAAAGATTACTTAAATAATAGTAAAAACAAGACAAATTATGACTGCTGAAATGTCAAACAGTGGAGGGGAGGGGCCGAGGGGGGCTTAGATTCAATGAATATAATGACTTATATGTATATAGGTGTAAGACAGATAATGATGATCAAAATATAGTGTAAGTTGGCGCTAAATGACAAAATCATTTGATCGCCACTGGTTTGAAGACACTTTTTATTATTATAGTAGATAAAAAAGGTTCAATCTTCAACTTTGAAAGTGGTTTCTGTCACCTTAAAATTTGATACAAATTAGGGGATCAAAAGTAAGAAATATCGGAATACTTTTTAAAATAATCGGGATTACAAAAAAAAATTTAATAAAAATGAAAAGGTTTACGTAGGTATCTAAATCAAGTTTTTGACAAAAAAACCACTGAACAATTGATACATTTATAAAGAACTTCTTGTTAAAAAAGTTCTACTTGATTACAAAAATTCGATTTGTATTCAAGTTTGACACATCCGTAATCGGGTGATCCAGTCTACAGTAGCATAAACAGAATTCAAGGGAGTCTAGGGAAGAGTCCATACTTGTTTAAACATTGAATTGAACCAAAGAAAAAAATCTATTAAATATTTTTGTTGTATTTAGGCGATATAGCTCTATTTTGTTACTTAAGTAAACACTTTACTAACCTACCCACAATTTTGAGAAATAGAAATAAAGTTTTCATTAAAGACTGCCAATTAAATAAATCACCTGTTTTTTTTTTTGAGTAGGTAACTCAAAAAATAATAACCGTCGATACTTTAAATTTTTACCAAATGTTTAGACACTGTATATCAAATTGCCAAATATATTGACACTTTTTGAGCTTTTAATAAGGAAGTATACATAATATTCGTTTTCTTTGCCTTTTAAAAATGTAGAAAATTGAATACCAGATTTTTCTTTAACTGTTAGTAGCGTAAATAAAAAAAAATTTGCGTAAATCCACAATAATTTTTATCGGCGTCTAAAGTAAGAATTTTAAGAAAATGTCGATAATTTTTCAGTTTCGTTTTCTTTGCTTTTCAACCTTTGACAAAAAATTTTAATTTTCCGGAGTCACTTAAATTGTTTATAAGTTAATAGCAAATTAACGTTTTCTCATCAATCGATTTTTGATAAGGTAAGAATAGCCGTAGGATTTACTTGAAATTTTCAAAAATTGTTGATATAAACGCTGATATTGGCGTAACGTTACACCAGCACCCGTTTCTGGAAAACGGGTTTGCGCGGTAACGGATTTAGGTATTACAAATTCCAAATTTGTAATTACGAATGGTTACAAATTGGTAACAAAAAAAATTTTAAGATTTGGTACCAGGGTAACGAATTAATATCTATTAATAATTAAGAAATAAACACATAGTTAACCACGTACATAATCCATTCGGATTCATTTTATTTTTGTTGTAAAAACCAGAGTCGGCCTGGCGGCCTGGCCCGACGTAGGTGATGTACGAGGAGACCGTCGTGTCCTCCTCGAACAGCGTCATTTCCGGACACCGATCTTCAGCTGCTGTTGACTTATAATCAAGATTTTCAAGGAAGAAATTGGAGCGTATCGATACGTATCGATTTAATATTGAGTGTTAAAGTAATTACAAGTAGGGTATACGTACCAGCGGTACGTACCTTAACGTATCGGGCTCAGACTTCGATACGAGTCTGTACGTGACTACAGTGGCGTGCTCAGCTTTTTTGAAAGGGGGGGGGGGGATATTCATTTTATTCAAACAATATTCCATTTGAAAATACATTATATACATACAAGTATAAAATATTAATTTAAATATACAATAAATTAATTCGTTTTTAACTAAATGAGAATATCTAGCTTTACTATATTATTCGAATATTGTTTTTTACTCAAATAATGTTTGAAAATTATTCGAATAATTTCTTACTCGAATAATAATGTTTGAATATTATTCGATTTTTTACTCAAATAATAAAGCTAAGACTATGTACTATGTAGTACTGAAACTGGACTATTTACTAAGTACAATAATAACGTCTTCAATATTGATAAATAAAGTAATAATAAACAATAGTTACCTACTACTGAGGTACATACTATATACATATAGAGTGTAAACATACTAGAAGAACTATAATCATTCTATAAAAGGTACATATTTTATTCAAGTATAATTATGTTTGAAAATTATTTAAATACATTTTTATTCAAAATATTATAAAAAAAATAATTCGAATAATTATAAAAAGAATGATTCGAATAATTTTTTATTCGAATAATAATATTTTAAAATTATTCAAAAAATGTTTTAATTGAATACATATTTAATTATCTAGATAAAATTTTGCCCATTTTTGCCGCCCGGTCGACTATGGGTCGACATCGGCCACCGTCGCTCTGCTTTATTATTTTTATAATTAGACATGCATTCGAGTATTCGACTATAATATTAATATATTATATCATGCTATAAACATGTATATCATTGTAGAACCTATTCATATATTTACTTATAATTTATAAATAATATTTTAATTGAAAACTTCTATATTTAATTTAGTATAATTTATTAGACGATAATAAGCAAATTAATGCAAATGCAATATAAATATGTTATAAATACTAATAGTAATAAAATCAGATCCGTCTCAACATTTCGGGAAAATTTGAAATAACAATTAACAGGACGTTTATTTTTAGAACATCATATTGATACGGGCCTTATGAGTTATGCTGAGTGCGGAGACAATAAACATGACGCACTTGAATATCGAATTTATAATACAAGAACGCGATCTAATCTACGACCAAAATCTTGAATTTTAAACCTAAATTTTTTTTTCATGTAGATAATAAATCATTACAAAAAAATCCAATGGGGGGGGATATGACACCCTGATCCCCCCCCTCCGTGAGCACGCCACTGCGTGACTATTCCGTATCGATACGTATCGAATAATTGTTCTTGAAAATCTTGATTGCCTTAGTTTCTGCTGGGCGCTGGCGCTCATGCATCGGTGTCCGAGTAGGAGATGACCGTGACCGTCTGCATAAACGGCAACGTGTTGGGTGGCTAACCTTTGGCACGCGTGCTAAAGTGGCACGTTGTCCAAATTTTCACGGCACTCAATTTTTTAATTTCATTGTTTAATCGTTAAATGAAAGATAAAAATAAAAACAAAATTATTTATTATTTTTAAAATATTAAGTTTTTAATTATAAAAGTTTGGAACTCACTGCCACCAAACATAAGATTTTGTACATAGAAAAAAATGTCACTCATTCCAAATAAACTCAATATTTGCTTCAGGCCTTCAGCATAATATTATTATAATATATAATATGTCTAAGTTAATTATCCATAAAGAATTATTTCAAATCAAAACATAGGATTATAGGAATAATACACTGTTGAATGAAGCTAATGCTGCTTGTGTTTCATTAAAAAATGTAAGACTAACAAAATACACAACCGATAATTAAATAATTCCAGTAACCTTTCTTAAGGTCCCCATCACCCCGAGAAAAAATTGTTTATATACCTAGGGTGTAACCCCGGTGACGAAAATGAAGTCCAACAAAGTCTGGGAGTAATGTAACACTGTCCAACAAGTTACCAACAAATTTGTTGGATATATTCCATGTGTCTGTTATGATTGTTTTGCTAACTTTATGAAGGTGAAAAATTGATGAAAAATAATGTTGGCAGGTTATAGTTGAGAGTAGTGTACATTTTTGTATTTCTACTAAGATGTTAGTAAAAAAGGGTGGTGTTTTGAATTTTAAAATTGTCATTGCAAAACATTGGTTTCAAAATCATCAAATCTATAACTCAATGTAGTAGTGCTAAGCGTTATTTAAACTATCAAGTAGCAATTGTACTGAACCGTGTTTTGAATCAAACATACGAATATAGACCAATTTAATTTTAGCTTGAAATTATTAAACAATATTGGCCATAGTTTAAAACAAGGATGGAGTATGAATTTCTAAATCACAAATGAATATTATTATTTTTCAAACAGGAAAGGTTGAGTTACTGATTCTGAATTGTATGTTGAAATATATATATTTGGTGGGTTTAGTTGACAGCATAAAGTAAGGGTGCAGGGTCAATTTAATACCAGTAGGAGAAAATTAGTTTTCTCATGGTAGGGATTAAGGATAAAATCTAAAAATTGGCGTTGCAAATTGTTGCAAAATATTGAAACCGGTTTGAAGTCAATAGCTTAAAGTGGAGGTGCTAACTTTACAAACATTTTGTTTTTATTATTTATCATAATCTCACAAAAATTATAACACAATACAAAATTATTTATTTAGATTTCATTATAGTGTTTAATAATTTATTTACATCTATATACAACTAGTAATTTAACAATATCTGAGATATATCGAGTTTTAAATTAAAATGGTTAAAATAAAGCTAAAACAGAAATTAATTGTAAATTTCAGCTTACTCTACCTTTGTAAATTTTACAATTCGAAAAAAAACTTTATCAAGTTAGTAAAGTTTATAAATTGTTTTGAATATTTAACATATTAGTTTGTACAATATTGCTATTTGCTAGCTGTTTTGTTAGGTAACTGATAGGTCAATACCGGTTTACTGTAGACCTGTATTAATAGGTTAGTAGTATAAATAGCATAAAATGGATCCAAATAAATCAAAAATTTAATTGTGTTAAGTAACTAGTAATTAATAATAAATAATATATGTAGTGGCAAAAAGCTACAAGTCCTTAATAATAATACTTTTGGAATAATTGCAACAAAATTACTAAAATCATTATTCTTTATTTAAATATTTGATTATATTGTTTTTTTTTTACTGAATGTTATTATTATATATTTTGTTTTATAAAGTACAAGCAATGCAGTATGTTATACAATTCAAATAAATAAACAAATATTTAGGCTTAAATAGGCTATAGCCATATCATATTATAAATATTTTTAGACAACATTCATTGCGTATATAAGTATATTATAGATTAACTTTTTTAGTTATTAAAAACTATAGAATAAAATAATGTACTAATGTAAAAACAATTGAACAATAAAAGCAGTATTATAAATAAACAAATTTATTTTTAAAAACTTAAACTATACTTACGACATATATAGTGATTAAATAATAAACATTTTATAATTACACTAAACAGAAAACAATTTTTTTAGAAAAATAATGTATGAAATTATGTATTATTTTTTAAGGCATAATATTTAATGTATTAAAATTACTTATTATTTATCTTTGAATTGAACATCATAAGTGCTTTATTGTGGGTTTCTTTGTTGTGCTTCTATTAAACAAATACAATATATAAGTATATACAAATAATTAGTTCAAAATATCTAGATTTTACATAATTAGATATTTTCAAAATTGTTATCATTAGAGCCCAGTACCATATTAGAATTGATGTTTACTCATCTTGGA
The DNA here is from genome assembly GCA_022818045.1 of Neotoxoptera formosana. NCBI lineage: Eukaryota > Metazoa > Arthropoda > Insecta > Hemiptera > Aphididae > Neotoxoptera > Neotoxoptera formosana. Next base: position 26,058,184 of record CM040632.1, on the reverse strand, counting down.
CAATTTTCCTTACTGAGTATATGTTTTTAATCAAATGAATGCTCTAAATTAAATGTATATTTAGCAGGGCTTAAAAGTTCTAGGAAAAGTATATTTTTTTTTAGTAAGACTTAGAACATTGAAAGTATGATACAAGGTTGTGTTTCACACTTCTTTAATGTTGCATACAACACTTTATTTTTCTAATTTTTGTATATTAATTGTTTTTAGTACTATTAAGTTTATTTTAAATTGTAAAAAAAAAATGTGCTTTTTTATAGTATATTCTCATAAATGAATAGATCAAATACATTTTTGTTACACTTTTACTTATATTTATTAAACGAGATTATCTAAAATAAGAAATGGAATTATTCAAAATTTATATTTCTCGTGTATTGAAGTAAATTATTTTTTTTTTGTACTGGAAAATACATTTCTTCAAATCTAGACTGTATTCCTTTAGATTTAAATTGCAATGACGTGATATTTTTTAAGCACAAACAAATCATGTTTGTTGATGTTCAACAAATTGTATACAAAACTACTTATTTTTACGTTAACAGTAAAGAAACAGCTATGTAAATAGTTATGAATGTTATGATTTTACTCATATTTCATAAAAAAAAATTATGTAAATTAACTAAAAATATTAAAAATTATTATCTTGGCTATTTCACTAATCCAAATTAAAATAATGATAATGATACTATTCTTTAAAAATACTGTTCAATTAATATTATGGAATATAAAATTTACCATAGTATTATAATAACAATTTTCAATTAAAAACTTACAATATTTTTGAAAAAAATATTAAGGTTATTTAAATTTTCATTTTTCTTCATTTTCATGTAGTTGAATGTCTTCAAACTGTTCATTATAATTGAAAAATCTCTGAAATTATATAAAAAGTATAATGTATAGTAACAATTGTATATAGCCACAAAGGTTAATAACAGTAAATTAATTTTTAATTTCTGATATTTAGTTAAATAATCTTAATTAATGATTTAAAAATTCAACATGTCTATAGTACCTAAACAACTCCTTGAAATAAGATAATAGTACATAATATGTAAGGTACAAAAACTACAATAAATAAATGTATATGATCACCTTGAATTATATTTATCTAAAAAAATGGTTTGACCACTTTTTGCTTCATTATTTATATTTTGACATTTCTTAATTCCATCTGGAGCAAGTAACTTAAATTGTATAAAATTATGTAATTCCCCTACATTTTCCGCTGAAAAATAGTAAGTACAGAATAAAATAATGAAAATAGATACTTTAACTAAAAGTAAAATATTTATAGATATTACACACTGACCCATTTTGAAACAAAATAATAACAATGTTGAAATGAAAAATAACAATAAACAAATTATAATGATTGATGTAGGAATTAATACTATGGCACTAACGCACTTTAAAGTCTTTAACTGTTAACAAATATATATTTTAATTCAACAGAAACCTATCAGTCGTTAGACTACCTAACCGGTTACCACACAGGACGCGCGGGAATCACAAATTGGTGGCCACTATATTTTTCTAAACTGATAACAAATTGAGGCCGTTTGCTTACATTTTTGTATAATATGATAACATAATATTAATATTTAATATGTATGTATATTATACGATATTTGAATTTGATAGTTATTGAATGGATGAATAGATTTCTACTATTCATACTAGAATCTACTTTATAGTTTGTTAAATGTACCTATATAAAAACCATGTAAAAATCTTAAAATACAATTTCAAATTCAAATTATGGAACCAAAAAATTCTAAAATTCACTAAAAAAATGAAATAAAAATTTTAAATTGCAAAAATGCAAAATAAAACTTCTTATTCTGATTCAAAAATACAGGGAACGTATATCTGTTATAAAACGAGCATCGCGTAAGCAAGGAAAACAATGCAATTTCAAATCGAAATCCCAGTCTTAGTTATTACTAGGACTAGGTATTTCTAGGAGTTTGAATGTTTTTCAATAATCATTCAAGACATGTAGAAATTTGTTTCATAACAATACGAGTTTATATTCAAAATTTATAGTTGCATATTTTACATATTTGACCATTTTTCATTTATAATTGCATATTTGACAATTTGAAATTTTTGATATAAAGGTTAAAGTTCAAAACTATTAGTTATAAAAGAAAAATAGTTTTAAATAGATTTCATGGACCTGAATTATTATTTTGATGGTTTTATTTATATAAAATGAATATGTGTTATCCTCACCGATCACTCGCATTGTTACTTATTGGTACCTACATTGCAGTATCGCACATGCGTGATTCCCAATAATTAAAAAACAATTGTATAAAACAAATTAAATTATGTAAATACTATCTAGATTTTGAAATAAAAAGGTTTCATTAAATACTATGATTTTTTTAAATGCATATTTTGTAATTTATTAAGGCATAAATACATGCATATATTATGATTTTTTAGGGCAGAAAGTCTCTAGCCATAGTTATTACTTATTTAGTCTATGCATGTACCACTACCAAAGAATAAATTCTGTGCTTGTACTATATTATGTTCTGTAATTATATGCTATAATACTATATTGGCATATTACTATAAAATATTAATTATTTACATAGTACATGATAAAATAACATGGTTTGATGAGTGGGACATCTTTTCTAAATGTTAACGGACTGTGATGGCACGAATCATGCCTCTTTTGATCGGTCGGTAAATTCCTTCCAAAATGTATTACTTTTAAACAATTTATTATCATCAACATTTTTGATTTATGACTTAATTAGTAATTTATTGCCTCTGTTCAAAATACAATGTTTTTCTAATTTACTTTAAGTTTTCTTATTTTTTAATCATAAATTTAAAGTATTAGATCATGCTTGTTTGTGTGTTGTGTGTACGTATAATGGCTGTACAACCGGTAGTAAAAAAAAAATGATTATTAAGGTTACCTCGGTGTGTATCCATTCTTTTCCAAAAAATGACCATTTACAGCTATTTGGCTCAAACAGATTCATTGGGGTAACAAGAAATTAAAAAATATAAATTTGAATACAGTTATTAGGTACTAAAATAAAAATATATATCTTTTATTGTCTGCTTAACATTTCACAATTTTAGATGTAGTATGTTCCTTACACTTTTCTGAAAGTAATTATGTTGAGACATTTTAACAACAAAAACATTTAAACCATTCACCTAAATGTAGACATTTGAAACCAGATGCAATACCCACGATGTAGGTACTAGGTTCAGTATAATTTTTGATTAATAAAAAATTTTAATTCTTATAGTTTTGAGTATGATGATGTACCTCAATATAAAAATTAGTCAGCCAAATTACTAAGTATATTTTATATTCAAGTAATTTATTACTACCAGTAAACCAGTAGGTTAACTTAACTTTTGGCGAAAAGGTTGCATTTAAAAATTTCATTGTGTGTATAAAATATATTAATATACTTTAAAAAAACAAGAACCCACGACTAATATTTTTAAATTTTTAATCCTTAGCTATAAAAATTGAACATTTTATCATTTTTAACTACAAATTAATTTTTAAATTTTTGTGGTTTTGATGAATATTGTTGAAATCTGAATTACTATTATTCAAATTATTTAAACTTTCAACCTTTTTGACCATACAAAAAATTATTTATCGACAATTATTAAAAAAAAATCAAAAATGTCTCATGCCTAATAATAGCTCAAAAAGTCAAAATAATTTTAAAATGTTATCATGTATTGAGAATTGTCATATTAATGTCATAATATTTGACATAATAATTATGTATTTTATTTTTTCTAAGCAGAATTCACTTGGATATATTATAGTTATATGCTTATCACTTATATAGCCTATAGGGCTATAGGTACCTATTACATACTTAGCTATAAATATCAACAGATATAAACTAGTCTATGATATATACAATACATTTTAATCATCAAATAAATCATTCGATGATTGATTTTTTGAGTTGTGTTAAAGATTTTGTTCTTACATACCTATATGTATCTTCTATTTATTTTTTGTCACTTGCAAATCAGTTCTATTACAAATCCCAAGTAAATTCAACCCATTCATAAAGTGCTTATTATTGAAGAATTTTTGATGTTGTAATGTAGATGAAATACTAGTATTTTTTTCTTCCAACTTATTAAAATTGTCATATTGTTTTGATGTATTCTGTATCATATATGTTCATAATTAAAATGTGAAGACAATATTAATTAAATAAATTATACAACAGTACATATTCTATATTCAACAATTTGATGTACAAATGTAAGGTACACCTATACCTATATAATGTACCTTTATGAATATCTCAACATTGTGTTTATTGTTATTGGTGGAAGCTGAAAAGTTTTAGCTAGGTACCAATAATTACTCTGTACCTATATTATGTAATAATATTTATATTATCCGTCTATACCTATAGTATTTTGCATTCACTCTTTAATAAGTTTAAGTCTTGCAGCATAGAGCTTTGAGGGTTGTATAGTTATATTAAAACTTTAAACTCTAACGACCCACATGAAAATATGTGTTGTTAAATAATAGGTAATACAAAAAAACAAATAGGTAGTTTTCCCAATAGGTGGATAACTTTTTTTGTCAAGCTATTTAATGCACCTACTAATTCACTTATAGCTCATCAGTATTCTAATTGTACATGTAAGCACACATTGTGGAGTATATATTAAAAGAAAAAAACACACTTTATAAGTTTTACATAGGTACTTCAAAACTAACATTACTTTATATAAAACACTCATTATACATTTACATTTATGGTTTTTCTAAATTCTAAATGTAAAAATATCCATATATATCCCTATTAATATATAATACTTAAGCTGTATAACCCTAATTTGATCATAAAAAAAAATTTTAAAATTGTAAAATTACTAAAACGTATCATTGAAAAGCTTGAACATTGAAATTCAATGCATGTGTCATAAACTCCTCTAAAATGGAGAAAAAAACAGCACCATAGGGACACTCAAGGAATATTTGAAACAACTTCTCAAAAAAAATTCAGCAGTATCATCAGAAATGTGGTACTTACATATAAAAGACCGGTTCTTTAATGTTTAAATCTATGTATTTAAGGAAAAGGATATCAGTTTTTAAAGACTTTATCTAGCTAGCAGGCAGGTACTTCAAATTATTGAAAATCCAACTACATTTAATATTTATAATATATATGATTTAAAATAGAATACCTACATCTTCTGAACTTATTTCGTGTAAATCAAATACAACATGATTAAATTCAAATTTAGTTAGGTGATATGATTTGTCTTTATTGATTTTTAAAAGGTCTACTGCATTGTAAACATTAACTTCTTGAATGTTTTTATTTTCATCAAATTTTAATGAGTGGTTTTGGGAAATTACATTTTCAAACTGAAAATTTACTTTATTTTTAACAGACTTATTGAAAATATTAAGCACTGAAGAAGATTCAGAAGAATCAAAATTTATATTTGTCTGCACATTATGATTATTATCTTGAACATTCTTGACTGTATAAATTTCATCATCAAGGTCTGCATACTTTCTGTATCTATAAGCATATAAAACAGTACAAGACATTTATAATAACATTGAAAAGAAATTAATTTTTAATTATAATGTTGAGTATTATATTAAATTAAACTGTATTATTTTCATTAATAATCATTAATTGATATTGCGCATAGCTGATAATTCTAGTCAATAGTATTCAGTCTACAACATTGACTTTATACTAGTACTAGTACTTAGTATAAAGTCAATGGTATACAAGCTGCTATACATAGATAATAGACTATTGAGTACCTATATATCTTTATTAGATATATTTAGGTCTATGGCAGGGGTAGCAAACCTTTTTTAGATCACTGCCAACATTTTGTAATTGAAACTTATTAAAAAATTCATGTACCAGTAATATGTTCATGGGTGCTTATGAACAACTTTTTCTCATAGTTATCATCAGTTGGAGGTTTTAAAAAAAATTTGTAGTATTTTGTTAGTTTTAAATGTACAAATTACACACAAGCAACATTAGCTTCATCCAAAAATATATTATTCCTCTGTTTTGATTAGAAATACTTCATTGTGGAAAATAGACTTTCACATATAATATGTATGTTGACGCGAATATTGAATTTATTTGGAATGAGCTACTGGTTTTAAAGTACAAAATATTATTTCTGGTAGCATCAGTGAGTTCTAAACTTTTAAAATTAATAATTTACTTTACCAATTAGAAATAATAAACTATTTTTTTCATAAATGCAAGGTTAAACAAAAGTGCGATATCTCGAGTGTTAGTTAAAATTTAAGAGTTGGAGTAAAAAACAGTTATACAATTCCAAATTAATCTTATTAATTTTGTCTACAAAAAGGGTACTATAAGTATGCGCCCTCTTCATTAATCATTGAATTCAAAATCTAATTTTTGTAACTTTTAAATGTAGGTTACCTATTATAAAAGACCATATTATTACATATCACGTATTTTTCAAATTCTTCAGGTGTACATCTTAAATTCTTAAGGAGTGCCCTGTGGATATACAAACTTCTATTTTTCTAATGAGAACCCCCTTCCTACTGCAAATTATTTAGTGGATAATTTTTCTAACATTTATATAACTAAGAAACTACTTGTTTGAATTTTTAAGTAGGTCCATCAACATTTTCAGGAATATTATAATTATATTCTAGTTAAAAATGTAATATTCTAATTTATTTAACAACAATATAATTGTTTATTTTACATTGAGGGGAAAGCCGTTGAAGTTGGGCAGCTGGTTATACAACAGTAAACACTAACACATAAAAAAAATATGTCTATAAATAGATACCTACCTCACCTCAGTCACCTCAATAGTATATACCTAACGGCTAACCGAATACTTACTGATTGTGTCCTTTTTTTGTATCTCGTTTGGAATACTGAGTTAATTCATCGCGACATACTGTTTTATAGATCACCATACGTAATGGTAGACGAACATTATCGTGATAGGGTTTTTTTGTATTATGTTTGTATTTGTTTAACTTCAACATGCTTAAACCTATTATACGAATGCCATTAATACATTAATAATATTTTAAAATTAAACATAACCAAGGTTTTAAATTGTATTTACAATATATTGTCGATTGATATCTTATTATTTATTTCGATACGACGTCTGACGCAAAACTATAATTATTTATTTATAAGGGTAATAGGTACTAATGTACTATATATAACTACTGAGTTTAAAGTCTATGCGTCTGACACAGAAATATGAATTAATATTAATATTATTCAATTCATGGAAAAATAAAATTCATCAACCAAGGTCTACTGACCTTATACCTAGACGGCAAGACCAGCTGCAGTCACATAAATACACAACTGTCTAACTATAAATTAGGAGTACCTACCTAAGTATAGTATAATATACCTACTACCTATATAATATTACAGTAATAGCAAGGTCGTAAGTGAAAAAAATTTGGGGGTCCAACTTTTTTTTATAACATTATTCTTAATAGGTACAATTATTATAGTCAATAAACTAAATTCACTACTAAAATGTACCTACCTTTCTACTTTGAAAATTTTCTGGGGGGTCCGGACCCTAAACCAGTCACTGGACCCCCCTCCCCTAGTTACGGCCTTGAGTAATAGTATAGTCATTGATTAAATGTACAAGTAGTATATGTACTTGTTTAGTATACAAGTTTATACTACCTACTTGTATATTTAATCAATTGCATAGTCACACATTTCGATATGTATGTCTCCAGTGGAGAAGTAGTTGAGTGGAGATATACACATAGGCTCAACTATAGGGGATGTTTCAGCACCCCCAAGCTCTAATCAAGCACTCCCCGGCCCCTATTATAAAATGCCAAAAATAATGTGAAAAAAGAGCGATATATTTTTTATTAAAAAAAAAACAATCAAAAAGAGGCTTTTCCTAACTTGAACAAGTCGCAGTTACAATTCTAATAAGTTCTACAACATCTGAACACAGTTTTTCAAGTATGCAACCTATTAAAAATAGTTATACATATCGTATATAACCATAATGGTCGTAAGACCATGTTGCGTGTAGACGTGTAGTATAATATATATGCATAGGCATGCGCAGACTTAAATTTTCGGTCGAGCCTGGAAAAAATTGTGATCCTAAATTTTTTTTTAATACACATTCTAATTGAAAATTAAAAATATTAAAACTGCATAATATTTGTATGTACATGGAATCAAGTTTAATGTAGGTACATTTAGTAAATACAACATTAGTGTACAATTAAATTTTAAATTATTATTACATAAATTTAAATATATAACAATTTACAATAAATATTAAAATAACTATGGTTATTTTTCACAATGTTTTTGTTTGGTGTAGGGGTGCATTCAAATATTTTCAATTTGATCACACTGTCAGGACAAATAAAATGTCCATGATCTTTACTGTTATACAATAGGTACCTATGCATTATACATAGTAAAATGTATATTAAGTACATTTTACCATGCCCCTCAAAAATCTCCGGTCGAGCCTAGACTCTACCGGCTTGCCCCGTGCCCACGCCTATGAGTATAGTACTCCATTAGTAAACTCTGGCACTCCGAGTGCTAGACGTAGACCAATAGACATACAGAGCATAGGTACATGCTAGTCCATATAGACCACTACAATAATTATATATAGGTATTGTACTATTGTGATTTATGATGTATAACCATATATAGGTACACAACAGTGATGTATCCAGGGCTCAGAAGGGGGGTGGCACAGGGGGCAAGCGCCATTCCCCTGAATTTGGTTTATGAACCATGGTGTCATAAAGTAACAGATGATAAATATTATTCCAGTTCTACAAAAACAAGAGAAAAAAAATATTCGATATTTTTCCTCTACAAGGAAAATCTATGAACCATTAATATGTTTTGGGGGAATAACAAGGAACTATATGGAACTTAAAGAAATTATTTTACAAAATATTGTGTAACCAATGGCAACCGTTAATAAACAAAGAGTTACACGAAATCGGTTACGGTCAGAAGAAAACGTCGTGTCTATAGCTTAAAAACATATTTATTTTAAATAATTAATAGTGCCGTTCAGAAAAATTTACTGGATAGTTGTCACAACTATTTTCAAGTTCAGTCCCGCTGAATTCGTATCTGCCATAAATCAGCCAAATATAACTTGTACCTATAGTGTTGTATCAGTGTATCACAGATTAAAATATGAAAATATGTACCTACCTAATTATAATTTCATATTAATTGTGGTTATATCTACAATCTATAAAAAAAATGTAGTAAAAGTATACCTAGTTATTGCCTTATTCATTATTGGTGTACCTATCCGTGTATAAGCAATATATATTTATGTTATGTGTATAATATTATGTACTTTGTATATAGGTACTCATGAGTCATGATATGTGATTTATCATCTATACATTCAATATCGATAATAAGATTAGGTATTAATCCTTTATTCCTTTCAGACTACTTTTAGTAACTTTTTACAACATGTGTCACCGTCTTAACCTTGCACCGAGGGTTAATCACTAATGATGGTAGGGTGATTAGAGGGTTAGGCTTTTCGCCACTATATCTAAATGAACATTTCTTTTTTGGTAATACACAATAAGGTTATACATGTATATTATTATATATAGGTCTATATCTACCTAATATTTTTTATTATATATAGATACATAGTACCACCTAAATTTAGTGTTTTTTACAAAATGTTGCATAAGTAGCATATTTTGTTCATTATCTACTTACCTGTCATAATATTTAATAATTAATATTATTGCCTATAGTTGCATGAACACACTTAACCTATACGTAAGTGTCAAGGCTACTCAAGAAACTATAGTTATAAAGAAAAGGCTGCACATTTTAAGACTCTGCCATTTCAGTCACAATGTTATTAAATTATAACTATAGGTGCATAATATTATGTCATTGGAACTTTTTGCCAAATCACGTGGCTTTAATTTAAGCTATTTATAGGTAATTAATAAATGTCATGGAATTGTGCCATAGTGTATATTATTTATTCAACTTATCTACTTATATACATTTTAAACAAAACCCTATAACAAAAAAAAACTATAAACGAAAAATAAAATACAAAAATTCAATAAACGAACTTTCCTCCTAAAAATTAAAATAGAACGACCTGTTATAAGTTATAAGTTATAACTGATGATAAATTCATCTGTTTCACTGATAAATTTATAAATTTACATATGCATGATTTTATTTTTATAAGCATTTAAAGTTCAAATGTTGACAAAATATCTAAAATTTGCTAATTATTATTAATTAAAAATGTATATAATGTTTAATTTGTATGGCTAAAGATCAGTGGCGCCGAACCCCATATTCAGGTAGGGCGGATGCCCTACCTCATAATATTTAGGTGATGGGTGGGTGGTTAGGTGGTTCAGTGGTAGTGTCAACGAATTACTTATACCTGGACTTATTTTTGTAGCCTACGCCTTTACAGGCAATTTACAGCCTAAAACCATGATAATTAGCTATTAAATATAGTATGCTAGGTAAAACGGTCGTCGGTCTTATGACGTACTATCAAATATTATTGGTCAAGGGGTGGTGGTGTCTCATAATTTTAAAAGTTAGCCCTACCTCATTTTTTTGATTTCGGCGCCACTGCTAAAGATAGACAATTTAAAACAAGGTTTCTCATAATAGTAGTTCATACAAGTATACAACCATACTATATATATGTATAAACAAAAGTCTAAAAAAATGTATTAGGTAACTTTATTATTTTTATAAACATTTTAAGTTCAAATCTAGACAAAATTAGATATTTAAACAAAAAATAAAGATGTTATATAGCGGACCCGGACATTTCGCCGCGACCGTTTCGCCACCGGACCTATTCGCCGCAGACCGTTTCGCCGCAGACCCTTTCGCCGGCGAATCAGCGAAACAATATTAAGGAAAACCGAGTTTCACCTGAGGTGGTTTTACACAACAAGTCGAGGGATATTTTCGATTTGCGGAGCGGAGCGACGGCGCCGAGGAGCGTGGCGACGAGTGCCGATACACGCGTAATCACTGAAACTTCAAATTTCCATAATTTTTGAACGACAAGTTTCCGGAAATTTTGAACGGTAATAGTTTCCGGAAATTTTGAACGGTAAGTTTCCGGAAATTGTTGGCTATTAATGGCGAAACGGTCCGCGGCGAAAGGGTCTGTGGCGAAACGGTCGCGGCGAGATGTCCTAGACCCGTTATATAGTTATGTCTTTGTAATTTAAAATAAGTAGTCGTGGGTACTTGCTTCTTTTAAAGTAGGTATATTATTAAATATTATACACAAAATGATATTTTCAAATGAAATGTTTACGGAAATAAATTATTTTTATATAGCAATTAATAATATTACAAAATATAATTAACAATTGGGCTGACTTGTGGGCTGACAATTGGTCTCCACTCAGAATCGTTTTTCGTATACAACAATTTTATATCATTGAATTCAATTATAACACATTCATAAAAGCATAACAATATAACATTGACCCACATGAGTACACAACACCTACTGAACAGTAGAGCGGTACCCACTCGTCTTCCTTTTTCGTTGTTAAAGGAAGACAAAGTTTTTTTTGTTTTTGCAACGAACTGTATGAGTGGTGGTGACTGGTGTTTAAAATCTAATTGGGTGGTCTGGTACTGGTTTGATAAAGTCTGCACTCCCAATATCAATTGTTTAGTATGATAGCCTAATCCAATGGATTATAAAGAACAATCTTTCTTTGAAATGTTATGTAATATTTTATTTGTTTTTATAATTCTGTCCAATATATTCACCATCAACTGCTCCGCACAAATCAATCGGAGTTCGTCGATTGCGTCCCGGACGCAGGTAAAAGATTTTTTTCCTACCTTTTCTGTGTTCTGATTCCGTCCTATTGTATAGTAGGTAAGCGTAAATTGGCATGATAAATCTAATATATTTGTCACATATATGCTGTGCAGATATATTTAAACATGAATTGGTTTTTACTTGATGAGCTTAAGAACATTTTATCTTAAAGCTGGTTATCGATTTAAGATTCAGCGATTTAGTACGTCTGCAAGTGATTTAGTCTAAAGCTATTTCAAAGTTTATAGTGCTATAGCATATGAATATATAATATACATATAATGAATACCATTTTAAGTGAAAAAAATAAAAAAATTCGAATAATTGATAAATTTAAATATTATTATTTTGTAACACTTACGATAACTGACTAGAAATGTATTTTTGAGTTATTTAATAATTACAAAATAATAACTAATTATGACTATTCATTTCTCAATCATTTCTCAATCCTAGAACTAAGAATGTATTCAGTAAGAAAAAAGGTAAGAAAAATAATTTACCTGGCCGACTTGTGGATGCAATCGACACACTGAAAAGGTATAAAAGGTTGAAACGGGACGCAATCGGATGAAGCCCAAATCAATTTTCTCTTTTTCTTGGGACGCAATCGGGTGATACCCTTTTCCGGTCGCACTCGGAACATTAAAAAGGTGTCATTTCGGGACGCACTCGGGAACTCCCGACGTACCTATAATATTAAACTATATAGCCGTATATATGTAGATATTAGATAGGTACAACGGAAAACGATAGATAGATTAATTTGGGCGAATGTAAGTTGCTACACGAGACTAGCAGGTAAAAAAAATACGTATGTTAGTTCCTACATGCTAGAAATAGGTGCATATGTAAGTTCCTACGCGGCAAACACAGGTACATAAGTTAGTTCCTATAAGGTAGAAAAAAGATTCGTGTGTAATTTCCTACACAGTAAAAAACAGGCGCGTATATGAGCTCCTACACGGTGGAAAATTATATCTGTAAGTTCCTAAAAGTTCAAATGTCAGTAAGTGTATACTTAACCTATATTATAAATTAGGCGACAAAATAATAAAAATAGGTACCTACATTTTCATAAATAAATAGATGATGATACTAAAAAAAAAATCGGATAATGCATTATCAATACAGTAAAATAAAAATCGAATAATACATTTACATAAATAAATAGAATAAATAATTAAATATAATAAAAATAGCATAATGCATTGATAATAGCTAATATAAAAAAAATCGAATAATTCGATAAATTATATATGTAAGTTCCTAGGTACAAAGGTTCAAATGTCAGTAAGTGTATAAAAATCGAATAATATTAATAATAATAAAAATAAAAAAATATAAAATAAGAATAAAAATTGAATAATACATTTTCATATGCAATAATCACAGAGTAATTTTTCTTATTTATTTTGCCGTGTAGGATCTAGTTACTTTTTTGCCGTGAAGGAACTTACGCATGTACCTGTGTTTTTGTGTGTAGGAACTTACACGTTCCGTTTTTATATTCGTGTACGGATTAACACATCACATTTGTAGTAACTAACGTATGCAATCGCCTACCTGCTAGGTCTCGTGTAGCAACTTACTATTATTATAGTTAACTTACTGCCATTAATTTTAACCCAGGCGAAGCCGTTAATCGGGTATCTATAATACATCTTGGGTTTAAATAATGAAAAATATTTAAATTTTAGGAACACTGTGATTTTTAAACGTACAAAATTTAATAAAAATGAATTATTAATTTCACGGAACACGTATACTTATTCTTTCAGGTACATTTTGTCTGTCTGTTTGCCTGGGAAAGGCTTTGTAACGGATGAACCGATTTTGACGGGATTTTCACAGGTTTTGTACAATATGTTTGACCGCGGTAAATAACATATTTATTAATTTAGGGCCCCGAATTATATGCATTAAAAATGTACGAAATATGGATGCATTTCTGCACTGATTTTCATTCAAATATGTATTTAAAATATGCAAAAATATGCAAAAATCTGTAAACAAAAATGCATTTTATTAAATTTATTTAGTTTAAATATGTATATAATTCATTAAATAATTAATATGGAACAAAAAAAATGTAATATTTGCCTAGTTAAAATAATTTAACTGTATATTTACTATTTTTTGTATGATGTATTCAACTGTATATTGCATTTTGAATATTCACTCATCTAAATAAAAAGTCATGAACGAAAATCAATACCTAAAGCAAACTTTTTTAAGTACATCGAGTTATAGCGGATATACGTGTAATTGTAAATTGTAATAGATGTAACATAATATAACACGATTTTTTTCTTTCCACATTCCCGGGATTTAAGTAGGACATAGCGTTAAGTGTTAATATTAATAACTTATTAGTATTAATAAATTAATATTATTTTTTCTTAAATATGCATTATATTTTAGAAAAGTTCTAAAATATGCATAATAATTAAAAATACTCCAAATATGCAAAAATATACAACATTTAATTTAGCATACCAACACATTAGGTTAAGATTCAAATTTGTGTCTTACCTAGCTACTTTTTAATTTAATAAATAAAAATATGCAAATGCATAAAATTCCGGGCCCTAGACTTATTATTATTGGATATGTATAATTTTATATCTGATTAAAATTTAAAACAATCAAAATCACTAAATTCAAAATTTGTGCAGTTTACATTAAATCTTTACAATTTAAATGGTAAAATCCACGGGGAAATAATTAAATAATTTGTTACGTGCAACGCCGTGTAGGATTAGCTATAATAATACTGATATACTATTGTATAATGTTTTCACTTTTTCAGTGATGTTAAAGTTTTTTTTTCGTTACTTTATTAATTATTTTATATTTTTTATTTTATTTCAGTCGGTTTTGTTATCAACGAGTTCATCATAATACACCCAACATTCGTCGTTTGGGATTGAGGTTTTTAGTTATTATATTTTGCTACGAGTTGAAAATTAACAAAAACATATTTTCATGTCGTCAATTTAAATATTCAAGCAATTTTATTCTTCTTACGTACCACGTAAGACGTTTAAATTAAAAAAAGGTTCAACGTTCTATAATTATTATTATAGTTCTCTACTATCAATTATTAATGTGCACGTGCCCCCTTGGTCGAGATACGGATCTGTTATACTTCAGTTGGTAATCTTTTCAATACGATAATGTAACTATATCCCATTTTTGTTGTTATCGGCCAATGTTTTGCTGTGGCCTGTAAGCGTAGACTCGAGCTATACGTTGAAGTGTAGTGTTTGCAGGTCGTGGAATTCAATAACTAGTCTGTACGAGTTCGTAGAAAAATGACTTCCAAATAGGTAGATTATTCGTGTTCTACATCACGTTTCTCCGTCCTACGAACATGCACCACAAAATACAGCGTGGACATGATTCACAAAGATGTCAAAACGTTGTTGCAATTAATAACCATTTTTAAACTGTGAGTGTGCTTATAATAATGAAGTAGTGTACCACTTTATTTTTTTTCTAACTGTTGTAAATTTCTGTGTTTTGTTGTGAACTACAAAAAGGGTAAAAATTGTATGACTAAATTCCATCGCCGTAGTTTTATCAACCATCTGATGTCGTTGTTTATAAGACAGCAAATTAGAATAAGACTTTTCTATTGCTATGCTCACAGTATTCAAATAATATGTGATCCTAAATTATAGATGTCTACCGTAACGGAAGAGAAAAAATCGATCAGAATGGTCGGACCTAAAGTATCTCAGATAGCAAACATTTTTCAACGTCCTTCGGTGACTAAAGATCCAGATATAATAGTAGTGAAGCAAAATGCTTCACCTACATTAGATAATAAACTGCCAGTCAAAGTAGAAACGCCTAATCAAGTAACTGTTGTAAGGACTGAAAGCCATTTAGCAAGATTTAATAATGCTAGAGCTCTTTTCGAAAAATTGGGAACAGGTATGTTTTTATTTTATGTAACACTTATTCTTTTAAAAAAATAAATAAAATGTATTTATTTCAATTTTGTTTCCATTCAATAATAATATTGATCATTATTACCTATATAATTTTAAGAATTAAGATTTTTTTTTGTATATTATTATAATCTTTTTATGTTGACAACTATTTAGTGGTGTATTATAGTATATTATTATGTACAGAGTTGTGACTGCTTATAGAAATAATGAAATCCTAGGTAAAGGCACACCCAAGGGGGTTAAGGGCTACCGAGCTTAAGCCCTCCAAAATAGTTGGCCCCTTACATTGAAACTGAAGCATTTTATGATATAAGATTTTATATTTATACCTATCATACAAAGAACCAGGAAACTTTTGTTATAAAAGAAATATGTATTAAGCAAAAACATACCCCCAAAACAAACCCTGGGTGCTTCCCTAATCTTAAGTGTAAAATTACTTAGGTAAACAAGGTATATTAATAATACTGTTATTCAGATTTTGATTTTTGAATTTTTTAGTAAACTTATAAATCATATTTTCAGATTTGTAAATTTTTTATACTATTTATTCTTATGTGGCTATTCAAGCTTATTTTTTCAAATTAGATTATCCTTTTTTACTGTAAATTCTGTTGAACATTTTGATGTGTCTAAATCAAAATTCTAACCAGTAGTTTTTTAGTTAGAAAACAGATGTATTAAGGTAATAATCTTTGATAATGATTTTACATAAAATATAAAATAGATATAATTGGTACTTTCTTGTTATATGAGACTAAGGCTATTATCTCTACTACTAAAATTTTAACAATATCCACGACCCGCATTCTAGTACCCTAATTTACAAATATAATTGTATTATTAGTTTGCATAATGTAGTTTTTCCTTACATTTTCAAATAAATCATCAGCTTAACAAATTACAGTAAATAAGGGTATAGCTACCCTTTAAATAAAAAGTTTGTTTAAAAACATGACAATCCATATTAATTGCTATTTATGCCATAAACAATCCAAGTATATATTTTAAATAGTACATATAATAGTATATTTTAAAAAATGTATTCTTAAAAGATTTAAAAATCAGAATTTGCATAAATGTATTATTAAAGAAAAAAAGATTAGCAAGTGAGTTAGGTTCTGCTGTACAGTAGGTGTAGAGTGGGTTACTATAAAAGATATGTTAAATTTGAATACAATGATATAAAATCATTGTATACAAAAAACAAGCGAAGACAGTCTGTCAGCCTACATTACTAAGAATATTTTATGATATTATTGCTATTAAAGTAATTAATTTTACTTTTAATAATCCAGTAGGTTAAATTAATTTTTGATAAAAACATTGCAATTGAAAATGTCATTAGTGTATAAAATATAATAAAATACTTTAAAAGTTTCAAGCACTCACGACAAATATTTATTATTACATTTTATTTCCCCACTTTGCAGAACCCCATAACCTCTCGATATTTTGGGTGTGTGCTCCTGTGTACGGATCAACAAAATTGTTGATTTAATTTTACTAAAAGTCTGAACAAAGTAGGCACTATAATAACGAAAGCTCAAAAGTCAGCAACGTACTAAACTGTACGTTATTCCCAAAATATTTCCTAAAATAGATTATCTATCACGAGTTAAACGATAATTGTAGGAGCAGCGTAATATAACTAACGACGAAGCGATAACAAAGAAGTACCATTATTTTTAAATTACAACAAATAACTAACATTGTTAATCTTTATTTAAATATCTAATTAGCCCGAAATTTTAAACTTAAAATGTCTATAAAAAACAACCTTGTTAATATTTTGGATTTTTTAGTTACAATATTGACTACTTATGAGAAACTTTGTTTTACATTTTCAATTCTTAGCTATAAAAATTAAACTTTTAAAATTTTAACTATAAAATAATTTGCAAATGTTCAATATTTTGGTCAAAATTTGAACTTTAAATACTTATAAAAAAAAAGTGTGCTTATGTATTGTTAATATTTTTTAACTGCTATTATAACAACTTATGAAAAACCTTATATTAAGTTTTCAAGCTTTAAGAATTAAAATATTTTTAAAATTGATCGGTGTTTAGAAAATGATAATCTTAACATTTGGTGAAAATTTCCAGTGTCTACTATCATTCGTTTTTGTATTACAACAAGAAAATCGTTCTCTGAGAAATCGGTAGTTATTATGGGTGAATACTAATGTGTCTAATTTCCAACAGTCATAAAAATTAGTTTGACATTCAGGTAAACTTTTTTTTTGTGAAAGGTAGAAATAGGTTTGGGGAATCTTGTGTAAAATATTCAAACTTAAGGTTTTAACACTAAACATTTCATGTATTTCTAAATAAAAAAAAATAGCAAAAATTTGTGATTTTAAAAGCAACAGCTTGAAAGTATCTAAATATTTTGAAAATATGGCGCTAAGTAAAATATATAATAATAACAGAAACATTTAATACAATAAAATAACTAAAAACATTAATCTTTGTTTAAATATTCAGTTAACACATTAATATTTAGTATCTAAAAATTAACTAATTTGATAATGAACAAACATTATTTTAAATTTGTTTTTGAAAGTGTCTCCAAGCAAAGTTATTAATTTTTATGCCTGAGTATCTCTAATATATTTATTTAATTTATGTACTTCTGATAATCAGCAGTGGCGTAGCCAGGATTTTTTTTCGGGGGGGGGGGCTGATCAATTTTTTACACAGCGGTGGTTTAGTAATATACAATAAATTATTTTACCTGTATTATTTTTTTAAAAAAAACAATAAAAATAGTAATCAATTTTCTTTTCAATTGGACATAATTTAGTATAATAAAACAAACTCGAATTTAATAAAATAATTTTTTAATTTTCTGAACTTTTCGGGGAGGGGGGGGGCTGCAGCCCCTTCAGCCCCCCCCCCCCCCCCGCCCCGGCTACGCCACTGGATAATCATCATTATGGTTCATAATTTTTCTAATCGGTTTATACTACTGTACTATTTATAGGAGAAACTAAACCTACTTTGTTGGAAAAAATAAAACAGAGTAATTCTCAAGACAGCATTTGTGCTAAATCAAGATCTCCAAGTCCACCTTCAAGTAATCAAAAATCAAATGGTATTATTGGAAGCGCACAAAGTCACTCACAATTAAATGGCAGTAAAGTTATTGTAAAACCTATTAAACCTGAAAAACCTGATAAGAAACTCAATAGTCGTGAATTAATAGAAAAACAGAAAAATTGGACATCTCATTTTTCTAAATCACCACGTTCATCCAATTCTAGGTAATAATAACATAATGTAATCTGTTAAATATTGTGAAATTTATATTTATTTTTTATGATTGAAAATCTAAATAATATTTGATGATTGATTAATCATATATATATATACAGGATGATATTTGATAAGTATTAAAAATTGATTATATTTGAAAAATATATACTGACAATCAGTGGCATTGTTTCAGTTATACTATGTTAGTGAACATTTTTGATTAGGCCTTTTTTACAAAAAATAAATGTTAGTTCCAATCATTGTTTTGTATTTTAGAATATTGGTAATTCTCCTGGCCTCTGCCGTGTCTAATTTAATTGAACTAGCAAGGTAGGAACTGTCATTATTTGGAACTTTAGGCCTGTATTAATAATAAATATTTTTAAATATTATAAATCTGTCTACAAACCATATTGTAAAAATATAATACCTTGAACAACGATCAACAATACTAAAAACTACAGAATAAGTTTTTTTCTTAATACGGGTAAGAACATTTTTAAATCATAATATATTTTTATTAAACATTTTATCTTTTGGGGTGATGAAGTTTGGATCTGCCAATCCCAAAAATACTTATTAGCTCAGTAAGCCTTTAATAATTTGATAGGGACTAAAGTTCCCTTTCTGCTTCCCCTTCAAACGATGCCATTACTGACAATATATATTTTATAATATACAAGTTATTTTTTTAACTTATTGGTATTATTATGTATGTTTATGTATTAATCAAGGCTTATTAGTAAAATTGTATTGTTTAGATATAATAGTGATCCTAGTCCTAATGAAGTTAAAGAGTGGATACCAGATGCCAATAATGATGGTATTTCTCGGACGGCCTCAACTTCATCATTGTACAAAAATGTTTCTCATCCTAAAAGTCCACCTCCACCACCACCACCTCAAAAAGTTGATGGACATTTCAATGATGAAGATATTAATTTGTAAGTATTTTTTAAATTCTGAGCGAAGCGATGTGTGTGCGTTTTTTTTTTTTTTGTCTTGCCATGTTTAAGGGCAATAAAAATGTTACGATTTTCTCATCAGCATCTTTTCTGATAGGAAAGTGAATCTAGTTGGTACTTTAGGGTGTCAAAAGTAAAAATTTCTCAATAGTTTTTAAATCCGTCAGAAAAACAAAAAAAAATTAAGGAAAAATCGGGAATTTTTACGCAAAGCCAATTGTTGACAACATGGATTTTTATTTTTGGTGTAACAGAAGAAATAATGACCGTAAATACATGAACATTTCACTAAATGTTTATATAATCAATTTATACACAATAAGATATACACACAATAAATGTTCAATGTCTTGACTTTTTTTGAGCTATTTATAGGCATAATTCATTTTAGGGTTTTTTTTATTTTATTTTCATTATTGCCGATAAAAATTTTTTTGTCGGTCAAAAAATTTGAAAATGTAATACAATAGTGTTCATAACTTGTTGTACCTGAAAATTAAAAAAAAAGTTGAGCGTATGTCTAATAGTTTTTTATAAGCGTCTAAAGTTAAAATTTCGACCAAATACGTAAAAATCACAAAATTATGCATTTTTTTTCTATTAGGAAATTCATAAAAAAAATTTCTATTTAAATCTAAGACTTGAAAATTAAACATAAGGATATAATATACCGTGTGTTCAATTTTAAATTTAACAGGAAATATTTCGAACGCATGACCTTGAGTTTGATCCCGGGTTTTTTTACTGCCTACAGGATATATATGTAAATATAAAGGTTTTTAATACATTTTAATTTTTAACTATTTTTATAGGCGCTTGTGCAGTAAAATAACAATTTCTTAAATAGGAACCACTATTTTTTAGACCGGATTTGGATTGATTTATTTTTTCTGAGCAACTTTGATCTTTACAGTTTTTTGATATCTTTAAAATTGACATTTTTAGGACAGTCGAAAGTTTTAAAATAGGTAATTCGTAATTATCGCAATGCTCTATCTTAATCACGCATTTACAGGTATTATTATAACAATTTTATTTTTTTTAAACTATTAAATTATTATTAAAATTATTAATAAATTATGTTTTTAATCAAATCGATAAGCTATTACCGAAATAATTAGTTGATAATTATAATCTTGATTTTCTTGCGATAATTACGAATTACCTATTTTATAACTTTCGACTGTCCTAAAAAGTTCAATTTTGAAGATATCAAAAAACTGTAAAGATCAAAGTAGCTCAGAAAAAATAAATCAATCCAATTCAGGTCTCAAAAATAGTGGTTTCTATTTAAGAAAATTTTATTTTACTGCGCATGCGCCTATAAAAATAGTTAAAAATTAGAATTTATCAAAAACATATGTAGTTATATGTCCTGTAGGCAGTAAAAAAAACCTGGATCAAACTCAAAGTCATGCGTTCGAAATATTTCCTGTTGCCTTTAAAATTGAACACACGGTATAAGTTTTTCTACCTTTTAAAAAAAAAAAATTTACTGGAAAGTCAAAGTAATTTTTTATGAGCGTTTGAAATTAGACATTGGATATTCCCCCTTTTTATCCGGGACTGATTTTCTTATTTTGAAGTAATTCTTAAAGGAATAACCTTAGGCATTTTAAAATGTCACTAAATATTCAGATTACCAATTCCTATACAACAACAAAATTTAAAAATATTTTGACAATTTTTGAGCTAATTGTAGCCCTAAAATTTTTTTGGTTGTTTCAAATTTTTTTTTTTTTTAAATATCGATTAAAAAATTTTGTTGGCTCAAATTTTTTGAAAATTTAATAAAAGATTTTACATAAGTTGTTTAAATAGTAGATCAAAAATAATAAAAATCCATAGGGCCAATTTTTTTTTATAAGTATTTAAACTTCAAATTTCAACCAAAATTCATCATTGAACATTTGCAAATTGTTTTGTAGTTAAAAATGTATAAAATGTTCAGTTTGTATAACTAAGGATTGACAATTTAAAACAAGGTCCTATGTAAGTAGTTTATAGTGTAATCAAAAAATCAAAAAAATATATTATAATTATAATTTTTTATAGACATTTTAAGTTAGAATTTGGTCATCAAAATATCAAACATTTGCAAATTGTTTTGTGGTTAAAAATTCATAAACATTTTGCTATTCATATTTAAGGTTTGAAAATTCAACACTAGATTCTAAATAAGATTTTCTTACTACAACTATAAAAAAAATTTGATAGGAAAACAGTTAAAAAATGTATAAGCGTTTAAAGTTAAAATTCTTACAAAATCCAACAAAATCAAGAAAATATACAAACTAATTTGTAGTGAAAAATGTATAATATTTTGAGAATTTATACCTAAGGTTTAAAAATGTAATACAAAGTTCCTCATAAGCAATTTTGTAAGTGGTACTTAAAAAAAAGTGAAGTGTAAGTCTCTAATAGTTTTTTATAAGCATCTAAAGTTGAAATTTTCAAAAAATATGTACAAATCATGACATTTTGCAGTTTTTTTTTATTAGTAAATTCATAAAAAATGTTCTATTCAAATTTATGATTTAAAAATTTAACAGAAGAATCTCTATAAGTTTTCTAACTTTATAAAAAAAAAATTTACTGGATAGTCCAACCAATTTTTTATGAACGTTTGAAATTATTAATAATGGCTATATAAATATAATATAAAATATCTTGGCTGACAGATGGTCTCCGCTCAGAATCGTTTTTCGTATACAATGATATTCTATCATTAAATTCAAAATTAATACCATCCATTATAGTGACCCACTTGACACCTACGTACAGCAAAGCTGTATCCACTTGCCGACCTTTTTTTCTATAGTTTTCTATACGTTTATAACATTATGTTAAGTGGTACCCCCATTTTTTCTGAAAGTCCGTAAACCCAAAACAATATTATGTTCTGATTGCCTTCAGAAATCTTAACTCCAGGTATGTATCTAAAAACAGTGTAATATAATAATAGGTCCTCGTAATAAGCTGTGCTGAAAAAATTTCCAAACATTTTTATTTATTATTTCGGGAACAATAACTGTTGAGAAAAAGGCTTTTGTGAAAAAAGGTTTCAGGTTTATGGATTTGGGAAAGTTATCATTCGGGAATTTTGATTTGGGAAAAATACCAAAAATCATGTTAAGTAATTAAATATTTCAATTTTCATATTTGATTTTAAAATGAACCTATTTCGTATAAAGTATGATCTTTTTTACTAGAAATATTAAATTTCCTGTTCAGATTATGTTTGATTAAATTAATACTGTTTTGACAAGCTAGGGAGTATCTAAACGGGGCCAGATTAAAATAACTTATTTATAAGAACATTTAAAATGTTTCACTCTCCCACTATACACATGCTAGTAAAATTTTTATTTTTGGAATTTGCATTACCTGTTTGACATTTTATTTTGATAGTCTTATTAGTTAAGTTAATTTGATTTTAAAAAAATTGGCTGAAGTAGAGCGATTTAAAATTTAATAAAATATACATTTTTGATTTTTTGGTATAAATGTTTTTATAATTACATAAATTAATTTTTATTTTGATGACAAAGTTGTGAACTTAAAATTACAAAAAAATATATAGGCTTAGCCTAAATATGGTATCAAAGATGTTTTTATTAACATACAAGTATTTAGGTACTACATAATGTGTCAAAACAGTTTTGATTCAATCCAATGTAATCTGGTCAAGAAATTTGGTGTTACCTGAAAAAAATGTATCGTATTGTATACTAATAAATGGATAAACACAATTATATATATATTATAAAATCTGCCTTAATTTAGTTGGTATTTAACTATTTATTATTAATATATTATTTTAGAGACAGTTATACTAGTAATAACCAGATACCTGAAGGAATATCTAATAACGAAACAATAGAACCACTTTCTGAAATTAATTATTCTGCTAATACGGAGAAACATATAGAACATATTTTTGATAATGAATTAAATTCTGTAACAACGGACGTATATACTTCTGTGGCTGTGACTGAAGAAAATAAATTTAAAGTAAGTTTTTGTGTTTAATCCATATCCTTGATACTAATTATAATTTAATATTCTTTATAATTTGAATGTTTTAGATATCAATGAGTGAACCTGAAATTAATAATGTGCCAATTTCATTAGACTTGTCGGATTCATATATAAATCAAGAATTACCTGTTAGTTTAAATTCCACATTTAATGTACCCCTAGATCAGGATATTGAAACCATTATTAGTGATATAAGTATGAATCTAAATGAAGCAAATTCTTCAACCCCTAAAGTTCAATTTAGTATTGGAGATTCAGCCAACCATCCAGTGGCTACTGTTACTTCATTAGAAAGTGAAGTGGATTCTGGATTTATCTCTTCTGAAGCTGTGACTGTTCCTGAATTAAGTAAAGGGTTAATTGATTTGAATGAAAGTGAACAATTTGCTGATGATAAAGATGTTGAAAAAGTAAGTAAATAATATTTTTTAGTTTTGTGAATAATAATGTACTTGGCACATTGATGTCTGCGTAATTTTTAAGTCATGCCCGCCTAGCCCTGGCAGTAGTCATAATTTGAATGTTACCATATTTATACACATAAAATAAAGAGAAATCAAAACCTGCTGTTATAAACTATACTATTTTTTTATCATAACTTTTATTTTAATTTATATTTTTGTATATTTTTAAGAATAAATTAACTCCATTGACACTGGATCTGGGAGATACAAGTATAAATAGAAGTTCAGAAGATATAATAGATCTAGAGTCTTCAGGACAACCAGATATGATGACACCAGATGAAGCTGAACAATTACTTAGCACAAAGTAAGGTTTTAACTTTTATTTTGCATGTATCTTAAATATCTTAGTTGTAATTACAAGTTAATTAACTTCTGACTTCCTTTTAATAACTTTAATACATTCTGAATTCTCCAAACCACTCTCTTTGCATTTTTCTCTCTTGTATTCTCTTTTTTGTATTTTTACCTTCTTCTCAAATCAATTATTCTATGGAACTTAATAAAATAAATTACATTCCTTATATAGTCATATGCCTTCAATTACAATACTCACTTCTTAATATTCTACTATTTCTTGGGTTTCATAATATCTTTAATATCTTGTGAGGTTATAATTTACTTTTTATGACTTAGTTTTAGTCACAACTTACAATCATCCACCATATTTCCTTTTATATTTATTTCATTACATGTCTTAATGTCTTCCTTAAATACTTTCCTTAGATTCTTCTCATTTATTTTATTGTCCATATTTTTTGAATTTCTTCTTGTATTATTCCATTCAGTGGCATATTTACAAACTTTTTTTGGAGAAGGTGTCAAAGTCAAATTAAAGAAACAATTTTATAAAAATGCTTAAACTCAATTTGAATATGTTATTAACATTCCAAAGATTAGTTAAGATATATATATATATTAAGGTTTCAGAAAGTTGTAAACTTTTATTGATAATAAATGCAATGTAATTTGATCTGAAATTATTAGCATCAGTTAAGTCAGCTAGAGCCATATGAGAAATTAATTTTCTTGTTACACCATTAGATGTAGACTGTGACACTATAACAACATAATTTCAGTTACTTTTTACTGTTAAAATTTATCATAATAATTATTTTAATATATGTAGTACCACAAGATTATTATAATTGATACATTTAGGACTTAAGGATTTTTCGGGACTACAACATATTATATTTCCATACACATGGTGTGCTTAAAATTATATTTATATTTTATTATATTTTTATATATACATATATAAAATCAATTTAGTAAATTGAACCATTTTCAAAACTATTATCCATGTTTATAATACAACAAAATAGTGGTAAACTAATTTTTTGTGGCTTAATATTTCTAATTCATTAATTATACAAATTATTTTTTAAATATACCGATGTAATTTACTTCATTTGATTTGATTTTGAAAAAAGAATCTAATGTTTTTTTATTTTTTTTTTATTGGCTCCATTTCACTTAATGACTTAATTATACCGTAACTCTGGTACATAAGTTATAAACTTTAAACTTGTACAAATGCAAGACTATACGTCATGTTGTCATTATTTGTCAAGAATAACACAATACATGAAAGATAAATAATATTTGTAATAATGTTACACATCCAATGGTGAACTGTCTGAAAAATTAGTAGTAGATTACCTATTTTCTATAAATACTGCAATAGCCCGTATTTTGACTTTTCAAGATCAAAAACACTAATATTATTGTAGATTGTTTTTATTATACGTTTATAAATAGTTTTATATAAAAATAAATAAATCAAATCAAACAAACACTTCAATTAAATGTTAAAATATTAAAATGTTTTATTTTTTCTTCATTATAATTTACAAAATAAACCATCTATGATTATATTATTGTCTTGTTTAAAATTTGAGGTCTTCAAAAATTCTCTGGGGGGGATAAACTCTCCTCCCCTGCCATAAATATGCCACTGATCCCATTATATTTTTATTCTGCTTTGGAATCATCCAACGTTTTTCTTATGTATAATTAAATCTTTATCAAAATATACTTTTAAGTTGTTGTTTTTGTGATAAGTTAATATCAAAAAATCTAAATATACTTCCATTATAGTTTTTATGTCAATATCTAATATCAATAGTAATTATTAATTTTTATTTTTATTATTACTTTTATGATTTTATGTATTATGATTTGGCTGCATGATAATAATTTTTAATTTTTTTGAAGAATTTTGGAAAAAAAGAGTATGTAAGTAATGATAATATTTAATGGAATTAACTGCTACATTTGTTAAATATATGTATTATTTCTAGTAGTCAAGACAATCTTTTGTCGGATGAAGAAGCTAAAGAAATCAAAAAATTACTGTCTCCTTCTGATAATGATCAATTGAATACATCTGACTGGATGAGTGAAGTTCTTTCTATTGAATCCAATGATAATGTCAACAATCAAAGGTTTGTTTTTTATGAGTCACAGTAACCTATCCATATAATTTTTAGATAAAGTCTTATCAATGTGTACTTTCTTTTGTATGTAGAAAATATAACGCTTAAAAATTTAAGTAGTAAGTTTTTAATTTTTAATTTTTTTAAAGAATATCTAATTTTGACTTTGCTAAAATAATTCATATAAGCAAGCATAGCACACATTGACTAGATTTATATACAATTTTAAAAGCCTTAATTTTGTACCATTTTAATTAGGAAATTATTTACATGATTCTTTACCGACATTGTTTTACTCCATAAATGGGAAATTTTAAGTGAATTTATCTTAAATATCTTTATTCATTTTAAAATATAAAAAATGAAGAATAAAGAATAAATATTGAGATTTCTTACATCAGTTTTATATTATGCAAGTATTGAACAAAATGTTATATTTTTGGTACACATTTAAAAGAATATTAAATATAGTGGTACAATATGTTCATGTGTATTTGTTTTGGATTAAACTTATTTATTTATAAATTATAATACAGTGGTTGCCGCTTAAAGTAATCACTTTGGTACTGAACAAAATGGATAATGGATATGTACGTAATACAGCCCATACTTACATTTTTCGATAATAATAAACGATTGACATCATTAACTGTGATTAACATAAGTGGCAACCGCTGTATAAATATAAACTCAATAATTAAAAAAACTTATTAATATTGTAATTTATAAAGACATTTTTTAATATAGAAAAGTGTATATTGCTTCTATTTACTAATATTTTGCAAATGAATAAATAATAATAATAATAATAATAATTAAAAATCAATATTATAATATTTTACCTAAACAATAAATTACGATGTATTTAAAATCAGTTCCTCATAAATTGTTATAACATCAGTTTAAAAATATATAGGCACAATTTTTTTCATCATTTAAAGTACTAATTTTGACCTAAATTCATCAAAATATGGAACATTTGCAAATAAATTTGGAATTAAAAATGTATAAAATGTTCAATTTTTATAGCTTAGAATTGAAAATGTAAAACTAAGTTTCTCATAAGTAGTCAATATTGTAACTAAAAAATCTAAAATATTAACAAGGTTGTTTTTTATAGACATTTTAAGTTCAAAATTTTGACTTGAATAGATATTTAAACAAAGATTAACCATGTTAGTTATTTGTTGTAATTTAAAAATAATAAATATTTGTTGTGAGTCCTTGAAACTTTTAAAGTATATTATATTTTATACACTTAATGACATTTTCAAATGCAATGTTTTTGTCAACAAAAATTAATTCAACCGACTGGATTATTAATAGTAAAATTAATTACTTTAATAGCAATAATATCATAAAATATACTTAGTAATGTAGGATGACAGACCGTCTTCGCTTGTTTTTTGTATACAATGATTTTATATCATTGAATTCAAATTTAAGACATCCATTACAGTGACCCACACGACCACGTACACAACACCTAATGTACAGCAGAATGGTATCCATTTTTGATCTTTTATTTGCATTGATATTATCTATTACAAGTACTTAATAATAATATTAAAAAAATATAATTTAATTTATTATTATTATTTTAGTCAAGAAATTAATGAAACTCATGATAATTATAACATGGATGACTTTCAAGTTGATGATTCTTGGGAGCAAAGTTATGAGACAAAAACTGACACATTATCTGCTAATAACGAGAGCGCTGAATTTGATGAATATGAAGTTGATGGTGAATCTAAAGAATTTATTCCTGAACCCACCAGAGAAGTGAGTAATATAATATATAAACATTTTGTAATAAGTAATAACAAATAAATAATAAGTGTGAGGGTAAACAAGGTGATTCATTTAACATAAAACACTCATTATATCATAAAGTATTGAATTTTTTCAAATATTTTCTTTTACATGATTTCAAGTTGTTACCAAACAACATTTTTTTAAATAATATTTTTTCATTTTTTAAGTTTCTTACTTTTTTGAATGACAACATTTTAATTTCATATTTCAAATGAGAATATTTTTCTGGTTATTTTGGTACATAAAAGTCTAATTTTCGGACGAGTTTTTTTTGAGTTATAACTTATAAGTATTTAAAATATAATATATTAGTAGAATTAAGTGGTACGCGGTTACCGCTAAATGTTGGCTTACTTCTCTGCTCATTTAAACTTAATGTACGTATAAATTGTGGATTACTCGTCCAAAATTTGATTTTTAATAATTGAAATAATCAGAAAAATATTCTGCATTGTAATATGAAATTAAAACTATGTTGTCATTCAAAAAAGTAAGAAGTATTTGGAAGATGAAACTAAATTGTTTTAAAGCTTGAAAGTATAAAAAAAAAAATTTAGTTTGAACATTTTATGAAAAAAAAAATTTTCAACTCGTCTCTTACAATAATTCATAGTAAATTTTAAATAGATCTCTTAAATAACATAATTTCAAAAATGTTCCTACTTAGCTTATAATCTAAAATAGGTATAACTTGTGTAAGTAGGTATGATTAAATGATTAATGTCTTATTTAAAAATAATTTATTATTTAAGTAATTATTATTTTCCATGTATATTATAACTTAAAGTGCAGAAAATGTTTGTATAAATAATTAAGCCTAAAAGAGTTAACAAATAGAATGCAATTAATTTTAATTTAATATACTCATTAGGTATATGAAGAAGGCGGTGTGCACTATTATGAAGATGGTCATTTTTGGATGGAAGTTCCAGGACTACCAGAACGTGATTCAGATGACGAATCCCATATTATAGTCAAACAAAATATGAAAGTGAAATTTAGTGCTGAACCAATCAAAGTATTATTTAACAATTATAATTTATTTATTTATTTTTATGTTGTAAAATATATTTATATTTAGGTTTATAGCACCTTTTCAATGGGTGAATATGATAGACGTAATGAAGACGTAGATCCTGTAGCTGCATCAGCTGAATATGAATTAGAAAAACGTGTAGAACGTTTAGATTTAATGAAAGTAATTTTACTAAAAGGTCCAGAAGGTCTTGGTTTATCAATTATTGGAATGGGTGTTGGCGCAGATACAGGTCTTGAGAAACTTGGTATTTTTGTAAAAACTATCACTCCTGATGGCGCTGCTGCTAAAGATGGCCGTATCCAGGTAATATTTGTTCTTGGTGTAGTATATATATATTTATGTATTTAATTTTAATATTAGTTTTATGTTCTATCTTTAATGACTAATTCTAAATTGGCTGAAACTAAAAGTTCTTTATCCATTATTATCTTGCCTTTTTTATACTTTTATTGTATATCTTAATAACTTTAAATATTCATCAATTTATTATACTTGGGTTTTGGAACTTATAAGCACTTAAAAACACTATATTAGGTAAGCGCTAATATATGCACTAAAAAATCATAAAATATGCTTAAAAATTATAAACAGTATGCATATCAAAATTTTTCTTAGTCACATATATTTATATTAAAATACAATCATTAAACTAAAATATTGCAAGATATAATAGAAGCAGACTTAACAAATAAACAATTAATTATATTTATATATAATTGGATATAGGTTTAGTCATCTATCGCTATCCAATCTATATAAACTGCGAATAACAATTAATAATCATTTACATATTAAGTTTTTTTTAGCTAACCAAATATTATGAAGAGTAATTATTAAAACTATAATACATTAAAATATTTAACTCCGGGGAATTTCCCAGTGGGCCAGAACAAATATAAAGTATGAAAATGATTAAATAATTAAATAATTAATATTGGATACTTTTGCTTAAGATATTTTAGATTTTGAGTAGACAAATTTATTAATAATCCAATTTATGATATTTTTTTTTTTTGTGTCTGTTATCACCTTTTAAGGCAATTAAAATGAGGCAATAAACAAGGTTTCTCATAAGTATTTTAACTATAACCAAAAAATCTAAAAATTGTATAATACAATTTTTTTTTAATAGGTTTTTTATATTCAAATTTAGATGAAAATAGTTATGTAAACGGACTATATTATTGAATATTATGTATTGTAATTTAATATTACAATATTGTATTGTATATTTTATTTAGTTATTTTTATAATTTTAAAGTATTATTTGTGGAGACTAGAAACTTAAAGTATATCAAATGAAATGTTTTTGGCAAAAATTAATTCAATCTACTGTTTTACTAATAGTAAAATAAATTACTTATGGACTTAGTGATTACTTATATATAATATTATCATAAATCATACTTTTAGTATTGTTGAAAATTTGTATAATTTTTATTTAAAATAAAAACAAAAATAGATATGCAGATTTATATTGATATTTAAAATTTGTATGTAATGAACACATGTTATGGATTTATTTTGCAATATTTTGCTATATTTTACAATTTATAAGAAATGTATACAATTGCTTTAAGATCCAAACCCTAAATATAATGATTACAGTGAATTATAAAATAATTTTATTATTTAAAATTTAATTTAGGTTAATGATCAAATAATTGAAGTCGATAATAAGTCTTTGGTTGGTGTTACGCAAGCATATGCAGCCTCCGTCTTAAGAAATACTTATGGTCAAGTTAACTTTGTGATAGGAAGAGAAACTGATCCTGAGAATAGTGAAGTTGCTCATCTTATTCGCCAATCATTAGAAGTAAAATCACTTTTAATTAATAACTGTTATTTTATATAAAAAAAAAAGGTTGATGCTTATTTAAAATTTTAAAAAGGCTGATAAAGAAAGAGATAATCAACGACGTCAGCTCGAACATTCATTAAACCAAAAATTCTTTGGTAATGATCGAACAGAATCTTCTAGTGAAGATTTGAGTAAAACTGATGAAGCTGATACTGTTCAATCTTTACGTGAATTATTACAAGAAGTATGTTGCTAAAATAAATATATATATATTTTTTTCAATATTAGATGTACATAATTGAATTTTACAGAGCCGATTAAATGTAGCTAAAGCTGAAGACGAAGTTAGCAAACTGAAAACCAGGGTGAGAGTTTAATATATACTCTCTGGTATATATATATCTTCCTCTGGTTTACTCTGGCTTATCTAACCAGTTGCTAACACTTCACAAATTTTGTTTACTAATATTTATGTTTACATTTCATGATTTAACATACTTAAAAAATATTTACATTTTATGTACATTCATTATTTAATATTTTAATATTTATTTCAAAAACATATAGGTAGAAGAATTGGAATGGAATGGGGCCAATAATAAAAAAGAAATTGCTGATAAACTCGTACAATCTGGATTACACTTAAATGAGTTGGATAAATGTTTATATGTGGCAAGAAGAGATAAAGAGACTTATCAAGGGATGTTACAGACATCAGAAGTAATAATTTGATCTTAAGTATTTTTTAAGATTATTAGTAAGAAAAAAAACTAAAAAGTATTCTAGTTATTGAAGCTTAACTTAT
Organism: Neotoxoptera formosana; assembly: GCA_022818045.1. Lineage (NCBI taxonomy): Eukaryota > Metazoa > Arthropoda > Insecta > Hemiptera > Aphididae > Neotoxoptera > Neotoxoptera formosana. Next base: position 26,025,663 of record CM040632.1, on the reverse strand, counting down.
TTTCTCAGGTTCTATAGCAGGGGTGTCCAACCCGCGGCCCATGATAGGTTTTGATGTGGCCCTGTGAAAACCATCAATTACTTAATAACAGATGTGTATAAATAAGAAAAAAAATTATTAAAAATAAAACCTATTAGTATAAGCTGGTGTCCATACCTCTTATATTGATTAAATAGTATGTGAATGTGTATCGTAATTACAACGATGGCGATGGCGAAAAAATAAAATGTATTATTATAAAAATGTATGATGTGGCCCTCGACAACTTTTACTTGCTTAATGTGGCCCGGTCTTCCTAAAAGGTTGGACACCCCTGTTCTATAGTATATATTACTTAACATTTTTAACTCTCAAAAGTTAATAATTGTGAAAGCTATGTGTTAGTACGATACATACATAATATGTATATTGTAAAAATAAATAAATAAATAAAACCTAAAATAATCTATTTTTTCCAGCAAGATATTAACATAAATATTGACTTTACCATTTTCGATCTGAAAATTGTAAATAATAGTATACATTTTTATTTAGGAACGTTATGTCAACTTAGAAAAAAAATACATAAAATTGAAAAAAATTCTCAAAGAATTTCAACAACGTGAAACTGACCTTTTACACCGAGAAGAATACTATTTACAAGTGTTACAAGAGAAGGACACAGAATATAATGCTTTGGTCAAAGCTCTTAAAGATCGAGTAAGAACTAGTTTTAAAAATAACTTTTTAAAAGTATATTAGTTTATTTAAAAATAAAATTCAGGTATGCAAACATATGTCATTTAGTGTGAGATACCTATTAGCTATTATAGAATATAACTTATTCTTTCTATCTACTTTTTCTTATAACTTTTATCTAATACATTAATTAAGAACTATAATATAAGGTATCATAAAAGTTGAAAAAGAAAATTTAATTTAAAATTTGTTCTTAGGTAATACAAGTTGAACATGAATTATTAGATACTCAGCGACGGGCTGGTTTTCCTGTCCAGCTGCCTCAAAATACTACTAGCACTAGTCATTATTTAACTACTTTGACACCACTTGCCAAAAAAACAAAAGTTAGTATTTTTATAAACTTAGATATATACTAATAATATAAAGGTTAAATAGTGTGAAAAAAATTATTGAATTACAATGTTTAGCTTATAATTTTCTCAATTAATACACTTTTTTGCATAATTTTTAATTTCGAGGTAGACATTTAATTATTTTAAAAAAGTAGTGTTTTATACACATTTATAATATTATAAATTATTTTTCCAGATGTATGTACATATTTGTCTTTTATACTTAGCAACACTTTAAAATAACTCTTTATTTTTCAAATGTATTAATTTAGGTTACTCCTGTCTTGCCATTACTTCAACAACTTGGAGCTGATTTATCAGAAACAGAGGATTGCTTTGATGATGAAAAAGTTGCTACTGTTGAACGAAAATTGCCTGTTAAAGAAGAGTTAGATCGTGCTGTTCCTCCACATGAACTTTTAGATGTATCTTTATCTAAAAGTAAAGCTGAATTAGCCGCAAGAGGTCTTGTTACACGACAATTACCAACCAATGCTCTTCGTAAATCTTTATCAAATAGCAGCTTAGTCAGTATTTTATTAGTTATCATAGTTAAATAATATTATTTGTGAAAATCAACAGTTGTATTATAATAGTTATTATAGTTTATATTTTAACTAAAATATTATATTTTAGGATAACAATATTGAAGAAGTAAATCATACTGAAGATTCAATAGTTTTAGAACCTACAATTGAGTTAAAAGATGCATCAAATGTTGAATCTATTGTTCAGGAACAAAAACAGATGCCACAGTATGCATCTGTTCAAAAACCACCCCACAATCATCAACCTGATCAATTTTTGGCTCGTATTCAACAATCAACTCATTGTCGTAATTGTAAGTTATTTGCAAACAACATTCTATGTTTTTAAAACTAATAAAAATATTGTATACATCTCCAGTAAATGGTCCACCACCATCATTAGCTGAGCAGCTTAAGATTGTACTTGCTGAACGTGAATCACGTTTGTCAGAATCAAATAGTTTATACTCATCTGATCATAACAGTTCAACAAGTTCCTTTGCTGATGAAATTAGAGAAGCTAGCTTAAATTGTAAGTTTACGAATTAAGATGCTTAGGGTTGCATATTAAATAATGTTTGTATGATTTAGTGAAAAAAGCCAACACTCAGTGGCAACATACTAATCAATTGCCTCAAAGTTCCCCATCTTCAGTATCATCGTCTGAAAGTGTATCTCCTGGTCATTATGCTTCTGATTTAAATAACTCCAAAGCAATTGGATCAACTGGTATAATTAAATAGTTTTAAAACATACTTTTATGAAATATGATTTATTAAAATTATTTTTTATTTCAGATTCAATTGACATATGGACTCCTCCTCAATCTTCAGATAGTTCAATTACTGAGAGAAAAAATTCTCATGTTTGGCACAATGCACCTGTACACGAATGGTCTAAAGAGCAAGTAAGAATTTATTATTATTTTAATTATATAATTCTTACCTGTAGTGTACAAGTTGTGTTGTCTAATATTTTATAGTCAAACTTATTAACTCTAGGTATGCCAATGGTTGTTAGCCCTAAGTTTAGAGCAATATATATCAAAATTCATGGAACATCAAGTATCTGGTGTTGGTCTTTTGAATTTAGATACTAAAGACTTTAAAAATTTTGGTATCATCGGAGACGACAAAAATCGACTTAAACGTAAACTTAAAGATCTTAAAGCCCAAGCAGAAAAAGAAAAACGTCACACTGAAAAAGAGCGAAAAGAAAAAGAACGATTACAGAGAAAAGCTGAAAAACTAGCTGAAAAAGCTAGTAAACGTAAATAACTTTACCTTAAGTATTTTTGTCTTTGACTTCTAGTCTTTAGTGTAAGTGTTAAGTTTTTTCTAAGGAAAAAAATTCACAATTATTGGATGTAACATTTTGTACAATAATAATGTACAGCAATGATATATTTTCCCTCTTAAGATATCTTTATATTCCTGATGCGTCTGAAACCTACTTATTAACAATTTTTCATGAGTAGAATCAAATATATTGCTCATTATATTTAAGTACTTAATTTATTAGCAGTATTAGATAGAATCATGTATACTATTTATTTATTTTTTATTCGTTTGACAAAACATTCAACAATTTTTTTTTATAGTTCAGCGTTTTATACTGTAGATGATACTAATATACTAGGCTTTATAAGTTTTTGTTTTATTTAAAAATAAGTTTAACTTAAAGTTTGTCAACTTAATACTATTCCAAATTTATTTTCTTACTATCAGAAAGTAAAAAATTAATTTTTAGAGGAAATTTTTACCTAAATTAGGTAGCCTGCTTTTCTAGTCGCTCTATCTACTTAACTTATATTGGAAAAATACTTCTTATATTTAAAATTCATGTCATCTTGTTTTGTTTTTTTTTTTTTTTTGGTATCAGATATATGATTTACATATTTTAATTCATAGATACTGACTGAAAAATTGTTAAATAAACATATACGCAGTCAACATTATCTTAAATTAAAATTGTACCAATATTTATAAATATCCGAATTTACTAAAAAAAACATTGATTAATACAAATACTTATTTAAAAAATATTCAATTTCAAAACATTATTCTTTGCATTCCTCAAATTCCACATAAAAAATATCTAACACATCATATTTATAGTAATTATTCAATTATAGGTAAATTAGATAGAATACAATTAACATTAATTAATCCTTAATGTAATAGGTTATAAAATGTTATAAGTATCTACATTTTTTGATACATTAATTGCATGATCATTGTATAATTATTGTTTATTAATACCATAACATTATTGAGTAATTTGTTATATTAAAGACACTTTTTTTGTAACTTGTTTTTAATTTTTTTTTTTTTAATTTTGTATTTTAACTTTTTTCTTAAATTAAAATGTAAGATCAATGTATCATACATTTACAATCAATGGAGTTTATCTTTAAGCATGTTTAAATAAAAAATATGGTGTTATTTATATTAATCTGTACTAATTTGTTATATAAACAAACTCGGTTGTTACTTCTCCGTCAATAATACCCCTTTAAATTTGTCTAATAACTCAATAAAAGATTTAGGATTTACTCTTACATGTAACCTATGCCCCAATATGCATATCCAAACTAATCTGCTGTAAGGCTATTAAACTTCTAGGTTTCATAATTTGTATCTCTGTTGATTTTCACTTACTCCATTAAACACTCTTTTTTGTTCCTTAGTACGTCCAATTCTTCTGCTCGTATCATGATCAAAAGGGTCCTAAGAAAACTTCTTCAAGCTGTTTATAAATTAAATGTACCCTGTCCACCTCATGATTACACCTCTATCCAATATCTCTTCTCTTTGAAAAGTCTAGCCGATTGTCGTCACTCAGCAATTTTACCCTTCCTATCTAATCTCCTTTCCTCTAGAATTGACTGCCCAGAGTTACTATCTCGTATTTCTTTCAATGTCCCCTCTCGTCATACACGTTCTTCTGTTCTTTTCCATATTCCATTTTCATCCTCAAACTACAATCTCAACTCTCCAATCATTCACCTTATTCACATTGCCAATAACGACCCATCTTTTTCCCTTTAATATTTGAGCCAAATTTCCTTATTGCATTTTATTTGTATTTGTTTTTACGACTTATACACTATCATTACATTGCTACTACATCACTATCATACATTTAGTTATTATTATATTGTTACTCATTATTAAGTCGTTGTAAATATATTTATATACTTGATATTGTTTTAAGGGCTCCGGCCTGTATAATGAAAAAAATAAAAATAAAGTTAGTAGCGGTCAAATTCCACTGATTTTACACTGCAGGGCTTCAAACCCAAATGATTTTTGCGGTTAATGGTTTTAGTACTTCTACTATTTTTTCTTTTAAAAGACTCGTTAATATTGATCCTTTGTTATATAGTTATTTAAAACCTGTTAATTTTGTTCTTTTTAAAAAATATTTTTTTTATAACAATTTATAATAAGTTAGTAAAGCATATTATAATATTTACTTGCCACCATATTATTTTCATACACACATCCATCAAAGTGGGTAATTTGGGGCATGAATGTCAATATATATATTTTTTTTTAATATTGTTGGCATATCTGTATGGTATGAATATATGATCTTATAATAAAATGTATAATCTTTTATTTAAAGTTAAAAATTGTATTTTATTAATTTTTAATCAGTTGACTTAATTATGATACCTACAATTCAAATTAATAGGATTGTAATATTAATTATTATCCATAGTTAAAAGCTTATATATTTCCATTCGAGAACGAAAAATATTTTTGGTTAACTAATTTGTTTTTGTTCAATAAAATAACCAAATATGGTTTGTTTTTGTTCTTGTTCGGGAGTTGTTCCTATACATTTTCAAATAAAACCGATTTGAAGCCTTGTTTTAAAGTCAAATTTTTAACTTGTTTGACCTGCAAAAATAAATTTTAACTCGACCGGTACTAAACTAATATAAATTCTATGAATAATATTTAAAAAAAATCAAAATCAAAATTTTTAGTTATAAATATACCTACATATACAATGAAAAATAAATAAATTAAAACCAAATGTATCCTCCAAATCATTGGGATATAATTATTCACGTATAGGCTTATTTTAGCCAATTTAAACACTTCAGTAACACTAAATTTATCCAATTTTAATAAAAACAAATAGGTACTAGGTAGGTCTACTTAGTGATTATTAAGGAGTAGACTTCTTTTATTTTTTCTAACTCTGTAATAGTTATTACATATAACAAGAAATGTAATATATAATAAATACGCTGTAATAAAATACAGAAGTTATGGAAAATAATTTAGAAATTACTCTACGGCATAAAAAAAAAATTAAAATTTTTAACCATTTTTTTTTGTCACCCTTAAAAAGTTGCACCCTGGGCAATTGCCTACCCGAGTCAATCCCTAAATATGGTTCGATGTCCCGTCATTTTGACGCGCGTTATGGCGGTATTTTCAATTTTCGACAAACAATATATTATTATTGGGCGCATGCGTCATTTCGACTCATGCAATTTTGACGCCACCACTCCTAAGCGAGTCAAAATTAACTATATAGTAATAATATGGTTATTTCATTTAAATTGAATGCTAATAATATAATTTTAATGTTCTGATGTTTATATTGTGTTGAAATAATATTAAGTTTTTAACTTTTATTAAATATTATTTTATAATTGTTAACATAATATTCCACAAATATTGCGAACATTTTATTGTAATATCGTATCGACATTTTTTTCGTTCCAGTTCTAAATGTTAATGTTTCTAAAACATTTTATTTACCACAAAAAAAAATGTTTAGAAGGTTTCTGAAATAAGTATTTTTTATTGAACGTTTTATATACAACTATTGTTATTCATATACATCATACAATAATAATAATATTATGTTATTATTATACATTTATACATAATAATGTTCCTTAGGTAGGTACCTATCATTTTGCTATATAATTATTAATTATCTACTTTTAATTTGGGAGCACCTACCCAGGGTACAAAACTACAAAATGCTGTTGCTTTTACATATTATTTAAAAAATAAATACTAGTTAGTATTTTAATAACACATTTATAGTGTAGGTATACAATATTTTGGTACAGGGTCGAAATATTATATAGGTAGATGTATTGTTATCCTATAATACATAAATATACTTATACACCTATATAGCTATAAACATGGTTTAACCATAGATAATATAAGATTTCTTATATTATCTATGGGTTTAACAGAAAGACCCATTTAGAACTGACAAATAAAAATGGAAAATTAGAAAATTGATAACAATTTAACGTATGAAAATATTATATCAAAATATGCAAAAAAAAATATAAAGAAATAAAAATAATTTTACGTTCTTTTGTATGCGCTCGTTCTGGGCAATTTTGAATTTTGCCCTGGTGCAGCAATATATGTTTTTGTGAAAAAAAAAAATATATATATTATGAATGTTAAAAAAAAAATACTACTTTACTTATCTAATTTTCTTTAAATATTATTTAATATTACATATTTAATTTTTTTTAATAACACAATAATAGCATTTCTGATTCTATTTGTATTTTGCGGTTTAACAACGGAATTCGCTTATTCGTGATTGCCGTGCCGCCCTTGGATAAATGATGATCGAGTTATATGTAGTTGTGTAGTGGGAGAACACTATGATTTTGCACAGTATCGCACCCACGCATAGACCTTATACTAGTATAAGGTCTATGCACCCAGGGCGGGTGGGGAGTCTTGGGGCTAAAGCCGATTTCCATCTTTCCATTTTCCATTAAGCTGCGGCATGTTTTACCGCTTATACAGTCAGATAGACTAGTTAACATATATTTTTTATTTTCTTATTAGGTACGAGAAAAGCCTTATAGGCCTGCCTGTGCATAAATTATCTCAAGCATAATGACTTTAATAACGATGCAAAATTATAGTATAATCAATCATTAATAAATATTTATTATATAAACTATGATTTCCAAATGAAAGAATCATATGATTATGTATCTATTTTAAACGAACTATTTTTAAAATGTTTACACTATAACAGCTAATTGCGATGTCCTATACGGCTATACTCCTTTAGCCTATAGTAGGTATCTATAATATACCTATAGTTGCATTTATGATTTATTACTGATACAGTACCTACCTATTCTTGAAAATATATAAATATTATCAATAATAAATAATAATCAATCTTATTCTTCATAGTTGTTTGTGGTCCAGAAGGTATATATCGTATATGCATAAATTAATTAAATATTATACTTATAATAGTTATACTGTTATAGGTATAAGTTGTATTTACTATGAGAGTTATTTTTCTTTTAACTGCCTATAATGAGTACCAGTGTCCAGTAGCTATCTATCAAAAATTAATGCAACACCATTAATCAATGGATTATTTTTGAAAATGTTTGCATTTAGCAGCAATGGCGGTATGATACAGACACACAATCATTAATTTCATATTCTACAGTCTATGACTTCGAAAATTTTCTTTTTCATTCTTGCAATAAAAAAAAATGTAATTGGTTAGTACCTATATTGGCTATTAGTAATATACAATGGTACCTGTTATTAGCTACTATAGTTATTAGTAACAGAAAAATGTGTATAATAGTAGTTACTATATGTCTATATAGTTTGACAGCTATATTTATCGTAATAGTTGTCAATCGATTAATTCATGAGTCATGACATGAACCATGAACGAAAATGTTAGTATAATATGTATAGATAGATAATAATATATATATATATATATATTTATGGACATTATGGTTATATCACAGAAAACAGAATAGATTAAAATATTAAATTGTGTTACTATAATAATATGTTACCCACACTATGTAATATATTTTATTCTCATATACGGCTACATACGATTATAATAATTATAAATAATGATTTATGATAATATAGTATATATACTATCTTCAAACGTATCGCAACCGCTTTCATACTATATTTATATAAAAATTAATATATTTTAATCCGTTTCTGAATATTATCATAGATTATATTGTACTTATAACACGGACTTAAGAGGAGGCCACACTCGCAGGCGATGTTTCTGTCTTACAAAAGCATAGGTAATTATAATGTATAGAATCAAAAAGACGAAAAAAGCTACGTGCAAAAAAACACGAAATAAACTACGGAATGTCTTGTCGCGTGCGTCCTATTTTCAACTTTTTTTTTACGATATTTTTATATTCACTAAAATATTATCTTTTATGCTTTTCAATAGCTGCACAAAATCTGTTTGAGTATATTCACAGAATATTGCTGCCTATAAATATTACAATCACCCATTCACCCATCTGTTTGGAATTTAATTTAAAAAATGAGATTAGAGTTATTTGCAGATGATACGAAAATGGCTCAATTTTACATTAGGTACCTAATTAAAATCCAAAAAAAGGAAAAAAAATATGAAAATATGCGGGCAAAATTATTGTACCTATAACAGATCTAACGACGGTTTAAAATTTTAAATGAACAAACTATCCACTATAGATAATTTTTGACAGCTATTGCTTATACAATACAATTATTTTATACATGAATATATAGGTATTAATTTTCCATTTTATAAACTACCTAGTATCTTAGTATTAAATTTAAAATTTTCTTGGTCTTATTAATTATTATTTATTATTATCAGTGTAATTTATATTTATTTTTTATTTAATATTTTTGATATGATTTAATCACTGCTAATGTAATGTCTGATTTGTATACTGTGTCACAAGTCACAACCTGTTCGACAGGCAGTCCGCTTTGTATTTTTTTTAAATAAAAGTTGTTCTCTCTCTATCAAATCTCCACGTCATGCTATAATTATTATGAGTCGTACAATTGTACAAAATATAAGTGTATAATTGTAGGTGTACAAACTACAAATATATACTAATTTGTTTGTATTTATTAATTATTATTGTAATTTGTTGTATAATAATATGATGAGTGATAAGTGATGACACTACACATCTACCCCCATTAAACTGTTTTAACACGAAAATATTGTATAACACGATGAGACACGTGGCGTATAGTAGTTTATTTCGTGTCTTTTTTATCCTAGATTCAAACGCATAACATAGCAAATTGACAATCGTACGTTCCGAAAAATCCATTTAACTATGTTATGTTTAATATTAGAGTAAATTAGGTAATGTATTATTAAATGTAGAAGTAAGGATATTATCTAGTGAACGTTATAGGTTTGTTTTTAAATTTAAATTTTAAAAAGTGAGTTATGAGCATTGTGGAGGTCTCTTATACGACATCATAATTCATAATGAACAGTTAAATCCATATTCCGTAACAGAGTATAATATATTTTCAATTTTGTCATAGTTATAATATCACAGAACAATATTTTTTTTTTTTTAAATAAATATTATTATAATATATTGTATTATTATTGACCGTGTTCGACGGACAACTTACTGTCCCGTGTCCGTAGTCCGTGATGTACCTTAAAAATAAATATAATGAGCCCTCATAGCAACACGTGTGAAGATTCGCAAATAAAACTTTTATTTAATCTGTGTCTCGCTAGTCGGCTAGTCGTTATAAAAGCAGCAGCGGCCCACGGTTAATAGATATATCTTAGCGGCCTGCTGTCCAGCGGTCTTAGAAGCACGATTTAAGATAGTATAATATATACTATCTTAAATCGTGCTTAGAAGTTAGAATAACGATATTACGATAAGGATAGCGTTTCGATTTTCGAAAGAAATTGTGTCAGTTGACGTGTAGATAGCGGTGAACGTGGTTCGTGCTACTGATTACTGAATGTAACCCACCTTATACATAATTTATTTAGGCTAATTATTGTTGTGAAAGTTTTCAACAGTTTCAAAATAGGTACAATGCTTGAAATATTGTTTTAATTACATATTAACAACCCGACTTTTGCTCATAAATTCACGAGAACAACCATTATGTCTAACTAATTATATTATTGTTCAGCCGTGCTAATAAGATCAAACGTAAACGTTAAATGTTATCCTTTATTATATTAATTGTTGGTCCGCGCAAATGTTTGTTTTTAATATGACGACAGAATATCTTTCGATGAAAAAATCCAATTAGTCAGCATGAGTTCAATTGGCTATGGTCGTTCCAGCGCTCTGGAAACGTATGTGCGTGGCCAGTGGTATAAAGTGTACGTGACGTTGGAAGATGATTATATATGCATTAGTTTGGACGAAACCTATGAAAACTGTACACCTGTTAATGGATCTTTAAATAACAACACCTTAGGTAAAATTCAAATTTTATTTTAATATTTCGAATTTTTATTCTTCAAGATGTATTTGCATTACAGATTCTTCGGGGAGTCATATTGATTGTGTTGATGTACCAGATTCTGTTGCTAATCAGAAACGTCTCATACGCGTTGTAAAGACAGATAGCAATGGCTTGGGAATTTCCATTAAAGGTGGACGTGAAAATAAAATGCCGATTCTTATATCTAAAATATTTAAAGGAATGGCTGCTGATCAAACTGAGCAGCTTTATGTAGGCGATGCTATACTATCCGTTAATAAACAAGATTTAAGAGAAGCTACTCATGATGAAGCAGTTAAAGCTCTTAAACAAGCTGGAAAAATTGTTGAACTAGAAGGTTAGTTGTGATTTTATGATAGTATATTAATGTATTGTTGCATGTATAAATTATATTTTACTAACTAAAATAATTTGTGCAATTTAAAGGTCGGTACTTACATATTTTTATGCAATAAGTGTAAACAACACATATCATGATTTTTTTATTTTAAATATTTAATAAAATAAATAGGTTTAAATCATAGAACTATTTATTATTATTTTAGTTAAATACTTGCGGGAAGTAACTCCATATTTTAGAAAAGCCACTATCATATCAGAAGTTGGATGGGAATTACAGCGAGGATTTTTATCATCAAATTCACCAATTCATCGCTCTCCACAAAAGCCTGATGCTCGTTATTTACCATTACAACTTTGTTGTTTAACAAGAAACTATAAGCATCCTGATCCAGGTATTTATTCCAATTTTATTTTATTTATCAACAAAAAATTATAATTTTTACTTACATTTCAGATAATAAAACTATTGAACTACATTCACCAGATGGTGTACATTTCTGTATATTAAGAACTCAAGAAGCAAGTGAAGCTACTTGTTGGTTTAATACTCTTCACTGTGCTTTAAATGTTTTATCTTTAAAAGCATTGCACGATGCAAACAAAGTACTAGCAAACATAATGCCCGTGCTTGGTCAACTTCATCATATTGGGTGGTTATTTAGGGTTAATAAAAACGAGGTTAGTTAATTTTATTTTTTCTAGGTTTTGATGTTGGAATAATGAAGTACTTTCTATTTGTAGTTCTCACCTGAATTGTATTAATATATCTCTACATCAATTACCCTTCAATCTGTGTGTTGGGTTTTTTTTTCGAACGTGTAATGATGGACAAATGGGAAATGTGTAGATTGCTATGCGTGTTTAAAATTTAGTGGATACGTTTGTACATTATGTCATTATTTGAGCGAGTTTAGTAACTATTTAACTCTTAGTTTTTATGTAGTGCAAAGTTTAATAAAGAACCGTGGAGCGTTAGTAACCTTAGTGTAATAGATTAAAATTTCTAAATAGACCTAATGTTTGAAGGTTTAGCAGGACCTCAGATTGCGATTTCGTATGACCAAACCGCCCTTATAGTTAATTTGAAAATAATATTTTGTTTTGAAGTGATATCTTGGAATTGAGATCAGGACAAGGATGTATAATTTATTTGAAGTTTTTCTTTTAGATGAGGACCCTAAGTTAGTTATCTGAAGTGATACCTATGTATTTTATCTCAGTTCTGACATAGATTGGGATGTTGTTCATATTAAGTCGAGAGCACCCTCTGAGGTTTTTTCAAATTAAAGGTGATTTGTGCTAATTTTTCAGTATTTATTTTGATCCCAGAGGAGAGTCTAGAAGAGTAATATTGGCTATCGAAAACAGTTAAGATTTTATCTATAAGTCAATGTACTTGGTGAAATATTGAATGTCTTTTTTAATAATCTAACTGATAGTTGAGTATTTTAGCTTATTTTTGAGAATGGGGCATAGTATTCTTAAGAGTTCGGAGTGCCTTTTCAAAAAGTTTAACGAGAACAAGAAGTGAACTTAAAGGTCAGTAAGATGTAGATAAGTGTTAAGGTTTATTTTGTTTGGATATGAATATAATGAAAGCCAATTTTCAAATTTTTGAGAAATACGACAATCTCAGTATTGCATTGTAGATATGAGCGAGTTGAGTTATGGTTTTAAGAGATACATTTTAACAGTTTTGTTTGTGATGAAGTCGTTGTCGAGTACTTTACTGGTGGTAATTTTTCTATTAGAGACTGGAATATATTATTATATTTTATAAATATTATAAATTCCCGATTATTAAAAAAATAAAATATTTATTAATTTATTATTAAATGTTACATTTTTTAGAATAGTATGCGTAGCATAAGTTCAGAAGAAGAATTTACAGTGAATGACAAATGGCAATCAGTATTTGGAGTTGTCACTAGTAAAGAATTACGATTGTACGAAGTTGCCCCCTGGAGTCCAGATGCTTGGTCTGCTCCACTCTTTGTTTGTTCACTTTTATCTACAAGGCTGATGAATTCATCTCGTAACTCAGAATTAATCACATTTAGTTTAAGATGTGGAACAGAAGAAGGTATTATAACTCATCGATTTAAAGTTGATACTCAAAGAGATCTTGCCAGCTGGGCAAGAGCTGTAATTCAAGGTTGCCATAATTCGGTTGCTAATAGAAAAGAAGTAAACTGTCGTAAGTACACAATATTCAATGTTTTTGTTGACATAAGAAAAAAAAATTAGATAATTCACTTATATACATGTTGTTCTAAATAGGTTGTTTATGGCATGGAAAGCCAGCACAATTATCAATTCACTATGAAAATGGATTTACACTTATTGAATCAAAAACAGGATCTGTTGGTCGTGAACCAAAGAAGTTATGGAGTTATCCTTTTGATAAATTAAAAATGTCTTCTGATGATAATAACAGATTACTATGGCTGGACTTTGGTGATAGTGTGGAAATAGTAAGTATTAATTAATAATAAGATGGATTATATAGTTAAAGGTATTAGGTTTGATTTTGAAATAATTAACAACTGGACTATGTTAGTTATTACTTATTAGTTATAACAGACAGTTTATGCAATGTTATGTATGAGGAGGTCTATTGTTAATTTGGGTAGTAGCGGCTGGCATCTTTGGATGAAACCGTTTTGGGTGCACAACCATTTAGCGCTTAGATAAAAAAAAAAAAATGTTGTATACCTTATACTTTTCTTCAAATCAGTGATTAAGTTTGAAATCATATTTAAAATGTGATAATAGTTGCTATTCTTTAATGAAAAACAACACATATTTAAAGTAATCACAAATAGTTCACAATTTAAGACCTTGTCAATGAAAGAAGAATATAAAGTCATAAGATCTGAACTTAATAACTATCTGATTTGATTTAAAATTATTATTAAAGTAAAAACAAAAAATTAGATATGAAATTAAGTTAATGTTTTAGATGATAAAATAAATATACAAATTACTAATTATTTATTTAATTATCCCAATTTTTTTTATTATAAATACCGAACTAATATTAAATTTATTTATTTTAGGAAATAGACTTGGAGTGTAGTCCAAAACCATTAGTGTTCATTTTACATAACTTCCTATCAGCTAAAATTCATCGGCTTGGTTTGTATGCATAACTAAAAATATACTTTAAATTAAATCTATCAATTATTTTCATGTTATCTGAATGAAACTAAGAATTAGACCACTGACTATTTACATTAATATTAATATTTGTCATACTTGCATTTATTGACCCTAAACTTTAAGCTCAATAACAATTACATATTTATTAATTATAATGTAGAAAACAAATTTATTATTTAGTTTTGTTGAATTTAATTATTATTGGTAGTGGAATGTTATGTTTATTAAAGTAAACATTTTAATGTTTAAGTATTTTTTAAAATAATACAATGTAATAAACCTAAATTAATTTCAAAGTAACAGGGTGCTGTGGCACCATAACATGCACACACATTCCTACACTTGAAATATGGTAACTTGTCTGTGATAATTCGTTTTTATTTCGTTAAAAATGTAAATGCTATTGTGTATATGTGTGTGTGTTAATGTGTCTATGTGTCAAATTTGTTTTTATCAAAATAACAATGTCAATTTTTTTATTTGGGGTTTAAAGAATCACAAATAATTAATAGTAAATGTTTTTTTTTTAATATTATTGAACATGGATGATTATTTTATTTGTATGTATATATTATTATAAATACATTTTATCATTAATATTGACTGGTGTTAAAAAATTGTCTTTTATTGTATCATTTTTTTAAAAAAAAACCCATGTTTAAAATGTAATACATGTTTTACATGTATAGTTATTGCACTTATAACTTGTCTACTATAAATGAGTCAAATTCAACATTTATTAATTAATTTAATATAACAATCAAGCTTTTATTTTTGGCATCCTTATTAATCACAACATGACTAACACATATTATATTATAAGTAAATATTATATAATTTATTATGGTAGTACAAATTTGTTATACCATATAATGGTAAATAAGTTAGCTGGATTGTTTTTTTTTATTCGTAAAGATTTTTTTTTATTGATGTATAAAATAATTACTTAAGTATTGTTTGTTAATCTTTAATTTAATTACATTTTTTAGATTTTTAATTATTTGTATGTTTTATATCAACTATAGTTAAATTAATTTTTAATAATTCTAACAAAATATACTCATTTGTTAAATAATGTAGTCAATTGGCAAACAAAAGTAAATACAGCATTTGGAAATTGACATTTTTCATTAAAAATAAACCAACTTTATTTATTTATTATCCTGTATTCGTTTAAAATGTTATATTTTAATGTGCTTTATTTTATTTGTGTTAGTGTTTGCACCTTTATGCTATACATTTTGGAAGATAATAATTACATTTAATTAAGATATTTTATTTTCAGTAAGTAAAAACTTTTTAAAATTGTCTATTACGATTATATTTCATATTTATATATGTCAATTTTCATTTTAACGCTAGACAATCAATTTATTTTTAAATTATCAGTGCATTAGTGCATTAGTCGAAATACAACTAATTCTGTATGATACTGAATTTTCAAAAGAGGAAACTAAATAAGGTAAAAAAAATTGTTCTGAATTTGTATTTTGACTAATTTTATTTAAAAAACATGTTATGTCAGCATAATTGCATTATCATCTAAATTTAATACAGCACAACCCACACTTTCAGAAATAGTTATACCACCTGTGTCATCAACATATCCTTGTGCAGTATCATCATCATCAGTCATTTCAGCTTTTGTCTCTTGACGTTTTACAGGACTAGGTTCTAGACCTGAGAAATTTTGGAATATAATTAAAATATTAAAACAATACAATGTCGTGAATGGTTTACCATTTTGAACTTGTGTTTCATGACTAGATACATGGTCATTATATCTTTTAAAGCTCACTGTTCCAAATGTACACTGATTACAAGAGTAGTATGAATTATCCATTTTATCTCGATGATTGTTTGTTATATGACTTTTGAGAGCAGTCACTTGGATACACTTGTAATCACAATTGGTACATT
This sequence comes from Neotoxoptera formosana, assembly GCA_022818045.1. Lineage (NCBI taxonomy): Eukaryota > Metazoa > Arthropoda > Insecta > Hemiptera > Aphididae > Neotoxoptera > Neotoxoptera formosana. The sequence continues at coordinate 26,009,328 of CM040632.1, read as the reverse complement.
TGTATGGTCTTTCCTCTGAGTGACGTAGTTTATGACGTCTAAGTGAGTTATGATCTCCTATATATTATACCAGATTGCAGATTTTTTTGTTTCACAATAAGATAATATTATTTATTACCAGTTTTAAAATTACAATCCGGAGCATCGCATTTGAATGGTTTTTCACCAGTATGTTGCCTCATATGCACTTGCATCATGTATTTAGTAGCTGAACCATGATTGCACACTTGACACACATACGGCTTTAACTTTAAATGAACATTTTTTGTATGAAGTTTTAAACTTTTTGAATTAGCCAACACCATATTACAAATTACGCATGTCTTTTCCATATACCTATGGAAAACATTTTTTAATCAGATAATCTAAGTACTTGAAAACAAAAATGGTATATTATTACCATCTTTCCTTATTTACAGACTTGGCTTTTGAATGAAATACTCTGTGATTTTGTAGCTTAATCGAATCATCAAACTCAGCACCACAGTCTACACAAGACAATGTTTTATTGTGTTTCATTGATACGTGATTAACTAAATTGTGATATGTTGTAGTTGTATATTTTTTACAAACCTATTGAAATGAAAATATTAGTTAAAATGTACTAAATAATATGAATATAATAGTGAAATCAAATTAATTAATATTTAGTTTATATTATACAAATTAATATAGACCTAGGAGATTCAACATGATTATAAAACAATTTTGAAATACAATACTTTATATTATATTGCCTGGATAAGAAATCAAAATACAAACGAGTATCAGATTAATTTAAATGACTCCCATCAAGCAAGTTATTTTGGAAAAATTCTGAATGTATATTGTAGTTAAGATTAACAATTTGTTTGAATACTTTATTGTTTGATCAAAGAAATAGGGAACACTATACATTGGTATATTATGCATAGTTTTGAATTCAGTTTGGGGAAAATTAAAGTTAACTACTGAGACATCGATTTCTCTAGCTTAAAATGTATTTAATTATTTTGAGCACATACAAAACACAATTTAAGATTCTGAGTGGAGTAATGAATGTATTGATTTTTTTTCTGTCTATCATCGCATTTTGAGGCAGTAAAAATGCTTCGATTTTATACTTTAGCACTTTTTCTGGTAGAAAGATGAATCAAGTTGGTACTTTAGAAAGGGGAAGGGCGGTTAAAAAAATTCTCATTAGTTTTCTAAAAATGTAAGAAAAAACTAAAAACAAAAATTAAAAAAAATGAGAATTTTTATGCAAACCAGTTTTTGACAAAATCATTTTTGTTTTTTAGTAGTAACTCAAAAACTAATAACTGAAGATATTGTACATTTAAAAAAAAAAATGTTTATACAACCATTTACCATGTAAGATAACATTTTCAAAATATTTTTGATTTTTTTTTCAATTATTGTTGATAAATAATTTTCAAATTGTCAAAAAACTTTAAAATCTAATACAATGTTATTCAAAAGTTATTGTTATAGCAATATAAAAAAAAATAACCATGTAACATCTATAAACATTTTTATAAGTGTTTGAAGTTCAAATTGTCATAATCACAACAATTTAGTGTAACCAATATCTCTAAAATTTATATAGACAGTTTATTTTATAACCACTGTTTTAAATTCAAATTTTGACAAAATTATAAATGGAGAATAATGATTTAAATTCTTTTGTTGTTATTTAAAAATATTATTTGAAAGGACTTTATATAAGACTTTATCTCAATGTTTGAACAGATCACTCGGAAATAACCTCTGTATTATGTTTGTTAGTATGTTACAGTTTCTTTTTAAATTTAGACATACGTGTCATATTTTTTTTCATAAATTTATTTTTTATAAGGCCAAATCAATAATGCTGTAAAACAAATCTACAATTAAAAATTAAAGGATCTATATAGGACAACATTGTTTATAATATACTTTATGTAAACAAACATACTTGACAACTAAACATATCAATGTCAATTTTATGAACCTTCCATAAATGTATACGACAAGCATTCCATCTTGGTGTAATAAAATCACAATTTTTTTCACTACATTTATAATCTTTACAATCATTTTGGTGACATAATGAATGAAGTACTTTAGAATTTTCAGAACGAAATTTACGTTTACAATGCACACATCTAAAACAGTTACCATTTGTATGTTATTTACATAAGCAGAATATTTAAAAAAAACTTATAACTTACTTTGAAACATACTCTATATCTTCAACATTTTTTTTATTCAATTGGATACTTTTACAACTCTGTTCTTGTTGTTTACTTTGATTATTTTTAGGAATATTTATTAAATGCTGAAAAACATTTAAACATGGGTACTCATAATTTAAATTAATAAAATTACTTCTTTAAATAACATACTCTATGGTATATAACAGGGATGGCAAACCTATAGCACTCGTGAGAAATAGTGAACAAAATTATTTATTATTTACAAAAAAATAGTTAACAATTATGAAAATTCAAAACACAGTTTCCAGACATAATATTTAGTAATTTAAAAAAAAAAGGGATCATTCCAAATTAACTCATTATTCCCAACATTATATTTAGAAAACATTTTATAGGGTTTAAACTTTAAAGAGTTAGGTTAGGTACCTATGAACATATACAGAGTGATTTATTTAAAGTAAAACACTCAGTATATCAAAAAGTATTGACTTTTTTAAAAATTTTTTTTTTTATACAATTTAAGTTTTTTTAAAACAACATTTTTTTTAAAGAAAAAATATTTTTTTGTATTTTTAAGATTCTTCTTTATTGAATGACAATGTACAGTTTTATTTTCATATTTCAAAGCAGAATATTTTTCCGATTATTTTGATACATACAAATAAAATTTCGATTAAGTAGTTTATGAGCTATAAGTTTTAAAGTATTGATAAGCAGAGTAGAACAAAAGGTTGGTGTCCACTCATCTAAACTTAAAATACTTAAAATTCATAAAAACCGTATGTAGTTATTCAAAAAAGTAAAAACTTTTAATAATTATTACTTATTAGAGGTTATAAAAAATTATTTTGTAACTAGAAAACATATGAAAGATTTTTTTGAAAAAAGTCCTTACTTTTTGATATGAGTGTTTTATGTTAAATGAATCACCTTGTATATTACTGGCACTAAGTTTTTTTTAAAACTTTAGTTAGAAAATGTTGGCAGGTGACCCAAAAAAGGTTTCAAACTCCTAATATATAGCAGATTTGAAACAAAAATTAGAAATTATTTAAAAACTTGTACAGATTAAACATGTATTAGAAAATAATATAATAATAGAAATCTATAAAAAGATTAATGAAAGTCTATATGAGTATGTATTATACAATTTTATACTATTTTTGATTACCTGTGCCATATGTTCTTTACATTTTTCCAGTGTATCAAAAGTAATTTTACATAATGTACACAAATATACTTCAATTGTTCTGGTTGTATTTGTTGTAACATTATTAACTTTGGTTTCTAGTTGTTTTCTAATCTATAAAAATGTATTTAATTTTAATAATAAAAGGTTTTAACTACACAATTTATATTTATAAGAGTACTTCGTGTTTTTCTTTAAGATGTGCAATTAAATTTTGTTTTCGAAATGTTAAGTATTCACAATGTAAACATTTGAAACGTATTCTTCCTTTTTTTTTTAGATTTTTTTTTAAGAACTGTGTATTCTTTTTGGGTATATAGTCCGTGTGTAACTTTACATTGGAGTCAATATTCAAAGTGTTACTTTCATTATTTTGATTTAAATTTTCTGGAACGACTGTGCCTGTTTAAAATATACAAACATTTATACTTAAATTAAAAAATAATTATTATGCACTTTGTTAAAGTTGTTAAAAAAATAAAAAGACAGGATAATAGTATATAGGTAGTTTTCTGTATAATTAATAATAACTATGGCCTGAGGATTCATTTGCAAAAAATATTGCAGAATATGCAAAGACCTCTATATCAACAATTAAGAATATACAAATGTGTCTGTACAAAAATACTTGGAAAATGGTACAATAATGGTAAGATGTATAAATTGTAAGGTATTTTTAATTATTTATGAATAACTTATAATGGCAATAATAGTGAATTATAAAACTAAATTTATAATGTATTAATTGTTTTATGGTTTAAACTATAATAAAACACTGTATAATTATGTATAAAAAATGAATAAGTATAACTTACAATTTAATAAAATTTGTTTATTATTCAAAATAACCATTGGTAATGAATAATTTGACTTATCCATATTAACAAAATAAAATGAAAATGAAATCGCTGAATTTTCAAAACCAAGGTAAATAAACACTTGTAAAATACAATAAATATTAACTAAAATCTTTTTAAGTAAAAATTATGATTCAATATTAATCTTCAAAAGTTTAACAACAGATATAAATAGATATTATGATTTATGTGTAAAATGAATTAACACAATTAATATGTCATAATGCGTGATAGGTACTGACTACTGGGATAGTTTAGAGCCAGTGCCCAGTAGCCATAAGTTACACATTACACACAATATAATAAAATATATATTCTGTCATTGTGTGGTAAAAAATATTAGTTATAAGTGGTACACACTACGGAATCGAAACACTCAAAACAAAGTTTTAAACTTTTAACTGTTATAACTTTTAAGTTTATGGTTTTAATACTTTATGTGGGTTCGAATCACGGCTTCAGATAGTATTTATCAGATATCTTCTCTACATCGTGATAATATTAATATATTTTAATATTTATGTTCACAGTTTTACTAAAACCATAGAACAATAAAATACAAACACAATATTTATATTTTTAATCCATGACGATATTGATAAAACCTGTTTATTTTCTACTTTTTTAGTGATAAAAACCGTTTGGTTTATTGTCTACCCAGTGCCGACTGCCGACTGTCTAGTGTCTGGTCTGAATCTGAAATCTGAATGTCTGATCAATTATTATTATTTATTAACAGAACTATAATAATAATTAATATTAATATTTTATAATTTATTCTGGTGTCTAAAATCTTTATTCCTTTTTATCAAACATTATCCAAATCATATACCTGGGATTCAAATAACATTACATTTTGTTTCATTTTGACCATTCTGTGAAATACAGAAATATGACTAGGACACATAGACGACAGCTTTAAAGAGTTAACATTTCAAGCCATAACTATTCTATTAAATCTTAATTTTAGTTATTGGCTTTTAAAACTTGTGAGTATGTTGTAATAACTAAATATAAATGTATAGTTATTAGTTCATTGTTTTAAAATAATAATTTACTTGTTTGTTTAACCAAATATTTTGAACAGTATAAATTCTAGAATTTGTAATTTCAAAAAGCTTTACTATGCCGACCTGGAACCAAATTCAAAGTCAATTAAGAAACCCTACGAATCCTGTTGTATTCTTTGATATATCTGTTGGAAGAACGGTAAGTGTCTTTTTTGTTATGAAGGCAGTGTCTAATTTAAATAGTATAAAATTTAACCATATAGGTCGTTATAATGTTTATATAACATTAATTTTATGCAGAAGTATTTGGCTTTATTTATTTATTGGAGAAAACAGATTTAATTTTATACTGGTACAGTGTTAAATATTGTTGTTATTTGTTAAAAGTTATGTATTTCTTAAAAAATACCTATTTGTCTTGATATTGATTTACTAAACACATTTGTTGCATTATAAATCTTATAATATTTGGTATTGTGACAACAGAAAGCTAACACTGTGTATTAAATATTATTTATCTTTTAAAGTCAGATATTCTGTGACTGTTCTTACATCTTATCCCTATTATGAGTTATTAACTATGACATTAATGTCTGTTGAAAACGGGAGACATAAATATTTACAATAAATGGTTAAAATTAATAAGAACTACATTTACAGATACTTACTATTTAGTTTAAAGTTGTATGTTTAAATTAATAGATTTGTTTCGTAGGAAATCGGTAGATTAATAATGGAATTGTATGCTGATATTGTGCCTAAAACTAGTGAAAATTTTCGTCAATTTTGTACTGGTGAACACAAAAAAGATGGAATTCCATTTGGGTATAAAGGATGTTGTTTTCACAGGATAATTAAAGATTTCATGATACAAGGTGGCGATTTTGTAAATGTAAGTTTTAATTTTTAAGTAATCAATACTTAATTTGAGTAAATCAATATTCTGTTTAAAAATTTCTAATTATTTAGGGCGATGGAACTGGGGTGATGAGTATATATGGAGCAGATACATTTTCAGATGAAAATTTTAAACTTAATCATGATGCACCTGGACTTTTATCAATGGTAAGTGTATATTATAATTGTATACAAAATTTATGAATAATTATTTATATTCTTCACAACAGGCAAACAGTGGTATAGATACCAACGGGTGTCAGTTTTTTATCACTTGTGCAAACTGTAACTTTTTGGATGGAAAACATGTGGTATTTGGTCGTGTCATTGATGGGTTGTTGGTAATGAGAAAAATTGAAAATGTCCCCACTGGTCCAAACAATAAACCAAAAATACCTATTGTTATATCACAATGTGGACAATTATAAATATTGAGTTGCACTTCCTTTTTTCAAGATGTTCATTTGTATGCATGCATATTAAAAAAAATATATACTTCAAATTATACTGTGAGCAATATAGTAAATATTTTTGTTGCTACTAACATATTATGCTAAATGTAAATTTTAACATAACTCATAACTCTAGTATTGAGTCTGAGAGTTTCCATGTTTCATTTTTTTTAAATAATTAATTACATGATTATTAATCGCAGTATTGCACTGCAATGAGGATAAGAAATCCACATAATATACTATAATGCACTGTAAGTGGGGTAAACCATTCTAATGTGAACCTATGGATACCTCCATAGAGTAACCAAAGACTTGAGGATTTAATAGCCTGAATATGAATACATTTATAAGAATGTATTATAGATTCAAGATACAAAAAATAATTACAATAATTAATTCTTAAGATGTTAATGTTTTTATTATTTTTTATTTTTTAAAACTAAATCAACATAGTTGTTCATGCATTCCTTAACCTTTTCTACAGATTCAGAAGTCCCATACTTTCCTTCCAACATCATCCACTTATTAAACAAACTTTTCATCTTTTTTGGTGCTAATTTCTGTATTGTTGCTCTTTCTAATGCATGTCTAAAACCATAAAAAAATAATTTTACATTATTATCAAACAAAACTATGTTTGACATTTGTAGAGTATCTTGGTTAGAATTAAGGTATTCTTACCTTGCCAAATCTATTCGGTTAGATTTTATTAACATATCTACATATATACTCCATACATCAATACGTGAAGGGTAGGATGTTAAGATATGTTCAAAAAGTGTTTGTGCTTCTTCTGGTGATCCAACGCTATTTTCAACCAAAGCAAATCGACTTATCATAGTGACATCTAATAAATGGAAAAAAATCAATATATTATTATTGTATTGCTCAACAATGTCAATAACAGAGGCAATTTTTAAATAACCTTTAATTTTTAAGCCATAATATATCACAACAGTGGCAAAATGTTAATCCAGTTATCAAACAATTAAAATAAAAAAAAATGATAGCTTTTAATTGGTTTTATCAGTGGGGTGCTCATCTTTTGAAAAGGAGCGGGATATGAAATTGTTGACAATTCTCAGACTACATAAGATAGCAAATAAATGTACTTTCATTACTTTATATGACAACAATAAGCTAAATAGCACACACACCTGATCTTTATAGTAGGCAAACTGAGTATATACCAAGGGTAGCAAACATTCTTTCTGCCACGAAAATCAAGTATTTATTGGGGATTTATAAATATTTAAAGCATAAAGTGTTTAAGGACATTTTAATATTACCTAATTTTTAATTGATAACTGAATTTCCTTAGTTCCTTACCCACTAAATCACATTTTGTGTTTTTTTTATTTTTCATAGGATTTTTTTTATTTAAGAATTTTACTATATAATTATTTAATATATAAAGTAATATACGTGATTTGTTTGGAAGATTTGATAATGCTTTTTGTAAAATAAATCTTGCTTTGCCCGCTTTATTTAGTTTGAAGTACACAGTGGCACAATGTAGATAAGCATCAAGAGAATCGCGAAACTTTCTATTTATTTTTGTAATTAATTCTTCTAGTTCCTAAATGAAACAAAAGCAATCAAAATAAAGTTTATTAAAAAACTAGGTACTTGTCTGTTACTGTTCACTACCAAGCCAAATATAATTTATCACCCCGCAACCAGGGGACCTTAGTCTTACGTCAACAGTTATTACAAAATCTAAAATTCGATGTTTGTTATTAATATTTCTCTTGTCTTTCTATGATATCCTACTTTTATGTTAGTCTAGTATGTGATCTATTAAAAAAGGGTATAACTTTATTTTATTATATTTTAATCATGTTCATATGCAATCAACTTGTCGTTTTATTGTAGGTATGAATAATTTAATGCGGTACCAATCTTATGAACGTTATTAGTTTATTATAAAATATTGTAAAAAGTTAATTTTAATGAGTTATTTCCCACAATATTTAATACTGGTATTTAATTTTTACAATAAAAAAATGTAAAAAAAATAATAAAACAAATGACATTAAAGGATCTTTTAATTTTAAATTGTCTTACTTTTTTTATGTGTAATTATGAGATATTAATTAAATAAACTAATTTTATTAATTCTATACAATTTATTATTATTAGGTATTTACATTTATTTGGAAGTAGTCTTACGGTATATAAAAAATATCATAGTAAAATTCATGGTCAATCTGCTAGCGGGGCAGTAACAAACAAGTACCAAGAACCATTATTGTTTAACTGTACTTTTAATTTATTAGATTCTGCAAATATATCCAATATTTTTATATAAATCTGATATTCATCATTCGAACGTAATGCTTCATCCATTGTTTGTTTAAAGGAATCCTAAAATGAAGTAAAATATAATAAATGTTATATACTAAGTATAAGCTCAATGGAATGAAGATAAGTGTACTCAATTTGCTCTTCAATAAGCAGCAAATAAAAATCCATTATACCATTAAGTATTTAATAACCAAATTCAATTTTAAAATGAACCGAATTTTTAATCTTATTACCTTAGTGCCATAAAGATTTTCTAAATTTAATAGTGCAGTCCAAATATTTAGTTTTTCTTGTTCTTCTCTAGTATCGATTATAGACAATGCTCTTTTTGCTATTGCCCTTGCTTTTTCTACTTCAGTAGCCTATAAATTAAAATAATTTGTTTAATCACAATTCACAATTACTGTAATTAAGCAGGGGCTAAACTAAGAAAAGTTGTTATAAGATTTTATAGGTAGATATAATGAAAAGTTATAAGCTATAAAGCTTCACTAGTATGATCAATTTAAAGTGATGTCTAACCCTTTGAGGAGCAGCCTTGAAATACGTAAATGCACTTCAAGGAGCAGTTGGGAATGAAAAATTGAAAAAAAATTAAGAGAGAAGACGTATATGTATGTCTTAGTTTCACAAACAATTTTCAGCAAAGACAGATAAATAATTAAACTTCACAGATGGCAAAACATATTTGATATTTTTACGGTCATTTAATCAGATGAAACACAAAAAAAAATACTTAAAAGGGATTTATGAGAAAAAAGTATATTTACGTCTATGCTCTATTTGACAGTGTATAAAACACAAAAAATAAAAGGGATTCTTGAGAAAAAAGTATATTTACGTCTATGCTCCTCGAAGGGTTGAAGTTTAAATGTTGTAAAATAACATTTACTATAGTTAAAAGTTAAAAGTGTTGATCCATGAATCAATTTAAAGTTTTAGTTATTTTCAAATGAAATAAAGTATTTATAATATATTACTTGCAAATGACAAGCCATGTATTTAATCCAAATAAATGAGCTATTGGGATTAGACAACACTAATCGGTCAAAGTGATCAGCATTTTGTGGGTTTGTTTCAATTTGTGTTAATTCTTCTTCAACTTTTCTAAGTCTTAGTTCTTCTTGTTTTTGTTCTTCACGCCGTTGAGAGACATTTAACTTTCGAATTTTTTTCTTCTTCGGTTCATTGTCTTTATCCTAAAATGTAATATATAGGTTGTAAAAATGTTACAGAGTGATTGCAATTAAATGGTATTTATGAATAATTAGGGACTACTGCTCCTTACTAAAATTAAGTTAATTTCTGATTTATATTATTTATTTTGATAAAATAATAAACTATAATTTATTGTGTCTTACTTTGTCAGAATCTTCTGAATCACTGTGATTTTTATTGAAATAATTAGAAGTGATATCCCATTCAAATCCAATTCCTTCGTTGGTTAAAAGTTGTCTCTTGTTGTGAGTAGTTTTTTTGCTCATTTTTACTTAATTTTGTTTTTTGTTGATATTTGAAAAACGTGTTCGGACTTGGATTATTGACATCCACAGAACAATATGGTCAAAGGCGAAGATAATACATAGGTGATAAGGAAACAGTTTATCCACAGACCGTGATTCAATGGTGGTTATCTGCTTATTTACAAATTACGGTGGTAACCTGGGTAGATAAGAAGTGTTGTCGAAGTTTAGCACAGATGTCAGATATATAAAAATACTTATTTACTTATACGTATTTTTATATATCTGTGAAGTTTAGCAAGTTAGTAGTTACCATGGTCGGCGGCACGATTTAAGAATTTAAGATATACTAAGGTATATTGTCTTAAATCGTGGTCGGCGGTCATAGAATATTAGAATAACTAAATTAACGTCTCTCACATTTATTAATAATATTATTATTCTAATTTCGTTAAAAATATCATGGGCGATTTACTTCTAAAACTGTCTTGAGTAAAGCACATCATGGTGTATATCTAAAGTATTGAACAATATATTATAAAACATATAAAAAATATTACAAACAATTTCAACGAGTAGTGTGAGCTTAATAACCATACCCACGATGTAGAGTTGAAGATACCTATTCTCTGCATCGTGACCACACCTATTGGATTACTAAATTAGCATTAGTTTTAGAAATATGAAAACCATACAATTTTACAATAGTTAGTTGTATTTTTCATTCATTCACATCAGAATTCAACAGATTTAAAAATTGTTTTTTCTTCATATTACAAATAAAGAATTCTACAAAATGGCTACTTTTTAATTTTATAAAAAAAATTAAACACGAATTTTTTTAATCTTTTTTTTTGTAAAAGGGAGGCAATTAGATAAAAATAACTGCACTAGAGTATCTGCATTCCATTTAGAAGTAGAGCTACCAACTTTCCAATTAATTAACATTTTGTATTTATACTATAATATACATTGGAATTAATAGGTAGTAGGTACCACCATTACCCATTGAAGAAACCATGTCTATGCTTGGAATAAATGTTTATTGGATTTTAACTAAATGTATCGAAACAGACTTAATCTGTCAAAAAAGTTTATTGGAACTAATTACCATATATATAATGTCCATGTAAATTCCACAGGTGGTAAATTCACAAATTACAACTAATTTTTATTTTAAGTTTTTTCACCTAGTTATATTTTTAAACTAAGTATCTCTTTGTAATAAATAATGATAATATAAATAAATTAATATTGATTTAAAAATACAAGTATTTATAATTGATGCTATGTATAACCTACACAATATGTTAATTTTATTTCAGGTAAAAATAACGAGTAGAATTTAGATTTTTTCCTATCTATTAAGACTAATATTATAAAAAAAATATAATATTCATACAATAGGTAAAGTACGGAAGTTGTACATTATAATTAAAACCCTTGTATTAATAATTATCACCAATCTTAGCTTAGTATTTAAGATTCATTATTTGATATTTTAAACTATATTTACTCGTTGACTTTTAACCATGTATAATAAATATATTATATTACACTGATGTATAACGCTTACATTAACTCCTGTGGCATTATTTAACACAGCAGATTAATGATCTTTTTGAACCAATTTGCAATGTTTATCATTTGTTATCATTATTCTTTAACTTATTTAAAACTTGAACATATTTCAGTTTCAATTTAAACATTTTATTTTACTTTGATGTACACAGTAAATACATTTATAAATTAATATACTTTTTAGTAAAATAAATAAAGGGATCATTGATTCATTGTACACTGAACAGTATTACAGTAGATATCAAAAAATTAAAACACTGGATAGTTTTGTATTTTTTTTTTATTATTCACATTTTCAAATAGAATAAATTCATAACTTTAGTTACCCTAGAAATTCCTGAAAAACCAGACAATTCATAATTAGTTTTTATTCAAAGGGGCTAAGAGTATTTAACTTACTTTGCTACAATCCCATGTTCTTTTGCTAACCTCGTTATGCAGTCATCTGACTCTCCCTGAAAAATAAATCCATGAATTAGTAGGAGAAACATTTTTTGTTTGAAAATACAAATCATTAATCAATATTTAAGATCAAATTTATAATTTGATAATTTAAGATAATATAGTTTTACAAATGCGATTGGTTGATGTGACAGCCATATTATGGGTATCAAACTTTAGTTTTATATTTTCCTGTGAATTTTTAAAGAAATAAATTCCTAATCATATTTAATTTATTATAACCACCCGATTCAAAGATAAGTGAAGTCCTAAATACCTATATACTCTGTTCTAAAAGAGAATATACCAGATATGTGCAATGCCCGACAAAAACTGGTCACTGCTGGGTATACTCTGGGTACTGAACCTTGGTAGCTGTAAGCCCGGCTTATGGAGTACTGGAGTAATACTACACTAATATAATATAAGTTATTAGTTTATCACTCTACGATCCAGCTTCATGCTACAGACTATGTTATTACCAATATGCACGCGCCAGAACACAATTACTGTGATAAATGACAAACTTTCAAAGGCCATGACCACTGTTATCTACACATCAATACAGATAACCGTAGCTTTGCAAAATAGAAAAAAAAGGGTACGCAGTAAAGTACCAGAGTTTTAATAAAATATATGAATTAAGTAGAGTTGATTTTGACCATAGCGTGACTAACGACAGGTTAAGTTGCATCTAGTGTAAATAAATGTACATTTCCAATAAAAATGATGAATAAATAATTTAAGTATGGTATTTCTGATATGGAGTACCTATAGAATATAATATAGACATATAGTTTAGGACTTTTTGTTTTCAGTAGCCTCAAATTGAAATAAATGGAAATTTACATTATAACTGGTGAAATAATATTTAAGTCATTGCCAAAGATTAAAATTCCCAGACTAGTTAGCACCTCAAAACAAATTTAATAATATATGTGCAAATAAATAGGTACATACACTTTCCATATCAATTCAAAATATTTTCGTAAAAAAATGTATTAAATGTGTTATTTAATATACTAACCATACGACGAATAGCTCCACTGATAGTCAAGATTTTGTGATTTCCAGTAATGCGACCAGTGGCTGAGTCGATTTCGGCTAAATTGATCTGAATAGATGCGTGATCTTTAGCGGGAATGATACGGTTGCTGGCAGAGCTGTTAACAAAGTTACAAAATGTAAAAGTCAAAAAAACACGAATACTGAAAAATGCCATGTGGCTCGAGATGTTTCGACGTCACGATTAAACACAAAATTTGCTGTCATCCAACAAACGCTCACCATTTCCTCGGGCAGTACAAGTCAACGAATTCTCCGGCGTCGTTTTGCATTTTGAATTTTGTAAGTTTCTGACTTCTAAATTCAAAAATCCTAGATCGAACGAAATCTGAAAAGATTCGATGGAAGTAAATACATAGGCAATCGAGATCACAAGAATGATATCATATACATAACCTTAAAATTCTCGTAGACAATCGTAGCATCTTTGGTGGTAAATAATGTGTGAACTCGTTTGAGGTTGGCAGCCCGGGTAAGTCGGTTTATCTTTTTTTTTACTTCCATGGAGTACGGTACAAGTACCCCACCATACCAATCCCCACTCGGAATACACTCGGTTAAGCCGATTACGCCATGAAATGTTCATACATTTTAAATACTTATTTGCCCGGATTTGGCAAAGATTATTCCACATCAAACTCCAATTCATAAACATATTTCCTCAAGCAACATATTCCCATAAGCTACTCGTCTGAAATGTAGTAAGTGATCTATTTCGGGACGGTGATCTACCTGCAGTTTAATATAAGTGATCTACCACAAAATTCAAATAAGCACCGACATACGATTTATTTTTGATTAGTTATTACTTATTATTAAGGATAATAACAATAAATAAAATCGTCAAAGAAAAATGCACTCTGTTCCTCGCCATTGACCGGCGAAACTAAAATAATATTTAACTTTTACCTCTATAGCAGCGATTCCCAAAGTGTGTTCCGCGGTACTTAAGGGTTCCGTGGGACAATCTCAAGGGTTCCACCAGATGTATGTGAATATTGAGAAAATTATTCTATATTAAACTTGGAAAAAAAATTCACGAAAAATTGGAGTTGAGTTGGATTTTGAGACATTGGGGTTCCACAAATTACAAACTATTTCCGAAGGGTGCCTTGGTCGTAAAAGTTTGGGAACCGCTGTTCTATAGAGATAACATTTTTATCGGATTTAAATAATTGTTGCAGTGTCAGTGTGACTAAAATATTTTTAGATATTATTATGTCTTCGGAAGTCTTTACACTTTTTTCTTATAATATGGTTTGTCTTCTACAATACTATGGCTAATGGCTAAAGTGACTATTCGTGCGTATAAATACATAAATAATAATCGTAATTTGATTTCTGAGTACCACCGTTCTAACTTCTATAAGTTCTAACAATGATAATATTATAATAGTGTAGGTACTCGATAATAATTATTAATTATTATCGTGTTATTTGACAATTTAATGTGCAGTATCTAATCGAAAATAATTACTCATAACAATTAATAAGCACCTATACTGTACTACCGCCGAATCGTCATCTACCCAAATATTAAATATATACACTTTTATTATACTTATAAGTTGTATTGTCGGTTCAGTTAGTTTATAAAAACTAAAAAGTATACTGTGCATAATAATTTATCATATTTGAAATCCAGAATGGTTTTTTAAAAAAGAAACACTCATTTGAATGACAACAATAAAATAGATAGACTTTTTGATTTCACTATTAGTAGTATTTCAGTGTCCAGTCGTACTAAAAAATAGGTAGACACCATCAATTTGACCACACCATAAAATTGTTGCCTGTTTTCCGCCACACAAAAAAAATGACGACATTGGTTTATTATACATATCGCAAATCGCAATATATTATTTAACAATATATAATACATTATACATTATATAGGCATAGACTATAATAGTGTTTAGAGTGTAATAACAAATCTTTAATAAGCGATCTGAAAGTTGAACCACATTTTATGAAAATAATACCACCATAAGTGTGCGTAGACTTTTGATTAAATGGTATAGCTAAATTTTACCTGACCACCCACCCTTCCTCACCGGTCACACATCAAGGAAATTATAGACATTTCATCACAAAAGAGCATCGAATCTTTCTTGGTTCAACTTAAAATAATAATTTAAGATTTACAGACATTTCGGGTGGGTTCATCCCCTCAGCCCCACTGGATACGCCACTGTCCACTACCCACCCCCGTAAAAAAAAGGTTCTGGTGGGGCTATAGCCCAATCAGCCATACCCGTGCGCACGCCTATGAATACCACGAAGATCAAAATTTGCAGACCTGCACCCACCACTGTAAAAAAGTAGGTATAGAACTACTATACTTAAAAATGTAAAGCCCCCCCCCCAAAAAAAAAAATTACTCATACTTTAATTTTGTTTTTGACTGCTCCTTACACAATTTCAACTTTTTTTTTAAAACATTTTTATAAAATATATTATGTTATACGGCGGCGGAGCTACGTATAGACTTTTATTTTTTTTTATGTAAATGATTTTGCTAACTCGAACAGCAATTTCTGATTGTGTCTTTATTAAGGGGCAATATTATTTAGGCAATATATAATAAAACATCGCCGCCGCCCATGGCATTTGTGTAATTGTGTTAGTCGTCAATGATGATAGTGTGCGTGATTTTTTGCTCAACACAGACTCTACATGAAAAACTCTCACGCCTCGTAGAATAGTCTGATTTAATTCATTTTTTTTTTTTTGTTAGGAACCAGACGATTTTATCCAGGGCGCATTAGACTTTGGTTTTTGATTTCGTAGCTTAAAACAAAAATAATAAAAAAAAAGTTTGTAAAACTTGCTCATATTCAAAATTGTATTATATGGTATTGAAATGAAATTTTTAAAATTAAAATCCAATGTAAGAAGTGTTTCTCTTTCAATAAAAAAAAAAATTCTCAAAGTCGGGTTACTCTACGAGGCATGAAAGTTTTTCCTGTAAGTCACGTTTTTGAGCAAAAAACAGGCCCCTTGCAGGCCTCTTAATATTGTAGATATCTATTCATTAATAATAAATATATATATATTAATATTTAGTAATATTTTGATTTTATGATTGAGGGAGCTTGTGGGATTTTTTTTGTTGTTGTTAAAATATAGAAGGGACCGAGTCCCCGTTAATGTAATTTCCTATTTAGCTGAATATACCATAAGTCTAGACTATAATATGTAATAGTAATATACACCTAGTAATATGATATGTGTGTAAGTGTAATTATCATTTATATGTATTGTGTATAATAAGCATACTGCGTAGGCATAACTGCAGGAGTATAGAGATTAGAGGTTATCAGTACCAATTATCATTACTACGTAGATTTATACAAACCAAAATACACTATATATATACCTATCGGCTATCATAAATTATGTGTAATAAACCATACATACTTCGTGTAACTTGAAATTCTTGACATGCACTCGAATAATTATAAAATTACTCTTCGGACTTCGAGTACATATGTAATATTAATATATTATAATAAACGTTTATTTCAATTATTTGTTGATCTTTTTATAATAACGGTTCGTTTGAAAATATCGATTATTACAACCTACCTAATTTAAAAATACATAATCATTATAACATTCTTCTAACCAAATAATTATTTTAGTCAATAATAGTACTGATGTATAATGCAAACATATTTATATATATTATATATACATAAACAATAATATATATAGTTGAACAAATATCACAGAATTTTACCTAACAGTTACAATAAATTATATAAAAAAAAGTCATAAAAATGTCAGGTTTCAGTGGTTTCATCGTTTCCGAAAAAACTTGAGTACAACCACGCCACTACGCATAAGACCACACAGGCGCAAATCATCATGAAAACGATTTTTTTCTGCAACAAATAATTAAACAGGTTTATACCAGATTGTACATGCATTGAGGCATAATTTAGGCACTCATACTTTTTTTTTTTAACGTATAAATAAATTTGTTTCCTTAAACAATATAATATTATTATTCGTACCATTCTCGCTTTACTAGTGTATATGACCGCTTTTTTGGTTTCTACTTTGGCATTTTCAGCAGCTTCTCCGGCCCTTAACACGTGTTGTTCTATACTATTAACTATGTCACCCTGTATGAAATAGTAACAAGTTAAATATTAATTACATTTTTTAAATCAATATAATTGTATGAGCAATTAGTAACGAAAATGTATTAAATTAAAAAACAAAATAAATTGATGCTTATACTTACAAATTACAATTCTAATTTTGAAGTTTTACTTAAGTCGCTAATTTTTTAACATAATTATAATTATATATTTATATGGACTAAGAACATTCAAAAATATAGTTATAAATACTTAACCATGTCTTAATAAAATTGAAATTTATTAATGCTAAAAATCCACTTAGTGATATTGTACCTATTTATTAATGAATTATGTAGAATGTAGGTATTTAATAAATTAATATTCACACCACAAAGCGGTTGTACCTATATCAGTTTTACTTTTTAGTTATTTCATTAATTCTTATGAAATGCACGGGACAATCGAAAATTACACGTGAATAGATTTTAATGAATTTCTAAAATTATTGTTTATACTTACGTGAAATCCATATCATATTAATACAATAAATATTTTAATCGACTTTCGCGAGGACACGAATATATAATATGGACACTTGGAAATAAATATTAGATCTATTAAATATACTGATTTGAGAGCTGCCAAGGTTCAAATAGTATAACATTTATGTAGACAGATATTATAATAATATTAAAATAATATTCATAACCATAACTAAATAGTAAATACTAATAAAATTGATTTACAAAGAGAAATATAATGAGCTATAGTAGCAACGAACAATAAATAATTGACGCATTTCTTACTAGATACCAGCAATTACATTTTTAAAACAGTGATTGATACAGTAATTATGTAATATACGTAAATACATAATTTTATACATGTTCCTAAATGGGTTTGTTTCAACTTAGTTTATAAATTGTATCGACAAAAACCGTAAAGCACACAATACAATATACTGCAGCACAGTAGGTATGCACGTAGCACGTGTACCAGAAACTAGTTGGTATTGAAAATCAGATAGGTATAGAAAATAAAATAGTAGACAATAGTCCGTTTATACTTGTTATATACGCGTTAAGAACCACACATTTAGTTCTATATTTACGTTTTGGCCACGTCCGTGGTTCTGGCATAATGTATACTAGCATACTAGATAGGTGAAGTTATTACTTTAAATTTCAATCGGTCGACAAATTACAAAATTAATAAAAATATATGATGTGTCACGTGTGATATTGTGATAGCTAGAGACGGATACAAGTTATTGGGTACGGGGATCCAAAGCGAAATTTAAGTACATTTCTACGCCACTGCTGCAAGACTTGGACTATATAGGGAACTGGGGAGATAAATTATAATTTATAAATATATATGTAACTATAATATTTATAATTTGTATTATCGTCATACTTGCTTTTCGACCAGCATGGCCATTTCGACAAACATGTCCCGGAGCTCCTGAATGCTCTTCTCCAGTTTCAGCAGTTCCAAGTGCCTGTCTTGGACTTCCTGAAGCGTGCTCCTGGCTTCCAGCGTTTCGGCAATTATCTAGAATTGTTAATTTACATATATTTACATACGAGCACATGAGCACATGACTAAATATATTTTATATTTTGTGAGACTAAAGGCACATGCAAAAATTAAAAACAGCTCTTACGTTGCCGTTGAACACGGCCGAATAGTTGCCCTGGCTGACTAGCTCGTCGAACTGATCGTTGGATATTTCGGCTTTCGCTGCAAAAAATATACAACAATAGTCAATTTAACATGTCATAATCGGATCGACGTCGGATTATGTGTTAACTGTTAAGTCATTTTATAAGAAATACATCAATACATGCCCTATTTGAAAAAAAATTGAATCATTCACCTATGTTCACGACTTTCTGCATGCGTTCCTCGCATTTTTCTTTGTAGATGATCTGCTCAGCGTTGAATTCGGCCAGGGCTTCAACCAACATGTGTATCGTGGTGGCGTGTTGGGTTTTTCGTATCCGTAACGCGGCGCTCACTTGTTCGTTGTCACCGGAAGACTCGTCTTCTTCCTGGTTAATCTGTTTCTCTAAGCCTAAAAAGAAAACCCCATCAAATATTTTAAACGCCTGGACGAGCACGACTACACACGTCTGAGTTTCTTCGAGTTTCGTGGACAGGTTACTTATTAATTATTAACCTATAGATTTCGTCAAAGCAAACATAACTTTAAACCGATTTTTATCTGTAGCTTTCTGACATATTTAAAATTATTATCTTCGTGTGTTATCCACGTGGACGATTTAAAATTTAAATCCAGTCAAATGTTTAAAGCATAGTTTCGGAGAATTGTCATACATAATATTTATTTTATTTACAGCGACATTTTTACGTTTTTCCTTTGTCACTGTGTTATTTGATTATTTCCTGTAGCGCGACTTTAAATTATTATTTTTTTTTTTAAATACTATTACAATGGTTTTGATTAATACTAAATTCAGACACAAAATGATTCAGCAATTACTTTTATTATTAGTATTGGACTATTGGATATAATTTTATTTCGGTGAAATTATTCGAATGATTATGCAAACATTGTTTAGAAATTATGTAGAAATCTAGTTGGTAGTTTCGTATTTTAGAAAACAATTAACACCGCCTTTTGGTTTTATTAAGCATTGTATACAACATAGATTTATATAGAATTTGAATCAATATTTTGTTATCTATACTCATTCTATAGCTACAAGTACGTACATTTTTATAATATATTACATACACTTATACACAAGTGTGTGATATGTGTCGTTGTCACTTAAATGTTAAAAATAATATAATAACTAGTAAGTCATGACGTTCGCTAAAACATTTAATGAATCGCCAATAAAGGGCCTTGGCGGTGTTAAAGAATAATTTTTGTTATTTATATATATATATATATATATAGTATTTACGACATTTCCGAAGTCCAGTGTTGTCCAAGACCTTGATGCCCGTGAATCCGTTCTGGACAGCCTACAGATTACCATTTACGATTTTTTTTTTTATTAAGGATATTACCTCGTCTATATTCCGTGAATATATATATAAATATATATATACGTGTATACGATAAAAAAAAAACATTATTGTGCGTTGATTATTGCCGTGTCATTTTAATGGAATATTCACAAAACTGTTTGATAATAATAGAAGTGCGAAATATATACCATTAACAACAATATGTTTTATGTGTGAAAAAAAAAGTTCAAACCGAATATTATATATTACCTATATTATTTTTAAATACTTACATGGTATATTAAATGTATTGTAATTTAAGGGCTGAGCTTAACAACCAGATAAATCCACTTTATAACCTAGATAAAAAATTCACCCCTGTTTTTACCTCAAAAAACAGTTTATGATACTATCTGTATTTTGATATCTCGAATTTCAGTAAGTTTCTAATTAAGTTATAATAATTTAAAGTTTTTAAACATAAAGTAAATCTGGAGTTATCTGGTTTCTTCAACCTTTTTTTTTTATTAATATTATAAATTCAAATTAATTTATTGTAAAGTATCACTGTGTGCAAGTTATAAAACGAATATATTTTAAATGCTCAATACAATAGGTCTTAATAAATCCATTATCATTATACCTCCGTTGAAAATATATATCAGACATATATTTGAATTACGGTGTCTGTTGCACCAAAATATAAATCAGTTTTTCAGCATAATATTCCATAAAAAAATATACTATTCAAAAAAAGGTGAACTTATACAATGGTCGCTGCATTCAATCCTTCAATCAGTAAGTTTTATTGTTGAGCCCAAATTTAACACAAAATTGTTATTATTATATATTTAAATTGTTTTAACCTTTCAATGTGGTGCTGACTTGTTTACCCATTTTTTTTACATTTTCGGTTTTTATATCTTTATCTCGTTTCATATCTGCAAATAAATTAAATTACAACAATATTATGATTTATATTAAACTTTTACTGTCGAAAGCGCAGTTGTCACTATATATTATTATAATAATATAATATAGCATATAGCATATACGACAGTATCATACTTTCATCTTGCCTGGGTAGAAGTAGTAACTTTCCGTGTAATGTCCTCATCAAGACTACATGCTCTTTGATTTGTCTTATTTTCACCCGACACTGTTCGATCTGTAATATATTGATCCAGTATTATATAATTTATATTATATCAATTTAAAAACTCTATTGTTTAATTATTTCAAAGGAAACAATAAACGTAGTAAGTATATATTATTATATATTTATACCTACCTATATTATAATATTATATCATCACGTCTTGCACATATATCATATTATTTTACCAAGGTGCCGAGGTGGCGATAGGTTCCTTCATAGAACATATGTATTATATGATACTATAATATAAACATAGGTATAGTTTACTCATCGTCATAATAAGTATTGGTTTTGATTAACTTTCTATTACTATTAAACTATAAAAACGCTCACGTCATACCTAATAAATATAATCATTAATCAGATTTCGATTAAATTGTACTATTTTTTTTTTAATGCTGAACTCGGGGTATAATTCTATACGTATTATTTAACCACAATAGATATTTTAGACTTTATATTGTATACCTGGTCGAAGAAATGTTCCATGTAACCGTACTCGGAGTCTTGCATGTCCAGAGCTACGTTGTCCACTCCTCTACTTATGTTATTTCGGGAATCCATTCTGTTAACGTGATTTGGAAATACATCTTCAACGATCTATGAGTATACAAAAAAAAAAAAATAAACTATAACCATAAATGAACTATAGCGCCAGTGGAACCAAACTTGTAGGTTAACCAAACCGCATTTAAATTGTAATTTATAAAGGTACATTAAACACATTAAATACATTAAAGACGTGTATTCTTAATTATAAAATCGTATTTTTTAATTTCTACTTCCTGTTAAAAAATACATATTTTTTTATTTTAATATAAGTATCTATAGGTTCATAAATAATACATATATGTTTGAAGAAGGTTTGATATCATAAAAGTTTCAATCAACAAAAACTATTATACATCGTATAATTTTCAATATTTAATACAGTCATCAAATTCAATATATTACCTAGCCATATGTTATAAATTTATAATATAGATTATATATTAAACAAAAATTTTAAATTTTAAAAATGTTTTTCATATTTTATATAAATAGGTTTAGGTAATCAATTATAAGTAATAACAGGCTTAACAATTAGTTCAAAAGCTGTTATCTATAATCTAATGATATATATAATTAATAATTATATATATTATCTATTATATTCTTATTTTATAATTTATAAACGCTGATAATAATAATATGCAAATTTATATTTAATTAATTGTTAATATTTGGATACATTTAATATTATCAATTTTACGAATAAAAATATAATGACTAAAAATTGAGTTTTGTATTATGAATATACAGTTTATCGAGAAACGATATATTATGTTTTCTTGTATAGTCACAATCTTTACATTTTATCTCAACTTCCAACACGTTTTGGATTTTAATGTGTATATAATATATATTCATTATTAATTTATCATTAACCAATTATCTTTTTTGTGTACAATTTTGAATTGATCAGTTTTAATTACTTATCTATAATTATAACGGAATTCTAATATTGTTATTTTATTTTAATTAGTTCAATTTAATCTTGACATAATTATGTATAGACAAATTTAAAATAATAGCTAAGTACCTACTTACTATTTAAATAATATCTGGTATTCTGGCTTATCCGAGCTATGATTCATGATATTAGAATTATAAATTAAACATTGTTATTTTTTAAATTGGAAAATCAGTGGTCCATGATTTTTATGTTTTAGTAAGATTTAAGATTTTCTATTTGATGAATACCTATATAAAAGTTCACTAGCCACTAGACGGCCTTCTTAGAATACTATTTATTATATTTAATCATATACGTTCAATATAATATTATACTGTACGATGAAAAAATTACGTAGTATACCTTCATAAGATATATTACAATATATTTATATGATTAATAATTAATAAATTAATGTTTTAATATATCTATGTAGATTATATGTTTTAATAGTTCAACGACATCTTAAATCTAACTGTTTAACCCAAATTATTGTATTGTCTTAAAAACGTATAAACGTATAAATAATGAAGCATGTATAATGTTACGACATACCTATCTAATTATAGATAAATAACAATATGATTAAAACAAATAGAAATCAGAAGATGTATTATATTACACAATTATACATACGAAATAACGATTCCATTTTTTACGTCTACCCGGATAAACAATATTGTCCTCAGCGATTTTTATAATACTATAATAAATTTTTTATTTCCCTCGTTTTTTATATCGATGTTCAGTGTTCACTAACCATTAACCAAGTGCAGCACGTATATGTATTATGTATATTAACTCGAATTACGAATATGCAAACAATATTATGGTTTTTTTTTTTGGCGCATCTATAAGACAGACTACATCAATGTTATCATCTTTATAAAATACAAAATATTTATATAGGTAGTATATAATGTACTGGCTGAGTGTGGAGTGTGGACGGCGTGCGTCCTGTCCTTCTACATAAAATGTTGTTTATTGATCTAAAAAACGTATTATATTTAATATAAGTTGTATATAACTATTAAGCTATATAACAGATATAGGTATTGCTAATCGTTTTTTTCTTTCCAGTATTTTGTGTTTGACTAATACGGTCTTTTATTCGCTATGAATTATTATTATATTATGAATACAATAAAAATAATGTTCCTTATGGTTCCGCACTACCGAATATTAACTACGGCGGCACTCACCTATATGCAGGCCTTGAAGTCATTGTGTTAGGGAAAATTAATTGGTGCCATTTTCAACAGATAGATCAGGACTGCAGTTGGCACAACAATAAACCAATTGTGTATGTAATGTTTGTGGTAAAAAAATATTTTTATATACCTATATATACGTATAGTATATTATATTATAGTATAAATAATAAAATAAAATATATACAATCTAAGTAAAAATTAAAATTTTTATTTATAGTAAATTTACATAGGTTACACACGTTGTACTGTTGATGTGTAGGTACACCAAAATAATATTATAATGAGTATAATATGTAAAATGTCCCACGCTTTATTTAATCGTGTCAAGTTTTTTTTCTAAACATCCCATACTGCAACGAGGATCGTCTATTCATTATACTATATAGGTAGTATTATACTATTATTATAGGTACCTACCTACGACACAATCAACTTTTGTGGACGGCCACTATACATCCTGCACTCTGTATCACGCGATAGATTTATTATCTATTTAGCCGTGCTCAGTAAACACAAAACAAATTAGAATGTTGAAGATTGTATTTTGTTCGGCCTGTCAAAACGAATATTTACATAGTTAATCAACTGAAAATCAACGAGAACAAAAATACTATCCTAAAAATGATTTATTTCCTACTTAAGATGCACCTTTTGTAACCGATATTTATTTTTGTGTTTTTCAGTTTTAACACAATTTATGTCATTCACAATTAAACGAAATATTTTCTATTGTGTTTGACAGATTTGGTTTTCTTCAGTAGATAAGACAAGTGTAATTAAGTCATAATAATTACATATATGTCTCAATCAAATATTTAAAAATCAAGGTTATACTTTGTTACTGAATACTGATATTAATTTTGTAATACAATGGGCAATTAAATAACGGATTTGTCAAATACCAATGAATAGATTACAAATTAAATATACCTATGACAAACACTAAATGTATATATTTTATATTAGAGATTCGGGAAATAATGTCAAACTTTTAATATATTACATACGAAATTGAAACATTCTGTAATTGCACTTTTGAGTAAAAAGTTAGTTTTCCAACTTAGGTATATACTTATGTATATTTTTTATCAATCATTTTTATGTTGTGGTTATTTATTAATTATTGACGTACTATAATTAAACGTAACAACTAACAATCTATTTTTTATATCGTACCTATATATATATATCTATATATAAAGATATATTGAGTATTAAAAATTATTGACATAGGTATTGTAGGTACATTCATAAGGACTATACGAATGTAATATTATAAAATATATTAAAATATAATAAATCTAATAATATGTAATATTGAATATGTTTCTAACTGCATGGTTTAGGTATTTAAATTGTATTGCAGGTTTATGAAAACAATTATGCTACACCATTAAAGCATATTTAGATAATAAAGCGTTAGGCGTATATTAACCATTTATACCTATAATATGAATTAATGACGAAAATATAAATAAATGAGTTACATATTTTATAAGATGGATGAATTTAAAATTGCTAAATCATAATATAATATCTTCCATAATGTGATTTTTGTATTATGGTATACATTATATATAAATATATAATATATTATGTATTATTATATAGTTATTAATTTTTTATATTATTTAAAAATATTCATATCGCCTACGAATAATATTGTAATAAAAAAAAACTACTTACAGCTTGCAACTCTTTCAGTCTATCTTTAATCATAATTGGAAAAAATAAATAAATACTATTCACTTTTGCAGCACAAACATGTTAAACAATAAAGATTACACTAGAGTATAGAGTAGATATAGGTTCTACATACTAAACACATTATTGTGACACTTGTACACTCGGCGCAAACAAAATCGAAACTGAAATGACGAATGACGATACATGAGTTTTGAAACAGTAACAACTTTATGTAACTCCCACCATAAGATTATTACGTTTTTAATTTTATATCCATGATTCATAGATAAACAATGAAGCATGAAGTATTGAAGTGCTTAAATTAACTACTGTATTAATTGTTTTGATAAGTTATCTGAATAAAATGTTATTACATACAACCATAATGTCAATTTATATTTTAAATTCCAGCATGAATATATTCATTAATTTAGTTCAAATACCTAATTTAAAATAGTAGATTTATTTAACTTGAATGTGCTTATTAATGTATAAATGTGTAATTATGGTCAGTCCCATATTAAGGGGTAGGGGGCAACGTCACAAAATCCCAAGTAATTAAAAAATTATAGATTTGTCAGCACTAGCAAAAAAAAAAAAAATCCTACTACACATAGGAAAATACACCTAAATTATATTTGTGTAAAAATAAAATATACCATCTACCACACGTGTCGTTCCAGATTGCGTTTTCGATTAATGTCTGTATTTAGAGTATTTATACTATATTTTTTCCACGGAAAGCGGAAGACGAGTAGTGTCGACAACGACAACAAATTGTTGAATACATAATTTATTTTGTTTTCTTCTCGTCATTGTATCGAATATTTTTGAATTCTGAGCGGAGTAAAGAATGCAAATTGATTTAATAATATTTAATTGATTTATTTAACTTCAGTATATTTTCTGATAGAAAACCAGGAAAGTGGGTAACAAAGTAGGTACCTACTTTGAGGTCAGAAGTGAAAAATTCTTAGTACTCTTCAATCATCTTAATAATTGGGAAAAACAAAAATATATATTATGGAAAAACGGAAATCTCTACGCTAAGCCGATTTTCGATAAAATCGCTTTTCTAATTCTGTTGTAATTCAAAAACTAATAACTGTAGTTCCTTAACATTTTCACCAAATGTTTGTTTTAGAATTTTATATGCGTGGTTTGATTTAAAAAATATTTTTAGCTCTTTATGAGCTATTTATAGACATTTTAAATTTACGTTTTTTCTATAACTGTTGATACATAGGAATTTAGCTTAGTCAAAAACCCTGAAAATTTAATTTAAGGCTATTACTCATATACTGTTTATACTAGAACTAATACAATTTGATCGTTTGAAGTATTAATTTTAATGCAATTCATCAAAATTGCGAAAATTAGCAAATTATTTAAAGATGGTTAGAACTTAGAAG
The DNA here is from genome assembly GCA_022818045.1 of Neotoxoptera formosana. Lineage (NCBI taxonomy): Eukaryota > Metazoa > Arthropoda > Insecta > Hemiptera > Aphididae > Neotoxoptera > Neotoxoptera formosana. The sequence continues at coordinate 25,981,847 of CM040632.1, read as the reverse complement.
TTCATAAAATGTTGAATATTCATACATAAGGTTTGAAAATTTAACACAAGTTTCCGTATAATTTTTGATTACTAGAGTTATAAAAACCATTGTTACTCCACAAATGATTTTTATGAGTATCTGAAGTTTAAATTTCCAAACTTGAATATTCACGGATAAAATCTCAATTTGAAATTTCTCATCAAACGATATTATTAGTTTTTCTAATGCAATTCAAACTTCAAAGAGTATCAATCATAGAAATACTTGAACATTTCACTGCAATTTGAACTATCATTTTCTACAACCAATGAAATGTCTAAATATTTCTAGTATTCAAGCAATTTAAAAATAGGTATATATAACATTTTTATTTTTTAAATTTTTGATTTAATTGCTTAGGCTCAGCTGGTCAAAAAGCTTTAAAATTGAATACAAGGTCTCACATAAGTACCTAATAAAATATATTTAGTAATTTAGGCAGTTTCAACTCATAATTGTTTTTCATATGGAATGAATTATAATTAAATTCAAATTTAAAACATCTATTACAGTGACCTACTCAAAAACGAGGTACACTCGTAACCTTACCTTACCTATAGTCCCTACTGTAGACATCAGCCAGCAGAGCGTTACCTACTTGCTCGATTATTTTGTCTACTATATTTAGTTTCGAGTGTGCAATAAGTAAGAATAAAAATAATTAAAAATTAATGGATTCTAAACGTATTAAAAAAAATTGAAAGTTGCGAAATCAATAGGTTGTAATTTAAAAAAAAATTATAAGATTTAACTGAGTTGAATTAATATTTTTTTCCATATTAATTTTAAAATTTTAGATTTAAATATAATGCTTATTTATAATGAACTTAACTAACTCAAGTTTTTTTTTTTCATTTAATTGCCCACTTTTGAATCTATGGATAAGTATATAGGTACTACCTATTGGTATGAAAGTGTGTCACACTGTCACCTATATTACCTATATTTCTACAACTACATTATAGTAGTATTTTAATTTCAATAGACAATATTCAAGTAGAATATAAATATTCATTTTTGTATAAAATAGTAAATAGGTAGCATAATAGTTACCTATTCAAATTACCTACTTCCAAGTTCCAACTGTAAATAGAATATTAGGTACCTAAAAATAAAATTGTTGTCTGATCTTATTACGTGTCTAAATTTCTAATAAATAAAACAATAAAACGAAAATCATTTTGTAACCTTATTTATTATTGACTATCTATAAAAAAAATTATAAGCTATAGGTTAATGCCAATTATAAAATTAAAACCACGGTTATCTCCTTGAGTAGATAACCGTGATTAAGACTCGAAATGGGTGAAGGGAATTAAATTAATTCAAATATTAAATTAATTTATATACCTTCCAGAGTTATGAAATCTTATTGAATCATCAACAATTTCACTTTCGACAGTCAATTTTTTTGAAATTATTTGACACATTAATATGAATTTATCGAGGAGGATGGTCAGTTGCAAACAATTATCACGGAAGGAAAATGTTTAAAGGATAGTATATAAATGTATAATAAGACTTGTAAAGGAAATGGTAAAATCTATATATTATTATGTGTGCAATACCTATGTACATCATGGGTACAATATATGAATCATGAATGCAATAGAGGCATTAAATCCTTCGAAATCGAATTAATTTGCCAACAAGAGGGGGGGGGGGGTGCATTGCTTCGACACCCAAAACACCCCTGTGGCTACAGCCCAGTTGGTTTACATAGTACATACTACCACCAGCAACGTCTACCGTGGATCCAATTATTGAATTCACATGGCTTATATGAGTCCGCATGTCGTGTATGTTCACGCGTGTCAGTATTATTGTTATTATTACATGGACTGCTCTTCTACGGCGAAAGTTCGGCCTGATTTCCTGCAATTTATGCTTATATAGGTACGTACTACACACACACACACACACACACACACACATAGTAACCATAACTATAATATAATATTGTTCCTCGATAGTACGTCATAATATCTTGAAGATGGCCAAATTTCGCTTAATTAATTTGTAGCTTGGTGTAATGCAAATGCAGGTTTATTTTTAAACGTTGATAATATTGTATGATAATTTTAATTCAAACAATGCATACCTACATAATTATTGGTGATCCACCGAGCACGTTCACCTCCATTTTTTCCTTTAATAATTAATTTATCAAAATACTGGTTTTAGGAATTTTCAAAAAATATACTCATAGATCATATTATTTTCAAATGTTGTATTACATTTTCAAACTACATTATCGGAGAAAAAACGTTGGCGAGCAAGCAATGCGAATCACCCTGTATAAGACTGCCCATATTTCTACTGTTTCAGACTTTCAGTATGAAACCTTTCGCGCGAATAATCAGTCATGGTTCGCCTGTGCTGCCTGCTTAATATGAATATATGATTAATATGAATAATTTGTTTTTTGTCTTATACACGCGTATTCCTATATATCTACCTTCCGTTTATTATAATTATTTAATTCTAATCAAATATTTATATGTAAACGGCGACCAGACACCAGGCCCGGCGAGCTAGGTACCGAGAAAATCTCGGTTGTCCGGTTATGAGTGTTTGGTTGTAATTTTATTTTTATATGGTAATGCGAGAAATTAGTACAAACATTAGTAAAAAAAATAATTCAATCGAATTATTAAATCACACCATAGTTGTAGCTGTAACCAAACGTTGGGAATTACATAAAAAAATAATAATTTAATCTATCTAATTTTATATTTAAATGTTATATACAAATGTGAAAAACTAATGGCCTTAGCAATTAACTTCTGAAATTAAATCAAATTAATAAAAAAAACTAAAAAAAAACAAAAAATTGAAATAGTTGTTAAAACAGTAAAATTAATTACCTACTATTTAACTAAACTCCGATCTAAATTTATTATACAATTTTAAACAAGGGAATAACTTTTACTGAAAATCAAAATGTAATGAGTAAAAAGAATGTTTCTTAGATATGATTAAATCTATGAATAAACCATAAATAAATTGCTACAATATATAACAACAATATACATTAATAAAGATTCTTAATCATATGGCACAGTCGGCAGTCGCACAGATCTTATAGTTAGACTAAGCGAGAACCAATAGTACATTCATAGGCAAGTGTCGGCCTGGTATTTAAAGGGCCCCGGATGAACTTCTTTAGAAGAGCCCAAAAAATTATAATAATGGTATAAATGGTATAATATACAATAATATTCATAGTACTATCTGGACCCCTCAACACAAATACGGTCGGGGGCCCCGGACGCGTCGCGGCCTAGCGGCCATGGCCAGGTCGACACTGTTCATAGGTTTTGTCAATTTTGTTCAATTTGTTAACTCTATCAATAATTTTTTTTATGATTGTTTTATTTTATTTGATCAAATCTAGAAAATATTGGTTACATGTATTTATTTTATTTAAAATAAATATACAAAAGAAGAACTTACATAAAAAAATATATTTAGCACATTATGATATACATTTTTTTTCGGAATTTCAAATAACTTGTTGAAACTTAAAATATTAACTTAAAGATTCTTATATAAATTATAAAATATTAAAAGACCTTGTTCTGTCAGTTTAATGTTTAACTTAATTTTCAGGAACAGAACAATATGTAAGTAAATAAAAAATTTGAAATTATTAAAAAAAGTATAAAAATTAATAACTAAATTGTTTTTGTTAAAATTAATTGATCCTTTGTCTTGAGATTAACTAGTTTAAATACAAATTAACATTTATCATACAATTTATTTTTAAATTATTAAAATACAATACACATTAAACAGTATACTTGTATGTTTCTTAAATAATAGTTCAACAAATTTTAAGTTAAGATGTCAACTAAGGCAAATGTCAAATAATTTAAATTCTATTTTTGCGTTTGTGCGGAGTTGGACAAATATTTATATCATCTTGTGAAATTAATTCTGCAGCTTCAATCAGTAAATGATCGTATTGTCCATCCCTGGCTGTGGTTTCCTTAGCATGATTTGCATACTTTTTTATATAATCTATTGATAGTTTTGTATCCACGTCGTTCATGTACAGTCTGTTACCCCAAGTGACAAGCACAATCGGCTAAAAATTAAAATAAAATAAAATATAAATAACATTTAAAACTGAATTTTTAATCTAACATAATCACACTCTCGGAGGACTGGGGACAAACTGACGGGGGGAGATTAATCAAATCTCGCAACCCAACCTAGGATACTCTATCTTGAAAAAAAGGCTGTGGTCCCAAAACAATTTTAAAAATAGTAACCCAACAATCTCTATTAACTGCAGGTGAGAATTTTGAATTTAACCATCTTAAAAGTTTAGCAATCTCTCTAAAAACTATTTCAGTATGGCAATGGTAGCTATATATTTTATATACTATCTGGGTAACCAGACTTTGCCAAGTTACAATAAAACTATCTTTCTTTTGTTTTCTGTTTAGCTTCAGTTGAAATATATAAATATTTAATACAAACAAAGAAACACAAAAACTGGAGACTTAAATCCAATATCATTCAGATTGGTATTTGACTTTATGTGTCCTTATATGTTTTGAACTAAAGTGTTTACGAAACTTAACCTAAATGTTTTTTCATGATTAATCAATAGAATAATAATTCTTAAATTATTTTTCAAACATTCAAAATTCAAAAAATTATTTTCCTTTAAATTATTCATTTGAAACATGTAAAATGGCCATTTTGTTTACTTTTAATAAGAATTTATAGTTAATTCCAAATGTATTTCAATATAATTTTGATTGAACCTAATTATTTTTAATTTTTATAGATGTGCCAAATGCCCTTCATTATTGTATAGATAAATGCAATATATAAATTTATAGTTTTTGTATCAATCAAAAACTTATCCAGCTTGGGCAATTTTTAGTAAAAAAAAGATCCAGCCCAAAGATATAAATCTCCCTAGTAACGCTCCTGTCCTGTCTGGCTCCGCACACTCTGTATGTATCATACGAACCCTATCTTCAGGCACCAAATTATACGGAGTAATAATATGTCTGAAAAGACATGACTTTAAAACTGTTCGCATACGTTGGACTAAAACTGGATGAGTGCATGGATGGTATAACATTACAACTGATCCATGCTGAAAAAAATATAAAATTATTATACACTATATTATGTAATATGAAGAATAATTTAACTGTAGCTAGTAGCAACTAGTATGATACATACCTCTAAATTGTGTAACCATCTTTGTTTTGGTAAAAATTTATATTCACCATATCTGGCCCAAGCAGGACGATGTGAGCCACTATCAAAAATAGAAAAGTTAAAAATTAGAATTTAACCTAAATTTAATAAAATTGTTTATGTAGTATTGTATTTTATCATTTAAAAACATCTATTTTTATCTAAGATAATTTATTTTTTTAAAAGATTTTGAATAATGAATAAAATATAACATAATATTATTTTTAAAAATAGGTATTTATGATCTAGTTAAGTACCTATAGAAAAAGTAAAAAATGTAAATATGCAAATAAGTAGGTACTCACAATGAGGGAATATCATGGTTGTAAGTTATTGATTCTTTCATGCATACATGATTAGCCTACAAAAGAAAATGTTGATTAAATATTAAGTTGCAAGGCAATCAGAATTCAACTTTACAATTAAATATTATACAATATTTCATTATGAATTTGTACACTGAAATCATATTAAATACATAAAGTTTTACTACCACTCATATCAAGCATCAGTGGTTCAGTGGTAGAATGCTCGCCTGCCACGCGGGCGGCCCGGGTTCGATTCCCGGCTGATGCAGAAATTTTTGCTTTTTTTTTCACCGTAAATAATATTTAAATATTGACATTTTTATAGATTGGAAACGAAAAAAAAACCAATTCACCAAAATGTTGGAATGATATGATTGAATAACATTTTAAATCTCTCAACGTTTGTAATAGGAACAGAAGCTGTAGTAGAAATATTATAAAATAGTAGAAATTAGAAACCGCTCTGCTGTACAGTAGGTGTCGAGTATACATCGTCATTGAGTAGGTCACAGATGTGTTAAATTTAAATTCAATGATAAATCATGGTACATGGTGATAAACAATTTTACCTACGATTTTACTAGGTTATCTAACAATTTAATAATATTACAATTTTACAAATATTTGTATTTTTTTTTTTGTAATTCCCAATGTTTTACTTTTGATAAGATCCAATTTATTACCAGGTACACCCATCAAAGTTGAAAATTGAAGCAATTCTAAAGGGGTTTAAGCCAAGTTATGCCTATATATTACAGTTTCTCACCCAGGTGGAGGTTTGGGGCTAAAGCCCAACACAACTTTATTAAATTTACCTAAGTTAAATTATTAAAAATTACTGGTAATTGTGTATTTGTGTGTAAGGGCACACAAAATTAAATAATCTAATTAAATAAAAACTAAGTCTTATAGAAAAGGTTAAAACCAGTAAACACCGAAACAATATATTTTTGAAAACCAAAACCAAAACTGAAATTTTATATTTTAAAAAACCGAAACAAAGATTAAAACCTAAATTAAATTATAAAGGTTCCAGTACCTGAATGACAAATTGTCTAATATATTCTATTTAATTTATTTTCTTTATATTTTTAGTATATATAATGTTTAGGTTTAACTGTTTAAGCTTTAAATATGCATTAACGTTCTACATAAGCATTTAAAATAATTTAAAATAATATTAAATCTACTTGGCAAATACATGAAGTAAATATGGCATCTATTAAAACTATCAAGGTTGTAATTATTATTATTAATAAGCTGTAAACATGAGTGCCCAAAACTATCAAAATGTAAACTCGAAGCTAAATTTATAAATCTGAAAAATAATTTTGTTGTTTTGAATAATTTTTTAAAAAAAATATATAGATAATGTATTTTTAATAATATTTACCACATAATATTTGGGCACTAGATCTCTATCCAATAATGGTTGAATATCAGTTACTGGTAAAGCATCGCTCAACATGCAAGTATAATTGTAAAGTGATCCATCCCAATCTCTTGTTAAATTTGTCTAAAATAATAAACATAATTAATAGTAATTTTTTTCAAATTACAGAATTTTTCTATTTTGATAAAGAAATTATAGCTACCTGTTAACTTAAGGACACCTAAATAAATAACCATAATTGTATTGTAGTATCTAATATCCTTCAATACTCAATTTTGTATTTTTTTTTATTGAAATTAAAACTTATTTGTTATCTTTTAAGTTTTAATTAATTTATATTTTTACAACAAAATACATTTTTTTGTAAATTGCTTATGTAAATAAAATCAATTGAAAGTATTAATAAACTATGAATATATTTATATAAATTATGATATAACCTTTCCATCGTCACACGTAGAATTGATATCCATAGATCCCATTGTTACTATGCTTTTTTTTTGCTGCGGCGCACTATATATAGCAAAATCTTCATTTTCTGTAATAATTCTTGAGATACTACCATAATTTTCTTCATTTGAACGGGCAGGTAAATATCTACCAGTCCACCTGTAATTTAAAAATTATGCTAATCAAACTACATAGAAAAAATAAAAATTATATATTATAATAAAGGTATTGTTAACTTTTGAATATAAGATGATGGATTTTAATATTTTATAAAAGCTTAACTATTAAATGTTCACACATAGTAATAAATTTTAATTTATTCAACTAAAAAATGTTTATATAAAATTAAAATAAATCTTTCACTCTTAAACTAGAATTTTGTCAACACAGTTTTGTTTTTAAAAATAATTAAAATAAAACTTGATTTATTTTATTAAAATAAATACATTTAAAATATAATAGTAAAAAAATTTTAATTAACAAAATTGTTTAGTTAAAAATACACATTTTTATAGATCATAACTCAACAGTTATTATAGGCTATCACCCTCCAGTTATTTATTTGGTTTTGATAGTTTGATATGGCTATATTTATAAATATAATTTAATTAATCAATTATAATTTTAACTCACTTGTTGTGTTTATTAGAGTTATCAGTAGATTTTACATTAATAACATCAACTGGCATTGGTACATCTGAAAATAAAATATGTTTCATTATAAATATTTAATAACAAATGTAAAAATCAAATCATAAATTATAAATTTAAAATTTTAGGGTATTACACAATTCAATGTTTATGAATAACAAATTATATTATATCATTAAAATCATGATTTTTCATTCAGCACAATATATAATTAATTAGGTACCTATTTTATGTTTTCAATGAAAATATTTTTTTCATCCACTTCAGTTTATTAATATTTAAAAAATAGAACAGCCATTTAAATATCAAATAACAATATGATATAAAATCAATAACAATTCTTATTTTGCATACACCTATTTAAATATGTCTATATTGTTTTAATTTTAATCTGTACATAATATCTTAGTATTAAAATGTTTAATATTATTAACTAAAACTAACTTTACAATATTGCAACAGGCTGGTGTTAAATGTCAGTTATTCAATGACCAAACTAGACTTATTAATCTACTTACCATGTTCTTGTAATTGAAATGAAGTTCCTTTTTCATTAGCCAAAGTTGATACCCACAACAACACAAAATGTAGAACACAAATACTTGTTCTTAAAGGAAACATTATGTTCAGGTTTCACTAAAATTGCAATTCCTAAACACTGAAAAATAAAATAAAATGTTTAATGTTCAGACATCTCCGACGATGATTCGACGATACCAACTAATTATTAAATGTAACTCATTAATGCTCAATTAAGCATGACAGTAATGAAAATTAAAGATAACTTTCTCAAACGATTCGAAACTCAAAATAAATCGCAAATTGGTTGTTTTTAAACCATTAAAATGCCTTATCACCTTAAACATTTGATAAACATTTGATAACAAAGTAAACGATAAAGAAAATCGTCAAACCCTTTTAAAAATAATTAGAATTTAGGATTTTAATTAAATTATTTATTTATTGAGAAAAATGTACTTGAAATGTAATTAAAAAGCACGGTTAATTTAATTAAATAGGTACATTGTTCAATTTTACTTCAATGAGATTACTTTTATTTAGAATATTCGTGGTAGGATAGTAGTACAGTTTGTTACCTCCTTGACATCAGCGCGTCACCGACCACCATCAATTGAGGTTATAAACAAATCGACAATTTTCTCTCCTTGATTCTTTCATTGAAAAATTGTGTTCGCGTTACTTCTTTTAGTTACATCAAAATCTTTTTATATTTTTTAGTCCGGTAAAATGCCACCCAAAGGTGAAAAAAAAGGTAAATATACACAAATTTATATTATTACTACTACAATAAAGCCGCAGTAAATATTTTATATGAAAATTCGACGATCCAATTTTTGCCGTCACTATAAGCACATGGCTGTCACTAAATTCCTTTCTCTGTTAGTTGCATTGAATAATTTTCAATAGATTCATTCACAATGTTCATCAGTACATCGCGTGCTTACTGAAATACTAAGTCTCATTGATGTACCTGTATGTCATTATTCGGAGTTGATCGATGCATTTTTGACCGTGGCCATTTCAATTTCCCTATACAAATACTCAATTCTCTAATTATTGTTTCATGTGCTACTTAAACTTCAATTTATTAAATTGTTATTGTTAAATCAAGCATTTAATAATAATGACAAATACACTATAATAAATTGTTCTCACATAAATATTGTGAATTTCATAGGAAATAAAAAATTATTAAAGTCTAATTATTTCATAGACTCTTGTATCAACTTAATTTACATTACAATAATAATTAGATAAGAAACATATTTGTATACCTATTACCTACCTACTTAGTAACGTTTAGTTTCTGTAATGTTACAATATATCCCATGATTGAGCTCGAGAAAAAATATACTAACTTGAAAAATAAAGTGGTTAAATTATTATAACATTCAGGATTTTCAATATTATTTAGTGTATCGATACATATCAGTTTTAAGAATTTACATGTGCTGTATACCAGAAAAACGTACAGATTCCTATTGCGTTTTGACTTAGATTTGTACTAAATTACTCAGTACTTATCAATTTTTTCATGAGGGTGTCAAAGAAAATTGCTAAAAGTTAAATGCATATTATGTTGTAGTAGAGAACTCGTCATCATGAAAAAGTTACAAGTTTAACAACAATAAAAGCTCTTTATTGCATACTTTTGAGTACCTGGCTAGGAGGTATTAGGAGCAGATACCAAACCTTAGTTAATTAAATTATTTTTATTTATTCTCAGCTTAAATTTTAAAATGAAAAGTATTTTTCTTATAGGTATTTATTTATATAAAAAATGTAAAGGTATATTGTTAATTTGTTATAGATATACTATAATTGTATTTTTAATCTAAACCAAGTGCATTCTATTGTCTAGATACTTGCCTACAATATGTATGCTTTAATAAATTTTCCTTAGGTACTTGTATTTAATTTTTTTAAATTTCAATAGTATAGAAAATAATTTGTTTTGTATTGAAAAAGTACAATCTATTTAAACCACATATTAAGTACCTAGTTGATATAATGTGAATTTAAGAATCGGCTTTAGAAGGAATTATGTATATTTGTTTTTTAATAACTAGTACGCTTAAAGATCTTTTATTTCATAGTTTATCAATTCAAACTGCCTAATCCCATATAAATATATTAATAATATTTTATACTTTGCTAAATACCAGATTTTAATAATTTCATTATTTATTTTAGCCAAACCCGCTGCTTCAGGCAGTGGTGGTGGAGATAAAAAACCATCAGGTAGTGAGAAGAAGCCTGCAGCTGCTTCATCTGATAAGAAACCAGAAAAGAAGCAACCTGCACCTGCTCCTTTACTTGATGCCAAAAAGCCCGCTGAAAAAAAAACTGCAGACAAGAAACCTGCAGCCGATAAAAAACCAGCACCCGAAAAGAAATCTGCTCCCGAAAAAAAACCAGCTCCTGAAAAGAAATCCGCCCCTGAAAAGAAAGCTCCAGCTGAAAAGAAACCAGCAGACAAGAAACCTGCACCAGCAGCTGCTGACAAAAAACCCGCAGATAAGAAGAAGGATGAACCTAAGTCTAAGGCTGAATCTTCCAAGAAAGCTGATCAATCTAAACAGGGTAAAAGTGCAGACAAAGGTACCAAACGACCATCTACTGAAACTGAAAAGCCTGGACCTGCTCCTAAGAAATCTACAGCTAGCAAAGCTACTGATAGCAAATCTAAGAAGGAGGCTGAAAAGCCCAAAAAGGAGGCAGCCAAGAAGAAGGCCACTGATGCACCTAAGTCCGCCCCAGCTGCTAAGAAAGCGGCAGCTGATCCAGCTGCTCCTAAAGCACCAAAAAAAACTGCACCCAAAAAGGATAAGACCAAGTCAGCAGCCAAACCTAAAACAGGAGATAAAAAAGAAACCAAAGCTGTTGATAAATCCAAGAAACCACTGAAAGGTAAATCAGCTGCAGCTAGGAAATTAATCAAGGGTGCTGCAGCTGCTGCTGCCGCTAAGCTCAGGAGAGAAAAGAAAGCCGACAGTGCCAAGACTGGTGTTAAAGGAGTTAAAGTTGGATCTAAACGTGACGCTGTAAAGAAAGCGCTGAAATCCAAAATTAAGGTAAATCAATGTTAAATATAACTATTTAAACTAAAAACTATTAAGATGATTTCGATACTGTATTTGTTTTCTCTGACCCATGCAGAACATAGTGAATTAGTGTTCAGTAGAACCAATCTTGTGTTAGCTTAGAGCAATTGACCTTTTATTAAAGTTCAGAACATTATCTGTGTTTGTACTTTTTACAATACCTCAATTTTTAGTATATAAGGTATAAATGATTGTATATCGTAAAATGGTAACATAAAATCGATTATGTTCTTAACTTTAATAAGTCATTAATTCTGTTATCACTTAGTTAACAAAGTAACAACACAAGATTGGTTTTGTTAAATAGAATTTGCCATGTTATGTGTGGCTCAGAGACAAAACAAATTGTGCAATGACAACCTCTTTTAACCTTTATACTTTTAATCCAATGAATTCTATTTATTTTTTAGACTTTAAAAGGACCCCATGGAACTAGAATTCGCAAGATCAGGTATTCCGTTCACTTCCGTCGTCCGAAGACTTTCCAGCCACCAAGAAACCCGAAATACCCAAGGAAATCCGTTCCCAAGAGAAATAGGTAAATTAAATTACTAAAACTATTCCTACTTTAAAGTTGAATTTATGTGATGAATATAATCTCATACATATGGTTTAATAATTAGGATGGACGCTTTCAATATAATCAAATTCCCCTTGACAACTGAATCTGCAATGAAAAAAATTGAAGACAATAACACCTTAGTCTTTATTGTACATTTGCGTGCCAATAAGCACCATGTAAAAGCTGCAGTTAAGAAGATGTACGATATCAATGTGGCCAAAGTCAATACTTTGATCAGGTAATTCACAAAATATACCTACAGTTTTAGTTATTACATTATTGTTTTATTATTTCTTTAATTATTTACCTTTAGAAGTTGTGTGATGATTTAATGAGAATCTCTCAGAAAAATTATAATTAATCTTATGATTGATACAACTATTAACTGATAATTTCTAAGCATAGACTCTTACTCCTTTTGCAATATTTTGATTTTAAGTAATTCATATTTTACTATTTATCATTTAATGTTATATGTTTATAACATATAATTTTTTACGACCATAATTAAATTTATATGATGACTTATTGAGAATCTCTCAGATATTTTAAATTATATGATTGACATATTTCTGTCTGATGTTAAAATATTAATTGGGTACTTCATATAAAATAATAAGATATAATTATCCAAATAAAGTGATGACTTTGAGAATATCAGATATTACTTGTAATAAATGATTGAACAATTTGTGCTGATAGTTTTTGATCAAATGTATATATTAATTGGTAATTACTTAAATTTATAATAATGAAATTACTGTATGATATTTAAGATAGTTTGTTTATCAAAGAACTTATTGTGTAGTGGTTATATGATGACTTATTGAGAATCTCTCAGATATTCAAAATGATTGACAAATATCTGTCTGATAATACATTTTGATAACATAATAGCTTTTTTTATTTAATAGATAAGTACATATTTTAATTAAATGATGACTTTGAGAATATCAGATATTACTTGTAATAAATGATTGAACATTTGTGCTGATAGTTTTTATTAAAATATGGCTCGACATTGTGATAAAGTTTTATTATCTTTATTGAGAAACTACTGTCTACTTGTTATTTTGTGTTTACTAATAATTAATATTTCGTTTTAGGCCCGATGGTAAGAAGAAGGCGTATGTACGATTAGCACGAGATTATGATGCATTGGATGTTGCGAACAAAATTGGTATCATATAAACGTCTGATTGTTTCATATTCACTTTTATTTTAATAAAATAAAAAAAAATAAAAAAATCCAAAACTGCATTCTGTTTTTTTTGTGCTTACAATATGATGTTATCAAAAAATTCTTTGTTTCCATAGCAACTTATTAATGGTGTATAGAATATGTAATGTTTTGATTTTTGTTCTAATCACAATTATTGTTGTTGTTCAACATATACATATATTATAATATATATGTCAAGTTGTGGACAGAGCGAATCGCTATGATTTTGATAGAAACGACGATCGTGTTGCTCGAAATGTCTTGGCTCGCGTTCGCCGACAAGGATTACGGTACGTTTCTGTTGTCCGGCTCCAACCTCGAGTGGCCATCGGTGGCCGAGGAGAGCAGCGACATACTGTTCGGCCGGTACGTACCGCGCAAGATACTCGTGCACGGGTTCCAGATGGACGGCGAGCGCGCCTACGTGGCCATGCCCAGGTTCATGATGACCGGCGTGCCGTGGTCGCTGGGCGTGTTCCGGCTGGACGTGATGGACTTCGAACCGGACATCCAGCCGTACCCCGATTACGGTAATTACGGGTCGTGCAGTGGCGGCAACGGCGGTCGCGCCTCCACCGCGTGCATCGTCAACGTGGTCGACGTGTACATCGAGGGCGGCGTGCTGTGGGCGCTGGACACGGGCACCATCAACGTGCTGTGGAAGCCGCTGCGCCTGGGCCCGGCGCAGCTGATCAGCGTCAATCTGACCACGGACACGGTGATCGGCGCCACCGACCTGTCGGCCGTCACGTGGCCGAACAGCGTGCTCGAGCACGTGGTGGCGGTGCGCACGTCGTGCGGCCGGCTCAACGTGTACGTGTCGGACGTCGGCCGGCACAAGATCGTCGTGTACGGCGTGGACGCCGACCGGCTGCACTCCATTCAGCTGCCCGAGACCATACCGGTGGACAGCCACCGGCGCGCCGAGCTGTACCTGGTGCCCGTCGGCTTGGCCGGCCGCGGTTACGTGTACTTCACGTACCGGCACAGCGGTTACATGTTCGCGCTGGACGCGTGGTCCCGGGATAGCGTCGAGCACGGCTCCGTGGCCGAGGTGGGCGTCAAGCCGGTGGGCATGCACGTGCTGGGCTCGGACCGGGGCACCAACGTCTACTTTCGGACGGCCGACGGCGGCACCGACGTGTGGGCGTGGGACGTCAACCGGCCGCTGGAGGTGCGCAGCTTCGCCCTCGTCCACCGCAGCTATCTGTACCTGACGCCCACCGCCGTGGCGGCCGGCTGGCGGGACGCCGTGTGGACGGTCGAGTCCAACTACGACGAGTACACCTCCGGCAACGTCGACTGCACCGGTCCGAGGACGCTGTTGCGGCCCCTCAACGGCGGCGCGGCCGATACCTGCAACGACGTCTTATAGATCTCATCGACTTGTTGCTTATTGTTGTTCCCCGACTCCGTTTTGGGTCGATCGCCGTTGTTCGGTTTTAAGTTCTCATTTCGTGCGATCATTTTTTTTTTTGCGTTCCCGCGTGGTGCACGAGTTTGTCTTTTTTATCTGTTATGTCGAAATGGTAAAAAAAAGAGTTTACCGCCGACAACAAACTCATGATATTATCATCTGTCACGAGTTATAATATTTTGAAAATTAAATATTTAATGTTCTCGTATTATATATTTTTTTTTACACATTGTTTCTACCTATTCGAAGTGACCTATAATAATATAATCATAAAAATGAAATTGTCGATGTATACTAATGTGGCTTTTTAAAACAAACAGTTTTCTTTGATATTAAATAAATCGGTAATATGCAACACAACAGTTTTTCATCATTTCAAAGTTTTGTAGAGTAATTACTGAACAAGTATCGTCTTACATACAGTGTTGGGGAGTAACTTAACTTAAGTTACAAGTTACTATAAAGAAATTACTTTTTAAGTAATTTGATGGTAATTTAATTACATTTTATTGTAAGTAATTTATATGTAATTTGAGTTACTTTTTTGTAGTAATTATTACTTAATTACTCGTTACTTTATTTGGTTTAATACATGCACTAAAAAGCAATCAAAATTAGTGACTGTAATTTTGAAAACTCACTTTTGTTTAAAATAAATTTGAAAAAAAAATTAAATATTTAATATCTAACAAAATGAGTATTTATTAATAATTTCATATTGTTGATTGTCATTATTTAATATTTAGTTTATGTATTGTCATTTGTCGTATTGAACACATGATTAAATTAAGCTCCAGTGATATTTTTGAAAAAAAGTAACTTCTATTGTAATTGAGTTACTTTTTAAACTCAAATGAAATGTAACTTGACCAAATAACAAAAAAGTAACTTAAAAATAATTTAGTTCCAATTTTGATTAGTAATGTAATTTAATTACCAAAAAACAGTAACTTCCCCAACACTGCTTAGATATTATAGATCCTAAATAGTACCGAAGACGACTTCCCCGTCTCACAATAATTAAATCATATTGTATTTGTATAATATATTTATATATCCATTATCAGAAGCGCATTTTCCATTATGACATATTATACAAATAAATTTAAAATTCAAATAAATTATACAAATGATGAATGATTGTCTCCAAAAGCCTAGACTTGTGGAGGAGACAGCAGTACTTACTTTAGACGTAAGATTACACAAATAAAGAATAATTAAAATAGGTATAATAATTTATCCTTGTTATAAAATAACAATAACTTAATAGTAATAAATAATAATAATAATAATAAATATGAGATAAAACTGGAAAGTGTTGAAATATAATGCAATTGATATACATATTATAGATATTTACAAACAAATTTTTATCTTGCACTTAACATACTTTTTGTATTGATCATAGTTATTAAAATGTTTAATTGAGATATCATATTATTGTATGGATAAATGTATACCTATTTTAAATGGATTTTTTTTTTATCAAATTCGGTATTATATTTATTTATTGTATTACGGGTAGAATAATATTGTGGTCGAAACTCACGCTATCGAGTTTATACAAATATAAATTTGTTTGTAATATTCTTTAGCATGTGATTTCCTGAAATCAAGAATGCCATAAGTTGGTATTAAATAGTATATTAGTATTTGAACGAAACTGTTTCTTAAAAGCTATCCTTAATAAAGGGTTGATCATAGTTTTTAGCAAATTTAAATATTCATCGTAGGTAGGTACACGACACACTAATTCTGTGAGAATAAACTGACTGAGTGATGGCACAGAAATCCATTTTCATATTGCTAGGTGATAAATATTGTTTAATGATTTTTAACCTACCAATTTTCATACTCTTTAATTTTTTAATACGTAAGTCGATATGTAAATTCCGTTAAAAAGCTGTCAATGATGACACCAAGCCACCAAGATACTTCTCGGATTCTGCACCATAGAGTAATATTCTTTCTAGTATTACTCTATGTTCTGCACCTCTCATACGGGTTCCCATAGACTACAAGTTGCTCATAGAATATATTATATCTTGACATATATCATCATGTATTTTAATGGGTTCATTAATATCAAGACTTCTAAACTTTGATATGGAAAATGATAGATACCTTGTTTTTATAACATGGTAGTTGCCTATCTATTCTATATACTTATCTATGATACCTTGTTTTATTAAAATTAATTTCTAAAAAGAATTTGCATTAAACCAATTTTTTACCAATGTCATAATTTTTTATCCTTTGCGCATTAAATTAATTTTATTTGAATCATGAATTAGAATCGTTGTGTCATCCACAAAACACTAAATAGAGCATTCGGTATCCAAATCAGGTAAGTAATTTTAATATACAATGAATAGCAATGGTCCTAAAACAATACCTTGCAGAACACCATAATTTAAAAGATTTAAGGTACTCAGCACATCATTAATACGAACCTGTTTATTAAATTATTTGCCATCCCTCGGATACCATATTTATCTAGTTTATTTACTAATATTTTATGATAAACAGAATCTAATGCTTTTTTGACATTGAGAAATATAAGCATTTAAAGTTCAAATTTGACTACATTTATCTAAATCACAAAAATCTGTAAATTATTTTGTAGTTTGAAAATTATAAAATTTTTAATTTTTATTGCTACGGATTTAAAATGTTAAAGGTTTATCATTAGTAGTTAATGCTTTTCATACTGTGACCAAAATATATAAACAGTTGTTTTTTTACAGACATTTTAATTTCAAATTTGGAAGGAGTTAGATATTTTTAAGAATAATAACAATTTATGTTATTTTTTTGTAATTTAAAAATATTTTTTGTGGGTACTTGAAACTTTTAAAGAATATAAGTAACTATTTTTGTTAACATTTTGTCTTAGAAAAAGTATGCAATATTTTAGAAACTGTATAAATGCGTATTTATATATTTAGTTCTTTTAAGTTTTGTTAAGTTAAATTATTAAAGTAAATTCATATTCCCTAATGAACCAAAATTCCAGTAATCAAAATATAATACTAAGTTGTGAACAAATTATTGCATAGATTTTACTAATTTCAACTTAATGTTATGAATGTCTGATTTTTTTTATAAATTAAAAATTATATACAATAATGATGTTATATTTATCATATACCTGGACCAGGGACCTAATACCTAATTTATAACTCATATAAGGCATTAAATTATACTCCAACTATTTAATTTAAAATTCTGGTGGTAGTAATTAGGAATAAAAACATTAACATATTTGTGAAAATATGGAAAAATTAATCTAATTAGAATCAATACAACAACAATAATAGTCACAGAAAAATAATTGTAATAAAATAAAAGTAATAT
Organism: Neotoxoptera formosana; assembly: GCA_022818045.1. NCBI lineage: Eukaryota > Metazoa > Arthropoda > Insecta > Hemiptera > Aphididae > Neotoxoptera > Neotoxoptera formosana. Next base: position 25,963,614 of record CM040632.1, on the reverse strand, counting down.
TTTTTTTTTTTTTAATACACATTTTATTTGTGACCCCGTCGTGTTTTGACCAACGGCTTAGCTCTAGCACCTTTTTTATTTGATTTCTTTTTGTCCATACGCATTTTAGCACGCATATCTTTTTTCATTCTTGGATCCACTACTTTGTATGGTCCTTTCACGCCAGCTGGACGTTTCGCTCTCTTGGCAGCTGTGTGTTTTTTGGATACAACATATTTAATTTCTTGTTTAGGCTGTTTCAACTTTTTGTAAATCCTAAATGAAAAATGTTTTGTAAAAAAAATTGTATCACTAGAAAAAATCACAAAAGTACTTACTGTCTGACTTGTCGTGCTTTTTCAGCTTCTGTTACATCAGTATTTTCTACAACACCTTCCAACTTCTTCTTTGCCTTTTCCATTTGACGTAGTGCACGCTTCTTCTTTCTAGCCTTAGCCTCGCCGACTTTTTTAATAGGTCTTATATTTATATCTTCATGTCGTTTGCCAAATTCTTCCACAAGTTCCTAAACATAAGAATAATATAAAATAAATATTATGTTTACAAAAAATTATAGATTATAAAATATTTCTAAATATACCCTAGGTACAGGCACATGTTTGCGCATGTGTTTTGCTTCATCTTCTACAAACCAATCAGGCAGATCATCATCATTGAATGCAAACCTATTCCAGGCATTATCAATAATGTCTCTTTTCATTTTTTTTGACGAAGCCATCAGCGTACCCAAAGCAAGACCGTCATCATCCAAAACTTTAGCATTCCTTTTCTTCTTCTTTTTACCTATTCATAAAGATTACATTTAAGTATGAAGTACCAACAAATAATATATTGCCTTTTCTCACCAGCTGGTGTAAGTACAGGTTTATCATCCCATTCATTTATAGGTATTGCAGCACTCTGATCTTCAGCTTCACTGATTTCAGATTCAGTATCAGAGTCTGTTGTTTCGTCATCTTTTTGGTTCACTTTTATATTTTTATTGTATTTAATTAATTTAACCTTTTCATTTTCATTATCATCATCTTCATCATCATCTAAATTTTCTCTATACATTTTCCCGCCTTTAGATTTAATTACAGCAGCCATTTTTTCCAACTCGTAATCTTCATCTTCTTCTCTTTCAACATTTTTAAACACATCCTATGCAAAATTAAAATTAATGAACTATTCACAATTTCAACCATTTTATAACTTTTAAATATATAATTTTAGTAATTTACTTTGTCAAACCAAAGTTCAGCTTTAGAAGTACGTTTGTCCTTTACATCTCGATAATCAAGATCAGTAATCAGAGGATGGTTTTCGTTTGGATCAGCAAAAGTTACTTTTTTTTTGGATAATGCTTTTGATGATAGATTTTTATCCGTAAAACCTGTTAAAACAGAAATCATTTAAATAATTTCATTTTTAATAAAAACAAACAACATTCAACATACCTAATCCTTCAGTATCACTATCAACTTCATCTGAAGATTCTTGTTCTGAAGCACTTTCATCTGAACGGTAAAACCTATATAAATAAAATAGATGATAAAATAAAATTAAAGATTATAAATGACAATTTTTCATTATTACATTCCAGATTTGTCGAGGTATGTACTGCTTGGATCATATTTCACATTTTTAGGCTTAATCTCAACATCAGAATCTTCAGATTCAATTACATCTGGTTCTTGATCAACTACAGTGTCTAAAGCTTTTTTTGTTTTTATATTAGACAGTTGGAATACACCAGTTTCACGTTCTTCAGTTGGTCCCAAATCGTCTTTATGTACCATTTTTAAATTCATTTTAGTCTGTAACTTTGTTCTTTCTTTGTTGGTCTTCTTCTTCTTGCGTTTTAATTCTCTTCTTTCCTCGTCCTACATAACAGTCATCGATCATTATAGAATTAATAATTAAAAATATAAAACGATGCAATTTATTAGATGTACACACCTGTAACTCTTTGATTTCCTTATCAACTTCATCTAATTCTCTTTCATCTTCTGAAAGCTCAACATCATTTTCTTTGTCTTCATCACCGGCTTCTCCAGGTTCAACCTTTTCTTCTTTATCTTGGAATACCTTCCACCAATTCATAATTGATCTTATATCTTTTCGGCCTAAAACTTTAATATCTTTGCAACATTCTTTTATTTCATTTGTTGTACTTGGGTGGTTGGCTATAGTTGGATCATCTAAAACAATCTAATTAAGAACAAAGAAATTAAACAATTAAAATAATTAAGCCATATTAATGCCATACAGCTACCAGCTAGCATACATATTTTGTAACATAATTTTTGGGGGTTTGATACTTTGATAAAATGTACAACTAATAAAAATCTAATAAATAATTTTTTGTTTTAAGTATGATTAGGGGTTTGCTACTTGAATGACTTTATAATTGAAATATTAGAAATGTTGACCATTGTACCAACATAATCAATTTATGATTACAGTCGATATATTTACATTGAAGGAGTATCTTAGTGCCCTAATTAATAAGACTTATTACTTTATCCATACCACATCGGCTTATGTACGATAAACCTATACATTAGCTGGATAATTTATACATTACCTTGTGCATATGGATAATGTATAAGTCTGGTCACAAGGAAAAAATATAATTTACAAATTTGTGCAATTTAGGCCAGTATGGCATACAGATTATAACTAAAATTTCATTGGTCCATACCCGCAGTGGGGTAATGAATTATGTCAATTATATGGTGCAACCAATCCAGTGCGTTTTTTTTCACACCGGTTTGAGGGAGCAAATTTCTAATGTGAGACTGCCAACATTTATTAACACTTTTAAAGTTAATATATTAACGATACCAAAATATAAACTCAAAAAAAATATTATCCCAATACTAGGAGTACCTATATTAATAATTATCAATTACTTACTTCATATGCATCTTGTAATGCTATAGCTGGATTTTTAGATTGCATATACGTTGAAACTGGCAATTGTTTAAATAATATAGTTGTGTTATCGGGATAACCTTCAGCTTTTGGCTTCTTTTGGGTTTTGCTCTCAGAATCTAATTTTACCTAAAAACACACAAATACATTATAATATATAGTATCTATTAACACGGAAAGTTAAAAATTATTTAATGTAAAAAATATATATCATTTACTTGTGGGTTGACTTCCAAGTCTTTGAAAACATAGCTTGCATTAAAGAAACGCATATCTAGTTTAGATGGCTTTAAGTAATATTGACAAACAACAAATATTTCAGCTGACTCGCTACGCGATGCTTGAGGTTTGGTAGCATGTACTTTTTTGAAAAGTTGTTTAAAAACCCACATAAGGGCATTGTAATCTTTCGATCGGAAAACTTTTGTAATGAACCATCCGCCTTCCCTGAGATTATGACAGCATAACTTTAACGCACTTAGCGTGAGGCAAGATTGAGAATAAGCATCAAAAATCCAATTTTGACCTAAACATACATAGTTTAATAAAATTAGAGATAAAAATTAATATTAAAAAAAAATGTATACTGACCGACATTGGGAGCTCCGTCGTTCAGCACGACGTCCGCTTTGTAAGTTTGAAGCTCTTTACTGAGAGCCGACTGACATTGCGGAGTTGTAATGTCTTCCGTTAAACATATACAACCGGGTACAGGCTTTATGGGATACATGTCGATACCGACAACGATGCTGGACACCGGCATATTCTGTTTGGCCACTTGCATCCATCCTCCCGGAGCGGCGCAAAGATCAACAAGTACACGGGCTTTCTGCAGGAACTCGAACTTTCTGTTCAACTGGAGCAATTTGAAAGCAGCACGAGATCTGAATCCTGTGGTAAATGTCGAATGCGGTTTAGAAACGATGCTTATTGCCACACGATTGACTTATAATAAATAAAAAATCACTTACCGGTTTCCTTAGCTAAATGGTAGAACTTATCTTTACGCTGTTTTCCGATTTTACTCTTTTTACCCATCTTGATGTGTACGGGCACACGGTGTTATGAATAATGAATTTAATACGATAATATGTGACAAAGTCACTAATAACTATTTAATTTATTATATTATCCTCATCGTACCCATTCAAAATTTTGAATAGGCGATGTTTTTGAACAATATTAATAAGTATTTGGTATATAGTGATAAGTTATCTTGTTAGGTTATGTACACACGTGAACACGGCTAGTGCGAGTGCTCGGAGACCAAAGAGGTTGTGAATAGATATTTCGCGAGTTACACGTGCATTTGAATAATATTACAAACACAGCAGCCGCAGTGTTGGATACAAATAATGGAAATAAAATCACACTATGAACGATATTGATTTAATTTATTGATAGTTTATTATACTTGAGGATTTAACTATATTTAAGGATTCAGGTGATATAATGATATAATATACAAATATATTATATAAATAAATATTATTACAAAAACTAGTATGTAAAATCATAATCATGCTCCAGGATAGATTTTGTTTGGCTTAATTTTTATTACAATTTATTTATTATCGTTATTGTTTTATATTAACACATACAAATAGTGAAAAATTCGACTCGACGTCATCCCGTAGTCTCGCAAGCCACTTGGTGTCTTGGTGCGCACTACCTTCTATAGTATATAATTTATAACTAATTAGTAATCTGTCGGATTCTAAAATCAACGTCCGGATCTCCACGTTTAACTTCTTCACGATTTTTACGTTTACGCAAAATAAGCTTCCCCCAATTACGGATTATTCATAACCAGTACTGGGATTTATGTGTAATAAAAAAACAAAAATATGTACGTATACATATATATTATGTAATTAAAACGGCCAAAATATGTAGTAAAAAATTAAAAATATGTAAACGTGTTGAATTAAATTGCGATTCTGAATAGTTTTCGAATACTATTCACTGTTTTTAATTTTTAATCAATTCAATGTAAAATTATGGCAAACCATAAAGTGTTTTTAATTTACAAAATTAAAACTACAACGATTTGGTCTTAACACTGACTTATATCTACTAATGGCAAGTTTGTTGGAGGAATGGTGGTTATCGAACAGAAACAGAGAAGATAAACTAAAGTCTGCAAGTTATTAATATTTAACTGATACTTTCAAGTTTCATTTACGAGTACTTTTATCGAAGTATAAACGTATAATACTACTACCGCCAATTTTGATAATGTAAATATAAATTATTTAACTTTTTAATTTTATGAAATATGTAAAAAAAAAAGCGTAAATTTTACAAATAATGTAAAAATATGTATTTATGACGAAATAATATGTAAAAATATGTAAAATAAAATATGCCTTATTTTATTGCGAATCACGTGAAACGAATTTATCATTTGCAATAATTACTTTACGATATTTTAGTAAAAATATGAATTCACTTATAAATCTCAGCCCTTATTCATATAAATCTTACCATAGTCTTGCTGATTTTTAAATATTTATTATTATTTTATTATTTTAAACAGAAAAATCATGTGTAATAGCTAATATAGGTACCCACTTACACTATACGATAATTAATATTTTATACTAAATAAATAAATACAAATTGAAAGAGATAGGAAAGTAGGTAACCGCTCTGCTGTAAAGTAGGAGTCGAGTGTAGGTACCTTGTAATTGAGTAAGCACTCTCATGGATGTGTTAAATTCGAATTCAATGTTGAATCATTGAATACGATGAAAAAATGATTATAAGCGCAGACGGTCAAACTTAATGGTAATAGGCAACCAAGGTTACCAAACGATTATTCTAATAATAATATTAACATTTTAACTAATGTCCGTATTCTTTTTTAGTTTTTTCAATTTTGAACTTTCAAAAGTATCAATTATTCAACTAGATCCAATTTACTACAAGAAAACGCAATCGAAATTAATGATCTACAAAAAAAAGTGTCTTCTTCAAACACGGGAATAAAAAAACACACATCCTTTTTTAAAATTAATACATTCATCGTTATACTCTGAATCTAATACCAACATTAGTTAAAATTTGAATATTATTATTAAAATAATTGTTAATAGTAACCTATTTGTGACTTGTGACCAAGAAGTTAGACCGTCTTCTCTCAGAATCGTTTTTAACCGTATACCGTATACCTACAATGATTTACACAGACCATAGAACATAAAAATGTGGAAAAACGTTGTGTCGCAAATTATAATATATTTTTGTGTTTATATCAGAAGTTCTAACATTTTTTTGATTGCATTTGTATATTAGATACCACCAGTAGCGTATGCAGAGGAGGGGGAGGAATAATATTTTTAAATAACAAGATACCTAACTTACATTGTTATTCTTCGTTTAAATAAGTACCTTATTTCATTAAAATTTAAACTTAAAACATCTTTTAAATATGCGTTTGAATATTATTTTTTAGAATTTTTGGTTTGGTACAGTATGAACTACTTATGAGAAACATTGTTTTAAATTTTTAATCCTATTAGCTATAGGAATTAATTTTTTTAAAAATGTTTAACTACAAAATAATTTGAAAATTTTCATATTTTTGATGAATTTTTGTTAAAATTTGAACTTAAAATGCTTATAAAAAAAAAATCAAACATACGTATCTTTAATATTTTTGAACTGGTATCAATGTATCATAATAACTTGCTCAGAATGAACTAAGAGCATCCAATTATAATTTTCAAACACAATCTTGCGAGTTGTGAAAACTGTGAGTAATTAATAATTTTCAAGCCCCCGCTCCCCCATTTAAAAATCCTGCGTTCGCCACTGGGTACACCACATGTAGGTATATTATACCTATACGGATCGATGATCAATCGCTTACCACTAACGACACAAAACAAAACTACTTATTCAAAATATTATAAATCCAAAAAATATTATGATAAATGTTAGTGTATAGGTACATAATATCTTCGATTTAAATTTCTTTCCCTCACCACCTAGGTGTATCGTTACGATACTAACGACATTATGTCTCACACTGCAAGGCAACACCGACAATTCTGTGTTTTATATTTTTAAGATTGCTTTTTAAGTTTACAAGTGTCCCAAAAGAGTTAAAATGGTATTTTTGATAACCTACATCTTATATGCATTCTGCTCAATCCACAATAATATTATTGTCAAATTTAATATTATACGCACACCTATACCGGATTAGTTGTAGATAATAAATAAATAAATAAATAATCTATAAAATATATAAATATACTTATCGATACAAACGTTCCGTTAATAAGCAGTGGCATTCGTAATATTATATAAGAAAATCTCGTCTTCCAATATTTCCCGATTCAAGCACTACAAAACATGGGGGGGGGGTCACTTGAATATATAATATGTTTTTGGAGAACAATCATAATCCTACAGCACAAAAAACGAGCCCGATAAAAATGTAATTATATAATAAATATAAATTATCTTACTATATGTCTATATATGTAATACAACTTCAGAGTTTCGGTTATTTCACACTTAACTGTTATTGCTTTATGTATAGAAAGGTTAAAATTGTTAAAATATAACTATGGAGTTTGTTCGTTCGGTTATTTTATTAACATAATATAGGTAGTTGTTGTCTTGACTGATTGTTTGCACGGGAACGGAACGGATTTGTTATTATATTAATAATAATAATAATAATATTCGCGGTAGGTATATACTTTGTGCGTATATAAGTTCACGGGACTTTATATTTACAACCAGGACTCGAAAGTTTCCTGAAACACATTTCGGGCCAACAAACAAGAAATAAAAACACGTCGTTTCGCAATTTCGCCGCTGGTTTATCGCCGTGCTGAACTGCAGTATACGTCACATCCCACGTGGGCTATCTCCTCGACATATTTTCATCGCCCGATTGAATATTTTAATATTATATTATTTTTACACGCGCAATATACTATTTATTGCGCCTACGAGAAAATTATATTAACTGTTTTATAATATTTGCATTATTAATAGTTGAATATTGTATTTGCTGTGTGCTGGAACCTCTGGTCTCTATTTTTGTGTACCTATAGGGTGCAGGTCCATCAGCTTTATTATATATAGGCTATACCTGGTACTATTGGCACTGCTTATGAGCTGCTCTCTTTTCCCGGCGAACCTGGTTATAGGTCCGCCTGTAGACGGTGTATACCACAACAAATACCTATAGGCTTTATGGCTATATATTTTATTGTACGGCATAATATACGTATAGTTATCAAAATTGCCAAATCAAACAGTTACAAGAGACGAGTATAACTATCGTTTTGGCTTTTCCTCCCTCGCCCCACAAAATAACAGTCTCGCAGACAGTATATAAAACACTTGTTTTATATGAATTTCCAAGATTTCAGAGCGCGTGACCACACATTTTTTTTAGATTTTGTTTATATAATTAATAGTTACTAGTAAATAACTATTTTGACTGCTAAATCAATATACGTGGCGAATTGGCAATAGACACTCATAAGCCTGTAACAACAGTTTAGTAGTCACTCAATAATTCGAAATTCGGGGGATCGAGCTGAAAATTCGATTTATAGAGGTTTTTGATTTACCCAGTGTTCGAATATTCGAGGAAAAAAAAATAAATCGAATTAAAGAGAGGTGAAAAATGTTATTACTTATATTATTGCATTTATTATTTATAAAATGTAATTCATCATACATTTATTTTGACATGTACGTATTCCAGATTATTCCTATAATATGTTATTAAAGAAATTTGTTTTATTTTTCGGGATAAATTGTTGGCCACAATAATGTGTGTAGTTGAAAACGAAGAAATTAAGATACAAAACCGTAGGGCAGCATCTTTTTTATTTCACCAACTGCAGCCACAATCACTTTTTTTATCGGCGAACGACAAACACTTGCACTTTACGGCGTGACCTACTGCGACTATACGTTTTACTCGATTTCAACAACTGTTTGCCTATAACTGCAGACTGCAGAGGAATATTTTGTTGACTAACGATAAATGATATACGATTATAGTTGAAAAACGTAATTAAATTTAAGCTCTTTAAGATAAACCACGATAATATTTTATCGCCGTCGTTATTAATTTCATTACGACTACTACGAGTACTTCAGTTAGGTTATTTTATAGGTTAAATTATTACATTTATTTGAGCTTGTATACAATAAAATAAAATTTGAAGTAATGATAGGTTCTGGTCGAAAAAATTCGAATTGTAGCGAGCGTCTCCCCCATCGCCAGACATTACGAATTATCAAGGGGACCGAAATACATGTATTTTCTTCTAACAGGTATTTTCTTCTTTTCACAGGGAACAAAGCGTTTAGTTCGATTTATGGAGTTTTTCGAATAATTGTCGAGTGTTTACTTTATACAACTGGTTTCGTCTATATTGTTTACAGTACATTTTTGAAAATAATCGAGATCGTCGATATCGAAGGAATTATAGATAATATATATTTTCATCTAAAAATAGACAGGTTTTATTAAAATAAATAATTGTGTGCATATTGTAATATATCGACATACGATTCTTCGATTGTAATATTCTCTCCTTTAAAAAAAAAAGAACTGATATTCATGTACATTAACTGTTAAAATCGTTTTTGATTCGTGGTACCTATATACCTAATATAATACATTTGGGGTTGAGGGAGCATAAAGAGCCCTGCTGGTCATTTCGTCGTGCAGTTAAATGAAAGTTTTCCACCTCCACGAAAACGAAAAATTCCATCTGATTTCCGTCTACGGTTAGTGGTTACTATATAATATAATATTATTGTATATACTAGGCTATATATTATAATGCCGAGGTATACCGACAAGAGTGCACCGCCGCCGAGTTTGACGATAAAAATATTCGTTCGATTTTACACGCGCCGCTGTGGCCTTGCACATTATATTATAGTGGTCGTGTCGGGCCGTCGGGCAGTTAACCTACATAATATTATAATAATATTTTACAGCAATATTTTCAACAGGAAACCGGCAACATTCGTCCGCGCTCATATATTTCGAGCCGGCCGCCGGGATTTATATTAATAATATAATATTATGTCGTCCGAGGGTATAAAATATATAATATCTGCGCCGCGATTCAATCACTTCCGCGCCGAATTCGACAACCTGCGCAAACAATACCGCGAGCGAATGACCTCCGTGAACCCGCGCCGCCGCCGTTTGTTTTGACGTAATTGCCCATACTTGCAATACAAGGCGATTCGCCGAGCACACGGTCACGCCCATTATTTTTTTCGTTTAATAATTTGTTCAAACCCCGATTTTTGGAATTTTTAAATATTTTATCGTCTTAGAGATTATAATAATATGATGTTTTTAGATTCTCGAGATTTTTTCGTACTACTCGAGGAGTGTAATGTTCTGCTGCTGCGATACAAACTTTTCTATTTCTCAAACGACAACCCCCTTTTTTACTACTGAAATAATTATTCAGTGTATATTTTTTTTTTTTGGAATTGTTGACGTATTTAATTTAATATTCTAACGAGTAATTTTTTAGTTGTTAAAATGTTTTCACTAAGGATAATAGTCCTTAAAAATGGTATTACAAAAATATAAAATATACCATCTAATATTGGATCTAGTATTTATTATAGTAGGTCCAAACCTTGGACCATTTTTATAAAGTATAAACATCGATTTTCAAATTTCCTTATGGACCTATCATCTTTAGTACACAAAGTGAAAAAGCTCAAAAACTATTCGTTCGAATTTTGATTTTGATACGCCAAAGTTTGCAGAAAAATTATGCGCTTAATAATTTACAGTTGAAAAAGAGAAGGGGGGGGGGTTCTCGTTTTAAAAACAAAAGTTTGTATCTCTACGAGGCATTCTTTAAATAGTTAAAAATAAATCACGAATTTAAAAATACAGTCTTTGGGTATATTTAAAACTTTGAAAATTCAGAATTTGAAAAAATTGATTATCAAATGAAAAATGGGGGTGATTATGATTGGTGAATCCGTGAATCATCCTGTATTTCATATGCAAAATTATGATTTATTCTGCACATTTTAAATGATGTACGCTGTGAATACAATCGCCAAACATATTATACGTATACTGTGGCGTTTCGCAGTTTTGACCAGGTGGGGTGGAGGGAATCATATTGTGATTATATTAATTATTAATTGACGAAGAAAATGGACTTTGCTTATAAAAATGATAATGACGTATAACATGTGTGGTGGTCAGTATAGGTATAAATAAACAATAATTACATTTGATCCCATTGCTAGACTCTATAAATAGTACAATGGTTTATAACTTTCACTTTATTTAATATAACAAAGCAATCATCACATACTTACTGAATTATGATATAAACAGCAATATTTATATACAAATCAAAATCGAAATGTAAATTCATAATACATCCTATTATTACAATAATTGCAGGCGATGGTCGTAAATATTATGTTTTAGAGACGTTATTGATTAGATACAATATGTCTTATTAGTCATTAATAATAATAATAACTTATTATGTACCTATATTATATCGCCGTGTCACTGCGTTTTGGCATTCGAATATTTATTTTTATTTTATAATAATATATAACTTATTATTAAACCTAACTTTTCGTAAAATCATCACATGCTTGAACGTCATGTATATATGGACTTCAGTGCAGTTTCATCACTCTAAGATAAATAATATGGTTCGCATTGACTCGTTAATTGGTTAATTATTTTTTAACATTTATTTTGAAACGATTTGTTTTAGTAAAAATATTGATTGCCATTTTTCATGTCACCTAAACGTTTATGTGATTAACTGAAAAATTACTATGTTAATTTACGTTTCTGAAAAAAGTACGTATATAATGATAACAAAATGACGTCGGTGTGTATAGGTAATGCAAAATTTGTTTCTAGTTTATTTTTAGTCAATCATTGTTGTCGGTCGCTAATCAGTTATATTTAAACACAAAACGGCCATAAAATAGGGTTGCCATACGTCCCGGTTTTGAGTATGGCGTCCCGGTGTCCCGATAATGTGTTTCGGGACAGCGCAATGTCCCGGAATGAGAGAAATAACTATTGTATGTCTTTTATTAGACATTTGATGGAAAAACTATAATATAGCCATGATAAAAATAACAAGTTGAATAATTGATTGAATATAATTATTAAATAAATAATTGAAAAAATCTATTTTTAAATTATTTTCCCGACGATTTTTGTCTAATACGTTCTTCATATTTCCATTGTAATACGATTTGCATTGATGAAAACAATTTTTTTGATCAATTTAAAATGTTCGACAAATATTTCAAAGAACAAAGTGAAGAATGACACAACACATCACTCGAAGAACGTTGGTTATCACTTTATCAGCATTTAAACATTTTAAAGAACTTAATATAACAATATTGATTGTCTATTAATAGTTGTTGAATTTTCTTTCTCATTACCTGGTTAAAATGCAACAGTAGAACGTGTGTTTTCATTAATGAATAGCATATGGACAAAATCACGAAATAAATTAGATATAACTATATAAGAACAGTTGAGGCTTCGTTAATAATAAAAACATGTTTCGATAACATGTCTTGTTGTCAATTTTATGAGTCAATTCTTGCCAACAAAACATTGCTTCAAAAAGTACATAGCTCAGCCAAGTATCAAACAACTCAGACATTTTTGCCGACGGAGAACACGTCGGACACGGATTAAAAATGTTGTATATTTTATTATGTATTCTTTAATTTAAAAATATCAAATAATTTATAATAAAAATTAAACTTCAAATATTATTATGAACGAGTATATAATGTGTGTTACAAATTATATTGTGTATTTGTGTCATCAAAAAATCAATAAAAAAAATGAAAAAAAGTTTGTCCCGGTTTTTGTCAAATAAAATATGGTAACCCTACCATAAAAGCGACTTCATCCAGATCGCCAGATCGGTGCTTATTTTTATTAGGTGTAATACCATAACTTAAAAGTTGATGATATTGCAGATGGAGTACAACTTACAGTATAAAAGAATCAACATTTGATTTATCAGTCACAATTTTTCTCATTGTCATAGTTTTAATAATTGTAGGCACATTTTAATTCGTAAACTATTTAATAAAAACAATTTACAGCAGTTAGAACAGAAACTAAATACGTATAGATAATAATGCAGTGTCGGCATCATGCCGTGTTAAAGTCTCCGTTACGATTTTTCCCTGGAGCATCAATTTTTTTTCTTTTTCTTCACCGGAGGAGGTGCTTCTGGCAACTGCTTTGCAAGGTAATTCAAATCAAGATACTCGTTTTAGGCTGGTTATATGTAGTGGGTGGGGACCTTTGGTGACCTATGATTGTGTGATGTTATTATATATTAGGTATATACTAACTACGCACTTCACGCAGGTGTTTTATACGTAGTTTTGCAATTTATGAATATCCTATTAATAACAAATAAATGCATAACCGTGCAATAGATTAATGTTAGATTACAATTAATATTCCATCTTGCATAAGCAATAATGCATACACATATATAAATATTATAATATTTTGAACTAGGCATTTTCGAGGTGTTGTATATTGCGGTACAGTGGCGCCGAGTCCTATGTTTAGGTCAGGCCACGGCCTGATCACATTTTTAAAAGGGGGCCGGCGATCAGAGAGGAGCTTGACGTCTTTGCAATATTTTAATCAACATAAACTATACTTGGTTACTTGATGAAAATAAGAGATACATATTAATACTTATTTATTTAGGTACCTAGTTCGTAGTTCAAAGACTTCTCTATTTCATTGGGGGGGGGAAGTACTCAGGGGGGGGAGTAGGCTTGTGGCCGCTGGGGTGGCTTGGGGCCGTTGTGTTTTCATTTGGCCTGAGTACATTTTTAGAAGTTCGGCGCCACTGTGTGTTATCATATGTGTGTGGCGTTCGCGTGCGCCACTGTTGGTTGTTGGACCTATTTTGTTTTTGTTCATAATAAAATATGCGGGGATTATTTGGTTCTATTTTATTTTGGTATTGTTTATTTTTATCATTATTCATAAATTGATTAAACATTATTTTGATGTTTTTTAATTCTTCGCGTAATTTATAAATTTCATTCTCACTTGCATTTTTATTAGTATTAATTTGTTGTAATTTGGATTTTATTATCTCAGTATCGAAGTCAAAAGAATCTTTGAGAGGTTGACCTTCTATCATAAACTCTATCATTTCATATTTCCATACATTGTTTCTTAGTTCCTTTAAATTTTCATTTCCCATTATTCCTATGTATCGTGCTATAACGGGGTTTAAGCCTTTCATAATACTGCGTACCATTTCATCTTGGGCCATTTTACTGTCAATACGCCTACATAATGATTCGGCATCATTAATGTATGATACCGTATTTTCATCGGTAAGTTGTTTTCGTTTCTCTAACATTATTCGGAGCATGTCCGAATAAGTAAGCTCGTGTTTTACTTAAAATAAAACCTTTTTAGCTAAATTGTTATGAAATAATTTAATGTTTTTTTTTTTTTAGATTAATCAAAATTATTTATTTTATGACTAAGAAAACGCCTGCTTTACTTAGAAATAAAACTTTTTTAGTTTGATTTTAATTTTAAATGTATATATTTTATTCTTTAATATTATTAATTTTTTTATTAATTATTAAAGCAAATAGTATAATGTTATATAAATAGCTAAATATTTTTGCAAAATGTATTTGATCAGTTCTCAGTTTATTTGAATAAATAAACTGAACTTATGTTGGGCGCCACTTTGTAATAACAAAAAAATAAGGAAAGAAAAGAGGATAAGGGGTATCACGCACTACACTTAAGATTGCTGGGAGAATGATATTAGAATTGGGGATATTATTATTATTGCGCTGCTATTACCTTCCTCTTGATGTTCGGAGGGCTCTCGAGGTCGTGTATTCGAGAATCTGATCAGATACACTGTGCAATATAATTGCAAGTACTATATATTGTATTTTATAGTGTCTTAATACTCTTACCTGGATCGTAGCTGTCTGTGGACTAGGCTGTGTTATCGATAAGGATAAGGTAACACTAATTAGCAATTACTCAAAATACTTGAATTAAAATATTAAAGAAAGAAACACACTAAATAGAGTTTGTCAAAAAGTGGTCTAGTTCTCGCTCGTAGAATTCTGTACAGAGAGGTTGTTGCTTGGCTGGTTGGTGCGCATGGACTGGCTAAGGGACGATACGGATGAGCTGACCAGAGAGAGTCGGGCGTCTTTATCAAATGCTGTCGTGCCTTTATGAGAAACAGATTTCTTCTCGGCGGCACAGATTTTTATGACCGTCCTTTTTCTTTGGCAGCATAATATAAGAAGGCCACACGAGCAACATTGTATCGTTGCAAGGACGTGTTTATTTCTTAACCCGTTATCGAATAATACGGATCGTCTCTATTGTCCGTGATGGGGGTTCTATTGGGAGACGGGGGTGTTCGATTTCTAAGCGCAATAGTCTGACCGTTATTTATTAATTTTTAATTCATTTGTTATACATTATAATGATATTTGAACATATCATTACAAATCTTTGGCATTGGTCACGGTTGTGATGTTTTACATGTACATACCTAATTCTGATTTCATCCAATTACACACCTCATGGGGTCCGCAATCCACCGCAGGTGAATTACCTACCTGATAATGGGGGAAATACGTTTGGGCGCATTTGCCCAAAACAGAACACTTTAGGGCGTAAATCTATAACACGTTTGGGCGTAATATTTCCCTTCATAATAGTACGTTTGGGCACATTTATTTCTTGGCATATATTAACATATTTTACTAATTAATCTGAGCCTATTAACGTTACTCAGAAGACACCGCTAGGAGGTTGGCTCATAGTCTTCCAAAAATATTTAAGGACTTTTTTTTTAAGAAAACCTAATTAAATTTTTTTTATATTAATTTTTTTATTTATCAATATTATTCTATATTATCATCTTATATATTTATTAATTAATTAATGCGTTTTCCCTGCAAAACGTAATGTAATTCAATATATTTTTTTCAATTTCATAAGTCTCCCAACATTTTTGTACAAACTTGTGTTTTTCTACAGTTTCTTTTTTAAATTTTTACTACAGATTAAACGATTAAGTAGTTATTATATTAGATTACGCAAAACTTTCAATTACTAGTTGCAATACCTATTGTGCCCAAAGGTGTTTTCATAAATGCGCCCAAACGTGTTAATAATTTTCAGGTAAATTATGTATACTGCGCGCCCAAACGGGTCATCCCCCCTGATAATATACTGCTCGCATATTATCCGGGATATAACGCAGTGGATTATCCACCTAGGTGGTTTAGAATTTTAGATGCATGTAAATCACTTGAAGTTAATCTTAACTTAATATTTGGTTCAAGCAACGCCGGGTGGGACTATTTTGAATATTGTACTAACGATATTACTTAGTATATTTTAACCATTATATTGTAAAATAAAACATATTATTATATAGAGTATTATTGTCATTATTAATTTTTTTAATGTGCAACGAAGTGCACGGGATCAGCTAGTCGTTGAATAAACTTATTTGACAAATAAACTTCCGAATAAAACAAAATATATTGAAACACATAGACATTTTATAGACACAGATTTCTCAAACTTTTTGCCGATTAAATCATTAAACGCCTATAGTTTTGTTTTCTACCTTAATATATGTATAATAAACGGATCTATAATTCTCATAAAAACATATTTATTTCTATTATGTCGGCTAAAAAGATAAAACCTGTTCGTATATACTATATACCTATTATAATAATTACGTTGCTAGGCTAAAATCATCACTATAAAATTATTTTAACAAATAATTGTAGAATATAAAATTTTAACTTTAAATTTGAATATTAAATTTCCACTTCAGAAACCCAATAAATATTTTAATAATAAATTATATTTTATTACGAGTAAATAAATTAAATTTAACAAAAACTATGTTTGAAATACAAATGAACAATAATGATGGATCGTTAAAAAAGAACTCTGTCGACCTACGTCAACCGCGGGCACAGCCGAACTCAGAATGGTCAAAGTGCAACGGCTGCAGCGCTTGCAATCTAACGCGAGAGGACCAGAGCGGTTCGAGGGAAGTTGCAGCAGACTTCCGTACAAATAACAGAACCGCGGAGAGTCAGGCCCGCGACAGAGTGGCCACCGGAAACAACGGGTACGGCGGGAAAGTGACAGGTAACCTTTATGTATTCTTTGGTATTCTAATAATATTATGTACTACTTTTAATACCCTTGTAAATTAGTTACAATAGTATGTCTTTATATTAATGAATGTTGATCCTTCCATATCAAAAATTGTACACATTTCAGTTATTAATCTTCAAATGTATTGA
This sequence comes from Neotoxoptera formosana, assembly GCA_022818045.1. Taxonomy (NCBI): domain Eukaryota; kingdom Metazoa; phylum Arthropoda; class Insecta; order Hemiptera; family Aphididae; genus Neotoxoptera; species Neotoxoptera formosana. Next base: position 25,946,295 of record CM040632.1, on the reverse strand, counting down.
AATAAAATTAAATGATTTAAAATTCCCCTAAATCCGGGGATTTAACTGACTTTTACTGATGTAGTTGACATCATAATAAATACCTATTCAGTGGTGTAGTGAACATTTATAAACCATGATGCCACCTCTTTCTAAAACATACCATCTATACAGCGTAGTCAAATCAACTTTCCTTGGGCCCTAAGCGAAATGGAACGCTCAAATGTGTATGGAATTGATTAAGTACCCAAAATAACACCACAGTTTTATGTGTGTTTAGTGGCATCGCGACGGGACAACGAACTATCCACGGACCCGACCACCGACCGACGATTTGTACCGCCCACGGCAAACAACTTTACCGACCAACAGGACGAGACACTAAAGCTCGAAAAAGAATTATACCTTCTAGACCAGCGTCGGGCGCTATTGATGAAGTGCATCGAGCGCCACCGGCAAGAATTTAAGATTAAAAACAAAAAAGGGCTATCAAAACTACAAATCGAATGCAGACCGCGGAGTTCGGACGACGAGAAACAATCACTACACGACATCAGAGAACGTCAACACGAAACTATAGTTCGTCCAACGACGCCGCATCGCTGCAATGCCTGTAATAAGAGCGAGCGTCATCCGTCTTATTACAGTATTGGAGATCGTCAACCGTCGCATCACGAGACTAGCCAACGGGGACTATCGCAAAACGACAATAGCGAAAACCGACCTTCACAGTTTGAAATTGTAGAAACCAGGCACGCGGAGTACAGAGAACGTCGACCGTCCCAGGACGATACCAAAGAATGCCAAACATCGAATCTCAAAATCAATAGGATGAAACAGATACAGGAGAGCATTGCTTTGGTATATAAACTATGTAGGGCTCAAGGAAAGAGTCCGCTGATCGTTCATCACGGCGAGACTTATCACATGCCGACCCGATACCGTAACCAATGAAACAAAATGAAATCCTTTTTATTCAATTAAAAAAAAAAAACAATAATCCATAACGCAACTTATAAATACTGCAGGGTGATTCATTTAACGCGTAAGACACTCATTATTTCAAAAAGTATTTAAGTTTTTGATAATATTTTTATTACATGGTATGTAAGTTTTTTACTTTTTTGAATTATACAGTAATTATAATATAATATTATATTATATAATATTATAATTATGGTTACTGTTGTAATTCAAAAAAAAAAATATTTAAAAAAATTATTTTTTTGAACATTTTTTGTTTTGTAATAATTTGATACCATGTAATAAAAATACTATCAAAAACTTAAATACTTTTTTAAATATTGAGTGCCCTACGTTAAATGGATCACACTCTGTATTTTGAAATAGTTATGATGCACAAAATTAAATATCGTTTTTATCAAATTTTATAAAACGTTAAAATGACGCAATAAATAAATATTTTAAAATTTTAATATATTTTATTAAAATGTTTTTAATCATTAACCCTCAAGCAAGCTCGTGGGGGTCTAGTTGACCCCCATCAAAAATAAAACTCATATATTACAAAAATTACGATATGTTTATATTTCTATTTTTAGAAGATGGTTTGTATGCGATAATGTTGATTCGATTTTCGTAAAATAGAAAGTTTTAAACATGTAAAACAGCTTCAACATGGGATTGGGTCATATTTACCCCCACGCGAGTTGTACCGTCACAAATTTTTTTGTGGACTTGTATTTTCATAATGATAATTATATATTATATACACATGGCTGATTGTGCTGATTGTGATTTCGGAATAGTTATAAATATAATAATAAAATGTTTTGCCTAATAATAAGATTTAAAATTAAACTAAGAAAAATGGTTCTATAATTTAAATACACAAACAATGTATAAATACATGACACATTCGAGCTCAAAGAAATATAAGAAAAATTAGTATAAAACAAATTCTGTTCAAGTAAAAATTTTTTTTTGTTGTCCAAAAAATAAGATTTTTAAGTTTAAATATTTTTTTTACAAACCAAAATTTTAATATGAAGTTGTCAAGTTTTGTTTTGTTTTTTTTTTTCGTAATATAATTTTTAGTAACTAACATAGGTTTGTGTTTATTTTTATTTTATTTTTTATTATTACATTTTTATAAATATTTATGTATCATATAGTAACCAATTATGTCTTCAAATTTAAAATAACAAACTTTCCGTACTTATGTTACACATTTTTAGAAATGGGTTCTGATAGACCCCCACGCGACTATGAACGTTAAAAAGAGGCACGCGTCTGCTTAAGGGTTAATAAAAAAAATTTTAACCGATAAAATATGTTTTCATTGTATAGATAATGAACTTACTTTTAGCTTTCCTCATGATCCAAAAAGTGTATACTGTATTATATTTGCAACATATAATATGCGGTTTCCAGCGGACACGTTATTTCAAATTTGGAAGGAAAATAGATATCTTAACGAAAATAACATTTTTAATTATTTTGAAGTAATTAAAAAATATTATTCATGGGTACTTGCATTGATTGCAAATACTAGTATTTATAATCAATGGTACTTGAAATATTTAAAGTATACTATTAAAATATACTATCGAACAATGGTATTTTCAAATGTATTTTTTTGGAAAAAATGAATTCAACATAGGTAGGTATAACCTACTAATAGTAAAATTAGTTACTAATTAATATTAATAATATTCAAAAATATACTTATAGATTGACAAACTAGGCCATCGCTTAGAATCGTTTTTATCCAAAATATACTCAAAAAATAAGAAATAACATATTTTTATTGAGTTAAATCAATTTTTTTTATTTTATTATAAGTAGATGTACATGCAAAAAAAATGCATAATAATGTGTAATAAACAAAAATGTACAAATTTAACGAATTTTGAAAAAAAAAATGGTATAGAGTTATACAAAAAAAAAATAGTGCGTAAATAAAAAACAAGTAGGTACAATATTAACAAAGTTGCAAAAAAACAACATGCATCTGACGAGGTGCATATAGGTGCAGTGGAGTAATGAACAAAAATTAAAAAATGAGTAATTCTTGTTATCATATATAATAGTACAATTTATTATGGCCATACCACTCATGTCCGGTCCATATTTTGAGTGGCCCACTGAAATTGTCTCGGTAGCTCGCCGGCACAACCGGTAATGTAATCAGCCCTCGTGGTAATTAGTAATACTATATTTTATGAATTTCTATAAACAAATTTACTTATTACAATTAATAAGGTTTGCGATTTGCGAGAGAAGGGGCTGAAGTCCTAGCTACTGAATAAAGTAGGTATTAGTGATGAAAGTAAAAAAAACCAAAAAAAATAGGAAATATTTGGAGGGGCTAATGAAACGTTTGGGAGATTAGAGGATAGAGCCTTAGCCTATGCCTACATGATTATTTAAATAGTTTGAAATACGTGTAAATAATCTAGAAGTTTGTTATACATTAATGTCACAACAAACATAATAATATAAGGAATGTAACATATTTTATTATAGTGTTTGCTTTAATAGGCTATTTTTCCGAGGACTTTTTTTTCCCAGATTCAAGAGAATAATGGTTCATAGTTTTTACAGTTTACAACAAGGTGGATTGATAGGTGGATCCATAGAAATATATTTTAAATATAATTTAAATTAAGGGGCCACTCCACCACGTATTATTTTGTCAAAAACTATTGTTTCGAAATTAGAAATTAAGTGGTTGACTTGTGGGTGGTGGGGTTGGGGTTGGGGGGGGTAGTGATGCGGGGGGACTGAGTTCCTCAACTAATTTTTATGATACTCAAGCGTACTCCTACTTCTTTATAGTTTGTTCGTTAGTTTGATTAAAATGCTAGGGACGCTACTTTTTTAAAAGTAGCTAGAGTACCTCTACTACTTTATTCCCATAAGTCAACCACTGTATTCTAATTCCATCGATACGTGGTGATACTTATTTCAATTTTTATTCTGAAAACATATTCGGATTCTCCGTAACATGTACGAGATAATGATCGAGCCACATTTTTAATTTTTGTAATTTAAATTGCAATAAATATTATACAAATTTCAAAAATTTGCAGAATTTCAAACTTAAATATAAATTATAATTTAAAAATATTATTCTTTTAAAGTTCTATGATGCGATGGTATGCCACGTATCAGGAAGTTGCTGATAATCTTATCTGTTATCACAGAACAATAATCGCCGTTCATTTGGCCTGAGTACATTTTTAGAAGTTCGGCGCCACTGCTGCGGTACATGCAACAGTATTCAACAGTATAGTCTATAGAAAATGTAGTATTCTTATTTTAGGCTAGTAGAAAATGAATTGGGGGGGGGGAAGGATGGCTGGGAAGGTCAAATACCCCTCCCTCTTCCGAGAACATTAAATTTAAAATACTTAATAATCGTATAATTTAAACATTTTCATTTACGTTTACATTACTCGCACTCACGAATGGGGTACCGCGATATTTTCCGCTTGTCGGCTTTAAAGGAAACGGAGTTTCCCATCACCCCGAGTGATGCCAATTTTTTACATGATGGTATTATTTATGTTTATAATTTACTGGAGGTAATCTTACTTGTTGGAACACTTTTTTTTATTGTTCTCCAATAAAATACATCTATAACGACAAACAGTAAAGCGCTAGCTGCAGTGTCCCGCGATGATCTCGTGTAATCGATCAGGTTCTTTGATCATACAATTTTGACATTTATAAGTATGGGACTATGGGAGGGGAGTGAAAATTCGAAAAATGTCTCTGAAAACGTTTATTTTCTGTATTTTATACATACAATCTGTATCAATCCTAATTAAGATCAACTTACTAACTTATTTAAGTTAAATACATTCTAGTAGGCACCATAGGTACATTTTTTGGGTCGGCTTTTTACATATTTGGCAACTATTTACATTTCAAACTATCATTGAGTAGGTAAATTAATTAAACTATCGTTGTTTAACTGTGTTATGAAATGGAAATAATTAATAAATATATATGGTACCAATACCGCGGGAAGTCGGGAACTGCAGTCAACTTGAATAAGCGTTGTGTTTGCCCGCAGTAAAAGTTTAGGATGGCTCATCGACACGACTCCGAAAGCCTTAAATTTACCCAACTTTGACAGAAAAATCAAAAAGCAAACCTACTTAAAAAAAACACACACACATTTGAGGGCATCTCGTTTCGGTTTTCACGGTTTTAAATAAATTTCAGCTCGAAAATTGTTTTATTACAAAACTTACATCGATTTTTAATTGTATAAAACAAGAGACGTCGAATATTATATATATAAAACCAAAATCCAATGATATAGGTTCATACAACATATAACAATATTTAATAAATATTAAATAATATAGTGCCCTACTTAGCCGACTTTTGCAGGTATACACTCCTGCTGGATATTATACTTATAATATTATTATGTCGAGTTCGATAAAATCGCGTGGGTTTTGTTTTTCGAGTCATACGTATATCTTTTCGGCGGCAGCATGTATATGTCGTGTAATCCGACTCTGTAATAAGTTTATTGGTTGTTGACCGAACCCTATTATTTTGAAATTACGAGAGTGAGAAATTAAAAAATGCCTGTATATAATAATATAATATTATTGTTTCTGTAAGAGGATAATCGATATAAATGACCGATACAATTATTACAGTCGTTTACAACGTACGGTTTATTTTGTACAGGCATAAATATACAAATAAAGAGTAGACGATAGAGACATGACATTTATTATCAAAATAATTATCAATAAACCTATAGAACGCTATCGGCTGTAGACTACAATATTATTGTATTATTATATATTGTTTTATAGAGTAATATCGATAAATTATACTCTACGGCTCACTTTCCAAGTTTAACAGTGCATATATATGACGCAATCGAGGATACACAAGGATTAAAATGCCATATCCTTTAGTCGGCCTTTATTAAACCACGCAGTTCGACCCTGTAGGTGAAAATAATATGTTCTCTATTGCTAGCATAAGGCATATCGTATACAAGAACACCATCGTACTGACCTCCGCATAATCTCCAGTGTATATGCCACTCCCCAAACGAAAACTAAAAAATTGCAAATTCTCCAAAACAAATTCTTGAGAAAGGAACTCGAAATACCCGAGATCCGTGAGAAATAAACAACTGCACAATGACATGAAACTTCCCTAGTTACTTTTCAACATATGAACAACTATAACCAGTACGAAAACTTTCACAATAAAATTAATTTATATATAGATTTATAACATTGTAATATTTAGTGACTTTAAACAGTTCGTTAGCTTAATAAAATAAAAAAAACGAAGTGTAACAATATTATTGAATAATAATATATTAATATATTATTATATTGGCAGTCAATGCAAATAATTAATACAGACTGCTGCAAATATGTCGAAAAAATAACAATAAATACAAATACAATAAATATACAATATATTTTATTATTATCGTTCTCCAAGGTTGCAGACCGGACGACAATAACGTGCGAGATTCCGACAGAAAAATCATCGATATCATATTATTATAAAAAATAATAAACTGCATGCTGTGTTATCGACGCCATTCGCTTATGTAACGACAAACCAGATTAAAGGTATTCCGTTACATAAAATGACATACTTTAAATATATAAATATATAGGTAAGTATGTCACCGTTTTGATCGGAGTAAGACTTGAACACCGTTTCGTATATTATTTCTTTTGTCTTATTAATTAATATATAGGTAGGTATAGACATTCGTAAATGCGCTTCGGTTACGTATTTAGCTAGAGTGTTTGGGTGGGGGGGCATAGGCTGGTGTATTTACCGGTGTGTTTTTAAAATTCATTTTAATAATAACATATTTACAATCTGTATTTACAAGTTATACAATAAGTAAATTTGATGACATTGATTGGCAGGAAGGGAGAAGTCGCCCATTGGCGGCACCCCGCAAAATAATAATTATGTTTAACAATTGTGGAAATAACGTTCGTATCTTAACCTGTTATAAATTGCGTAATAATTAAAAAAAAATGTTCATCTTTGAACAAGACGTATATGCTATTTATTATTATTATTATTTTTTTTTGCATGTTAGGAATTTATTTTTTAGAAATGTTTAAAAATAATTTTATATTCCTATAGTATATTATAGTCTAGCATAATAAAGTTCTTCTCTTTTTTTTCTTTTTTTTCTTCTTTCAATGTCATGTAATAATATATATTCTGTCATATATCGTACCATTGGGCTTACGCTCGTTTATTAATTAGATAAATAATCTATATCAACAATAATTTATTAATTATTTAAACATTATTAAGTAGTATATTTTGCGGTCAGTGAAATCGTGATGGCCGATGGGACTCATAGGTGAAAATCGGGGAAGGGGGAGGGGGGTTAGCTCCCCAAGTATCCTATAAGCCCCCCCCCCCCAACGGACAGGTTTTTAGTTGTGTGTCATCGAAGTCCTCCCACTCGAATTGATATTAAAAATGTTAACCCCCCCCACTGAAATTTTAATGGACTTCCGTCTATATCGATGAGGCCCTTCATCAGTAAGTTCGTTTCATTATTTTCAAGTGCCAACAGACTGTAGGTGCACACTAATTGAATCCTCCCCAAACCCGAACGGGGAAAAAAATATATTACTAATTGAGTCCAGGGTATACACGAAAAATATACCAATTAAGATTCGGGAACGAAGTATAAATTGAGTCCTAAATTATATTATGATTGTTTTGAGTAAAATACGAGTATAAAATCGAACGTATGCGGAGGCGACTACGTGATGTTTTTCATACCATTTTTATGACTTTTGTCAGATAAATAAAATAATAATAATATAATATAAGACAGGAATTTGGGATTTTATTTGAATTTTATGTTTTATTTTAAGCATCTGAATTATATAATAGATCACTAAATTACATACACTGATCAAATTTTTAAAAACTAACATAAAAAAAAATATTTGTTTTACCATACTTGTAGAATTTTTTTTATTACTGACAGTCCTAAGTCGGTAAAAATGCTCGAAGGAAGATTATTTTTTTGAATATTTGACGGGATTCAGATAGTTCTCAATTCAATGAGTATTTCATTTTAAATATTTTAGTTGTTAAACCTGTTAAGGTACCTCAAAACGATCCGGGACTCAATTCGTTCCATATAATGTTTGATCGGAACTCGCGGCTATAGTTCGTGGTACGCAGCCCCATAGGCGCAACTAGACCTAAAATGTAGGGGGTGCTAAAATTATGTATACCTGTCTCAATAACCCACATTGATTTTGTTTTTATGTTATTTGCAACATGTCTCTCAATATTTAAAATGAATAAGTCAGTAAACCATTGCTTTAATATAGTTGTCCTAAACTAGTTTTTAATTTATTATACAGGGTGTCCCAGGTCTATTTGACTAATGCAATAACTTTTTTTCTATTCAATATTTTTAAGTTTTTTTTTTGTAATGATTTGTAGAGCTCTGCGCTATAATTTGTAAATTTGTATATCTTAGATTTTATTTTATTTTTTTACAATAAAAATAAATAATTTAAATTTTGTATTTAATATTTTTCTAATAATCCAAGATAGCTATTTCATAAATAAGTATTTAAAAACCATTTTGGCGTTTAAAACATTTAATTTGGTTAAGTCGTTAAGTTTTAAACAATTTTCAAAGTGTGTTAAAATTCAAAATTATTTGTTGCTAATCACTGTTATTGCTGTAAAAGTTATTGCATTAGTCAAATAGACCTGGGACACCCTGTATACCTACTTGAAAAACTGCGTTCACATGTTGTAGAACTTATAGGAATTGTAACCGAAATTTGAAATAAATTAAATTAATAAAAACGAAAAAAAATATACATTAAACAAAAATACTGCTTTTATTATTATTTTTAATTAGGCCATAATTATTTTAGGTGTCCCCCAAGCACCTCCCCCCCCTCTTAGTTGCGCCTATGCGGCAGCCCTGTATTGTTTGTATCTATTGCTCTGATATTATTGTCTATAAACATAAAAAAAAACCGCACAAACCAAAAAAAGTAAGGCCGTTTACCCTGCCGGCGGGAATTTGCGAACAGCCGACAAACCAATAACGACCCCCCTGCAGCAGTCATCGTGCGCAGTTTCCGCCGGCCGACGTCCGCGTGGGCTGCAATTCTATACGTCTCCGCGTCGTTAAAAATATCGCGGGCCTGGGTGCGAGGAAACCGATAAACAATTTTTTCGCGTTACACACCGCACAGTATTAAAAAAAAAAAAAAAAACCGAGCATTCGGCCTCGAAACGACGTGCGAAAAATATTATAGCAATGTTCTATTCTCCGCTGGCGTCGTAAAACGGAACTATAATATTATTATTATAGTATTATCGTAATCAAGCCCACGCGCTGCGATCTCGTCGAGCTTAGCGTACAGATGGCGGGACGGAATTCACTCCGCGGTCAAATAAAATATAAATGTGTGCGTTATTCGAACTGTATATAGAGAATCGTTGTAATTTATTATTATTATTATTATTATTATTATTATTATTATTAGTACGTTCGCCGTCCGTCCGTCCGTTCATTCATAATATTATAATAACAATATAATATTATATATTATTGACACGTCGTCGCTCGCTTTGTTTTTTACTCGCCTATATTATATTAATATGATTTTATTATTATTATTATTATTGTACTTCGCAGCAGTTCACACAACTTCTGTTGCTGTTGTATAGTTACTCGCCTGAACTGTATTGTAAATACGGACGATGCACACTGCGCTGGTAACTTTATATACGACCGTATGCGTTTGTCGACGACGTTTCTTCGGTTTTTTTTGCCTTGGGCGTGTGTACGAAAAAACATAGAAAAACAAACTACATAAATATGTATTTCGAAACAATAGCTGGTTCTAAAAACACGGTAGGTATTTACATTTCGAACTTCATCGGCGGCGATATTATTTATAGTAATTTTTGTCTGATTACAAGACTTCAATAGATGTCTCCACCCTCGTCGCAGCAGTTTTTATACGCGAATACATAATATATTAGTATATTATCTATCGTATAATCCATCTCGGGAGTCAGACCGAAACGCGGATAGGTTTGGTTTAAGCGCCAGGCGTCGTTTTCCCAAACCGCGAAACTTCCGACCTTGGAAAAACTTGTGCCCTATAAAAGTCATCGTTTATATTAGCACAGAAGTCGCATTCATTGTTCTTAGCATTTACATTTAGGAGTAAATATTCGTATATATTTTGTACAATATTTTTTTATTTATTTTATATTTTTATGTATGCAACAAATTATAATATACACAGGTGTACCTATGTATAATATACTATTTACAGATTCACAAAAATCACTCGAAATTTGAGGAGAACTCCCGACTAAATGTGCGGACATATCGTATGTAACAGTATCACCATAGCCTTGCCGCGGGCGGGGGATGAAAAATCGATGTTTGTTTTAATTCGAAAATTCGAAAAACGACCTCGGAAACGGTGCAGACAGGTGTGGCTTTCAGACGATATATACGTATTAACGAATAATCACGGCCAATATATAAGGGCGTGCATATTGCATAAACAGTTTACTCGTGAAATTATATTAAATTATGTGTTATACATGCACATATATATTTTCAGTCCAACGTCCTTAAAAAGTATACGCAGCCGAGGGACCACGGCGGTTAAATGGGTCTAGGTCATACACATATGCAATATCTCGATACGTATATATATATGAATTTTGTTAAATTTGTATTATATAATATAGCATCATACCCTTTCGACCTTGTCGTGATTTTCCGTTTTTCTAATTATTGCGATACATATATATATATATATACGTATGTATAATATATAAATGTATAATAAATAATAATAATAATATAATATATAAACGTTTGTGTATACCTGCACACGGGGTCACGCTGGTAAACGAAATGCCATGTCTACTATACAGCTGCAACGATTTTGCCTTATGTAGGACATATATACATGTGATATTGTCTTCGCGCGAATTCCCGAGACGATTGTTAATATTTTATTAGAACACATCAGGCACGAAACGGAAAACTATTCGTGGTTCACTTTCATCGGCGATAATTTTCACAGACGGTGAAAAAAGTAAGACACAATAATAAACGAAACCCACTCGCCCACGTCCTGTTCGACGGCCTTAATAGTAGTTAACAATAAACGCAGTGTAAATATTCTTAATATAATCTAGAAATGAATGTATCTGTATTAATAAAATAATTTATTTAAATATATAGAATGAAGACGAAAAGAGAGAGAGAGAGAGAGCAGGGAAAGAAGGAAACAGAGAGAGTTATCAAAGTGCTTAAGGTCTATAAAGGCTATAAACAATTACTTATTTCTAAACTAATATAATAACTTAATAAATTTAACTATGATTTTTGTGCTAAATTAAATTATTGAAAATCTTATCTTTTTTTTGTTTTTTAAACTACAGAAATGTAGTGAAATGCATCAAATAGGTTGCTATAAATATAATTAAAACATTGTTCTTATTAAAAGTGTTTAAGTTTGAATTACTGAAAAATGTCTGCGACGATGAATTTTAGGTTTTATAATATTATCTTTTTTTGCAAACACCTGAAATAATAATTAAACCAGGTTAATGAAATAACTATTTCACCTAGGCTTAGGGGACCATATGAGGTGACCTATAAGCTTAGGCTGTATAGTAATTTCAAAAGATCAATTTCAAATTTCTTAGTACTTTCCCCATAGGAGTAAGAACTAAATTGCGATAACCTGAGAAATTGAAATCTAAATTGAGCTCTACTCACTGCTCAGGATCATTTTTAGGGTTGCGATGGTCATTCATCATACATTCCTAATTTAATATCACAACAATGTAGTACGTACCACACAATATAATATGCTATATTATGATTTTATCTATATTTAGTATTATAATTACATTCATTTTTCGAAATGCAATCTTTATTTTTACTGCCTACAATCTATTATAGTTAAATTAAACTTTTTTTTGATGGCTCCAAAAATTTCACGTGACCCTAATTTTTGATAATTTAAAAAGTTAAAAATTTTCTTTTCTTCAAAGTCTCTGTTTGGAGTAAATAATATAAACATATTTGGTTATTAGGAAAAAGTTGAAGAATTAAAAATGTATAACATAATGTTTTTTTTAACAAAAACTAATTTGAGTTATTTTGTCACAAACTCGCAACAACTTTTAGGTATATACTTATATGAATAAATAAAAATAAATAAATAAATAATAATCAACCTACAGATTTTAAATTTCCATCAGATAATTATAATTTCAGTATTGCTATTTTTCTTATAAATTCGTACCCCAAATCGGCTAAATCATATTTTCTTTTAATTCAATGTTTATTATTTCGATTTTATTTTACATATAAAAATTCTACATATTTTTAAGGAATTCAACAAGAACATAATATTACAATAATGGTTTTTCCTGCTTCAATAATTATACGCGATGCGTTATTGAGGTACAGGAGGTACTTACACTGAGGTACACGAGGTACGGGTACCTATCCTTGCAGTGGTTCTCAACCGGCGTGTCACGACACACTTGTGTGTCTCAAAAAAAAAAAAATTATTTATTTATATTGTTTTAAAATGGTAAAATATGTTAACGTAATAACTGCAGATATACGTTTATTACCGTTGCTTTTTCTAAAATCCATTAATTGTCCTAAGTGTGTCGCCATTTTTATGGATCCAAATATTAGGGTGTCGTTGAAAAAAAAAAGGTTGAGATGCACTGAGTCCTATATTTTATACATTTTCATTCTCGTTCACAGAATTTAACCATACAAGTAGTTTTATTTTTCGCAATTCTCACAACATATACACACATATAAATTAATATATATATGTACCTACTACACAATATAATACGTATATTGTCTGCGGCGTCATCGGAGCCGTATATTTAAATACTAAAATACACATTATATGGGAATTATGTAATGTATTGATTTTCGTGTGTTTGTCCAACAGATATATGCACACAGTTGTTATCCATTCTCGTCGCTCTCTCTCTCTCTCTCTGGCAGTGGCGAGGAGAGACACATCAGGCCAGATATATATATATATATATACATATTATAGTCGTTTATAAGCCGCTATTAGTGCATAATATTACCTACAACAATATTATAATAATATTATGAGCGAGTCGTATAGAAGGAAAAAAGATTATTCGTTCGTCCCGTCCGTGCGGCGGCGTACCTGCAGATGTACACCCAAAGAGAAGACGAAAGAACAGTTTGTTTGCACATAAAAAAAAAGTTCGTAACATTTTAAACTTTGCGGGAAGTCGTGTGACAGTTTGCAGCGGTTATCGAGTATAAATATATCGAAACGTACGACAAAATAATGAGACCACTGCTATAGGTTACTACGCTTTACTATAGTAATTCATCCATTTTTTTTCTTTATTATCATTATACCATATTAGCCAAAATGGCTGAATGCTATACATAATAATATATTATAAGTCCCATTATGATACGCGAGGCTTATATTAAAATAAGTGTTATGCTTATGACTGCAACCTGAAGATAAGTATATAACAAAAACACATAATAATATTGTATCTACGGCGTACAGGTATAGGTATAAATTGATCGGCAAATATTTTTTTTTATATTACATCATTTTATCGAGATGGGAACATATTTTTAAAACCAATATAATATAAATGTTCATTCAAATAAGTACACACACACATACATATAATATATATATTTATACTAAATACACGGAACACAATATATTAAAGTTTAATAATTAAACTGCGTACATTGTAATAATTATATAAACGCAATGTATGTACATTGTTTATTTGTGTACATATACCTACTATATATGAAATACAACGATTGCGATTGAAAAAATAAGCCTGAAAGTACACAAATGATGTAACCGATTCAAAATGTCTGTTATAGTTTGACGATGATGGTATAATATATATATATGTATTGTAGGTACATATAATATGCCAGATACTTTCACGCTATTCAGCAGTAGATTTTTCGCGAAAATATCTTGTTGATGACACGGTTTAATGTCTTTTTACATAAAACAATAATACGCAATAATAATAATTAATTATATTGCCTAATAGTTAGAGCGTACCTATATATATTAATTGCCACTTATTACGACCCGGTTAAAGTAATCCGTATATTATGTGTGTAATTTTGTGAAGATACAAACTTCTGTTTTTCAAATGAGAACCACCTGTAAATTGTTAGCGGATAATTTTTCTGAACATTTTGACGTACCTATACTTAATTCAAAATTTGAACGAATAGTTTATTTAAGTTATTTAACTTTGTGTATTAAGGATAATAGGTCCACGATACTATTGGTTTGGGAGCTATAGTGATTTCGACAATTTTAGTAATTAATATTATCTATCAACATTAATAATTTTTTAAAATGGTCCAAGTATAATAAATACTAGATCCAACATTACATACATTTTATATTTTTGTAAAATCATTTTTAAAGGCTATTAACTTTACTACTTTAGTATGAACATTTTAATAACTAAAAAACTACTCGTTCAAATTTAAAATTAAGTAGGTGCATCAAAATGTTCAAAAAAATTATCCGCTAAAAATTTAAAATAAAAAAGGGGTTTTTCATTTGGAAAACCAAAGTTTGTATCACCTAACCACAGAACCTCCTTAAGTAGTAGGTATAAAAAACATAAGACTTCGAAAAACATGCGTTGAGTAACTGTATTTAAAAATTCCAAAAATCGGAATTTGAATACTTTTATTATTTAGGTATGTTAAAAATAGGGGCGAGCATGAACCACCCAGTATATTCCGATAATCGTTTAGGATTTCGCATTTTACCGTCAAACCACATATTATATTATTATAGTGGTAGGTATATGGACAGCCATAATCTGTACATGACATATAAAGTACAATAAAGTAATTGAATTTTGGGCCTAACAAAAATAAAAAAATATGTGTGTCATTTCATCAGAGTTTGAAATTGTCTATAGTATTTTATACTCGGCACACGACTTATGTACTAAAAATCGAGATCAGGGGACCTAAATATTTGAAAAATAGTGTTGCTAAACACCATGTTAAAATATGTAGGCTCTCGTCGTCCGCTATCGATGATTATTATTTCCTACCAATTGGCCAGCTCAACAAACAACTCAGTCGAACAGTAAAATCACGAAATTAAATTTTCTCGAAAACACTATTGTTATTAAATACATTATATGTGATGAATATTATAGGACATGTATTATATACGAGTAGTGTACCATACGCTTTCTTGCTAGTTATTATTTTATTCCGTCTAATCACTCTTTTATTGTTGTTCGTTGCTCGTCGAACGATTAATTATACTTTGGAAAATAAAAATGAAAAGTGGTCACGACATCACGTTTTACGCTCTGCGATGAAGTCAGAGATGTGCAGTGAACCATTTCGAGTGTTTAACGCACAGCATAAAATATATAATATAGTTGTACACCTAGATTTATAATACTGCAAAGATAAATATTTAGTATATACGAATCAGGCCACGTTTGCTGCTATTTATTATCAACATTCGACGCATAATGTACAATATATATATCATTATTACATTTATATTTTTAATTTTCTATTCGCAAGTTTAATATTATGATATTATTATGAGAGTGATATACAAAGTCAACATGTTTTACTTTTAATTATTACTATTGTTTTTTTTTATATATATCGTCTATTGCCGTTTTTAATCAGCTAATGACATTGTAATAGAATAGTGACACGATAACCATCATATTATTATAGTGTCTCTTTCACTATTTAATTTACCTGTAGGTATATCTCGTTGTTTTTCTACATGTAAACAGAAAAATACGGTACCTATTTTTAAAGAAATATTAAACCACTGGTAATAATATATATTTACCTACCAGCTACGTTTAAAATTCAATATCTAAAAGTTAACGAAAACGTATATAATAACCGGGTGTTTTTCTTGAAAAAAAATAAAGAAACAATAAGCTCTTGCGGAAAATGTTATTACTCTAACTTGGCAGTCAAATTCTTTTTTCCAAGGCTCGTCAGACTATAACTTGATTACTGACAGTCACGTCATTTCGTTTTTGCTTTTAAAGTGTATAACTGTATAATGCATATTATTACTATTATACTACTATATATATATATACACGGGTAAACCTACTCGTAAATACGAACTCATTTTACTTATTCTAATGAAAATAAACATTATGTTAAGTTCGAAAATTGGTAGTAGTCACTATATAATATTATTATATTATAGTCATGTACATATTACATTGTTACGTGACGAATACATAGGTACCGAATTTAAAAATGTTTGATTGCGTCATTATGCTATGTATAAAGTAAATTTAAAGCATAATACCTACCTATCGAAATTGTTTTAAATTGGATTGTCGGGTTTTAGAGATTATACATATATATATATATATATATATAAATATAAATATAATTATAATAATAAGGGATTACTCTAGTAAAGTAAAAATTTTAAGCTCCGAAAATAATATATTATATAATATTATACACACGTGGAATTTTTTTCCCCGCCGCCGTATAACACGTGAGGTGTCGGAATGAGAGATATATAGGTATAATTACTGAAAAAATACCAATCGAGCACTCTGCACACTTTGACACGATGGTCTGCTCTCATCGATCGACGTGAAAGAGAAATACGAATAAGTGCCGCGTGTGATGGGCGAAAGCTTTCTCGTGGAAACCAACCTATTATATCCTTTTAAGTTTAAAGATTTAGGTTACAAATTAAATTATACTATTATACAATAACAAAGCTTATAAGAACACAATATTATGAGGAGACTAATGTTAATTCATTTATAATTAAATATTTGTGGACTGTTTAAATACGTATTATATGTTTACTCGAACAAAACGAGTCATTCGGCAATATATATTATACAATAAATTGCAGTCTGTACGTAATACATAATATTGTAATTTACAAGTGGGGAAAAAAAAATACAATTCATAAACATTTAAATGTAACAAGACGTAATTTTTTCATATTATTTATGTCAAAAAAAAAAAAAATTGTGAATCGTAAAAAATATTTATCGTTTTGAGTTCGTACGCAATATACATATTATATTATTATAGACAATTGATATAAGGTCATATCGAAAAATGTTTTCGTTTATTAAATTTGTTTACACACACACACAAACAAACAAACAAACAAAAAAAACGTAGATCCCACAGAGACAACTCGCAGGGTGGCCCGGGAAATATAATCGCTGTTGAAAAAAAAAACAATATTGAACTCTGGGAGGTTTTTTTATATTCTGTACACTTGAACGATTTAAATCATGCATAATTATTATTGGTAATGTGATTCGACCGAAATTAAAAAATACAAAATAATACTCGGGTCTTTCTCTCGCGACGGCTATTATATACATATATATAGGTACGTCTCGAATAATTAAAGAAAATCGAGAAAGTACCTAATATAGTAATTTAACAGAGACGTTAAAAGTATACTTTGCAGACTGAACGGAGCGGCGTACGCGTTTTGTGCGATCTAACGTTTCACTTTAACGCGTGCGTTGTATTCTTCACGGTGCTGTCAATTTCCGATTTCCACACGGGTTTTCTATACTTACATATAGCTGCTGCAGTATATACTAGTGCGGTGTTGTGCTGTCCTTTTCAGTCGAAAAATCAGTAAAAAAAAAAAAGGGTGAAAATTGTATTTCCCCAGAATTTCGTATATAGTTTGCGGGACGACATCGGAGATATATACGTATAATATTATAAAACATAATAATAATATATACGCGCGTTAAATAATGCGCGCGCGGTTATATCCTGAAATCCTCTCAAAGTCGACTATTGTTTATGTTCGACCTGTGCGCTGCCGTACACATCACACGCCCGTCGCCTTTATGTTATTATTATATTATCTCGTTCAAGCGCCGCCGCCCCAAAACTTATTTGACACAAAGTCGCGGAGCCGTCTGCGGACGAGTTCAACACAAAATCGCGTGGGTCGCGTGTAAACTTTATTTTGCGCTAATGCTAATAATGCGCTGCGAGGAACACAATATATAAAGCAACGATTCCATATACGTATACGATATATACGATATATACGATTATATATACGATTATATCCTGACGGCTGCCCCGTGTGTACACATATACAGGGCGCGTGTATATTATAATACAAAAATCTATATAGAACGCCTGCACAACACAGGATAAGATACGAGTACGATACATTATATTATAACACAAAAGTCGCGGTGTTTAAAATATTATATTGTATATACATATAACGACATATTATGACGACGACGAGATGCGTTGTACGCGAACAAACAACTTCTCAACGAACAAAACTAATATTTTTATGTTTTGATAATATGTGAAAAAATAAACAACAGTGATTTTTTTTTGATCGATTACATCAATCGCGCAGAAACTACGCTTAAAATATTACTATTTTTACAATATTTTAATACAATCGATTTCGTTATTATAATATTATAATAACTACGCCGCATGTCTTCACCGAACGTTATGAAAAATATTCTTAAATATGACGAGTGGTTTTTCTGTTCGCGATATCGAAAACAATATTCATATACCGTTCGTTTTTCGTCGAAACCGTGATATTTTATTGGATGTATTTATACTTTTTTTTTGTTTTAAACAAATATTTGTTTGTTGTGCACAATATAATATATAATATAATATTATGTATACAAATTTATAAAAATAAGTTTTGAAATAATAATATGGCGTGTGGGAAGTGGAAATCAAACGTAATGTATATACCTGCTTTGAATTGACCATACAATATCATGTCAATATATACATCATATATTAATACTAATAATATACTTTACTATATACATCATACAATAGGTAATATTTTTAGATAAATCTACAGAACATAAGCTAGGAGAGTGGTCATATAAACATTAAAAAAAAAAAAAATTGTTAGTACGTAAGAATTACAACCGCGTGATTGTCGGCGGACAGCGACCCGCGTGCGTTTATCGTATTGGGCGAAGCGTATAACGCAAGTCATCCGACGTTAAACACTTTCTCCGAATTTATATAAATATATTTGAATATAGGTGAAACGAACTCAACGATTTTAATATTGTGTTGTCTCAATGTCTCATTACTGTTGTTTATATTTTAATCCTTTAAGATTAATTGTTCAAATGCCTTAAACCGTGGTCAAAATGCAATATTTCTCGAATGAGTTTTAAGCGACTCGGGGGCGCGGGCGAGTACCAACTCCCGCGGAAAAGACGTGGTGCAAAAGTATACCACGGTAATATATAATAATATTATGTTTTGACGACGACGGTCGTCTCGCGGCCGCCGCAGAAAAACGAAAACTGCCCACGTGGATGGGTGGCTCGTTGTGCGTTTACCGACCGCGTCGTCGATCGCGCCGTGTCGGCGATAATATAATAAAAGTATAACATTATAATATGCCTTATTTGCTCGCGTTTTCACCGGTCAAGTCTTAAGCCGCCTATATCCAACACGTGAGTTGAAAAAAAAAAAAAAACAATTTAATGTAGGTACCGTGGTCGTACTATTATTATAATAATTATTATAACAGTGTCGAGTAAATATAACCGACGGGGCACGCTATTATACGACACTCGCGTCCAAAAAGGATTTATTTTCTTTCTCCGAGCTGCACAGTGTTGGTAGCGGTGGCGCGGCCGCATCATCTCGCCGTCATCATCGCCACTCCCACGACGACGACGAGAAATGTGTCCCAAATCCGTGTGAATGTCCCGGACACACACACAAAAGCGTCTTTGTTATAATAACGCACCACGGTCGCGAACCGTACCGTCTATATATATAGGTACACAAACACGGCACATACCGCGCTCAAAAACGGACAGTAGTTTCGGATTTATCATTTTGTTTTCCTTCCTTTTCTCTTATACTCTCTCTCTCTCTCTCTCTCGCTCACTCTCTTTTCGTTCTTTCCGCTTCGATCTCTTCTTTTATTTCTCCGCCGCGTGTAATATTTTAAACACAACACATAATAATAATATAATATAATACGCCCGCGCAGCAACGCGCACACACTATCTCCTGACGCGCACCTCGGCCGTAGATCCTGCAGCAGACGAGCCGCGCCGGTATATACCGCGATCATTCCCTTGACCCAGAAACGCGAGCGCGCCATTAGATCCGACCAAGACCCCGCCGCCGCCGACGTCCGCTCTCTTTAAAATAATATAATAATAATAATAATAGTATAAATCGTTGCCGACGATCGTGCCGCCGCCGCGGTCGTATCGCTGCTCCGTTTATACGCTCCGTTTAACTCGCGCGCGCGGGCCGACGATATCCGATCGACCGGAGCCGGGGGGGTACGAGCGCGGAGCGTGCGACGAGACGCTTTCGAAAAAAAAGTAATATAAGAAAATAAAAAAATAGGAACAGAAAAATTCGTCGGCCCAAGGTCTTCCGCGACACGCACGCGGACGATATTTATATATACAATTATACGTCGGTCGTCGTACATGTTGCAGCCGACGAAGAGCATATTTTTATAATAAACTATATTAAAATATATTACAAAGTCGAGAATTAAGAAATATGTATACACTATATTACTATATGCTCGTTATTTATGACAATAACGACACGTTTTAAACGAGGAAAAGTCCGGCATCGTCGTCGTAAATATATATATATATGTATTATAATATAATAATAAATAAAATATGATACGCGATATTAATTCGTTATTATAATAGTCATTATAATAACGCATATAATAATACTTACGCCCAAACACTGAGCTGCAGGAAAATTAATAAAGGACGTCCGCGAATTATAATATATTACAATTCGAGATCGAGTGAATATTATATACTATTTAATAATAACGACTACCTACAATATAATATTATATTATGGTAAAATACGCACAGCATATAATATAATAACCGGCAAATCCAGATATTAACCCTATCCGGAATATTGTAGAATACGATTAGTATGATATTGTAATGACGTTATTAAAGTATTGTGTATTTGTGTACCCCATTATTTTTTATATAAATTAATAAATGACGCAACACCGACGATAGGGTACCTATAACAATAAAACGTGGACATTATATAAACAATACACGTATTTGTGTGTATTGATTATTGAATTTGTGTATATTATGTGATTGGTAAATTGTAAATATTATACCTTGACCTTAAACGCCACACTTATTTCAATGTCATAGGTAGCATAATATTATTTTCACACGTATCATGCTCGGAGTGTTAGTGTGCTAGCCGAGTAGAACGAAACGTACACAATTCATTATAATATAACTGCAGTCCAGTAAGGTATGCACCTAAGGTACATAATTTAATATACACGACGGTGGACACCCTGTACTTAATGTATTATAATATTCCGTTTATAATCTGCTCGGTGCTTACCTACCATAAATGATTATTGTTTTTTTTTTTAAAACAATCGTTTACTTCAGTTTTACGTTACCTGCTTACTTATTATATAATACTGTACCATATACGTCATTCCGATACGCGTTTTCGAGTAAACTCAAAAAATATTCATTCGACATTATAATATTTTATCATACCAGCCCATTTCGAAGGGTATTACATAACGAACCGTGTACCTACGTCATCTCCCCGACTAAATATTATTATTGTTTATTAAATATTTAAACATGCAGACTTGTAACAACTTCGGCAGTAATCACGTTCTACACCGTACGAACTTGTAGATTAACGATCCAATAGCGCGTAGAAAATAGTTTATCAGACCCACTGCTGCAGTAAATATTGGTATACATTATCATAAATATAGGCTCGGCTGGATAAACAATTTATTACAACGAGTCTCCCCGAGTCCAGTTTACAAACAATCGTTGTACAAACAAAAACAGGGAAGTGTAGTCTATATTATACTCGATATACGCACAAACTCGTAAGTCGTACTACATATTATATTGTTATTATCTTGTTGTGAAATTCGTATATAAGATATATTGCAGGCATACGCAGCAGTGACCTACCTTATACGTTTTTTATTTGTTTTTATTATTCATACGACGACCGCGCATATTACACCAAAAATGTCTCGAAATTATAAAACTGTATACAAAACAGTCGGTGCCCGCAGATAATGCACATAATATTACCATGCATTCGTCTTGGAAAACCTTCGCACGAGATAGAGATCGGTCGTCGATCGTCACCGTGTCGCGTGCCAAATATTATAATAATATATTATGCCTTTTGCAGCGCGAAAGGGTTATTGTGAAACAATTGTCTCGCTAAAATATGGCGGTGGTTACTGAAAAAGTATTGGGTATTTTGTATTTATATAATATCATACAACAATATAATATACCATACTCATAGTTTGGATTAGAATTTAGAAAATAAATAATAATATTAATTACACAGATATAAAGTATTATACCATAAAATATGCGATTTGTTTTTGGCGAAAATTAGTTTAACCTATTGTATATTATTAATAGCGATATATAAATGTAAAATATGATGAAATGTCCTTAGAAAAATAAGACGATAGACCGTCAGAATCGTTTTTCGCATACGGCGTGATATTATAATAATATAATATCATTGAATTTAAATTTAACACATCCATTACAGTGACCTACTCGATGACGAGGTACACACTACAAAAACCTACTATAATAATACAACAGAGCGATTTCCCCGTTTTTTTTTGTTTTTTTTTTATACTGCCCCGCAGTAGACTTTATTATTTAACATGGTTTTTTACGAAAATTGATTTAAGTTATGTCCAAGCTTAATTTTTGCGAATAAATCATAATTATGCTGGCGTCTTGGCGGCTGTTTCTAAGTGTAATCCGATGATAATATTATTATGATAACGTCTTAAATTCAACACTAGTACTGGGGGGATGATGGACGGATTCCGGTCAGCCAAGTGATACATATATTATAACGTTTTTTAATAACCGTTATTATTCTAACTTAAACAATTATTTACAATACGAAGAATCTCGACATTATCCCATATATTATGCCCTATAATCTCTTGTTGGCTGCGCAGGTAGTTCATCTCCAATATTCTCTATACATAATATGTAAAATATTAAGTCTACTCGGGGGAGCACTACAGTAAAAAAAAACGCACCACATATGTAATATTTCACGTGGCATTAAAATAACAAGCGATTAAGCCAAGTCCAGCAATACTTATTTATTGCAACACGCGCAAACATACAATACGAAATGTTTATGATTTTTACTAGAAAATGAATACCGACTAGCGTCGACCACGCGACAATTTGAAACGTAGACTTCACGTGAGTACATATATATAGACTTAAAAGCATTTATTTTACTCGATAAATAAATTCTGAATAAAGATTTCCTCAAAATCACAATAATTTACACATATCATGTAATATAAACGTCATGACTCATGACGTATTACGTTATTATACACACCTCTCGTCGACTCCAATTACACAATAATATATCATGCTATATCTACGACGTTTTCCTAGTTTTTCAACGTATTTTGTGCATAATATTAATATACATTAATTACACATTAGACGTTGCACTGCAACTAAAAAATATCAAACCACCGCTGGCTCAGCCTGGCTGCAGCGTGCGATGTGCGGTATAGTTTGCAATACGGAACTTTATAGTTAACCTTAACCTAACCTAACCGTGTCCGTCGTGTGGTGACTATAATATAATAATATATACTTGGTGTCGAACGATTGCAGATCATTGACGGGTTTGCCAATAAATAGGTACTGCTCATTGTATAATATATACACGATATCATCATGTTATAAACGAATAACGATATTTGAATATGCATATTTTTAAACTTTTAGTACATACCTACGTATATTTATTACACTGGCTATATTGGCACCTAAACGTTCGAATATCTTCGTCAAACGTAGGTATTATATTACGTACATCAATATTCAATAAATCATACGTTATAATATTACGGTTAGCCTGTACAGCGTTTGTCTGAATTCGTTATTATTATTATTATTATTATATAATTAATATTATAATAATTTGTGTTGCAAATATTATATTATGTAAAATGTTCAAAATTCGTTACTCCAGCTATTCGTTTGCACACTGTTTAAACACAACTATATATACAATATATTATCTTCATAAATAATTGAAATCGTGAAAATTATACGATGATATAATATTATATAGTTTAACACCCATACGCGATAAGCGTTTAATTTTGAATAATAACTTACATAATACATAATACATTATGACAATAAAATAATAATGTCACCGTCTTCGAGATACTTACATAATATTAGGCACACGACACAGGGCTCTGAACGAAAATATACATCGAAGAGCGTACCTGTTGTAGTGCTATACCATGTATACCATTTATTTGCGTTTTATACATTAACACGTGACCTTAACCCTAACAATTGAAATGGGGGAAAAAAAAACGTTGACATGTTCGACACACAGTAGTGCGTACTGCGTAGGTATATCGTAATAAATATTCGTGTGCAATGGAGGAAATGACAAACGCGCAGACGTCGCGGGCGGCGGGTGGCCTGTTTTCGAACGACGTCGCTGCAGGTTTGTATACAGGAATTTCGGACCTCCCTATTCACGCGTAACGGTTCTCAACCCTTTGATTTCGAAGGGGTCAAACGGTGGTGTATCTGTATATCGTACAGTATAGAATACAATCCTTTTTCAAGGTCCACCTATTATTCGCCAGGGTTACTTCCTCGTCGCATTTCACCGGGAGGTCGTGTCTCATAGGTAGGTAGGTAGGTAGGTACTAGGTGCCCTCAACGAAAAGAAAAAAAAAACCGTCGATAAATAACCGACTGCTGCCGCCGCCGCCTGCAGTACGCGATTCAAATAACGACGCGCATTATCGTATCGCGCAGCAGCATACAATATAATATTATTATAATAGCTCGAAAATACAATCGATCGTGTGCGCGCGCCAGAAAGGAATCTCCTTTTAAGCGTTTGCGACCACCGTTATAATATTGTATGGAAGTGACCGGAGAAAAAAATGTCCTGCGCGCATAATAGCTGGTAGGTACCCACGTATAATGGTGCCGTCGGGACATTCGGTAGAAAAAAATAAAAATATGGTCACCCATACATCGTGACGGCGATATGATGACATACGCGCGCGCATATTGCGTATGTATATTTTAGGTACGACCACCGAATTCGATTCGTTCTTTCGGCCGTATATTATGATATCCAGTGATGCATTCTGTTGTAGCCTACAGGGCTGCATATAATAAATAATAATCAGTTGTCTGTTTAGAAACTGCAGTATACTATATCAACACAATATTGTTATCATACCGATGGCGGGCAATGTTGTTATAATATAACATATATATGACCTCGCCGAAACTATATACTATAAGTAAGTAAACGCTCACAACAATACGTGCATCGTCATATTATAATATAATGTAAACGCAATATGCATGCACAATGCTCACACTGCATTATATGCTGCTGCTGCTGTACATTATTGTTTACCACAGTGTTTCCCAAAGTGGTCTATATCGACCCCCTGGGGTCGATTCTGACTTGTAAGGGGTCTATGTCAAAGAAAATTAAAATTGGGGGTGCACCATGTGTAAATAGGGGTCCACGGGAGTTATAAGTCAAAAATGCATGTCGTAATTTTTACAAAAAAATTGATATAATAAATATATATATTTAAATTATAATAATAATTTATAAATTATATTTATTATCCTGCTTTATGGAGTATCGTAAGAAAGTTTTTGATAGCTTTTCCGTCATCATACTGCGTGGAAAGGGGCTTCAGCACAGTTGTCAATCTCTTTACAAAAAAAAGAAATATATTGGAAATCACTGATAGAGGAGATTTGAGGTTAAACCTGACTAATTTGAAGCCAAATATTGAAAATCTATTATCAACGCATCAGGTTCATCCTTCCCATTAAAGATGTATATTTCAAAACTAACCTTGATTTTTTTTTTTTATATGTTATTAAATTTTTATTTGCATTTATTATCGTTTTAATTACTAAAAAAATTATTTGAATATTGTCATTATTAAAGAAATGAAGGTATTATTATTAAAAACAAAACGTTTTTTATTTTAAAAAAATGTACTCCATATTAAAGCCTACTCAGGTGATTAGTTCCGTGTAAGCTATGAAAAACACCTAGAATCTAGATAAATTTGTAAAAATTTAATTTTAGGGGTCTACGAAAATGGAAAAAGTTGGCAAGTGGTCTACGGAGCAAAAAAGTTTGGGAACCTCTGGTTTAACAGTAAACCGTTTCCCGAGTGTTTATGTTGACGCTATACCACGGCGACCGCAAACCATACCTACAAGTGAAACCGAGATTTTACGTCGGTCGACTATTAATAGTCGAATAACAAGAACTTTGAAGTTTGATCTCCGAGCCGACCGGAATCAAATAACTACATCAATCTCTTTCCGGAATCATTAAGTAATATAATATAGTCCTTAAAAAAAGTTATACTCGCAGCTATAATAGTGTCGTGTTATATGCGTGTATAGGTACTATACTCGTTGTCGCATTCTACTTCCATCGCTACTGATAATTGATTTATATAATATAATGTAAGGTCAATACTAATTATAGCCAATAGCGGTACCTCTCTAATCGACACTCGTTTTATATAATATCTACCCACCGATGGAAAATATCTACTGTTCAAATAGTATAATATAATATTATGTATAACGCGTATATATTGTTTGCTTCGGTGGCGTAATTTGGACATAATGTCAGCGGGAACCCACATCCCTGACATTATAAAACCAAATAATGTTTTAATAAAATCATATTCTTATGCTCCAGAACGTGTTAAATAAAATATATACTACAAAATACATTATAAATCTAATTATAATTCTTCTTTTATACAGGTACATATATTATTAAAAACTATGAATTTTAAGTTTTTATTACTAAAATAACTACTTTTCTACCAGAAACCAGTAACCACTCTACATTTTTTTATTTATAATTAATAAATATTACATAATATAGAATATTTACCTCTATATATTTAATTTTATATACCTAAACATCATAATAAGAAGGATACTTACGTGTATTTTTAATCGTCGAAACGTCAGGATCAAAACTTCCTAATTCCCCAAAAAAATGAGTCTAATTTTATTATATATTCATATTATTGACTATTGAGGTGTACCTAATACATTTACATGTAGGTATGCCTCCCTATACGTATTTTCAGATAATATGGTCGATTACACACCGAAAGTACTAAAGAAAGTTTATATTAAATGTATTTGATGAATAACTTCGAGTTGAGTTTCAAGGAGATCGGATATAATATCATTATCATATTATAAATTAATATATCATAGGTATTATCTGCATATAGGCTTGCCAGCTGGGAAAATAGTGTGTTACTTGATGCGGTTCAAACCAGTAAGTCGTCATAGAAAAAACAAAAACAACTTATTTTTACATACCTAGGTGTGTAATTCGAGTTACAGACGTTGTAATTGCATTTTATGAAAATCTTTCTCGAAGTATAGTATCGGTGGATGCCCCGCCTTCCAGTATAATTGTTATAACTAGAGCGCGGATTTTTAGGTTCTTAAAAGCTTAAAATATGCTCTAAAAAAACCTTAAAATATTCTCTAAATATGCTTTAAACTTTTAAATATGCAAATAATTTGATTTTTTTTTTCAAAATAATTTAATAAAAACAATATATAACTTAACAGTTATACAGTATACACTATCATTCCTTTGGTAGGCAACAGGTAAATTATTTAAATATAAAAAATTTAAGACAATTCATACATAAGTATATAAATATAATAAAATATATACATAAAAAAACAAAATATTTTAATAAAAACAATACATAACTTGTATGCCCTTTGGTGACAGCTAAGTTATTTGAATATAAAACATGTGATGTACTTCATGGGGTACAATCACGGACTGAGAGGAACAGAATGATCAACATTACCAATTTGATAACAAACAAGTAGATAACTGAATTATTTTTAATTTTTATGATTCTTATATCAAATTATTTATTTTTTCCTAAAAAATATTGTTTTAGAAAAAATCACAAATCGAGAAATTAACAATATACGTGATGTTTTATGAACAATGGAATATATTATTCTAAAATATGTAAAATAGGCCAAATATTCTCTAATGTCCAAAATATGCTTTAATATGCAAAATAAATTTTTTCCTACGAACTCTGTGATGGATAAATCGTCCACATTTCTCATCCTCGTAGAGCTGCATAAAGCCAATAAAATAATGTAAAAACCTAAATATCCGCGCTCTAGTTATAACTATTGTAAATTGTATGTTATAATTTATTTTTAATAGATGTAAGTCTTTCGGTGAAATTTAAACAATCTGTGAAAATGTTTAGTCAACATGAAAATATATCGGGGACAAATATTTTTTTTCGAGAACACGACAAATAATGATAACCAGATGTCATAGGCAGAGATTTGATAGAATTATAGTCGGGGGAGACCCCTATTGCATTTTACAGGAAAAATCGACCAGTATGGGTCCGTATATAATATATATGTCCAAATATACATTACCATAAGTACTAATAGCATTAAAAAAATAAACAGGAATAATAATTTAGGTATAATTCATAAGCGTCTCGAGGGCGGCATATCTGAACCCCGAGAACGTAATCTGTATTTTATCTCACTCCATATTATGGCTTTTCCATAATCAGTCTTGAACATGGCAATATTTTTGTTTAAAATGTATTAAACTTTTTTCATTGAAAAGATCGGCCTTAGTGTAGTAAGACAATACTTATTAAATGTATTGTATAATTAATATCATATTGAAAATATATAACATGCTTTTAACGGATTCGCTTATATAATACTGAAATTAATAAGGACGACAAAGTAGAACAGAAAACTACTTCGCTACTTAGTCATAGAAATACCAAAGGTAGGCTTAATTGTTGCGTTGTTGCGAACGATTAAACCACATTTTTTTTTTTTGCAAATAGTATACTTATACGTCATTATATATACTTAGGTACCGTATAACGGCGTGAATATATAGGTTTGTATATAGTATTAATAGATAATTTGAAAATGTCATTGCGAAAATAAAATAATAACTTCAGTAATTAATGGAATGTTCCAAATTTCTACGATTAATATTATTTTATTGAATTATAAAAAAATAATTAAAACCATTAGAGGAAGCATCGTTATCTTTCGTTTAAATATAATAATAATATATATGGAATAATTTTGTCAAAATTTGAACTTTAAATGTCTATATAAAAATCAAATTGTCCATAATATTATGTATTTTTAATATTTTTAAATTCTACCTATCGGAAACACTTTAAAAATTTATTATTATACTGTTTCGACGATGTACCTGCAAATACATGTAGGGATTGCTCTGAAGTTCCATGTTTAAATTGAAAAGTTTTCAAAAGTGTCATTTATCTAACACTTTTATACTCATTTGGTTGTGCATGAAAGTTTCATGATGAAACATGTGTAAGCGCGATTACATACTAGTATATAGTTGTGCTTGATACTGAATAATATATAAAAAGCATAGGCTCTTTTAAACCTTAAATGATAAGTAATTAAACAAATAGCTATTTATTTTGTATATCAACATTTCTAAAAAAGTAGTCTGCCTCCAGTCTTAAATTCAAAAAATATAGGTTTTGATTTAAAAATTAACAGGTGATAAATATGGACTGTGTCGGACCAGAAAAATCCTGGTTTCCAGAGCCCTATCGCAACAACTCGATAAACCAAACTAGTATAATCACAAAAATAACGTACTGAATATTTGCATAAAAAAATAGTGCAAAAAGTTATTTTTAGATTTTAAGAGGGCTGGGGAAATGCCAAATGTTTAAAAGACGTATTTCGGAAAGAAGGCATTTCGGCATTTCGCTAACATTTCTTGAGTGGTCGCACAAATTCATAAAAATCCGCCGTATAATAACAATTTGCATAAAAATTGTAGAAAAGGTTATTTTTAGTTTTAAAAGGGCTGAAGAAATGCCAAATGTTAAAAAAAAAAGTTTTTAGGTTGAAAGAGATTTTGCGAGTGATGGTCGTACGAATCACGTATTTACTAAATATTCGCATAAAAACATTGTGCAAAACGAGATTTTAGTTTTTGAGTGTGCTGCGAAAATGCCTTCCGCGCGGTCTTCCTCTCTACCAACCGTTTACGGCCAGGCAAGCCGTACACCTCCACGGCATGTAGATAATTCACGTCATTATATTCAAGCACGGTGATCGCAATACGTGGCTTGACCCGATATAGAAGTACAGCTGACCAGCCCCTTTGTGATGCGATACTATTGAGGAGACAATTAGTCCAACTATAGTCGCGGACGACAATAACGTCATGAACAGTGTCATACTGTCATTCACCATTAATAAACGATAACAATGTATTACTGCTCCGGGATTTAAATCATCGACTGTAACCCCTAACTCCGACACGATTGGAAAATCCACCTCCTGTGGATTGCTGGCTATATGGTGGAAATGTGGAAACTTGAAAGCTCAGTGTGAGTCTCTGTAGTAATCAGTGAATCAGTCGTCACCGGTGTTGAACAGACCTGCAGCATGGACAGTCCGCCTACAGTCGGTGAAGATACTGTTGCTCCGATGCATATCTGCAGACGTTGTTTTTGTAAGTCAAAAAGTGGAAAGTTGACCTAACCGTGATTTAGTGTCTACTGTCTATACTGATCAGTCATATATCTGCAGGGGTAAATGGGACCAGGTTATGCAATCCACCTGTTGTGCATTGCGGGTACGACACCCGGTGTATATTTCGTTTAGGTTATCTTGGTTAGGTTGGTTTGGTTAGGTATATCTTTGGTTAGGTGTATCTCGGCTTATGAATTCGGTTCATGTGTAATAATGATCATGGTTAATAGTCAGTTTGGTTGAAATTTGATCATGGACTCGTGTATGTTATTTTAAGGATTTTAGACAAATAGTTTATCATATTTTGCGGTAAATATTGAATTGACGATTATTTTTAATTAGCGTTTAATTGTATTGTAGCGATTATTTTCTAGCGTACCTTACCTTTAGGTACTATAATATACAAGCATTCGTGTTGTTTTGTAATATTTCTATGTTCTAATACTGCAGTAGTCAGTATTATCGATTAATATGAGGAAATGCGAGAATGAAATAGGTAAACAATATTATTGGTTAATCTTAACATACACATTTTGATAAAAAATAAATCGACCTCACGCTCACGGTGAAGACATTCATACGAATAAACTTGTTGTGAAACTCAAAATGTTTTTCTTAAAAACTATTAAAAAGATTATGTTTTATCAAATATTATTTTAGTGCTGTGTTCGCCTAGGCCCTAGGGGATAGATTTTAAAATTCCACGCTTTACTACACTTCTACCCATCCCAAAAACATATAATATTTTTATATTTTAAAATTAAATTTTTTGTGGACTGTCACATTGACTTTCAATCAATCGGGCTCGACTACTCCTATTTGTCTTGATAAGAGTGTACTACAATAATAAGTAGGTAAAGTGCACTTTAAACTGAAAAATAACAAATTCAATAATCATATATAGGTAGACAGGTAGTTATAGTACCCATTCAAAAAACTACCACCCTTTTGTCCATCTTTAACATGACTCTGATCATATTATATATATATTAATAAATTCAACATTATAACAATTGTTAAAATAATGTTATAAATAAATTATAATTTTAATGAAAATAATTTAGTAAAATTCAAATGCAATCTAAAATGTAAGTCTGATTTCTACTATTTTTTTTTTATAAATTTAAGCATGTGTTGTCTCCGTCTTACATGTGCGTGACATAGCTGATTTTACGCTCAGCAGATCACCGGAAGCTCCATGAATTTAAAATTTAGAGTGAATTGACTTCTTATAAAAACTAAAGGTAACATTATTATCGAGGGCTTCTCATTGGTTTTTTATTATATTTTAATTTTAAAGCGAGTTATGAATATTTTAAGATATACAAACAATTTACAATTTTTAAATATTCATAACTCGCTTTAAAATTAAAATATAATAAAAAGCCAACGAGAAGCCCTCAATAATAATGTTATCTTTAATTTTTATAAGAGGTCAATTCACTCTAAATTTTAAATTCACGGAGCTTCGCATGATCTGCTGAGCGTAAAATCAGCTATGTCACGCACTTGTAAGACGGAGACAACACATGCGGGTATAACGTCCTCTCGAGACTGTGGAATCGATAGACAGATACATTTCGAACAGTATAGTTGGTGCTCGGTGGTGTCAATTATACTCTTTTTCAATCATCCGTCAGAATGTTTAGGCGGAATCGATTAATCTGAATTTATTTCATAGAGAATGTCTTAATAGTTTTCCTGATACCTGTTTTTTATTTTTTTATTTCATATGACGCTGGTACCTGTTGTATCCGTAAGTCCTTCGAAAATCTCATTACGTTGGTTGATTTTTATAATATTTATAATAAACGATATAATGACGCCCTAACAGACAGTTTTTATTCATTGAATATTAAATTAATATATGTATTAACCATATCTTATTTTTCCGTTATAAATATTGTTCTGTAGACATTTTCAAACATATTATTAAAAAAAAAAAAATTAAAATATTATTTATTTTGATTTTACATTACCTATATGTTATATATTACTATTATATTGGATTAGTCATTGTTAATAAGTCTCTTATTTTGTTCTAACCTTAAATATTTTATAGCATTTTTATATAGTGTAAGAAACAAATTACCTTGTATGATTTTATTGTGTCTATACATAATTTTCACATTTGAATTTTTTAGACTACTGTATCAGTATAACTGCACCATTGTTACGCGTGATCTACATAATTTCTACATCATATATTTTACTTGGTGTAGTAATATTATCAGTGTACTATGCTCATCAGTCATCAGTCATAAAAGACAATTAGGTACCAAGGAATATGGATGTAATGTATGGTCGGAGTGACGGTCAAAACAAAAAACAAAAAAAAATTAATAAATTCTCTTGAAGTATATAAAAGTACTAAAAATTACTAACTTTTAAAATCTTAGAATACCGTTTTCGTTATGCGAATAGAACGGTTCTTCCCGAAGCTGCAGTTGTTACAAAAGTGGAGATGTACATAATTTATGTTTATAGTGTTTATATTTTTAAGACTGTTTTCTTGCGTATGTGCCCCAGTACTTCTAGTACATCATGTCCCAGTGATCAATATATAAACATCTTCATAGTAGATCTTTAACGTCAAAATGTATAGGCTTATTATAGCGCGAGATCGCTCAAAATATATCACACGAAACGATAATAGTGTCAAAATTACTATTATAAATTATATAATAAAATTTCAAAATTCAAATGCCTATCGAAAGTGCTTATATAATACGAGCTAAATCGATTATTAGATGATTGGTTTTTAATTAAAATACTAGGTGGATAAATATACTAAGTCTCGAGCAATTAAAATGTGTGATAAATTATTTCTAAACGTGGAATATGTAACCGACGTAATTCAAATTATTTCATAATATCATGATATTACTAAATTGTATTATAAACACAATCATACACCATCAATCACTATTAAATATAAACATTAAACGTACTACCTATTAAAGGTGTACCAAGTACAATACGATAAAAGAAGAATTATATATTTGTAAAGAGAAAAATTATATTTTGATAATTTCCTAAGGTCATCTATATAGAGTCTTGTTTTCAATATAATATTGTATATCATAAGACTTTAGAAATAGGTCTGTTTCGAAATGTAAAATCCACACAAGAATGGTGGTTATTAAACTATGGATTATAAATTACAAATAATATGTTGTATTGTACGGTTTAAAATTAAAACACAATCCTATATTTGAATATTTCTATTCATATAGGTACCTAATCTGAAGAAGTGTGTTAATTTATTTCATAACTACTGTAGGGTCATACAATCTACGTATTGTATTGTAATATGTCAGTGAAGAAAAAAAGAAATTTTGGCATATTTCAATATTATGCATAACTGTTTGTAGTATTCACCATAAACACACAAAAATATTCGTCAGTTCGCTATTATTAAAAAAAAAAAATATATAAATAATTTATAGATTATTAACAACAACAACGTACACTACCTTCGTGTCATTTATCAAATTATTATTGTTGGTTTCGTTTTTATTTTCTGTTTGAAACAAAAATCGTTTTTAAACCATGCCTATAATAAATATAAGTTAACGTATCTGTACCTAAATTATTTAATGCACTCAGTTAAATTTTTCGGCAACAGTGTTAATGTTTTTCTACAAGTAGATACCTACAATCAACACTTTGTCGAATGAACATCGTCAAGACGTCTAAACAACCTAATCTGTTGCATTTAATGATTGCACTTCATAGTGTAATAATTTCAGTGGCCATGCTGGTACGACTATTGTTTTAATGCTTTTCTTTTTAATACCATTTTCTGTTATACAAGTTTTTCAAAATCATTGATAAATAACAAAGAATTAATTTTTTCTCTAAGGACTTGTAAAACGATCCATATTGTCACGCAAAACTACTCAAACTAATATTAAATATTTAATAAGGTATACATTTTTATTAGTATACTCGTTGCACGTCCAATTTCTGTAAAATATGTAATTCCACATGGCTCGTTACAAATAAATATAACAATGGAACACATAAAAATATTTGGTGTCATAATTATGTTACCACATTTACAATGGGTACTGTTGCTACTCTGTGCAATGAAACAATTAAGCAGATAAATATCTAACGATGATGATGAAAACTTGTTATTGCTTATCACTCGAATTCATACATTGATAATATTATGATGTTTCGTACAGATCTCGATACTGTTATTGTATATATTGGCTAATAACATTTTTTAATACAAGAATATTAATTTTTTTCGAAAACAAAAATATTTAACCACAGTCACTCGCAGTAATCGTAATTGATCAATAAAATACATTTTTAATTTTCAATTATTTTAATATTATATACATTTTCGGTATGGTAACGATTCAATAACGATTCAATGTTGATGCAATAAGATTAGACAAAATATTTTCATACCCGAAGGTTAACTCGAAAACACTTAAAACTAAAAGCAATTTCAGTTGAACGTAAAAGTTATATACTGACCAAACAACAATACTGCAGACAAAGACATAGCGGCAGCGGCGAACGCAAAGGGGGGGGGGGTTTAAACCCCCCGAAATATCAGGAACAATAAATAAATTATCTGACCTGACTGACCTACAAATGTATTACTAAAAAATACATTTAAAAAAAAGTTTTTTTTTCAAAACCTCCTTCGAAATTTTTTATTGCGTTCGCCCCCGCATAGAGGTATACACATTATTATACCTGTATTATACTTGACAGCAGTGTGACTTTTTCGTGATGGCGATGCTCTATCGTGTGTGGAGTAATGGAGTATACCTATATATCTATTTAGATAGTATTATAAATTTATAGTGATTAGTGTATAAGTATATTTATCGCCAGGCGGGTGCTATAGCTCACCTTAAACGGCCCAGTCAAGACAATATAATAATTGTACGACAATCTGCAGTTTGGACAGTTTGGTCGGTATAGGTATCAAAAACATAGGGGAATAGTAAGTTCCTATACGAGACCTAGCAGGTAAATGATTACATACGTTAGTTCAAAAATGCAAAAATTTATATATATAAGTTCCTACACGGTAAAAAAATTTCAAATGTCAGTAAGTGTATACTTAATCCATATTATGGATTAGGAGACCAAATAATAAAAATAGGTACATTTTCATAAATAAATAGAATAAATTAATAAATATAATGAAAATCGCATTTTATTATATTTTAGTATCATCATCTATTTATTTATGAAAATGTACCTATTTTTATTATTTTGTAGCCTAATCCATAATACATCTCAAGTATACACTTACATTAATTGACATTTGAACTTTTTTTTACCGTATAGGAACTAACATACATACCTGTATTTTGACGTGTAGGAACTTACACACACAGCTTTTCTATCGTGTAGGAACTAACATATATATTTTTCTTGCCGGCTACGTCTCGTGTAGGAACTTACATTCGCCCAAAACATATAGTCGTACCGAGCACAAATATGTCAGTAGATTAAATAATAAATAATTTTTTTAAATCATATACCGATTGGTAGTCGCAGCGCACTACGCGGGACATTCGACAACCACTGCAGTATCGCATCATAATAATTGGTCCAGCAGCGCAAGAGCACTGATGCCCGATTTTGAGTAAAACGATTTTGTAGAACTATTTTTATTTATATATTGTTTTATATTGGTCATCGGTCTAAATAATAATATGACGCGATTCAACCATAATATACTGTGTAATATAACACAGTGTATAATAATATTAAAAATAATGTCAAATCCAATCGGGCGCAAACCGTCAGAGATCTGCAGTGAGGTGGTGGTGCGGCGGTGGTGGTGGCGGTGGTGCGGCGGTGCGGCGGTGCGGCGTTGGCCGTCGGGGGTTAAAAGGGTTCAGAAAGTGAAACGAGAAAAACGTCTCTGAAACGACGAACTTCAAACATACGATTTGTGTAATAAAAACGGACGTGTCTCTCGCCGGCATATAATATTTATATACATATATATATATTACACGTAAGACGTAGTCGGTCGTCTCGTTTCGGGCGAACGTTAATCAATAAAATCTGCAGACATATAATATAGGATATCACATAGTATATTATATATATATATATATGTACATATTGTACATACATATAAATACACATATCGGCACACAACAACCTCCTCCGGATAAAAACCGTAAATGCCATGATATTATATAATATTCAACGTATACGCCGATATTATGTATGTGTATATGTATAGTGAATATTTCATTTTAAAAAACGTCCATAAAAAATAATATAATATATTATAATAGCGACGCGCACGATATAAAAATTGGATTCATTTTTGTTCACGTTCTGCAAACGTCGTTTACCTCCATATACCTTATAGTATTACCATTCTACCAGGTATGTTCAGCACGTACCGTGAAAACCCTTTGTGTGTGTGTGTGTTTGCATATTATGCGTATATTTAGAGCGAATTGCACGTCACACCGTATATAAGTATATTCAATTATAATATAATATATAAATTGTGTGTACAACAAACGAAATGTGAGTTTGACCAAAATCTACTGTATAATAATATAATGTAATGTACCTATACGAACTCCGCGGGGCTGTGATGAAGTGGGGGGGAGGAGAGCAGAGGGGAAGGGGCGAGAAATTGTATGAGATATATATATATATATATATATATGTATAATATAGTGGTGGATTTATGTGCACACGGTTATAGGTTAGAACACTGCGGTACATTTAGGTTAACCAATGTATACATCAGCATACACCTATATATATATACTGCACGCACACCGCGACAATAGTATATATATATATATATATATATACGCGTGACATTCAGTATATGTATATAAGTGTGGGCGCGCACGCGCTCCCATGTGCGTATATAGGTATGGGAATGTGAAAAGCTAAACAGGCGCGCGTGGCAAGTATATATGTTTTTCGCAGGGAAAAATAGAGAGAGACAGAGACAGGGACAGAGAGAGAGTGAGTGTGTGTCAAAGGGAGGAGGGACTGAGAGGAGGTAGAGAGAGAGGAGGGAAGTGTGCGAGAGAGTACGATCTTCCCCTTGGACGCATTCTTCGTGCCCGGGACAGGGTACACAATACACGGGGTGTTTCTCTCCGCGGTCACACAGCGGAGCTGCTACAGAGGGAGTTCCGTGGGTTCCGGATGGATAGCGGTCGAACGGTGATAGGGGTGGGTGGGAACTTCGGCGGGCGGAAGGTGCGAGCGAGTCGTAGGGGAGGGCTCGTCGAGCTCGTTACCCGGGTGACAGCCTTGGCACGCATCCTGCACACCCACCTCCATCGCCGCCGCCGCCGCCGTCAGGGTTTTTCGCCCCCGTCGTCGTCCGCGGTCGAGCGCGGCGGCCGTGACCTGAGTCGACCCCGGAAAACAATCAGACCCATCATCGCGCGCGCCGCGCATCATCCCTACGACGACGACGATGACCCCATTACGACGCTCACTGCTTCCACCGAGCCCTCCACACTGCACCCCCCGCCCATCTATTACCGTCCGCGCTTTGAGATACTTTTTCACCGCCATCATTATAAAATATATTCCACGTGTATACACTTTAAAAATATTACATATTGTTCATTTGTTTACGACAATATGATTCGCTCTTGACGAGTTGTAATAGATTTTATAATTCCATATATACAGGGCGTAGCAGAAACACCTGCCAAATAAAATTAAAAACAAGTTAACCGTATGAAAACAATTATGAAAATTATGTGGTTTATAAATACGAGTAGTTTTAGTAGTTTATTCATGTCTGAAAATGCCCAAAAGTGATATTTTGAAAAAAAGTATTACGTTTCAAATTAAATTACTCCAAAAGAATATTAATATTTTAAAAAATTGTATAAAATAAACTTCTTGCTGTAATAATAAACGCTTTACCATAAAAATTATTCTAAAAACTAGTTTACAAATTTTTGTAATAAAAAATATATGTACTTACAGTACTTGTAACGCGAGCGTCTGTAAATTATATATATAAAAAAAAATTATTAAATATTGTTTAGTACAAACGTTTTTTCATTTGTAAAATGAAATGGTTTAAATGGTCTACAGAATGTGGTCCTCCAGATGTGGCACTCTTGTACACTCAAGTGTTTTATTTAACAAAAATAGTTTTGTATGAATCAAAATCAATAAATGACTTGAAATTGTTGTAAAAATCCTCAATTTTTCACAATTTATGATTAAAAGAGGAGAACACAATCTGTGCTAAAGCGTTTTTAAAAGTTTGATAATTAAATCAACTAATTTGTAGTAATTTATCTAAAAACACAAACAACTTTAACTTCAAAAAATGTACAGAAAAAAAATATTAATTGATCTAACATAAAATTATCATGCTTGGATAATATTCTCCTCTATTTTCCTTTGAAAACTTTGTGATTTTAGTACTACCACACCTTCTGCAGTATTTATTTGCGCAAACCCGGTTTTCACACTACAAATTACAGGTGGGTAGCGTCCTCATAAGTATTCATAAAGATATACCTAAAGTCATGAATTTTAAGTTCAAAGTTATAGTACAACTCAAAGTTTAGGTATTACATTTTTCATGTATTTAAAAAAACCAAAGTATTTTAATTTCCAAATCTCAAAAATACTGATAAATAACTTACCTATGTTTATGCCTACAAATTATATAAATATTTTAAAATATTAACATTTTTAACAAACTAAATAAGCAACTTCTACTTTTCTTTTTTTTAGTAACTTTATTAATTGAAATTATAAAACATAACATAATAAAAAAAATTGTAAATGTTTGAATAATTCAGGACTCAAGTACAAAACGATAAATATGAAGACGTAATAAATGTTTTATTTTAACTTTTTTTTTTTTTTTAATTAAAATTTTTTTTTTATTTTGCAATCTGATAAAATAAGTGAATGTGATGCGAGAAAAAAATACGTGATTCACAGAATGAAGAAACTTCCCAGTGTAGGAACTTTGAAGTTTTAAAGCTTAAATGATTTTAATTTGATTTAACAAAATATCGGAATTGATAATTAATCATAGATCAAATCACTTCAAAAGTTCAAAAATCAAATCACTATCCCAGTATCACACGAGTACACGACACAATTTGTTTATTATTAATAATTATCAATAATTAGGTTAGTATTAACATCTTGAACTCACTATCTGACATAATACCTTAATCATTTAGGTAAAATCAACCACGGTTAAGGTCTCGAACTAAGTTATTATTCATATAGTTTCGAGTGTTTCGGCCATATAGTTCTATATATTTTACAACGCCTACAACCGTGGTTTTGATACCGTTAACTGTTGAAAAATCATATCCAGATATTACATATTTTTAAAGGGCTAACAACAACGAATAAAAAATATAATAATCCAATAGTCGCAGTGTTTTGGGACGATAAAATAATTCCAAAATATTACACATATCTTTTGCTAGATCTCGGCACACCTCAAAATTCCTACTGCAACTGTACACTTTTGAATTTGCAATTACAAATTGTATGAACATAACTAAACAAACACACCCCTGGGCTTTAGTGTAAACATACGTAAGTCGACTTTGAGACTTTTTTTTTTATTATTATTATCGATAATCGATTTGCGGCATCTATATGGCCATTGACAATACATTGCATATCTTTTAAAAGTGCGTTATACATGATATATACGAAAAAAAAAAAAAATACATAGTTCGTAGTATACGCTTGAATGAATATTATAGATTGAATAATAAATTATATAATAATATAAAGTTATATTTGAGACTTTTTAATTATTGATTTTAATAATATGTTATATATATTATTAGGTTTTTGATGATGTTAGCATTTTGTTTTTTTTTTAATCTGGCAGAACTGCTAGGTGTAAGTCGTGCGATGTCAGGCGTTAGCTCTATTACAGTATGTTAAAAATACATATAGTATGTTTGTTGGATTTATTTTTGTTTTTAAGTAAACCACAAGTAATAACGCATATAATAATATGTTATATTTATACGCTTTTAAGTGTAAATCGAGTTATACAGATGTCGTCACATTTAAAAAAATATAATTATAAAATAATATATATGTTATTATATTATAATATCACAGATCACGATGTCGA
The DNA here is from genome assembly GCA_022818045.1 of Neotoxoptera formosana. Classification (NCBI taxonomy): domain Eukaryota; kingdom Metazoa; phylum Arthropoda; class Insecta; order Hemiptera; family Aphididae; genus Neotoxoptera; species Neotoxoptera formosana. The sequence goes on along the minus strand of CM040632.1, from coordinate 25,905,356 downwards.
GAGTGTTTTTCCGTGAAAAGCAATCCATCCGCTGGGAAAACGTAGTCAACAAATGAATATTATTATATTGGGGAAAATATTTTCTCGGGGAACGTGACAAATAATGTTTACCGAATGTCCGAGAGATTAATGCGCGCGCGGTCTGCGATAAAATATAATATCGTCGGCCGTGTATACACCGCGCCCTCGTGTTTTTAGGGCATTCGCTTCTTTTATATAATATGTAATAATATATATATATATAACAACCCCCCGAACGTTCTTTTCTGAGAATCCGGCAGAACCTTTTTACCGACGGCGTTTTTATTGATTCGAACACACAACACAACATGGTAGTTTTTGTTCACCCTCTTCGCCGCCCGAAAATCCCTGCAGTGACGAAACGATAATAATAATATTATAACACCGAGGTCGAATCGGAACCTTGGCTAAATCGAATTCTCGGTAAAAACGAGTTTTGAGACCTTCGTTCTCTCGCCGTGTTTTATAACGTATTGTTCCCACTTCTCGCCGCCGTGTCACAAAACTTTTAATGTACGTGTGTACGAAAAGATTTTTGTAGAATTCCAATAATAATAAAAAAAAAATTCTTGAAATTCCTGCGCTGCAGTATAAATTATATTATACAAAACCGTGATTGTCTCCGTATAAAAATATTAGCTTTGCCATAACGCGTAAAACGGCCTACAACAACCCACACCGGAGTCGCATATTGTTTTTAATGGTAATCGGTCAAAATATCCAAGGACAAAATATCCACGGACAAAATATCCAAACCAAAATATCCAAGGACAAAATATCCAACGGTCAAAATATCCAAATCTTGAAATGACAAATATTAATAATATACGACAATACTAAAAAATATGTATTATTAATAATTTTTTTTTTTTTTATTAGCTATCGGTATAAACCATTATAGCCCAACAATTACAATTTTATTAATAAATTTATATTGTGATGTTTATATACATATGTACTATAATATATAACATATAATACTAACATATAATAATAATTGTATTTTAACCTGGAAATTTCACGTACCTACCTAGCTTATCGTTCAAATTATCGACAAGATTAGTGTGGGATTATTATTTATTAGATTTTGTTATATCGTATCTATAGTAGTATTAGTATACTACATTACTATCTTTATTTAGTGTCCGGTTTAAAACTGATACAAAAAACTGATACATTTGGATATTTTGTCCATGGATATTTTGACCGTTAGATATTTTGTCCTTGGATATTTTGGTTTGGATATTTTATCCGTGGATATTTTGTCCTTGGATATTTTGTCCTAGAATCGTTTTTAATATTAGTAATTAAAAAATAAAAATATAAATATATTCATCGAGGAAAAATATGCATTTTAATATAATATTATTATATTTATTATTAAAATATAATCGCTATACAATTCTGTTTACTGGACAATAGTGATTTTATTTTGTTATTTATTTCATCATAAATATTGCATCGTAGAATTAAAATATTGATTTACATAATTGTAAATGTTTTGCTTCCACAGATCGAATAACAGTTTTAATTAAAATTTTTTTATTAGTTCTAAATACAACAAAAAACAATTCACGAATTATTGAAAAAAAAAATATTTATTTGCCAAACTGACAAAGCATTTAAATCATAAGTGTAATAATATATTATACAAATTAGACATTTTTAAATGAATACTATGGCGGTAGGTACTATATAATGTGATTTTTATTTTTTTATGAGAATACTAAAAAACCCTATTTTATTGATATGCGATTCGACTTGATTATTTGAAATATGTACTTCAAACAACAAACATTTCGGTTTATTCGTGAGTACATAATCGAGTGCATATTATGTACTTATAGAAATATATAATTCATAAACATGGCGCCTGCTCTGGCAGTGCGTTGGATATCGGTTAATATAAAATACAGAGAAAATAATGGTGTGTAATCTGCAGTGTACATTACACGTCATTACTTAATCTATTTATGAATTAACTCGAACGTTAAATAATTTAGATAAAACACAGAAGCGAACCTTCAAATAAACTATTTACGAGATGAGTCCAAGGTCAAGGACTAACCGGGAGAGCTTATGATCGAAGTTCAGGATCTGTCTATAGTCCATTCTTGGCCATACTTCAAATGATTTTTATGAACGTTGTTCCGGTGCATTATTTTATTATATTATTATTATATCCTATATTATATTATGTATTCACTCACAACTCACAAGGATAGATATTAAATATAATTGTATTTATAGTACGAGTACGAGTGTGTGTGTGTTTATTTTCTAAACGATAACCGCATAAAGAAAACAATAATTACAACTATTGAGTTTAAATTTAAGTTTAGAAACCTGATAAGTGTGGAATTTTAAAACACTGCAAACATCTCTTTGATTTTAATTTGATTATCTAAATATTTGGCACGTACCTACTTACTCGACTAATTTTTTTTTTTTTCGTAAATATTGCAATGCAAACCTCTATTAAACGGGGAAAGTGAATATAATTATTATGAAACTGAATCTAAACGCCGCGTACACACACACTATAGATCCTATATATTATATTATTATACCTACTACTATACACACCGAGAATATTTTGATTTATGATTGAAAATAATATTATAATGTCGATTATTTATGGGACGACCGATACACATGTAGCCATGTAGGTAATACATAGGAAATACAAAGATTTATTAAAGATTTATAGATCCGAGTAATCTGAATATATAGACGTTGTATGTCCAGCGACGGTAAAGCTTATCGCGGGGCTCACTCTGTATACAATAATCGCGGTGTGTACAGCGTACCATATATTTATATATATTGTTATATACAATAATATGCTTGTTTACGGTTTATCAATGAGGTCAAATTAGGCATTGGATAAAAAAAAAAAAACAATACACTGTTTAACGTTTCATTTGTTTCATTAATGCGAGAAGGCGTTGACTTTTTAAACGTTCATCGATGACCCTGAATAAAATATAAAACTATAATAATAATAATCCTTGGTCGAATTAAAGGTCGTAAAGTCATTTTTTCGTTTCGTTTTGTATATAGGTTGTCGGCCACTGCAGCAGTCGAAGACCCAAAATGCGCGTGTTATACAATTTCGTTCGATATAATATTATTATTATTATTATTATTATGAAATTACATAAGAATCAAAACGTGAATATTCCTACTGTGAACGGTTATCAAGGTCGACCACTAATTTCCGTTCTTATGCACCGCGATACCTATATTATAATATTATGATATAATATAATATAACCATACCAGCTATACCTAATAAAATATACCTGTCCTATATTTAATGGCGTCGAAAGTCAGCCCGCTGCGGTGTATTGGAAATTGGAAAACAAAAAAGAAAACAGGCGGGAAAAGCTCAATATGACCGCGTTTTTGAGCCGTGGTACTATATTATACATAGCGATATCGATAAATTATATTATCAAACCATATAATATACGATGCCTCCTTGCATAATATTATACTTGCTGTTTTGGGTATAGAAATAAACTGATGTTTTTGAAAATCGTCGCGTAAAACAATAACCGTATGCGATGGCCGCCTTTGCAGCCTTCACCGCACAGAGTATAGATGCAATTATTACCTCGAGTAAACCAATTATAAACTATAAACTAATATACGATGCTCGACTATAAAATAATAATAATAATAATAATAATCATTTACTTTGGCCCGCTGTTATATAGGCTATGCTTATAGTTTGTCAACCGCGTGCACGAATTTGCACTCTACATAATATAATATTATCATTATGTTATGGGCATATATCTGCAGCCGTGTGCGGCCATAGAATTCGTCTTGAATCGGAGAAACGTTTGAAATTATTTTCCCATTCATATGTACTCAAATCTAGATATAGTTCTTTACATAATATGTGTTAAACGTTTTATCGATCGCCCCGATAAACATAATATTATATATAGCGAACACAAAAGGTATATATTATGCGATTACCGCTGTTTTCCCGACTCGTCGAGAGATCTGAAAATCTCTCGTGAAATCGTGTGCCCCGATCGTATTCCGAGTTTACAACCCACATTGTAACGTTTTGTATAATGACACACCGAACACAATAATATTACCAATTAAAATATGTCAAATGTTTAATAGCAAACACCGGCTCGAGCGTACAACACACACACACACAGACGCGCGCGCGCGCGCGCGTTATGAGTATATTAAATTTAATTGAATTTACGAAAATATTATGTGACGGCGGCGGCGGAACGCGCGTGCAATATTATTATTTGCAAAATGATTAACTCATTTATTTCTGACCTTCAAATTTAAAATAATAATCGTTTTGTGGTTATTTGTTGGCATACATTAATAATTCGCGCGCGCTCGGTCGCGTGCGTATACGGTGTGATCAGAATTTCTTATTAAAAATCGTACGATATCGCCATTATTTCTGTGACTGGCACTTTTGATCGTCTTGTATACTACGACATTTTTAAGATTCATAAAATATAACGAAATAATATATATTATACTATTATTAGTCGACTGAGTTCGCCACCTACATATTATCACAATATTATATTATACACACATATGCGAGCACTGCACGCTGCAGTACTTTTGGTGAGCCGATCATAATAAAAACGAACAAAATGTTGCACTGATAGTGCTTTAAAATACGTTTTAATAAAATATTATCACAGTCGTGATAACGGATGAAAACAGGAAGAAAACATCATCATTATTCGACGATACGAGCTAAAACGAGGACAACACACCCTCGAGTGTCGGCTCGCGTCCGTCTTACGACATATTATAGGTATAGCAAATTTGTGTACACTACAACAATTTTTTTTTTTTTGCTACATTTAGTATATATTACATTGGATAGACCGATTATCAGACTTAAATGTAATGACATTATCTGCAACGCACCGCATTATGTGTACGTTACGATTTTGATAATGTTAAATATTAATTATTATATTTAATGTAAAATATTATTGCGTGGAAACGTTCATAATAGTCGCTTAGACATTAAAATATTATATTAAACTCAAAGTACAAAAACAGAAACCGTTACCCTCAAATTTGATTGTAGGTAGTTTGTATCTCTAATATTATTAAAGCTAAAACAAAACAACATTTTAAATTAGTTCTGCTGAACGAGCGTTTTGCCGTATTGTAAAGACCACACACAATACACTACTCGCAGGTGTGAACATTTCTGTTATTTAACCAAGCCATACATACATACGTACACGATACACGGTAAGTATATATTACCTACTTTAATAGTTGTATACATATACGCAGGCACCTTCGGAAATTTTTCTTCGAAGAGGAATTCAATTTTCATTATTACTTATTAATGTTTGCGTTCTGTTTAACGAGGGGATAATGAGGTAGTTTTCCAATGTCAACGTTTCTGGTGTGATATCGTCGTGTGTAAAGGCGGAGGGGTTCACGGTCAGAACCTCAAAAACTGTTTTTTTACATAATAATATATACGAGTACTGCACGTGCACAGTGCGACGGTGACATTCGAATACCTAATGTGCACATAAAATAATGGATGTTATTAATTATATTATGGTGTGTATATTACAGCCGTTCTCCCCCCTCAGACGTCCGTGTCCTCAGCGGCGCGAATGGGAAATATTCTAGGATAGAGCAGTGAGCTGACCTATCGATAGTAGCCCCCCCCCCACCCCAATAGCTTAAATTAATTAATTTATAAAAAAAGTCGCAGAATTTTGGAAGGATTTTCGATGTTTCTACATCTACACTATACGCAGTTATAAGTCGTCTTAAGTCGAACGATATTTTTACTCTGACCTTTTTGGAGCTAGTCGTAACGTTTTGCCCCCCCCCTAAACACACACATCCCTTCAACTAATCACACGACAAATCGCGTTCTACCCGAGGGGGCTAAGATATAATAATTATAATGATATACAGCGCAACAATTCCAGCCGTCTAAGCGCGTGAATATATTAAACATAATAATTTAACACTGACCTAACGCCACCGATATATCTGCGGTAAGTAGGTCAAAAGTAGGTCATTAAAAAAAAAAAAAAACCAGGGAAGTCGCTCTGTTGTACAGCAGGGTTCGAGTGAACCTCGTCATTGAGACGAGTCGTCACCGCTGTAATAGATGTGTTAAATTTGAATTCAACGATTAATCGCGATGCATATTATATATACGAAAAACGTTCTCTGCGAAACACGGTACGTCCAGTAGCACTCAGCCTCGATAATACTGTTCAGTATATGTGTTGAATAAATTTTTACCAAAAACGGCCCACAGCTTAATATATAATATTATGTAATAATTATTATAATATTATATCATATACCGTATATATTACAATCGCTATATTGACTTATAAGTAAAAACCGACCTTAAAACGGCGTGAATAAAATCGGTCTAAATACAATTTTTAACTGTCATTGCGCAGCAGCAGCAGTATAGAAAATAATAATATAATATACACGTATAGCGCGGTGCAGAAAAGATTCAATTACAAACAAAAATAAAAAAAGCGAGCGATTCAAAACGAGCAGTTCTAAAAACAAAAAAAAATATAAAATAAAATAAATAAGAGGCCGTCGTCGAAAAAAACGTGTATACCATATATATATATATATACATAACAATATTCACCCATACGTACGTATATATACTCAGAATTCAGATGTATATATAGGTGCGCGCACGTATATATACAATAGCTATGGTTATAGGTTGCGCGGGGCCACGGTGTAGAGAACAGGCAATAATAATTTTAAAGGGCCTTACAAATTTTACGACCGTTGTAAAACGGCACCTGTTTTTCGAGAAGTAGAAAACGATGAAACTGGGTCAATGCTGTGCTCGAACGGCCGTCGGCGGCGGCGCGTACATTATAAAATTTGCGACGTTTGTATTACGTTTTGTGTGTTACTTACTTATTCTCTTCGCAGACTCGCAATTTCATAATTTCACACACACACACACACACATTACACATATTATTATGCACAAAATATGTGTCTGCGGCGTGTTATTGCTATATATATATAGCGTATTTCGACTTCCGAGAAAATCAAATACGACTTGTATATATACATAAAAACGGGTCGAATTTCATCGACGACACAATATATATATGATATTATGTGTGGGATCGACATTGTTTATGGATATAAATATATTTTACTCGGCGAACGAGGGTCGGGAAAGTTTATTATAAACCACCTCCACCACCACCACCATTACGATTTGGGTACTTTATCACCGGTTCGCCAACGATAAAGTTCATATATTTTGTTATGATGTGTATGTGTGTGCGTGTGCAGTATAGTCGTCTCCGTCTGGCCAAAGTATATATAATATGACATGTACTAAATTTTACGTCCAGAAAAATCCGTTTTCTTGTTATTTCGTGATACAAGCGAGTGAATTCGCTGAATTTACTAGTGAATTCGCTCGCTAATATTAATTTTAAGCTGAGAACTCTGCAGTGCCTCGAGTAAACTTTTTTTCATATTTTAATTTCGAAGCAATAAGATTGACAATCAATATTTACAATTTTAAAATTCTCATAACTCGCTTCAGAGTTAAAACATAAAAAGCGTATCTCAATACAACGAGTTTATTGAACAATTTTCAAACTTCGTGGAAGCGACTTACATAATATATATAGTTACAAATAATTCAAATATATATTTGTATATTCTAATATATTTCAGTATTAAAGATGGGTTTAGTCATTTTCAGGGGCTATATAGTGCTATACTATTGTATCATATAAAGGCAGCGACAAATTTCTTCAAATAGCATCATCATAGCATGATCTGAAACAAAAAGGAAATAAATCAATATAATTTGTAAGTGTAAACTTGAAAAATTCAAGTCAGTATCTGCCTTCATATTTTGTTGATCAGATAATTAAACAGATAAATAACTTTCGTACTGTTATAAATATATTATTTTATAACACACACAAACACATTTTTTAATACACATTGTCTTACAACAAAAAATGCACGATATATTTTAGTGCTTGAAACTATACATTTAATTAATATAGGAATAATGCATTTAAAAATAATATAATGCATACAAAATTATAATAAAATATGCATTATAATATATATTGATGCACTGTGCCTATACATTATACACATTTAATATGCAGGTGTGGATCGTGAGAAATAGAAATCATGAGCACTTTATGTACCATAATAATACAATTAAAAGTAAAATGCACAATTCAGCATTTATTATGATTTATACTATCATTTATGTGGAAGGTTTGGTTAACAGTTCGATTGAAGAAAACCAAATCGTGTTTTAGAGATAGTATTGCATTCAATAACAAAATTGGAATTAATTATAATAATTAACTAAGCTTTCCAGTTGTTCGTACGTACCTATTAATTTATACTTGTAATAATTCTGAAATCTATAATGTCTATGCGATGACTAAAAGGCCGAACCGCATCACGTGTTGTTTCCCGTTGTACAACACAGCAGAGCCAATTTTCTGTCACCTGCTTTAATATTGCTAAGAGAATTGACTTTTTATCAAACTCTATAAGGTAAGGTATTACATTATTATAAGACACCTCTATGCTTTTATCGTTATTTTAATTTTAAAGCGAATCATGAGCATTTTAAAATTGTAATAAACACAATATAGGTCAATTCACGCTGTAATATCAAAACTAATAACACAAAATCGGTTCTGCTCAACGAAAATGCGGTCTATGTTCATAAGACGGACCAATACTGCACACGCGCTGTCCTCTTAATGAAGACAAAGAGCGTTTTTATTTACAATCACCAGCAGCCTGTCATCATGGCGTTCTTGTAAGGAACGACTCTTAACGGTCAAATCAATAGGAATTCTAAATAATATCCAAGACCCAATACGTCTGTACATGTATACCAAACGTTATCGGCATAGTTCCTATAAGACCACAGAGTGTGAACAAGGAAATAACAACTATTTGGCAATTTGGAGAGTTATCCTTTCATTGATCACGAAAATCGTACAAATTAATATATAACTCCTAAAATAATATTACGGATATATAAAACGAAAAATTAGGAATAATATTATAATATAAACAATTTCACAATTTATTCAAAGTAATGACGAGAATGTATGGAGAAAATCCGGGTTACTATACAATAAAAAAATGTTAAAGATCAAAATATGAAGTAGGTATTAAACAATATTTAGGGTAGGTATGTCCATATTTTAAATCACCGCTGTTCTATTTTCGTGTATGAATAAGTCCGACTTACCGAGTTACTAGTACCTAGATAAGATAAATTACAAATTTAAAAAAAGGGGAAAGTAGGTGACCGCGGCTGTATTATACGCCAGTTGTAGGTAAGAACTATGGACATCAACTACGAACCTCGTCGCATTGAGTATAAGTCACCGTAATGTATGTGTGTTAAATTTGAATGCGAAAAACGATTCTGACCGAAAACTGCAGTTAGCCTATGCCTTATATTACTAAAAGAATATTTTATGATATAATTATATTGCGATTTTATAGTGTAATTTAGTTTACGCTATTAGTAATACGATGACTGATACGTTGAATTAATTTTTGACGAAAATATTGCATTAATTAAATTATTATAAATAAGTATACCTACAACATTTATTATATCGATGTTAAATTTTGAGTCGATGCCGACTTATCGAGCAGAGTGGTGTGAATTGGTTCATGGCAATAGCAATAGGTAATAGCAAACAATTAACCTAAATTTTTTGAAAATGTCATTGTGTATATAAAATATAATACTATGTACACGTAAAAGTTTCAAATCTCACGAAGTTATTAAATTTACTAATATATTTACGTTAATTAAAACAAAATAACTGAAATTGTTATATACTTCACCCCAACTTAAAATGTTCATAAAAAAATTATTGTGATTTTATTTTTTTGTCAGATTGTGTGGTTAACCAATAAACTATATAATATGAGAATCCGTTTGTACTCAATTTCAAGACTTAGCTATGGAAATCGAACATTTTATAAAATGTTGCCTACAAAATGAACTTTGTACAAATTTTGTCAAAATGTAATATTCGAATGCTTAGAAAAAAATTTGTCTGGGTATCTTTAACATTTTTAAAAAGCTATAATAAAAATTATAAGTTTTAGGTTTTGAATGCTTTGAATTTTTTTTTATCAATATCTATACAAAAGAACTAGAAAATATCAAATGCCTATAAATAGCTCAAAAAGAGTCAAAATATTTTTAAAATTATACCACATATAGAAAATGTTAGTACAAACTACAAACATTTGGTGAAAATGTTAAGGATTTGTGTTTGAATTACAACAAAATAAGAAAATTGTTATTTTACCCATGAATATCCAAATTCATAAAAATTTAAACTTAACACGCTTAAAAAAAATTATAGTGAGTTATTAATCTTATTATACTTATTATTTTTTTTAATGCCAGTAAAAACAACTTATTAAGAACCTTATATTAAAACATTTTAAGGTTTTTGACTGAGCAAACATTTTTTTACTGACATTTATAAAAACAAAACCAAAAATGTCATATGTACTACACATATAGACTCTATAGAATTAAAATTAAAAAATATGTATCAAAAATGGTAATATAAACATTTGGTGAAAATTACAAGTATCTCAGTTATTCGTTTTTGAATGACAACAAAATAAAAAATCGATTCTGTCGAAAACTGGATTTAAGTATGTCCCGTATTTCCCTAATTTTTTTTTGTGTTTCCCGATAATCTTGAAAAGTATTCTAGGAATTTTTAATTTTTTAATTTTTAACTTTTTATGTTTATATTATATACACAATATGCAGAGCATTGTTTGTCGTAGTTGAATTCATCGAGTTAGACCAAATACCCAAACACGGTGTTATAGCAATTTTGTTTTTAAGAGTTTGAATAGTTCAAAATAAATTGACAAAATCGTAGAGTTAATTAATACTTAAATGTAGAATAACAATTTTACCACTTGACGATTTTTGTTATTCAAATAAATTATACATTATTACGTATATTATTAAGTTCATAATTATTGTCTACACCCAATGCAATTTCAATATATAACATATTAAACTATTCTCATAGAGTTCTTAGAAATAGATACTGATCCCCGCCGCCCTAAGATCAGTTTTCATATACGACGATGATTTATCATTGAACTAAATTCAACACCTAACACAGCGAGAGTGACCTTCTCAATGGCGAGTTGCACTTAGACCTATTATACCGCAGAAGCGAGTTTCCTAGTTTTTTTTTAGTATACATTTATATTGCCTACGTCGGACTCCTTAAAAGCTGCCGGCATTATATAGTTATTGAAAATAGTATGCTAATCGTAAACTGCGCATTATCAATGTTGTTTGGTTGTTTTTTTCAAAACGTCTTTGGCTGCACTACTCCAGTCCCGAGCAGAGTTCTGTATGCTTCTACGATTAACATATAATCATAAGTGTAGCACCTAATCATATATATATATTATAATATAATATATTACATAACCCGCACGATTGGTACATAATATTTAAAACACAAGTCGCGTTGTTAAAAAACAAACGGCTGATTTTATTGGTTATTTTATTTATGTCGTTTTCCTACACCAAACTTTTCCTTATTTCCGTCATTTGCTAATCTCGACGAAGAGATGAGATGTAATTAATGTAACAGGTAGTCACTGGCAGCTGCGGGGTACCTATTCAATTTAAACATATTTTTATCATGCACTATTGCAGCAGTGACACTCTGCTCCTAATTATAATTGCATGTACCTACACAATATTTTACTTTGTGTATAATACTTATATAACTATATACCACGTGTAAAATGTACATGCATATTATGCATACATGCTGCAGACATTATGTGCAATAAATATTAATAAAAGACGCATTAAAAATTATATACGTATATGATAGATCCGTCATAGGTATTCGTACAATTTTGGAAATATCACACCGACTTAGGTATAAATTATAGCTTCGAGTATATACGATACGTGTAGGTACACTATACAGGGTAATATTTTTCCGATTTGTCTGTAGAATTTGAGGCATTTCAAACCATTTTACTGGGCAGTGTAATATAATATAGTATGTGTGGCGTGTTCTTATTATTTCAATAATGATTTTTTGTCGGCCAAACAATTTTTTTTTTTTTTTTATCTACACACTGTTGGTCAATGATCTCATACGGTGCGTGTGCGTGTGCGATATGATCCCATAAAATGTCGAAGGCCATTTAATGGTTTTCCAGCACTACTAACTTAAAAAATAAAAAATGAAATGTAATTACAGTAATTATTATAAGGCGCTGATAAAAAAAAAAAAAAAACCCGATAAAATTGTAAAAAAAACGTTATTCGACAATCGCCGTACGCGACGCAACTGAATATAAAATGCGACACGTTATAATATAATAGTGTTATAAGACATTTATATTTTACGATTGCTAATATGACGGTTACGAAGAAAAATAATATTGTATAGTAATTATACATAATATGTTGTACAATAATGTCTACAAATAATATTATTTTATATTATATTATTGTATGTAAACATTAAAATATATAACAGTTGTATCGCTGCAGTCGTAAGACTATCCTCGTCTCACCTATATATGACGTATAATATTAGCATATAACCTAAATATACAACTGGTACCGAAAAAAAAGTGATTTTAATATGCCACGCATAGAACGCCGTGTGACAATTATTAGGAGGTACGCGTTTGAATTTTAAACGATTATAATTTATAATATAATTATTATTATACGGCGTACGATAATAATAATAATATAATAGTCGATGTGGCCCGAGGGACGAATAATATATTCTTGACCTCATCGCGACGGTTTTTCGGCGTATTTCGGTTGCCGTTTATTTGATTTTTTTTTTGAACACGACGACACGTGCAGCGACGTATTGCAATGAATAACGATCGACGTCGATCGGATTCACTGCTCCTATATACATATATATAGGGACCCTCGCCGTAGGTATATATATAATATTATATAAGTTTATAATAATATTATATATATACAGACACAATGTTTCACTATATATAGGTAGAGGTCGAAATAGTTAGCCGAAACTGGTCGCCGCTCGAGAACGACGACGACGACGATAATAATATATATCGTATATACTTAAAGCCAAATAATGTGTTTTTAAAAAAATAGATTTAAAATATATATTAATAGCGCGCGTTAAGCAATAACACCGACGACGGTAATCCTATAAATGTATAATACAATATATAAATGCGACTGCAGGCGGGATGCGATTGGAAAACGCGATATAATATTATATGCCAACGGTTATTTATTTTTTTTTATATACATTTGAATTCCGATATACGATAATGTGCAAACACACATTTCGATTTTATTATACTATTCGTCCTACTTATTTGTAAAAAAAAATTTTTTTTCAGTTCAAGGTCTACGCATGGAATTATCATGATATTTTTGTTTTCACTGCCATTTCGTTTATTTTCGATAGATAATGGGCATACATTATGTATACTCAATGACAAAATTGACCAATCTACAATGATATTAATTATACATTAAATATATTTCAAAGATAAACGAACAAGACGCTATATAATATATACTACTATAAAATATAGCTGTGAAAAAAAAATCAATACACCGATGTCCAATACTTGAATATACTTTTTTATATAATATTATTGTTTTTATTGTTTTTCGGTTTCATTTATGCTGTATATGAATGTTTTTAATTCGAGTGTGACATTACAATCGTTGGTGTAAAAATAAATTTGTTTTTTCAATTATATGTCAAATTATGATAATTCTTTCTAAGTACTGATATATATATAATAAAAATTATAATTAATTAATATAGCCTTCAAATGTATACGATTGTAGTTTTAAAAATACCATTAAAAAAACAATATCAAAACAGTTTACTGCAGCACACAAATTTGCGAATATGCGATACAATTCGAGTACAGAAATAAACATGTTATAAAATCAAAAACAAAAATAACGAAATATTTCTGTAGACGTCAGACGAGAGTTTAAAAATACAGTTTCGCGACGGTGAAAATTCAATTCGTACGAAAATTCGATTTCAATTTTAAAACGATTTTGATCTCTGAAAACCTTTAGTCGGATTTAGTGAATTGCGTCTAAACCTTTTGCACTAACGCGAACTAGGTCATTCCGACATGTGCGCCTCGCGTTAAAAAAAAAAAAACATACAACTTGTTGCTGTTCTATATATTATATAGAAAACGACCTTCTTTTAACAATTTTTCCTCTTCGATAATTATGTCAAAAGCAAAAAAAAAACCACATAAAAATCGCAGGAAAAAATACACGTATTAAAAGTATAATTTTAATCAAGGTGAATGCTGATATAGGTATAGCCTATACATCCTGATAAAAAATAACATTTAAATATTTAAAGCGAATTACCGTACATTATGTGGTTAAAGGCAAAACAAAAACTAATACAAATATAAGAGTTTAAGTATATATTATAGGTACCTATTGTAAATCGTAAATAATTGCTTTTTATTTTGCTTTTCCGGCTTTAATTTGCCGTGTTCAATTATAATGAGTAATGACAAACATAATATCAATATATATATATTTTCAATATTATGATACATTAAACATAATATTATAAAGGCGGTGACCGGAATCGTGTACGATTGAGACTTTTCGATCACGACTATGGTACGCAGAATTATTTATTACGAATATGATCGAAAATGTTATAATATTATAGTGATTTGACAACGTTTAATTTAAAATGCGTTTCGTAGACATAATAATTAATAAATAATAATAATATTATATTGTGTTGTTCGACTACAGAGCATTTTCACTTACATTTACCGGCGAAACGATTATCACTGAGTAAAACACACAATTGGTTAAATATTATGGCCTTCGGAAAAAAATAAACATTTCTACAGCAACTAGTAAACAAATTAACTCGTATTATAATATACATAGAATAAAAGTTACTTGGTTACATATTGTTGTTTATAGACGCATTGTGTTCCTCGAGTAGGACACGTAAATCAGCTAATTGTGAAAAGTTATATTGGTTTAATTACAATAAAATTACATGTTTTTTTTTTTTTACTATTTATTTTATTATTATTTATTATAATTATTTTTATTTAATATTTTTTTTTATTTATTAGCACGTATATATTCAGAGTAACTCGTCAAACATCGGCTCCTCCCTCCAATTTCATAATTTAATGAATTTACTCAAATTCTGATGTTTGAATCATTTAATTATATATTTTTAAATGCTTAGAATTTGTTTACTGCAATTTATAGATTATCTTTTGGCAATACAAATACTTTTTTTCAAATGTAATCTAATAATTTTTTTAAATTGTTAAGGACATATTTTTTTGGAAATACATATAGTTGTATAATATACATCAAAGCCAAAAATAGTATTTTCCGAGTTACTAACCTTTAAGTACCTACTATAAGGATAAAAGTCCATGTCTTATGATAATATAGGCTTAAAATAAGTGGGGGTTTGGCCTATAAAATATGACGGTTATAAAAATTATAGTTATTATTTTAAATTTTGTTAAAATTTATATTTTTAATAAAACATCAATTTCAATTAGAAATGCATATTGTGTATTTATGATAAAATATTTATTAAACTCATAATATCTGCAAAATGGAACAATTGTAGCATTGATTTACTAAAGTTTTTTGAATATTTTCGAATGTAAATGAGCGATATTTGTCATCAAAAAATGTTTGTAAAATAATATTTAATAATTTTAATCGATTTTTTGATAAGAAAATTCATATTAAATATTTTATAGTATGTGAAAAATGCACTTAAAATACAAACATAACAAAATATGGATTTATATGGAAAAAAAGCTAAATATGTAAAGTAAAAAAATGCCATAAACTTCTTGTATTATATTATAACAAATTTGTATATTACTTTGCTGTGTTTTGAATGATTATTGAAAATCGTACAAATTCTTTTAAAGTCCTATTTTTAAGAAATTAAAATGCAATTTAACTTGAAGACGAGGGGGGAAGCAAAAATGTCGTATATATAGGCAATAATAATAAAATATACCCGTGATGTCACGTTGCAGCAGTAGCACCAACAACAATATTAATAGCTTCCAAGGCCAGGACCGTTACTTTTATCAAAAATGTGACCAACAAAAAAAAAAAAATCCTGATTACTTAAGAATTACATAACTTACTATGACTATCGTCTATCACTATACAACTTGATACCTATACTGCAAGTTTAGGGCCGTTCCGTGAGTAAGAATGTATATATACGATTAGCCGTAGTTGCAGATAAAGGTTATATAGGTTAGGCACCCTTTGAAAATTCGACTGTGTGGCGATAAAGGAGCATTGCAAGGAGGTTGCAGCAAAAGGTCGCGATCAGGAATCCTGGACGGCGACGACCAGCAAATTCCGGATACCCTGCAGTGATGTATTTTAGATTTTACAGCTTTATGGGCAACAAAACTGTCGGCACCTTCACGCCGCCGCCCTTCGCATGAAATAAAACTATCAACATTTTGATTCATAATCTACAAGACCTTGTGTGAACAAATATTTCATCGTGTCGAAGGAAATATCCAAAAAATGTGGTCATCATATTATATTTTGTGTTAATGAATACCAGCAGAGTACGCGTTGCCGAACGGTTATATTATTATTATTATTATTGATGGACATAAATCATCGATCGGTTTTAATACATTTGAACAAATGTTCGTAAACAAATATCAGTCCAATTTAATTTTCAAAATTTTTTTCTCTCACACTTCGTATATACATATATTATGCACGTCACCGCAACTCTATTTAATTATATGTATATATATATATATATATATATATGTATCACGTGGCAATTTGACAAAATTTAAATAGACCTCCTCCACCCCTTCCCGTATATACTTTAATAATATATCACCGCAGGGCTAATGAACTCTTGTTTTTTTTCAACTCTCGCTCTCCGTCTCACTATCTCTCTCTCTCTCTCTCTCTCTCTCTCTCTCTCTCCATCAACCGCCGTTTACTGCAACGACCAGCACTGCAGCGAGACCATTATTTTTTTAACACTCGTTTAATATTTTAATTTCCCTGTCCGCGCGCGTAACACCGTGGTTGTCGCTTAGGAAACAATCGATTTTGCTGACTGTATAGTGCGACTATACACAGCAGAGTCTTCGAATCTCGACATTTTTTCCGACGATATTATATAGAATATCGTGTGTCGTTATTGCGCCCGAATAGGATTAGAAAACATACTCATACACGCGACATTTTAATGTATAACTCAGTGGCGTAATAATAATTATGATATGCAAGAAAAACACTCCCGCAACAGCGCCAAATATTTTCAAGATGTCGCACGAGTATATCGTTTTGCGACATCTAGAACATATATATTTTACAACACGTATTGTTCACGTTTCGTGTGTAAATATTTTATCAAATCCGTCATTTGTTATTATATTGAGTTTACCTTGACGCACTTAAACATTGATTTTAATTTATGAAAATAAAGCAGCGATAAATTGATAACGGGGGTCGGGTTAAATATCATTTCATTGGGTCGTTTTAAAATTATTCTGATTTGACCCGTTCATTTTTGCAATGAGTTTTTTTTCGTGTACACGTTATTATTTTTGGGTGGTATTTAAAAAAGTTTGCTAATCCAAAAATGCAGACAAAATTACAACACTATATTTCATAATAATATCATGTAGATATATACCTCTATATGTATTAAACGGTGTTATTATTGTACTGTTTTCATATAGGTAACTATTATTCCTACCGTTTCCGTTTGGTGCTTAATACAGAGGTACTATTAGGTCTTAGGGTACGTATATTTTTAAATATTAATTAGAAATTACATTTTTTCCGTTAGTCACACGGAAGTACGTAACTATATTGACAAAATGCGAAGTACGGATTACATAATAATATACCTATGAGATTTAGTACAATATATATATATTATAATCGCATATACCTAGTACTAACATAACAGCAATAAACTCTTGCAAACATTTCATTAAAAAAAATTAATGTACCGAGCACGGGTATGCAAAAAATCGGTACCTAATTGAGTTCTACTCGGAACTTTGTATTTTGTACGACTTCGGCAGCTATTGTACATACGAATTTGAGAAACGATTAATATTCGTCGAAAATAGGACCATTTCTCTCGTGAACTATCCGGTGTATAGGTCAAAACGGAAACGACGAAACAATTAATGTCTTGTTAATAATATAATACATTAATATACGATATACCTAGGTAAATTGTTTGTTAATCACGAAAAATTCCCTCGAAACTTCTTAGGGGGCCCTCCCGAAAACCGAACTCGACCTTGAAACTCGCGCGTTAGTATACATCGACGTATCGTCGATCGGACTTATCTACACAATACCGTAAATCGTAATAATAATATCGCCGTAATGCGTTTTACTTTTTGAACGCCTATTGTGTAACCTAACCTAACCTAATATGAATTAACATCGTATAGCTGTGAAAAATATTATATTAATCGTTCCGACGCAAAAAAAAAAAACAAACAGAGAAAAATGTCAGAAACAATAAACCGTGTCGGATACGAAAACACTATATTATATTATTATAGTATAAATCGTACGAAACGTAATGATATATTATTTCTAAGCGCATAATATATATTACGCACATTTCGAGTTGCATACATATATTATTATGATAATTTTTATAAATCGAAACCATTATGATATTATTATCAGCTTTATGGTTTATGATGAGGCATCGAGGCGTATACGGTAGCGACTGGCGGCGGCCTCGGCGGCGGCGGTGGTCGTGTCAATGACTCGTGTAAGGTTTTTCGAGTCGCACGTTGATAAGGTGACCTTGGCTCGAGTGCAGCGGTTGACGCGTTATCATAATATTATATACGTATATTATAATAATAATACGTATAAAATGTGTACAATATAATAACAGCTATGCACACACACAGGAATTAGGAGGTATATATGTGTGTGTGTAGGTACATGTGTATTGCGTACGTACGCACGCAATCTGCACTCACACATGCACACACAGGAAGTGCTCGTGAAAAACAACATGTGTAATATTTTATAACGTTTATATTATATTATTTCTAAATCTGTTTTCGTAAGTTTTTTTTTTTTCTAAAGTTTAATCGATATAATAATATGTAGGCAGGCACGCCATTCGTCTCGAATATGCGCACGTTTCCCAATCGTCGCCTGCGATGACGACGACGATATATCTATAATAAGTACATAATATTATAATTATTTATATGATATAAAATGTACATAATTTCATATACGTCGAGTGAATTGTTGTGTGAGAATAATTGCAAGACTTTGCAGATTTTGATTTGAATTTTTTTGCACGGATATAGTGCTATAGTGCTCAGTTCGTGTGAACTCCTATTACCTACCAATAATATTGGCTGAAAAGTGTTGCAAAATTTACATTTTGGGACGTATGAGATCAATGTTTCGTTAATTTTTGTAATTTTCACAACGATTTGCTTGACGTATGATATTAAAGATATCATAGACGTGCTCAGGGGGTGCCGGGTGTCATTAGGGCTCTAACGTTTGATTTCCAGAGCATATAGGGATAGGGCCAGTATTTTAAATTATGTTACTAGAATAAAATGCAATTTTTTCGAAAATATGTGGTAAAAAATAAATCGTGTTTCGTGATAAAAAAATAATAAAACGACAAATATTTTAAAACTGCGTGGAATAATGAACTAATAATAAAGTTATT
Source organism: Neotoxoptera formosana (assembly GCA_022818045.1). Taxonomy (NCBI): domain Eukaryota; kingdom Metazoa; phylum Arthropoda; class Insecta; order Hemiptera; family Aphididae; genus Neotoxoptera; species Neotoxoptera formosana. The sequence goes on along the minus strand of CM040632.1, from coordinate 25,885,461 downwards.
ATGATTATATCGGTTAGATGTTATTGAATACAAAATTAGGTACAAGTACAAATATAATAAATAAACATTGCGATTATCTTAGAAATAGATATTAGATCCAAGGAAATATTATACAGCTTGGTACTAACTACTAATAATAATTATTGTATGCCACTGATTAATATAGGTACATGTCTATATAGTCAGTCAAGAGAAGGCCATAGATATCGTAGGCACCCCCCGAAATTAAAGGGTCTGCGCACGCCTATGATACCTACATAGTATTTATTGTTATAAATAATTATAATCAATTATGATATTATATCGTCGTCATCGCCGGGCAACGATTAAAACGTGCATATTCGAGTTGAATATGTGGGTAAAAACTTTAAATCGATTTTTTTTAATATATTTATAAGAAAACAGATTTAGACATGTAGCTGTGCATAAATATTACAAGTTGTTCTTTACGGGGTAATGTACGTATATCGATCGACGATTTAGAACATCTAAAAAGTGATAACTATATCGGTTTGTATGCCTAAATGCCTTTACTTGGATATATTTTATGTACCGGGTTGCTGATGAATGACTATAGACCTTTTTTGTTTTCCCGTTTGAACTGACAGCAAACTAGGAGGCTCTGTGTGAACAATGCTTCTCCACGTGATCCCTCGTGATAGACCCAGGGGCGTAATTAAGGGGGTGATGAGGGGGATAGATCCCCCTCAGGGCCTGTATAATAAATCAATTGTACTAAATCCTGATGATATAATTGACGAGTTGGCTATAAACATTTTGAAGAATTTATTATAATATTGTATAGGTACTAAATTGTGTAGAACTTTGAAAATTGAACTTGAAAATTTCGGCGATTGTAAACTGCGCCCAAAATACAGGTAAACACAAAATCACACATGTAAACTGCGCCCGAGTTTTTATCAAGTGTAAAAAGGTGACATGTAAACTGCGCCCGGGTAAAATTACAGGGAAAATACTTAATTCGTTACAGACATTATATAATATTATGAATAATTATAAATAAAATATAATTTAAAAAGCAAAATAAATACAAATATTACAAATAATAACGTCATGTTGTTACAACATATTAGGAATTAAAAAAAATATAATTTTAATAATTAAAATAATTATAAATAATACAAACAATAACATATGGTGGATACATATTCATCAATTGGAATTTGACCACTATTATATTTATTAATTAATTTTTCTAACTTTTCGTGAAAATAAAATTTCTGTGATATACTTGAAAAAGTACACAATCGTCAAACATAGAGACTTCAATAAGTCAAAATTGAATAAGTTAATAAGTCGGGCGCAGTTTACACAATACCTTCCTAACATAGATAAAAATTCGGGCGCAGTTTACACTATACCTTTTTAACAAAGATAAAATTTCGGGCGCACTTTACAAAAAAAAAAGATCATTTGGGCGCAGTTTACGTATGCCCGAAAATTTAGTATTTTGTGTAAAAAAAAAATGTCTATCCCCCCCCCCCTAAGACAAATTCCTAATTACGCCACTGGATAGACCTGATAGACTCTGATACGTAATAAGTGATAATCAATGTAATTAAATACCTGCAACAAAAATAATAGGTAATGACTATATTATAATAACGTTATGAGTCTCGCTTCAAACGTTGTCCGCTCCAACGTCGCAATAATTATTAACCTACGAATTAAAACGTATTTTATTTTTTTCAAAATTTTACGGGAAAGCAAAAACAGAGTGTAATTTTACTCGCTTTCTTATACGCAGGTTGGTTATAAACGAGCATAAATTACTTGGTTTTTTCGACTATAGTATATAACTTTCTATTTAATCGGTGTAAAGTTAAACGAAGAAATAACGTTGTTTAAATGAAAATAAGTCATTGGGCCTATGATAAGAAGTCAAAACTTTTTTAATTTTATTATTAAACGAATATTTACAATCTGCTTAAAATTAATGCAATTTATATATATCATTCATATATTACATATTATTATATCTATTTTATTTATATAAAAAAGACAAATACTAATCGCTACTTCTCAAAAACGACAAAACGTTGAAATTTGGAATAGTGGTTCCTCCAATTATCTAGTTGTGCAATGAGGAAGGATTTTAAAAAAATCATATTTTAAAGACGGATTGACATAATAGAGTTTTGTTTCGGTAAACAGAAATTCTAATATTTTTTTGTATACATATATATATGGTTACCGTTGGTTATAATATAAAATAAAATAATTTTTTTTTCTATTAGTCTTGGAATTATAATATTTCTGCTGCGACTACTATTATAGGCTATAAGCGAACAATTTGTATATGCATAACTTAAAATCTAAAAAAGAATTACAGTTTTAAATTATATATATTTGGATATTTATATGTACTTACGTTGTTGGCTATATTAGATCTAGTGTTTTAATTTTCTCGAAGAATATATACTATGGTGTTATTTTCGTTGTCTGGATCTGGGCCTAGACCTGTTCCGATAAGGTGCATGGCTATATTCCTCTCTTTGTTTTTCGTACTTTCTACATTCCTCGAAGATGTGTTTCATTTCCATGGTACCACATGATTGACATATTGTGGGTGAGTCACCTTTGGCCATTTAATATTCACATGTATCACTGTGTTTATTTGATTTGTTCGGGATGGCCCGTTTATTTTGACAGAGGAAAGTGGTGTTTTGTTTTATCTGTTATCACTTATCTTACATCCGTGTGTGGAGGAAATGTCGGTGTGTTTTGAATTCAGACGAGCAGATAGCTAGTTTCACTTGTTTATCTGCCTTTTCGTTACCGACTGTGTCCAGGTCTCCAAATTTAAATAATGTTCTATTTTTTGATTCTTCTAGTCTGTTTTGGAGTTTTTGATTTTTTTTTTCCACAGTTAAAAACAATTTACAGACATCGTTTGAACATGTTCTATATAATATACAGCCGAAGTAGTTGCTATATACGCTACTGGCTATAAAAAACATAAAACAAAAATGACGACTAAAAATGTGACCCGTTAAGCTTCCTCATTAGTGTAAAAAACAAATTAAATCCCAGTGATATATAGCAATAAAATAATTATTACGAGTTCAATGATTGGAAATAATGTATCGTTGAATATGAAATTAATTCTATATCGTATTTTATCACTGTCGTGGAAACTCGATATAACTTGATGGTTGGTGGGGATTTATTTGGAAAAACCTTGATTTTGATTGCTACCACCTACTACGTATTCGAATACGTGTATACTGTATATACGCTGTAATTTTTAAACGTACAAAATTAAACGTTAAATTGCATGCGAAACTCGAGCAGATACATTTGGCCGTCTGCTGCAGTCTTGTTTGTTTATATCTATGTTTGTTCAGGAAAGGCTTCGAAACAGATGAACCAATTTTTACGGGTTTTGCACAGGCATTGTATTACCCGATGAATAAAATAGTTATTATGATTGGATATAATTTCGGGCATTGCCATATTCCGCCAAAATCGAACTTTATAATACTATGTTTACCGCCAGTATAGTAATATAATATTATATTTCTATTTTCCACCACAACAGATTTCAGTTTTTAGATTTTGGTAACCACTTATTATAAGAATTCATATTATATTATATTTTAGACCACGTAGATAATATTTTCACAATCGGTGTTTTTTCTCTATCAATAGGAAAGAGAGAAAAGATTTCGTTAGCAATAGGTGCATATAGGTACATGTGACAATTATTAAGATAAAGTGTCGTTATGATTTTATCAACTAACATTTTATTTTATTATTTTATCAAGCTTCCCGCACTTGTATAACTTAAAGACGTTGTCAATATGTGAATAAAATTAACACTTATTATTTATTTCGTATAAAATATATGCATTTGTAATCACTGACAATATTATGAAATACTATATATTTATTTAAATTGAAAGTATTACTTGAGTATGTGTTCTTTTTGATATTTTTTAATTAGTAATCGATTACCTTTAATTATTCTAGTTAAATTTTAAGTTATTTTTATAATCATTGCTAATTAATTTTTATAGTAAGGGGTTACCAAAATCTAAAAACTGAAATTTGTTGTGACGGAAAATGGTCAAATATATTTATACAATGCTGGCGCGGTAAACGGACTTGGCGCACAAAGGTCGATTTTGGCCGAAAAATAAAACACCTATAGTTTTACACCCGCGTAGTATAAATTTTATCAAAAAAACCCAAATAATTGTGTTAAAAATCTGTTCGGCTAACATTTACCAGAGTCTAAGAAGAAGTAAATCCATTTATTTAATTTGTCACAGGCGCTACGCTGCGCAGGATCAGCTATCTATAGTTATAACAGTATGTCTATAACAATAATATATACAAGACAAGTATTAGGTTTATTTGTCTAGAAGAGATGAAATGTATTCATAAAAAAAAATGTCACCCGTAGTATAAGACACGACCACGCGATATCGATCGTAAATAAAAAGTTTTGGCGTCATAGTATTATATAATGAGTATAATGCACATTATATTCGGAATTGTGTCAATAACCACGTTGAACTTTGGTTTTCGACGAGGTCGCCGTAACGACGACCATGGTCACGGTATAGCAATTAATAATTATAATATTTGAAATATATACCTATATAAAGTGCACCATAATACAATACGGTACTGCAGGATTGTCATAATATATGAGATTATATATAATATTATGTGCGGGTCCAGAAACCATTGTGATTATTTGAGACGAATAAATATTAAAATTATTAATTTATTATAGATATTATATTCTACCGAGAGTTCCATATTATACTACTATATTCGTCAAAAATGTCTTTAATTTTTTTTCGAAATCTGTTGTCGTCGACTTTCTTTTGCCTAATTGAAGATTTTAATATAAACCTACTCCGCACCATTTATTTATTTTTTATATATTTATATTTATTTTTTTATTTTACTTTTCGTTTCGTACATAATATGTTATCAATACATATTTCATCACCACTACAGACGTTTTAATCGTTTTCATTTCGTCCGTGAAAATTAAATAATATCTTATAATATTTTACACTACTATATATTATTATTGTCACTGATAGGTTAAGTACTCGACAGTAATACTGTAAGGTCTTCGGGTGAAATGTTACTTATAGTACGCGCGATGAGTCATCGCGTTGACGACTTTTCAAGCGTTTATTATTATTGATCTATACACTCCCTCTCAAAACATTTCTGGCTGTAGTAATTTCGGGCAATTTTCGTAATTTCATTGATCCGGCGACGACTTGAAAATAACATGGCGTTTAAATAATTGCTCAGTAACGACGACCGAACGATTAAAAAACGATTTATATAATATATAATGCTCGATTAAAAACCAGAGAAAACAATGTATATGATATCCATTATTCGTCATCGAAGTAAACAGTGATATTCGCGTGTGCCCGCGTTTCGGCAAACGAACGTCAACGTGCGTCGCCGAAATAATCCTTTATACCAGACTCTGACCGCGGTAACGTCATAAAATCGCCGGACGGTTGTTGTCAAAACCCTAATGTGACGACCGACGAAGATCACGTCATAGAGTGCAGCTGCGTGGCAGGTCGTTTGCCCGTTTTGGGGGGTACAAGGCCAGATCGTAATACATGCTGTCGTCGTTCGCTGTTCGTCGACAATGTAATAAACGATAAGATTTGCATGTGAACCGCAAATATTTAAAACAAATGATAAAAAACACAAACTCTTGATTTTACACGTTTTTAAATCGGGATGGACTAACGGCAGTGGTGGAAAAAGTTAAGTTTCTATCGTATAATTATTTTATTTAATTCATTCGCTAATTGTATACAGCGTCCACAAAAATAACTGCAGTAGGTACGTAAATTAAACACGGGCAGAAAATGTCTTTTTACCAATTAATTTATTCGGTAATGGCCATTATTCGTCAAGCCAATTTCACTATTGTTACATATTATGTCTTTCCCCTGAAATGGCCGACAGCCATTTGGCATGTGTGCATCTGCTGCAGGTTGTTACAAACAAACAGTATGGCGTTTTCAAAGTTTTAAAATATAAATAAATTGAAAAGTATTACTTAAACAAAAAAAAGATTGATTTTTTACAAATAATATTAATTAGCCGAGTTAATTAAAACATGATGAATAATGCAAATATTTCACTCTTTTTGGTCACGTTATTCCACCGCGTCCCATTATAATATATGTAATTAATTAAAATGTTTTTTTATTGTTCCAAGTTTTCGAAACTGATATCAATAAAGTTGGTGGAATCATTGACCGCTAGCACCAGGGGTGGCACATTTTTCTGACGTTACGTGCCAAAAATTAACCTTTTTTTTATAAATATATTTTGTTGATGTTTATTATTAAAATATCAATATTTTAATTGTTCACGTGTCACCTCGGTCACTTGCGTACCACTCGGATTTGCACATCCCTGACCTATACGCCCTTGAAAAACCTATAAAAAACCCTCCAGTAATCCGGACGACTCTTGGTCTGAACTGTATTATTAAGTTTCTACCTACTGTACCTATACCAGTTACATTATTATTTATTTACTGATTTAATTTTCTTTCAAAAATAGAAACGACGAGAAAAACTCGCGTGGAAGCTCACATCGTGTTTAAGCTCATTGGCTATCGCGTGTACGCGAACACGGTACCTTCAAAAAGTACGTGTGTGTGCGTGCGTGTGCGACTCGTGTGAGTGTGTATAAATATTCGCAAGGTCGAGGACGACGACGCCGCCGCCGCTGCCGCCGGTTTTTTTTCCCGTTGCGTTTTCGTCGGAAATTAAATAGGCACATATTCGCGGCCAAGATCAAGGTCTGCGCGCCGGTATAACGCCATTTGCATTTTTATGACTATATATATATAATATTATATTCGACGACCACCTGGCCTCGTCGGCGCGCGCGTCATGACGTACCTATATGTGCAGATTATTATAATATTATAATAATAGTATATACTTTTTAATTACAAAAAATATAATGATTGTGTTATTTTCTTTCTGTTTGATGAAACGAAAACATATTATAAAGGTAGAGATGAACTTTTTTGGTAAATATAACGAAACTCGCGGCGTGAAAACGGATGACGATTTCTGATTTTTGAGTATTTTGTGGCCACGATATAGTGCCTATTAAATAATTTTATTTAAATATTTTAATTATTGTTTTTTTAAAATTACAGAAACGATATACAACCACTGCGCCGCCGCCGCCGCTCGTATCATCCGTTCGTGCCCAGATCGAGATCCCGATTGGTCGAATTTATTAGAAGACCCGCACGTAGGTTTTTTTTTTATTTTCGATTTTGAAGCAAGTAACACGAGCGCGTAATGTCCAATATTTGAAAACGCTTCTGTATTACAATATAAAAAAGATACCAACGATATGCCCTGCATAAATATTCTTACCTTTAATTCCGATAATACTGATAATATTATGATTCATTCTAACATTAAAAATAACCGAGTTTAATGGATAGTTCAGAAAATTTGGAGTCTAAGACGGAGACGGCACCTTATATTAATAATATATTTCTTGTTGTCGTGGTTTTAATAATTATTTTATTATATTTACAGGACTACAATATTATTGTTATAGTATAAATTAATATACATTATATATTAAATTATTGAAACCATCCACGTCTAAACGAGCTTATACAGTGGAGTCGACCTTGTCGATTCGACATTGTAATTCTTGTTATTATTATTATTTCACGTTAAAAATTATTATAATATATACATTAAACTAATAATAATTGTGAGCAATATATTTATTTCGATTATTAAATATTTCCTCGGCAGACTCTGAGTGCAAGTACGTCCTATCGATTATGCTTTTTATATCACACTGCAGTTATTTATTGTATGAAAAAAAAATGTTATCGAAATCAAATAGATACGAAATACCTAAAAGTATAATATAATATTATAATATAACAAAATAAAGCGATACGAATACGCAGTACAGGAGTTTATTATAATATCGTACGAATCGCGGAAAAAAAAGTCCCGGTAAAAAAAGTCCCAGTAAAAAAAGTCCCACGTTAGGAAAAAAAGTCCGGATAAAAATGGTCTTACAATAGAAAATAGTTAATTAATTTAAAATGTCTAAAATAATACAATTTAATATTACAATTATAAATACAATATTATAGTACCTATATATAGTTATTATAATAATGCCAATTATCTTTTTAAAATAGACACAAACTAATATTGTTCTCTATTATCCAAAGGCTAAGTGCACTTTTTTCTTAGGTTATGATAGATTTTATGGTTGATAACAAATATATATGTACAAGATTTTTATATACTACATACTAAAATAATAAAAACAGCTTTAGAACTGTACAAGAATATAAGTATATCGACACGCATTTTTCACCAAACGTTTTTTCCGGGACTATTTTTTCCGATTACCTATCGTACACGTGTGAGAGAGTGCAGGTATACGATGGGTACCTATACGTATTTTCAATAAGAAATTATTCTTTACCAGAAAATCCTTTTTTTCAGACTCCCTGACGTAACGTCATAATATCGCCGGATGGCTGTTGTCAAAAACCTAATGTGACGACCGACGACGATCACGTCATAGAGTGCAGCTGCATGGCAGGTCGTTTGCCTGTTTTTTTTGGGGGGGGGGTACAAGGCCAAATTGTAATACACTACACCAGCGGTTCCCAAACTGTGCACCGCGGTGCCCTAAGGGCACCGAGAGCACTTTCTAAGGGCACTGCGGTCTACGGTTCATAACAAATAGTTTAAATGTATAGATTTTTTTCGCTATTGATAACCTACAGCAGAGCACCGTGGCTAACTTGGGGCCCCTAAAAGGGCACCGCGGAAAAAAAAGTTTGGGAACCGCTGCACTACACTGTCGTCGTTCGCTGTTCGTCGACAATATAATAAACGATAAGATTTGCACGTGAACCGCAAATATTTAAAACGAGAGACGGCAATAATATATCATAAGGTTCGTGTTAAAAAAAAAACACACACACACATTTTCTTCTCTTTGGCCTTATACTATTATATTATATAATATTGTATTCCCCGAACACGCGATAACAATATAATAATGTAATACATGTATTATTATATATATGTATATAAGTACGTGGTGTACCTATATGTTCACATATTGTACGGTATATATACGTACTTATCGCTCGTGTGTGCACATATTTATCATATCGTAAAACTGTAAAATTTCCAAATCGAACAATGTGCGCGATAGGTGCGCGTTTTTTTATTGATAAACGCGTTTCGTTTTTGCAAAATAATCAAAAAACAAACGTTTTCAAAAGCGTATTTTTTTTTTTATTCTGAGATACTGAAATAATTACTGAAAAATAATATTGAAATTAAATTATAGAGTATAAAATATAATATAGGGTCGTAAATAATAAATAAATATTATAACTTTGTAAATACCTACACTAGGTATACCTATATATAATGTTCATTTTTTTTTTAGTTTTAACATACCTACGATTTGTGTTTACATAGAAATGATTGATCAATTAATTTTTCTACGGAATTCACTAATAATAGAAGGTTTAGTCAGTCAGTGTTATTTTTTAATCGTTTCTTGTTCTCAATTATATTCTGATAATGAATTAATAATATATACATTTTAGGTTGTAAGTACAACACTGCGTGGTGATCGGGTTATTAAATTTATGATTATAAATTACTCATTAACGCACGATTAAAATAGGTACCAGAGGCCAGAACTAAAAGCACTAAATCGGTGCACTTCGATATAGTGTACACATCACTATTTAATACTTAACAAAAAAAGCAGTAATCCAGCGTACACTAGAAATATTGGTAAAATCGTAAATTCAAAATAATAATATTATGGCCTTTGCCAGATATGTTTTGTAAATTAAACGTAAAGCTACTTTATATCTGACTTGCCGCAATAATTAAAGCGGTCGGGTACTCTAAATTTAGCGTGTATATAGATGAGGTGTCTCGGGCCGAAAACGACGACGACGAAGGTTTCCGGTCTATTCTCAAACACTCATGACGGACACAGACGACAAAAAGTCGGTATTTTTAATTATTATTAGGATGTAGGTATATTATGCATAATGCGATGTATAGTGTATTATATTGTATATATGTATCGTTTGTGTAAAAGTCAAGTATATAATATACGTTTAGACTCGATAAACACACGTGAAACAAACGCTGCAGCGGCCGTTTTGCCAAAACCGTTTTACAACTGCGTTTTGGCGTAGGTACCTCTCTACATATATAATTTATATACATTAAAATATCTGCGGCCAAGTGTGAATTTTTGTGTTGTATTTCTTATTAGTCATTACATTACATTATGTCGTCGCTCGTTTCAAGGGCGCCTTAAAAATAAAACGCAATTTCGTCACGCGGAGCAAGTCGGAATATTCAGTCCGTTTAAAGTAAACTATTCATCGAACAATTGATACGTCGTAGGCATATCTGTGATACACCATCATCGTAGAGGCACCATATAGACATCCCCACACAAACGGGGGCACCGAACATTTTTCGTGAAAACTTCGTGGGATTTATAATCTTCGACCCTCATGCGTAGTCTGTTTTCATATATTTCCGCCCCCCGTATTTTTAATTAAATAAATTCTACTTTGGTATAGTATAGTTGAGTGATTTTGAACGATCGGTTGCAGGAGGTCGCCGCGGTCACACAAGAGTATCGTTTAAATTTCCCTAATCCGAGTAGTATAACGTCGGACACCAGGACTTGTATAAAAACGCGCGGGGGGCCACCTGCAGTCCACGGATATTGTCGCAGTAGTGTCTCGCAGGTGTGTGTTTGAATGTACTGCAATATAACGCAATTATATTATATTTTACATTATAATTTTCAACAAAGTCCACCGACGAACGGACAGTGTATATGGTAGTCGTACCCAAAAATAATCGAATGCACTCCGCGGGAGCACTGCATATTACAACATGAATGAATGGAGTTTGACGTATAATACAATTCAAGCGGCTATCATATACATAGCTGTTACGATAGGTTCCCGCTGGATCCGATTGACCGATCGTCATTATATCTGCCCTCTGAAGTCTATCGGAATAAGATAATAATATTTAGTACGACGCTATGATAATTTTTTTTTTTTAATCTCCGATAATGAAACCTGACCTTGTAAGTGTTCACATTTTTCATCCGTCTGTATCCCTCTATATACATATATACACACAATTATTATTATACACATATATTATGTATATATAATATAAGACCTCCGGGTGTATAACGCATGTACATGTACTCGACCGTTTCGGGGCGCAAACTATGCAGCCCAGAGCTGGAAGTCTACTTTCTACGTCCTTCGATCGCCACGTTCTGTGTAATATAATATATTATTATTATATTATATTCCGGTGTGATTCGTGTATAGTGCACACATTATTATTATTATACATCGTATACGCGTGGCTCCGTAGCATCTTCGACGGATTTTGGTTTCTCTTTATATTATATCGATCTCGTATAATATTCAGTTTGCCCGGAACGCGCGTGCGGTTTTTTCGAGATTATATTATGAATATAGGTAGGTAATAATAATCATATTATAACAATTAAGAGGCATCACCGGCATCTCGACGTAGGCGGGCGGCGTGCGCATAGGATTTTAATTTTACGTTTTTGTCACGAGACCGATAGAAGCGTCGGAAGCGCGGATTTCGGGTTCGCCAGCTCCTGCAAATAAGTAGCACGCGGCCCGACGACGACGATGACGAGTCGTAAATTTGGATTTTCACGCGTCAAAGGCTCTGTCCCACTATAGCCGTTTCTTCGACGACATTTTATAGCTCAACAAGTGTTGTTTGCCAGCCATATATTATGATAATGCGTCGCGTCGGCTTTATTATATATTATAGATATAGGTACGCGCGATGTACTACAGAGAGACGCGCATCTTGCATCATTGGTTTATTTTTATTGCCACGCGTGCGATATGTTGTGCTCGTTGTATATTATATTGTATATAGAGGAAACAAACGAAACATTGACGTGTGCAATATATGTGCTTACTTATATATATATGTATATAATCTACGTTAGACAGCAGCTGAAGACCTTAATGCGGCGAATAATAATAATAATATAATATTTAAACGTCGTAAACAGATATTGCGCAATCTGCGGCGTGTGCATCATCGTGATATATTGTGTTGTACACGAAAAATAAATATTGAAATGTATGTGCTCGCATATTACGCATCTGAAAGCGTTTTGTTACTTTGTTATAGTGTTGTGATGAGATGATGTTCGAACACTATTTGAACACTGCTGCAGCCGACTGCGGAGGTTAAACGGTTCGATTCTTTTATACACGCACGCGCAAGAGTTTTAGGCACCTATATAATAATATAATAGAACGGTTTAAATAACAAATTTTGTGAAAACTCTCATTTATTGAAGACGTTATACATATTATTATGCGCCGACAAAAACAATATTGATCCTGTTAGATCTGCGTCGATTATGGTTTTCGTCGGGGGCTGCCGCGCGTTTACAACAGCTATAGAGCGATCACTATCGGGTCATCGTTGTTATACGAGTGTAAAAATAAACGCGGGCGAGAGAGAAAGTGTATATAGCTCAACGGTGGCGCTGCAGCAGCGTACAATATTTGATTCGTAAAAAAGTAAAATGAAAGTTCACGTTTAGAAAAAAAATAAAGAATCAACGAGGTCAATCAAATTCGAACCCGAATATATCGTTTCGTAGTAGTAGTAGTAGTAGGTATAATATAATAATATCGTATATTATACTTTCTACGGTGCGCGTGTACCTATATACATATATACTCGTATAGGTATATGTTTCAATGTTTACAATACGGTTTTTAGACGTATAAATGTCGTATTATATACATTTATAATATTATTATTATTATTATATACTCTTCGAACGTATAATATTATATGCGCCTAATACAACGCTAATATACGCGTGTATAATACATACATATATTTAATATTATTGTAGCGACGATACGGAAAATGAAAGTCGGACGTAGTTTTAGTGCGCGCGCGTACCGGTTCGATCTCCGAAAAGACATTAATATTCATCGAGCGCGCAAACAATAGTTTAATAGTTATAAACATATTATATTATGTATACGCACACACGGTTTGATTAATAGAGTAGAATTTTCGAACCGGTTTAAAGAATCGGTCCTTTGTCCGTTTTCTTTTCGACAAGGTCTCTCGAGGACCGACCGATTGTTGTCCGATTTTCACGCGCGATATATTTTTATAATATCTATATAGGTACCTGCAATCACAAATCACACACATATATATATATATATTACTACCAAAAACAATAGTTACCGATCAAAGTTCAAACATAATATGTTCAGTGGAGCCCAATATTATCTTCTCGAAGAATAAATAAAAAATTTAATTAAATATCTAGGTTAAATATCAAAACACATACAAATATATAACACAATAATAATATATTTACTAACAACAAAATGTTATTGATACAATCACTATGCAAATTATTATTGCTTATTGAATGTTATTTTGTTCATAACGCAATTTCCTTTTGAATGTGTGATCTGGATTTAATTCGGTTTAATAAGTATTGTCAGTATGTTTTTTCAAAATGTACTCGTACATATCAAAACTCTGAGGGTTAAGACGTTCATCCATCAACGATTGTGAGCTGTGAATAAAGGAGGACTTAGAGGATAGCGTGGATGAGAAGTTTTTCGACGTAGAGAGTGGAAGTAATCACCCGAGTGTCAATATATACGTATCTATGGAGCAAAGGTCTGAAACAATAGCAGAGCTGTATAAAGACGAAGAACGGCAACAAGCATTTGAAGAATTACGCAATTGCTACAAGAATGTTGTCTTACGAGTATGACACAAACATACAAAGATAGGGAAATGCGTACATTTTTAGAGACTGTCCAAAAACTGTATAAGTGGACAAACCACAGCAATATTATTAGAGATCGAAAAAAAAGGTTCGTTAAGATTTGAAAGTTTTAAACGTGTTGAACACACATTGACCAACAATAACGACATAAAAACTCAGATGACGTCTATAGAAAGGAACACGGAAAAACTCAAAAACAAGTATGGCATACTCGCAAGACTCGGATCGCAAACCTCGGAAGAGAATCGACGGAAAACTCTTTGCACATAATTGGAACAGATCATTCGCGTATCGAACGCTGTTGTCGGCGAGGCTGAACTTTGACGTAGGTGCAGCTGTAACGTCGGCAGAAAACAGTTTCGACCGAAATCCGCCAAACACACATTGCCAACAACCCGTCACGCCAACGATTTCGGCATTTTTGCAGACGGGGTCGTCACCGGCGCCCTTGGTTTCGGAGCTACCGCCTTCACCTCTCCCGATGACCTGAGTTGTTGGGCCGCCGCCACCACCTCCACCGCCTTCGATGATGACTGATGGCATCACGAAACACGGTCCAGGCGACGGCTAGCTAGCTCCTCTCTGGTGGCCTGCACGCCTGTCTCAGACTGCACTAAAAACGTACAGTCGCATACTATAATAACAGAGTATTTGTAACAGTATTAATAACAGAGTTTCATCGAATGTATATATATTTGAATAATCAAAATAAGTTTTTAGAAACAAACACTTCAACGCCCATTTCATTCGGGTCGCGTCCCCAGCCCGGCGGAAGCTTCGGGGACCAGCCCGATTATATACCTGTAATACGCGTGACATCAGTGCGTGTGTAACCGCATACGCGGTATGTAGCTGGTATAGCTGGTAGCCAGTATAAAATATAGGCCAGTTGTCACATGGTGTGAGTATAATGAAATTACACCGGATCCACGCGTGATCGCGCCCCGGCATATGCGTGTGACGCGCAGCCATGCAGGCGCGTTACGTTTTTAAAAACGCGCGGAAAAAGGAAGAACGCGACAGATAATATAATACGTATCATAGTAAAATATCACATTCGAAACAAAAGAGAGAAACGCGGCAGGACGTTGTGCAGCGGTGGAATAAGAAGATCAGGACGACGACGACTAGGAGCAGGAGGAGAGGCGGTCGTCCTTGCCTCGTCGTCGTCGGTTTATGTATATATATATATATATTACCTATATATTATTATAATAAAATAGTATTGCAACGACCATCGTTATACATATGTATAATATAAATATGTGTGCGTGTGTGTGCAGCGTGGCGATCGGTACAACTCGACCACCTGCAGCATCGCGGGCTCTCAAGGAGAGCGGTGTGCGAGAGAAAAACGTATTTAAATTTTAAACGACTTTCGTCTTCGTTTGGACCGCGTGGTCGCCGCACCACGCGTGTTATAGGTGGTACTTACTATATACAATATTACAATATAAATATCGTTATTTATTACATATAATATGTTATAATTGTGCGGAGTTCGTTTTTGTAAGATAATGATAGTAATAAAATTCGAAACGGCGGTGGCGCTAGATCGAACGCGACGACGATGCACAATACAATTACAATATGTTGTACTATATTATATTATATTAATATTACAATAATTTCGTATTTCCTCGACGCGGCGGCGGCGCAAGCCAGTTCGGGAAAAACGGAAAATCATATATTAATAACGAAAATAATATAATATATACGTTTATGCACGACGCGCGGGTATAATACATATATATTATGTAGATATATACACCTAATACGCGCGGCGACCTCGTTTTCACCCGCCGACAGTTTATATAGGTGTACCTTTCCCCTTTCTCCCGACGACCAGCACCAGCACAAGTGATGTGTACATACATTATAATATTGTTGTATTGTACGCCGCTTCGTCGTCGCATACACGTCGTAGTTTATAATATAGCAGTGCAGCGCGGACACCCCGCCACGCGTTTCGCCCACGACACCTAAATATATCGTACGAGATAAATACGCGCGTTTGGCGTGTGACTTTTTATCCGTTTTCGCGGCCGGCCGGCCGGCCCGGTAAGGTTCAACGGGGGCGTCGAGAAAGTATTTTCGAGATCGTCCGCGGAGATCGTTTCTTTTACAATATACACGCGTCTATTATACGTATATATTATATACGTCTAACCCACCTACATATTATTACAGGTGGTATTATACACGCACACACAATTTACCTACATATTATAATATTAAATATGCAGTGTAAATAATATATATATATAGGCGCCTTTATGTATTGTGCGTGTATATATATATATATATATATAATGTATAGTAATACATAGGTATATATATATCGCGCACACGTATTATACCCATTTATATTATAATAGGTATTCCTTTTCTCTATATGTATTATAATATATGTACTAGTATATAGGTTTATCCGTTTTTTTTTTCGTCCGACCCGAATAATATGCAAAATATTTGTACGGTTATCCGCCGCCGCCCATCCGGTACGAATTCGGTCCCGATCATTATATTCATATTAAATCGAGTAAACGGTGTCTGCAGGTTCTGGTATACCTATTATAGCATATATATATAGGTAATTGAATATTGCATGACTATAAGTCTCTTTTTACTCAGCGACGGGCGCCGACTATAATATGTGGATTGTGGCGGTGGCGCAATTATTGGGGGTTGTGAAAACCCCGAAACACGTTTTTTTTTTTACAGATTCCACTTAGTTATATGTACTTTTATAATTAATATTTGTAATAAATATGATATTACAAATAATATGTAGAAATTTGAAACATAGTTTTAACATATAAAGTACCTATATATTTAAATACTATTATTATGAGCCTAATTTTTTTTCCATCTATAAATCATGATAGTTAACAATTCAATTTGTAATTTAAAGATTTAATTCAGCGTTGGACGATTTCAGTGATAGTTTATGTAGAACAATAAATAATTGCAAATCATTTCATGCTATTTCAACGGTCAGTTCTACAACTCGCATATTAATATTAACAATATGGTTAAAAAAATTTAATTTCAAGTGTTCAAAATAATGTATAATATATGTATAGACACTATACTGGAGATAAATGATTCCAAAAACCAAAGAAATAAAATACTCAAAACATTCAAATTAACATGTCGACTTCAATAACAAAGCAGTATAAAACTAAAAAAAAAATTACCCGTATGGAATTTTTGAACACAGAGCCTATAAAAACATCATCATATTATGTCTGAATATAGATTTGGTGGAAACAAAAATAAAACCTTTTTTCGCTTTATCGGAAACACAAAATTCTGTTTTGACGGAAACGAATAACTACCAAAGATTTTACTCGTAAACCTAACTCGTTTTCAAATTCAGACCCCTATCCCTAAAAATAAATCCTGCTGGTTCGCACTGAAGTCACTGCTGCAGGATTGTCGCCGTTCGCTACCTCAACGCATGTCTGACGATTATTTTCGTCCCTTGAAGGCGATGACATCGACGACAGCCTCACTATTGTTCAGATGTCGTTTAAGAAAAAGAGAAGCGAAAAGATGAAATATTTTTTTTTTTAAAGTGTGGAGTTCGCTTCCCCCTTACTACAATTTGAGCTAATTTAAACATAATAAGTTCGTCCAAGTGGTATCCACAAATAACAGGGAATAAATGTACCTCCACCATGAGAAGGTTTTGAAGCACACATTCAATATACTATATAATATTATAGATTCCTATATGAATGTATACGATATAAAATTTGTACGATAAAGATCTGGCAAAGCCGCCCATCTAATATTATTACTTTTTACTTTTATCGTGTTATTAAACACGAGCCAATCCGAGATGTTTTATTTTTAAACAGTATACTATAATCATGCGATGTCTCTGCGATTTATTTATTTTCATGAATGATCTAGTCGTTATTCGATGAACGAAAAACACGTTTCCTTTTGTTACGCGAGCTTGTTTAATATATTATCATCATGATCCGTCATATAGACGCATATTATTATTAATTATTATGTTGCAGTACATTTATATTACCTGCTACAGAGTACAGGTGTGCATTGGGGCGAATCATTATATGGGTTGGACCGTTTTCCTCCAAAGAGGAGGTATACAGTTTTCCTGCACTGTTAATTTTCCAAATATTACAGCAAAAAAATATATTCAATACTGCTAAGCGAAAGCTTCATATATAATACAAAATATTATAAGTAGAAAATAAGGGGGGGAATGTATATGAATGAAATATTAATTTTTTTTTAAATTTTATTATTGTACAAGACAAAATAAACAAAAATTAATAATTATAATACAAATTGAAATGTTTCAAAATTTTATATTTCATGAAATTTTTAAACACTATTATATTAGATATATAAATTCTAAGCACCGCGCGTAAATTATATACAATTATATAAAATTATGGTTTAAATTCGTCGTTTTTCATCGCCTGCAGTTTAATAGAAGTCCATTCCAATTTAAAAACATGTAAAATTAGGAGTTTGCGGTTTTTGTTACTTTGCAGGCGTTCGTTCACCGAAACACGCGCACGTACGAATATTACAACTATTTACTCCAATGTATATCACACATAATTGTTTTGATCGGTTTCTGATCTATCGTTCTAATTCAACCGTCATCATCACTTCGATAATTTCCCACCGCACGAAGAAAAATGTAAAAAAAAACGCACTATCAAGAATCCATAGTTCGACAGTCAATAAACGATTATAATCCTACACGTAGTAAATAATAAAAATATTAGGTATAGGTACACACATTCCTTATTATAATAATAACGACGACGTTTTACACCATCAGTGGTGGCAATGAATATATTATTTCATTAAACGCTTATCGGAATGATAAACGGGAATAACAACAACACTGTATGTTTTCCCGAGGGATATCAAGTATATAGCTTATAGAGTTATGCAGCTGCAGTGTTTTAAATATATATATATGTACTGCTCTCGAGAACAATGTTAAGACGAACATTATATATAGGTACAAACACTTTATACAAAAATATATTCTATACACATATATCAAATATCCTAGTGAAATAGTTTAGTGTGTATACTTTTACTTTATAGATATTTTACCATATACCGCAATAGTGTATCAGAGACAGATTTTTAAAATTATTTTTTTATTATATTATTGTTAATACTGCATACACGGATACGGAGACGGAATTTTAATACACATATTATTATTATCTTTAACGGGCTCGTGAGTGACTTATAGAAACTGTTTCGAAACCGCCGCCACCACTTGAACGTCGCCGTACGCGTGGTCTACCGAAAATAAAAATGAAGTACAATGACTGACCTTGAACCGCGTCGTTTCGTCGGACAAACGAATATTATAATGCCGTCGTTCTGTAAAACTAACTTAGGTGGGCAACGAATAAAGAGTATATTATATTTAAATATAAACGTGAATTAATAATAATAAAAATAAATTGTACGTTTTACGTCAAACAGCAATACCGATTTCATAAATTATGCGATTGGAAAACACGATTCTGACGAAATCTACAGATATTTAGTCAAACCGACTCTTCGAAATGCACTGTAGATGACGTGTACGAGTATATGAATGTTAATATTATATTATATTATTATAACTATGTCGATTTACATCATCATTCATAATAAAGTAAATTAGTTAATTTAATCGTTCTTAACGATTATCTATATCTTACCGATTAAAACTGTCACAATAAAGCACCAATATTGTTTATGCGAGGGAGAAAGATGGTATTTGACGACTAAGTTCAGGGTTAGTCGTCTACGCAATTTGTTCTTTATTTTTGGTTAATAGGTAGGTATTACTATAATATATACCATTTCGATAAAAAATTATAGATCGCACGTCACATATTATCTAATATAACAGTGGAGAACCCCTGCACCTTTCTGTTGTAAATTATTTAGCAAATAATATAATTTATCAAACAATTTTTGAGTATTATAATCGAAATTCAAACGTGTAGTTTTTGAGTTATGTAAGTTTGTATACTAATAAGAATCAGTTCTATAATAACGGGTTTAAAGATATGATATTAATGTTATATTAATTTAATATTAATCTATGCAATTTTAATTTTTAAAAATGGTCCGAGTATGTATAGTCAATACTAAATCCAATATTAAATCTAATTTATGTTTCTGTAAACCATTTTAAATGACTATTGTCCTTAGGATAGTATACAAACATTTCGATTACTGAGAAACTACTTGTTTGAATTTCGAATTAGGTACATACTTTTAAAAAAAAATTATCCCCACTAAATTATTTACAGTAAAAAGGGGGTTCTCATTTGAAAAACAGAAGTTTGTATTACCACAGGAGACTATAGGACAAAAAAATCTCAAGAATTTGAAAAAATTGTCTGTAAGTATATAAAAAAATTCTAGAATTAAAAATGTATTATCAAATGGGAAAATGGGGGTGATCATACTTGGTGATAAACGGCTTGTTTATTAAGAATATTCCCGCCCAATAGGTATTTTGACCGATTTCAACTTACCAGAAATCAGAATAAATAAAATAATATAGTAAATACTATTATAGACGGGGAAAAAAATTCTCAGACGTCAATTAAAAAACCCATCGTCCCCGTCGCTCCCCATCGCTCCCCATATTATATTCGTCGTAGCGATGAATCGTCCGAAGAATCGCTCGTATTAAATCGATTTATTCTAACGGTGCGTATTGGTTTCTATTTCAAAAGATAATAAGATCCACTTTTGAGTTTAATTATTCCGATGTAGGTATTTGTATATATATATATAATATGTACGTTTATATTGCGCGGGACGATATATATATAGCTCGGTACTAAATTATTGTAATTTACTTTTGCGACGAATAACGAGCGAGAGACGTGAATTTTCATGAACTATATCGTTTGACAAAAAGGCACGTGCGTGCGACCACTGACGTAATGACGTGACACTCGCGTTAACCGCGGCTGCACTCGCGCGGACTGTATAGCGACTTATTCGATCAATCGCAGAGATTTCTAAAGCCCTATTAGAACTTGCAGGTCGTTGTGCGCACAATAACACCAGCACCGCCGTCGAATGCATAATAACAGCAGTAATATATCACCGTTCGCCGTCGAACGAAACTTTCTCTCGTCCTACACCACTCGAGTGGATTTAACGTAAGCCATATATATGCGTATATACGACTCGCGCGTGTAACTGTGGCAACTTGAGGCAATTCGGAATATTATATCGATTATGCCAATCCGATAAATATATACTACAGTGGTGCAGGCGTAGCAAACAGTGTTTTTCTGAAGCGATTGCTTCTGGATTTTGGGTGGTGGGTCAGACGTACACAGTGAAACCTCTAAATACCGGACACTCTCGGTCACTGAAATAGTGTCCTCTATTTGGAGGTGTCCGCTATTTAGAGGGTTCAGTTTGTATAAAATGTGTAGTTTGTTCCCAAAAGAACGTCCGCTATTTGGAGATGGCCGCTTTTTAGAGATGTCCGTTAGGGGAGGTTTCACTGTATATAATATGTGCTGCTGCTACTACACTAAAGTGTTTTACACACACCCTGAGCGACGACGACGACGTGTGAAGATTTCGACAAAAACAGAAATAATAAACCGTCATCGCATCCTATATATTAATTGGTGTCATATGATAATATTATTGGCCGTGGTCCGTTAAAACGGGTGACTGCCATAACAGCAGTTGCTCGTCTGCTGCAGCTTCCGTATTGATAAGCGCGCTCTGCTGCGGCAGACGGTCGGTCGCCCGACAATCCGACGAGGGAGTTGCCCGCGCCCAAATATCCGTCGCACACCGGAAATCGCGTGTACGCCGACTATATTATAATGTACAGACTGCTGTATATAATATGCAGGTTATTACTATTATAATATATATAATATAAAGAGAACGTCGTTAAATGCGGTATAGGGAAAAAACCGTTATCGTGAGGTTTAAACTCGATGCAGCTGTTAAAACAAAAAGACCAATTTCAAAACCGTCACTGCGCTGCACCCGCTATATATAAATATTATAATATTATATTACATACGTTATAAACCGGCGTATCTATTATCTATATATTTGTACATAGACCACAACTCGGCGCCACTCGTGAATAGTGTCCATACACACCTGAGTACCTGACCCGAGCGAAAAAAATTATTTACAAAAAATGGCCTTTTGTTGAAAAAAATATTGTGTATCAATACCTAAATAATTAACACTATCACAGAGTATATTATTTTGTATCCCCCTTGATACCCCTTAGTGACCCCGCCGTGGAGCAGCTACGTACAATATAATCGATAACTAATGTACTATTTCTATATACTTTCGCTTTTCACTCTCTACAGTGTATAACACATATATAATTTGGTATATCTGTAGTGAGGATATTCGAATAGGGTGCTTATGCAGCTTAGCACCCTTTGACCTATTTCCTTAGGAGTTACCTGCACCCTCACAAATTCTTTTCTCCTAACTTATATTATATTTCATTATACGGATCAGTAATATTATTTTAAAATTTTAAGTTTTATTTACTTCTTTAAACATATAAGCTCTGAAAATTTGAATTTTGAACAACTGCAAATAAGCCAATGATACTGCAGTATATGACGTTTGATAATTAACTAGGTATTTGTTTTTTAACTCACAGCACAGATAAATTATTTAATATTTGTACAGATTTAACGTCTCGACATTATATGTGTAACGTTTTGTTGTTGTGTTATTACATGTAAATATATTATGTAAAATCGACTGTTTGAAAATAGTGCGACGATAAATACCAATTTGTTTATATGCATATAAATATAATATAACTATATGAATGACTATACTTTATCTATATATGATAATGGTGTTCCTCAAGGAGCAATTACAGCACCTGTCCTTTTCAACATCTTCATAGCTGATCAACCCACTTCTCCCTACACGTTCGTTGCTGAATACGCCGATGATAAAGCTATTCTTTCAACCCACGAAAACCCTATCATTGCCTCTTTTCAACTTCAATCTCATCTCTCTCGTTTGGAATCCTGGTGTCAAAATTGGAAAGTCAAAATAAACGAAACCAAATCCTGCCACATCACTTTTACCCTTAAACATCAAATTTGCCCTCAAATTTCTTTTAACAACATCACAATTCCAACCTCACCAAGCACAAAATACCTAGGTATATATTTTGACAAAAAACTAAACTGGGCCCACCATACTCATAACACCAAAATTAAACTAAACTCTTGTCTTCGTTCCGTTACATTTTTCTTTAACGCAAAATCAAAACTTACACTTCACACTAAACTAAACTTATATAAAACTCTCCTTAAACCCATTTGGATGTATGGAATCCAAATATGAGGCTCTGCAAAAAAGTCACATATAAACAAAATTCAAATATCCCAAAATAAATTGTTTCGTTTAATAACAAAGGCTCCTTTCTATGTATCCAATCAAACTTTACACTCAGACCTAAAAATGAACACAGTGTTAGAAACCGCTACCAAGTCTTACTCTCGTTACCACAACTCTCTCTTCGACCATCCTAACATCCTAGCTAAAAATCTAACCAATCCAATGCCTGGCAACCCTCCCAAAAGATTGAAAAGAAAGTGGTGCCGCGACCTACTTTTATAATTTAACCTTACGACTCTGACCTGGAGTGTCACCAGTGGGTGGCTTCTCCTTCATGTTTTCTGGCTGTAATCTTAATTTGTTAACACTTAAGCTTATTATACATAATTTGTATAGATTGTTTAACTCAAATAAAAAACAAAAAAAAAAAAATATATGATAATGAAGTTTGGGTGATTTTGACATACTTACACGTTGTGAGCTTAGGTATATATTATTTGCATTTTCGTATATTTGTTATTGTTTCGTTTGTATGCCATATTCTTTCTTCTTCTTCTGATCATTATAACAAAACTGCAGAAACTGAAATGGAGATATCTGTTTTTCGCGACTATAATTGCCGTGGTTACTATGAAACAGTATAATTGACATCAATTCTTTCCTGTGCAAAAGTGACTTATGACAATTTTCGGGCAGTATCTTTACCTTGAACCACTGAATTTATACGTACACGCTTGCAGGGTATCTAGAGCTAATGTTATATAATACTTTTAAATGTGAAGGGTTGACTACTATACAGTGAACACCTAGTTAGTTGTCTTGTTATTTGTTTCATTCTTATATGTTCTACGTTAAAACCCAAGTGGTATTTAAGTATTTTACATCCCCAGATCCCTCGTATTTATAGTTTCCAAACCTCAGAATTGTGCGATCAAGGCAGTGTTTTACGGTTGATGCGGTAGATATTTGATAGTTATTTAAATATACCATAATATATGGTGAGCCATATTCCGATAAAACCGAATTAACACCATAACTATATAAAATGTCAACGATTTCGTTTAGAGGTATAATAACATTTCAAGGTCAGAGAGTTTTTTACTTGACTAGGTATATCGTATATGTACGAGCCACGAAAGATTTAAATCCAGTTTTCTTCGTGGGACGCTTCAAAATACTATTCTTTATCCGGATCGATTCTTCCAGGAATCTCAAATTCGTTCTCTATTTAGTCGCGTAGTTCCAATGATGAGTTTATAAACATATATTATATTTGACACCAATTAAACGAAGAGTTATCTAGGAGTGATGAGATGTCTTTTAGTAGGTAGCTAAGAACTATATCTTTAGCGCCGATCGACGTCGTAGTTTAAAATTCGATTTAAAATTATAATCGGCGAATGAAGGATAATGACGAGTGGTATAATATAGTAGTATAATATTGCTCTTTAAATCGATTTTACTCAAACTCAAATCGAGTCGCGTGGCACATAGTAATATATAATAGTGACCGATCGTACGGCAAAATATTAATTTCATGTACATTTTTAATTTATATACTTTATCGGCTTTTAGACTATTATACATACGCTATTATTACTTATTGTTTTACCTAGCATAAATAATAATATAGGAGGTGATCGGTACGCCGAACCTAGGACCCTGCAGGCTGCATAGTTTTCGAAAAACGACTAGCCACGCCATACGTTTACAATATTTTAGGATCCAGCGTTCACAGGACTTATTCTATTCTCGTTAAAACAATATCGTTATCAAAAGTTGAAATATTTAAGAGTTGAAATTTAAAAATATCTATTATGCGCTGCATACTATCGCATTTATACAACGACTGTTAGATATTTATGTACAATATATATGTTATACTATAATTATTATTTATCTGTATATTATATATGTTATCTATATGCACATTCTACAATATGAAATATTATATCAAATGAAACCTATGTGCGTTTAGTTCCACGGCACAGAGTTATGATATTATAATATGTACCGTGTTGTCCGTATACCTATACATATAATATACCTAATACATATTATATATATATATTATTAAATGTGAAAATATTTCTGCTCGTATAGTAAACTTTCTTTCTATTCACGCGACACGCCGTACATTGTATATTAAAATATTATGTATATATAAACGTAATTTTGCGCACGCATAAAAATATATATATCATTTCGTTATGTATATAATATAGAGAGGTAGGTACTCACTATATACGCGCGTACTCGAGTTATAATTATTATTATAACTGTCCCTTTTTTTTTCTCGCACCCGCCGTGCCCCCCTCTCGATCGTTAGGTATAGATACTTTTCCTTCTTTATATACAAATCGTAAGTTCGTAACGGACTCGACTTCTGAAGAGAAATAATAAACAAAGTATAATATATGAACGAGGCGGCGGCGGCGGCTGCACAGTGCGCACGTTATCGAATGTGTTTTGTTTAACCGGATTTTGTGTGTAAACGTTGTTGACACACTTTACATATTATATACACATACTCGTACATATATATATCTTTATATATACACACATTATAATACTCAGTTGCACGTGCCATCATCGGTTATAATTGCACTTTACAATCGTTGACCGTATTGCGTAGACGACTATATATACGAGTGGCGCTTGTCCGTCGTTAAGCTTTCCAAGTGGTCGTCGTCGTTACTCGTACACGCCGATTGTGCGAGGAAAATACACAGTTCACACAACCCTGCCGCCGGTCATTATAATATTATTATAATGCTCGCAGAGAAAAGAATGAACAAAAATCGAAAGCTGACGACGACGAAAAAAAATAAAAACAGAGTAGGTATATTGTACATAATATATGTGTAGTATTATATGTACACACATTATTGTATTCAACGACTCGACGCGTATTACGTCGTCATAGACGAGTGTGACGCGTTTTGGGGGCACCTGTATTTTTGTGCCCCCCCGAAAAACGAAATTTTTTCCAAACTATTGTATTATTGTCTTTCGAGGAAAAAATTCATATATTGTATATTGTATTTAATATTTATATTGCCAGAAATTTAAATATCACGGACACGCTTGACACAGCAGGTGGGTAGTAGTTATTGTAGGTAGCTGGTTTGTATATCGGGTCCGTATTTAGGGGAGCACGCAGTGGGCAATGTGTTGTGGAATTTTGGGGACGGTAAATTTTTATGAATTTATTTTTCGTGCTCAATCTGCAATTTGTAATATTATTATAATTATTTATTTTTTTCCCCATGTATATTGGATTGTTTATTTTGATATCTACTTGTTTATTATGTATAATTCTGGACTTTTTATTTGATATATATTACATTTTATAAAACATTTATTCGTATAATATTTTTAATTTTATGTACCAAATATACATGTAAGTATACTTAAAATATTAGGTAGGTAGGTGTTTAAGACGTATGTTTATAATTTCCAGTGCAATAATTTGTATAAAAATAAACACACGAATGAATGATACCTGCAATAAACCATTATATAATATTATAAACTATTTATATAAAATACAAGTTAAGTTTATAATTTTCACTCATTTTTTAACACAGGACATCCACCTTCCACTCCAGTCACAAAAAGAGAGGGTGGCATTTTATAAGTGCCCCGGGGCGACTATAAATTCTAAATACGGCCCTGGGTAGTACCTGTATACCTACATAATATAGTAAACTGAATATAATATTCACTACCCGCGATTTACCCGAAGAATCACGTACGTTATGATTTGTTTTAAATTGCAGCGGACCGTTAATTATAATGTCTATTAATTATCGACGTGCTATTTCGTTATAGAGGTTTCGATAATTGTATATTGTTGAGGTATGAAATTTAAGCATAATATACGACATTATAATAATATTATGTAGGTACGTGTGTACCTATATTTATCAAGTACAGCAAAACGAAAACTGAGTGTATTCTTCCGTTTTACCTACACATACTTAGTATTGTTTTATGTAGATTGTTTGTATACTATAGTAAAAATAATAATAATTATAACTAACCACAAACAATATATTCTCAACACCTGTTGGATATAATACATTCATTATACATAATATATATAATATGTATATGTACACGTAGGTATTCATGAAAAAAATATTGACATTTCTGCACTTTGATATTGCATAAATGTGCTAATGGCCGCGACGAAGATGACCGTCTTGTTTTTATCTTCAATAATAATCTTATTAGAAAACTGAGAAAGAGAAAGAAAGAGAGTGGGGAGAGATTCAGAGAGATTCAGAGAAGGAGCTGTAGCTGGGAACGATAATAAGACCAAAATAAAACTTCTACGCCGATGATGCACAACGACTTGTGCAGCGAGCGATTTGCATAATATTATATTATATACCAGGTATAGGTTAGGTATATTATACCTCCTACAAACGAGTCGCGTATTTAGGACAGTAAATGAGATCGAGTGGGTATCATATTTATATATACATATATATAATTACCGGAGTAAAAGGTGATAAGAAAGTATAAGATATGATTTGTGATTAAGAAATTATAATCTTTTTGAATGCGATCGTGAGCTTTATTAACGTGTGTGTCGTGTACTCGTGTGCGTATATACATTATAATATGTACATGGAAGTTAGAACATATTATATACATATATAGGTGCACACAGCACACGAGTTTCATATAAATCAAATGCAGTTGGGATTTGAAAGCAAATACCTTTTTTTTTAATGATATAAAGATATAATGCTTGTCTACAAATGTATTTCATTTGATAATATCTATCCAAATGGACAAATGGAATAAACTCTATATTATTTGTTTTTTTTATTATTTTCTAATTTAATATTAATTAATTAATCAAGCGCATTTCAATAGTTTTTAACTTATTTCAGGTACAAATCTATAATCGATGAGCTTGCGAAAACGACTACGAGTTGTCGATGACGTTTAAAATAATATAAGTACTAGAAAGTATATACTCACATATTTTGACATGTGTCATTATCGCACCATTCGTATACCACGGTAACTACGATGGACGTTGAAAGATCGTTTTGGATGTTAATGATTTGAGTTTGGACAACCACTCATTTTTCTGAAGACAGTGTTGGCGCTGTTTTGCGCACAGTGAAGGTTTGTCAAAATATATATGCTTGTTCGTTTGTTTTAATATATTCATCATAATTAATTCATGGAAATATAAAATGAATAGACTTATTTTACATACACATTAATGTTTATTTTTATTACATTTTAAGTTTTTTTTTCATTTTTCGTATCGTCTCAAAACTCGATTCCTAATAACAACGTGATACGAATAATTGATCTAGGCAAACTAGTTGACTGTTGTGTATGTTTTATATAATTCATGACGCAAAAAAACTTCAAATAATATACAATAAATAATAATATGATATACTTATTTAAACTTATGATAAATTGGTTGAATAGTGTAGGTATACATAAGCACTTCAAACTTTTTGAAATTTAGTTTTTTACGGAACAAAATTATAACAAGACAAGATAGTGTACTTATTATTATAAGTATTATTATTTTATTATTCTACATTTTGCAATTTGCAGCAACCTGTTTGGCAATTTTTCTCTCAGAGGCCATTGAATGGTATTAATAATAACTTCTGCCGGCGTACTTTTGAAACTTATCAAGTTTTTTTTGCATCGGTAAAGTATAAGTTTTTAAAAATAATTATAACATAGAGGTTTATTATTATTTATCGTAAGTAATCATTTTGGTCATTGCCCATTATACGATCAATTTCCATCTCGTCAAAAACAGTTTATGTTTTCATGTTTTGTAATGCATAATTTTTTATACGAGTACCTATATCGATAATATAATAATTATTAAGAGATTCATTTACGTAAATCGTTCAAAATGTGCCTACTTAGATTATATGCACTCGATAATTTAACTATACTAACGATTTCAACTTTTAACCGATACTATTATAGATTGATTATAAATGTTACATATAATATATGTTACATATTATGATAATTATATTCAAGTATAATTCAACGTTTCAAATAATAATAATTTCAACGTTAATCGTAATTGTTTATTTAAGGTAGGAATAATATTATTATTGCGTATCCGACTCACCTAGAAAATTAGCTACCCAAAACGTTGTTAATGTTATTGTACCTATGTATATTTTAATGATATTGTATACGTTGTTTTCACAGTATAAACAGTTTTTAGAACTAAAAAAAAAAAAACATTTACTCTACCCCTGTGGGGTACAGCGAACACTAAATAAATTCACGAAAATCGTACACAGGATATTAGTTATTTCCGCATTGTATAGGCAGGTAATTGCATATATGTGTATATTATATTATTATTGTAATATTTCCGTAGTTCGCAAGGTTATTGCTGTGGTACAGAGCTGTTTACGTATATTATATACAGCGAACCGAGCAGTCATTGCACTCGGCGATTATATATATGGTGAATAATAATAATATATGATGTGATGATTTTTATTGAATATTGCATAAATCGTATACACCTACTTTGTTGTGGTGTAATATATATATAGGTATTACCGTCTACGGACTACGAGTCACAACGGCCGTACTTCGATTTTCATCGTATTAGTATATTATATTCTAATAGGTATTATGTACACGTAGACACTAGACAAAAAAAAAAATTCACAAATTCATAATCTTTATAAAAGTATGTAAAGACTAAAGACTATATCGTTTGCAAATACTGCTCAAACCCGCAACAGCTGTATACAACAATATGTGTTGTCGAACCGAATTGGCATTATGCACAGTGGCGTATTTACGGGGTGGGGGGGGGGCCCAGAGTCTCGACTTGCAAAAAAAAAGGGCTAAAAAGTCATAAATAACCTGCTACGTATAGGTACAGAGAAAGAAAATATTAATTTATATTATGTGTTTTTAATATTAAGACCCCACCCCCCCCCCCCAAAAAAAAATTCATTTTGAAAATACGCCACTCATTATGCGTATAATCTGTTGTTAAATAATACTCGATACCTAGGTAGGTACATCTAAACCTGCGGCCATATTCTATAAAGGGCAGTAGAACCTATAAATTGTGCAGCAGGAAATACCTAAAAGTTCGACTTACTCAATAAATATAACCATAGTTGAAATAAAATAATCGTTTAATATTCTATTTCCATCGAGAGACATTTCGAAAGTCGGAGCAAATGATATTTATTGCGGATTTTGTCATAAAAGCTTAAATAAGCTTACCAATTCCGATAGTCTCATAATCCCATTAATTAATATTGTTATAGCTGCTATATAGAAGTGTAATCAAACTAATACTATTACTTTTTAACCTTTATGATTATCTCTATTAATTATTACATAATATAATAATCAGAATATTATCGGAGTATCAGACGTTAATTTCCTATTTTTTGAGTTTTTGGGGAAAAAATGCATATACATAATATACACACATACGGTGGATTATATTTTGGTAATCCATCTGTTTTGAAATACTTACTGTCACGGATCGATAAAAACGTTGGATTTCCATAAAAAAATTGAAATTTATTACTAATTATTTATTTATCGCATTTAAATTATCGAAGAAAATAAAACTTTTTTTTTATTTATAAAAATATTTACAATCTATTAACTAAAAGTCTAAAACAATAAGTAAATTTGATACGACTTAGAAAATTAACACGAGTGGCTTGTGGAGGAAACTAACGGCACCTCTTAAAACTGTTGATCTATTTTTGTTTTTCAGTAATCAACTGTTATTTTGTTTTTGGTTTAGAGAAAATCTCTAGGCCATTTGCATTTACACGGACGGCGTTGAGCATTTTCGCGAGGAGAGAAATGGTGGACATATTATTGATGTGGGGAAGGGGGTGTGGATGGTTAGTTTAACACGGAATCTTTAATAGGTAGTAGTTTTGGCGAGTTCAGTGACCGTGCGGGTGTTTGTAGAAGGTCTTTGTGGAGCGATTCATTTGTAATAAACCAAGGAGCTCCTGCAGTTATCCAGCCTAAGACTAATGGACTGAAAAAATAAAACTCGACCGTTTTATTATACAATTTATTATTATAGTATAATCGCGAGATTT
The DNA here is from genome assembly GCA_022818045.1 of Neotoxoptera formosana. NCBI lineage: Eukaryota > Metazoa > Arthropoda > Insecta > Hemiptera > Aphididae > Neotoxoptera > Neotoxoptera formosana. The sequence continues at coordinate 25,854,007 of CM040632.1, read as the reverse complement.
TTCATTTGAAAAAAAAAACCGAGCCGGATATCTACAAAACATATATACCACACCAGATTGTGGTCTCAGCTTTATGTACACACAGGATGCATATTATTGTGTATTTTAATATTACTGATCAGTGATATTTTATATTTGTTTATAATATTATGCAGCTGCGAGCTGTACCATACGCAGATACAGCTCATAGATAAGCTGATTGTCTGTAGGTATTGTATATTATATATTATTTTGTGTATACATATTTATATAATATGTACACCGTTTGAACAACGAGCAATAGAGATATTATACAATAATTATATTACAATTTACAATATATGAATAATAACGGTGGTAAACGCATGACTTTTAATGAATTAAACGCCATATTATTCGTATTATATAATATTAATATTTGTTTGGAAAATGTAACTCGGTGCGCCTATATATACTTACAAAGGTTAGTTTTCATACACATTCGGTTGGGCTGGGTTAAGTTTTAATATTGTATTGACTGTGTGGTTTATCCAAATTATTATTGTCCGTTATTTGTGTATAAAATATGATATTATAAAAAGTCAAACTACCTATACCTACTTATTGTTATGTCGTAGTTCGTTATCGACATTATTTTATTTATTTATTTTATTTATTTATTTATTTATGTGTGGGGATTATATACGACCCCGTAGGCCGCACAAAATCGAACTCGACGAATGATTATTCGAATAATTAAATGGTTTATCGAAAAGCATATAATAACGCGGCCGAATATAATTATTACATTATATTCGTTCGAGACAAAATGTCACACTCCGTTCGTATTTACACGCTCAGAATTTGCATACACTGTGTCATAACACATCGTCCCTGTACGTTTTTTTTTTTTTTTTGGGAAGTAGTGACGACGTTCATTATATTTCGTATCTTGTTCAAATTTACACATTTTTAACGATGAATAAATAATATCGTACGACATATACTTTACCGATTTCAAATGGGAATTATTCGCGTAATACCGAATGTCACTGCGTTGCTTGTTATATAATGTACACCAGCTGATGTTATTTCGAAGCATACAAAATATAATATATATCTACACCGATATTAGCACAGTACAAATGAAATATTATTTATGAATATATTTCTTATTATATTCTGCTGTGGTTAAATACCGTTCGAGAGCCCCGCCACGTAACGCGAAATATTTGTTTGCTATTCGTGCACCACTCTGTAAAAACACAATTTTGCAATTTCCATGCAAGTAGAAGTGGGTACCTATAGTTGTTTTTTTCGATGAAAAAATTCTATTATTAATTTTAATTTCATGCCAATTTTATTTTGGCGACAGAACTTGTCTACATTGTCTGAGTTTAACACATCACTTAAACGCACGCAAATATACATGTTTTCTAAACAGAAAACCAATTAACTTCTATTTTTTTTTCGGAACAAATGATTTCTGTTTTAAATACGGGCGTGGGCACAATAATGACGACTTATTTATGCCTTTTACTAAAATGTTAATTAATCTTGGTATATTTTAAACGAAATAAATATTTTGTCACCATTACACGAGCACTAAATAATAATATTATCATCTGCTACAGTGGCAACGAACTTTCACATTTAACGGAGTAGGCATAGTCTTATTATAATTAGGTCCATAGATTTATACAGAATACAACTGTGCAAATAGGTTTGGTACCCAGGTTAGGTTGAGTAAGGGAGACCCGGTACAATTGTAACACAAATCACAATGCACTAAGGTGTTCATTAAAAAAATACAAAAATCTCAAATAAATAGAAAAAGTTGTCCTCGAGTAAAATAAAAAATGATAATAAGTTAACCGTTCAAAAAAAAAAAAATGAAATGTGTTTTTGATATTAAGTATACTGAATAAAATCATACATTAACTTTTTTTCACTCGCGAGTACAGAGTTTTGTAATAGTTTGATTATTGTTATTTTGATATACACTAAAAGTTGTCTAGTTTTTGTTGGGTTTGATCTGAACACTCTAACTATAGTCAGTAACCATTTCCTTGTAAAATAGTATTTTCAAAATTATTGAATGGGTTAAAAAAAAAAAATAAAAAAATAATATAATAGTTAATATGGATAATTATATGACTATTTGTGCTAATCTGTTTATTTAAGTTATACCTATTTTATTTCATTTAAAGGTAACAACTATATTTTAAGTTTTTTAACAATACAAAAACCAAAAAATATTTATGTTACATTTGTCCCTGGCGCTGTTACAAGTGTCCCTGTATAGGGCATTATTTTTATATATCCGTATTTATTCAACAAACTGTGGAAATAATAGTGTTCAACACACACATATTTTTAAAGGTAATAACTTACTTTACTGATTGAAAGTTGAATCAGACAAGAGAAATTTGAATGATGGCAGATATAAACCATTTCATGAAAAATGTTACAATTGTACCCGGTGTCCCCTATACCTACTACATTATTTATTATGTATCCGATTTATTAGTGAGCTATAATCAACTCGAGAACGATTTATGAAACAACAGCGTGGATTTTATTCCAGACCCGGGATGCGGTTCTATATATTAATATTATCACCCATAAATACTTTTAAAAATTAAAAGTTTTTCGCGAAACAAATTTAAATAATAATATGTCAAATTATAATTTGTTGGTGAATCATTATTATACTCAAGGAGTATAATACTGCACCAATCGGCAAATCGTTTTTCAAACTAGCGTGGGTCGACCGCACCATCGCCACCGTTTACACATGCGGCTGTGTCGCGAGAGAGCCCGTAACGATGAAGGGCCGAAGGAGGTCAGCTCTCAACAGCCTATACCATTGTCGCATATCATTCGGTCAAATAGCAGCGCGTAGCAGATCAAAAATCAAAAAATATTTATTGTACATTTGTCTTCGGTGCTGTTACAATTGTCCCTGTATAGGGCATTATTTTTATATATCGATATTTATTCAACAACCTGTGGAAATAATAGTGTTCAACACACACATATTTTTAAAGGTAATAACTTACTTTACCGATCGAAAGTTGAATCAGACAAAGAAATTTGAATGTTGGCAGAAATAAATCATTTCATGAAAACTGATACAACTGTACCCGGTCTCCCCTACCTACTACGCATTATTATGTACTTATATGTCAATAATATGTGTGCGACTTATTAGTGAACTATAGTCAGCTCGAGAACGATTTATGAAACAATGATGTGTGTTTTATTCCAGACCAATTATAATTTGTGGGTGAATTGTTATACTTAAAGAATATTTCAAACTATAGCGTGGGTCGACCGCACCATCGCCACCGTTTACACATGCGGCTGTGTCGCGAGAGAGCCCGTAACGATGAAGGGCCGAAGGAGGTCAGCTCTCGATAGCCAATACCATCGCCGCGCATATCGTCCGGTCGAATCGCGGAGCGCAACAGCTGCTGCACATCATATTCAGATATTCTCATAAATTACATAATAGTATACAATATGCGTACTCGCAGCCGGCAATTTTATATCGCATATGATATTTTACGACAGACCGCCGTTATATAGTATGGTCGTATAGTATATAGTAACGAGTGCATGACCGAGGGGGAGGGGGTAAAATATCCTCCCGGACAAAGTAGGCCGCGATCGGAATCGCGAGAAAAAAAAAGTGTAAAAAAAAACTGCAAATGACAGCGCGATCGGCGGGCACGTGTCGGGCGGCCATACCCGTGAACCGTCTCTGCTAAGGGACCGCGTATAGCGACTAGATTTCGTAATCGCGTGTGCGGGATAAGGTTTAACCGCACACGATATATGATTATTATTATTATTATTATTAATATTATATACGAGCAATAACGACACGCGATAGCCGCGGCCTGCCGGTGTGTTGCTGCAGCAGGTGTCGCGTTACCCGCTCGTCGCCGAGACGTCAGCTGTCTCTCTGTTCGTGTGTGTGTCTCTCTCTCTCTTTTTCGCTCCGCGTGTCATTCTCAACACGATAATATTATCACATCGAATAGTTCGCGTACTGCAATAATAATAACATCACAGCTGCAGCAGTGTACCTGTATATACTATGCGTGTCGGCCAGGCAAAATTGGTCGAGAGCGCGTCCCGCGAGGACGTTTATTTTAATATTATTATTATTGTGCGGATCTTGCGTCGGTATACGCGCGTACCATAAAATATACAATACGATCTGTGCTAAATAAACGTGTATACATTATTATTGCGTTATGCAAATCGAAACGTCTGCGGCGTAGGCGTGAACCGCGACAGTAAACTAGCACAAGTCTATAATAATAATATCGTGCGCAGAGATCGATACGAATAATTATTATTCGTCCGAACACGACAAACAAAATGTATATTTTAATGACCCTGCGCGAGATATACACTAATAACGTGTGTCTAAATATACATATTATAGCATTACATCACGGCTTATTGGTTTTTTGCAAGTTTGAAATAGCCATATAATATTATTGTATACTTGAAACAGTCGTATGCGTACGAGATCATATATATGTATATATATTGTATTAAGTTTAACAACTTAAGAAAAAAAACACATACGCGAGTAGGTACCTACAACTACAACACGTGTATACACAGCCCCCCCGTGGCAATATTCGTCGTTTGTGAAGTTTTGGTACGCCGTATAACAAGTGATGTATGCACCGCGCATAAAAACAACAAAAAAAACATAGAATTTGACACATGACGTGAATGTTATATATTATGATTTAATTACAGCAAATTTTTATAGTAGTCGTATATGTGTCAAGAATCGTGATCTCAATTATTATCGAAATTATACATACCTATAATATAGTCATTATAATACTAGTATAGTTTTTTAGCTGCGTGCGAGAACGATGGATTACAGCCTTGCGACAGTTCTAAAAGAGAGAGAGAGAGTGAGAGAGAGAGAGTGAGAGAGAGAGAGTGAGAGAGTGAAAGAGAAATAATCGTAATCGTAAAACGCGTGTACCTAATCATCGAAGTTGACTGTTTCAAAGACATAATATTAATTCTGCTCTGCAGCAATATTCGAGAAAAGGTCACATCGCGACGACATTTTGTTATCTCTGATTGACTCACATGTGCAGGGATATGAATAATGTCAAATGTATTAACTAACTCTAATACCTAACTCATAAATATATATGTTAATAATAACCTTAAAAAATGAGTTAAACGTGTCAAAAATCAAAACTGATTATAAGAGACTTAGAGTCTTAACAGTATTTTATTTGAGTTATCTCGTAGTGATTTTTTCTAAAAATGTACCTTATAAAGTTATAAGTAAAAATCTATAAACAAAACTCTCAACTTCATGAACAACCAAGAATTTATTATTTTAGTGATGTCCTATTAGTTTTGACAACGACGCTATCGCGCAGAGTCCACATATTATTATATTTGGCGCGAATTAGTTAAGTATAAAATGAAGTCGACCGCTTGGAGTACAATAATACTATATAATATGACCCGCCCGTGGAACAAAACAAAAATATTCGGTTACACTTCTGTGCAGGTTATAACCTCGATCCACGGGCAGCGGGTGAACACAATAACGTCGTTTGTTTAGCAGAGCGGCGCGTTTTCGAATTTTCGAAGGGCATCCGCTGCCGCCGCCGCCGCCGTCGTCGTCTATATATACACCTTATATATTATACCTACGCATATATATATATATATATACACCTAATATGTACACAAAGGTGTCAGGGAAATATTATTATTATTATTCACGATGACGTCATTGCGCGCGCGCTAGCGGACGACAGCCCCCGATGATCGAATATAATATTATAATATTCCACAAAACATCACTCGAGTTGATTTATTACACCGCCGCCGCGGTGATCGTATCGTATATTATATAAACGCAACCCTCGGGTGTGTGTATACTTCAAGATAAAGGCTATAATATAGGAGCCTGCGAAAATTATAACGTGATGTGTGCTCAAAATTTCGAGGGCGAAAAAAAAGCTCAGTTCTCTTCATAACGATATATATGATATATGTTTGGGGTAGGAAATTCAATCGAGGACCGCACAACCAGGTGATTGGTTTTTTAAATTTATTTAATCGTTACAAGACCCCGGAATTCTAATAACTATACTTCGGCGCAGACGTGGATCTGGAAATTAAAAAGAGAGGGGGCTAGACGAAAAAATGTATACTTCAAGTACATAAAAGCATAGCCATTAAGTTTAAGTTTTTAAAATGAATAAAAATTCATCATACATGCGTATATTATAAAATAATAATAATAACAAAATTATATTTTATTGCATATAATAGTATTTAATTGCTCGGATTTCAAATTTCAATGTAATTGAATTTTTTTTTTTTTTGGAATGTCTTACACGAAGATTTGAAATTTATTTTTATATCACACCAACCTATTAGCTGATTTAATTTCCTACAACTTTTATTGGAGTATTCTCTTATCGAGCGATAATATTAAATCGGTGGCACGTGTGGCCGATTGTCGTGAAGCTTTTAGTCCTGTTAAGTATTTTTTTTTGCCTAATTTTAATATGACTTAATAAATAATCACAATATTATCAATCACTCCTAAATGTCAATAAGCAATATAATATAATATGCTATATATGTACTTTTAGGCAGTATATTGCTCTTCTTTACTTTAATTAATAAACTAAAAATTAAGCTTATCTTTGAAATATTTTAAGTCCTTAAGGGGGGGGGTGCTTCAGCTCCCATAGACCCCCCCTTAAGCCCCCCCCCACCTGCTTCGGCGTTCGACTGTATTTCAAAAAGTGACAAAAACCAAACGTCAGGACACGCGCATGCAGCGAAAAGCGATTATTATTATTACATAACATCATATGTACGTATATGATAGGTATGTGTGTTTTATATCGCAAACATGTGTCTCGTGTGTCGCATGAGAAGATCCGATAGTATTCATCATGGGTGGCAGAGGAGTTCGGCAGACCTTGTAAAAACTAATGATCTGAATATTGTATAATGACACTTATTATTATATTATATACTCGGGCACCGAATTGTAGTCTGGGAAAAAAAACCACACGTCGTGAGGAGATAACAGCTAGGAGACTGCAGGGTGTTGGGTGGAAATCCGAACACTCGTCGTCTCGCTCCGTTTGCGACATTTCTGGGTGTATATAATTATTATTGTCGTAAATCAGAAACCGACGATAAACGATATATCTCGAGCGGGACCGCGTTGCTGCTGCACAGTGAGTCCTAATAAGGGTCACGTGTGATGCTGACGGAGGAGGTTTTTTTTTTCAATAATATGTTTCAATATGTTGGTCGTCGTCGGTGATCTTTACTCTATGGTAATTACTATCGCGCCCAGAGAAACTATATAATATATACTATTAGGAAACGACCTCTCCGAATGAATTCGATTTCCGATCAATAATAAAATAATAATATATACTCGGTAAACTCTCGGTGAGAGCTGCGCACGAGTCGATTCCCGGGTGCCTCTATACCTGCACCGATGAATTGATTCCGTGGCTATTAAGAGAGAGATAATATTATATAATATGCGAATTGATTGGGCCTCATTATATTGTTGTATATCAGTAACGAAAGTAACAGGTATTTCATCAAATTTTATTGGTAATGATAATTGATTGTAGCGGTGTCGTAGTCGTGTATTTTTCGCGGTGTCAATATTTCTGAACTAATATGGAATTTAAATCAAGTGAAAAGTCTAAACCAGGGGTGGTAAATAAATGGCACACGTGCCAAGGTTGGCACGGGGAAATTTTTCAATAGCATCCGAAAGACTTTCATGTGTCTATATAATATATTTATAGATTTTTTGGTATTAATAATCTATATTTCACAACGACAAATTGTTATCTTTATGATTTTTTTAATTTATATTTTGTACTGCGATAAATGCAGACATATCAATCAGACATAAAAAATGTTTCAAGCAATATATGAAGCAAAAAGTTTTTAATAAACAACAAAAGTTGATTTTTTTATTAATTTTCATTATTATTAATTTTTCGTTTACATTTTATAAAAATTCTGTTAGTAACAATAATTAGTGACAATGCTAAACATTTTTTTTTGAATTGTATCATAAATTGGCACGTTGAACAAATTATATTTGCCATCCATGGACTCTAAACCACATATAGTGGATGGATATATTAAGTTTTGTTTTCGTCAAAGACTATATCAAAGGATATCCAACGCTGGACTTGTAGTACGAGTAGCTGCGTATAAGTGTTATTTAGGACTCGAGTCTAATTATGAAATTACAGAAAGCAACACAAATCATATAACCATATGACATAACTGAGGTAAATATTATTAGTAGGCGGTATAAGCGCTGAGCAATGGCTTTAAAATGTTGGAGGTGTAACCTCCTCGCGGTGCAGGTGTCTCTCGGATAACGCTAATAGGCTGAAGTGTTCATACAACATATAATATTATCATTTATTATACGTTTATCATATTATTATTGATATACAACCATTCAGGAATCAACTCGTACCTAACTTCTTAATAGCCTGCTGCACCGAAACCCGGCAATCGACTAATACGCATAAAGTAAGTCTCGGGAATTAACTCACCTGTAACGTCGCTTTCGATTATCCGTGGTCGGAACTGCGTACAGTACTAAAAATAGTGTTTATGTACAATATAATATTATGTGTTTTTGTGAAAAAAAAATGTAATTGTTGTATATAATATTATGTGAATGTTTAAATACAATACGACGTGTAGGTACTTATCTAATTTTCTTTAAATACTATTTAATATTACATAATATAATTTTTTTAATGATAAGCTTATTCTAGCTGAATTACCCGGCTTCGCCCGTGTGTATTTTTTTCATATTTAGCTGATCAAGTGCACTTCGTTGCCCATTAAAAAAAATTAATAATGATGTTACGTTTGGACAAAATACATACCATAACCTATTTCAACCCTTTACAGCCCGTTTTTAGTATTAAAGAAGCCTATATCCTTTCTCAGTGTCTAAACTATCTATGTACCAAATTTAATTTAAATAGGTTCAGTAGTTTCGGAGCCTATTCAATACAAACAAACAATCAAATCTTTCCTCTTTATAATATTAAGTATAGTATAGATAAAATATGTAACCATTGACAACCCTATAAATAAACAGTACATAGCAACCATGGTTACCAATAGCAACCATGTGTAAATAATTATTTCCATCGTAAATCACAAAATCCCTGTGTGAGCACCTTACATCACCCCCCTCACCTCACCACTTTGTGAATCTAAACCATCCAGGGCGTCACTCAAACTTATACAAAAAAATGCATTCAAATCGGTCCAGCCGTTTAGGAGGAATTCAGCGTGCGCGAAACATTGTACTAACCTAAGAGGCCATAACTCCGGAACCACATATCACACAGCTTACAAGCTTCACAGAAACCATCTACATATCAATCTTAATATGCCCTGAAATTTTTATCGAAATCGGTTCGGTGGATCTTGAGCTATAAAATTTATTCAAAATGTACACTTATTTTTATATATATAGATAGCATATTTGTTTCAATTTGTATTTTGCGGATTAACCGTGAAATATTCGTTAACTCAACCGCGGTTACCGTACCACAAGATCTATAAAGAAAATCTTTATTGATCTTTATAGATCTTGGCCGTACCACACTGCCACCCTATTTCACGGATAATCGAGAGTTTACTATACAAATAATATTATAATATAAAATTATGACGGGGCTATATGCAATATTTTCGGTGGTTTTTCCCAATGCGCCTCCGAGATTGAGACGACTTTAAGAACTATATTATTATCCTCGGTATAAACACTTTAATAACTGAAAAATAACTTAAAAATAACTCGTTTAATTTGAATTATGCACAACATTTCAAAAAAATTATCCACAGAATAATTTGCTGTAAAAACGGTGGAGGGGTTCATTTGAAAAACAGAATGAGTCTGGATCCCCACAAAACACCCTTTAAGTAGTGTGAAAAGTCTCAAGAATTTTTAAAAATTACAAAAATCCGTTTTTGAATAAATTCATTATTAAATGTAAAAACGGGGACGAGCATGCGAATCACTCGCTATGTATACATAAAATAATTAACAAAAAACACGCGGTATACTACTCTCGCGACTTGTACGCGGTGACAGTTACAGACTATACCGCAGTAAACCGCATCTACTGCAGATTAAATTTCCGATTTTCTATTTCCGTCGGAAACAAAAATTGTAATTTATTATACGAAACGTCGACCGCCCACCCGCCACATACAGTCACACGATTCGTACAGTTTTTCGTTAGCATTACAATAATACGATATAAAAATTACGCGCGTCATATAATATTATTATTGTCAGTAGTTGTCACCCGTAATTTCGTACGAGTCACGCCCGCGAGAACGAAAAGGTCGCACGACGTCGACGACGGTGTTACCATAGACGAGGTCGTTGACGGGATTGGTTCTTAACTTTTAATTTTCTTCTTTTGCGGACAAACGTCTCCGTCGCGGTCATCGCGTACAACATCATATATTACAGTATTACACTCACTTCACAGATATTATATTATATGTCTTAGCCACTTTTTGAAATCGATATTTTCATGAAGAGTTGTCCGTTTCATTAAATGGAAACGACTTTTTCACACTTCGTCAAATACAAAAATATTTCGCGAAACGTCATTTTTTGTGAAATGGTCACTCCAATAGGATTTCCTATACATTTTTTCACAGTTTAGATTCACTCACTTTGTGAAATTAGCCATTAGAACCATTCACAACTTTCATTATTTTTATTTATTTTTATTTGAAAGTACCTAATAGTAGTACACGACTATTATTCATATTTATGACATAGGTAACACCTATAATGCGTAATACCATAAAATATTTTATACTCATTATTTTATTAATAATATTTACAATTAGCCTTGTTAGTATTGTTAGTGGACCATAATAATATGTGATTGTATAATAGGTACATATATAAACTTAAGTTATTTAAATATTAAATTTAAAGATAAGTTTAGTTATACGTATATTATACAAATTTCAATTCCCTATTTTTAGTTGTTTTTTTTTAAATAAATGTATTTTTCATTATTTTCTTTTATTTCTCGAAGTGTCAAAAAGCCGTTTCTATTTCGTGAAATGGACAACTGCAGTTTGCGAAAATATCGATTTCACGGAGTGCCCATGTAACGCATACACAGTGCACATAATGTTTAATTTATACTCGCGCACCTATAATATATATATTACGCATATGTATAATGTCATACGGATAAGCAGAACCGTAACTGATTATATGGTATACGTAGGTACAATATTATGATTATAATAATTTATATTTGAAAGGTATATACATCATGATTGCAATGATACCCCTAACGCGCAGACGGCGGAAACTCGACGCAAAAAAATCGCACCTGTTGTTTTCGGTGGCGGGGGCCATTGATTAACTCAATCAAATATATATTATAATATTACGCTGTCCATTTATAGATTAGGAGCTGCGTCGTTTTGGGCGTATGCGCCGAACAATTATTATAATATCGCATATAGAGATAATAATATGTATGTGCCACCATATTGTGCAGATAATATACCCACGAACGATATGCCTACATCGCGTTTGGCATGTGTGCGTGATGTCAATGCTATTAACGTTTTGTACAAATATATATATGTAATTTATTATCTAGTCCAAATATTTTGGTGAAATCAGTAAAAAAACAAAATCACGTAATTGGAATTAACCATTATACCATACGACGTGTGCAGACTGCAGGTATATAACGGGAATGGAATAAATGGTAAAGGGTATAACACGTCTCCCCCCCACCCGCCCAAAAGCTACTGCAGCAGATAAAACGAAAACGCGAGGAATTATTGATAATGATAATAATAACAATAATTATGATAGGTATAGTAGGGATAGGTACCTAACCTACTCATGCACATAATTGCATAAAAATATAATATTACTTATATATTTTACAATATAATATAATATATGTGAGTGCGAAAATTATTGTTCAGATAGGTAACATCAGTAGTTGTGTAACAGTCAGTTTTGTCCCCCCTCCTCCTCCTTCTCCTCCACCTCCCGCCCTCGCCCACCCTTATCGCCCACTCGCGCCAGCACATACCTATATATGCTGCGCTAAAATACGACCGCCGCCGCCGACGTGCATGTTATTTACACACTATATTGGTAAACTTTGACGCACGCGCGATATCGCCGACAATTGATTAGATTTTCCACGGTATTATCGCATCGGCGGCGCGGGCGGCGGCGGCGGGCCGCTCAAGGTCGCTAAGCTCAAAAATTCAATGTTACACTCGGCGGATTTCGTTACCAGCGTGTATTTTTATAATACGTCAATAATAATAATAATAATAATAATAATAATAATTGCATATTAAAACTATTTCCACAAAACCCACGACGACGAGTGTTGTATGACGTAGGTACCTATAATATATATATTGTGTCCAAATTGTGTACATATATTATATATATGCGTAAAAGGCGCTGCTCGTATTGCGATGGTACTATGTATTGAGTGTTGTTTATTTTTTATTTTTTTGGCAAACACGCACGCCGCCGCATGTCATTCGCAGGTACGATTCGAATTGACTACTGTTTGCTTTAAACCGTTCAAGGGCAGTCTTTTCCCATAAAAGTCCAAGGTCGCGCGAAGCCAAAGTTTATTCGAACGAGCAACGCCGACGAAATATCGTAACAGCCAAAACCGCATTAAGTGAATAATAAATAAAAAAATATCTAATTTCATTGCGAATTCAACGCATAACGTTTTATGTACCTACCTATATAGGTATTTCACTAGTCCGAATCGCGGTTTACACGAAGATTTTATTTTTGCTAAAAAATGACAACTTAAAATCCTACTTCCTTATTGCGTTTACCCATCAGTCCCCTCAGATCCTCTGCCGAAAACGGAAAACTCGTGAGAATTCAACAACTCTTGGGACTGTGAAAACACGCGTATTATAATGTAGAAAATACTTTTGAATCTCTGACTGAGATTTATAATGCTCTATTATACATATAGGTACCTACCGAAGAAATAAATTCGTGAATGACTATATTATTATCGTCACTTGGATACGACTTCACTGCGCTTTTCAATCGGTTTTATCTAAATACATATACATCGAAATATTATAAATAACTTTTTTCGATATACCTACACATAATATTATGTATGACTTAACGACGTGTAATATTATGACGCAATAATATATAACGATACGATACAATTTTATTATAATATGAGAGCAGACGGTCGATTTATCGCGCGCGTTTAAAAATAGAGGAAGCCGCGAATAGAAATCGACAAAAAAAATTTACCCAAAAATACACTGCTGCCGACCGTCGCGCAGGTGTTTGAACCGTGTACGATTCGCCGCCGCCGCCGCCGCCGCAGCAGCCACGGGGACGGACAGTGGACCAGAGCCAACGTCGCCGCCGTTTTTAAATCGTCGTACATCGACCGGCGGGCGGCGGAGATGCGGAGATGTCGTTGAACTTTTTTCCGTTTTTTTTTTTTTTTTGGCGTGAAATGTAACACCGCCCCACTATAGTCGCCACCGGATGGACGCGCACATTATAATATTATATAGCGCCACGCCGAGCGTTTTTGTATATATATATTGGTTAGGTCATTCGGGCCCCGTGAAACAATATTATTTTTTTTTTTTTTTTGTTTTACTTCAATCGTTCTTCACTGCTGCTGCTGCTGCTGCTGCTGCGGCTTTGTACATAAATTGCGATTTTAAGGTTTCTATACGTATAATACATATTATATACATGAAGCGATCGAAATATAGCAAGTATATATTATTATATCATTATAATATATGAGCTTGAAAAAACAACGAGGTGGGAAATGTTTGATGGTAATCGATCAGCATATTATATTCAAACCAAAATATCCGAGGACGAAATATCCAACGGTCAAAATGACAAAATAATCAAGGACAAAATATCCAAATTTAGAAAAACGTTTTTACAAAATATAAACACAAACATTTTTAAACCTAATTAATAATTAATATAATAATTAATTTACATAGATTAATAAATAACACTATTATTTCTAATAAAATTATGAAATCAGCTCGTAAATTAATTCAACTAGCTAATAAAGTAATAAGTATTAAAAATTAGCTGAACTGAGTTGGCTTTGATAATAATATTATAATTATTGTTATTTTTTTTTTTTAATTAACTTTAAACAAAAAGCTTATATTATGGCTCAAAAATCATTACTTTTAATTATATTATTATGAATTTAGGTTTATTAGGTACTTATTTTGGTTTGGATATTTCAACAGTTGGACATTTTGACCTTAGATATTTATATCTAGATTCAATTTTTTATATAAAACTGCGTTTTCAACTTTTTCACGTCCTCAACTACTGTGGGTGACAATTTATCAGAACAGCGACGGTTTAATTTGACACCACTGCTGGTCATTACAGCAATGCACAATTATTAAAAAGAACTTTATAATCGTGCCGAACGGTGATTGGTGATCAACGCAATTTATTTGGTGCAATATTATAAACGGTTTTGATAGTTTATCTGTACCATTTAAGTACATGACAATTAAAATTAACAGACACAAAAACACTTTCTTTTTAAACGCCAACCTTTCATTTTTTTACCAAACTACCATTGACTCTATCACTACATCCGACCACTCACAAACATTTGTCTGGTCATTAATGGTAATGAGAAAATTTTAAAACGGAAAATGTTTTAAAATACAAATGCCGCTTGAAACGTTTGTAAGGTTATTCGTATGCGGTTGGCAAGGCATGGTAGTCAACCATGGTATATATAATTCATCTATACTTTAAATACTTATAACAAGGGCTGTGCATTTAATGCAGTACAAACACTTAGGACATTCATTTCCTATCTCAAAAATACAATTTAAAATGGCAAATTTGCACCAAATAACCTCGAATAAATATGCAAAAAGTATTTTAACCACGATACTCTGAAATGGATTTATATATTGTCATCTAGCATTAAATACAACTTAACAAGATTGTTATGAAAATACATGAACTAACGAGTCCCGCTCGTGTACATTCTAATAAATCTATAAAAATTAAAAACCTGGAACTACAGAATTGGTAGAAGTGTGACGTGTGTTTCTCAACCTTCTAGTATTTATTATTTATTAGTTATTAAACACTATACTATACTAATTCATTCCAGAAAATATTATTAATCATATTATTCATATTATATTATAGGTACATTATATTATATTATACGTGTTTATACACGTGTCCTCTCTGCTGCGAGTGACTGATATCGGCAGGACCTGACCTCATATAATATTATAACATGTACCGGGTACATTGTACCCACACTCAAATCCCCTCGGTGACGAAACACTCGCCTAGAATTTAGTTTTGATGTCTTGCTTATTTATTATCATAAACGCGTAAACCACAAGTTATACGTCGATTTTGTAACGTCGAGTTCAAAATACAATTTATTGTTCATATACAGGGTGTCCCAGTTCTATTTGACTAATAAAATAACTTTTTTTCTATTCAATATTTTTAAGTTTTTTTTTTTTTTTTGTAATGATTTGTAGAGCTTTGTGCTATAATTTGTATATCTTATTTTTTTACAACAAAAATAAATAATTTAAATTTTGTATTTAATATTTTTCTAACAATCCAAGATAACTATTTCATAAATAGGTATTTAAAAACCATTTTGGCGTTTAAAACTTTTAATTTGGTTAAGTCGTTAATTTTTAAACAACTTTCAAATAAGTGTGTTAAAATTCAAAATTATTTCTTGCTAATCACTGTTACTGCTGTAAAAGTTATTGCATTAGTCAAATAGATCTGGGACACCCTGTATTATACATAATTGTATATTATACTATTGTAAAGCACATATTATTTGATCTTGAGGTAACGAAAATACTCTGTTGATAAACATAACAATAACATTATTATGTACGTTTAATATGTTTAGTTACGTAACGATACTTTTTAACTGTAGAAAAATGTATAAATGTATAATATTATTATCTACATACATATTATTATTATGTGTACAACAATAAAATACATATTTTTTTACACCAGTGCCAAAACTAAGTTTGATTTACGATCGCAGCGAACATAAATAATCTATTTTGACAATTCGTTATTATATTATATTGATATCATACTTGCAGGACTATAATACAACAAACAATTATTCTTGTTCTAATGCATATCTGAATAGAATTTCTCTTTACTTTTATTTAAGCTTTTTTGTGAACAAAAAGTCACAACATTTTATATTATAATAATTGTCTATATATGTACCTATATAAGCTCTTTGTGAACTTTAATAATTCAGCCATCCTGGTACGCTGTACGCATATATGAATAGATAATGCAATATAGGTATAGTGTATATATTATGTGTTAAAAAATATTTAAATTACGTAATAACTTGGGTTTCGAATTAAGCCGGGCAAAGGTCCGCTATTTATAAAACAAATTTTCGAATTTTCTCTTTGCCGGTTCACGATATTGCATTGTGGCGTAATCGTATTTTAAAAAAAAAAATTAATTGGTAAATCTAATGTTAGAAAACCAATTAAAGTTTATTCGAAGGACACTTTTATAGTTTTATTTCTTGACTTACTCGCTGCATTAATAAATGCGTACAATATTGAACGTTTACTTTTAGCGAAATTTATCGTTTAATCGACGGCCTATACTAGGTGAAATCAATTAAATATTTTATTGAGTTGCATTCGTAGATAGGTATAGAAATTAATTCCATCCATACCGCCATAATGAAACATTTAAAATGTTTATGTATAATTATTTTAAATGGGTCATAGGACCTAAAGAAGTCCGCTGATATGTTTATTTTCTTCGATTTATTTGTATTTTAATCGACGTTTATCACGTACTTCGTTTCAATTCGATAATTGCATGCAAACAAACGTGAAATTAACTAGAAACGTAAGTGTATTTGTTTAAATTACGTGGTTAATTTTTACAGCCAGTTCGATAACGAGTTTTTTTTTTACATAAAACTATACCACTTGGGACCTATATACCGGGGGCTTGTCTACGGGGGTAACTGCAACGTGCATGGGCAGCCGTAGCTACCTCCCCAGCGAAATCTACAACCTACATGCTTCAACTTTCAATTGGACGAGATACCGGAAATTAAAAATAGTATTTATTTATAAACATTACGGCAATTAAGGTGCCCGAAATGGATATTCGGTGATTATGAACTTGAACGAGAACAATATTTATTAGAAACATTGAATTTAATTTACTGCAGGTTTTTGGCTGAGAAACAAATAATATAATATACATCAATATAAAATTTTAAAAAATTAGGATATTGCCAATGTTAATAAATAACTAAATTATAATTATATGTACTGGGAATTTTTGGTCTTTTTACCCCTCAAAGATCCAACTAGATCTAATTTGCTAGGTACCAGAAACTGTGAGTTGAAGATGAAGCGTTTTGAATGCTCCAAAACGTGAAGAGTTATGATGACAAACATTAAAGAAATCATCACATCAATGTAAATCAATACTATCTAGTCTAATATGTAATTTTTAAAGATTTTAATATAGTAGCTTATCGCATACATTGTTATATTGCGGTTTTTTTTTTACATTTTAACAATCAAACATTCTGCAGTTATGTAATAATCAAATTTTATATACATAAAGATTATAAATTATTATACGTGACAATTTAAAAAACCCTAAAAATATGAATTTTGAAAAAATAAAAAAATGTATAGGTTAATAATAACTATAGTTTGAAGACTATAGAAGGATTTAACATTTAGATGGTTATGGATTTTAATTTTTTCTCCCCGGCCTTGCAGCGGTTTATGATAAACGCAATACTCGTAATATATATGTTTAGATATAAAGGAATAAGATTACCTGCTAGGTAGGTAGTAAATTTTTCGCGCAAATTATCAATAGCACCACGTATAATATAGGTGTAATTTATGTTTAAATATATTCATATTATTTAAATATTATAATAAAAATTGTAATACACCTCGACGTGGGCGCGTACGCCGATAAAATAATAACATTCTTTATGATATTATGCACCCGGCGTAAGAGTAAAACAATAATAATATTTCGAATTGCCGAACGCGGAAAATAGAACAATACAACCTTGATATTATGTTTAAATTTACCGCGGGACTGCAGAGGGGACGAAACCCTTGTGCGGGGTGGTGATATCTATAGGTTTGTGTTTAATCAATCTTTACTATTCGACGACAACGTTATGTGGAGGTGAGTCGTCTTGGCACCCTTAAATCATCATTAACCCCCCTCTAACCAATTTCATATTATTCTACACGATTTGTATACATATATATAACCTTACTAAAAATAAAATTACCCCTTGCCCTAGGACGCGAAATCGAATCTCTGGAGTCCAGATGCTGTAAAGATGTAGTTCTGCAGGCCTGCTAACCCGGTCGGATCGATTTCGGACAAATTTCATTTTTTTTTTAACCCAACTCGTATCCGTTAGTATCCTCTTTAAAAAAAAATTCCACCATTTGGACGTAAAATCGAATCTTCGGTGCTAGTTGCAAGTCACACGCGACAGCCTTTCAGTTGTCGTCGTCGCATACGCGAGCACAATATACATTATATGTACTGCGTGCGTGTGATATACAGATGAGCTGCACGTGCCGTACGTGAACAGAAACGAACTAAAAATGGGAAAAAAACAGCAAAATCGTTTAATTTGTCCTTCGCGAGTTCGTCGTTTGAAGATAAATCCGACCTCATGCATCGCGATAACCACGTGACGGCAGATTACGCGTGATATATTGTGTAATATACGCAGCGGATGTGCTCGTTTTCATAGAACGCTCTCTTAGAGCCGCAATCGCGGATGACGTGTACGATATCCACACGTCATAATATAATATAATAATCATAATAATAATTGTATGCGATACTGCAGTGGCGTATTTTTTCATGTCTCTCGCAACGCTTATTTATAAATTTCGCTTCGATCACGGAGGTCCGACGGTTTCCCGACGATCGTTTTTCACCGCGCGCGTGTAGGTGGCTATATCTTTACCCACCCCATTATTTTCGACTTCACTTTTGGATTCCGTTCAAAACTATTCGCTCGCTTTTAAAATATGAGTTTATTACCATCACTTCTTCGCTCAACTGTCCGTAAGTCGTTAAAAATTCTAATAGAGCACAATGTTTCGTTGCGTTTTCGACGACCTCGGAGTCTGCAAGTGCTGCACCGTCATCTGCTGCGCGACCAAACAACAGCGGCGGCGGCGGCGTCGGTAGAGTTCGATTCGTTCCGAGCTATCATATTATTTTTAAACGTCTCCGGCAACGAAGCCGCTGAGGCCAAGTGGAGAGCCTGCGATCAACGTGCCAATATCGTAACCAACAACCCCTCCACCTCCTCTAACCCGAAAGATATTTGATATCACGATCGCCTCTCCCCGTCCAGGGACGATATATTATATATTTCAGACATTTCGGACGGTCCTCGGACCCTGCAGCTGGCGGTGAAATAGATTATTATATACTGTTCCATAGCCTATTGTAAATCGGTTATTACTCATTAAAATAAATTGTAATTAAAAAATAAATCTCGCGTGATCTCCGGAACTAATGCGGTATACCTACCTATAGTTATCGTGTTGTTTTAATATATTATAGGCGGTATTGGTGAGAGCATATATAGAGGTATATATAATTTATAATAAGTACATTTTATACAATAGATACGTAATAATAATAATAATAATAGTGTACGTCGTCGCAATAATAATTCCTTCGATCGACTCGTCGTAGGTATATTGTGACATAAAAATACGCATTAATCGCACACACTGTGGGAACTGAGAATATCGTTTACCGCGGTTATAATATTATATATAGGACAAATTAATAAGCAAATAATATATTCATTATTGCCTTCATCATATTTCGCACGACACCGCACAATATCGTCAATAATATTATCACCGTCGTTTTTTTTTTAAATAAATATTATTATTATTATTGTTGTACATATGGGTATATAATATACGCGTGTTACCGTCGCGATATAATCGTATTCACCCGTCGGAGAATTCCGAACAGTGCAGCAGTATATTTTTTACCGTCAAACCGTATGTAATATATACGCATCTAGAAATATTATACACTTATATGTTGTTATAGGTTTTATGCCTTGACGTATACTCGACGTACATTATATCACGGCGTAAATATAGGTAACTGTTGTTTTCGTTTAGAGTTCATAACGCCGGAAATGACCCGAGATTTCTCAATAAAACTAGTTTTTTTCACAACGAAAAATAATTTGATCGATAAATCATAACGCGTGCGTTTATTTTTCTTTAAAAATTGTGCACTTATATTATACTTATTTACCTGTAACGATACGTTATGATTGGGGCGGAAAATCGAGGGGATGCCAAAGGTACTTGGCACCCCGAATTTTAATGCGAATACCCCGAATCCTGCGGTGATTACCTTGAATAATAACTAAAAACCTTGGACTCTCATACCACTATCATGAGACTAGCAGACGTATCAATTTATTGTCACTATCCACATCGAACAAATGTCCGTTGTAATTACATTTCTAGTATAATATTAAATTACTTATAAATAAATTGTTTTGCTTGAAATGTTATAACTATGACTGTGAGAATTTATAGCAGTAAAGAGCCTTAAAAAATGCATTAAAAATTAAAAATATAAAACGTATATAAATCTATCAAGTCGTGTGTATTGAGAAAAAAATAATTCATAGAATGTGAGTAAATAGTTTCAATTAACGTGAATTGGTAAATAAAACTTTTATCTATAAAAGTAATAAAGAAAGATAAATTAACCTTTAAAGTATTAAGGCTAAAAAATACCTAAAAGTTTCATAAAATTCAAAAATAAGATTCAAAATTTAATTTGTCTGTACCTATTTCAAACTTTGAAAGCTATGGTGTACCTACAATAGGCTAAAAATAATGAATTTTCCTACAATTCCACAGCCCTAATTGGTTGTATATTCGTAACCAATAAAAGTTATAATTATTGATTTAAATCTATAATTCAGTTTATTTTATTATTATAAATATCAAATGTAACGGATAAGGAATAGAGTACCTATATCAATAAACCAAGAGTGCGAGGGACAAAGCTTCTCACAGCTTATATAGTTTCCCCTGCAGTACAATATTTTGTCTGGGGCTTAAGCCCCCCTAATATATTTTTGAGTGATTCGCCTAACCTACGACAAGCTCGATTTGTTTCTATAACCTACGTACAGTATAATTTTATAATTATGTCTACTATGAAAACGATTTATACGGGGAACACAATATATATATTATAGATACCTATATTATGTCTGAGTACCTAAAGCTACATACATAATATACATAATATAGACGCTATAGATAAAATAAATTATACGTGTGTACATTTTTCATTACGAGTCTGAAATCTAAAAAAAAATACAGATACGTATCATGACGAATCGCCGGCATTGCATCTGATTGGACAATCAGTCCCTTCGCAAGTCCCGTTCGAGGATACGGACAGCTTATATACATATAGATATATAGTGATAGTACTATACTTTATAACGACTATATGACTATATATACATGCGTGTATAAGTACACTCACCGAAAAAAACAAGACAGTATATTATATATATTTAGCCGGGCTGGGGTCCCGAGCTGTGGCACGCGAATAAAAAATTCATCGCAAGTTCAAGGTTGGCGCCTTTGTCGCCTGCTTTATACCGTCGTAAAAAACGTACCGGGAAACGCGTTGCAGTTATAATAACATTATACATAGGTGGGGAATACCTCTACTCGGCGATAGATAATTTTCAATATATATATATATTGTGATTATTAATACTAAATAATACCTACAACTGTTGTAGACGACGGCGACGAGAAGGTGTGAAACGCATATTTTTCGACGACACGATAATATATCGATAATAGCGTCGCGTCGTCGCGTCGAAATGGCGACGGAAACGGGCAAAGTAGCGCATTGGAGGAAGTGCCAGCTATACGACGTGTGTGTGAGCAAAACGTCAAAAAATAACAAAATATATACTATAATAATATCAAAATGCATATAATAATAATAATAATAATAATAATATGATGTATGTGTTTATCGCGCTCGCGTGGGGCCGCCGGGTGCGCACGGGCTTCAAAAACACTTATATTATACACGTCGTATGTGCAGTGTATCACAGGACAATATTATTGCGGCGATTATTATTTTAAACGCGAACGACCTTGCATGCACATTTCGCACACGAGAAAAATTATTTTTGACATGCAGGCACTCGGCGGTGGCGGCGGCGGCGGCGACGACTGTGTCCCCGTATGTATGTAATAACGCGAAATTATACGCTATATTATTATTGTTATTATCGAGTGAGCCGGATGCGTTTTTAGTTCTGACTTGGCTTGAATGTTATTCTATACGCCGACCGACCGACGATCGACTCGACGTGTTTGAATGATATTATTTTCATATAGACCGTCGACGTATGCCGAGGGGAGGCGGGCTGCGAGCGTAACAGCTTTTTGTTTGTATCCATATACATTGAAATCAATAATTTATTATTATTATAATATAAGTACCTATATGAGGACGATTTGTTTTTTATTAACAAGATCTACGGAGAAAAACATCTTATACGACTATACCCTGCGCAGGTATGTAGGACTGCTGCGGACGTCGATCGGTGGCGGAGGGCTTAGAATATATTTTATTTTTTCAAGTTTATAATAGACGCCTGGGCTGAAGGCTTTGAGGCGGGTTAAACGAGAGTTCGACCTTCCGGTGCGCAGGCATTTGCGCAGTGCAACAGCGGACAGTCGCGGGCGTATATATTAACCAAAGTCGTTTTTTTTATCTTTCAAAAAAAAATAATAAAAAAAAAATACCTCGCGAACTTGAATTATAAATATATAATATTATTGTGTCGCCGTGAATAAACACTGCATGTATAATATACATCATAACGCACATACACACATAACGCACATATACATACACATAACGCATATATACACATATGCTACGTGTATAAATATAATGAGAGACCTTGAAATATAACATTTATGATATTATTATTAAAATATTTCAGTGGCAGCCGAGGGAGGGACCTTCGGATGACCGATCGACGGGGCGCCGGGCCACATATATACCTAACCTACCTATATATAATACCTATATACCGTATTATATTGACCATGTTATACGCGAAGTATAATAATGTGATATGTATATATTATTATACTATTGTGCACGTGTGCTGCAGCAGTATAGAAGAATTCGCTGTATAAATTAAAATACATAAATATAATAACGATTTCGCGTGGGGATAAGAAACGAAAAAAAAACGCGCTCTGTGCTCCGATATCTGTGCAAAACATATTATAAACGCGCCCGGCGCCGAGTCCGTCCGCTATCAATCCGTCGCCGGTCGGCACGTGAAAAACCTATGAAATCGCATGCACATTGCACACCTATATATAATTACAATAATATTATAATATATATGTATACGGGCGCACGCGACCACAAACATTATTCGTGGGCGTGATAAGGAAATAATGTTCTTGTGGCAAATTTTCCGACCTTCGCCGATCACCGTGCGCCAGCAGTTCATTCCGATTGACGACACACATAATAATAATATTATATATACCTACGCCTGAAATCCGCCTGAAATCATGTTTTTAAAATATATATACATATAAATTGTAAAACGTAATGTATCTATATAGAGCAGCCACCACCACACCACCACCCCCTTCGCCCTCTTCGCCGCCGCCTTCACCTGCACCTCCACCTATAGAAACATTCGATAGTTTTTTTAAAAAAACCGTTTCGTCGATATATGAAACCACACGCGCCCTGCGCCCACACACACGCGCGTACACACTTTTTGATAAGTGCAGTGCACGCGCGCACCCTCGTATATATATAATAAATCGGCGTGTATACATATATAGGATAAACTGCTGCGTGCAAGTATACGCACACGGGGCACATTTTTTTATCGGGCAGACTTATTTTCCATACATTATATACACTTACACAATCTGTCCTATATACACATAATATATATTATATATTATATACACCGCAGACTACGCGTACGCATATATATGATATTAAAATATAATCATATTTGATACCTATATACATATACGCCGCGCGTATTATAACGACTCCGGGAGACAAAATATACCTCTTTGTGTATGGGATTCATATGTGCACATAATAAAAATGACAATATTCGCGTATTGTATACAATAAAATTGTGCGTTATAATAATATGCGTGAGGTCATATTGTGTCGCGATGTCACACGTGGACGCGTGCTGCAGTTGCCTCTAGCCCGGTCGCTGCCAGTCGCAAACGCGACTGCGTGTTTTTCAGAATATTATTATAGCGAAAACTGCAGTATCCGACAAATTTACACCGACGTCGTCGTCCTTATCATACTATATAGTTATCGCGGTATTATAGTATGTCAATATTCATATAAGTATGGCCTGCAGAGCCGGATTTACTTAAAAGGAGCCCCTAGGCTAATAAAAAACAAACGCCCCTACTCCTTGGAACATCATCATTTATTCAATAAAAGCTGAGAGTCCCCCTCCTTATTAATTTACCAATTTTATGGTTATACAAAAATGTATAATGGATTAAATTAAACATTTTGTTAAGTCAACCTATAAACAATTAAGTCTTAAATTTTTGTTGAGTAAGATACTAGACCAGAAGGGCAAAAAAAATACATTTTATTACGATGACAGAAAAAAAATTATTTTTGATATATTTTATTAAATAAAATTAAATAAAAAAAAATTTCACCATCCACGGCTTAGCGCCCCCCCCCCCCTCCCGAGTCGTGGTGCCCCTAGGCTATAGCCTAGGTAGCCAAATCCTAAATCCGGCCCTGAGTATGGCAATAGTGCTGCCGTGTGTGTACGTATAATATTATATATAATAATATATATCAAATGCCGAACGGGGGGCTCTGGGCAGATTATTTGCGTTAAAAAACCGTCGGCTTCTGTCTATTACGCGAATACCTTTTGTTTATTCACTCTGTCGCTGAAATGGCGCGCGATTTTAAATTAATCGCTTTCCGGTCGTCCCTTTAAGCGCCGCCGCCGTCGTCGCTACAGCCGGAGACCTTCGGGGCGAATAAAAACATATCGCGGTAATCTGCCTAAATAAATAATAAATTAAAAAAATCGACGACGACAACGGCGGCCATGAAATAAAACAAAACAAATTTAAACGGAACGTAAAAATTATAAACGAAATAATAATAATAATAATGATGATGAAAAATAATATCATTTGCGCGCGCATGCACGTAATTCGCGTCTGCGAATATTGCGCGAATGTTAAGGTTAATTCAAGATCAAGGCCTCGGCCACTTAACATGTACGCCGCACTCTCCCGTCATATCCAACATACGACACTTGCACATGCGCTAATCTCGCGTCGCGGAGGTGCTAGATAGAATACGTGTAGTGTTTATAGTGCATACACCACATTATTAATTATTGTGGTACATATTTTAACATAATATTAATATTTTATATTGTATAGCATCCCGCTGCCGCCGCCGCTCGTCTGTCCGACCCCCCGAGTGACCGCCAACCAGCTAAATAATATTATATATACCGCATTGTACGGTATATTATTATATGACCAGCCACACACAGTCCCTTTTGTTTTCGACTTCCTATCAATGGCCACCTGTGTGTATATACGATATGCGTACATAATAATAATAATAATATACACCGTATATGCACTGAGTAACGATGAGTACCCATATACATAATATAATATAATATTATATATAGGCGAAAGGTATATACCCGCATAGGTGTTGGATTTCGCTCGTGAGATTTTTATTTACAATATTTTTATTTTACACCCACTGAATTTCCAAAAAGGCACACACGCGTAAGAAAAAAAATACTATACAGATATTAGGCCATCATATTATAATAAAGAATACTGTTATTTTATTTTATTCTGTACATACATCTTGTTGAATTGGCTTTTTGCGTCTAACGCTGGCACGCTCCTACACGTGTTTTGACTTTTGTGCACATTTCACACACGCTACATGCACGCGTCTTTTCACCGCATATATAAGATACGTATATTCATTGATTATATAAATATTAGTACTATATAGTATTTTGTAATCAATGGTATATTGTATGATGAGTACAACAGCGGACATACATTTCCCGACAAAATCCAGACAGATGATGCTGAGACACCGTAAAATATAACAAGGGCGTCGTCGTTATTGGTTAAATTATAAAATTAATATTATATGGACACATTCCTATAAATGTAGTATATATAGTACTATATAATATTAAAAACAACCGTCGTGTAGACTCATGACAATCGACACACAAAGACGCGATTCCAACGAAAAAAAAATTGGAATTGGTGAATCCACCAAATTTTTTTCAGTTGAGCTTATAATTATTATAAGATATTCGGTATCTGGTATAGTGTGTGACTATTTTACCAATTTATTAATTGGATTATGTAAACCTATAAACAACATATTATATACATTTTACGTAAACACAATAAATTCTACACAAGCGTTGTAATTATAAATAATAAAAAACTAATAGAGTCGTCTAATATTCACATATTGTAGCGAAACTTACAAGGAACTGGTAAATAGTATAGAATAGTTTATCCTGTGGTATCACAACTGAGGCAGGAACCACGGTAGTATTATTACTTCCACCGGGCACCAAATCCGGGACTTGCATATCAACCGGCGGCCGTTGAGGAAATGCAGCCGATACTGATGCACATGCTCCTGCAGGAACCACCGCTATACGAGTATACGCGACAATACAACTCGCATAAAAACTGCAACCTCCAAAACCACCCTCAAAATGCAACGCAACTGCTGCACCGTCAACTCACGCGACACTGGTCTAACCGTTGTGCGAGACACCGCAAAGATGACCGCAGAACAGATCAAACTCACCAAAAACTTATTAAGGCGCATACACAACTTTATAATGAGCAAGGACGCACGCGGAGTGCAGTGGTTACCAAAAGCTATACTTCCAAAACGACACCACCGCCGGCACCACCACTACCACCTCCACCATCATGACCTTTGAAATTATTTTAGATTTTAAATTTTTCTATCCCTCTGAACAGAGACAGACGTACCGACCTAATGCTAGGATTGAGAAAATACATTTTTAATATTTTTTTAATATGTAATTTCAATAGTAATTAAAAACGTGGTTTGTGGATTTATGCGAAAAACGGTCCCACGAGTCTATTGATAACCACTGCAGTTTTGTAACAGTCCCAGGGTCGTCGATTTATAACGGATATAATATATGAATATATCGTATATACTATATTATACATACGATATAGTAATATATATTATATATAGTACCCCATAGACTATAGAAAGATTAGATAAAAAAAATCAATCGAATTCCTATACTGTGATGTTATGTATTATTATTAATCATTGCAAAAGCGCTTATTATGATTATCATTGTTTGTGCAAAACGATTTCCTGTAAAATCGAGTGGCAAAATAATAAAATATGTAATAATAAGCTTAAAAATATCGGTTTAGAAAATATGGGTACGTGATAAAACGCACAAAATAATATAATTTTTAATATATCTTGATATTAGTACATATTATATGGCGAACGCAACATATAATATATGACATATGTAATAATATTATAATAATTTATAACCGTCGCTCGGGCTGCAGCAGGTGCCGTTTTTCCAAGGCCATGTGCCAGTGTGTTTGTTTAATTAATTGCTATTTTAAAATTCGTTATAATAATACCGTTAAGCATATTTTGATATATTATGTAGGTATAAAATATATAAAATATATAGGTGCCTATTATAAATATATTTTTATGCAATCCCTCGTCGCCGCCACCGTCGAGATTAGTGACGACAGTCTGTGATACCACATTTATAGGTCTATGGTCTAATTGTATTAATGCCTACTCATAATTTATATTATTATTATTGTTCGTACACAAACTGCAGTCATAATATGTATGGCAACCGAAAAATTATATTACTAACTTGTTATATTGACTGTGTAAGTGTGCTGCAGCATACCACACATAATATTCAAGCCGGGAAATAATAATTAATTGCGGCCGAAATGATAATTAATTTTGCCTTCGAGTTGAATAATTTAAAAATAAATCACGTACCTACAACAGATTTATTGTTGTAGGTATTCACATTATTTAATGGACGTTCGACAAAGCAGCTATATATAAATATATAAAGGAAGACGAGCCAAACTACGCTTAGTATAGATATAATCGATTTTAAAACTTGAAAAAGTCGGGTTGACAAGATAGCAGTGCCTACATTATAATACTCAATTGTTGTGTATACAGCAGTCTCGTCAAATAATATAAAAGCTATAATAAAGAGAACTTTTGGAAAAACTAAAATACAAAGTAAAACTCGACGAGCAGAAGATAAATTTAAATCTCTATAGTTTCTTTTCATATACTTATTCAATATAATATTATACACATAAGTATACCGATTACAATATTAGATGCCTCGCACTACAATAAACGCACATTATTTAAAGTATTTGTATTTTGTGTTTGCTTTCAGCTTTAGCTTAGAACGAAGAAATTAAATAGGATAACTCGGGACGTATCGATGCGTGTGAGATTTAGATTCTGAGCGGGGCGAGTTTTGGAATGATATATTATTTTAAAGTTTTAAAGACATATTATAAACGTTTTATAGTATAAAAAAATGATTTAATCTTCAATGCAGCAGCAGCAGCAAATCGGATCCGGCCGGTACCTCGGCCCTCGGCGAGGGGGAGGAGCCGGGGAGGGGTGCAAAAGTTTTCTAAAGTCTAATATTTTAGAACTGTCGAAAACCGGTTCCGGAACCCATTGAAAGTCTTACAAACAGCTGGAATCAGAAACGAAAGCGAAATCGTCGGAGAACCCGAAACGACATTTTGTTATAAGGTTTCGGAGCGAGCGCGCGTATACGTGCAGCTGCAGCGGTCTCGCCGCCGCCGTGCCAATATTATAATATATGTATTATGTATATATATATATATATAACGAGAGCTCGAGCTGGGTCTTCACACAATACACTGGCATTGTCTCCCGTGTAGCCATCAGCCGACTCTCATATTTATTTAATAACATTATAATAATAATATATGTGTACAGCTGTCTGCGTATACCTATATTATAAAACGCTGCCGTGCCATCGCACGTGCAGTGTGTTATATAGCACGCACGCGCTCGTATATATTATTGTGCGCATGCACAGAAGTCTTATGGTCGGACGATAACTATAATATAATATACTGCGGCGGCGGCGGTGGCGGTGGCGGCGAGTGATGCGAGGGCCGTACGTATAATATTATCCAGGCCTGGCCTGAACGTTCTACCTAATATATACCTATATATATAATATGTAATACGTATTATATATTAGCCGCAAATGCGTTTTAACCCGCACACCTGCCCGTCGTCACGGGTTATTTGAACATCTGTGGTACATGTGGGTATAAATTAATATACTTATTACGACCTACCTACTTTCGGACGTCGTCGGTATACGCGAGACCTATATAATAGCGACACATCTAACACCAAAAACTTTACCATAGATTTTATTGAGCACGACGATCGATATTCGATCAATAAACATATACCTAAATATTTATCAAATATATATATAATGCCGGATTTAGAACAGGTGCCGCCCTAGGCCCTTTTAAACAAGCCACCCCAACCACGAGAAAAAAAATGTAGTATTTATTACAAATAAATGTAATAATATATAAATATATATATACTAGCTGATCAAGTGCACTTCGTTGCGCATTAAAAAAAATTAATAATGGTGTTACGTTGAGAGCAAATTACATACCATCCCATATTTCAACCTCTTACAGCCCTTTTTAGTATTAAAAAGTAGTCTATATTCTTTCTCAGTGTCTAAACTATCTTTGTACCAAATTACATTTAAATCGGTTCAGGAGTTTTGGAGCTTATTCAATACAAACAAACAATCATATCTTTCCTCTTTATAAATATGTTACCATTGACAACAATATAAATAAACAGTACATAGCAACCATGGTTACCAATAGCAACAATTTATAAACAAATATTTCCATCTTAAATTTCAAAATCCCTGTGTGAGCACCTCACCTCACCACCTCACCACACCACCTTGTGAATCTAAACCATCCAGGGCGTCACCCAAACGCATACAAAAAAATTCATTCAAATCGCTCCAGCCGTTTAGGAGGAATTCAGTGACATACACACGTACAGTAAAATTATATATATATAAAGATTAATTAATATTATATAATATTAATTTACGCAGTTACATAAATGCATCAATTATTTATATGATTTTTTTTTGCAATTTCTTACAAAATTTGGTACCCCCCCAAAAATTTGACGGTTTTGTATATATAGGCATTATAATTTTAATTATTATGATAGTTATTATGTTGATGGATCAACTGCAGATAACGTGCATGATATGAGTGGGCGAGACACTTTTCGACCAAAAACGTACCCTTCCCTTTTCGGCCGATTCACTTTTCGACCAAATTTTGAAAAAGGTCGATTCCTTTTTCGACCAAAAACGTACCTTTCCCTTTTCGGCCGATTCACTTTTCGACCAAAAAAATATTATTGAATAATAATTATAAGTCTTTATATAGAAAAAATAATTTTTGTTAGTTATTTTTAAATATAGTAGTAGGTTACAAATAAATAATGATAATAATTACATATAAGTCTTTATATGTTATGCATATCATAAAAAAATATTAAAAAATATATAAGTTGTATAAAATACTAAAATGTATAAATGAATATCTAATAATATTTATGTACATTCTACATATACAGCAACCTTTATAATATTATGGTAGTTGCCAATTGTTATCACATCACAATCAAACTCGGCGACCACTATTTACGACAAAACATTATATTATATAAGTTATTATTATAGGTTTTAATAATTTTCTATTTGTATAACATTAATATTGTGTATTATATAAAACTTTTTTTTTTGGTCGAAAAGTAAATCGGCCGAAAAGGGAAGGGTACGTTTTTGGTCGAAAACGGCCATGCCCATATGAGTATGATACGGAGGTAATATTCGAGTTCACCCACCCATACTTGTATTGCACTTAAAGATGTCTACCAGCTGAATTGTGAAGGCAATTCGTATGCGCCGATATGCACAACCGAACGTATTGCGACTATTATTCAGAGGACACTATAACAGATTCCATGATGGATGATACAGGCATATTTTTTTTTCGTAAACGATTGTAATACACATTATTAAATATAATATACATCGGGAGGGAGAAAAACTCTGATGGAACACGTGATGTGTTTATTAAAAAGTGTTGTGCAAAATATTGCAGACTCCAACCCCGAAATCGAGTTTAGGTCAAATTTATAAAGGGTGGTGTGGCGCAGATTAGGCGCGGAGTGTAGTATGATGGGAGCACGCAATGTCAAACATACAATATTATTATTATATTATTAGGTAAACATTGTCCTATTTGATGAATACCGTAAAGAAACTATGTATAACTAAACCAAAAATACTCCTACTTCAATAATAAATGAATTAAATCATACGATTTTTAAATTATTTATTTATTTAAATACATTTGTAACAGACATATATTTATTTATCTTGTCCGATTTAGGTATCACATATAGATATTATGTATTATAAAGGTACAGTGCACACAACACAGATAATATATAGCAATAACTATGAGTATCGATACAAATTATGGATCTCATTAGCAATTAGCTGTAACTTGTAAGTATAATATATTCATAACATAAAATCACATAATTGTAATTATTGCTAACTACATTTCAGAGTGATTCTAGTTCTGTGATGAGACTAACCTCGACACCTATACGAAAACCCTCGGGGAATTATCGGGAATAACTGCAAAACTTCAGACAGAAAAATCGATCATCGAGTATGGTTTTTCCAGTTAGAGAGGACAAACTAAAAACCGATTACTTCTTTGTGTGAGGTTTATATAGATACTATTATTTTGTATATTATCATTTTTTTTTCTGTTCGTATTTTATGGGGGTTTTTTTTTTGTTCGATTTTTTTTCCTCGTACCCATTTTATATATGTTATAGTTATACGCTACTTCAGTGGCACCGAAACGCGTGTAGGTATAACGCGCGAACTCGTGTGATGGTTCAACTATACAATACGGCTCGCAGTGGGGATCCTCACTCGAAAACGCACAACCGACATCCCCAAATACAAACCGTTGTCCGCCATATGTATACGACCGTCGCAGGTCCGATATCATCCGAGTATGTATTACATTATATTCAGCAGAATATATACTCGGCAGTGCGAGTTAAACTCTGACCGTAGCAGTTACAAAGAAAAACGTACACTGCTGTGTGGCAGTAGCAAACTATATATAATATATAATAATATGCTGGTATTGTAGGAGACCCGCGACGTCTGCACGGCTATCTGCACCCATCTCCTCCTATTCCCGTCCCTTGGTATATTGTGTACCGAGTAAATGGTAATGCTTTATAAAAACCGTTCCTCGCCGTCCAATCTTTTTGTGCGCTTAATGTATAATATATTATGAATAATATAAAGGTATTTTCCGTCGAAACAACGAACAAGCCGCCACACATTATCTCGTCGCACATGTGTACCTATATACTGGGTGTCAGGTACGCATACAATTATAATATATATAGCTTGGCGAAAAACTACCCTACATAGAAAAATATGTCCATCATTAATTAATATTATATAATAATTATTGTTATCTATGCCTATATCGCATAAATTACTTATTTATTATAAACGATAAATCTGTAAATCTGTACGATCACTGATTATTTATCGGATAAATATTGTTTTGTTATTTGTATAGCTTCAAAAAGCTATATTTTGAGTTGACTTTGCAGCAGGTTAGTTCATTGTACGTGGTACGTCGCAAATACCCTCGGACCACCGGCATTCGAGAATAGTCTCCGGGAAAATCACTATATAGAACAAAATATGGGTTTTCTGCAAAATCTTAAACAAATTGTAAAATCCTAGTCCGTCACTATAATAGCTTGCAGTGTATAACGTCATACTATAGGTACCTTATTGGTAGGTATCTATATATATTATATATTTTAGTCCAGATCCGTGATGCGTTGCTGTATACGTCTGCAGGTATTACTTCGTGTACTATCGCGGGCGAGCACCTGCAGCAGCGATATATATAATAAAATATTTAACGACTTTACGGCGTCTGTACACCGCATTATAGTACGGGTTTCTAACGATCTCTGTATACAACACAATAAAATAACTGTCAACGATCTGCACGGGTCGTATAATATACAGCTAATAAGATACACACAGCTCATCCGTCGGGTGTATAGTCTCTCGCCGATCTCGTTTATTTCCAATATTTCAGCCGTCGTGCATGACTTTCTTCGCCGATTTATTATTATTAATATATCGTGTGGATGGTGCCGCTCCCGCCCCGCCCCACCACGATTTCCCGTTTTTTTTTACATCGAACACTCGCGACTGACCATACCATAGACCTTTTACTAGTATATATAGACCGGCCTTCTTCACGTTTCCACGCCGTGTCGAGATACAGTGCCGTATTTTGGGCATAATGTCTGCAAGGGTTGCAAAAACAACTAAGCATATCCCCGGAGAAGTGCAGGGTGCTTTGCCCACACACTATAAAAACAAATAATATTTTCATAAAACCGTATCATTATATTCTAAAACATAAAATATAATATTTAAATACAATATAAAATACATTATAAATCAATATAATTATTCTTGTGAAGGTACATGTTTATAAAAACTATATATGAGTTATAAATTTCCATTACTAAAATAGCTACAATCATTACTTTTATTTAAATCACATGTACTTATCCAAAATCGTTTACAATTTAATACAAAATTCGGAAGTTTAAAATAATTGTAACTGTCTCATTATTGTTCTCTGTTACTATATAAGTATTCATAATAACGACTAATGAATTTATTGGTTTAATTTCAGGGGTTGCAAATTAATATACTTGCGTGACCCAGCATTATATTTGGGGTCGCAAGTGCAACCCCTCGCGACCGCCCAAATTAAGCCACTGTGACAAGATAGGTCAATAGGTGGCGCTTTTCGGTTATTGAGTTACTCTAATAAGGTACAAAAATTATATTATATTATATAAATATTTTTCCATAAACGCGACTATCAATATAATATGTATTTGGTATATAGGATGGGCCGGTCTATGAGTGAATAAGGTGTACCGGTGACCGCCAGGGGAGTAAATTGGGCAGTTTAAACTTCAAACGTAGCACTTGCACCGCGCCATTTGCAATGCGGTAGTGCAAGTTTATATTTTTGCACCCCCTTAAAAATGTGTGGACCTATAATTTCGATTTTCAAACGTCAACTTTTGTTTACTAAACAAGTATACGCTATGTACAAAGCTGTAGTTGTCGTACGAGTATTCTTTGTTTGTATATTATATTATACTTATACCTATATGTAATTACGTCTAAATCTCGCAGCGTATATGCGTTGTCGGGTCTCTTATCGGTACCCGGATGGTCGGGCTCTATACCTTAGATGTATATCACGATATGTAATAAACTAATATACATTTTGCAGTCTTCAAATGTTTACTTTTCTACGGCGAATGATATGTGTACTAATGTACTTTAGATGTACCTATTAAAAGATCTACAAGATCAGATAATGAGTTTGAATGTAAGTGGAATGTAGTTATAGAAATGGTTGATAAATATCAAATTGAATAGGTAGGTACATCCTAAAACGAAAAGAAAAAAAAATTATTTCCAAAAAAGTTTTCCTTGAATGAAGGATAGTCATTAAAAATATTCTTAACCTTACTATAGCCAACACAGCAATTTGTGAGAGATCATTTTCCTGTCTAAAAAGGTTGAAAACATACTGTAGAACGACAATAAGGCAAGAACTACAGCTAAGTGGCTTAGCTACCTAACCTTACAAATTGAAAAAAAACATTTTAGCATTAATTTCTACCAAGTAATTGATGAGTTTAAAGCGACGTGCTTTGAAACAGGACGTCCACTCACCTTAAAATAAAAAAAATTGTAAGTAAATTGGTTTTTTTTTAACGTCATATATAATAATAAAGTTTTTAATATTAAAATAATTCAACACTCGTCTATTATTTTTTATAAAAACAAATGTTGATAGAGGAAAATAAACGGTTTATCGCAGATGGGATCAACAAAGGAAGTTTGAGTAGGTATATAATTGGGAGTTGGAAATTTTAATATTTCTCTGCACCACCTGCAGAAATCGAGGCCGATTCACGCCACTGCTGCAGTGACCACTGACAATATCACTCGCACGATCCCCGCCGACCTTATGACGCGTCTAACCTACCGACGCAAGCGCATCGCATTGATATATATTTTTGTAATATTATAATAATAATAATTAATAACGATCGATAAAATACAAATCAGTTCGTCGCAAACCTCGGGCAAACCGTTTTCATTTATATAATCGCGAGTACGCCATAATATATCATCGAGCACAATATATTATATAGGTACCTATAGACGTAAACGAGTTGAAAACGTTCACTTTTCTCACAGCGCCGCACACTGCAAGTGGTATTATAATATAATCTTATCACTCGTTTACACGGTCTATGAGCGACCATACCGGTCGCCGCCGCCGCCGCCGCACACATCATCGAGTTGTGTACTTATAAATTTATGATAATAATAATATGTATTATTGATAAATCACAAATGTATGTGTGAGTGTGTTATCGGCACTATATTGTTGTAATCTCGTCTCAAGGTCAATGCCGTCGACCCCGCTCACCCGTACGCCGACCATTTCGCTATTTCTGCACACAATACACTTATTACACCCATACTACATACTGTGCCTACCTCTAATAGCAAGTATTATGTAACATATTATATGTACGGTTAATGGATTTACTTAAATATCGTGTACTGCTGTTGTCTGTTTACAACCGCCGACGTGCCGCCGCATCGGGCTCGAGCAGTGGTCGGCACCAATAGTCGAGTGCCCACTTTCGCGGTCGTCTGCTCGTCCCGATCATCATAATATACTATTTTAACGACGACGACCATCATTCCTACTCCCCCGTCACGAATTCGATCGGTGGTCGTAACGAACAACAATAATTCATAGTATAATGGTACACAGTACTGCACACATCAACCATATGATATTATAGCCGATGCCGTCGTCTGCAGGCTCGAGTGGGGCACGTCGTCAAGACGATACATAATATTAAAAAAAAAATAACGATAATAATAATGGATGTCATAGCACGGCCGCCGCCGTACGGCGTTTCTCGGCGCACGGGAAAGTGAGCTAGTTTTTATAGCGCGCCGCGGACAAGTAGGTCATCAGACGGCTGCTGCGGCGGCGACTGCGCTATGGCATTGAAAAACCGTATCCTGCTCGCCGCCGCAGGATAAAATCGTCCTGTCGTCGATGCCGTGCGTGTACAGAGCGTTCGTCTCGCGTCGACTGCGGCGGGTCACTACGCGCGCCGCTCGTGCGTCATCGGCATATAACGATCTGTAACGGCGACGTTAACACTATAAATGCGTAGGCGTGTATTATATATGCGAGCGGACGGGATAAGGGCCGCGGTTCCCGCAGGACCCGCAGGAGGAGTGGAAGTGACGACGACGGACAAATCATTATTATTATGCCGTGATGCGAACCGCGCGTAATCGCACGTATACATCACACAACAAATATATATGTATTTGTTTTTTTTTTTTTTTTTAAATAAAAACGACAGTGATTTTATTTTCATTACAATAATCAGACAGTTTTTATTATTTTTTTCTCTTTTTTTCGATTCTCATATACATATATATAATAATTAAATCATACACACATATTATATATATACGTGTTATATTATACACATACACGCAAAGACCTTGGAAAAGGATAAAAACGAAAAAAAATACAATTAATAATCCCAAGCTTAAAAAGGAAAAAACAAAAAAAAAAAATATTACACAATGCTAACAGTCATAAGCACACGAGAAAAAAATATTTTTAACTTAAAAATAAACATTGGTACATTTTTTAACACGATAATTGTTTTCTTCACATTCTTAAACATGATGATAATATAATATTATAATAATTAATAATAATTAATAATAATAATAATAATAATAATAATAATAATAATAATATATAATTATATATAGTATGTATATAACAGAATACTAATTTAATATGTAATATACCAATATATATATTAATATTGATGTTGGTTTTTTCGTATATAGTTTTTGATTGTATGATTATAAATATGTATATATGTGTATACACATATACATGTATAATATTATATTTTACACGAGGGGGTTGCAATGCACGCGAAAAAAATCTGTCTAGTTACAGTTAATTACGATATGCCTACCGGAGGAATAATTGATGAGGAAAAAAAGTGGGGAAAAACACAAAATTACCGTCTATATATTATAGTATATATAAACTTATACATAATATTATATGCATATTTACACACACACGCACAACACACCACACACACAAATAATTTAGACAATATTATAAATATAAATAATATATTATTATATTCGACCTATTTTTTTAAACAATTTTTTTTTTTTTATATTTTCATTATATTTTATTCTCTCAGTACGCGCGCGCACGCGCGGATAGTAAATTATATAAATATATATCACAAGATGAGCAACAGCGATATGTCCGTAACACGAGTAAATCGTGTCATTCGCTCGTCGACGTGTGTACGAATTTATGTCTCGTTGTGGTATCAGACACACACACACACACTCACACATTCATATCTATCGTTACCAGCTATATCGTCCTTCAAACATTCGGCCGATGTTCGCGGTAGGTATAATATACTGCAGCAGAAATCCTATACCGTGTTTTTTTTTTTAATTTAAATTTAATTTTCTCATTAGTGTCATGTGAAACTATTTATACAATCGGTACAGGAAGTCAAAATATGTCTCATGAAACACGCCTCTCATTTTGTCTGTGCAAAAATTATATAATAATATGATATAGTGTCTCACTTCGGCTTCGGTGAGAACAAATAAGATTTTTACAATATTCTGCGTCGGCGAGACGCGCGTGTATTGGTACACCCGTTTAGAAGTGTTGGTAGTGGTGGAGGTGGTGGTGGTGGCGGCGAGGAGAAGGGAAATTAGATTTTGGCTTATGTACAAAAAAAAATAAAAAATGAAAAAACATTACTGTGGGTCTGAAAATTTGTACTGGCCAACTCGATTTTTTATATCGCAAATAAAAACACAAATATAATATATTATAGTATATAGAGATTGCTGTAGAAATATTTTTTTTTGCAGGCTACATGCCCAGAAACGAAAAAACCAAACCGCACGAGGCGTCATTAAATAAAATAAAAATGGCTTGACACTTCCCTCAGTCTCAAAAATTTATTTCGAAAACATTCAAAATGTATATATTATAATATATACTGTGTTTTTGCTTCGTAAATTTAAAATCGTATTTACAATAATATATAAGAAAGAAAAAAAAGAGGTCACTATTTTAACCATTATATATAATTATCAAACATAATATATAAATGTATACATATATATATTATATAGGTAATGTTCAAAAAGGAAAACGTCAAATCGGTTTCAAACCGTTAATAACTATATACCAGGATGAATATCATAGCTAACTACGATGGGGAAAAAATCAAATTTGTAACTTACACGGTAAAATGTAATATGTACAGAATAAAACCAAATGCGATCCTTAAATGTATATCACATTTAAAAAATAAAAGAAAAAAATAAATGTTTTCATAATAAATGTATTATATATAATTATACTTCTACATAAATATAAATATTTTATAATTTGATATATATATCACGCGGGGTGTCGTCATCGGAAAAAGTCGGTCGATTTAAAAATTTGTACATTTTTGTTTAAATATTTCTCTCGTAAATCCAAAAAATAGTTATGCGGAAAACGTTTGTATAGTAATTATTAAATAGAATAAAGATATAGTTATATATATATATAGAGAAAAATAAGAGCGTGAGATATATATAGGTATATATATATTATGATATTATATAATTAAACTTAAACTCGTAAGGCCTAATATTTTATAGTAATATGTACACAGTTGTATGTATTGCCACAAAAAAAAATATTAAAATTAAAACAAAAAAAAATTATT
Organism: Neotoxoptera formosana; assembly: GCA_022818045.1. Lineage (NCBI taxonomy): Eukaryota > Metazoa > Arthropoda > Insecta > Hemiptera > Aphididae > Neotoxoptera > Neotoxoptera formosana. The sequence goes on along the minus strand of CM040632.1, from coordinate 25,814,487 downwards.
AAAATAGGAAAACGATCACCGCACCTGTTTTGGTTTGCGTATAGAAACCCCATTTGTTTCCAATTGTTGATTTTTTTCATGATTTGGTCTAGAGATTGACTCTCGTGAGATCGAGTCGATGCGGTTACGTACGGCAACGGGGAGTGTGGTGGGCGGGGTGAGGGTGGCTTACGCTTCCATGGCCACCTGAGCGGGAGCAGGAGGTGGTGGCGTGGTGGTACCACTGCCGACGGCAGACGTCGGCGACGGGGACAGCTTTTTGGACAGGTTGAGCGGCTGCTGGTGAGCGGCCGCCGCCTCGGCTGCGGCTGCCGCCGCGTTGGTGATGCCCACCTGGAGGTTGACAACGTTCGGCGACGGCGTGCGGCGCATGACCATTGACAGCGCTGACGGCGGCGGAGACGCACACGACGAAGACGACGGCGATAGGACTCGCGCCAAAACGCCACCACTGCTCACCGTCGACGACGCATATCTGCTGGAGGGCGAAGACGGCGACAATCGGCAACTGTTCTGGGCCAAGGCGGAAGTAATGACAGGCGTGTGTTGCCACCTGTTCGGAGGTTGTTGTTGTTGGTGTAGGTGGTTGTTGTGGTGGTGGTGGTGGTGTTGTTGCGGTAGTTGCTGTTGGTAACCACTGCACGCCGTATCTTCGCGCATTATAAAGTTGTGAATGTCTTCGGTGCGTTTGATCTGTTCCGCGGTCATCTTTGGCGTCTCGCGCAGCGACTTGGCCAGCGTCGAGTGAGTGCTCGACAACGACGACGACGTGAGGTGATGATGCAGTTGTGGAGAATTGTGGTGGTGGCTTTGTTGGAGGTGACTGAGGAGGGTGCTGTTGTTGTGGACGGTAGTAGCCACCGACGGTCGGACAGCCTCAGCCTCGGCCGAGTCTTTGGCGCTGCGCAGGGCCCGGAACTTTTTGTGCGGTTTGTACGCCTCATCCATCAGCGAGTTGGTGTCGTACAGCGGTGGTGCCTGGAGCACGCGCTTCAGCACCGGCATGTCCTCAACGGCCGCCGGATGGTGAGAGTCAGCAGACATAACGACGTCCTCGACGGTGGACCGCGGGCTGGAGCACACCGAAGTGGGTGCGCTGTGTGGCATCGGCCTGTCCAGCTTCTCTGTGCCCGACTCGATGCCGGAGTCTGTTGGCGAGTCCTGCTTCCGTTGGTAACGGCGGCACGACATCGGCCGGACGATCACCTGGTGATGTAGCTCATCCGACGGCGCTGCCGCATGTCGCCTGATCGGGCACACAGCCCCAGCCAGCGAGGCCGCCAATAATGGAGCACTCGCCGCGTGTTTGCTTGGTCCGTGGTGGTATTCGTCCGAGCACACAGACTCGGTGCTGGACACGGATCCCAGCGGGCTCTTGACCTCGTCTAACATGGCCAAGCTCTTCATGTCCTCCACGGAAGTGGTTTCGTCCGACCACGACGACGAGCCTGCCTCCTCGGGGCTCTTGCGGTTAAAATCGTCGGTGCCGTTCATCATGAGGCTCCACATGCCACCGACGTTTTGATGATGTTGGGCGGCGGCGGATGCAATGCTGGTCGTGGTAGTGGTGTCCTGGTGCTGTTGATGTTGTTGTTGTTGCTGTTGGTCCAGTTGGTTTTGCTGCTCGGTCATCTTGAACGCCAGCAGTTTCTCTGAGTGCAACGTGTTGAGCGTCCTCAAGTCGGGAATTTTCTTCAACAGTTCTTGGCACAAGCTAGGACGGTCCGGATGGTTTTGCATGAGCACCGACTGCAACGCGCATTTCAACTGTTTGTGCATGCGTTCGATGAATTCGACATTGCGCAAGCCTGGGCGATCTGTTTTTGTAAAAACAAAAATAATACCGACCGTTTTAAAACTGCTCTCCGTAAAAATGTATTTATTATCATAAAAGTATTTTAAGGATTTTTTATTTGTGTGCATAAATAAATAAATGTACAAAATAGTCTCAAAAATCGACACTTACCGGCAGCTATAACGATGACGGCGTTGAATAGACCAATTTCCGAATCGTTTAATCTCATTGCGTTCAACCTCTCGGCAAACTCAAACATGGAATCGGTGAGGAATCTAGCGTTGGAGTATGCACAAACCGATTCTCTGCGCAACACTTGACCGTTGAGTGTCACCATGCTGTTACACTGCGCGAAACAAAACAGGAAAAATCGAGGTCAATACACGCCGAAAAAACCATGACACGCAGATAATATGCATTATACGTGTATACGTATAGATACACAATTACTGAGACACTTACCTCAGAGTCGAACATGCAGGCCAAGCGAACGAGTAGCACCTCGAAAACGCCGGCTTTGAGCAAGGTCACCTGGTCGTCTTGGGCGAGTAGCCCGAAACCGGGTATGCGCTTGGCGAACTCGACCACGCCGCGTATAGCCGGCGAGAATCGCTTCGAAAAGTCGTTCAATAGTTCTTGTTGTCCGGTGACGGGTCGTGGACTCGGGTTCAAAGGGCAAGCCTGCACATGGAAGAGAAAAAAAAACAGTATGGATGAGTAAAGGTGCGATGATTTATTATATATTTATGGCGGCCTTGATAGTGGCGGCGACGCATCAAGGCCGACAACGTTATTAAAAATGACAATACATATGGACAAGACGATAATAATTATAAGAGAATATAGTATCGGGTTTTCAAACGGGTTGCACCATCGCGCTCGAGCGGAACACAACGGCGTTTGAACCTCGGCGATCGCCACCGGTCGCCGCCGCGCGCGTACACGGGAAAACGTTTCGTAGAGGGGCGGAGAGAGGTGCGTGAGAGGCGTGCGTCACCCGCGCCGTGGCAGGTAATGAAATAATAATTATTATAAAGTCGTTTAGGAAATTCGGTGGCAACAAGGCCAAGGACGAGTCGCGGAGAAATTGGTACTACGCTGTGCTGTATTACCCGAGGCGGCGGCGACGGTTGCAAGAAAAAAAAACATTTAAAAAAAAAAAAAACTCTAAATAAAAAATTTAAACCGAATGAAATAGATCTGAAATCGCTCACCGCCAAACGATGCGATGTACGGTGCACGAGAATATAAAATTTGCAAAATGAATAGTTTTGTAAACACCGAGCTGTGTACACAAACATTTGCATACCAGCAGACCTTGTTGATTAACGCACAAAACACGTCGCCAAGGTTCTTCCTGAACGCGAACGATATGATTAGGTACACGCACGAATAACGCAACAAAATGAGCCTCGAAAAATCTGATTTAAATATAACGTCGCACTACTATTTAACGCGATAACTAAAATAATAATAACGTGTGCTGAACTCACCAGTGTCGGATGGCACAAGGTGTAGTTTGGCTGTTCGCGGGCCCGGGCCAACGTGGGCGCGACCTTGTCCGACGTGAAGTCGCAAGTCTCCAGATGTGCCCTGACTACGCTGGCGACGAGTCTCTGGTCGTCTTCAAGCTCCGCCACGGCGGCCTTCTCCTGGCTTTTGGAGTTACTGCTGTGCTGCATGGCGGCCATTATACGAGCCTTTTCCCGTTTGGGCACACGGCCGAATCGTACAGCTGTAAAAGAGAAAAATACGGTCCGTTTAGAAAAAAAAATTTTCGACAAAAAACCGAGCGCACAAAAATAGTTTTAAAATTTTTATTTTTCGGTAGGTATGACATTGTAATATTATCGTTGTATATATCGGTAAAGTGCTATTTGGTGAGAGCACAAGTGGTAAATTGCAGCGTAAATATTGGAGGGGGCGAAGGGAAGAAGTAAGAAAAAAAAAAACCAGGTCAGTCGTCCGTACGTTTTGTCGTGGAATCGCATTTGGCCAACATGATGATGCGACCGTCGTGAACGCGCGCGGATGTTACACTGCTGCTGCTCTCAGCAGCCACGGACGCCGTCGGCGCAGCACACACGAAACGAGCGACTACGGTGGTGGCGGCGGCGGCGGCGGCGGTAGCGGTAGCAGCAGGTGCCGGGCAAATATCCTGCGCACTGTCCCTTTCGAGGCGGCGGCGGCGGCGGCGGCGGCCTCTATCGCAGCCCACACCACTCGCACGGACACACACACGCGCGCGCATATTCAGACGATCGCGTACCACCCACGGGGGTAGAAATTTGCCCTTGACTCGTAATGCCCTTGAAACGAGCCGAACGCGAATCGATCCGGACTGCCGTCGCCGACGAAACGCGCGATGATGCGATGCGATGCGGTGGTGGGACTGCGGGCGAACGCGCGACCCGAGAGCATACAGGAGTAGAAAAATCGAGCGGGACGGTGAAAGCCAAACGATATAATATTATGATAATAGCATACGAAATATAATACTATATTAGGTATTACTAATATTATTATTCGCGTCGGCGTTGTTTTTTCGGTCGTTTTCGCGCGGCTCTCCCGAGATGCGATTTGGGTCGTCGCAGTCGTCGCCGACGTCCGCGGGGGCGCGCGAATGAGAGAGAAATTGGTACACAATTTCACTTTTACCGAGGTCGACTAGAAAGTAAGCGTACGACAACACGCACGGACGGGCGCGCGACTATACGCGACGCGGAGAGGGGACACCGACGCGCGGTTCTGCGGCGTGCGCGCTCCCGACGAGGACGACGAAAGCGCGCCGTGGCCCCAAAAAAATAAAAACAAATACGCAAGCGAGGAGCGCGCGCGCATCTGTGCCCCGTCTCGTACCGCGAAATTCGCGCGTTTCCAAAACCGAAACGGCTGTTAAATCTATTTAAATAAATACGTACGAGCGTTGGAGTAGCGTACGACTCCGTTGCACAGTATGTCCTTTAGGATGGATTTTTTACTCATTTTGGCGTGGTTTAAAAAAAAAAAAAACGAATTATATCGACAGCACGACTGCAGTCGACGATAATATTATGAAAAAACAGACACAATATCCAACTCGAACGGCGCACACGCACGAAAATGGCACTACGAAAAATCGCAATTATCCCGAGTTTGCAGGCGACGGTTGTTGTAGACTGTCATTGTCATAAGAAATCCAAAAAATAAAAATAAAAATTGGCGCGTACCGAACAATATTATTATATTATCACGGTCGGTAGCTACTACTGTACGACGACACTGCCGGTGCGGCGACGACCAAGTTTCGGCGGCGTACGACGGACGACATTTCCCGGACGAGACCGGACGAGCGTACGCGGTTCACGATCACAATGAGCCAGGTTTCACGGCCACACGCCAACGTCCGCCACCGCGTTCGATTCGGCGGCGCCCGTTGGTGGGGACCCGGCGGCGGCGGCAATGGTACACGCCGAGAAGAGTAGGGCGGCGGCGGCGGCGGCGGCGGCGGTGGGTACGAGATGGCACGGCTCCCCCTCCCCGCGCCGCCCGCCAACTCGAGCGCTCAACAAACAACGACGCCGCCGCCGCCGCCGCCCGGTGAAATACACTTCGGTCGATCGCGCGTACCCTTGAACTTGGGCACGGCGCGTGCGGCGAAACGCGCGGCACGCTCAACGGCTCAAAGACGCTCCCCCCCCCCCGCCCCGCACCATTCGGTCAAACCGACGAATCGAATCCGACGACGCATTTGGGTCGCGACCGTTTCGCGCAGCATACGAATTTGAATTTGAAATTATTATTAATTATTTCTGTCGTTATAATAATATAATATTATTGTTATTACAATGACGGCGGTGGCGGCCATATTTCGCTCGCGTCCAGTGAGGTTTCGTTCGATCGACGATATATTTTTATTATTATTATTATTATTTGAATGCAGTCGTCGCCGCGCCGCACAAAGGCCGTCTCGCGAAACAAAAAAAAAAAAAAAACGACGAGTTTATCATATATGTATTATTATATTATATTGCACCGAGGTCGGCCGATAGCGCGGAATATACACAACACTTGTTGTAGGCGCGTGCACAAGGTCGGTAACTCGGAATAATGTCACTGATAATAACGATATATATAATAATATAATATAATGTTTTACAATAATTTACAATAACGTCGTCGTCGGTCTGAACGTTGTAAATTATTATCGCGAGTGTGTCGCGTCTGCGGTATCTTTCCGCACGCCTCTGCGGTGCCCGGGGGGTTATGGAGGATCGCGAATTTTTTTTTCGTCGTCGGCCGGCCAGCACACCGACACCGCCATCTGGCGGCCGGCCCGCGACGATAGCGGTCGCGCCGCCGGGCCGCTAGAGGTCGCCACTGTTGATCGCCAACGACCGTGACAATATTATTATTATTATTATTATTGTTGTTTGCATGACGAGTTTTTTTCCACCCACCGAAAGAAAAAGTTTTTAAACGAAACCATTTTTTTTAACCCTCCGTCATTGTGTCGATGGAAAAAAATCCGATCGCTCAATAATATCGGACATCATCGAATTCTCGATGGAAAACCGAAAAAGATAAAAATTCGTATCGACGTTTCAAAATAATAATAATATGTCGACTATTGTTTTTCGCAAAAAACATATTATTCTATTATCTAATAAAAAGGCGGTCGAGGGAACGGTATCGGCGGCGGCGGCGGTTGTTGTGCGGTCGCTGGCGGGAGAGCAGCGGCGACGGGGCGGCCATCGACATCGAGAGTTGAACGAACTGCTAAAAAACAGGTCATTGCGACCGTTCTTTGTGTACGCGCATAATAAACCACTCAGCGGCGGCGGCGGCGGCGGTGGCGTTACGTCATTGACCGATTACACACAAACACACGCACACACATATATATATTGTATTATGTGCTAAACACCACATCGGACGACGGCAGATAGGCCAGCCATATATATATATATAAACATGAAATGTATTACAAACAGCGCATACATAAATGTATTTGTGTGTTATAGCATATACATATGACGTTACGTCCTCTGCACAACCGATATACCTATATGACATCTCGTCGTCGTCGTCGCCGAGTGTGCCGAAATTGTTGAAAAATAAACGTGACGCGAAATGTGTGCACATAATAATACTATATGATGTATACAAAATGCGCTACATAACTCCATTATATGCTGTCGGGACGACATAAGTAAACGAATATATAAAAAACGATTTAATTGATATATATTGATATATACGAGCAACGCGCGGGTGACGGTTAAAAATCGCGTCTGACGAATTAATCGCAACTCGGTCGCTGGTAGGTATAGGTCATGGAAAACTGTGTAAAGGTGCGCACACACCGAGCATATAATATTATATTATTCTCGCATCTGTGTGTATTTATAGACACTATTTTATGAGTATATATTTAAATAGTCGAAGGTTAAGGCATATGCACGAGCGCGCGTAGTCGGGCAGACGGGTTTTGTGCAGTATGTATGTAGTATAGTAATAATATTGTTTTTTAAAGCCTTAATATAATAAGTAAAATAACTACGAATTTATAGTATATTGCGGTTATTCTGCTAGATGTTCTATAGTATTCTACCTATTATAATATTGTTAAAATAAAAAAATATAATAATATTATGCTCACCGTCTCGACTCATGCCCACGCTGATGCACTTGCGGAGCCGGCAGTATTGACACCTGTTCCTGTTGATCCGCAAGATGTTGCACTGTTGGTTCTTGGTGCACGGCCGGTACTGGATCTTCTGCTGGATGCTCCGGCGGAAAAACCCCTGTAACCGATCGGTGGACGACGTATAGTTATTGGTCGAACTGGTCGTGCTACAGTCGGAATCGTCCGTGTCCGCGGCGCTGGACTCGGCGCCGGAATCGCCGGCGCACCGCCAGCACGCGGACGACATTTTTTCCGTACAAATTGGCGGCATTTCGGCGCGAGCGTGCGTGTATTTATAATATGTTATATTATAATATATTATATACTATTGCACTTATCGTACTAGACGTGCGAGTATATGCAAAATCATCGACAAATAGCGCGCAAAACCGACGTGACGGAATTTTTTTTTTCACTTTTCTATGTATATGAGCAACGATTTTTTTTAACAGTTTTCTCGAGCGAAAAAAAAGACGTCGTCGTCGAGACCGTATTGATATCGTATATTGTCTTAAATATAATTATTATCGGGTCTATAATATATCGTAGGTACCGCGAGAGGAAAATATTGTTTTTCGCACACACTTCGAACACACAGAGACACCAACGCTAACGGCTCGCGACTGCAGGCGCGTCTACGATATTGTAATATACGCGCCACACTACTCCGGTTGGCTTGCTCGACTGTTCTGCCGGTCGGCGGCAGTGGCGACGGCGGCAGCGGCGGCGATGACCCAATTGCGGTGCGTTAAACTCGTCGCTGCCGCCGTAACACCACCACCACCTCCACAGCAGTAAAAATATATATTTTTATTATTATTATTATTATATTACGCGGCTCGGCTCTGTTATAATAACGTCTAGAAAACAACGCGGCGGCGGCGGGAGGAATGACTCCCACCGGGCGCGGGTGCAAAAAACTGCACGCACACGTACCTATACGTGTGTATGTATGTATAATGTATATATATATATATACATATACATAATATTATAATCTACCTGTCTCTTTATATATAGTATTATGTATACGCCTGCAAGTCGACGGGGCCCGTTATATGACGCACCGAAGATGCAGCGCGACCGCAGTTGCGGTATATTATTATTATTATTATACACACATCACGCGGTGGGGACAGGAGAGGCGGTATGGTGGCGGTGCACAACAATATTATTATTATTATTATTGTGGTCATATATGTATACAATACATATATATATTATACTACCTATACCTACATATACAAGTAAAAGTACATAACGGTGCGCGTTATAATACACAAATATATATATATACGATATAAATATAGGTAACCTTATCACAGCTTCCCCACCCAATCGCACCCGCGTATATGCGTATATTATGAACATATATAGTTTAACAGCGGAGTCAACAACACTATCCGTTCGAGTTTTTATCGCAAACAAAAGGGGGAAGGGGTCGACTGCCGTATACTTATCTCGTTATGTGCGCTATATATTATGTACATACTGCGATGACCACGACACAATATACGTTTTTTCAAAAAATCTAATAAGGCTGCGCAGTATAGGATATAAATAATTTGGTACATATATATATATAACAATGAGGCGAGCCCTTTTCACCCGTATATATATATTAATAAATTATGTGTACAGTGCAGTATACCTTAACATTTCCTGTTTTGACAGCACATATATACGGTTTGTTCGACCGAACACTCAACACCACCACACACCACTTTATGGGCATTATATTAGAACGCGTGTAGTGCGTGTGCGGCGCACTTATAAGTGCGAAAAATGAGATATTCGATCAATGAACTCGCGGTGACACACGCGTAATATATACCACACAGCCTTATACATTTAATCACTGTGCATATAATATATAATAGGTATATACGATAATATTGTTTTATGATATTTGCACGAGTATAAACCGCCTGCGTGTTCAAAAAATCGCTGCGAAACTAGAGCGTTAAAAAATTTAGATTGTGCGAATATTTTACCTTTATCATATATGTATATACATATTGTTTGCGTACATATTATGTGCAGGCATAACACGATAATGTTTTTGTATGACAGGTCAAACGACACTCGAATATTTAGTTGGTCGTGGGGATAATATCTGTGTCATAAAAAAAAATATGCGAAGGACAACGCGCTATATGATATAAATTCATATAACACATTATATATATAGGTATGTATATACATGCACATGTTTATAACTTTTTTTATGTTGCGTGGGGAACGACGACGACGAGCAAGTCGTTTTATTTTTTTACAATTTAATTGACAATTGACCTAAAACCAAAATAGTAAAAATTAAATAATAAGCCGACCAACCGCACCGGAATGTAATAGCCGAGAACGTTTTATTAGGAGATTTCAGAGAGAGAGAGAGAGAGAGAAAATAGCCATCGCCGTCATCGACGATCTGGGACAGTATAAAAATTGTATTTTGCAAAAACGTTACACAGATCCGTTTTGATAAATATGCAAATAGAACACCATATACACCATATATACCCGACACATTTGTAATATAATATATTATAATATAAAACGTGCGAGTGTGTGCGGTTTGTTGGCCTGGCGAAAAGTCATTGGCCTATGACGTCATATCGGCCTAATTTCATCACGAATACCCGGTCCGCCCTGGTTGCGGCGGCGGCGACGGCGCGCCGAGCGGTGTCAACGCACTCGGCGGCGGTGGTGGCCGGGTCATAACTCCCGGGGATTTCCGAATCACGCGAGAGAACGTCGTCGGTAAACAAGTGCGTACATCGCAAATTATTATTATGATATTATTACTAAATATATGTATGATGACGAATAATGTTCAGAGAAAAAAAATAATAAAAGATAGTAAAAAAACGACCGCACTCGAGTACGACGAGGAGGAGGAGGAGGTGGTCGTAATACCTTCGGTCTGAGTGCGATAAATCTCTATACTCGAATTTTTACAGTTATATAGGACGGAACACAAAAACCTAAACAACAACAACGGCGATGACGACAGCGACAACGACAACAACGTGTGTGTGCTATACGGGTATATATTTTATGTATAAGAATAAAAAAGGCTAACGGGATTCACTGCAACAACCCTCGGACCTCCGACGAGGTCAGCGACAACAAGTAGTTGTAATATTATTATATATAATAATATTATAATAAAATACTGCAGACTGACGTATTGTAAGCAAGTGTGATGGTTTAAACCATAATAATAATAATAATAATATATAGTAGCCCTGAACCGACCGCCCGCCGTTTGCGGTACGCGCGCGTTTTTCTGTACGCGTCAACCCTTATTTTTTTTGTTGTTCTCGGTCCCGTAATGTACGAACGACGCGACAGGACGATAATGCATAACGACAACGCGTGTCCTTCGAAAATGCCACCGCGTGCGGCGCTGCTTGCTGCAGGATAACGGTACAAAATATAATATAGTAGGTATAGGTCTTCGAGAAGACGTATGTATATAATATATATGTGCGATGTTCATAGTATATATATACATAGATGAAGTATAATGTGTGCACATGTGAAATGCGAACAAAAGACAATGGGCCGCCGGCGAGATGAAACCGTGGAGCGCGCGCGGCGTGCAATAATTATTATTATTTTATTATTGGTTCGTATATTGTTTTTTTTTTCGGACTATGAGTTTGCAACGGGACGGCCGAACCTAACCCGCGGGGGCTTTACAAGCTGGACTTGATTTTTCGGCGAAATCACATTTTTTTTCGGCCAGGAAGTCACGGCATATTGTGATAAGACTATATATAATATCGGTGTACATAAAATATATATATAATAGGCGGAAACGAGCGGGTTTTATGTTTCATTTGTATTATTATAATGTATTTTATATAACTGCTGCAGGTTTGTTGCACCGCGAAGTACATATTATATAGTTGTTATAACGGTGAACGCCGCGATGCCGCTATATACCGCAACGGAGGCGGCTGCGCCGGAAGAAAGTGAAGAAGAAAGTGGACCGGTCCGAGCGAGGACTTTCGCTGACGTCAAAGACGCGGCGGCCGAGCGAGCTATCCGTTACGTCACGTCCTCCTCTTCCTGTCCTATGACTAAATGTGCGTTTACCTACTCCTCTCCTACTACTATAACGTGTGTGTGTATATATATATATACTTTCCCCTCGGGTTTGGTGAACCACAGAGTTCAAAAAACCTATTCGCCTATTGTGTTTGTGTATATTATTATTATTATTATTATTATTATTTATTACTATTATATTTATACTCGCACGCGCAAAAATATATAACATGATACACGCAACGCGTTATGCGCACATTGGTTTAAATATAATATGTATAATTGTGTTTTATATAAAACGTTACGCATGAACGTGTACTCACTTTGCATCCCTCACAAGAATGTACGCCGTAATGGAACCCGGATGCCCTGTCACCGCATACTCGGCACAGAACCGTGTCACCATCAAATTCTGTAATGAGAAAAAAAACAAAAATTATAACATCGCTGTGATTCTAATACACAATATTAATTAATATAATTATATCGTAATATTATTTTTAATTGTTGAGCTGTAATTTATTGCTATTAGCAGACATAGCTCGCTGCAGTGTATAAATAATATAAACAAAATAAAAATCATTATTGTCATTATTTATCGTGTATCTACATTAATTATGTACAATAAAAACACTGATCTAACCGGAAATTTCATTCGAATCCCGTCGAATTATTTTCGTGTCCGGCATCGCGCAACCAATATACGCGTGTATCGATTATTTTGTGTATACTATAATATAAAAGCGCGGGCGTCAAAATAATAATATAGTAGTCCGGAAATCGCTGACCCGTCGTCGCCGCACACCGCACGATCAAACACTGAGGGTGTTTCGATGACCAAAGGGGTGGCCGGGCGCCGAGGAGCGCGAGGGATGCCGCCACCGCCACGCCGCCGCGCTCTGATTGGTGCTGGCGGACGGGTTGTTCACGCCCACGACGTTCGGACGGGCGGTGCACGGGTTCATCGACCTTGACTTAGTTACCCGGTGGCCCGAAGGTCGGAGGATATTTCGCCGCCGGTGCGGTCGCTGGGCGTTTAAGTCTTTGTGCGCGCATAACGCACAAACTATATATAATTTAATATATAATAATATATAGAATCTCAATTGGTTGTCCTGTGCATAGATTTAGTATACGCTATGATATAATAACGCGAATGTCGATATGGCTCCTAGTCGAGGATAATATATGAAAACGGGTCGTCGTCCGGGTTAACGTCCGGTGGCGACGACGACGATGACTTCTGCAGTGCCAAATTAATTCACAAATGCGGAACATTATTATGATATATATTGTTTAACACATGTATAGTGTAGAGATGACTGGCGTGTCGCGTGTACAATATATATGAGTGCAGTGTGTGTGTGTGTGTGTGTGCCTATACAATGCCGTTGACCCATTATATAGTATTAATTATTGTATTATATATTATAATTGCGTTTGGCGAATAATACAAAACATATAGTACATATATGCGTACACCGCGCACATAACGGACCGAAAAACTCGCGGCGGCGGAGGTAACCGGTGAAGTGCGGTATTCGATGTGACCGAAAATCTTTAGGGGTTGTCCTTCGAACGCCTCTGATGAAATGTGTGTCACGTTATTATTATTATAGAAAAATAATAATAATAATAATGGTAATGTATAAATAAAATTACACATACGGCTGTGGCGGCGGTTCGATAACCTGAGATTGCCGTAACCTATTAGCATTGTGTTACGCGAGGAGAGGCCGTTGCACTTTCTCCGGTCCCCTCGCGCCGACCACCGCCGTTTTATTTTTTGCCACCGCGCGTTGGCCAACTAGTCCTAGAATTCCAGCCAACTCCCCTCCACCGTCGCACGCCGCTCGCCATCCCCCCCACCAGTCCGTCCATTAATCAATTGGCCGGTTTGTTTATTGTTATACAACACGATGTTTTCGCCACAGATCCATAACAACGCGCGTAGCGTACCATCACCTAACTGCTGAAGTACGTTATAACGTACTTTAAAATAGGCACCGTAAAACTACACGTTTGAAAACCAATAAATTTATAAGAGACAAATGCACGAAAAAAAAATATTTATATAAAGGGGCTTTATCCCCCCCCCCTCCATGGAGTATAGAATAATAAATAAATAAAATATTATTATTAGGTATCTGCACATGAGTTATTGTACGGCGGATCGCGTCCAGTACCGAGAAGAGGAGGCGAATAGCGCCAGTGCAGGTTGTGTAAAAAATAAAAAAATAAACCAGAGCGCCGCCAATAGTACGGCGGGCGAGCGAAACGCGTGCTCCGCTAATATTACTGCACGCCGCCGTCGCCGTTGAGGCCGTTACGTAAGTAGCGACACGGTTACAGTCATGACCCAGTTCTGGGCCGTTGAACTGATCCCGGCGGCCGGGCGCTCGGGTCAAGCAACTCTCAAGCGGCGCGCACCGCTCGCTCAAACGCTCAATCGCGGCGCTCAATTCACCGCTCGTACCACGCGTATATGCGCGCGCGCAAAAGCATTATATTATATTTTAATTGGCCCGCAGCCCAGTTATACGCCGCCGCTAAACCGACAGACAATAAGCGCGCGCACGCACAATAATAATAATCATAATAAATTACAATATAATATAAAATAAAATTGTGGAACCAGTGCAGAATGTAATGCGTGTATACACTGTATTATAGGTACGTGTAAAATGTGTAAAATCCAATTAACGATGTCGCGTTGTATATTCCATAATATAATATAATATGATATGAGTATGCGTCGGCGGATTAGCGCAAAAACGAAAACTAGGTGAAAAACGATCGGCGGCGGCGGCGTTTGGCGCGTGAAGAACACTGCAAATTTCGCGCGAGGACACGGCGGAGCGGCATTTTTTTTCGCCGATTGAGATATAATATGCCGCGGGGCGGTGGGGGCGGGTCGCGGCGTCCCGAGCGGGCGGTGCAGCGGGAAACGGCCCAAGGATCGGTCGTTGACCGAGCGCCCGATTGTGGGTCAACGCGGCCTTGAGTGAGTCTGTGTCTGGTCGCTCAATACTGTTGCGCATGTGCCCGCCGGCCCATTTTAGCGCGCTCACACACACACACACACACACACACACACACACGCACGCACGCACGCACTATATATTTACACGGTACGATTCGCCGTCGCGGCCGTTCGTAGTGTTCGCACACACACACACACGCAACGCTTATTATGTATATATATCATATTATATATACACAACAGCGCGCTGGCACTCTAATAATATATATACGCAACAAATAGATGGAAAAAAACGAATTTAGAAACACTGCTACACCACTTTGTGATTATTATATATACATAATATATCGCGTTTATATGATTAATTTTCACCCGACGTTCGCCGAGCGTATATTATCGAATATAAAATTTGGTTTTTTTTTTCACTCCCTTACCTTGCTTCACCGTCACGTCGTCCGCGGTATCGACGACTTCGTTTTGACTAATCATAATATCGGAATGAATGTGAAAAACGATATTTAAATATACACCTTTACATACCTACTAAAATATATAATAATATCTAGGTAATGAAACCGTTATCAGGTTATCAATCGCTATAATTCCGGTCGTATATACACCGCACTGCTATTATTATTATTACCGCGTATACATATAAAAAGGTAAATAAAAGCACGTCGCGCCCGCGGTGCGTCCCGAAACGTTCTGCGCGTGTATTGCGTGATGGCGCGCGGGGACCACCGAGTCGGCGGCGTGCCGGGCGCGCTCGGCGGCAGGGTCAATGTCCTTCACGAGCGTTCCAGGGTTACGCCGCGGAGGGGGCAGAAACGGTCGTCCCTTCGGGGTTTGCCGCGGGCGGCAGAGCGGTTGACGTCATGTTGTGTACACCGCACGCGCGCGCACTCGCCGGTGTATAGGTACACGCACACACATTACACAGATATTTATGTTTGCGTATATACATCCACCGCCCCCGCTCCACCGCACCCGACCCGGCTATAAACTCACCACCCCCGCGCACGACCCTTTGGGTATTTCATTCGCGGATTTCCTTTCAAGAAGGATTCGCACCCCACGTGTACCGCGCGAGTATACGCGGAATATTCACCGGAGGCCTGGCGCGGAGGTGCTGCCGATCGTGCTGCTCGATCGCGAAAACAACAGAAAAGCCAAACGAGCTGTGTTTACGCATATACTAAAGTATATTTATACAGCGCGAGGGCAATAGCGATGATACTATCATCATTATTTTTATGATACACCGACGACCGTCTTATAATAAAGTAACTATTATGTTACATCGCCCTGTACACGCAGTGGCAAGCGCACACGCACACGGGACAGCGAGTCTAAAACGAGACTGCATGGCATACCGCGTGCGCATAAACTAAATATTATTATGTTTGTTATTATTATTTCTTTATAAAGCTATTTTTTTAAAACTCTCATTCGATTATCATATCGGTGTGTGTTATCTACGAGTAAATTAAAATATATTATATACTACGGTGGATACACACACAAACGCTGCAGATTACACGCGATGTTGACCCAAAACGTAAATTTCGTTGCTTGATATAATATTACACCAACACTAATGCAGCTCAACACACAATATGATATTATAATAAATTCGCAACGAAAAAATTCGTGATGGAAAAAAAAATTATAACATGCATTGCCGGGGGCGGCGTGAGTAAAATAAAAATACCACACGAACAGTACTATATATATAACACACTATAATAGATGTGCAGTGCACGCGGGTTTGCGAAAAAAAATAACAAAATTAAAAACTAAAAACCCGTCCAGTTTAATAATACGAAAATATTTAATAAAAAATCGTATCGAGGTCAGTGTACTTTTCTCAAAGTTCACAAACACCTTGTCGTATGTACACACGCACTGCAAGACGTGCGAGGGGGTGGCGGTGCAGGCGACCGTACAGCGATAGCCTGTTGTGTGCGTATACATAGTTACAATTTATGTACACACATGGATAATATGTATTATGTGTGTTTGTATATACAGCGTGTGCGTATGTATAAAACACAATATATATATATACATATATGTATACACATTACACACATTTATATAGGTTTATAACGCGAATCACCGTCGGCGGTATAGCGGCGCCCGGTGGCGTTAAACCGAAACAGAATGCACGTGACACGGAAAAGGGTTGATGAACTTTATGTGTGTGGTGCGACCGCCGGGGAACAGGTCGGCGGCTGCGTTACCACGGTTACCGCGGTAGATACGACTATTATATGGGAGGTACATAAGGGACGACGTGCAAATTTTTGAAGAAGCCCCTCGGTCATGATGACGGGCGTACACCGCACACGCACTATATAATATATACGCACTTCCATGAACTATATATGTGTACACACACGTTATAAATTTATAATTGTGTTGTTATACAAAGCCCCACTCGCGGTTCACGCATAATATTATTGTTATTATTATTAATGATATCCCTGGGTGCACCTTGTCAAGTTTAGTGCAGTCGTTACATAACGCGTCGCACCTACATACCACCTATATATACAACGTTTATACAAATTATGCATGTAGACTCTACATTACTTTGCATTATATTATTATTACTCTACATTGTAGAGTAATAATAATAATAATAATAAGGCGACGATTTTTCCGATACACGATAAATATACATATATATGACTGCGTCGGAAAGTCACGGTGCGAAAAATATTTTACCATACTAATAAAATGTTTTGCGTGGGCCACAATATATATGCTACGCGTATATACAGCAGAGCGGTATGATAAAGGAAAAAAAATATGCGAACGGTCTCTCACCTTGCCGAATCCGGGTCACCGGTATTATATATTATATTTATTTATAATTTATATACATCGTTATATAAAGTATGCGCGCGCGCTATGGCCGTCATCGTTCTCGTGGGGATTTTTCCGCCGATATTCGGGTCAAGTCGGGCGGGGATCGGGGCAGGGGACGGGACAGGGCATTGCTCTCGGTCACAAGGGCGCGCGTTATTCGGGTATCCCGTGGCAACGTATACATCGTCGGGCGATACGAGAAGAACGGCGGACGGCCCAAATTGTACACACAAACACGCGTAATATACACATATAGAAAATAAAAACTTAAAACATATCAAGGCCACCGCCGCCGCCGATGGTTTATATTTAAAATTGGACACGAATCCCATAATGCATAATATAATCGACGCGTGGTTAACGTCGCCTACCACGACGAGTGGGGTTATAAGAACTGCTGTATATATACAGCTGCTGAATAATACCTTTGGCGTGTGTAATAATTAAATTCGCCATCATTCTCTATTATTATTATTGTTATTATTATACATAAGTGTATATCTACATACATAATAATATATCTACTTAAATACCTATATGGCTATAAATACATATATGTCCTATTATTGTGTATTTGTATTTAGCCACACATAACGGTTTAGCCGAGTTTTCACTTTGGTCGATGACCTCTTGCGCATTGCGCACACACGAAAGTGAAACTGGTTCGGAGTATAACCGTACATAAAAAAAATGATAATAGTAAAAAAAAATAATATAATACTTTCACCGCGTGGCACCGTGGAGAACTCTCACTTTTTCGACGTGTTCCACCGGATCTCGCATAGGACTTCCTCTCGCCCCCCACCCGCCCTGCTGCTCAAACACGTCTAAACCGCAACACGCGTCCCGTAACGAATCGTCCGGTCGTATTTCGTTTCCCTTTTACGCCGAAAAAAATATCAGTTTTCATCGCTATCCCTCCCCGCGGATCGCATCACACACACACATTATATTATACGTACACGATAAATCGTATTCAGCGGCACTCGCTGGGCACTCGTATAGGGTATTGGGATGGTAATAATAATAATAATAAATACTGCACAAGTGTGCGACGGAGTTGCGCAACGCAGTTACGATTACGCGAAGGTGACAATGAAACAAATATGTATAATAATAATAATAATAATATAATAGTGTATTATATATTTATTATAATTATTTATATAAAAAGAATATTATTATACACGATGATAATAATGACGTGTGTGCGCGCAGCAGCAGCAGCAGCAGCAGAAGAGCGAGCGAGAGAGAGAACAACGGCACATAATCATTGCCAAGACATATATATTATATACATACGTTATACACATAAATATATATAATGTGTGCGTATTTTGTTCATTGCACACACACACACTAGTATGAGCACATTTCGTATTGAAAAAAACACCTTGACGGCTTATAATATACCAGAGCGCCATGAGCCGAGAACGTGCCGCGGCGGCGGCGGCGGCGGCGGCGGTGCCAATGAACTCGTGTCCTAGAACGGCGTGCCTGTGTGTGCGAACGCGGTGCGGCGGCGCGCGGCCCGTGAGCGCCGTCGCGAAACCTACACGGGCAACGGAGAGTTCTCGACGGCCGGCGGCCGGGCGCAGGGTTCGGGCGCGCGGCACCGGGCCGATCGCGACCAACATCTTGCCCCAGTTTCGGCCGAGTTGAATAACCTACGTTGGGGTCCCTGTTGTGATTGCTGACCTCCTTCGGGCGGGCGAGCGAACGATCTCGGCGCGCGCATGCGCAATCGCGAGCGTGTGTGTAACGCGCATTGAAAACGCGCCCGCGCCGAGACGAAACAACGCTCTCCCGAAAAACCCACGGCCAAATGCCGCCGCCGCGGCGCGGGAGTCGGTTCACGGGGAGAGAGCAACGACCTGACCCAGATCGCGGTGGGACTCGCGGTCACCCCCGCCCCGGTCGCCACCCCTGCGGACGACCCTCGGCCGATCAACGTTTGTGTTATATGAGTTATACGACGCGCCGCCGAGCACCCCGAAAGCAGACCGCACCCTCTTTATCCTTTTTTTTTTAATAATTATTTTTCGAAATTTGTGCAGTCATTACGACAGAACAATATTGCGTTAATGTATACGTATGCTATATTATATGCTTGTTATATACCTGCCAACACTCTGCCCAACAGCAAGTGTTCGCCCGTCGTCTGCGCCGACCGGTGTTGTTCGATGACGACGTCCGAGGTGGGTTTGAAATTTATTACAGTCATTGTCTATATGTATGCGCCTTCGTCTGATCGAATAAAATCGTTCTGAAATCGGTTTCGGTTCTCCGGGAACCCGACGACCGTGGTTCAGACAACGACGTCCATTTATCGGCACTTAATTTTTTCTCTCCCGTCACGAGACCTGCTGCAGTTAAGAGAGACGGACTCGCGGGTGTAAAGCTCGAAAATGTCAAGCGGAACGACCTGATGCGGGTTAAATCACTGTTGCACTGGCGTGCGCGTGTCGTAGTCGTTGCGACGGTGAAATTCAAACGCGACAATGTCGAAATCGCACTCCGCCAATACGCGTTATCGCGTATTATACTCGCGAGTGTGGATAGTAGGTAGCCGGAAAACGCGCGTACAATAGCGACGAAATAAAGCCCGAGTGATATATAATTGTTATGAGTTTGATAAAAAATAAAATAAAATTCAAGCGCACTGCAGCGAGAAAACCGAACCGAATACGATAAGCGACTGCGTACTGCTCGTAAATTATAAAGAATATAATATAATATTTTATATTTGTTATTAGAGTTTTTATAACACACGTG
Source organism: Neotoxoptera formosana (assembly GCA_022818045.1). NCBI lineage: Eukaryota > Metazoa > Arthropoda > Insecta > Hemiptera > Aphididae > Neotoxoptera > Neotoxoptera formosana. Next base: position 25,794,336 of record CM040632.1, on the reverse strand, counting down.
TCGCGGGTCCTGTCGAGAGAACCGATTTGTTTAGCTGTCGAGATGACACTGAAAGTGAAAACCGTACCGGTACACGAGGAGTCAGTCCGTCCGTCGTCGTGTGACCGTCTCTCACTCTTTTTCACTCTCTCTCTCTCTCTCTCTCTCTCTCTCTCTCTCTCCCCTTCTGATTGTTGTTCGCTCTCTCTATATACTCGCGTGCGAGACCCGTTGCGCGACGATGGCGGTGGTAGTCGCGGCGGCGGCGACGGTCAAGTGTAACATTATAGTCGCTCAAAACGAGAAATTTCTCCTGCACGCCGTGGCGGCTCTTCGGAATAAAATGCAAAATAATAAAGCCACCGCTCCGCTTTCCCCCGCGAGAGTTCAATGACGTATGGTGCACTTTCACTCTCCCGAGGACCGCGTATCGTCTTAACGGTTTATAACGGTCACCGTTCATTACTATATACTATTATTATTATTATAACTGCTATTTATTATTATTAGTGTTTTACCCGTTTTTTCGTATTCCGATCCGTTTGCAGTCGTTTTACTTTCACCGACTTCCATCGCTCGCGCGCGCCCCCGCGACCTCCATCCCGTCGGCGTAACGGGTCAACAATTCGAAAACACTCGAGTCCGTTAACCCTACATCCTCTCTCTTTCATTATTAAAATTTTTTTTCTTTTAGAAAATCGGCACGTGACCGATATCAAGATCATCGTCATCATCATCATCGCGGTGCAGGTTGTGCCTAATATAATATATATATAGGTATTTTAATAAATCCGTTACCTAGACTTTCGCGAAACGAGTCTAAAAAACAACCGTCGCCGAGTTTACCGTATATTTGTAAAAAGTCGTATATATACGTACAAAATAATAGTCATATTATTGCAAACGAGTACGAAAATAATAGTAATATATTTAAATATATATAGCTAAGCATAAATACGATAAATTACACAAATTATTTTTTTTATATAAGCTGGGTCGACGGATTATCGACGAATTATGCTCATTCTCTATACACAATAATATGATATTGATAACAAAATCAATTTATGAAACAGTTTGCCAAACGCGGTCAGGATGTAACACACATTATATGAAAACTCCACTCGATCATTTTAAATGGGTAATTAAGCAATTTAAAATTGTATAGATTAAAAAAAAAAAACATATAAATATTATATACTTGAGTAATACAATTTTTTATAGATAAATAATTATTAAGTATGAGGTACTGTGTTTAAAGATTTATCGTTTATGATAGGTTTGCTGATATGAATGTAATTATGGCATTGTTTTGTCGAAATGCTTTTGTAAACAATATGCAAAAAAAAAAAAGCACTTGGCATACTAAAATTGATTTTGATGGTTAAGTACAGAGATGTCATTAACTCTTTAAATGTATACTACAATTTTGTTACAGATAAGCCTATTTTTCAAGTGTCGAATTTAAAAAATGGCACAACAACAAAAGTCAACTCACAATGGTGTCATTGCTAAATCGCGAATTAACTGATAAACGTTTACACACTAATATGTAGATATTGAGCAATGTCACATATACATTTTTCTAAGAAGTTAACCAAATACATATTTTGTTCAGCCATAACTATATACAATTATATTCTATGAGTAATTGAGTTTGATACATTTTTTAATCGATGTATAAAAAATGGTTTGTACATTGAACAACATATTATATGTATATATATATATATATATACCTCTGTGTGAGTATATTGTACATATATATTCGGTTCCCTTGAACTCTTTGAACGACCGCTATTAGCCACCTGTCGTATACTAATTTCAATTACCAAATAGTCCTATAAGTATAAATTACGGTGTTTCAAAAATATTAAATTCCAAGGACACAATTATAACGATACACTATATTACCTATATTCGTATATATTATCAATTTTAATACATACACATATTTTAAATAGATAAATAATATTTCACAGTTGCAGATAGCTTGTAAATGTAGATAAATACTATTTTAAAAAGAGTGGAGAGGTGTAAAGTCACAAAAATGTTTATTTATACATATCATATACACTATTTAATACCCGTCATTTTATTTGTCCTTTTATCTACCAACTATATAGAAGTATTAAACATAGTATACAGTATGTTCCAAAAGTCCAGTATCACCTGTGAGACTGTGACACGTCAATATATTTAAATGCTGTTTTTTCAATAATAATCTAAAAGAAAATTTCAATTTTATACACGGCATACATTTTCTTATAGATTTAACTGTTGCAGAAAAAATAGCAATTATATATTTCTTAGGACTTTATTGCACATATAAATCATAAAAGTTCTCTTAATGCATAAACATAAAAATATATTATTCTATACGAGGTGTTGCGCACTGGTTGCGAGTGAATGGCCAATATAACTATGCTATCAATATTTTATTTATCAAACTAGTAAATACTATAATAAATCAAAAAAATTAAACAATTTCGATAATAAATAATCAACTATTTTGAGCTGAGGAGAAATTATTTTGATTCAAGACTTCAGCATACCGGCGTATAATCTTGAAGAATAAGTAAAATTTTAAGTTCAGTCAGTTTAGTAGGTGGACTGATTAACGTCCTGGGCAACCCTACATTTAGGTTTATTAACTATAAATCGCCACGGAGATAATTAGGTTGATGGGCGACGGACTTTTGAAACACGCTATACATACATAGAGCCAAATGCACGTCATTAAAAGTGACGGCTATGCATGTGTTTAATAATGTTTATAATAGTTTACGACGAGATCATGTAATAGAAAAATATATTAAACACAAGTGTAATTATTGTTGATAATCGTTTACAGGTGTATGGCCCCTAAGTAGGATGTATGAAACATAAACAGTTGCCAAATATAATAATTTGAACCATTACAAGCGGATGTTGACTTTCGATATGCAAGTTTATATAACCATATACACATAATACATATTGTATACATGTACATATCATATATATATATACACCTAGGCATTGTTATAACAATTTTTTTTCTTTCCATGACATATGTGCTCGCCGCTTGCCGTCGTCCAAGGTAACATGCGGTTAGTTTTATTATCATTATAATACACGTATGCGCAAATACGTTTATACTATATAATATGCATATACATATTTACCCAATTGATAAGACCATAATATAATATGTACAGTGAGTCAATGTGGGTCAAATGCGCGGCGTTACGGGGACGTTGGCGCCTCGCGTTACAATTTGTCCAACCGCGATAAAGATAAAAAAAATAATACAAAACAAAAATCAGTAAAAGTATCAAACCACGACTATATACGTATATACCTACAACGAGGGAAGGGGGGCGGGGAGTCCTGAGAAACGGTAAAACGGATTTCGTGCCCCGATGGGAATATAATATACATACATAGGCGAACGAGAGCAAGAAGGACATTGCTGCAGTATACTGCTCCTCGGCTCGCCAGTAGAGAGAGAGAAAAAAAGCGGTCACTGCCTCCGACGAAAGCGAAATTTCCTTTTCGCCGGCCGATCGCGCTCGAGCCGTCGACCGGAATGAGATTTCTCCGTTACTTTCGTTTCGAAAACGAAGGTGAAAAATATAATAATTGTACCTAGAACCGTACGACTGCGGCGGAGGCGGCGGCGGCGGCTATCTTCTAACGGGACTCAGGTCGTAGACACTCACTCGCGAGCCGTACATAGAGGTATATTTAAGTATAGGCGAGACGCGGCGGCGGGGGTACAATAATAATGGAGATCGTCGCACTAGAAAACTGGTTAAGTGTTTTTTTTTTCGTCTCGGGAAACGACGACGACAACAACAACAACAACAACAACTACCGTATAGTCTTCGGAGGAAACGAGTCCGAGCGAGAGAAAATGTGACGCATATAATAGGCGGTGAAAATAATAATAATAAAACAACTACGCATCATCATCATCGTATTATAGGTACACTCACATTAGCTGTCTCATCCGTGCGATGATGATGACGATAATAATATATAATAATATAACGGTACACGAGACAACGACTATAACGACGATGATATTATATACATTTATAGTTTTCTTGGCGTTTTAATTTTTTCGTGTAGGTTAGTGTATAGGTAGACGATACAACGGCGGCGGCGGCGGCGGCGGCGGTATCACTCGCTGCAGGAGACGCGGAACGCAGATAATCTCATTCTTTCGCGCGGCGTAAATAATAAATTATTATTTGGTTTTTCTTTTTTTTTGTTGCTCCGAGGTTGTATTATAATATATTATTTTTAAACGCACAATTTCCACACGCGTTTACACTGTATAATATAATAGCTGTAGGCGCACACGCGTATAATATAATATTCGGTCATCAATGTATTTCAGCGTGTATCTTATACAATTTATGTACCCATACAAACACCCATATACGGACGGTTCGGAGAGCGACGTCATAATATTATTAGTGTATTGATTATAATATATACGTCATATATAAAATACCAGTAGTACTACGTGTCGTCGTCGTGTGAGTATATTAGGTATTAATAATAATTAAATCAAAATAAACCTGACACTCGACGCATCGATCGACGACGTTTTCACAAAATAAATTTACAGTAAAACTTAAGGTACCGCGCGCGAGTTATCTCTCCGGATAATATTTTTCACATAGAATAAAAATTATTAATCTCTATATTATATGGTATAACAATATATGGTACACATAATATTATTATATACGGCGACGCATTTTCGACAAGATATTTTAAGCACGCCGAAACACACATGCCTGATGCATACAAAAAACGCTGCAACACACACACACACACAGACACACACACGCACACGTGTATTGAGAAAAAAAACCCGCCAAGGTTTTTGCTCATATTGAAAGCATTCAAAGGTCATATTATATATATTCGTGAAATTATACATCTGTCTCTTTTAAATATAGACGCGGCCGAACACACTGCAGCAACAGACGTGAACTGAATTCAAAACTTTTATGTTATAATATATTATATTATACATTATGTCTTAGTGTCTCAAACGCGTCGTTCTCAAAAGTGGACCACAACGCGTATTTCAGCACAATCGCATAAGAGCTATAGGAAAAAAAAGCCAGTCTCAACTAAATACGCGCGTGTGGTATTTTCCATACATATTATTAACCTATTTACCTATATAGAAGTTTATACAATATATTATATCTATATCGAAGAGTAAAACATTTTGACCTACTGTGTGTGCGACAATCAAACAATACATTTTATTATAGTATTATATCAAATCGATATCACGTCAATTTCATAAGTTTCGACACGATAAATCCAAACGTTATGCTTAAACGTTTTGTCCGCCGACCGACGTTTTTGAAATTTATGTAACCGGCTCGAGCCGCTGCATTATTCGACAAAGTTTATTATTTACAACCAAATCGTCGTCGGAAAATATTATAAACTATATTTTGGTTTAAGCGATATTACTTTTACGATAATAATAAATTATCGACTGCGCGTGACGCGTACACAACAATAATGATATGACAGCGCAGTTGATTAGTACATATACTCTATTATATATTACTCGAACACAATAATAATATTATATATTATGTTCAAATGGGTTTCGACCATAATGATCGCCGATGGCCGACCGAGTACATATTATATACAATATACATAATAACGATTACTTTGTACCTAACGCGTGTACAATATATTATACATTTTATTATACGTCGAACAAAGTCGTTCGATTTCCCTTTTCTGATGAGACGGTCCTTTCGATTTTCTTAAAAAACAAATCACCCATAACTCGCCCGACCCGACAACGACATAACATATAATATATATATATATATATATCCATTTGTCGATGACCTTCTGGGCCGAGACGACGTCGGAGACCGACAAAGGCCCGACATACACGCACGCAGCATACAATGGGAAATATTATTATATATACACACGACTCGGCCGCGGCGGCGGCGGCGGTCGACGACAAGAAGAAGATAATCGTTTTATTCTCAATCAACCCTTTCGTCCTACATATTATTATTATATGATGGTCTTTACGTGCCGCCGCCGACTTGGCCTTGTTACACGGAGGGCACATGCTATATACGTGTTATATTATTATTATTATTATTATTATTACACACGAGTCGTACGAGCCGTTTATATACCTTATATTGTGTACCTATGCATTATTGTACACACGGAGTAAAATTATCATAAAGAGAATATAATATAATATAATATATAAGAGAACGCCGCGCGAGAGGGTGAAACCAAGACCGGTTGTCCTTCACGCGTATAATTTCGGGTCAATCACATTTGACCCCGCATACTGTCTGTGGAAGACCCTTAAAAAAAAAAAATAATAATAAAAATATTTGTACACCACACACACTCGCTCTGTAATAAACCCACTGACGCCGCCGCCGCCACCATACATACTTATCCCATATATTCTCGTTACACACACACGCGATGAGGTATTTTTCATTTTTTTTAATGTTTTTACGACGCCCCTCCGCCACCGGGTCAAAGACTCGCGCCGCCTCGGTGTATTGACCTATATAATATTATATTTAAAACAATATTACACCGCCGCCGCCGCCGCCGGACAAAGGCCCCCCTTTTTTTTTATGCCGCCGCGGGCCGTGTGCGGTGATTTCATTGAACGCTCGACGTTTTTTCATACGGAGATGGATGTTTTTATACGGATTGCACAGTTCGTATCGTCGCGATACCTGTGCGCACCACCACACACACACTGGGCGCGTCGATAAATCGGTCGGTAGGCATCCCGCGTCGCGTCGAATATAATAATAATAATAATAATAATAATTATTGTTGTTACGAATTCAATGGCCGGGTTGTCGACCTCGCAAAATTTTTTAAGTGGGACAAAAAAACAAAACGGCTGCGAATCAAATATAATGAGCAACCGAATTGCGCGTTAAAATATTTCGTTGACGTGTACGAAACGGAAAATGTGTTTTATAAACATCCAACAATTATTGCGATGATTATATTATGCCGTCATGTCATCGCGGACCGTGTCGATTGCGACGACCGCGACGCGTCGTCAGAAGTTCGCGAGCGCCCGGACCGGGGCCGTGTAGGCAACGCATTTCGCACACGCACACGAGGTGCACGAGGTCTCTTTCGATTCGGGCGACGGTTTTGTACCGTTTCGATAAAAATAGATTCAAACCGTTAATATTGTCGACAATCGACAATGATTAAAGCCGTTGAGTTATTAAAATATTTTTAAAAAAACATTGTCAAAACCATCGAAACGCTTAATCGTTAACAGTGGCCTCCGCCGTCGTCGTACCTCTCTGTTCGACGTTTAGTCGCGCGCTACTGTCGTTTCGAATTGTCCCCTAGAGCGCGCCACCACACACGCGTCGGCATCCGTTTCGACGAGCTATCGTCAGGAAATAAACAAATACAAACCAGCGGCGTAGTGAACTGTAATCATTATATTAATATTAATCATTTCCGACGCAGGCGAAAACACGACACTATACAGACTTCAACGAAAATCGTATTTATACGCTACTGATTCAAAGAATATTTTTTTTTTACGAATTCGCGGCTAGAAAAATCATCAAATCCTCCGTTTGCCATATTTTTGTAAATTAATATCGTTCGACATCGATAGGCGGCGGTTCGGAGATGTAGTGTAAAAAAAAGGAATACGATAGAAATCAAAATATAATAACCTCAACGAAACCTTTGCGTTCGATTTTCGTCTTCAATCCGAGAACACGTTTTAATCAAAAAAAGTACATTTGTTTTAATACATTTTTAATCGTTTAGTACGTCACACGACCCTCGTGCGTCCCAGGTTTCCGTCGGCGGCGGACTTTTATTGCGAGAGTTCCCCGCGGGCCCGCTCGGGGCGATTACCGCGACCGCGGTTACGGCGGCGGCGGCGCCCTTGAGAAACAAGTTCAAGGGCTACCACCCCTATGTTACAATATATGTACATCATGAAATGCGCTTCGTCAATTATTCGGAACAAACCGCCAAAGTCTGTTTCCGCGATAATAACACAATCGTTCCTACGAGTCCTGGCGTTATGCGGGCTGCAGTGGCGTTTATTGTTATTGCTACGACACGCCGTCGAATCGTATTAGTCTCGAATGGTTCATTTGAGCGCACTTATTGTGTTTTACAACAAAATATACACGTTTGGAAGATATTTCATCATAACGATATTAATATGTACGTACGAAATAATAACGTCGCAAAGCTTATAATAGGGATCATTGGTGCAAATAGGACGGGCTCGGGTGGGCGGGGGAATCTTAAAACCGCCAAAACTATGATACGTCACCCTAAATCATAAGGTTTACAAGTAAATATGGTTTTTTTTCTACGATTTCGCAATTAAAGTCATAATAATAAGGACTGAAAAAAATTATTATTTTTTCCGGAGAAAATAATATAACGACTCAACCATGAAATATAATATTGTACCGCACGACACCTGCAATGTGTATTTGTCAGCTATTCGGTTTGTGTAATAGATATAAAATGTAAATTATATAATTCATGTAGAAATTGTAAATAGCAATTTGTATTTGTAAGTCGATAAACTAACGCGCGGAGGCTGTACGCCACACGGATTTTTAATCAATATAATAATATTATGCAAGTTGAGTCCCTCAGAAAAACGTGAGCTATTTTTGCCTAGTACGGTATGAAGACGGCGTATAATATATATACCAAATAACAACAATATCGTCTCGGGCGTAAACAGTATATTATATTAACAACATCACAACAATACATAATAGCGTAGTTGCAACGCCCACGACTGGCAGCGACTCCTGGTACTATCACTACGACTACAACTACTGCTGCCACCGCCACCGCCGCCGGACGTAGATGACGGCGGTGACGAGCGGTCAACAACCGCGAAACGTGACCGCACAAAAAAATTTATGCGGACCGAGTGGGCGAGCAGCGGGGGTGGGAGACTCGTTCTGGGAGGAAGGGGGCGAGGACGTCGCGGGAAATTTGAGTACGGGTTGCTCTGTACTACAAAACCGTGCGTTTATAAATTTCATTTTTTCGCGGGCGGGTTTCCGTCGACGGCCGAAGCCCTTGGAAAACAACGGTATCGTATGTAACGTTTAATTTTTTTTGCCACACACTCTGGCGAGGGTGCGGGAGGCCTACGAAATTCGGATGCCATATATATAGGTACATGTATAAACAACAACAACGACGACGACGACGCTGCATCGGAATGACTGCAAAGGTCTGCGTACACACGACTCGCGGCGCGGGGGAGTGTCGGCGCTCGTGTGTGCGAGTAGGCTGTGGGGCGTTGCTATGGACACGAGACGGTTGTTTACCGCGCGGCGACGACGACGGGGGACCTGCCGATGCAGACGACGATACCGCCGAGCGGTCGGCTATACACACATATATACGTATAATATAAGCTCGTATACTTAGCCGGTTGCATCGCGCTTCCGACGACGGCGCGCGCTTTTTATATACGCGCGCACACCCCTTTTATCGTCTCTCTACCCCTGTTTTTATATTTTATCCCTCATTCCCCTCTCTCTCACTCACCCCCCGTCGACGTATATAGTCGTCCCTAAACGCGCTCGCCGAACTTATTTTTAAGGGTTCCCATCAAACGCGCGCCGCGCTATGTATTTTTATACACCCACACACACACACACACACACATAGTTTACGCGGACGCACCCCAAGCGCAGACTACGCGTCGCGCGTATAAGGAGAGCAATCGATACGTCGCCGGTGCGAAGACTGCATTTACGACGACGACGACACCGCCGCCGACATGGCGAGACAGGGTTACTAAATATAATACTACGAAACCATTTTATTACTATTACTACTACTACTACTACTGTTACTACTACAACCGCTACTACTACTATACAGCTACAACTGCTAGTAGTATACTACAAGTGATTCAGACAAAAATTATTCAAGTCCAACGAGCACGTGTTCTCCGACCGAACATGGTATCATAATGTTTAACGTTGATATACGTTGCGAATTATAATAATTTTTGAAATCACGACGAGACTGTAACAATATAACAGCAGTGATATACGGATAAACTAGGCGAATGAATCGATTGTAATATTGCTCGACTGCAGCAGCAGCGAGGGACCATAGTACCATACTATATTACAACAGTCGTGTCGTGTGATTCGTCCGAGGAAGTATTCGTCGCACATAAACAGTAAACACGTAATATTATTATTATGGAAACCAAGGAGTGTCATCTCGGCGTGTCTATACGACCGTGTCTCGCGGAGACGGGGTGGTGTACCTACTCGAGCGTTGACTCGCACGCCGTAGCGTCGAACCGTGCACTCTGCCGAGTCGAGAACACCGAAAACGTATACTACAACGTAATAATATAATGAAATATTATATTTTATATACAAAGACCGTTTATCTACGAGTATAATGATATTGTATATTCGTCTATATATATACCAAGGTTACGTACGTTTTTTTAAATTATAATTCTTATAATCGAATCACTCTGCAGCGCGCGGCGGCGAGTAAATATACAATATATCGAGCTGCAGTGCCCCTTCTCCAGGTCTATTCCCCGCATTAGATTGCCAATGATGTCGTTCAATTGATTTGGCCGTGAATATTATATTATAAACGCGTTGCGGTTTCAAAGTCACTCGGCGGCGGCGCGTATATATGTACCTATACGAGGCTAGACGCTCGCAAGGCGTTCGTCGCCGGTCGATCGACCGAATTAAACGATATAAAATATATACCTACACGGCTGCAGTAATATATATATATAATAATATTTTATAGCGTTTGCGACGCGAAGACCGCCACCGCCGCCGGAGCGGATTATCGATTTATTTCCACCCTCGGCGCAAAAATGCCTAAAATCCAAACTCTATACGCTCTAGGAATGCGCGATACGCGCATAATGAATATATTATTATTATTATAATACGCGGCATATAAGGTTTGCGGGGGCTATAAGAGCAAATAATGGTTGTGACGGATACACGACGTTAAACATGCACGCGGGTTGTTTTCGGAGACATGTGCGAAATATTTTGTCGAGTAAAGATATAATATTATATAGACCACGCCGTGGGAGATAAAAGAAAATATATAGTGTAGGCGCGTGTGTGCGTGTATATATTATTGTTGTTGCCGACGTATTGCACAACAGCTGCCGGATGGAGAAATAAATAACAATTGGGACGTTCCCGACACCACGCCGTCGCCGTCTACAACAACCCTATCGCGGATTTTTACCCTTTTCTGCGCCATTATCGTCTGCGCGGTGCAAAAGGAAAATACGATATACATAACATGTGTTCTATACGCGCGACCTTCGTGCTTTTCAGGTATACAGAGAATAATAAAATAATTATTATTGTCGATTGTTCGTTCTGTACTCTTTCAAAAAAAAAAAAAAAATCGTACTAGGCACCAATATTGCGTTCACCTTCCGCAGCCGCTGCTGCAGACGTCGTCATCATCGTCGACGGAGAGGTCGACCTTCTGTCGGGGCAACAATACCGGCGTGAGATGACCGTGAAACTTTATATATATATATATATATATATACGATATACTTACCTGTTTAGGTGCTCGCCCGGTTAAGAGGTTAATAAAAAAAAAAAAAAAAACAAAGCCATATATTATATATTATTTATATGTGTAACAGCCTTGGACCCGAAATCTCCCCAGACGTTTCCCTTTCTGGGACCCTTGACGAAGGTCACTGACATTTTTTTCTCTCGAAAAATTTCAATGTCGACCCCCGCGGTTTTATGACCGCGGAAAGTGTTTTCGTTTTCTACACCATATGATGCTCACTGCTATTATATTATGTACTCGAAAACATTTTATTATTTTACACGCAATAATATACGCCCGTCGTCGCAGTGATATATGCGTATAATATATATATAATATTATATATATATATAAGTACCGGCTGCGTGAAATATAATATAAAGAAGAGTCGCTTCCCGAACGATGGACATATATATGTATATAACAAGACAGCGCAGAGGGAAAAAAAGTGAAACCTCGCGGAGACGACGACGACGCCCTTCGGACGTATATCAATATATATAAAAACGCACCCGCCGCAGGGTGTTTTAAAAACGAACGCAACCCTATTTTTGGAGGTCGAAAGGGTTGCGCGGGTGTGCATATACTCTCGTAGGTATATATGAGTAAACGCAGCATATATATATATATATACTGCGGGGATAAATATGCGTACAAGTATATACAAATACTACTACGCTTCGTGTTTCGCACCTGATATTTTTTGCGCGCGTCCCCCCGCCGCCGCCGCCGCAAGCAGATGGAAATCGCGGGCATAATATAACGCAACGACGGCGAACGTATATACAATGTAACACGTCATATGTATTGTTATTATTATACATAATAATATATTATATTATTCGTTCACTACACACATACGACTACCTCATATATATAATATTATATGCGTAAGTATATGTATGTATAATAATACGCGCAGACTATTGTGCAGTAGCGGCCCGGCGTCGGCGGCACACCTGAACGAGAAAACATAATAATACTGCTCGATAGAGAAAAACATCCCTCGCCATTTTTCTAGGGCGCGGGGGCGGCGGGTGACGCAACCACCCGGCCGCCGCCGCCGCCCGCATTAATATGTGTACCGTGTGACTGCCGTCGCGATGGCCAAGTTCGGCGGCGCACGCAACGCGCGCAAACATTGACCTTATAATATTATATTATTATTATTATTATACCGCAGCCGTCGCCGCCGCCGCCGCCGCCGCCTGCACTGCTGCAGCCGGCGGCGGATGGTTCACTGTCCTTCGTAGATCATTGGACTTCCCTCTCCACCGCGTGCTATTACCTATAATATATTATACTGTAATAATATTTTTACCCTTGCCTATTGCACACACACACACATAATATAATATATACAACCTAACCGCCGCCGCCGACTATCCGATCCACGCGAATGACGTGCATGGCGAGCACGATAAACATAGCGTTTTTATGTATTAAGTACGACGCAAAAAAAAAAATGGAAAAAAAAAAAAACATTCCTGTTACGCCGGGTTAAGTGTATCTGAAACGAACGTTGTTTGTTGTTTTTTTTTGTGGTAACGACCGACTCGTTTTACCATCACCGGAAACTATGTATACGCTCTGAGACCGATCGCGATTCGTCAGGGTTTTACGACGTATATTTATATACATATATACGTATGTATATATGAGGCTGAGACGCGTATTACTGACCCGAAAGTCTGACTGAAATTAAAAAACGATATTTTCCAGTATTCCGTCTGTTCTGTATAATATATGTATTTACTCGGGAAAAATAAAAATTAGTCGATCGTCGTTCGTTTTTCCTGTTCCGCAAACGGCACACGCCGCCGAAATTCCATCGTACATAGTAGTATACATAGATAGTGCGTTTATCTCGTGTCAATATTAAGGTCGAACAAATTAAATCGTATATTGTTATCTCGGCGAGAAACAACGTAACTCACGGTGAATTGTACACAACATTAAAATATATGAAATGTAAGACCAAAGATTATAGATATAGGTGGTACACACATTACACATGTTACACATTTCTGATAGGAGCAATATTTAAAATTTAAACCGATTAAATTTTAATCAGAGTCGAGTTATTATTGTAAACACGAGCACGTTAGCTATCGTCGCCGTTTTGTCCAGATGTTAAAAATTCGATGATTACATTATGGTGTTTAAATTAAAACCTGCCGAAATAGAATATGTTAATAGTAATTATATAATAGGTGGCACACTTCAAAATATGTAGTCGTACTTGTACAATATATAAATACATACAATAAACGTGCATTAGGCTAAAATTAATATTGGCTATTCTATAAATGACTGCAGCTATAACAATATCAACAAATCTATATATTATTATTTAAACGAAATTATTATTATGGCTTCTCACACGTGAGGAAAACGGCCCCAGGCCAAACACGCTATTTACACATATTAATATTATATTATAATACACAGAACGAATATCGAAGAAGCTACTGAAGTGAAAGTGGTATTGAAATCTGTGGGCGCGCGCGCGGCTCTTATATAGAATTTAGGATCCTTTCATTTTTATTTTTTGAAAATGTATTTTAATTTTTTTTTCCTACGAGGTCACCACTCATTGCTTTCTCGACTTTTAACTCTAATGGTGCGTCGAATCCTAACTACCTGCACCGTAAATTAAATTAATTTATGAATTTATTATCACTTATAAGTTATTGTAGATTATGTGCAACCGACTATCGTTTACACACATATAAGGATATACATTATCACATTATTATTTATGCTGTACATATTTTGTAAAATCTTATTTAACAGGACATTATTGATAATAATTAGGTATTAAACGTTATAATGTATACAAATCGTAATTCGTGGGTCAGAAATATCATTGAACATTGATGACGTTGTTTCTCAATACTAAATTAATTAATAAATAATAACAGACTGCTGCAGTCACCGCAGCCGATGGACTATTATAGAGGTCTACAGCGTTTGAGTTACAATGGCGAACGGTCAATTAAACGTTTTAGGGGTCTTCCAGTCCGAGATTTTCAACGTTAATATTCAATTACATAATTGGGTACCTACATGTACGTTGCAAGGTCAGAGATGTTAGCGACGAAACGAACTATGCTAATCGATTTCACGAGAAGTGAATGATTACTCCTTCTGTGTGTAGGTATATATATATATATAATATATATAAATAAAATTCAAAAACACGATTTCTAAAACGAAAATCAGGAGACAGTGTTGGTGGTGATGGAGAAAAAAAATTACCGTCATAACAATAACAAACGAAAAGTTAATAATAATCATAATAAGCCGAGCATCGGTGGCGATATTCTCACGACGTTGCGAATAATGCCGCCGCCGCTGCGCGTTGTGCGGTGGTCCCTCCACACCCCCCCCCCCACAAACCACGGTTAAGGTCGCGACGGACGTGTGTGTGCAATTTTTGCCGGTCTAGACGCGATCGCGACACTTTTCATCAGTGGGTTTCAAAACACACGCTGTCGTTGTTTTAATTTTAATTACGAAAACATGACATAATTATCGTATATCTGTCATTGTACACACACACACGTGGACCACGCAGCGATTAAAAATAAATTAATTCGATACAATATGCGTTTTTCGGGAATTTCTTTCGGGCATCCATTCCCGACATTTCGTGCGATATACCTACCTACGGCTCGTTATAGTTATATTATGTAGGACACGCGTGTATATATTTTGTTCGGGCTATATAATAATAATTAATAATAATAATATATACGAGCGGTACCTAATCATAAAAATATAAAACATATTATTGTGCCAAGCCACAATCGCGCGCGACCTCGATGACGCTATTCGCCGATAAAATATAGGAAAAAAAAACGTAAACTACACGAACAGCAGCAGTTGTCGAAGTTCAAGTTTAAATTAACGTATGGCCCTGACGAAATAAAACGTTATAGCACTCGAAACAACGACTACGCAGGTAATGAGCGCAATGACGAACTGTAGTAATTATCGTGCGGCGGGCCAGAATAAAAAAAGTTTCCCAAAACGTTTTCGACTTTCGATTAGATAAATCGCAATTCGACAAACACGATTTTAATGATAATATCGTGTTTGAGAAAAATATATATATTTTATAAGTCATATCATAATATAATATTAAGGATACCGAGGAAAACACTCGGCGGAGAGAAAAGCACTCGCGCCCTGCCTATTATATAGGTCCGAGGCGTACACGATGATAATAATATGGTCCGACGATATCTTGGGAGTATTTTCGGCGCGCGT